>CM043005.1:5447764-6719490 GCA_023678885.1 Pogostemon cablin
TCATTTGTGAAGGTCACCTTCATAGAATAAGCTTTTTCCTTGTTCTCAACTCGTTCATCTTCATTGCCCTCCTCACTCACCGCATGACAAGAGCCTTCATTGTGAACTTCTTTTATGGAAGCGAAGTTTGCGGCCGCTTCATCCTCCAACACAATCTTTCCCTCCTTAGCCAACTGCATGATCTTTTCCTTGAAGATGAAGCAATCATGAATGGGATGCCCACCAATCTATGGTACTTGCAATATTTTGGGTCATTGGTTCGATTCGCTTCCTCTGGATGTTTCATTTCGGGGAGTTCGATGAGTTTGTCTTTCATCATATCATCAAATATGCCAGAAACATCAGAGTTCAGAAATGGATACTCTTTTTCTTGCATCTCCTTCAGGGTCAACCTTCTTTGCCCCCACTCTTGGGTGACTTGTTTTCTTTTATCTTTCTTGTCATCTCCATTCTTTCGAATCTTGACTGTAGCAGTGTTTATGGCCATTGATTCTTTATTGAAGTTTCTTGCATAAGGCTTGCCCCCTTTCTTGGCTTCTTATTTGTCTCTGGACTTGTAAGAATCCGACACTGGTGAGTGTTTGATTCCACTGGCTGCCATGCTCAATTCCATATCATGAGCTCTCGTAGCCAACTCCTCGAAAGTCTTTGGCTGAATCCCTTTGAGTATGTAGAGTAAATTCCACTCCATCCCTTGGATGCACATTTCGATAGCAGACTCTCCAGATAATCGGTCTTTGCAATTTAAACTCAAGTTTCTCCATCGATTGATATAATCAATCACAGGCTCGTCCTTCAATTGGCGAGTATTAGTTAGCTCAGACATGCTAACGGTTCTCCTCGTGCTGTAGAAACGATTGAGGAATTTGTGTTCCATTTGTGCCCAACTGTCGATGGACTCAGGCTGCAAGTCGATACTAATCAAAGGCATTTCCTTTGAGAGAGCGGACGAATTGCCTCACCATATAGTCTTCATAAGTACCACATCATTGCACGTCTCAATGAAATGTGCCACATGCTGTCTGGGGTTTCCTTTGCCATCAAATTGCTGGAATTTAGGAGGCTGATAACTAGGTGGTATACTTAAGTTATTCACTCTTTTTGTGTATGGCTTAATGATTGGTCGTTAATAGTCCGGGCGACCAAGCAACAAAATATCGAACCCAAGAAAATTTAGGATTCGTGGCCTTCAAGTTATAGTCTCGTATTAGTTAGGGACGACCGAGAAGAGAGATAATAAAAACAAGAAAAGAAACTAATTACAATATTTTTGGAATTTTCAATGCAAAGGAAATCTTCATGATGCAATTCAAATGGATCAATCATGTAACACATCTAATTGCCTCCCAATTTAAGCTATCATAGTAAGAGCGATCACTATTTTCACCTAAACTCTCTCTCGAGATGAAGAGGATGTAGGCCCTTACAAAGACCCCAAAGTAGCACATAGGATCGATACCATAGCGAACACCTCCCAATAGGTACTAATTACACGTATGAGTTCTGTTGAGAGTGAAATTTCACGTGATTTAGGTCTCACATTACACCATTTTTGATGGAATGTGGCCATAATTTTGGGTAGAATTGAGTGATTTTCATATCTTGCATAATTAAGATGCTACTAAGGTGTTTTGTTGAGTTTTGAAGGGTAAAACAGGATCAAAAGTTAAAAGTTGGAATGAAGAGTGAAAGTGTGAAGGAATGGTGAAAAACACACGTCCACTTGAATAATTTTTCTGTATTCGTGTAGAAGTCCAAATTGATCATATGATATATGGTTGGAAAGTCACGGAAGAGAGGATCGTTTTGGCATAAAAATCACTCAAATTGGAGTCCGTATGAAGAAGTTATGCTCGAAACGGTGAGACTGCGCAGCTGCCAACGGGAATTTCCGAAAATTTCCGAAAATTAGCCAATTTTAGCTATTTCTTGAAGCACAATTCTTTCCTTATCTCATTCCCTTTCTTGGAGCACAATTCTTTCCTTATCTCATTCCCTTCTCACACCTATATATATCTCACATCATTATTCATAAGAGACACTACTCTCCACAAGGGGATTACCCCCTACCATCCATCATCTACCATCATCCATATCCATCCCATCATACATCCACATCAAAGGGGATTCAAGGGCTATTCAAGAGGAAGATCAGACAATCGGAGAGACGGAGAAGGAATCTGAGACAACTCCAACACTAGGGTTTTTCTATTCCTTTCTTTAATTTTCTTTTGTCTTGATTTGTGGTATGAATTGCATAGCCATGAGTGTTGCTTGTAACCTCATAGGCTAATTTCTTATACAGTTTTAGGGTTTGATTGTTTGATTTGATTGATTTGGGAACCTAGACCAAAGATTGGGATTTTATGCAGTTGATCTTTTGATTTTACTTATTTTATTAAGACATGTTTTTCTGCTTCGTAACGTCTTCATAATATATTCATGACATCCGCTATAATGCTTGGATTATTGTGTTAGCTTGTGTGCGTTCATGATTGGTATTGTCTATCTGTTAGAGATTAGAGTAGCTCCGCTATAAGTACTTTAATTTCATGAATTGGTTAATCAAATACTTGATTAGTTTAGTGGAACAATGCAATTAGACAATCAAGTAGGAAGTGAATAGAACCTTGTAGTAATTCCAGAAAATATCTTGTTAGTCGAACTTACCATCCGGAGGTATTGTTGTTCGCTGGATTAGTATATAGGAATAAGGCTTGGTAATATTTGCTCACCTTAGGATTTAAACCAGATTATACTGTTAGCTTAGAATCGAATCATATTCGGTGGGATAACAGGGATATGTGGTGTATTTTCAGTGAAACTGCATGAATGAACAATTAGAGGTCTAGAAACCCGAATTAGTTGGTCTATACCTGATATCTTAGAACTGTTGATTTTCTCTTGAATTAATCTTAAATCTTTCTTCTGTGATTTATTTTATTAGTTATTTAATTTTCTGTTATTTAGATAATTAAATTCACAACTCCTGGATATCGGTTACTTGATTCTGATTAATTTAGTAATTTTAGGAAATAAATAATTAGCTGTCCTTTTGGGTTCGATAATTTAACTTAGGTGCTTACTGCTACAATTGATATCCTTACACTTGAGGATTAAATTATAGTGCGCAGAAAAAGCCTATCAAGTTTTTGGCGCCGTTGTGCCGGGGACAGTTTAATTGTTTATTTTTCTTTTATTGCTAATTTAATTAGGATATATATATTTAATTTTTTAGATTTATTTAAACACATTTTTTTTCTCTTTGAATAAAGAGATGCAGTGGCCTACAGATAAGCAGCAATGCAAGTCTGTGGAAGTAGTAGAGGACTTCACCCTGCCTGATGCAGAGTTTGAGAGTTTGTCCAATGATGCATGTATTGACTATCTTGAGAAGTTACTTGCATTAGGTGATGCAAGGGATGAACAGATAAGAAAGACCACTGCTGACATAGTGAATCAGAATAAGAAGTCCACTGTTAAAGAGGAGATGCAGCCTGCTGCTAAGGAAGAGAAACATGAGAGCCAAAGAGTTGAAGTGGTAGAGGAGATCGCAGGACCAGGCGTATCTCTTACTTTTCCTACTACTAACTCTAATGTGATATTTGATAATCTTTTGGTTGCAGTAAAGATGGATGATCCATATTTGAAGCCTCCAAACTTACCTCCTGATTTTTATTCTCATATTGTTGAACATTCTAACTTGTTTGATCCTTATTTTGCTACACAGGTTGAGCCTACAATTGAGTGGAGGATTGACAAGAAGGACTCAAGAATATCATGGGAGGAAAAGAATTCAAAGGATCATGTTGGAGTGACAAAGAAGGGTGAGATGATTGGTGAAGTAAATAACAGAGGATGGAAGTACTTGAAAGTAAAGATGAGAGAAGACTATCCTCCGATCCAGTAGTTGAAAAGAGGTATTACGTCGTGACTCTCCGACGTTAAACATGAGCGCTTGTTGGGGGCTGTCCCTTCCGTTTTATTGCTTTTATATGTCTGTGTTGGTGTAGGAGTTTTATTAGGTGTTGTTTGACTGCGGTATATACTTCTTTGCAAACTTAGTTTCTCACTTCGTTTAATCTAAGTTTGGGGGGGTAACGTACATACCTTGTCTTGCAGTGTCGAAATAGAATTTTTACATTGTGTTGTTGCTTGGAGAGTCGATTTTTTGCGGATTCTTAATATTTTTGATTTATTTGAGAATATTGAGGGTTCGATTTTTTGCGATTTTTCAGGTTTCGTGTTTTGTGGTGTTTATTGTTTGTTTTGTGTTAATCCTAGTGTTGGTATAGTTGATTTTTGGTTCTCTAAGATGATTTTCTGATTTTTCTTGGCACTTGATGGTATTTTTGTGTGATTGTGTTTGAGATGCAGTTTGAGATTGTGCTTGGATATTGAGATACTTGAAATTTATTTATGTGCATGAAAGATTAGCTATGTAACTTTATTAGGATTGCTCGTTCATTCCTATAGCCATGTGAGATTTTGAGCCTTTTGAAATCATGACTAATTGCATGATTCAGTTTATTCTTGTGAGTATCGTTCATGCACACGTATTCTAGAACTTGGCTTTATATCTTGCTTGAAGCTACGTGCTTAATTAAATGATAGGAAATGATCTTAGGTCATCTTTGTTATTTATTAGTCACTAGCCAAATTATTATCCTACCTATTGAAATTATCCGTAGTTAACCCTTTTGAGCCTGAAAAGTCATATTTGTTGGAAGCCTACGTGATAAGCCAATTGATCCCTTGTTAGCTTTAAAAAAAAACCTACCTAGTAGAGAGTTGAAGGAGTCAATTTGGTGTCTTGTGAAGAAACATAAAAGGAGAATAAGTTGGAAGTGATGAAAATTGTTGAAAAGAGTGGTTAAATTGTTGCATAAAGGGGTAGTGCCCGAAACTGGTACCCCATGAAAAGGGTAGTGCCTGAAACTGGTACCCTTATTTGAAAAAGAAAAAAAAAAGAAAAGAAAAGAGGGAAGAAGAAAAAAAAATTCAATTAAGGATGTGGTGTTCAAAAGTGAAGGAGGAATCAAATTGCAAGAAGCATTGAAGAGCGTTGAAGAAGAAAGAAGAAAGAAGAAAGTAAAGCTGTTTGTTGAAAAGCTGTAAGTCTTCTTTGATTCTCTACTAGTGATTGAGTCACGATATCCATATATTTCCTACCTTTACCAAAGAGCCAACATTACAACCTAATGCAAGACCTTTTTGATCCTATTGTTGAAATTATTCATTTAGTCGAGAGTTGAGATGATTGCCAAGCTTATGGTTACGCATGTGTTTGAATTGACTTTGAGTGTAAACACCTTACCCTGAAGTGTATATCTCACACTTGAGCGATGAGCGTAAATACTACCGTTGAGAATGGGTGGATGAGCATTCCGAAAAAGTGAAGTAGTTGATTTGAATTGTATGTTCTTAGATGGATGGTTATTTTAGTATTTGAAGTATGATTTTTGAATTGTTAAATTTTCTTGGATGTGAAGCCGTGAAATTTCCTCTCAATTACGCTATTGGTTTTCTATGATGTTGCCTCGGGACGAGCAACAGATAAGTTTGGGGGTTTGTTGAGAGTGAAATTTCACGTGATTTAGGTCTCACATTACACCATTTTTGATGGAATGTGGCCATAATTTTGGGTAGAATTGAGTGATTTTCATATCTTGCATAATTAAGATGCTACTAAGGTGTTTTGTTGAGTTTTGAAGGGTAAAACAGGATCAAAAGTTAAAAGTTGGAATGAAGAGTGAAAGTGTGAAGGAATGGTGAAAAACACACGTCCACTTGAATAATTTTTCTGTATTCGTGTAGAAGTCCAAATTGATCATATAATATATGGTTGGAAAGCCACGGAAGAGAGGATCGTTTTGGCATAAAAATCACTCAAATTGGAGTCCGTATGAAGAAGTTATGCTCGAAATGGTGAGACTGCGCAGCTGCCAACGGGAATTTCCGAAAATTTCCGAAAATTAGCCAATTTTAGCTATTTCTTGAAGCACAATTCTTTCCTTATCTCTTCCCTTTCTTGGAGCACAATTCTTTCCTTATCTCATTCCCTTCTCACACCTATATATATCTCACATCATTATTCATAAGAGACACCACTCTCCACAAGGGGATTACCCCCTACCATCCATCATCTACCATCATCCATATCCATCCCATCATCCATCCACATCAAAGGGGATTCAAGGGCTATTCAAGAGGAAGATCAGACAATCGGAGAGACAGAGAAGGAATCTGAGACAACTCCAACACTAGGGTTTTTCTATTCCTTTCTTTAATTTTCTTTTGTCTTGATTTGTGGTATGAATTGCATAGCCATGAGTGTTGCTTGTAACCTCATAGGCTAATTTCTTATACAGTTTTAGGGTTTGATTGTTTGATTTGATTGATTTGGGAACCTAGACCAAAGATTGGGATTTTATGCAGTTGATCTTTTGATTTTACTTATTTTATTAAGACATGCTTTTCTGCTTCGTAACGTCTTCATAATATATTCATGACATCCGCTATAATGCTTGGATTATTGTGTTAGCTTGTGTGCGTTCATGATTGGTATTGTCTATCTGTTAGAGATTAGAGTAGCTCCGCTATAAGTACTTTAATTTCATGAACTGGTTAATCAAATACTTGATTAGTTTAGTGGAACAATGCAATTAGACAATCAAGTAGGAAGTGAATAGAACCTTGTAGTAATTCCAGAAAATATCTTGTTAGTCGAACTTACCATCCGGAGGTATTGTTGTTCGCTGGATTAGTATCTAGGAATAAGGCTTGGTAATATTTGCGCACCTTAGGATTTAAACCAGATTATACTGTTAGCTTAGAATCGAATCATATTCGGTGGGATAACAGGGATATGTGGTGTATTTTCAGTGAAACTGCATGAATGAACAATTAGAGGTCTAGAAACCCGAATTAGTTGGTCTATACCTGATACCTTAGAACTATTGATTTTCTCTTGAATTAATCTTAAATCTTTATTCTGTGATTTATTTTATTAGTTATTTAATTTTCTGTTATTTAGATAATTAAATTCACAACTCCTGGATATCGGTTACTTGATTCTGATTAATTTAGTAATTTTAGGAAATAAATAATTAGCTGTCCTTTTGGGTTCGATAATTTAACTTAGGTGCTTACTGCTACAATTGATATCCTTACACTTGAGGATTAAATTATAGTGCGCAGAAAAAGCCTATCAAGTTCCCTAAAAGGTACTAAATCATAGGTAATATTTCCTTTCTAGGTACTATGAATTCACTAAGGTTGGGTTCCCCTCACTAGATTAATTGACCTCTCGATCTAACCTCTCTAGTGTCCACTTATGTAGTTCTAAACATGAGAGGTTGTCTCCAACTCTTCCCACATTAATCCACATAACCCACATGATGAAATGATTAAATTAATTCCTAAAACACATAATTGAACTCTCGTTCTAACCACATGCACTAGATAATTAACCACACAAATCAAACATATAGATTAAACAATTAAGCATCCATAAATGAAACTAATCAAAGCCGGGATTGCAATTTAAATAATATCACAAATTAATCCATAATCTAAACATCACTTAAACATCCAAAACATAGAAAATAAAAAGATAATAAGTAGGATTAGATTACACCTTAATGAAGTTTTACATCCATGAGGATCATCCTTTCCTTGGTGTCCCCACCTTCTTGGAAAACAATAAAATCCTAATCTAGAAAAAACATTTAAATTACGGACGGATCCCTCACCCCGAAAGGGGGAGGGATCTCAACTATGGAGATTTTAAAAAGTTCTCTTCGACTATTGAATCTAATGATTCAATTTAATGGAATTTAATGGGTGAGAATTGATTCATGGTGGCTTTAATGGAAGAGGGTATTTATAGTAGTAAGGGTGAGAGAAATTTGAGTGAGTTTCCAATGTGGGACAAGTGGGTTCATGTAGTGATAGAGTGGGAGGAATTTGTGGTAGGTAATCAATGTGGGATAATTTAGCTCATGGGACAAAAAAATGAGATTTATAGCGAATTTTCCTTTGGTCTGTTCTTGCTCGTTTCAACTCCAAATCGAGCTTCGTTTTCTCCCACATCTTTCTCTTCACTTGTAGAATCCATTTTTATCAAAATCACCCATTTTTCTGCAAAAATAAATAAAAATACCTTTCTCCAAATAATCAAGCAATTAATAGTATTTTCATTAAAATCATGCTCAATTATTAAATTAAAGCCACAAAAATCCACTTAAAATCTAGGTGAATTTCACAACGATCAAACCCCCAAACTTAAAGTGTTGCTCGTCCCCGAGCAACGAAAGAAAAGAAAGAACGGGGAGGGGAATTCACCTAGAATTGAATCAAGATATCAATGAGATTGAGTCACTTCAAAGCTATTTCAATTCAATCAAAACAAGCGACAAGATATCAATTTAAATGCATACAAATTAAATTTAGGAAATATGCAAGCAAGTGAGACTTTCACTACTCCTCTCTAGATTTTGCTTTTTACTCTCACACTCAAGGGGTGTATGGGAGAAGTGTATACTCTCAAAAATCAATTCAAATGTATGTCATTACCATATGCTTGCCAAAGGTCTAAACTCTCTACCACTTGTATGTGTTAATTATTGAATCAAAAATGTCTTTAATGGGGTTGTAATGTAGGCTCTTTGGTCTTGGATAGGAAAATTTAGGAAAAGTAAGCTCAAGATTAGTAGAGAATTTAAGTTGATTGATCACTTCAACTCTTATCCTCTCTTTTTCTCTTTTCACCTCAAGAAAAATGTAATTTTCCATCCAACACACTAACGAACCATTTTTCTTTTTTCTTTTTTCTTCCACTATTGAGTTTTTTTCCTCTCTTTTCCACAGTGGCTCTCTTTCCATTTTTCTAGTAGAGCTCCTTTATGCTTCTTTTATACAAGCTTCACTCAAGTTTTCTTTTCACACAACCTCCATTTTTTCTTTTTCATCTTTTCTCCATCTTTTCTTGCACTTTCATAATTTCTCTCTTTCCAAACTTTCTTGTAAGCTCAATTCAACCACTTCATCCCCATTAATCCTCTACTAATCAATAAAGGTGATTAGGATATAAAATATGGATAAAAATGGCTAAATTTGTAGGTTGCCAAAGAAATAAGGATAATAAGCTCAAAGGGGCAAACTACGAAATAATTTCATTTGGTAGGATTAATTTGGCTAAGTGACTTGTCAACACAAAGATGGCCTTAAATCATTTCCAACAATCTTCACACACATGTAGCTTTAAGAAGACACAATGGGAAGTTCTAGAATGCACACAAAAGAATGATGCACACACAAGAAAGGAAAAACCATTTGATTTCATGATTTTAAGGCTCAAAAATCTCACGGGCCTGTAGTAGTGAAAGAAACACAAAACAAGCACAAACCACAACTCAACAAGTACACAAAAAAAATCCATCAAGTCACAAGTTCCAACCAAGCATCATAGCCTCAAAATTCCTCACAATGAAGCACAAGTGAGCTAAGAAAGATTTTCTCCTTATGGAAAGCAAAAGAAAGCAAGAAAAGCACAAAAAAAACAAAAACAACAAAAAAAAGGAGAAAATACGTGCCAAAAAAAGAGTAAGGACTTAAACGTGCGCCGGTGCAATATGATCAAGTAGGAGTTCATTGATGCAATTTTTCTAATTCAAACCATAGAAAAGTCAAGTAACAAATAGAACATACCCCTAAACTTAAATTAAGCAAAGTTGAATTTAAGTTGAGAAAATGTTCGTTACCTCAATTTGCACCACTCCTTTGCTCTTCAAGGCCAATACCATGGCACAACACTTTCGCCCCTACAAACACAACCATAAAACAAAAAAAACAAATCAAATAAAAATGTCCCTATCCTAACACTCAATGAAACCCAAAGTCACAAATACAACTAAATTCCCCGGTAACGGCGCCATTTGATTGGTCGTTAATAGTCCAGGCGACCAAGCAACAAAATATCGAACCCAAAGGAATTTAGGATTCGTGGCCTTCAAGTTATAGTCTCGTATTAGTTAGGGACGACCGAGAAGAGAGATAATAAAAACAAGAAAAGAAACTAATTATAATATTTTTGGAATTTTCAATGCAAAGGAAATCTTCATGATGCAATTCAAATGGATCAATCATGTAACACATCTAATTGCCTCCCAATTTAAGCTATCATAGTAAGAGCGATCACTATTTTCACCTAAACTCTCTCTCGAGATGAAGAGGATGTAGGCCCTTACAAAGACCCCAAAGTAGCGCATATGATCGATACCATAGCGAACACCTCCCAATATGTACTAATTACACATACGAGTTCCCTAAAAGGTACTAAATCATAGGTAATATTCCCTTTCTAGGTACTATGAATTCACTAAGGTTGGGTTCCCCTCACTAGATTAATTGACCTCTCGATCTAACCTCTCTAGTGTCCACTTATGTAGTTCTAAACATGAGAGGTTGTCTCCAACTCTTCCCACATTAATCCACATAACCCACATGATGAAATGATTAAATTAATTCCTAAAACACATAATTGAACTCTCGTTCTAACCACATGCACTAGATAATTAACCACACAAATCAAACATATAGATTAAACAATTAAGCATCCATAAATGAAACTAATCAAAGCCGGGATTGCAATTTAAATAATATCACAAATTAATCCATAATCTAAACATCACTTAAACATCCAAAACATAGAAAATAAAAAGATAATAAGTAGGATTAGATTACACCTTAATGAAGTTTTACATCCATGAGGATCATCCTTTCCTTGGTGTCCCCACCTTCTTGGAAAACAATAAAATCCTAATTTAGAAAAAACATTTAAACTACGGACGGATCCCTCACCCCGAAAGGGGGAGGGATCTCAACTATGGAGATCTTAAAAAGCTCTCTTCAACTATTGAATCTAATGATTCAATTTAATGGAATTTAATGGGTGAGAATTGATCCATGGTGGCTTTCATGGAAGAGGGTATTTATAGTAGTAAGGGTGAGAGAAATTTGAGTGAGTTTCCAATGTGGGACAAGTGGGTTCATGTAGTGATAGAGTGGGAGGAATTTGTGGTAGGTAATCAATGTGGGATAATTTAGCTCATGGGACAAAAAAATGAGATTTATAGCGAATTTTCCTTTGGCCTGTTCTTGCTCGTTTCAACTCCAAATCGAGCTTCGTTTTCTCCCACATCTTCCTCTTCATTTGTAGAATCCATTTTTATCAAAATCACCCATTTTTCTGCAAAAATAAACAAAAATACCTTTCTCCAAATAATCAAGCAATTAATAGTATTTTCATTAAAATCATGCTCAATTATTAAATTAAAGCTACAAAAATTCACTTAAAATCTAGGTGAATTTCACAACGATCACTTAACATAAGTGACGGTAGGCTTGACATTCTCTTCAAACCTTTCTTTTATTGTTCCAAGTATAATATCTTTGAGTTGATCCACTTGGAGCATTCCATCAGCCGAAAGTTGCACTCCTCTTTCAGTTTGCTCTTTTTCAGTAGTTTGGCGTTTTGTGAACTCTTCCACCTCACTCTCGTCCACAACTCCTTTTCCGTTTGCACGGCTAGTCTCCGCAATGTCTCTTTTTTCCATCAATTGGGAGATCTTGGTGTCTTGAGCTTCTATATGTTTCGTGAGCCCTTCGATAGCTTTCATCATATTTGCTAATTGCTCCTCAATAGTTGTAGTGCCGGCCATCATTACCGGGGCTGCAATTGAGTCCGATGAAGAGCTTGAGGATGAACGAGGGTGTGAGCATGCAGAATCTTCATCACTATCCTCTTTCATGGGTAGCTGTTTTCTTGAAGCCATTTCAACCGAAAAGTTAGAACCGGAGGAGGCCTCTGACTGAGCTTTCATCAACATACTCCTTGTAACAACAACAACTTGTTCACTCAACGAGGCGGAGAGCTTGGAGGCAGAAGTCCTTCCCACTGTGATCTTGACAGGAGTCATGTTGTATCTTTGTAGGGAGAAGAGATGAGAGGTAGAGATGGTCCCACTGGGCGTGCCAAAATTTGTAACAACAAATTTTTGTATTTATAATAAAATAAATACAAGTTAATTACAATAATAATCCAGAAGGATTAAACTTGATAATTAAGGAAGCGATCTCTATCAATCCTCTGATTCTTCTCTCGAACCAACGTGGACTTTGACTGGTTGTGTTGACGGCGCTGACTGTGTTGACTGCGCTGATTCTGACTTTGTTGACTGGAGTGTACGCTGACTGTGTTGACAACGTGTATGGAGCCGGATCTTCAATTGAAGCTTGTCCGAGCTCGAATTTGAGACTTTGTAACGTTTATCCAGAGGCGTCGAGCCTTTGTTTGGATTAAACGTATTTTTTGATGTAAAAACACTCGATCTGGGGGGCTCAGCACCTTAATCCCGGGTCGTATGCTGTTCTTGGTGCGAAGAACACCGAAGAACTCAGTATATGAAGAACGCTTGATTTGGGGGGCTCCGCACCTTAATCCCGAATCGTTTGCCGTTCTTGACTTGAAGATGCTTGAAGATCTCAAGGGAGCACTGCTCGTGTTCTTGATCTCTTCAGAGTGTTTATGTCTTCAAGTATTTGAGTGTGTGTCTGGAACGAATGGAGGAGACCCCTTTATATAGGTGAGAGGTGAAGACCCCCTCATAAATGTCCTGCATTCTGATTGGTCCAGAGTTATTTGGGCCATATCCTACAGGCTCGGGCCTCCACTTGTTTGGGCTGTAATCAGGCCTATTTTATTTGGGCCCGATTTAATTTGTATAGGCTTGTTTGACTTAAGTAAGACCTCATTTGACTTGGGCTTGCTTGACTTGGGTCAGACCTCATTTAATTTAAGCTCCATTTAATTTGTTGGGCTCAAATTATTTATTAATTTACTTTAGGAATTAATTTATTTAAATTTCAAAATAAATTAATATTTAATTAATAAAATCCACATGTCGCCATTTAATTGGACCGTAAATTTTAATTGCTTACAACAACTACCTACTACACATACTCCTTAAACTAATACAACTACCTATTACACATACTCTTTAATCTACGTGTAAAAAGTAATATATATTAAGCGGATGGAGGAAGTACTATTAATATTGATATATGATTGACACGTAAGATAAAAAAAAAAATCAATTATTGTCACTGTTATATTTTCTTTAAAAATTTTAACAATTCTTACATGTCATTCATAGTTAATGGTATGACATAGAAAATATAAAATGTTAAATGACATAAGGAATCCACAACGATTTACTGCGATTGTAGGATGTATTTAATGGACCTTATAGTTAATAATAGATTTAAAATAGAATGCAGAGTAGTTATTTTATTTATTTTTTTAATTTTTAATTTAATATAATGGTGGATATTAAATCAAGTAATGAATATTAGAGTTAGTTATGTGTATTAGATAGAAGTATAAATTTTAAAAATTATTGAATTTTTTTTTTTGTGTGGATTATATTTTTTAAATGTAAAAAGTAACAGTAAAACCCTCATGTGTCGATAATTATATAATTAAAATCCGATAATTGAGTGATATAAGTAGGCTTGAATGGGGGAGGTTGAGCCACGTAGCAATTAGTTGTCCAAATTCGGGGATTTGGATGCATGATACTCGGAGTTGTCATTATTTTTTCATGCTATATTTATTGTTTTCATGTGACACTTAAATGATCAACAATGATTCATGTGCTAATGTATAATTCTTTTTCCTAATTCTCCCATGCATTTTTGTTCCACCTCTTTATAATTTTCTCTTGTGATCATACCTACATTCTTTATTTAATATATTATTTTTATATCATGTTTTTCCATTAATCAATACACACAATTGTTAAGAGGTACTATGTTAGAGAGAACTCTAAAAAAATGGTAATAAGTACAATCTCCATAGCTAATATTATTACATTTATTCATAGAAATTAAGGAATATAGTATTTTAAAGTACGGTGGGTTGAGAGATACTTTTTTTATTCTGTTCTAATGGTCACGTTTACGTTTTTTACGGAAATTAAGGAATATAGTATTTTAATAAGTATTGAGCTAAGAGATATAATATTTTAATATATAGTGATATTTTAATTGTATTGTGTGTGTCCCATATATACAAAAAGGTAAATATAACCATTAGGATGTGATGCCCAAATTGAAAATATGTAATCATTGGCACGAGACGAAGAAAGTATAATATTTTAATATATAACATATATTTTTGTTAGTTGTGTGTAGACCAATTGAGATATATTAATTATTTATACAAAGTTTCATTTACCAAAAAGAAAATGTAACAACATAATTAGCGAGATGCATAAAATAGATAAATATAACAATATTAGTGGGATTGTAGGAGTAAAATTTTCCTTCTAGTACATTTTCATCTTCTCATTTACAAGGGATACACAAATTAAGAAAAGTAACTTTTTAGTGTAATGTGGTTTATTTTGAATAATTAATAAATTATAAAGTATGTTGTGAAAAAAATAATGACAATTTTGAAGTTAAAGTTTGTTGTGACTTATGAGAATAGTAGTTGGGTGTCATTTTCCATTATGAAATTTTGAAGTTGAAGTTGAGACAGATTAAAACGTATATTATAAAGTTAAAGTTGGGATGGAGAGATTATTATTTTGTTTCATTAAAAAGTAATCATTTACTTTTTACACGTGGATTAAAGATTATAATAATTTAATGTGTAGTGAATTGAGAGATATAATATTTTAATGTGTAGTGAGTAATTATATAATTTATATTAGTGTTATGAGTGAGCTCATGTATAGTAAGTTGAGTATAATAATTTTTTTATGGGTCAAATAAAAAAAAAGGAAATAGATACTTTTTAATAAAATATATTAAAATGATAAAATGAATACGTATTATAATTTTTTAATGTATGATGTAAAGTAAAATAACATTATTTTTGGTAATTTAATAAGAAAAAATGAATTAAGTTGAGTTTGATAAAAAAAACGCATAAAATATGAGTAAGTGATATTTTTGTAGTGTTAGGGCTCGTTTGCTTGGATTGATTAGCTAGGTATTGATGCAGTATACAACGTAATACCATATTGTCTTGATGTATTCATAATACCTATGACTTATTATTATATTGACTCAATATTAATAATACTTTTTCTTTGGTATTGTGTATATCACCACAAGAGGTGGGATACATAATATCACAATTAATACCTACTGATTAAATGTAATTTTATCATTATACCCTTATCCAATAATAATATTAATAAATAATAATTAAAATTAAAATTAATAATAATAATTAAAATTAATAATAATAATAATTAATAATATTAATAATGATAAATAATCATATTAATAATTAATATTAATAATAACCAATAATAATATTAATAATAATAAATATATAATTAATAATATTTTTAATAATAATAATTAATAATAATAATAAATAATATAAATTAAAATAAATAATAATATTAATTAAAATTAATAACTAACAATAATAATTAATAATAAATAATAATAATAATAATAATTAATCATAATATTAATTATTATTATTATTATTATTATTATTATTATTATTATTATTATTAGGGTCATTTACTATTAGATACATAAAATAATGCATAATTGATGTAAACTACATGACTCAAAGTACTATTACTCATAACTACACAATTATAAATGTGATACCATAAATACCCCTATATATTTGTATAATTTGTTTGCACAATTTGGTTTTGCATAATTTGATTTTGCACAATCTGCTTTGCACGATTTTATTTTTGCACATTTTAAATTTCGGCAGCAGGCGGCGACGGTAGTCAACGGCTGTCCGGCCGTCGGTCAACTTTCGTCGGCCGACATCAACGGCGGTCCGGCCGCCGGTCAACGCCGGTTCGACGGGTGGATGGGTGAGGGGTAGGGTTGGTGGTTTAAAAGTGTATAGGATTATAAGGTTATATTTGATATTTTACTTTAATATTTTGTATGTGAGAGTAATTATTTGAATTCCTTGTATCTCATAATAATTTAGGTTAAAAGTGTGTATCTATTAGTGATTTTCCCTTATTATTATTATTAATTAATTAATTAATTAATAGTAATAATAATTAATATTAATAATAATAAATAATAAATAATGATAATTAAAATTAATAATAATAATAAGGGGTAAATATGTCATTTTACTTATTATCCCATTTGTTAATACTCAATAACAAATATAAAATAACTAATACATAGTTATCCATAATCTCATTTTTTTCATAATACCAAACAATAGTACAATTAATCACAGGACAACACAATCCCTTTATATCTCATATCTACAAGCAAACGACCTCTTATAGTATTGTGGTATTATAAGAGTATTAATATTGTACTCCCTCCATCCCATATTCCCATACCACCATTCACATTTATTATTCTATGATGTCTGGATTTTTTTTTACCAACTTTAGGGATATTTATTATTAGTTACATTGGAATCTCCTTAATTACTACATATGATATACAAAATTAAAAAATATTACTACTAATTACATAAATATATAGTGATATTTCAACTTTACCCTTACAATATGCTGCACACAAACCGTTACGCTGCACACAATCATTTATCTTATGTGCAGCAAAAAATTTATGTGCAGCAAAAATAATACGTCCAACAATAAATATTATTACAGCAAAAAAAATCTTAAGTGTTATGTGCAGCAAAAAAAATCTTAAATATTTTGTGCAGCAAAAATAATGTTACGTATGTGCAGCATAAAAGTTGTTAGGTCACATTAAGTTGAGAGTATATTGGGTAATTGATCTTAATTTTTTGTATCTAGGAGTAATTTTTTTAAATTAATGTATCTCATAGTAATAATAGGTATTAAGTGTGTACCTAATAGTAATTATTCTCCAACTTTATTTACTTTTTAAAGTATTTTAGTATTTTTATATAGAAGTTTTATCAATTCAAGACCCAAATTATGGGTAAACTATCAATTCGGGCCTGAATTATTTTTTCTATCAATCCAAGACGTGAAATATGTAAAACTATCAATTTAAGGCCTGAATTATTCAAATATTATCTCCTATTTTATCAATTTAGGGCCTAAGTTCAGGCCCTCAATTGATAGTTTTACATAATTCAGGTCCCTAATCGATAGAAAACATAATTCAAGCCCTGAATTGATAGTTTACCTATTTTTTAGGCCCTGAATCGATAAAATTTCTTTTAGATAATAATAAATAAAGTGAAAGGTAATATTATTAGTGTGAGGAAGAAGTGATAAATTTGAAATTAAAGTAATTTTTGAGATTATAAAGTGTATTTTTTATTTTATTTTTTTTATATGAAAGTTTTTATGAGACAAATAAATGAAGAAAATATAAAAAGTTATGTAGGACAAAAGAAGTAATAACATTACTACTTTTAAAAGTGAACAAACCAAAACAAAAAATGTGATATATATATATATATATATATATATATATATATATATATATATATATATATATATATATATATATATATATATATATATATATATATATATATATATACTATGTTTCATGGAAGAATTTATAAAAAGGGTAGTCTTTTATCTGACAGTTTATGTGAGACGAATTATCCATTAGTAAGTATATTTATTATATAGGTAAAATATGTTTATTGTTAGTTAAATTATGTATATAGTTAATCATATTATAACACTACCATACTTTAATGCATCATTTTTAATACTTTAAAAAATATATATTTAAATTATTAATAAACATATTTTATTTATATAACAATAATACTTTAACATGTTTTACCGTCATCTCAAATAATCACGGTCTCACATGATACTCTTAGATGGTCGATAATATAGTTTACATGTATCTATAAAAACAATTATTTAAATACTTGATTTTAGAAACTCAAATTAAATCAATGTAAAATTTTAAAATTTGAACCAATTTTCAATGATTTGAGGGTGCGTTATTTGGATGATATGGAAATCAATGAGCTTTTTTTTTTAATTTTTTTAATAGGAATATTGAGACACATGACTTACTAGAAATTTGGTTGTTTTTTGGAATAAAAAATACACCCCAATATAATAATTATTTTATTTTACGGTAAAAAAAAAAAGGCTAACGGAACAAACTTATTACCCTAATATTCATTGCTAGATTTCTTTACAAGTGATGAAATCTGTATAGAGGATAATTTGTACATCCAAAAATTGGGTATCATGATCAGACAAAAATCCGATCATTTGCCTCCCATATTAAATGCCCTCTTGTCGCATCTCAAAAAGACTTTTTTTTCCTTCTTAATAATACGGAGTATAATATTTTTATAATAAATGAGTGAATAAATTCTCATAAAAACTGAAATTCTAGTACTCTCCATCTATCAATGATTGTAATTACTTTCAATTTCCATTAAAAATAATACTTGTCGGTCTCCCTTGATATTTACCTAAATTTGAATTTCTCACATACATTAACGAATAGTACTCCATAAATTTAATTGCGGTAAATATATATTTTTTAAAAATTATTTTAATAATTTTCTCTCATGTTTAAATTTAAAATATTTATGCGTTGTACAATTTTAACCCCCTTTTTTTTATCATTGATGTGAGATAAAAAAATAATAATAATATTTGCTAGTGAGAAAGATCAAAATATATCAAAAATAATACTCCACAGTAGGGGTCAGAGTATCTATTACTAATTGAAAAAAAAAAGTTTATTAAACAATACATTTTGATAACAGCAACAATTAAACTTTTATTTATCTAATAAATAAAAATATGCTCCATCATCTTTCATGATATTTTTCCAAAGTTTAGAAACTGTTAGGTCTGAGACACTAGAGAATCGTAAATATGAAAGAGATGTCAGAGTGACTATTTCTTCAATTTATTGGGCTTAGAATTGTCCAAATTCATCAATATATTGTGACCCAGTTTATCACATTTCTGTACAAGTGGGGCCACTATTATTGAAAGCCAGAGGTGGGGCGTAAAATTTTATGAACCCGAAAAATAGCACTTTCTTTGATTTTTTTTTTTTTGAAAGAGAGTTGCTACATGTGAATTTAATAATTACATAAGATTAGAACATTCAGGTAACAAACCATTTAATAGTAGGTTTTTATGTAGTAAGGTTCTGCTGATGTCATTTTTAACTATGAATATTTTTAGGGAAAATAAATTTTTTCGTCCGTTAACTTTCACTCATTTTGAAATTAGTCCATTAACTTTTTTAATTTTGAAATTAGTCCGTTAATTTTATAACAATTTTAAAATTAATCCATTAACTTCATAAAATTCAATATTTTGGTCCTTTGACCTGCTATGGCAGGTCATGTGAATATTTTCACTCCAATTAATTTATATCATATTTTTATTTAACCAATTTTATCCCACTTTTCATTTTTTACTTCCGTATACCAAACAAATAATATTAATCTCAATACTAAAGTGGAGCAAATTTAACTAAATATTGATACTTCCTCCATCCGCTCGAAAGAGGGTCTTTTTTCCATTTTGGTCGTTCGTTTCAAAGAGGGTCACTTCATTTTTTACACAGATGGGATCCACACACACCCACTAATACAATTAAAATATGGGGTCCACACTCCCACTAATACAACTACCCACTACATATTAAATAATAATACTTCATAATCAACGTGCACAAAAACAAAATGCCCTCTTTCGGACGGACGGAGGGAGTATAATATAAATTCTTAGTGGGAGCTATATTTTTTTGTAAAATAGTATATATATATATATATATATATATATATATATATATATATATATATATATATATATATATATATATATATATATATATATATATATATTACATATTTTTTATTTTTATCTCTTAGAATAACATGCTAATGACCTATTGAAATGGACGATTTTGTTGAACTTGGTAAACATGATGGACAATTTTCAAAATTTTCAAATATAATGGACGATTTTCAAATTTTGCAAATATAATGAACGATTTTCAAAAAGTAAAAAACTTATAGACTAAATTCAAAATTGGACAAAGTTAACGGACGGAAAAATCTATTTTCCCATATTTTTATGAGCCTTACTTGAGTATCACTGAGGCATGGATGCCACTAACAAAACATAAGTTCGATTAAAGTCAGTTCAATTTCAATTATGGCAGCGCCTCCGAGAACACGCCGTGTTCCCATGTGAACACAATTTTCCCCCTTCATATTCTATTTAAGCTTTTGACAGGGGAATTAAATAGAAAAGGGGCACAGAAATTGCAAAGGGATACGATATCCCCATGACACAAGAACCTCACTTTTCAATTATTCGATAAAAAAACATTTTTACTAATGCATTGGGTAATTTGCTGATCAGGTTTATCAAGAAAAAAAAAATGTTGACAGTGGTGTTAGGACTTGGGAGGTCTTCCCATCCCTATAAAATTATTCTTTTTCTCCATATCACATGATCGTTTCAATGAACTTCACAAACTTCTATTTTCTGTTAATTTCTGTAGGGGTTAATCATTCTCTTTTCTCAACATCCTCTCTACATGGATAACTTTTTTTAGGAAATTAATGACAGTGTCAGTGTCGTAAGAAAAAAATAAAAATAAAAAATCAACTTCTTTTATACTCCTTATAGAGAGAACTTTTTTTACACCTAAAGATGAAAATAACCATATACACAAATTGAGTGTATAAGTTTTATACACAAATAAGTTTCATACACACTCATTCGTATGTAAAAATTTATAACATTCGTGTATGAAATATTCATACACAGATATTATACTTACTATCCGTGAAAATTTTATACACAAATGTTATAAACACTGATTCATGTATAAGGATTACATCCGTTGCACGAATGTTATAAACACTCATTCGTGTATAAAATATTCTTACACGAATGTGTAGACACAAAAGTATTTACACGAATTTTTAATTTTTATACACTTATGTATTCATGTATAAGGCTATTTCAGTCCAATCAAGCATAAAAAGAATTGTTGTTAAAAATTTGTGATGTGGATTAATGTATATGTATATTAATATTTAATTAAACTAAAATATAAATATTATAAATATTGAGGAGTGAGTCGTGGATTAATCCCACGATATAATTGCACTCCTAACTCTAAGGAAATTGAGGGTTTTGTGGCAAAGGTCGTGGGTTATGCTGGCGCAAAAGTGGACTTATTTATACATGGCAGAGAAAGGAAGACAAGACATTCAGTGTTTTGATTTTCCTTTCAAGTAAGCGTAATCTTTTAAATATATAATGAGTAAATTACTGATTTGAGCGTTGGAGGGCCTACGCCGGAAACCCCTTCCGGCGTACTTTTGCATGCAAGCGTGGAGTCCAGGATTGTGCTGTGCGAAGGCGTGATCAAAGCTTAGCAGTTCAATTCTTTCAATTAATTACTCATCAATTTGAATAGAAAAGTTCAGCCGTAAAAGTCTAACCGTTATTATTATTATTTTTTTCTGTCACATACTACTTTTTATTGGGATGCGATAAATTGGCAGTTGGATCGAGTTCTAACGAAGCTCTATCACGAGCCATATCTACAAACTAATTGTTAGTTGGGCCTATATCTCTTATGATGGCAGGGTTTTAGGGTTGCTAGGCCCAACAACAGACTTGGGCTCACTAATGGGCTCAATAATGGGCTCACCAACCCAGTACTCAAATGGGTCCTTATGAAACAAACTGTGCTATCCCGTGTAATTGGTTAACTAAAGCACTATGAGACCCAGATTTAGCGTGGGGTATTTAGGGCAATCTCGATTGGTTGCTGTTCATCAACTCTCAAAATTTTGGTTTACACCTAATCCAATGATTAACATTAGATCAAAAAATAATTTCTAAAAATCTTTTTAAATTTTTATTTTATGTAATACTCATGATTCCATATATATATATTATTTACTACATCAGAATTTAAAATATGAAATTATTATAATTTTAATATAATTAAAAAAAATTTTAAGTAATACCCCCTACGTCCCCGATCGCTATTCCGTTTATTGTACCACGTTGTTTAAGAAAAATTGTTCTAGTATTTTTGGGTAATAAAAAAAATATAAAGTAATGATATGTGTGTAAAAAATAAGTGATAGGTTTAAAATTAATGAAGGGGATATATTATTTTATTATGGGTTAATTGTAAGAAAAACTATGAACTTTACTTTTATTGTAAATTAATCTTCATCTTTGATAAATTTCAAGAAATATATATATATATATATATATATATATAGCAATTTTTAAAAAAGTGAGGATTAACTAGGAGTAAAATTCGTAATTTTTCATACAACTAATCCTTATATTTTTCATCAATGCATACTAATTATGGTTTAAATTCATAGTAGCTGTTAGTGACAAAACTAATAAAGTAAATGGAATAAATTAGACGAGAATTCTCTACTATGATATGCCCAACTCAATATTATCATCAGTGCAGTGTAACTTAAAAAAAAAAAAAGAAGAGGCATTAGCTATTCTGGAGTTCATTCATAAAAGCATTAGCAAGTGTGGCTAGCAAACTGTTGTAACTTAATTCTTTATTTAGAATAGACATTTATGTACTCTAATAGCATATGCAAATTACAAGTATTTCAAATCAAACTAGCTAATCGTTTTTTACCCCAAAAGTAGAAAACTAAAGGTGACAGAGATTTGTACAATCTCATACAACACACTTTGGCAAAGCCTTTGATCAAATTTCATCTTGAACAAACCTTGGATCTACTACCCTAGTTTCGCCTCACACGAGCACTTTGCACGACTATCAGAAAGCACCTGAAAAGTTAACATTGAAGCAGAGAATCAGTGGAAAGCAGGAACTTGATCAGTTGAATCAAGATCAAGCAAATTGGCATAATCCGGATGAAACGAGCGACCGGCTCAAGTTGTTACTTACCGTGACTTGTCGCTGAAGATCCTTGATGTATTCAACAGCCAAATCCAACATATCAGATGTATTCGTTTGCTGTCAAATGTATGCAGAGCTTTAGAACAATTTAAAGATGATCATATAGAATAATGCAAGAAACAGCATTACCTTTTCCATATTGGGAACAAGCTCTTGCAGCTTCCTCATTCGTTCGCTTATTTTTGTTCTTCTTACCTGAAAGAAACAAGATTACTTTGTCGTGTCAAATGATTACCTCGTCTAAAAGCTTACAAAGTAATACAAGCAAATGATGTAATATACCCTCTCAGCAATGCTTCGAGGATGAGTAGCACAACCCCTCTTTGCTCTGGTTCTACATGGAACTGAATCTTGAAGCATCTTCTCCATGGCAGATAGCTCTGCAGAGCTTTTAGGCAAACTCAGGTGATGGGATAACCGTGTTGTCGGTCGATTTCCACCATCAATCTTCTGTTCCATTTGATAAATTCAAAGCTTTGTTGTAGTTAAAAGTGATGAAGTGGGATACTTGTATGTGTACTTACTTGTTCATGGAAATCATCTTCCCAAGAGTTCATAGAGAAACCTTTGATGTAGTCAACATCAATGGCATGATCTTCATCAGCTGATCCAATTTCTGCCATCTCTTTACTTGTGATTTCTGTAATTGGATCCATTCTCTTGAACCTGCTTGTAGAACAAAATGTTGCTTCTGCATTAGCAATATTACCACCTCCAATGTTCCCCACCGCTCTCACTGTTCCAAACTCTGTCAATTGCTACAGCATCTTCAGTAACATTCTCATACTCAACACCTCCATAAACAAATATCACAACATGACACCGTCTCACAGTAGAGTATCACTTTTCCTATTTTCGACATAAGAGAACATCACTTTTATACTCCCTCCATCCCTTAATATTGTTCATCTTTACTGTACCACGAAAATTAAGAAAAAAATATTTTTTTACTAACTTTATTAACTTTTCTGGAGTGATGTGGTATTTCTATGTAATAAATAAATAAAATAGTAAAAAAAATATGAAGTACATTATCTATGGAAAGAATGGATGACAGTTTTAAAATTAATGTGTATTTTTTTGGTGCTAGTTAGAATGGAATTTCCTCCTTTCTTTTGGAAGTGAACAATTACGTGGGACTAACAAATGAGAAAAACGTGTCACTTCTTATTCACAAGATGGTCTCTCACAACACAATGTTTGCTCGTCATATGGCATATGGGGCTGTGAAATTTTACGCATACCCCCGCCGGTTCGCTTCACTTTCTTTCTCTCTCTTGCTTTCAGACTTTCCTCAGACTGCTGATTCTGTTTTTTCTCACTTCAACTGGGGCCTCTTTCCTTCAAGCGATATATCACACTATTTCTATCTTATAGGCTCTTCTTAATTTTTGATTTTTATTTCAGCTTAAGCAGAATCTAATTCATGTTCAACTTGCTCTATCTTATACAAAAATCAATTCCATGGTTTCGAGTCTTTTGACCTATCTGTTTGATCTGAATAAGTATTGTTAGACGAATAAGAATCGATAATCTCCAAAAGTGTTAACAATTCCCACCTAAGACTATTTTCTTCACACAACTTCATGTTTCTTCACAAGTTATTACTTCCCATGCAACACCAAATACTAAAAAGGAGTGATATTGACATACACAGCAACCAACAACCAACAACCAACAACCAACTAGAAACTTAATCGAGAGACAGAGAGAGGGTATTACCGTCAATATTAATGTTGGCAAACAATCCAGCTGGTGAACTGCTGTGACGAACCAGGCCCGAACTACAGGCACCACCAGCCCGCTGCATCTTCGCCGGCGGCCCGACCCGATTTGATTCAAACGAACCGAATGATCTGTTATCCACAGAAGAAGAATCTGCAGCCTCAGAAACATCACGGCTCTGATGATACATCACCTGAGAACATGTCTCTGTGGAATAATCATTGCTCTGCACCTCCGTGGGCTCCACTTTTGTCGGTTGCAAGAAATGGGCATTCATCTGACCCGAACACCTCTGCTGAACCGTATCACCACTGTTCATGAATCTCGAGAAGATTCTCTGGGTCTCCGGGCTGGAAGCCCGCGGGTTGAAAAGCCGCTCGAAATCATCGGATCCGAACCCGCCACCGCCACCCGGATTGTCTAAAAAACTCGAGAAATAGGAACTCGGGGCGGATCGGTACCGGGTCAACCCGGACCCCACCTGCACACCTTCCTGAACCTGCTGATACTGTTGAAGATTATTAGCCATCAATTTCTCTTCTACCCTTTTTTTTTCCACAAAAAAGAAAAGTATTATTGACTCAAATTAAATGAAGGGCAGAGGAACAAATACAACTTCTGAGAAGAACGATTGAGCTGAAGAAGAAAGGATAGATTCTTTGAGAAGAGAATGAAAGGGGCATTAGACATATATCTGATTGATTACAATTTAAAAAAACAAATGAAGAAGAATTAAAGTAGAAAAGCAGGGAGAAAATGAGGTGTGTTCCTTAAACATGTAGATTGTCAACTTTTAAGAGCAACAGATATGATCTTTCTTGAAAAGAGGTAGCTTTTTTATCCATAGCCATTAAAGCGGTGTGAGGAATTGAGCTGAAAGTGGGATGGTTGAAGAGTGGAGACTGACTGGAAGTTTGGAGTGGAGAGAGAGAGAGCTGTAATTAGTGCGGCCAATGGGAACGCAGGAACGCCAGGGATCTCGGATTCATGGCCAAAAAGAAATGAAGAAATTTTGACATTTACTCCTCAGGAAAGATTGAAACTCTTTCCCACCTAGATTAATAAAGTGATAATTTTTTGGGATATTATGATATTTTTTTGTAATAAATAAATAATAAAATATATTAAGTATATTAGGTAGGGGTGATATTTTTGTAAATAAAATATATGGAGAAGAGTGATTGTGAATATACAAATTTTTGTAGGACAATCTAAAATAAAAAATGTGCTATCTTTTTATGGAATAGATGTAGTATTTGGTTTTGAATTTTCTCCAGCTCATTTTAATTCTTAATAATGCTGTGAATTGACAGCCCTTCAAATCTCCCTCTATCGTTCACAGTTGACCTTTTTAATGACTTTTTTTTAAAAGGCGATTATTATGTTACACTTGTGTCAATTATCTCTGGTTATTTTTTTCAATTTTAGGTGATTTAATAAGATATACTCCCTCCGTCTCATTTCAGATGTCACACTTTCTATTTTGGACTATCCACAAAAGTTTAGACATTCCAAAAAAACAAAAAGTAAAAAACAACCACCCTTCCCCACACACTTTAATTAAAAAAATTATCTCTACCTACCATATTTTATCATTTATATATTACATAAAAATACCATTATACCCCTCAAAGTTATCATTTTCTTAATTTTCGTGCCGAAAAGAGAGGTGCAAGTTTTTTAGAGACGGAGGGAATAGCTTCCTTCCTTCACATGAATCAAAATACCAATTAGCTTCATTAACATGGACATTTAAGAAGCTAATATTCGTGTTCATTAGTCAATTCACGATGAAATACATAAACGGACGCTATTTGCATTGAATTGTTAAATAAACCTCAATTATAAAATGTACCACACTAAAATTAAAAATTTTATTTTCAAAATACTAAATAAACCTCAATTATAAAATGTATCACACTAAAATTAAAAATTTTATTTTCAAAATACTAAATACATTCCATACAAAGATAACTCTATCCTTTTAATTAATTATTATGCCCCAATTAAAGAAAAAATAATTGCTCACAAAATTAAAAAGGAAAAAAGAAAAAGAGAAGAACACATTGGAACAGCGACTGGTGGCGACTGGTATGTTTTGCGAATCTGCTGCGTAGAAGCGAAAGGAAAGGAGAGGGAGGAACTCCTTCTTGCGTGTGCACCTTCCACGTGTTCGCCAGTTATTGTCGTGTCATTGCATTTCTAGAAATAATATTTTTAGAAATTTTTTCAAGACTTAAATAATGGATCAGATAAGGCTTGACACGTAAGAAAAAAAAGTGTGTTCGGTTCCTATAACCAAACAGATTAAATCTATTCGGTTATAGGAAGCGAACGGTGAGAAATGACACCCAACTGTTCAATCACAAACGTCGAACAGATTTAACCTATTCGACTGTTGTGATCGAACACTACACCATAGCGATCTATAACGAAATGACTTAGTATATCGCATAAATTGACTACGTAGAATCAATTCAACTCAATTTCTTTGCAGTAATCGATATCGCCCTCATCATGATTCCTTCTTGGTGATCATCATTCTCAATTTTTGTGATTATAACAATGGGGTACATTTAGAAATCTGATTGGGATGCATTTAGAATTTTAATTATAATTAATTTTATTTTATTATTTATAAAAGGGTATTTACATCTTCTCACGTTATTATATTTTAATTTTATAAATTATTAGGGTTCATTTAACAATTTCGGGGATGCAAATAGCTCCCATGTATAAAATAAATTTAAGTAAAAAGCTGAAATGCGTCTCGGACGGTGCAGTTCCGTATGTCCAATTTTAATTCGATGCAGATGTAATACACTCGTTAATTAAATGGAAATACCTTTCAATGGAAAAAAAATCATTTACTCAATCAAAAATATTAATATATTCTTAATATTTCAACCTATTATTTCAATAAAAAAATTGTTATTAATTAAAATTAATATAATTTAAAATAAAATAATACTCACTCCATCCATTATTAATCTATTTGTTTGTTAAATGTGGGTTAAGAAGTACTACTATTATTTTATGTGCGGTGGATAATTGTATTAGTGAGATATGTGAGTCCCAAATTTTAATTATATTAGTGTCAGTAGATCATATATGTCTAAAAGAGAAAATAGATAAATAAAAAATGCACGACCATAAATAATGAAATTGATAGATTAAGGATGGACTGAGTATAATTATTCTTAAACGGAAGTGTACAAGGGAACCACTCTAAAATAAATGTACCTAGAACTCAAGAAGGATTTGGTTGGGGTATTGGACAGGGTAATGGAAATGGATGTATATTGATTTTCATGGTTGATATTTGTTTGATTTAATGAAAATTAAAATTCTTTAAACATTACCATTAATTCCATAACTAATCACTACTCTTCAATTACTTTCAATTTATTGTAATTAATCTCTTTAATAATATTCCTGTCTTTACTATAGAAAAATTTATCAACTTGAGAATATCAAGAATAAGAGTGACGGGGTGAGAGAATTGTTGGGCAACGTCATATATTTTGCTCCATTTTTTACCATGACCAGGCCCAACTCTTCTTATTCGATTAATTAATGAAATAAAGTATAGAAATATATTGATATAATAAATATAAAGAATGAATGAGTGTGATAAAAGAGAATGAGAGACATCAAATGAGGAATGGTCTCTATTCTCAAGAACGTTTCATCGACCTAGGAGTTGTGGAAAAAACTGAGTCAAGGGCGAGCTCAACTTCAATTGGCCAACTGTAGGCCTGTTAAATGAACTGAGTGAGTTTGACTATCGCATACTCGAATTCAATTCGATTAATACATGAGTTGGAGTTCGAGCTCGATCGAGTAATTCTCTTGCAGAACTCGACTCGACTCGTTAAATAAAAAGAGTCGAATTTTTTGAACATTCTCGAGTCCTTGTTTAATTAATTTATTATTACACTTAATAATAATTAGTTTTGTATAATTAATAATGGAGTAGTATTTATTATTATTATTATTTATTATTATTATTATCGAGTCTTATCAAGTTGAGCTCGGCCCAACTCGTTAAAGAAACAAGTATAAGGTGAGCTCAAACTAGAACTTGACTAATCACGAACCGAGCCGAGCTCATCGTGAAGGAGACTCTCTCATCAAAGATATAGTCCTTTCATCTCACAAAATTGTCATACTTTTCTTTTTATTTTCCATAAAAGCTAGCACATTTTAAAGGTGGAAATACACAGCAAAAAAATAATTTCTCAATACATTTTATTTAAAAAAAATGACATTCATATCTGATACGGGCACTCTCTTGAAAGACAAGTATAAGTGAGTTGAATTGTAAAATGGGTATGCCCATTATTATTAAAGTATATTTACTATGTAGGTAAAGTACGTGCATATTATTAGTTAAAATATTTTTATATAGTGAATTATATTATGAGTGCAACTATTCACACCCCCAATATTACTAAGCGTATATTATTTGCTATATAAATCTCAATAACTATTATAAAAAGATAAATATTTACTATATATACCTCATTTACCCATTATACCCTTCTAAATTTTAATTATTTAATCTTAAATTCATCCATTAATATTTTGATAGCATTAATCAGCGGCGATGGGCAAAGATTTTTCGGCATGTCTCGGCGTGGGGGCTGGTAATTATAATACCCTATAATAATACTTAAAAAAAAAGCACATCTTAACAACCAATAAGTACATCTTACCCATGGTGGAGAGAAATAAAAAGTTCTACCTTTAAGCGAAGACTACGCGTGTAGAACTTACGAACTGCATGCATAAACTATCTTTCGATTTTCTATTGTATTCCTAAGTCGAGCTTATTGATTTATAAATTAAATCTCACCTATTGATGAATAAAAATAATAAATACTGAATATACATGTCAAGGTTATCGTATATGGATTAAGAGTACGAACATTCATAATAACCAAGGTCTCACTTTTTTTATATAATTAGTACAAATCGAAGAACCTCAAACAATCATATTTAATATACACAAAGTGCACTAGTCTAATTTTATAATCATGACAAACAAATAGTAAATCACACTACTATTCTAATAGTTTGTTCAAATCTATCTTGATTGTGAGTCTCTTTTTATAATTTATAAGAAACTGTCACTTACCATATATGATCAATAACATAAAATAAAAATGTACAATTACATTCACATATAAACATTTGATCAAATAATTATAATTTCAAAATATTATTAAAAGATTGTTTATACTAAATTTAGAAATTTAATACAACATCATTTATAAATAAAAGACTTTTTCATCTAACACACAATATATTTTACGATTTAATATTTTAAAATATATATTTAATTAAGTGCACTTCCTAAATTTATGTGCATAATAAAGTAAAACAATATTATTTTGCATATTTTTCATTTGCCCGTAGTTTGAATTTTTAGATGAATTAGTCATGTTATCAAGCTTGTCATGAGAGGCCATCTCGCATCTACGTCGAACAGGTGAAAAGTTATATTTCTTCCGTACCAATTTTATTTTCATGTTATCTTTTAGGAATATAACTAAAAATCATTTTTAATTTATTTTTGATGTAATTTGATATTTATAGATAGTAAAAAATAAATAATAAAGTATGATTGTGTGTTAAAAGTATGATGACAAATTTAAAATTAAAACAAAAATGTAAATTTAAAATTGAGAAATAATATTTTTAATAAAATGTAATATCTGATCAATTAAATGTGTCAAATTAAATTTAACTATTCATATGAAAGATGAAAATAATTATATCTTTAATGAATAAATATACTCCACTTGTCTCGTTATAATCCTCACCATTTTCTCTTTCTAGTTTCTATTGTCTCATAACACACTTCACTCTGAAAAGGTACTAATAAAAATTTCAAAAAAAATAATCTTCAATACATTATGGAATATTTTAAGAAATTACACTCTCACCAAACCTACATAATTCACTGTTTTATTATTTATTTATTACTTTATAAATTAAAATAATAATCTCTCAGTCTCGAAAAACCTTCACGTTTACTATACCACATGGTTTAAAAAAAACTTTTTTTTTTCATCTATATTAATTTTAAAGGGCATGGTAGTATTTTTTATTAATAAAAAGTATAAATTATGATATGTGTGTTTACTAAGAGTGACAAATTTAAAATCTAAATAATTTTTGAGATTATAGATTAAAGAGTAATTTTTTTAGAGTGTAAAAGGTATTACGGACAAATGTAGGAAGCCTCTAAGATTCAGTAATATTATTATTTGATACTCCACATATTTAATTTGTGTTTTTAACAATAATTTAATATAAATTCTATAAATAATTTTATTATACCCACTTTGGTACAGCTCAGCATGTAGTTAATAGATAATTAAGTGGATAAAGCTTAGTTTATTGGTGAGGTTAAGTCTCATGATCCACGCGATGAATTCGTCATCGCAACGCAAACTTATAGTAAATGATTAGTCGTTGCCAGCTATCACCCTTTCGGGAATTCAATACGTGTCATATAAAATGGAATTCAGATGCTCTATTCAGTATTATGTACGGTTTTTCCTTACTTTTCCAACATATCAAATGATTGCCGCACTTATATATTCAAATAAAAAATTACTCACTCAATATCAAATTTATCTTAACGTTTACTATTTATACAGATATTAAAAAAATTTGCTTCACCCGTTCCATGCAAAGGAGTGCTTTTATGTTTTATACGTGAAGTAAGATGTATTATTATTTAATTTATAGTGTGTAGTTGTATTATTGGGTGTGTGGTCTTTTATTTTAATTATATTAGTGAATATGTGTGGTCTATGTGTGTATAAAAAAAAATTGGACTCTTGAAAAAGAGGGATAATTTGAAGGGGACGGAGGGAGTACTTTTGATCATCGACGATAATCCTTTAGGAGCCACTCTCATGACTAGGGTTTTCTTTTGGCGTCAATAAGGTAAATTGCTTTTATCCAGAATTTGTAACACAGGTCCGAAAACATTCTATTGATCAACCTTTATTCCCTCGAAATCGATCCTTCTACCCTAGTAATCAAATTGGCGATTTTCAGGTGATCAACCATAGTGTACTAATGAGTTTTCGGTCCAAAATCGAATCGATTTCGAGGAAATTCTTCGGTCTATCATGAGAGATGAAGAAAAAAATGGACAGAGGCGAGATAAATCCACTGGGGAGAGATGAGCCGATGAGGTGACCAAAACGTAGGCAATTTGAATGTTTTAAAAAATTAAGGCTAATTGAATTTGGATGTGTGTCTCATGTGATATTTCTTTTTATTTTATGGACGAAACTTCAGAAATAAATCAATGGGACCAAAAATATTACTAAAAGGATAAAAAAAAATGAAATAAGATCTTTTATATGAGACCAAAAATGCAAATTTTCAAATTCATATACATTCATTGATATTTAAAATTGTGAAGAATTAAAAATAATTTCAAAATTAAGCAAAAGAGAGTTTCTAATTATCTATGAATCTGTTAATCTACGAGCCAAAGTGTGTGACTATTCATCTTATGATTTAATTCATTAATTTGAAAAATTATAAAAAAGAAAAAGAAACATTATTAAACACTAGCCCATAACCTTAAAAAAATAATTAAAAAAAGACTAATCCGTCCGAGCCCGCTCCCGTTTAGGCCCGTCTTCAAACGAACTGTAAAATTTACAGCCCAATTCACTGGGGCCTTCAAAAGGACAGTAAAATCTATAGCCCAATAAACTTTGATTCGAGCTATACAGCCAATTGCCTATACTCTAGTCTTAAATACTCATTAGACGTCTATTTGTCTTCTCATACTTTCTTTCCCACCGAAATACTAATTTGAATTACATCTTCAACTCCCTAGAATAAAAGGCTTGCATTCCCAGAAATTGTAATTGAAGAGGAGAAATTTCCTCCCATAATTTCTCAATCAACAATCAGCTTCACCATGGACTCCGACGACGACGAATCCGGCTTCGCTCCCGGCTTACCCCCTGCTCTGGTCTGCCTAACTCCATTTGCTTCCTCCTTTTCACAGTCTCAACGGCGGCTATCGAGCTGCTTTACCCAGCCGAGTAAGCCGGTTAGATCAAAAAGGCAGCTGGCTTGGGTGTCTCTCCAGGGTCGGCTTGTTGGAGCCGACGAAGCCAGCTCAGCTAAGATTATCGATCGAGGAGGCGCATTCAGCGCCGAAGAGGCGGTGGCTTGGGAGCTATTTACCCCCATTCAGCGAGTTCTGACGGTGGCTGTTGTGGCGGCGGCTGCCGTGAACTCTAACAAGAATAAACAGATCTTTAAACTCCAAAAATCTGTTGATTTGAGGGTCGGTAAATTAATTATTACTGGGAGTTCAAATTAATTGATTGAACTAGGTTTTGTTTAATTGCGTATTATGTGCTGTTGTTTATTTCTCTTAATTAATGAACCTGTTTAATTCAAGCGGCTGAAGAAACTAGTTTAATCTTCAGTCATATACATCAATGTGTATTAATTCCCAATCTGTGATAATGATTATTTAGGCAGATAAGGTAACTCTGCCCAAATGTTTAATAGCATCTAAATTCAACCATTTTATTTTTATTACTGTGTTTTAAAGAGCTATTTTGAAGTGTTGTAGTCCCTTGGAATTGCTTTTCATGTTCTTGTTCATGTAAAGACAGATGAATTCTGATTTGTTTCTTTTGAATGTATTTTATAATTAGGACCAAGTGCTCTTAAGCATGCAAGAAAAGCTGGACTTTCTGTGTGAGCAGGTGAATTATTTCAAGGATCAGCCAGAAGTTGAGACTCAAATACATGTAGTGGAATCTGGTTCTTTGGTAAACTGTTACTCTAACAGCTTTACTTATTCTCAATTATCATGTGATGCAATCTGTTCTAATGATGTTGAGTGCTTACTTGTGTAACTCTTCTCTTATCTTCGGTTCAAGCATAACACATCAACTAAAGGATTAGATGGGGATGAGGTGAAATTGCTTACTTTAAATGAGACCAGGCCCGATGAGCGTCGCATGTCTGATTTGTCTGACTGGGCTCCCAGTGTCACTTCCTCTGTTGATATTCAGGTTTATCTCATTTGTTATTTTATTAATAACCTGCATCAATGACTCCGCATAGGCATAGGCATTGCAACGGTGGTTTGGATCAATTCATAGTCTGTGAAAAATATGTTCTATGTGATCAAGAATTCAAGTAGTACTTATGTGTTGAATGTATTCAATGTGATCATACGCAAGATTATGTGAATTGAGTGTCACTTTACTTTCTCAGCAGCCCTTTTACTGCTCGAATCGGTTATGGGATCGATTATTTGCCTAAACGCATACAAACTTCTGTTGTTGAGTTCGACAATATCTACGTTTGAATTCTTGTTGCAGTTGGACAGTTTAGAAATTGAACATGATATCAACAGCCTGAGGAAGGAATGTGAAGAGAAGGATTCCACCATAATGGAACTGTCTAAATTTATCAACTCATCTCAAGTCTTGGGTTCAAAGGTAAATATCTTTTCACTGCTTTTATCGTTGATGCAGAATCTCATAATCAATATAGACATGATTACTTTCATTCAAACTTCAGAGAATAGCAGAATTGGAAGATATCATCCGCAGGAAGAATGTGATCATAAATAAGCTTCGAAAGGACATAATAATTCTTGAATCCAAAGTAAGCAATGATCAATAGCTAATTGTTACATAGTTTTATATTTTTTTGAAACTAGCCTTACAAATTCATCTTCTAGTTATCTATTCGAAAAACTATGGATATCCATCAATTCAATCTCATGTTTCCTGTGATGTACAACCAACGATACGCAGATGGTAAGCCAAACAAGACTGCGACGATCCTCATTCCCAGCAGCCAATTCGAATATGGAGCATTTTCCTAAAATGGCAGATAACTTACTATACGACATGGACGTCAGCACCGACACTTCGGCATCCGATTCAGATAGAACATCATTGAACATGAGACGAATCCCGAGTTCTGAAAAGAGAGAGATCTGTGTTGAGAGAAGTGAGAGAGATTCAAGAATAGTAGGATGTAGTGAGAAGAATGTGTGTTTGCCAAGCAGAGCTCCTCTGGGAGAAAACTCACATAATTCTTTGTCAGTTTGCAGACCAAAGAATGCAACATATTCTGGTGGAGAAAATAAGAGCAGGAGGCGACCCTCTAAATGCAAGGACGTACCTTTGCATAAGAGATGGAAATAGTGCTTTTCTTGTTTAAATAATTAATTAGGACATTATTTTAAGATTTTTGCAGCACTAGTTTTCTCAACTTCATGTCAATTATTGGAAAATCAAATTGCCTTCAATGCTGCGGTTTTTAGAATATGAAGTAATTACTTTGATTTGCAAAATTTATGCAGGAACACATTTTATTGTAGATAAATTCTCTCGTGAGATATCATTCAAATTCGTCCTACTTTTAATGATTCATATTTTAATGTAATTATACCTTAAATAACTATTAGTATTAATGCTCTAATAAGTACTTTAACAATTTATTAATACTCCATGAATAAGTTATATTTAATGATAAATTAATATCACACTTTAAAAAAAAAAATTAAAGCCTGAAAATGAATAAATTATTTCAAACTTTAAGAATTCTCGCACTATATTTTCACAACATGAAAAATCACAATTTCATGGTGACTTACAATCATAAGTATAACAGATGATCATATCATATTATGATGATAGATCAGTAATATTTTAAAAGATATTTATTGGCAATTTAACAATAAAAACATGCATACTCTCGATTCATCCATAATTCAAAGATTACCCATTTTTCAGGTTTGGATAAAATTCCTATTTTTATTTTAATTAATTTGAAATTAACTTTAAAATAATATCATACGACACACTTTAATGAATATCGCATGTACATTGGCAAATTCTTCCATTTCTTTCGGGAATACCGTGTCTTAAATTTAATGCAATTGAAAAGTTGTATTTTTTAATATTAAATGTAATATTTGGTATAAAAATTTATATTCTTAATTAAAAAAAACTTAATATTTTAATTAAATATTTAGACGCTTCATATTTCAATCGACATTTTCAATAAAAAATTAATACTATTCTTTTTAATTAAATTGTATATCCTTTAAAACAAAAATATTATACCCTTATACACGAGCATAAGAAATTAATTCTTTTCTTTAACAATTTGTGCACCCAAACGCAAGAAACCAACTCTTAAAGTATTTAATATTCCTTCCGTCCTATAAAATTTAACACACTTTCATTTTTGATTTGTTCCATAGAAATTGACACATTTCGTTTTTAGTATATAAGACCCACTTAAAAATAATTAAATTTATATTCATGAGTTATGGTCCCACATACACTTCTAATACAATTATCACCTATACATTAAATATTATTTCTCTCACTTCACTATACATTAAACTATTATATTCTTTAATCTCCATGTCAAAAAAAAATATGATAACTTTTCTGGGACAGAGAGAATATCATTATTAAAAAATTTAAAGTCTGGAGGCAACAGTGCATGCATGGACACCGAGGTGGAGTCTGGAGGCGCCGGGACAGATTATCTGGACTCTTATTGGGCTGAGGGAGTTCCAAAACCCAATAAGCTAGGACATGTCCCTGAGCTGTGGGTTAGCGAACCTGTTTCGGGTCGAAGGGAAGTTGGGCCCACCATAAATAATTTATACTTCATTCGTCCCACATTATATTACACAATTTATTTGTAAATTATAGAGAAATGATGCAAGATAATGTGAGACGGAGGGAGTAATATAATAAAAAGTGATACTCCCTCCATTCATCCCAAAGGGTTGCATTTACTTTTTGTGTAGATAACATAATTAATCCTCCCTTAATTATGAGTTGATGTGACTGTTTAAGGGTGATTATGGGATTATTCATAGTAATCTAGCATAATGATTTTGTTGTGATATGAGGAATGCTCAAGGGTTCCCTACAGACGATCTTGTGCGTTTTTTGAGGTGAATAATGTTGTTCTTATTCGTCAGGGGCAAGCCCCATATATTAGTGAACTGACGTCATCCGTATCTCTGAATTAATCGTCAGGTCATATCGAATTAAATGTAGACACTGCAGGCATTAAATGCCATAGCCACATGTGGCTATTATAGTGATTCCTTGGTAGCGCGTGTACTCCAATTTCTCCAATTTTGAATTTTAATTTTTTTTGGCGACGCGATGTTTCCGGAAGATTCTAACGCGACGTTTCAAAATCCAGGCTACTCCTTCGAGGTGCCGTCTAATCATTGCGTCGATTGAATAAAGTGCTTTTCCTTTACTGCTTCTTCGTCGTAGTTGCGTCGATTGGTTAGGGTGGGTTAGGCTGCTATATAAGGGCGTCCTTCTTCCTCAGAATCTTCACGTTTCTCTATCTTCTTAATTTTCTTACCTCGTATCTCCCCATAGTCTCTTTCCTTCGATGAATAATTGTATGAAGCAAGGCGATCATCCCAATTCTAGCCATCCAACGGGTCAGAGGCGAGTGGTAAGCGACGGGAAAGGAGTCTCAGAGTCCTTAGAGAGGGCTTACCAAGAGTTGTGTGGGGAGAGCGAAGTTTCTTCCTCTCGGCGCCTCCCAATTGTATCTCGTTCATTGCCCTCTACTTTTGCAACGATGGAAGATGTGCCAGATCCGGCGAATATCCAGGCCAGAATTGCATCACACCATGGGGCCCATAATGAGATGAAGGCCCATTATCAAGACAGCTCGATTCCCCTTGTCCAATTCGAGGAGCTGGCCTCGAAGTATGCGACATTAGGAATACGATTTGTGAAGCCCATCGCTGGTGATTGGGCGAGCAAGCGGCCGAGGGGTTTGTGGCCGTGAATGGTTCGATGCTGAAGTTAGGGTTCTGCTTGCCGCTTCATTCTTGCTTGGGCCGCTTGCTCGATTATTAGAATCTAGTGCCGACCCAGTTGACCCCAAATGCTTGGGCGATGGTGATTGGGCTCATAATCCTATTTCGTAAGAGAGGCTACCGCCACCTATCCCCAAAGGAGATCGAACACTTGTGCCGCCCCTCGGAGGAAACTTTCGCCAAGGGGTTCTACCGAGTCAATCCTAGGAATGGGGTGTCTCTCTCTGGGAAATCCACTTCCATCAAGAATTGGAAAGAGTGGTGGTGTTGGGCAACAGGGAAATGGAAGCTGGCGCAGACTAGGGTTCCTTCCGCCTTTCAGCTTCTCCGTGCGCGTGAGGATCCGGTCCTTGTGATATATATATATATATATATATATATATATATATATATATACACACATATTATTTTATCCCTATCTTCGCTTGGTACCTTACTAACTTAATCTTTCCCTTATTTGCAGATAGAGACAAGTGTGTGGGGTTCCCTCTTTCCAAGAGGTTTCACGAGCTTGTGGATATTATCAGCAAATCGAGTCTGCAGGAGAGGAGTACTGATATAATTACCAACAAGCTTCTGATTAAGTACGGGCTCATGATGGATCCACACACACCCATTCCCTCATTGGCGGTGACTGTGGCCACCCATGCTGAGATGAGTACTGATTTACCGGGAGCTTCAACTGTTATTCCGGACCTTCCCATTGGGATAGTGGTGGCGTCAAGAAGGCCCTCTATCCCAACCAATTCTAAGGTCGTCGCACCGAGTTCTCTGGTGGAGGTAGTGGACGTGGATGACACTTCGCCCGTGGAGCCGAGACCCCAAGCTCCACCGGTGAATGTTCTCATCCCCGAGTATGAGGTGGGCGTAGAGGCTACTCGGGTTACCAAAGAGTCTGCTAGACTGGATCTGGCAAGAGGTGTTCTCGACCTTCCCGGCCAGGAGGGGTTCGGTAAAGTGGCCGAAGAGCAAGAGGGAAGACAGGAGGAAGACTACATTCTTCCGGATTTCGGCAGTTCCTCTCCAATCATTCGGCCAGTCTAGCGCCAGCCTGGGGGACCTGGTGGTGTTGTCATGGGTGATCGGCCAATGTTCATTAGCGACCCTTCCGAGGCCCCAGTAAGAGAGCTCGGGCCGAGAGCTTGGGTCTCTTTACCAGTGGGACTGTTCTAGGGGTCCCTTCAACCTAGACCACTTATTTGGGTTTTAAGATTGGCGTCTCCTCCTCGGATATTTGTCTGCTTCCAGCAGTACTCCGCAACTTTTATGGGTTAAACCTATATAATTTCACTCAGCCGGATCTCCCCGTCTACATGCAGAGAGCCATGAAAACAATTCCCATCTGCTTTACTTAGGAAGAGAGTGATATCATCGGGGATCTGAACGCCGATGACTTGATCCACTCGGCTACTGGCTCTCAGTTGCGGGGCTCTGTCTTACTTGAACCAAGCATCAATTCTCTTGGCCAGAAGAAGTCAGGAAATAGCCCAGTTAGCTGTTCTTAGTCGTCAACACGAAGCGAAGTTGGCCCGAATGAAGCAAGAAGCGGAGGTGGTGGAGCGGAGGTATTCGGAGGGTCTCGATTCAGTTAGGGACGAGGTTGCCTGACAATGCAAAGCCTTAGAAGAGGCTCTAGAAGCCGTCTGATGTGTGTTTTCTTTGCACGCAAAATTAATCTCCAAGTATTAAGGATATCAGTTGCAGCTAAAGCAAGCGATCAAGTTAAATATCAAACCCAAAGGACGGCGTATTATCAATTTAATTATTTACTAATTAATTAAGACAAGACAATTAAGGTTGATGGATTTAATTAACAACTACTAAATAATTAAATTAAATAATAAGTAAAATAAATAACACTAGAAGAATTACAAAAGTGGATCAAGTAGGAGAATAGGTAGCTCTAGGATAATATAATTTTACTCATTAATCTCCCTTTCGTGTATCAATGTCCGACTTTGCCTTGTGGAATATGGACGCATCATTAAACTATGCAAATCTACTCTATATACATAAGTAAATATGCGTGTAATACGTGTAAATAACCTTGGAGCAAGAGATATAATTTCACACTCCTTTCTAAGTACTATCAGTATCAATTATTTCTCTCTAGGATTGGTACGCTAACCCGATATGATCTCCCTTTATAGGTACTATAAAATTATTCTATTTATCCTATTTATTAACCCGAATTCAATTCAATTAACAAGTATTCATATATGATAGTTCTAATGAAGCTTTGGAGTCCCTTCACTTAGAATCATAACATGGAATCCTGCTTAGCAGTGAACGCACTCAATCAATAACCAAGATATGTATTCAGACTCTACATAATAGTTAATGATGCACAAAAAAACTCTGAGTATGAATTGAAAACACATAGTCTTATATAAAATAAATCCACAAGTAGTGTTGTACAGAGTATACACACAAAAGTTTAATTAATTCATATAAACCTTCAAAACCCTAGATCTACCAAAAAGGTTCTAGCCCATGATGTTGCAAAGAACAATCATGGAGGTTGGATCGATCTTACCCATATGTCTGAAAAATTAGAAAATAGAAGAAAAAAATTAGGAAAACCCTTAGTGTAGCGATCTTTTTCTTTCTTTCTTCCATCTCTTCAAATCCTCTTGATTCTCCTATTGATTCATCAGACGAATCTTCAAAGTGATGGATGGATGGAGGAAAGGATGTGGATGATGGTTGGGGGGTGATCCCCCTTGTGGGGTGTATGATGATTGTGTTGTCTGTCTCCAATCCAATATGACTAATCTCCCCCAATATGATGAGCTCTATATCCATTTTTATACTTATCAAGTGCTCCTCACGGACCTTGGATGGGCTTTTACTTGAGACATACGCCAAATTTGGTAAAAGAAACCCGAAACTACCAAAAATAGCATCAGCGACATTCATTCGATCAAGCCTTCAGAAGTCAAACAAGGTCTCCAAGTCGAACGGAAGTCAAACAAGCTCTCTGTATAATTTTTCACATTTTGTTTGACTTTCCTCCTCCGTTCGACCAAGATGATTCTGGTCATACAGACTCTCATTGGTCGAACAAGCTTGCACCGTCTCACCGTTTCGCGCATAACTTCCACATCCGACCTCCAATTTAATTAATTCTTGTGCTCACGAGATCCTCTCTTCATTGGCTTTTTGTCCGTATAAGGAGATCATAGAAACACTAACATTTGAATATGTAAAAAGTCATGAAAAGTGAAACAACTGTTCTATTTAGCACAGCTTGCGCGACGTCACCACTTTGATCATAACTTTCTCGTTTGGAATATGATTGAGGTGTTCTTTACGCCAAACGGCCCTCTCTTCTGTGGATTTCCAACCATGTATCACACTACTAGTTTTGATCTCCACAGAAATATAAAAAAATTATGAAAGTTTGACGTGCATTTTTCAGCATTCATGTACAAGTTGCACCTTTTCTCCAACTTTGCACTTTTGATCATTTTTCTACCTAAAATACAATAAAACACCTCAAGTGCACCCTTTTCTCAAATATAATGAATATAAGACCCTTGTGCTAATATATAACAACAATTCTCATCAATAAGGTGTTAAATTGGACAATCAAATACGCTTATTTTTACTCTCATGAATCCCCCAAACTTACCCATTGCTCGTCCCGAGACAACAAAATAAAAATAAAGAGAGAGAGAGTTAAAAAATTAGCGGGGATACAAGGATTATGACAAATACCCCATTCACAATACAATTGTCCTCAACTTAGGTCATGCAACTCTAATTACATGTAATAATCAATGTATAACATACAAGATAAGACAATCACCACCAATTCAAATGCTCCATTTACATGTTCTCACGGAAAGTATATATCAGTCGCACTCAATTGTAAAAGATGTACACTTATGGGTTATGGTGTTTATGCTCAGATTCAATTCAAGTGCATGCGTAATCATAAGCTTGCCAAAAATCTCAAACTCTCCACCACCAAAAGTATGATTCGACAATGGGATCAAAAAGGACTTTTTTTTGATGTAATGTTGGCTCTTTGGTTAAGGTAGGAAATATATGGATAAGTGACTCAAAATTTTAGATCAATCAAGTACGCCTATCATGATCTTTCATTCTTCATACTCACTTCAATTAAGTACAACATTCTCCTCAACTCTTTAACTATTCTTTCTTTTTTTTTCAAGCACAACATTTTTTTTCTCTTTTTTTCCTTCTCTCCTTTTTCTCTCGAGGTACCAGTTTCGGGCACTACCTCGCGCATCCTCCATAGGGTACTAGATTTAAGCACTACCCTAGTGTATTGGATTCCATGGAGTACTAGATTTAAGAACTACTCCATGATGTTCCTTAGATGTATTATCAAGCTCAATCACTATTTCAACACCAATTTCACTCCTTCCCAAATTGTTATCAAACTCCATCAATACACTTTGAAAAGCCATTAATTCTCCACTTGATGAAGGGCAATCAAGGCTAAAAAATTTAGATGCTCAAGTGGTTATTTCTCGTAGGCTGCCAAAGAATGAGGTTTTTATGCTCAACGGGCTAACTACGGATAAACATCATTAGGTAGGGAATTATTTGGCTAAGTGACTCATAATTTCAAGGATGGCCTAAAATCATCTCCCATCATCTAACACACATATAGTTTCAAGTAAGACAAGAGGCAAGTTCTAGAATACACACATAAGAACGATAATCACCAGAAAAGAATTATCATATGATTACATACATGATCAATAAGGCTATAACGCCCCGAGATCTTGATCCCGTCTTGATCCCCTCAGGGTACTCAGGGTACTCACCCGGGCACGCCAGGTCTGCAGCCCAATACACCCCAACCAATCTCCACAGTCTTGATCCCCTCAGGGTACTCATGTGGCTGGTTGTTGGAAGCGAGGATCGAACCCCAGACCTTCCCTTTAACAAGGACCTTAAGAGGAACCTTGTCACCAATTGAGCTGCAGCTCAATTGGTGACAAGTTTCCTTATAGGGACTTGTTAAAGGGAAGGTCTGGGGTTCGATCCTCGCTTCCAACAACCAGCCACATGAGTACCCTGAGGGGATCAAGACTGTGGAGATTGGTTGGGGTGTATTGGGCTGCAGACCTGGCAACAACCAGCCACATGAGTACCCTGAGGGGATCAAGACTGTGGAGATTGGTTGGGGTGTATTGGGCTGCAGACCTGGCGTGCCCGGGTGAGTACCCTGAGTACCCTGAGGGGATCAAGATCTCGGGGCGTTACAGAGGCTCAAAATCTCACATGGGTTTTTATCAAGTAACAGAGCATTTTTCATGATAAGCAATATCCCACAAGTACACAAAACTTCATACTATAATATAACTTAAGTACACTTCCTTCATCAATTTCTAAAGTATATGAATATCAAGCACAATTCAAAAATATAAGCTCACATGATCACAACCATAACCTCGATCCTTCCGCTTCTATGAATTAAAAGCACACATAAAAATTAGAATAAGAAAACGAGGGCACCTGATTTTATTTCAACTTATTCACGAGCTCCTCTAGTTGTTCAACTCGGTCATCTTGCCACTCTTCTACATTTTTCTATCATCAAAGCTCAAACAAACTCATCATCACAGGATTCATCAATAATAAAATAGGAAAACTATAAGAAAGACTCAATTGACTATCTAATCGATTCCACACACTAGAAACACCACAGGACACTAGGCAAATTGCAAAAAATCGACACATTAAAACCGATTAAAGTTTTAACATACCGCAAAAAATCAACTCCTCTAGCAAACATTACAAAAAAAGATTATACTTTTGGTGCTTCAATGAGGTAATAACATCACACCCCCCAAAAGTAAAAGCGTAAGTTGAAACTAAGTTTGCAAAGAGATGTAATTGCCGATTAGTAAGCACCTTAAATATAAAATTTTTTTACTCACACAAAAGAAATAAAGCAATAAAATGGAAGGAAAAACCCCCAATAGGCGCTCATGTTTAATGTCAAAAAGTCACGACAGAAGAGGACGGTCTTATCGCATCATCACCTTCAAATACTTTCTTTCCCTCTTCTTGTCTATACTCAACACCTCACCTTTCTTGGTAACAAGAATATGATCCTTGGAATTTTCTTCCTCCCATGACTGTCTAGACTCCTCTGTGTCAATCTTTCACTTAAATTCGGAATCATCTTTCTTATCAAAATCAAGATTACACAAGTTAGAAATTACATCTATGCTCTCGCATGATTGAGTCTCCATGAGCATCTTCATTGCATAATTGAGAAAGAAAATCACATCTTCATTATCCACTCGTAGTCTAAGCTAGACACACACCAATTAACCGAAACTGCTGGTTCGAACCATGGAACCGGCAGTTTTAATCGGAACTGGAACCGCCGGTTCCAGAACCGAGAAAAAATGAACCGAAATCGGTAGAACATGGTTCGGTTTCGGTTCCTACTACTCTCAAACCGGAACTGCCGGTTCGCCAGTTCACGATTCAAACTGCTGGTTCCTCTATTTTTTATTTTTTTTGAACGGCCAAGATCGTGTTTCCGTTGGAGATCCGACGGTCCAAAAAATGACCGTTGGGCTGTAAACCAGCGGTTCAGGTGGGTAAACTGCCAGTTCAAGTTTAGCCAGTTTAAACCGATGATTTCAGGCGGGCCGGCGGAAAAATTTGAATTTTGAAATTCAAACATGCAGTCGAGATTGTGTGGCCGTTGAAGATCAACGACTGAGATTGATTTGGAACTGGCGATCCCGGTTTAAACCGGCGGTCCGACGTTTATTTTTTTCAAGGGTTGAGATTTTTTTTGTGTTCAAAATTTGAAATGGATGGATGACATCAATTCCAATCCTCTATAAATACCCCCCAAGTGTGATCAATTTGTGCACATAACATTCAATCTATACTCTACTTCTACTATTCTACATTCTTAATAGTTGATTTAATTCTACTTCTACTCTACACAATACACTTTCTCAATTCATGTTCTCAACTCTCAAGTTTCTTTTTTTAGTTCATATATATCAAACTCAAAAAAAAAAATAGTTGTAGTCTTTTATTTCAATTCTCTCATTATCACTTTCATTTCAATTCTCTCATTATTATTTTCTATTCTTTCCCACATATACTACTAATTAGTATACTTATAGTCTTTTAGTTTTAGTTCATAAATCATATATATTCATCCTTTTTTCAATCTAAAAAAAAATGTCTAGAAGAGGTTCTTCTTCATCCGGTGCCTCACCTTCTTCTTCTAGAGGAAAATCCATACCCAACACCTTAAATTGTCTTCCACCACCTCCACGTGGACCACGTCAACTTCCACCAACTCTAGAAGATGTTGAACTTGAAAATATTCCTTCGGATGAAGAAATGTCCTCTCATTTGTTCAACTTGAATTTTAGGGATATACTTGGAGATGATTTCCCCTCCGACGACGATAACGATAATACTCAAGGTCAATCACAACAAAGGGCGAGTGGAAGTCAACCAACGTCGGGTGGTACGGGTACAGAAGATGGAGCCGGAGGCTCTAGCGGAGGTAGAGACGGAGGATCGACTCGAAGTTCCCCACAAGTGTCACGTTCCGATATATTTTCCATTCATTTCAAGAAGGAGGCGATTGAGAATTCGAATGAATTCAAAGTTATTTGCAACTATTGTGGCACGAAGTATAAATTCAAGCATGGCGGAGGATATGGAACGTTCATCAAGCACATCAACTCGAAGCATCCGGACAAGATTAGCATCTCAACCGGTCAAACACAAATAGGATGAGGGTTCACGGCGTCTTCCGGAGGAGAAGGATCATCGGCATCGGGTAACACTCTTTTTAAATTTGATGAATCTAATTATTTGAGATTATACCTTAAACTTATGTGCACCAAACATTTGCCATTTAACTTTGCGAATAATATTTTTTTTCAAGATTGGGTTAATCTCACTTTAAATCCTCAAGCCCCACCTTTGTATCATAATAAATGTAAACTTGGTGTTGCTATAGTTGTTAAAGAGTATGGTTTGGTTTTAACATAAAATTTGCAACAATTACCTCATAAAGTGTCTATATGTTCGGATATTTGGAGCAATTTTTGGCAAAAAATGGATTATATGGGTATTACTTGTCATTGGATTGATAGTTCATGGAATATACAAAAAAGATTAATTACTTATAGATCATTTGATGTTCCTCATACCGCCGTTAATATTGCTCACAAAATTAGTACTATTTTGCAAGAATATGGTTTAGTTACAAAGATTTTTACAATCTCATTTGATAATGCTAGTGCTAATACGGCTAGTTTAGAAAGTCTTATTGATATTTGCAAACCCTCAATTGGTGGTAGATTTTTTCATGTTAGATGTATTTGTCATATATTGAATTTATGTGTTCAAGATGGTATAAGTGCTTTGAAAGCACACATTCAACCTATTTAAAGTACTTTATGGTATATAATGAGAAACCCTTCCGTGACTAAAAGGTGGAAAAGATATTGTCACTCTGTGAATATTCACCCAAAAAAATTTCCTTTAGATGTTTCAACTCGTTGAAATTCGACGTATAAAATGTTGCATGACTCTTTTGGTTATAAAGATCATATTTGTACTTTTTACTCACAAGATGCGGGTGGTCAAGTCTTGTTTGCTAATCAATGGACACATGTTATACTTTATGTGATGTTTTGCAAATTTTTAATGATGCTACGGAAGAAATATCCGGTGTTTATTATCCAACTTCAAATTTAGTTGTTGATAATTGTGTTAAAATTGCTATGGTTTTTAGTGCTAATGAAGCACACCCGTTGTTGTCAAATGCTATTCTTTCCACGAAATCTAAGTGGTTAAAATATTTTTTTCAAATTCCGGACTTGTGTTTAGTTGCTAAATTGTTAGATCCACGTATTAGAATGGATGGTTTAGAAGAATTATTAACGCTTTACTATGATTCATTGTATGCTAATTGTGATTCTCCTACTAGACAACAAGCTCCTAATCCTAAAAACATAGTGGCAACTACTTATAATCTACTAAAGGAACTTTTTAAGGAGTATAAAGAACAAAATAGTATGAATGATGATCAATCTAGTGGTGATGATAGTAGTGATAGTTCTGATAATTCTAGAAAATATGATGCTCTTCAAAAATTTTATAGTTTTATGATGCTAGACCTCAAAAACGTGCACGGGTTATATCTAATCATTTTCAAGAACTTGATTCTTATTTTACTAACACTTTTGAGTTTGATACAAGCGGAACTAGTTTTGATATTTTGAAGTGGTGGTCAAGGAGAACAAAATGATTCCCTATTTTATCATTGATTGTAAGAGAGATTTTTGCATCTCCCGTCTCTACGGTCGCCGTCGAACAAGAATTTAGTCTTGGTAATCTCATTTTGGATCCGACACGATCCAATTTAAGTGTGATAAATTTAGAAAATTTGTGTTTGCTTGATGATTGGTTAAAGTCGGAAAGACGGATTCAAAATCAAAATGAAGAAGATCGTTCGGATGATGACATTACGGAATATAGAAGCGATGTAGACTGGTAGAGTTAACAAAAAAGGCCATCACCATTCACATCCACCGAGCCAAAGAGGTAAGTTGAGGTAAGTTAAGAGAACTACGTGGGCTTTGATTCATTTCGAGGATACGTAGGCAACTTAAATTTAAGTTGAACTTGAATTTTCAAGTTTAACCCTAAATTTAAGCTCAAGTCTTTTTTTTTTTCACTCTATTATGTTGTTGTATTTTACCTTATAAAGGTTATATTTTTCAAATTTTTATATAGTAAAAATAGATTAGTTGACATGGTTGTAAACTTGTAGTGTTCTATATTTGTAAATTGTAATGGTTTAGACTTTAATATTTAAATTACAATGTGATCACATTAATTAATATTGTATGATTATGAATTTAATATCAACTTTCAAATTTTTATTTGCATTATTGAATATTGCATACATCATGTTTTCAATTTTAATGAAATTACACATACTCAAATTCAATATTTCAATTACACATGTTTTACTTAGTTAGTTATTTAATAAATAAATTGAACTTAAAAAAAACCATAAAATTGGCGGTTCCGAACTGGAACCGAAACCGCCGGTTTGAGAACCGACACCTTAAGACCCCCGGTTCGGTTCCGATTCCCTCCCCATTAGAATCGAAACTGCCGGTTTAGAACCAGAACCGGCAGTTCCGAATCGGGGTACATGTCTAGTCTAAACTTTTCTTCCTTAACATCTATCATAGCTCCAACTGTGGCAAGGAACGACTGCCCTAAAATAAGGGGAATGTAATCCTTGTCATCTCTCATCTCAACTATAAGAAAATTCACGGGAAAGACATGCTTATCCACTTTAACAAGTACATCCTCTATCACACCCTTCGAAAAAGTCATGAACCTATCCGCCAATTATAAAGCCACTGTTGTGGGAGCGAGCTCCCTAAACTTAGCTTTTTGAATATGGACAAAGGCATCAAGTTGACACTTGCCCCCAAATCACACAAGGCTTTATGTGCCAGCCCTTTTCTAATGTCACAAAGAATAGTGAAGCTTCCTGGATCCTTCAACTTTGCAGGCAGCTTCCTTTGAAGGATCAAGCTGCAATTTTCTGACAAATTTACCGTCTCCACTTCGTTCAAACTTTTCCTCTTTGATATAATATCCTTGAGGAATCAGACATAGTATGGCATCTCCATGATTGCTTCAGAGAAAGGAATGTTCAAGCTAACTTTGCTCATGATATCTTGAAATCTCTTGAACTTTTTTTCCAATCCTTTCTCGGCCAATCTCGAAGGAAATGGAGGAGGTATTTTGGTCTTTGGTCTTCCCCACTCATCACGTTCAACCTCATTCACTTTATCCTTCTCGGCTCTCAATCTCTTTACTCTTTCCCACTTATTATCAACTATCTGCTCACTATTCTGTTCTTGAGATGGTATTAAGATGTTCTTATCAACAGGTGTAGCATTCGGTATCGAAACGAGCATTAAAAAAAGCTACTCAACCTCTATTCGACCTAAGTGTTCTGGTCGAACAGTCTGTTTCTGGTCGAACAAAGTCTCTGATCGCGAGCTCTCATTCTCCTGTGGTTATTCGACCAAAATTCGACCAAGATGGTATAGTCGAACAGATGGTGATTGGTCGAACGAAAGCTTAGGTCACGAGTTCGAACTTGTCTGTTGTCGTTCGACCAGCATTCGACCAAGATGGTCTTGTCGAATAAATGTCTTGTGGTCGAACTTAGTAGCATTATAAAATAGTAATAAAATATATACAGAGAGAGAATTTTGAGAAAATTTCAAAAAAGTTGTGTAATCTCAAGAGTTTATGAGTAGTAAAAGTTATGTCTTAATGTTCCATCCCTAAAAGATATTAAATTAATGGTAATATTATTATTGTAAACAATTTTTTTAAAATTTTTAATTAAGTTAAGAATGTACTAATAAGGAGAGGATGTGTGCGTAGGAATAGAGTAGGAAGATAAAAAGATTAAAACGAGATAGAAAATAGAGCATTGAAATTCTATTTCTCCGAAGGCTGTTTGACCTCTGTTCGACAAGAATACTCTGGTCGAACAGATGGTGTTGGTCGAATAGTTCTCATGTTTTCATCATTTTCGCTCACCAACTTCATCGGACCTTCGTACTGCATCCCGGACCTCAATATGATGGCATTATTCTCCCACGTTTGTGTCAATTAATTCACATTCGTGACCATCTGCCCCATAAATGAAGTAAGGTCCTTCAACTTCTTAGATAAATCTGCATGATCAACATTCATGGTATCCTCAAGATGATCAATCCTTGCATCATTCTCAGCCATGTATCGATTGAAGGTATCTTCAACACTCTTCACTTCGTGCTGCTGCATAATAGGCACCCTTTGTGTCAACTTTATAATCTGCTTTTGTTGGGATTCTAGTAGCTTGTGATATTAGCTAGACTAGAGACGATCTCATCATCCTTATTCGACTTCTTCACCACTTGATGTTCAACCTGCGCTACCTTGCAAAGTACATATGATCCTGTATCTCTCTCTACAGGCTAGTCACGTGAATTCATAGAGATGTCTTCGAATAACTTTTCTGCTTCAAGTGCTGTCTTTGATAACAACGCTCCACTTGATGATGCATCAATAAGAACACGCGACTCACAATTTAATCCATAGTAGAAGATACTTATGTACTGAGTTTTAGACATCCCATGTTGTAGGCACCTCCTGAGCATTTCTTTAAACCTGTCTCATGCCTCATAAAAATTTTCACCTTGATTCATAACAAATTGGGTGATCTCTTGCCTCATTCTTAAGATCCTTGAGGGTGACATGTATCTCTCCAAGAACTTCTGCTACAGTTAGTCCCATGTAGTGCAATTCGTGGCATCAAGAGTTTCATACCAAGCTTCTGCCTTATCAATCAAAGAGAACTTGAATAGGGCGGTCTGCCTAGCATTATGATTAGCTCCAGCACCTTTCTGAGTGTTTGCATAACCAAGAAATCTTCGCAGATGTTGATTAGATCTTCTAAACAACCTCCAGAAAAGGGATTCTTTTCCACCATGTTAATAAGAGCGGGATGTATCTCAAAATCATCATCTTCCCCCTTGCTCCTATCAATCCCATGTTACCAATTCCATTGTTCGTGAAAATTTCACGTATGGCAACATTATCCGGATTCTTCCTTGCTCCGGCCATGTTAAGCTCAATGTGTTATTCATTCTTTCCTTCCTCTCATTTTCCTAGTGCACAAGTACCTCAGAAAAATTTAAGATTAGATATAAATAAATAATCACAAATAGAAGTCTTAATCAAACTAGAAATAAAAACTAATAATAACAGCTATCCCCGACAACTTGATAGATGTTCCCAAGTATTAAGGATATCAGTTGCAGTTTAAGCAAACGACCAAGTTAAATATCGAACCCAAAGGATGGCGTATTATCAATTTAATTATTTACTAATTAATTAAGATAAGGCAATTAAGGTTGATGGATTTAATTAACAACTACTAAATAATTAAATTAAATTAAATAAAAAGTAAAATAAATAACACTAGATGAATTACGAAAGTGGATCAAGTAGGAGAATAGGTAGCTCTAAGATAATCCAATTTTAAACATTAATCTTCTTTTCGTGTATCAATGTCCAACTCTGCCTTATGGAATATGGACGCATCACTAAACCATGCAAATCTACTATATAGATATAAGTAAATATGTGTGTAACACGTGTGAATAACCTTGGAGCAAGATATATAATTTCACCCTCCTTTCTAGGTACTATTAGTATCAATTATTATCCTCTAGGATTGGTACTCTAACCCGATATGATCTCCCTTTATAGGTACTATAAAATTACTCTCTTTATCCTACTTATTAACCCGAATTCAATTCAATTAACAAGTATTCATATATGATAGTTCTAATGAAGCTTTGGAGTCCCCTCACTTAGAATCATAACATGGAATCCTGCTCAGCAGTGAACGTACTCAATCAATAACCGAGATATGTATATAGACTCTACATAACAGTTAATGATGCACAAAACAACTCGGAGTATGAATTAAAGACGCATAGTCTTATATAAAATAAATCCACGAGTAGTGTTGTACGGAGTATACACACAAAAGTTCAATTAATTTATATAAACCTTCAAAACCCTAGATCTACCAAAAAGATTCTAGCTCATGATGTTGCGAAGAACAATCATGGGGGTTGGATAGATCTTAACCATATGTGTGAAAAATTAGAAAATAAAAGAAAAGAATTAGGAAAATCCTTGGTGTAGCGATCTCCTTCCTTCTTTCTTCTGTCTCTTCAAATCCTCTTTATTCTTCTCTAGATTCAGCAGATGAGTCTTCAAAGTGATGGATGTATGGATGGACGAAAGGATGTGGATCATGGTTGGGGGTGATCCCCCTTGTGGGGTATAGGATGATTGTGTTGTCTGTCTCCATTCCAATATGACTAATCTCCCCAATATGATGTGCTCTACATCCCTTTTTATACTTGTAAAGTGCTCCTCACGGACCTTGGATGAGCTTTTTCTTGAGACATACGCCAAATTTGATAAAAGAAATCCAAAACTACCAAAAATAGCATCAACGACATTCCGTTCGACCAAGCCTTCAGAAGTCGAACAAGGCCTTCAAGTCGAACGAAAGTCGAACAAGCTCTCTGTATGATTTTGCATATTTTGTTTGACTTTCCTCCTCCGTTTGACTAAGATGATTCTGGTTGAATGGACTCTCACTAGTCGAACAAGCTTGCGCCGTCTCACCATTTCGTGCATAACTTCCACATTCGACCTCCGATTTGAGTAATTCTTGTGCTCACGCGATCCTATCTTCCTTGGCTTTATGTTTGTGTAAAGAGCTCACAAAAAATCTAATATTTGAATATGTAAAAAGTTATGAAAAGTGGAACAACCGTTCTTATTCGGCACAGCTTGCGTGACGTCACCACTTTGATTATAACTTTCTCGTCTGGAATCCGATTGGGGGTGTTCTTTAAGCCAAAACGACCCTCTCTTCTGTAGATTTCCAACCATGTATCACACTAATAGTTTTGATCTCCACAGAAACACAGAAAAATTACAAAAGTTTGACGTGCGTGTTTCAGCATTCATGCACAAGTCGCACATTTTCTCAAATTTTGCACTTTTGATCATTTTTTCACCTAAAACACAATAAAACACCTCAAGTGCACCTTTTTCTCAAATATAATGAATATAAGACCCTTGTGCTAATATATAACAACAATTCTCATTAATAAGGTGTTAAATTGGACAACCAAACACACTTATTTTCAATCTCATCACCGTCAAAGGGAAACTGAAGCTGGCCAAGGAAAGGTTGTTTTCTCCTGAAGCAGAGTTGAGAGCCGCCGAGGAGGCACGGAAGGATTCAGAAGAGAGAGGTGATCTACTTGCTCAAGAATTGGTTGAGGCTAGGAGACAGCTTGCTGAGCGCCAGCGAGAGCTAGAAGTGAGGGAGGCCGAAGTGACTGCTCTCAACAACAGGTATCAGGCTGACTTCTTGGCCTTGATAAACTTTGAGAGGAAGGTGGCCGATATTGTCGGGTTTGCCAAGGCCTTAGCGCACTTGGCATGATTGACGAACGAAAGTGGGGCTACCGATCTCCTGGAGAATTTTCGCCGGATGCTACATACTAGGATAGCTACCTCAGGGCTACTGATGCACGTTTTCTTTACACGCAAAATTAATCCCCAAGAATTAAGGATATCAATTGCAGCTTAAGCAAGCGACCAAGTGAATATCGAACCCAAAGGACGACGTATTATCAATTTAATATTATCTAAATTAATCAGGACAAGATGTGGCAATAACAGTTGAGTATTGGATTATTAACTACTAAACAATTAATTAAAATAACAAATAGGATAAAATATCACTCGAAGAATAAAAAGGTAGATCAAGTAGGAGAATTGGTAGCCCTAGGGTAATCCAGTTTCACGTATTAATTTCCCTTCCATGCATATCTACTAGACACAAGTAAACATGCGTGTAACACGTGTGAATAACCTCAGAGTAAGAGATATAATTCCACCCCCCTTTCTAGGTACTATCAGTATCAATTATTTTCCTGGTCAATTGGTACTCTAACCTTATATGATCTCCCTTTATAGGTACTATGAAATTATCCTCTTTATCCTACTTAATAATCCGAATTCAATTCAATTAATAAGTATTCATATATGATAGTTCTAATGAAGTTTCGGAGTCCCCTCACTTAGAATCATAATATGAAATCCTATTCAGCGGTGAACGCACTCAATCTACAACCAAGATATATATTCAAACTCTATATACCAATTGAAGATGCACAAAATGACCGTGAATATGGATTAAGAAAGCACAATCATATATAAAATAAATCCACAAGTAGTGTTGTACGGAGTTTACACACGTAAGTTCAATTAACTGGTAAAAATCTTCACAGCCCTAGTTCTACCAAAAAGGCTCTAGCCCATGATGTTACGAAGAACAATCATGGGTGTTGGATAGATCTTATCCGGATGTCCAAAAAATACAAGATAAATTAGGAAATGAATAAAACCCTAGATGTGGGCGTCGTCGCGTCCTTCTCCTTCTTGAATTCTCCTCTTGGTTCTCCTCTTGATTCCATGATCGAATCTTCAAAGTGATGGATGGATGGAGAAAAGAATGTGGATGGGTGTGATCCCCCCTTGTGGGGTGGTGTATTGTTGTGGCCTCTCTCCAATTCAATATATTCTAATCTCCCCCCAATTTATGAATAATAATGTGAAATATATATATGTGTGAGAAGGGAATTAAATAAGGAAAGAAATATATATGGGTGAATCATGGAGGATTATGTGATAAGGAGATAAATTAGTTAATTTTTGGAAATTTTCGAAAATTCTCGAAAATTCTCGCTGGCAGCTGCACGACTTCACGATTTTAAGCATAACTTCCTCGTCCCATCTCTGATTTTAATGATTTTTGTGCTCACATGATCCTCTTTTCCTTGTCTTTCTATAAATATAAAGATCTTACCAAAAATACTACATTTGTAGATGTAACAAGTCATGGAAAGTGGAACAGTCGTGCTGAGTAGAAACAACTTGCGCGACGTCACCATTTTGATCATAACTTTCTCCTTTGGAATCAGATTGGGGTGTTCTTTATGCCAAAGCGTCCCTCTCTTCTGTAGTTTTCCATCCATATATCACACTTTTAGTTTAGAGCTCCACACAAATACAGAATAATTACACAAGTTGGACGTGCGTTTCAGAGCATCCTTGCACAAATTGTACCTTTTCTCCAACTTGGCACTTTTGATCCCTTTTTCCAGCTAAAATATAATAAAACACCTCAAGTACACATTCTTCTCACATATATCGAATATAAGACACTTGTGGTAATATATAACAACAATAATCATAAAAAAGGTGTTAGATTGAACACTAAAATACGCTTATTTTAACTCTTAACAAACCCCCAAACTTACTCGTTGCTCTTCCCGAGGCAACAAAATAAAAATAAAGAGAGAGAGAGAGTAAGAAAATTAGCGGGAAAACAAGGACTATGACTCATACCATATTCAAAATACAATTGTCCTTAATTTAGGTCATACAACTTTCATTACATGTAATAATCAATTCATAGCATACAAGTTAAGACAATCACCATCAATTCAAATGCTCCATTTACATGTCCTCACGGGAAATATATATCACTCGCACTCAAGTGTAAAAGTGTACACTTATGGGTTATAATGTTTACATTCAGATTCAATTCAAGTGCATGCGTAACCATAAGCTTGCCAAATGTCTCAAACTCTCCACCACTAAAAGTATGATTCGACAATAGGATCAAAAAGGACTTTTGTTTGGACGTAATGTTGGCTCTTTGGTTAAGGTAGGAAACATATGGATTAAGTGACTCAATTAGTAGCGAATTAAAACCGGAGATCTTTTATACTGCAGATTTTTACACTTCAAGGCTATTTAAGCTTCATGCTCTTCTAATTTTCTTTTCTCTCATTTCCTTCAAGCTCAACATACTTTTTCTTTCCTTCTTTTTTTTTTCTAGAGGTACCAGTTTCGGGCACTGCCTCTAACATCTTGGGGTACTAGTTTCGGGCACTACCCCTAAGCAACTTATTTTTAAGCTCATAATCACTTGTACAACTCTAAATATTTTATTCCTTCCAAACTCTATGAAAATCAATTCACATACTTTGACAACATTTAATTCTCTACTAAATATAGGAATTTCAGGCTCAAATAGGATATCAAAGTGGCTATCTTCGTAGGTTGCCAAAGAAATAAGGCTTTCAGGCTCAAAAGGGCTAACTACGGATATATAATTATTTGGTAAGGAATTATTTGGCTAAGTGTTGAGAGTGAAATTTCATGTGATTTAGGTCTCACATTACACCATTTTTGATAGAATGTGGCCATGATTTTGTGTAGAATTGAGTGGTTTTCATATCATGCATAATTAAGATGCTACTAAGGTGTTTTGTTGAGTTTTGAAGAGTAAAACAGGATCAAAAGTTAAAAGTTGGAATGAAGAGTGAAAGTGTGAAGGAATGGTGAAAAACATACGTCCACTTGAATAATTTTTCTGTGTTCGTGTAGAAGTCTAAATTCATCATGTGATATATGGTTAGAAAGCCACGGAAGAGAGGATCGTTTTGGCATAAAAATCACTCAAATTGGAGTCCGTATGAAGAAGTTATGCTCGAAACGATGAGACTGCGCAGCTGCCAACGAGAATTTCCGAAAATTTCCGAAAATTAGCCAATTTTAGCTATTTCTTGAAGCACAATTCTTTCCTTATCTCATTCCCTTTCTTGGAGCACAATTCTTTCCTTATCTCATTCCCTTCTCACACCTATATATATCTCACATCATTATTCATAAGAGACACCACCCTCCACAAGGGGATTACCCCCTACCATCCATCATCTACCATCATCCATATCCATCCCATCATCCATCCACATCAAAGGAGGATTCAAGGGCTATTCAAGAGGAAGATCAGTCAATCGGAGAGACGGAGAAGGAATCTGAGACAACTCCAACACTAGGGTTTTTCTATTCCTTTCTTTAATTTTCTTTTGTCTTGATTTGTGGTATAAATTGCATAGCCATGACTGTTGCTTGTAACCTCATAGGCTAATTTCTTATACAGTTTTAAGGTTTGATGGATTGATTTGATTGATTTGGGGATTTAGACCAAAGATTGGGATTTTATGTAGTTGAGCTTTTGATTTTACTTATTTTACTAAGACATGTTAATCTGCTTCGTAACGTCTTCATAATATATTCATGACATCCGCTATAATGCTTGGATTATTGTGTTAGCTTGTGTGCGTTCATGATTGGTATTGTCTATCTGTTAGGGATTAGAGTAGCTCCGCTATAAGCACTTTAATTTCATGAACTGGTTAATCAAATACTTGATTAGTTTAGTGGAACAATGCAATTAGACAATCAAGTAGGAAGTGAATAGAACCTTGTAGTAATTCCAGAAAATATCTTGTTAGTCGGGCTTACCATCCGGAGGTATTGTTGCTTGCTTTGATTAGTATCTAGGAATAAGGCTTGGTAATATTCACGCACCTTAGGATTTAAACTAGATTATACTGTTAGCTTTGAATCGGATCATATCCGGTGGAAAAATAGGATTATGCGGTGTATTTTTATTGAAACTGCATGAATGAACAATCGTAAGTTTAATAACCCAAATTAATTGGTCTCTACCTGATACCTTAGAACTATTAATTACTAATTACATAAAGGGGTAGTGCCCGAAACTGGTACCCCATGAAAAGGGTAGTGCCTGAAACTGGTACCCTTATTTGAAAAAGAAAAAAAAAGAAAAGAAAAGAGGGAAGAAGAAAAAAATTTCAAGTAAGGATGTGGTGTTCAAAAGTGTAGGAGGAATCAAATTGCAAGAAGCATTGAAGAGCGTTGAAGAAGAAAGAAGAAAGTAAAGCTGTTTGTTGAAAAGCTGTAAGTCTTCTTTGATTCTCTACTAGTGATTGAGTCACGATATCCATATATTTCTTACCTTTACCAAAGAGCCAACATTACAACCTAATGCAAGACCTTTGTGATCCTATTGTTGAAATTATTCATTTAGTCGAGAGTTGAGATGATTGCCAAGCTTATGGTTACGCGTGTGTTTGAATTGATTATGAGTGTAAACACCATACCCTAAAGTGTATATCTCGCACTTGAGTGTTGAGCGTAAATACTACCCGTGAGAATGAGTGGATGAGCATTCCGAATAAGTGAAGTAGTTGATTTGAATTGTATGTTCTTAGATGGATGGTTATCTTAGTATTTGAAGTATGATTTTTGAATTGTTAAATTTTCTTGGATGTGAAGCCGTGAAATTTTCTCTCAATTACTCTATTGGTTTTCTATGATGTTGCCTCGGGACGAGCAACAGGTAAGTTTGGGGGTTTGTTGAGAGTGAAATTTCATGTGATTTAGGTCTCACATTACACCATTTTTGATAGAATGTGGCCATGATTTTGTGTAGAATTGAGTGGTTTTCATATCATGCATAATTAAGATGCTACTAAGGTGTTTTGTTGAGTTTTGAAGAGTAAAACAGGATCAAAAGTTAAAAGTTGGAATGAAGAGTGAAAGTGTGAAGGAATGGTGAAAAACATACGTCCACTTGAATAATTTTTCTGTGTTCGTGTAGAAGTCCAAATTCATCATGTGATATATGGTTAGAAAGCCACGGAAGAGAGGATCGTTTTGGCATAAAAATCACTCAAATTGGAGTCCGTATGAAGAAGTTATGCTCGAAACGATGAGACTGCGCAGCTGCCAACGAGAATTTCCGAAAATTTCCGAAAATTAGCCAATTTTAGCTATTTCTTGAAGCACAATTCTTTCCTTATCTCATTCCCTTTCTTGGAGCACAATTCTTTCCTTATCTCATTCCCTTCTCACACCTATATATATCTCACATCATTATTCATAAGAGACACCACCCTCCACAAGGGGATTACCCCCTACCATCCATCATCTACCATCATCCATATCCATCCCATCATCCATCCACATCAAAGGAGGATTCAAGGGCTATTCAAGAGGAAGATCAGTCAATCGGAGAGACGGAGAAGGAATCTGAGACAACTCCAACACTAGGGTTTTTCTATTCCTTTCTTTAATTTTCTTTTGTCTTGATTTGTGGTATAAATTGCATAGCCATGAGTGTTGCTTGTAACCTCATAGGCTAATTTCTTATACAGTTTTAAGGTTTGATGGATTGATTTGATTGATTTGGGGATTTAGACCAAAGATTGGGATTTTATGTAGTTGAGCTTTTGATTTTACTTATTTTACTAAGACATGTTAATCTGCTTCGTAACGTCTTCATAATATATTCATGACATCCGCTATAATGCTTGGATTATTGTGTTAGCTTGTGTGCGTTCATGATTGGTATTGTCTATCTGTTAGGGATTAGAGTAGCTCCGCTATAAGCACTTTAATTTCATGAACTGGTTAATCAAATACTTGATTAGTTTAGTGGAACAATGCAATTAGACAATCAAGTAGGAAGTGAATAGAACCTTGTAGTAATTCCAGAAAATATCTTGTTAGTCGGGCTTACCATCCGGAGGTATTGTTGCTTGCTTTGATTAGTATCTAAGAATAAGGCTTGGTAATATTCACGCACCTTAGGATTTAAACTAGATTATACTGTTAGCTTTGAATCGGATCATATCCGGTGGAAAAATAGGATTATGCGGTGTATTTTTATTGAAACTGCATGAATGAACAATCGTAAGTTTAATAACCCAAATTAATTGGTCTCTACCTGATACCTTAGAACTATTAATTACTATTAATTACTAATTACATAAAGGGGTAGTGCCCGAAACTGGTACCCCATGAAAAGGGTAGTGCCTGAAACTGGTACCCTTATTTGAAAAAGAAAAAAAAAGAAAAGAAAAGAGGGAAGAAGAAAAAAATTTCAAGTAAGGATGTGGTGTTCAAAAGTGTAGGAGGAATCAAATTGCAAGAAGCATTGAAGAGCGTTGAAGAAGAAAGAAGAAAGTAAAGCTGTTTGTTGAAAAACTGTAAGTCTTCTTTGATTCTCTACTAGTGATTGGGTCACGATATCCATATATTTCTTACCTTTACCAAAGAGCCAACATTACAACCTAATGCAAGACCTTTGTGATCCTATTGTTGAAATTATTCATTTAGTCGAGAGTTGAGATGATTGCCAAGCTTATGGTTACGCGTGTGTTTGAATTGATTATGAGTGTAAACACCATACCCTAAAGTGTATATCTCGCACTTGAGTGTTGAGCGTAAATACTACCCGTGAGAATGAGTGGATGAGCATTCCGAATAAGTGAAGTAGTTGATTTGAATTGTATGTTCTTAGATGGATGATTATCTTAGTATTTGAAGTATGATTTTTGAATTGTTAAATTTTCTTGGATGTGAAGCCGTGAAATTTTCTCTCAATTACTCTATTGGTTTTCTATGATGTTGCCTCGGGACGAGCAACAGGTAAGTTTGGGGGTTTGTTGAGAGTGAAATTTCATGTGATTTAGGTCTCACATTACACCATTTTTGATAGAATGTGGCCATGATTTTGTGTAGAATTGAGTGGTTTTCATATCATGCATAATTAAGATGCTACTAAGGTGTTTTGTTGAGTTTTGAAGAGTAAAACAGGATCAAAAGTTAAAAGTTGGAATGAAGAGTGAAAGTGTGAAGGAATGGTGAAAAACATACGTCCACTTGAATAATTTTTCTGTGTTCGTGTAGAAGTCCAAATTCATCATGTGATATATGGTTAGAAAGCCACGGAAGAGAGGATCGTTTTGGCATAAAAATCACTCAAATTGGAGTCCGTATGAAGAAGTTATGCTCGAAACGATGAGACTGCGCAGCTGCCAACGAGAATTTCCGAAAATTTCCGAAAATTAGCCAATTTTAGCTATTTCTTGGAGCACAATTCTTTCCTTATCTCATTCCCTTTCTTGGAGCACAATTCTTTCCTTATCTCATTCCCTTCTCACACCTATATATATCTCACATCATTATTCATAAGAGACACCACCCTCCACAAGGGGATTACCCCCTACCATCCATCATCTACTATCATCCATATCCATCCCATCATCCATCCACATCAACGGAGGATTCAAGGGCTATTCAAGAGGAAGATCAGTCAATCGGAGAGACGGAGAAGGAATCTGAGACAACTCCAACACTAGGGTTTTTCTATTCCTTTCTTTAATTTTCTTTTGTCTTGATTTGTGGTATAAATTGCATAGCCATGAGTGTTGCTTGTAACCTCATAGGCTAATTTCTTATACAGTTTTAAGGTTTGATGGATTGATTTGATTGATTTGGGGATTTAGACCAAAGATTGGGATTTTATGTAGTTGAGCTTTTGATTTTACTTATTTTACTAAGACATGTTAATCTGCTTCGTAACGTCTTCATAATATATTCATGACATCCGCTATAATGCTTGGATTATTGTATTAGCTTGTGTGCGTTCATGATTGGTATTGTCTATCTGTTAGGGATTAGAGTAGCTCCGCTATAAGCACTTTAATTTCATGAACTGGTTAATCAATTACTTGATTAGTTTAGTGGAACAATGCAATTAGACAATCAAGTAGGAAGTGAATAGAACCTTGTAGTAATTCCAGAAAATATCTTGTTAGTCGGGCTTACCATCCGGAGGTATTGTTGCTTGCTTTGATTAGTATCTAGGAATAAGGCTTGGTAATATTCACGCACCTTAGGATTTAAACTAGATTATACTGTTAGCTTTGAATCAGATCATATCCGGTGGAAAAATAGGATTATGCGGTGTATTTTTATTGAAACTGCATGAATGAACAATTAGAGGTCTAGAACCCCGAATTAATTGGTCTATACCTGATACCTTATAACTGTTGACTTTCTCTTGAATTAATCTTAAATCTTTCTTCTGTGATTTATTTTATTAGTTATTTAATTTTATGTTATTTAGATAATAATTAAATTCACAACTCCTGGATATCGGTTACTTGATTCTGATTAATTTAGTAATTTTAGGAAATAAATAATTAGCTGTCCTTTTGGGTTCGATAATTTAACTTGGGTGCTTACTGCTACAATTGATATCCTTACACTTGAGGATTAAATTATAGTGCGCAGAAAAAGCCTATCAAGTTTTTGAAAAACTTGTCTTGGAAATTGGTTACTCAATTCTAATTAATTAGTAATTAATAGTAAAATAAATAATTAAAACTGTCCCCGGCAACGGCGACAAAAACTTGATAGCCTTTTTCTGCGCACTATAATTTAATCCTCAAGTGTAAGGATATCAATTATAGCAGTAAGCACCCAAGTTAAATTATCGAACCCAAAAGGACAGCTAATTATTTATTTCCTAAAATTACTAAATTAATCAGAATCAAGTAACCGATATCCAGGAGTTGTGAATTTAATTATTATCTAAATAACAGAAAATTAAATAACTAATAAAATAAATCACAGAAGAAAGATTTAAGATTAATTCAAGAGAAAGTCAACAGTTATAAGGTATCAGGTATAGACCAATTAATTCGGGGTTCTAGACCTCTAATTGTTCATTCATGCAGTTTCAATAAAAATACACCGCATAATCCTATTTTTCCACCGGATATGATCCGATTCAAAGCTAACAGTATAATCAGGTTTAAATCCTAAGGTGCGTGAATATTACCAAGCCTTATTCCTAGATACTAATCAAAGCAAGCAACAATACCTCCGGATGGTAAGCCCGACTAACAAGATATTTTCTGGAATTACTACAAGGTTCTATTCACTTCCTACTTGATTGTCTAATTGCATTGTTCCACTAAACTAATCAAGTATTTGATTAACCAGTTCATGAAATTAAAGTGCTTATAGCGGAGCTACTCTAATCCCTAACAGATAGACAATACCAATCATGAACGCACACAAGCTAACACAATAATCCAAGCATTATAGCGGATGTCATGAATATATTATGAAGACGTTACGAAGCAGATTAACATGTCTTAGTAAAATAAGTAAAATCAAAAGCTCAACTACATAAAATCTCAATCTTTGGTCTAAATCCCCAAATCAATCAAATCAATCCATCAAACCTTAAAACTGTATAAGAAATTAGCCTATGAGGTTACAAGCAACACTCATGGCTATGCAATTTATACCACAAATCAAGACAAGAGAAAATTAAAGAAAGGAATAGAAAAACCCTAGTGTTGGAGTTGTCTCAGATTCCTTCTCCGTCTCTCCGATTGACTGATCTTCCTCTTGAATAGCCCTTGAATCATCCTTTGATGTGGATGGATGATGGGATGGATATGGATGATGGTAGATGATGGATGGTAGGGGGTAATCCCCTTGTGGAGGGTGGTGTCTCTTATGAATAATGATGTGAGATATATATAGGTGTGAGAAGGGAATGAGATAAGGAAAGAATTGTGCTCCAAGAAAGGGAATGAGATAAGGAAAGAATTGTGCTTCAAGAAATAGCTAAAATTGGCTAATTTTCGGAAATTTTCGGAAATTCTCGTTGGCAGCTGCGCAGTCTCATCGTTTCGAGCATAACTTCTTCATACGGACTCCAATTTGAGTGATTTTTATGCCAAAACGATCCTCTCTTCCGTGGCTTTCTAACCATATATCACATGATGAATTTGGACTTCTACACGAACACAGAAAAATTATTCAAGTGGACGTATGTTTTTCACCATTCCTTCACACTTTCACTCTTCATTCCAACTTTTAACTTTTGATCCTGTTTTACTCTTCAAAACTCAACAAAACACCTTAGTAGCATCTTAATTATGCATGATATGAAAACCACTCAATTCTACACAAAATCATGGCCACATTCTATCAAAAATGGTGTAATGTGAGACCTAAATCACATGAAATTTCACTCTCAACACTAAGTGACTCATAAATTCAAGGATGGCCGTAGATCATTTCCCATCATCTAACATACATATAGTTTCAAGTAAGACAAGAGGCAAGTTCTAGAATACACGCACAAGAATGATACTCACCAGAAAGAAATATCATGTGATTATGTAACATGATCAACGAGGCTCAAAATCTCACATGGATTTTTTAACAAGTAACAGAGCACCTTTCATGGTAAGCAATATCCCACAAGTATACATAGAACTTCATATCACAATATAATTCAAATACAATTCCTCTATCAATTTCAAGAGCATATGAATTTCCGGCACAATTTAAAACAATATAAGCTCACATGGATCACCAACAATTAGATCTCAATCCTTCCACTCCAACTAATTGAAATCACACATAAAATTAGAATAAGAAAACGAGGGCACCTGATTTCTCTTCAATGTATGCATGAATTTCTCGAGTTGTTCAACTTAGTCAGGTCAGAGCCTCAGTTTACCTGTTTCTATCATCAAAGCTCAAGCACACCTCATCATCACAGATTCATCAATTATAAAATAAGAGAACTATAAGAAAGAATTAATTGACTATCTAATCAAATCCACACACTAGAAACACCACTGAACACTAGACAAATTGCAAAAAATCGACACATCAAAACTGATTAAAGCTTCAACATACCATAAAAAATCAACTCCCCTAGCAAACATTATAAAGAAAAGATTATACTCTTGGTGATTCATTGAGGTAATAATATTACACCCCCCAAACTTAGTAAAAACGTAAGTTGAAACTAAGTTTGCAAAGAGATGTAATTGCCGATTAGTAAGCACCTTAAATATAAAAATTTCTTACTCACACGAAAGAAATAAAGCAATAAAACAGAAGAAAAAGCCCCCAACAGGCGTTCATGTTTAACGTCGAAGAGTCACGACGGTAGAGGACGGTCTTCTCGCATCCTCACCTTCAAATACTTTCTTTCCCTCTTCTTGTCTACACTCAACACCTCACCTTTCTTGGTAACAAGTATATGATCCTTGGAATTTCCTTCCTCCCAAGGCTTTCTAGATTCCTCCTTGTCAATCTTCCACTTAAATTCAGAATCATCTGTCTTAGAAAAATCTAGATTAAACAAGTTAGAAATCACATCTATGCTCTTGCACGATTGAGTCTCCATGGGCATCTTCATTGCTTGATCAAGAGAGAAAACCACATCTTCATTACCCATCTGCAGTCTAAGCTTCTCGGCTCTCAACCTCTTTACTCTTTCCTATTTTTTCTCAACTATAAGGTCACTATTATGCTCTTGGGATGGCTCTAAGATGTTCTGAACAACAGGTGTAGCATTTGGAATCAAATCGGGCATTGAACGAAGCTGTTCGACCTCTGTTCCACCAAAGAGGTCTGGTCAAACAGACTGAGGGTGGTCGAACAACTTGGCTGATCGCGAACTCCCATTCTCGATGTGTTGTTCAACCTCCGTTCGACCGAGATGGCCTAGTCGAACGGAATAGCGTTGGTCGAATGGCTTGGCTGATCGCAGACTCACTTCCTCCGATTGTTGTTCGACCACCGTTCGACCAAGATGATCTATTCAAATGGCGATGCTTTGGTCGAGCAGCGTGCCTGATCGAGAGCTTTCATTCGCCATATGTCGTTCGACCTTCATTCGACCAAGGTGGTCTGGTCGAACGGAAGAGTGCAAGTTGAATGGCGCACATAAAAATAGAGCATCGGGATTCTATTTTTCCGAAGTTTGCTCGACCTCCATTCGACTTGGGTAGCATGGTCGAACGGATGGCATCTCGTCGAGCAAATTGCCTTGTCGCGAGCTTCCAATATCATTGCGTTACTCGACCTCCGTTCAACCATCAGGTCTGGTTGAATAGACTTTGTTTGTTCGAGCAACTTCACTGTTCTTTTATTTTCCACTCACCGGCATCATCGGACCTTCATACTGCGTGCCTGACCTCAATGTGATGGCATTATTCTCCAATTTTTGTGTCACTTTATTCACATTCGCGGCCATCTGCCCCATAATCAAGGTAAGGTCCTTCGATTGCTTAGATAAATCTGCATGATCAATATTCATGGTATCCTCAAGACGATCAATCCTTGCATCATTCTCAGCCATGTATCGATTGAAGGTATCTTCAACACTCTTCACTTCGTGCTGTTGCATACGAGACCTCCTTAGTGTCAACTCTGTAATCTGCCTCAGCTGGGACTCTAGTAGCTTGTTGATATTAGCTAAACTAGAGACGATCTCATCATCCCTATTCGGCTTCACCACTTGATATTTAACCTGTGCCACCTTGCTAAGTACATATAATCCTCTATCTCTCTCTACAAGCCAGTCACGTGAATTCATAGAAATGTCTTCAAGCATTTTTTCTGCTTCAAGTGTTGTCTTAGATAACATCGCTCCACCTGATGATACATCAATAAACACACGCAACTCACAATCCAATCCATAGTAGAAGATACTTATGTATTGAGCTTTAGACATTCCATGATGTTGGCACCTTCTGAGCATGTCTTTAAACCTGTCCCACGCCTCATGAAATTTCTCACCTTGATTCATAACAAATTGGGTGATCTCTTGCCTCATTCTTACTATCCTTGAGGGTGGCATGTATCTTTCCAAGAACTTCTGCTGTAGTTGGTCCCATGTAGTGCAGTCCGTGGCATCAAGAGTCTCATACCAAGCTTCTGCTCTATCAATCAAAGAGAACTTAAATAAGGTGATTCGCCAAGCATTATCATTAGCTCCAGCACCCTTTTGAGTGTTTGCATAACCAAGAAATCTTCGCAGATGCTGATATGGATCTTCAAAGCAACCTCCAGAAAAGGGATTATTTTCCACCATGTTAATAAAAGTGGGATGTATTTCAAAATCATCATCTTCCCCCTTTACTCCTATCAACCCTATGTTGCCAACCCCATAGTTCGTGAAAATTTCACAGATTACAACGTTATCCGAATTCTGCATTGCTCCGGCCATGTTTAGCTCAATGTGTTATTCTTCATTTCTTTCCTTTCCTTTTTCTAGTGCACAAGTACCTAAAAAATTTAAGGTTAGATAGAAATAAATAATCACAAATAAAAATCTTAATCAAATTAGAAATAATAAACTAATAATAACAATCGTCCCCGGCAACAGCGCCAAGAACTTGATGCGCGTTTTCTTTGCACATAAAATTAATCTCCAAATATTAAGGATATCAATTGCAGCTTAAGCAAGCGACCAAGTGAATATCGAACCCAAAGAACGGCGTATTATCAATTTAATTATTATATAAATTAATTAAGACAAGATGTGGCAATAACAGTTGAGTATTGGATTATTAACTACTAAAAAATTAATTAAAATAACAAATAAGATAAAATATCACTCAAAGAATACGAAAGTGGATAAAGTAGGAGAATAGGTAGCCCTAGGATAATCCAGTTTCACGCATTAATTTCCCTTTCGTGTGTTGATGACCGACTCTGCCTTGTGGAATATGGACGCATCACTAAACCATGCATATCTACTCTACAGACACAAGTAAAAATGCATGTAACACGTGTGAATAACCTCAGAGCAAGAGATATAATTCCACCCCCCTTTCTAGGTACTATCAGTATCAATTATTTCCCTAGCTAATTGGTACTCTAACCCGATATGATCTTCCTTTATAGGTACAATGAAATTATCCTCTTTATCCTACTTAATAATCAGAATTCAATTCAAATAATAAGTATTCATATATGATAGTTCTAATGAAGTTTTGGAGTCCCCTCACTTAGAATCATAATATGAAATCCTGTTCAGCGGTTAACGCACTCAATCTACAATAAAGATATATATTCAGACTCTATATATCAATTGAAGATGTACAAAACGACCGTGAATATGGATTAAGAAAGCACAACCATATATAAAATAAATTTACAAGTAGTATTGTATGGAGTTTATACACGTAAGTTCAATTAACTGGTAAAAATCTTCACAACTCTAGTTCTACCAAAAAGGCTCTAGCCCATGATGTTACGAAGAACAATCATGGGTGTTGGATAGATCTTACCCGGATGTCCAAAAAATACAAGATAAATTAGAAAACAAATAAAACCCTAGATGTGGACATTATCGCGTCCTTCTCCATCTTGAATTCTCCTCTTGGTTCTCCTTTTGATTCCACGAACGAATCTTCAAAGTGATGAATGGATGGAGGAAAGGATGTGGATGATGGTTGGGGGGTGATTGATTAGCCATAGTTTAGTGGGCATGACCAATTAAAGAAATTATCGAACCACAGGGAGGAAGGTACTAGGGTCTAAGCGATCTCGTGTTTGTCATAGTATTATAGAGATGAACGAGAAGGGGAGATAATCAAGAAATGACAATAAAATAAATGGATAGATGAATGGGAGATGGATGAATGAGTCAAGTAGATAGAGATGAGATTAACAATACTTAAAGCATGGAAAATCTAGGTATCATGCAATGAATTCATATGTGTCATGGGAAAAAGGCTAAGGGCCAACACTAAGATCACCTAAACTCCCTCTCGGAATGAATAGGATATGGAATGACATTCATTGGATTGGTTCTCACTCAAACAATTCCAACTAGGTACTAAGCTTGAAATGAGAGTCCCTTCACATAATCTATTGACTTCTCAATCTAATAAATGATATGTTCTATCAAAGGGTTCTAAACTATGAAGGACTTCTCAATCTCTTCACAATCTATAATGCACATGAAGTGTTTGATGAAATGATTCACTTAATTATCCTAAATATGCAATTGACTTCTCAATCTAATCACATGCTTAAAACAATTAAACACACAAATCATCATAAACCTCAAGATCTAAAGCATCAATGATAGAAAATCAATTAACCCAATCAACATAATCATTCAATTGCAAAATACCAAAAATTATCCAACACAATTCATATTGCTAATCTCACAAGGGAGATTAGCCTCTCATATCCATAAGAAAATTAACATAGACATTAAATTCCTTACAAAACATGATAAACAATAGGTTTCAATACAAAGTTTAGATGAAAACTCCCTTGGATGTCTCCAATAGTGATCTTCTTCTTCCCCTTGCAATTCACCTCTCTTCCTTGCTTCTCTAGCTACTTGGATGAAGGTTGTGATGGTTGGATCAAGGTAGATCCAAAGGATGAAGAATGGATGAAGGTGAAGGTGAAGAATGGAGGAAATGGTGTGTGATGTGTGTGTGGAAAGGGTGGAAATCGGATTCTTTTTTCATAAAATCTGAATGGAGGGGTATTTATACTCCTTGACAAGCTTCTAGAAGGATTCTGAATTTTTCTGATCCCTGACACGACACGAGTCGTGTGGCGCAACACACCATAAGGTGCCCGTGTTGCGTGAACTGATGCTCCCGCACGGCCATCGCTTACAGGCCCGTGTTGGATACACGGGTCGTGTGCTGCAACACGAGTCGAGCTCCGCAACACGGCCAAGTGGTGGTCATGTTGGATAAATAGATGTCGCCGCACGACCATTCTGGACAGGCCCGTGTTAGTAACACGAGTCGTGTGCTGCGACATGACTCGTGCTCCCGACACGGCCAGTCGTGTTGCTGCTGCCCTGTTTCCTTCACTGTTTTGGCTCGTTCTCCCTCGTTTCAACTCCAAATTGAGATCCGTTTTTTCCTACATCTTCCTTATCATGTTTAAGCTCATTCACATACATTTCCATAAAAACACAAAACACAACCAAATAGTACATAAAATACGGGTAAAATAATACGAAAACACATATAAAAAGACACTAAAATCTAGGTGAAAATATCACTCATCAGTGATCCCCCCTTGTGGGGAGGTGTATTGTTGTGGGCTCTCTCAATTTATGAATAATGATGTGAAATATATATAGGTGTGAGAAGGGAATTAAATAAGGAAAGAAATATATATGGGTGAATCATGGAGGATTATGTGATAATGAGATAAATTAGGTAATTTTTGGAAATTTTTGAAATTCTCGCTAGCAGCTGTGCGACTTTACAATTTTAAGCATAACTTCCCCGTTCCATCTCCGATTTTAGTGATTCTTGTGCTCACGCGATTCTCTTTTCCTTAGCTTTCTTTCATATAAAGATCTCACCAAAAATACAACATTTGAAGATGTAACCAGTCATGGAAAGTGGAATAGTCGTGCTGAGTAGAAACAACTTGCGCGACGTCACCATTTCGATCATAACTTTCTCCTTTAGAATCTGATTGGGGTGTTCTTTACGCCAAAGCGACCCTATTTTCTGTAGCTTTCCATCCATATATCACACTTCGAGTGTAGAGCTCCACAAAAATTCAGAATAATTACATAAGTTGGATGTGCGTTTCAGAGCATCCTTGCACAAATTGCACATTTTCTCCAACTTGGCACTTTTGATTCCTTTTTCCACCTAAAACACAATAAAACACCTCAAGTGCATCTTCTTCTTACATATATCAAATACAAGATACTTGTGCTAATATATAACAACAATACTTATCAAAAATATGTTAGATTGAACATTAAAACACGCTTATTTTAACTCTCAACAGCTACTGGCCGACATTGATTGGGATCTGAAGGAATCAATCTCGCCCCATTGGGATACATGTTCGATTTCTTCCCGGTGCCAGGCTTCGCAACTCGGGCTACCTCTCAAACATCATGGCATCGACTTCCGCTGTAGCACCTCATCATTCAGCTCTCCCTCCTTCTAGTCCCTCTGGGGGACTTAGTGTTTTAGGATGAAAGCTTTGTACTCTTTACTTTCTGTTTCAAGCCTTTACTCAGTTTGTTTTGTATTCTTGCTCTTCAATAACAATGATTGCATTAAATAGTGGTTTCTGACATGCATTAATTGCATATTTAATGCATTTAATCTCCTGATATTCCTGCCACCACTTTTTCTTGAACTGTCACATCAGTTGTCATTCCCACATGCTTCAATGCTTGATTGCGCCTACGTGTAACAATCTGACGGTTTTCATTTTAACTTGTGTGACTGATTCAGATTTTGGGGGGAACAATTACCTCCACTTCCCCCTTATTCTTCTATAAAAGGGGGTTGGCCATGCAAATGGTAAGGCCACGCTTTCATTTGCTACTTCTGCAATGCCTTCTATTTTCTCATATTTGCGAGAATCCTCAGCCATTGCTACTGTTTCTTCTTTCAAGACGCTCATGTTTGTTCTCCTGTTCTTTAACGGTTTCCTCTTGCCACTCTTGGCCGTGGACTCTAGGTCCTCTCAAGAGTTCCTTAGTTCCGAGGAGGAAGACAAGGAAGCCAGCAATACTAGGGCTCCTCCTATGACCCGCAACAGCCACCGTTTAGTTTCTCCACACCCCGTTATGAGGTTCTCCACGAATCTACACCTTTGATGGAGGGGACATCTCGTCACCGCGTGGTGCCCAAGACTGAAGGCTGGGCCTCTCGCCCATTCGTAAATATAGAGGACTCTGCTGAGCCCGTTAGTTTTAGCTATCTGTCCAGTCGTGCCGTAACCAACTCCACGCTGAGGGGTTACGCTTCTAGTATGAGGGAAGATGACGTAGAGAGTGCTTTCAATCTCTATAGTTATCCCGGGATAGGGTTTGTAACCCCTACTCATTAGAAGCAGCCTTGGAGGGATGAATCTGATCATGCTGCTTTCAATACAGGAATGTTCGCTGCGGGCGTAAGACTTCTGCTAGCCCATACTCTCAGTCCTGTGTTGATAAATTGGGTTTGGCTCCTATGCAGATAATACCTTCGGCTTGGGCTAATTTAATTGGCCTCTTGGTGATTCTTCATGAGAATAGGTGCTCTTCTACCATAGCCAGATATATTGATTATGTGTATAGGTACGTTCATGATCCCGGATGTCAAGGCCATTACTACTTACAAGTGCAGTGAGACGTTCGTCCTATTTTTAATCGAAACTCTATCGGTGGCCAGCATTAGAGGCGTCAGTTATTCTAGGTTTACGGATTCGAGTGTCGGGACCGCCTTGGGAACTATTTGCATGTCCCTTATATTTTTTGGACTCCCAAATCTCAGAGGTCTCTCTCTTGAATTTTTGAACCTTGGGCCCGTTCTCATTGTTTTGGTCTCATTTTGCACCTCTTTTTTGTATCCCCGGTTCGTCCAACTGAGGGGGAGTTGTCTCTAGGCTTCCGACGGGCCTTTGATATGATTAACCAGATGGTGCTCTCCCGTGATGTGTCTCATTTTCTATCTGATATCCATCTTTTGAATGCCAACCTATCTCAAGATCCCACTCGGGCTCCTCCGGTAAACTTCGTAGAGAGGATAAGTGACAATTTCTCTTCTTGGGACGCCTCTTGGCGAGTATTTTTCTAATCAAGCTATATCCTCTGTGACTCGATACACGCGTTAGAAGGCTGGCCCAGCTACCGAGAATACTCCTATTATTGTTGGGAGTGGAGCGAGACCTCATGTCGAGGTTACCATTGTTGGAGAGGAGACGAAAGCAGTTGAGGCGGGGAACCCGAACCTAATAGCCGAACAAAAAACTTCATCGGTGAGGGTTGTGAGGACTACGCCAGCTCTAGAAGCGTGAGTTGTGGACGATTCATCTACTGACATTTTCCAAGGTTTGACAATCACCTCGTCCAGCAAGGTGGGTATGGTGAGCTCCACTATGAATTCTACCAAGGCTTGTGCCTTGATGGCCATTCTGGGGACACAATTGATGCCGAATTGGCTTAGCTCCACAGTACATTTCATCAGCCTTGGGAAAGATATCACTACTTCAATCGGATGTCTTAGAAAGTAAGGCCTCAGTTTTCGCACACTCATTACCAAGACGTAGGCGAGTTTCTCAACTGCGGGGAATCTGAGTTCTGCATCTCTGAGCATTTGGCTTACATAATACACCGGCTCCTGTTGCTTTCCCTCTGTGCGAACTAAAACTGCACTCAATGCCGACTCCGATGTGGCCAGGTATAAACTGAGGGTTTCATCCAGTCGTGGTTTCGAGAGGGTCTGTGTGTTAACTAGGATGACTTTCAGTTCGTCGAAGGCTTTCTGGGCCGCCGGTGTCCAATCAAATTTTTTCTTACGGATCACATCCAGAAGAGGTTTGCCCTTGTCTGATGCCCTGGATAGGAAACGACTAAGGAATGCTATTCTTCTGGCTAGTTTCTATACTCCTTTGGGATGCTTCAGGGACTCCATATTTTGTATCGCTTTTACTTTATCGGATTTGCTTCTATTCCCCTCTTGCTTACCATGTAACCGAGGAACTTCCTTACCGAGACACCAAAAGTGCACTTCTTCTGGTTTAGCTTCATCCCGAAGTGGCGCAGAATGCAGAATGCCCCACTCAGGTGGTGTACATGGTCACTACAGCGATGCTTTTGACCAACATGTCGTCCACTTATACTTCCATGATTTTGCCTAGCTCTTCCTGGAACATTTTGTTGACCAGCCTTTGGTATGTGGCACCTGCGTTCTTCAAGCTGAACGACATCATCACCCAGCACTACAGGTTTCTCTTAGTGTAGAATGTCGTCTTTTCCACATTATCCAGGTGCATGGGGATTTGATGATAGCCCGAGTACACGTCCATAAAGCTCATCAGCTCGTGGCCCACCGTTGCGTCTACTATTTGGTCGACATGCGGTAGAGGGAAGCTGTCCTTGGAGCATGCCTTGTTGAGGTCCGTGAAGTCAATACTGAGCCTCCAGGATTTGTTGGCTTTTTCGACAAGGACCGGGTTGGCCACCCATGAAGGGTAGTGTTGGCGTTCGATCATTTGGTTAATGTGAACTGTTAGGGTTCCATGCATTTCTAAATCAGTGAAAGAAAGAATAAAAAAACGTATTACCTTTCACCAGGGTATGTTGAGGAAGAACGGCTATAGAAAACAACCTCTTGATCTTCTGCTATATTCCCAAGTCCAATCTCGAAGTCGTGTGGGCGACGATCTTTGAGATCTTCTCAATCTGCTCTCCTTCCTTATTTCTCATGTATTTAGGCACGACTGATTAGGGTTCCAAAAAGGTGAGATGACATATTTATGGGCTACAGCAGGGACCGGGAGGAAAAATTAGAGTCGGGCCTCAATTGGGCTTAAGTATCCAAGTTTAGCCCAAAATTATACTTAAGTCCAATAATAATAATATAGTCCACTAAAATATTATTACTGCACTGCAGCTCCAATCCCATAATTATGTTATGGTCTTCTTCTTATTATGTGCCCGACAGTCTCCCCATGTTTAAGATATACAATACCCATTAATTAATTAAGTTACTGACAATTCCATTAATTAATATCTCATCCGAGAGTAGTACCACTCAACTTTATTATCATGCCGGAATAAATTCACCTGCAGGGTTTACATGATAATCCTTATGAGCTCCTCAAGAGGCCATCATCAACCTATTTAATAGGACACAGATTCCTTCTACAATTAACAGCACACCATAGAGATAATGCTATTTCCCAACTCACCCAGTTTGTTGATTTAATACATGTAAATCTCACCCAATGATGAATCAAAGAAATACATGTTGGCTTACGTGTCGAGGTTATTGTATAAGGATTAAAACCACGAACATCCATAATAACTGAGATCAAGTTCTCCTATATAGTCAGTATAAGTCGAACAATCTCAAGCGGTCCTGCTCAATACACAAAATGCACTAATGTGATTCTATAGTCAAGATAAACTAATACCAAATCACACTATAATCATCCCGATAGAGAGTCACCATCTATCTCGATTGTGAGCATCTATTTATACTTTATAAGAAAACCTATAATATGATCTTCCGCGTCTTGTCGCACAACATATTATCTACAGTATAAAGTAATTGGACTTTTGCAATTATAATATGCAAAAGATTTGATCATATGATTCTCATTTCAAATTCATTGTTAAATATTGTTCATACAAAAAGCTAGACTTTTAGTAAACAATCCAACAAATAGGGCTTCCCTGACGACATTATTCGCCAACAACTTCCTAGCCTCTATTTCGATGATCTCGTATTTCTCCGAATTGTACTTTCTCCTCTTCTGTTCTATCGGGTGATACGATGGATTTATGTTGAGCTGATGACACGCGTGTTTGGGATCTATTCCTTGTATGTCTATTGGTGCCCAGACGAACACGTCTAGTTTAGCCTTCAAGAATTATACTACAGCCGTCTTTTGTGGTTCCTTCAACTGCTACCCAACATATAGTTCTAAATTCGGATTGCTCGGTTCCATTTTTATGGCTTCGGCCTCCTCAACTAGTTCCCTCCTTTTCCTTTTCTTTTCGGATCTTGGATCCTCATCGATAATCGGGGATAATTCGACTTTCTTGAAGCCTAAAGGTTAGAACCTCTGAGCGTTCTCCGACTTGGAGTCTTCTGATGGTGGGTCGGTCTCTTTAGCAATAGGTGGAATTGCCTCGTTTTAAACTTTGTCTACCATCAGCAGTTGAAAATGCGGATCGTGGTAGTTGAGTCCTTCTCATTTTTCAATGAACGAGCACTCTCTAACTTTTTTTGGCTTTCTCTAACGGTGCCGACTCTTTTGTCGGTAGTTACAAACTTCAGGCATTGATGGAGTGTGGAAGGGACAGAATTGAATTGATGTATATATGTTCTTTCTAGGATGCAATTGTAGGGCGATGGGAGGTCGATTACCTTGAATTCGAGAGTATGTTGAGAGCTTACCGCTTGCTTCTCATCCTTCATCTAGACCGGCAGGTCCACTTGCATCAGAGGTGTAGTGATGGCATTACCAAACCCTCGTATTTCGTCGATGCACGAGGAGACTTTGTGGTGGGTGATAGGCTGTCGCCGGCCTACCAAAATAAAATATATATCCAACTCACACTAATACTTAGTATAGCGACGAGTACTGGTCGAACTCAAGAGAGTATAATGAATTTTTAATTAAATTTAAGTGTTGAAAACAATTAAAATAAATAGGGGGTTTTGTTTTGGTGATAAATTAAAAATAATAATGATGAGAATAAATTAACTCAATTTAAATAATAAAATACGTAGACAAAATTTAATTAATAACTTAACCAAGTGAGAACAACCTAGTTTAGAATGATGATTCCCTCCCGTTTACTAAATTAACTAATTACAGGAATTAAACATCTAGCCTAATACGCAAACTCAAATTCCTAGATTGACGGTACGACCAATCAACCCGAATGTTCTTAGGCTTATCAACTAGGGTACGACCACTAAATTGAACTATCTACGAGTGACCCTATGGATTCAAACTCGTAAACGCATTAAAACTCTAAACATAGAATTACTAGGCTACGAAATCCGACTAGGAATCATACAACCTAGATCCTATTACTACTTAATTATTTTGATCCCTAAGTAATCCTGCTTGATCTTTTTCCTTATTTTTCTCTTTCAAAAATATCTCCAGGATCTCTTCTTTTTATATCTTGTCTTTGTGATCCCACAAGATATGGGCCTGATTTGGGATGATTCTGGATTGTGAGAAAACGTGTAAGAATATTTTTAGCTGCCTCTTTCCTTATTTATTCTGAATTTTCGTTCGTTTCCCCTGACACTAAAGGGATCAGTGTCTGCTTATTTGGCAGCAATGTATTTCTTTCACAAAATAGCCTGTTTCCACATCAATTTATAACATTAAATCTCTAATTTACCAAAGACAAGATAAGTAAATTTAACACCCAATTAGCACATAAATCCATCAAACGTACATGAATTTCAACCAAATAATTGTGCTAAAAATATGACTTATTAGTGGGTGGGTCCTCCAATAGCTTCGAACGCCCTTTTGAATGTTATATTCGTATAAGCGCCCATGTCAATCAGGCACCAGTGTACCCTTACTCCTGAGATCATGGCAGAGACGACAAATGGGTCATTATAGGGGGCTCGTACCTCAGAGAGGTCTACTTTGGAGAAAAATATATTGGCTTCATGTGTAGACGGTCTGGGGCTCGCCATCAGGATGTATTGAAACCTGTCGAGCTCTCGGAGCTCGGCCTTTCATTTTCTATAGGACTGGGTAGTTAAGGCCTGAGATGTCCCCACATAGTTTTCCTCCATGATATACACTTCCCGAGGTGGTGAGGGCAGACGTTCACCCGGATCATCCCGTCTTTGTGAAGCGGCGGGTCCTTTCGATTCCTCGTTCGGCATTGGAGGTAGTTCTCTCATCTGCTTCGAGCCCATCACAGTCTGTCCAGCTTTCCATCTTCGAACAACTTTATTAGCTCTGCTAATAGATCCCGACAATTATTGGTGTCGTGCCCGATAGATTTATGATACTTGCAGAATTTCTTCTTGTTCAGTTTAGCTGGGTCTGCTCGTATTTTTGGTGGGGGGCTCAGCAAATTGGTATCTTGGATCTTGTTAAAGATCTCTTCGGGGGTTAGCTCGAGCACCTCAGTCATTTCTTGTACCTGATCGTCTTCTGGGAATAGTTTAAACGAGGATGGAGTTCTATAATCTTTGTCTCCTTTCTTTTTTTTTTGTCGGCCTCTTTGCTCTCGCCTTTGGATTTTTATACTCTTCGAATATCTCCTCACTGTGGATGAATGCCTGCGCTAGGGCCATGAAAGATGCATAATTTGTTGGCAACTTCTGATGGCAACTCGTCTACATTGAGGATCCTGGGAGCAAGGCCATTGCCGCCAAAATAGTGGATGACTTATCCGAGATCTCCTTAGTATTGGCACGTTGCTCGTTGAACCTCTTCATGAAGTCTTTGAGTGACTCTTTCGCTCCTTGCCGTAGGCAAGCCAACTTCTATTTCGGCTCCTTCCTCTATCCGAGGTAGGCGAAATGGGACGAGAATGACGTAGCGAGTTGTGCCCACGAATCAACCGAGTTGATTGGGAGCGATTCGAACCACGAGTGTGTTTTGTCTCCTGGCGTCAGGGGAAACATTTTGCAGCGGTCTTTCTCCAAGCTTCCTTGCGCCATCATCCATCCTACATACTTGTTGAGATGCGTGGTTGGATTAGAGTCATTGGCGTATTGAGAAATCTGGGAGATTCGAATCTTTTTCAGGGTGGTAGCCACAAAAATTCGGTGAGTGAATGGGGTCCTCCCCGATTCTGGATCAGGAATGTGGTGTAGTCAGGTACTGTTCTTTCTCTTCATCTAGTCGATTAACTTCCTCATGGCCTCTAGTTCCGAGTTGTGTTTGCATTTGAACTGAGCTAAGGGGTCTTCCCTCGTACTTTTCCCACTTATTCCCAAAGGGACTTGATCGGATTTGGGCCAAGGCGGTCTTTGGCACTTATGCGCCCGATCATATATGTGGGAGCCATACTAGCAGCGGAGTTGGCGCGAGACGATGTCTGCATCCGTTCGCATCCTTTGTCCACTACCTTCTTGGCTTATCATGGCTCATTCTAAGTGCCTTTTGGTCCCATTCGCTCATGTACCAACTTTCTGGGTGGGGTCCGGTCATGCCGCCGTTCGTTTGTTTGTTCCGCCGAGTTTTCCTTAGGGCCAAAACTCAGCTTTCGACTAGAACTCCTTTGTCCAGCTGGCCGCTTTCCCTTCACCTGCCTGAAAAGGTCAAAGTATTTTTTACGAAAGTCGGTTTCCGCATCTTCTTCTGAGCTCACGTCTTGAGGCGGAATCTCCTTTTCGACCAATCGGGGAGGGTTCAAAGCCTCGTGATGCTGGCTGATCGTCGCATCAACCTTGCTAGGGTGGCTTCTTCTCGGCCGTTCGTCATTTTGATCGAAGGTTTGGACCAGGGGGTGGGGCCGGACCCTTCCTCTAGCGCCAAATGTAGATAGCAAAATTAATCCTCCCTTAATTATGAGTTGATGTTGCTGTTTAAGGGTGATTAGGGGATTATTCTTACTAATCTACCATAATAATTTCATTGTGATTTGAGGAATGCTCATGGGTTCCCTCCTGGCGATCTTGTGCCTTTTTGGAGGTGAATAATGTTGTTCTTATTCGTCAGGGGCAAGCCCTATATATTGGTGAACTTACGTCATCCGTATCTCCGGATTAATCATCAGGTCACATCGCATTAAATGTACACTGTAGGCATTAAATACCATAGTCTCATGTGGCTGTTATAGTGATTCGTTTTAAGATATGCCCTATGGGTGGATCTTAGGGGATATCTGTATAGCTACTAGACTGGCCTCTAACTAGTTGCCAAGTGGGGTTGGTAAAGAATTCGTCCGAGCCGAGCACGTGGTTCAGAATTGCTTGGTTGTTCCGAAATTAAAGGCCCACAGTACGCGGCCCAATGTCATAAGTAAAAGTCTAATTCCGCTTGGCCCAATTAGGCAAAGCCCATGTTCTCTTTTTGGAAGTCCCATGATGGGCCTTACTATATTTGTATGTAAATTAAGGAGTACTCCATCTGTCTCGCCCAAATAGTATCATTTTACTATGTTGGGCGTCATATTCAAATTGCACCATTTTCTCTTTTAGTAAAAAGGACCCACCAATGGCCCACCACTACTCATCATATCTCTCTAATACACCTACTCACTTTACATAAAATAATAATACTCCTTAATCTACGTGCAAAAAGCAAATGCACCTTTTGCCCGGGATGGAGGGAGTATTATTATCTAATGTGTAATGATTGGTTGTATTAGTGAGTGTGTGGATCCCATATTTTAATTGTATTAGTGGGTGTATGTGGGTTCTATATGTGTAAAAAATAAAATGAGATCTTAAAGTGGACGTCCAAAATAAGAAAAATAAAATTTTTTAGAGCGATAAAGTAATATTTTAAAAAGAAAATAATAATATTTTTAATTAAAATAATAAAGTGTAAAATAATGTTATCAAATAATGTCACAATGGTGAGACCTTTATGCATTATAAATTGCACCTAAAATAAATGGAGAGGTGGTGGCGATGATATGATAGAAATTATGCTGCATCTAGATACACCATTGAAAATTCTTCTTGAATAATAAAAATAATAATTAAAAAGCGGATTTTGACTTTTGGTTTGAATTCACCATTTTGTAACATATTCCAAATGCACCCCACCATCAAGGTTACCGAGCTTTTAGAAGATTGAGTCCTATTTATTAAGAAATAAATGAGCTCGAGCTCGTTAATAAAAGCTCATTTTGTTCACGAATATATTCATGAACCTATTTGTTAACATATTCGCGAACTTTTATTCGTGAACATGTTTGATAACGTATTCATGAAACTTTTGTTTGTAAACACCTATATAATTTCATTCGTGAACATGATGAACAAATACACCACTATCCTAAAATAACAAAATATTCATCAACTACCAATAATTTTTTTTTCATAAAAATAAGGAAATTTAACATGTATAAATACTTTCAATATTTTTATACTCCCTCCATCTGCTTTTAAAGTAACCATTTGCTTTTTGCACGTGGACAGTTCTAATGTCTTTATTTGCTTTTTGCACATGTATTAATGAGTATTATTATTATAGATAAAGTGAGTAGTTGTATTAGAGGGAACTGGTGGGTCATATTGTGTACTTTTTTTACTAAATAGAGGAAATTAATACTTTTGAAGAGGACGTCAGGAATGGTAAAATGGATACCTTTGAAGCGGATGGAGGGAGTATTATATTTATATTATAAAGAATAATACTCCCTCCGTCCCACGTATTTTTACCCACTTTTCATTTTGGGGTGTCCCACGTATTTTTACCAATTCCATTAATAATAAAAATACATAATATTTTATTATCTACTTTTTACAATCCCAACAACTTTTATTACTTTTTTTACACTTTATTCATCATTCCCAACAACTTTATTTACTTTTTCTTTTTAAATTACTAATTTATCCTTACTTTTTTCTTACATTATATATTAAAAAAATAATACGTCTTAATCTCCGTGCCCGTATAAATGAGTAAAAATACCCGGGACGGAGGGAGTAATAAATTACACTAAAAACGAACACTACACGAGTTTGTTCACGAGCTTTTAACAAATGAGTTATGCAATGCTCAAACTCTGTTCGTTTACATAACGAGCTTAATTTAATGAACACAAACGAGCTCTTAACAAGTCGAGTTACGAGCTGTTCGCCGCACGCTCTGTTTGTTCACCCCCTACCCACCATTAGGCTTTACTATTCCTAGAGATTGGTGGATATGTAAGCTATGTCTTAAATAGTTTACAAGAGAGTTCACTAAGCTGGTAAGGGGGGCTAAATTCATACCAATCCATCCTATTTCAAATATATTTGATACTGGACATAATCAAACAAATTAATGAGTTACATGTTAGAGAGTGAAATAGAAAAAAAAATGAAAAAATACAAGGGTGAAATTATTGTTTAACTTCCTAGACCAGTAATATATTTCAATAGTTTGAAATAGAAAGGGCATATTTATTTAGTAATGTAACTATCAAAAAATTAAGTCGTCGTTTATTAGAAAACGACTCGATGGAGAAACCACCGGACTTGACCAAAAAAACCCATCTACACCCATATAAAACACTATTCTAACAAAATAAAACGAAGACTATTAAGTAATAACACACCCCCCTAAAAAAACACTCCCATCCCCGCCTTCAAACGTCGCCGTATCTTTGCACTCCAGAGGTGTCATCTTCCTCAGTGATACACGCATAGAAAACGACGTCGTACAAGCACTACACCCCGAAGAAGCAGAGCCAAATTCTCATGCACTGAAATCAAATTAACCACTAGAATTCCATTGCCCGGCCATGGATCGATCACCGTACTCTTCCTCTTCCTCCGACAGCTCCCCGTTCTCTTCTTCCGGCTCATCGCCGGCGAAGGGATCCACGATCGTTCTCTCAATCGAATGCCTAAAAGGCAGCTCGAAAGCCGACGAGTGGACCGGCGACATGCTGCAGACCGGCGACATCGTGGAGGAGCTGAGAATGGGAAACATGGTCGTCCGGTCGCCCTTTAAGAACGGGAAATCGGGCGTCCACAAAATCCTGCACGGCTCCTTCAAGCATAAGGAGACGTCGATCTGGATTAGGGTCAGGCGAGGGTCCGACGAGTTTGCGGAGCTCCAGGCGTGCATCGTCCCCGGTGACCAGTTCGTGGGGAAGAGGCAGTATGTTCTGCGTGCGATCGACGACCCGAATTACGCCGTCGGATTCTGTGATCGGACGGAGGCAGAGTGCTTGAATTTGCAAGGTTAGAATATTCGAAATATCTTTGATTTTTCGTTGGTTGGATTGGACTTTTTAGGCAGACTTATTTGAACAACTTGGGTTTCTATTATTTTCGATGCATAATCATATCATTTGTCTTTTTAATAAGTCTTTCAAAAGTTATTGGAATATTACGTTCGTACATATACTATGCATTAGTCATCACATTTTTAAGGATACTCTCTCCGTCCGCCCGAGAGTGGATATTTTGTCATTTTGGGCGTCTGCACCAAAGGTTCACATTTTCTTTTTTAAATACATGAGACCCACACATCACTAATACAATAAATTTATGGGACTCATACACCCCACTAATACAACTACCAACTACACATTAAATAATAATACTCTTTAATCCACGTGCAAAAAGCAAATGTCCACTTTTAGGGCAGACGGAGGGAATATAAGTTAGAAAAATGATAGAAAATTGCACGACATTAACAACGTACCTTTCTTAGGGGGTGTTTGGTATGTTTTGGGGAATGGGAATGAGAATGGGGTGTTTGGTATGTTTTGGGTAGGGGTGTGCACGGATATTGGATTTAACCGAAACCGAACCGAAATCGCACCGAATTAATCCCGAACCGAAAAAATCGTTGACTTTTTGACTTTTTCCAAACCGAACCGAACCGATTTTTCGTTTGGTATGGACTTGGATTTTTTCCGTTTTTCCGTACCGAACATTGGATGTAACCGAACCGAACCGTACCGAACCAAACCGTACTGAAAAACCGAATTGAAATTATGCATTAAAATTATATATAATATATTTATCTTATTATTTATAGTTTATACTTTATAAGTCATGAATTAATTAATTTTAATTTATTAATTACGATTACATTATATTATAATAATTAATTATAATATAATTATAAACAATAATTTAAAATTATATCTAATTCTCTAAATATTTATTTGTTACTATATATTAAAAAATATATATTTCATAAAGTAAAATGAATTTCTAAAAAAATAGAAAATAAATAAAATAATATGTTCAAAGTTCAAATTATTATTTTAAAGAACATAATAAATAAAAGTAAATGGTATCTCTAAAGTGTAAATTCAATTGTACACTTAATAAATAGTTATCATAGTTTATATTTATTTAATGAAGATAAAATGCAAAATTTAAATGATAATCCATATTTGTGTTAAAAATATTATTAGATGGACTTTAATTGAAATAAACATTAAATTTAAAGTTAAAGGTTTAAAGAAAAAATTTAAAATTATTAAGTTTTTTTAATCTTAGACTATTATTTTTTTAGGGAACACATGAGGTCGTCTTATGTAAGACTATTTACATTTTTTAAATAATTATCAATTTTTATTAAATATATTTTTACTTTTCATTAAAAGTTTATCATTCTTTATTTATAATATGAATTGTTTATGAAATAATGCAATGCATCACTCTCGTTTTCATTAATTCGAGTATAAATTTTTATTCAAATATTATCTCTTCTTATATGTCTCATGAAAGTGAAATTCTTAATGTGAATTTATTCTTAAAGTCAATTTTTATTCAAATATTAAAACTTCGAATTTGTTTGATGAATATTTTGGTTGTGTATTTATTCTTATTTGGATTTGGAAAATTTAGTTTTTTTTTGTTTAATTGATATTTTTCTAAGTATTTATGTGTGCAAAAATCAATTTATCATGAGAAATTCGATCTGATCCGCTCCGATCCGTCAAAATCCGTTTTCCCGAAAATCCGTTCCGAACCGAAATTTGGTACGGATTCAATATTGGATTTTTTATTTATGGATTCAATATCGGATTTTTTTTAAAAAAATCCGTACCAAAAATTTGGAACGGATTTTTTTAAAATCCGTACCGAATCCCGATCCGCACACCCCTAGTTTTGGGGAATGGGAATGAGAATGAAAATGTAAATATTAAGGAATGGGAATAGATATGGGCATTATAAGTGTAGTGTTTGTTTAATATTTGAAACACTATCATAATCATTCATTCTGTTTGGTTTATTCAAAAATTTAGGTATGAAATTAAATTTTAATTTTTTTTTAAATTTTAATTAAATGTAAATAAAAAATATTATTAATATTATGTATTTCATATAAAACAAAATAAATAAATGAAAAAGAGGAGTGATAATGAAATGGAGAAGTAGTGAGAAACTCGCGCTGGAATGATAGTCATACACCCCATATTCCTAAGGAATGGGTGATTGCCAAATTGCATGGAATCATGTACTGTTCACTGAAATGATAGTTATGAACCAAACACCTCATTTTTTATTTAGTTACCATTCCCTTATGTAAAGGGCTCAACCAAACAGCCCCTTATTGTTAAAGAAAGTTATTTGTTTTAATTAATTTTATTTACTTTTAGAAACATATTAATATTTTAATTTAGGTAATAAAAGTGTATTGAATGTAAGTGACAATTTTAAAATTAAAGTAATTTTTTAAATTAGTATTAAATAAATGTATTATTATTATTATTATTTTATAGAATAATGAGGAAATTGTGGACGATGAAAAAAAGGTGCGAAAGATTGATACAGAAGATGTACTATTTAATTTTAATATTTATAACTTCTGGATATTTTTAAATTAGACCATCACCTACAAATTTTCTTTAATTAGTTTATATTGAGTCTTGTACATGGAATAGTTGTGCAAGGCCGTTTTAATTTTACTCCATTAGTTACTGCATTTAATTAAATATATTATATTTTTTATTTATACCACGAATTATTCATGATACGCTTGAATAATTTACTCCCAAATTCTACATTTTTTTAAAGGTATACCCTTTATTATTAAATAGTAGTATACACTTTATTATAAGGATCTGTACCCTTTATTTCTTGAAAAATAAAATTAATTTTTTAATCAAATATTTAAATTATTCAATATTTCAGCCGATCTTTTCATTAAAAAATTATATTTTTATTAATTAAAGTGTATATCATTTATAACAAAACGTTATATGCTCTTATATATTTTGTATACCCGAGAACATAAAAGACAACTCTTTACTAAAATGTATCAATTTTTTTCATTTTACGGGATGAGTTTTTATGATACAATCTTACACGAATATTCTATATAAATGTGTATATATACTCAAGGAAGGCGCCACCATAGGCCAAGCCCCCAATTCATAACCCGCCAAAAAATAAAAAAAATTAAAATTTATTGTAGTATATTCAAGCGATTTTGACACCCCATTCCCTTGCTAAGGTCATAGCATGCCGAACTACCAATTTCTATTTTCAAAAATAAAGATTGAAACTGAACTGGTCCCAGGATAGTTTTGATTACTATTTGAAATTGCCTATTCTCAAATTTTCTTTTAAAAGTTTCAAATCATAGTTTTTTTTTTTAAAAAAAATAAAAATAAAAAGAATCGTTGATTCGAACCAAAATCACTAGTTTTGATTCCATGAAATGAGGAACCTAAACTGAATCAGAATATGGAACCAGAATATGAGGAACCTAAACTGAGTCAGAATATTATCAATTTTGGTTTTATTTAAGCTTTCGTCTGTTCTCCAATTCGAACAGCTAATTTCGATTCTTTGGTGCATGTATACGTGGTCATGTGTTCTGTTCTTTATAAGGTTATCTCTTGCCAATATTATTTCCCCTTCTGAATTTTACCTTTTATGTGAATTGATATAATTTTTTTCCTTAAATATCATGTTTATATTAATTAATTAATTATTTATTTTTAATAATACTATGTAGCAATATTATTTTAAGGATTAATCTTTAATTTATTCTTATCAACGTTCATCAAATTACTTTAATTTTATTTTTATAATTAAAAATAATAATTTTTTAATTTTTTAAAAAAGTATTTTTACTTAATTTTTATTTATTTATTTTCTTTGTTTTTTAATTAATGAACTTAGAAAAACATAAGTTTATACAAAAGTAAGTAGTAGTGTGTAAATTCTCTTATTTTTATTAAATTTTAAAGTTTATTATATAATATGAGTTTAATATAAACTAAAGACAAAGTCTCTTGTGAGACGCTACCTTCATGAGACGGTTTGTGAGACGTGTTAAAGTATGTCGATTATTTAAATAAAGTATGTTAAATGGTTGTTAATGTATGTTTTTTAAAGTATGTTGGATTATGTATTAAGGTATGATGTTAGTGTGTTATAATTTGATTTATTATCGACATACTTTAACCACAAATAAGCACACTTTAACCACAAATAAGCATACTTTAGTAATGGGTTGACCCGTCTCACATCCGTCTCACCAATAACCCGTCTCACAAGAGACCAACTCTAAACTAAATACACTTAAATATATTTTAATTTTAATTTTATTTACTTTATCTTTTATTTATTTTCCAAAATCATCAAATTGCTCCAAAAATAAAAATAAAAATTAGTATAAAAGTAAAATTTTAAAATAATGCAAATAATTTTGTAAGACACATGAAGTGTTTTATTTTACGATGCTATTTTGTGTCTGAATATTCCAGTACATTATTTATTTTGTGGTCAAAATTATAAATAATTAAGATTGATAAAGAGAAGAGTGATGGAAAATTCTACGAGCGAGAATTAATGTGTTAACTATGTTTGGCGAGTGTAATATTTTGACTTTGAAGTTGCAAGTTGCATGGTTAGGTTTGCTGTTGAAAAGGAAGACCCTTATGTGATGCATTTCAACGCATTGATTCTTGGTCTATAATTTTTTTCTCCTGCATATATGGTGGGTATTACTCTGCACATGTTGCCCGATTATTTTGAATAATCAAAATACATATTTTCCATTCTAATTAATATGAGTTGGTATTGAGTGGCCTACGTCATTAAAATTTAGTAGTATGAGTACAATATTTTATTTTAAAGAGTATATATTTTAATTAATAAAGTAATAAAAAAGTTACACTATTTTATTTTAAAGGGTATACACTTTTCATTAATATTTTTTATTTTTTTTCAAAAAATAAAGGGTACACATCTTTATACTAAAGGGTATACAATTTAACACAAAATTCTAAAGACGCACGGAGTGTGCCCCATGCGCCCGGGTGCAAACAAGTTTTTGCCAATTAATATGTACTCCTATCCACTGTTAATGTATCCATTTGGCACATAAGTATTATTTTATATGTAGTGTGTAGTTGTATTAATGGGATGCGTGAGCCCCATATTTTAATTGTATTAGTGATTTAAAAGAAAATTAATACATTAAGAGTGAACGACCAACCATAGTATAATAATTACATTAAGAATTGATGGAGGGAGTAACATTTTGTATAACATTAATAGTAAAGAAAAATAGAATTTGAAAAAGACAAAGTTTCTTGTAAGATGATTTGTAGGATGAGCTGTAAGAAGTGTTAAAAATTATTTATTATATATATAAAATATATTTTTTTATAATTAAAATAATTTTTTTAAGTATGATAAATAATATATTAAAATATAATTTTAAATTATTATAATATAAATATACTTTAACTATATGAACATATTCTAATTACGTAATATGAGTTAACCTTCACATTTACATGCGTTACAAGAGAGTGACCTTAGACAAACTATTTTTTATGCATCGTGTATGTATAATTAAGGTTCTATATTTATCAATTTAATTTTATAATTTAAGTCTTATAATTTGGGTTTATTATATGTTAAAAAAAATGTTATTGTCAATTAATTCAAAATGAAATGATTTAATCGGAATATAAGGAGGTGCATCATTTCTCTTTTACTTTTATGATTTAAGACTTATTCTTTATCCAATTACTATTTTATTGTCTCTTTATAAAATTATACTCTTAAGACATGAAGTCATGAATCACAAAGATGAAATATGTTATATTTAATATTAAATTAAGGCTATGATTAGTTTGAGCTTTAAAAACATTTTCAAATCTCAAACTTAATGTCTAAAAAATCACCTTATATATACATCTGTTTAAACGCTAGCTATTTGTCCTCAACATCCATCTTTATTTAATTATTATCTCTCCTCAATAAATATTTTTTTTTTCTTTTAATTTCTCATTTCTCATCTCTTATCTTACATTTGCTCATAATAGGAGGTATAATATCAGAATATAAGAAGAAAACTTAACCGCTCCTACACGCACCTTCATCCACTATCTTACATATAAATTTGCCATAAAATTGAAAGTTGTTATATCAGCAAACATAATTTATTACCATTCATGTTATCAAACTCCAAGTAAATCCAAAACAAATATAGAAGGTAAACGTGCATTAACCCTATGGGTAAATTAGATATAAATAACTATGAAAAAAATGCAAGGAATACTTTACTTTAGGGTGTGCTATACGTGGAATTGGAGAGAAAATAGAGTTCGAAACATGTAATGATTTTACGTTGAGTAGATGCTGAGCAGCAATCACAATTGGGAATTTTGAGTGAAGTTTGAATATTGGTGAACTAAGTCATGATATCCTAATGATTTCTACTTATGTCCTCCACCAATGCAAATTATGCAATGCTCGAATTTTGCTCATGTGTGTATATACATATACACACACGCACACAAAGTGGATAGATTCATGTGAGTACATAGTAGTGATTTCATGTAAGCTTATATGAGGTAGGTGTGGTAATACTATACTAGCAGTAGCAGTAAAAGTAATTGGATTGATGGTGCAGCTTCTAGGAGTACAAGGATGGTGAGTGCACTGCATAGAACCCCACTTCAGGACGGGTACGTCTCGTATCCTTGGGATCGTAGGATGCAGGACATGCTCGTCATTCCCAACTCCAGCAGCTTTTACTCAATCCTCCTCTTGCCCAAAGCCTCCGACAAGTCGGCTACCCGTTACAACAACTTGGAAGACACCCTCGCCCGCGCCCATGCCTGGATCAATGCTTCCCAGGCTTCCGGGGTCCCCATCGTCTTCATGAACATTCAGACCGAATCCCTTCTCACCAAGGTTATATTCATATTAAATGACAATCTCATCTAAATGTTTAAGCTTGAATTTTTTGATTAAATGGGTGGGCTGTGGAATTCAAATCTTGAACCTTTGTTAGTCCATGACTTTGATCGTATCATGTTAAATGACCATTTCGTCGAAAAAATTTTAGATGAGGTTTTTACTGGGTCTAACTTCTCATGCATAACATAAATACATATGTTGTGCTTCAGATATCTGGAGATACAGCTTCTTCCACGGTGAATGCAGGATCCCTGTCCGACTTGTCCAACCTTGCCAATACTAGCCTGTACGGTTTCGAGGACTACCACGGGGTCGACATTGGAGTGGTGAGAGCTGTTCGTTTATGGTTCTCGCCTCTCGCGGGGGAGATTCCTATCGAGATCAAAATTAAGGACACTGACGCTAGGCTGGGTTTTGCCATCAGCAGAACAGAAGAGGTATTTGAGAGAGTTAGCTTACAAACTATATTTAGGAGGTGTTTGGTTGGGGGTAATGGTTAATGAGAATGGAGGTATATTGATTCTCATTATTAATGCTTGTTTGATCTAATATGAACCAAAATTCTTCAATCATTCCTATTGATTCAATAACTACTTTCCAGTCTCCACCCTTCATTCACTTTCAGTCCTATTGTGATTAAACCTCCTTAATGATACTTTGTCATTCCGATTAAATTATTCAAACCAAGCTGCCCCTTATATTATTGTCCAGCAATCTCACCAAAGTGAGTACTGCAGGGATTCATCTACATATCATCAGTAATGGAAGGCGAAAACGACACGCCCTCAGCTCGATCTGGGCTGACAGATTTATATGCACAGGCTTCAGAATCTTCGCGGCGGCTGGTGGTGTCCCGGATATCAAACCAGAAGGTACTTCCCTGGATGGTTTCTCCGACAGGGGCAATCAGGTGTTTCGACACGGTCTCAGTGAGCCAAAAACTGTCCCTGCACCGGCACGCCAGGATACCAATCCTGTTGCACCTCTTCGTCTGGAATACAAATGTAAGCAGCATCAGAGGTCGAACCTTGTCCACCACTCTGACCAGTAGTCCGAGTGAATGGCAATGGGGAGCCACAACGTCAGACGACAACTTGTCGTCTGCGGCTGACCAAGATTCGGTTGAGTATGAGAAGAGAATGAGCGACGGACGGGACATCATGCTGGGGAGGGATACTGCTGGGGAGTTTTCATTCCGCCAACATGATTTTGCTCTCACTAGTAATTGGGTGTAACTATTTCTCTTTATATCATATGGTGTATTTTTTGTGTATATATCAACACTAGGGATATATTTAGGACTTGCTCTGAAGTTGGAACTATCATTTGCAATTTAGTAATTTGGAATTTTAGAGAGTTCATGAATGTGAATGATACATGCATATGTTTTTTCATGTAAGTGATGTGTATCTATTTAATGTTGGTTCATGTAGTTTGATCATGTTTTCTTATACTCCTAATCTAGTCCCATATTTGAAGGAGAACACTTTGATTATAGTAGTTTTATGGAGACTCTTTATTTTCAAGATTTAGGGAAGTGATGGAAGAAGGATTTGCAGAACCACCAAAAAAGCAAAATAATAATGAAGAATGGTCTAATAATCAACAAAGTATTACAAGAAAATTCTAAAGAAAGATGCAAGTCCTCACCAATTTATTGAACAAGGGAACAAGTCTATATATGCAGAGTCAAAAGCGCCAAGAAAGCGTTGAATATCTTGAAAGGGGTTTCATAGAAATGACAAGGTAATTTATTTGTAAAGCTTCAGTATCTTTGGAGGAAGTTTGATCATTTATCAAAGAAGACAATGAAGTTATGTAAACCTATCTTACTGGATTTGCCAAAATTGTGAATCAAATTAGCATCAAGTCTTGGAGAAACCATTAGTATTATGATGATTGTCCAGAAAGTCTTTAGAATTAATCTTTTTTTTTTAGGAAGAGGGAATTTCATTCCAATTGGGTATGAGAAATAGCCCAAAATTAAAAATTACATCCAAAAGAATTAACCAAACGTATCAATCTAAATTTAAAACAACCAAACTGACTATCTGTATCTTCAAGAATTTCAAAATTAAACAAAGCAGCGAATTACATAAAATGGCTAAGAGGATAAACTGATCATTCTCTATAATATGATTCATGACTCATGACTGATCTTCCTCTTCTTCCAAGCATACCAAGACCATAATTGAGCATTTACTTCATCTACTATATTCCGTGCTTCCTATTTACCCTCATTAAATACTATATCATTCCTATTTTTCCATATTATCTACACAACACACATCCACAACTCGACCATAAACTGTTTCTCACTACTCTTCAAAGAAAGATTACCGAAGTGCATGAAGTGTACCTTTGGATCATTTGATAGTGGCGTTTGATAACATATCCATTTCAGAGTTTCTTGTCAGATTGTTTAAGACTTGTCACATTCGAAGAAGATATGATGTACCTCCTCTGGAACGGCTTTGCAAAGTGGACAAACAATTTGTACTCCTATAGGCAAACTTTATCTTCGTTGTAGTTCCACTTTTGTCGGAATTCTCTTTTTCAATGTTCTCCAAGCATGAATTTTAATTTTCAATGTACCGTTGCTTTCCCACATTCTTTTGAAGATTTTAGAATTAGAACCTCTTCCTTCGTTGTCCCTCTTGTGCAGTAGATGGTAGACTTCATTAACACAACAGTCTCCTTGCTTGCTCTCTTTCCATTTTCAACTGTCTGGATAGTCTTTCTTCAAGCACAACCTGTTAATAATTTCAAGAAGATCATTAGAAGACTCGGACTCCCACTGTCTAAGGCAATGTTCGTTTTTGGATTTCAAATCCAGGTTTTGGTTTTCAAAATCCACATTCAAATTTTAAAAACCTCCCCTATATATACCTACTATATTCTCTCTCTTCAATTAATACACTTTCTCTCTTTATCTCTCTTCTTTCATTTAACTTTTTTAATAAATTAATATATTGATTTGACATAAAATTAAAACTTACCCTATTCAAAACCCAAAACAAACATAAAACACACTATTCATGGTTTTCAAATTCCACATAATCCTAAACCAAATATTACCTAAGTGTTCTTCTCCAATCCAATTTCCAAATCCAAGACTCAGACTTCCACTTACCCATATGTTACACTAATTGACCCTTATTAACACTGATGTTGAATAATCTATGAAACCTAGACTCTAATGTTGACTCTTCAATCCAAACATCCTCCCAAAACCTAGTACCCGACCCATTGCCAATGACTCTTTAGAATTAATCTTATTTATTGTTGCTTCTCTATATAGAAGATTCTTAGGATTTAACTGCATATACTCTACAAGATTGGATGAGAAGTGGTCTTCAAATCAGCCCAATGAACAAGCATTTGAATTCAAGATGAACTTTTGTCACTAGAGCTCGAATCCTAAACAACAAGGAAGAGAAGGTTCATTCCAGGAAAGATTAGGATCATCACTAGGTATAGGAGTCTCATTTTGAGAATGGGGAAGAGGCAAAGCACAAAGTAATTAGTCAAGATCATTTGAAGTTGGAAATTCAAGTCTCTCTTGCGAGGTTTTCAGTAAGCTAATGTGACACCAAAATTTTTCTTTTAATACAAAAAGCTCAGAAATCAAATTCAATGTGATGAATTTTTGGACTCAAGAAAGCATAAAAATCAGAAAACTAACTAGAGGAAATGGTTGTATGTGTTTGTGTGTTTAAAGCTAAAAACAAAAGCCAAGGATTTGTAGAGGTTCAGAAATAATCCTCCTACGTCCTCTTGGTGTGAGAGAGAGTTTAATTTCTTATTGATTTCAGACGGCTTACAACTCAATGAAGAGCACTCTAATGCAGAAAAATACAGCTGGAGCAAAAATTGACTAAGTGTAGAATCTACTTGACTAGCTAACTTCTAGGCTTGATATAGTGTACAAGATGAGCCGGAATATAACCATTCTTGATTCTATCTTATAGTATGTAACTAGAACTATCAAATACACCCCTTAATCTACCGAATTGGATGCATATACACCAATATACACCCGTTGCAAGTTTGTTCTAACATACTACATCCAGTTGCCTTCTTCCTTGGTTGTTTTCTATTGCAACCCTTGGTGATTTTCTATTGCAAATGTACTAACTGTCTTGCAAGATGATTAAACCACATTGCATCATGTCCAATTGATCTTCCACTCATCCAACTACATGATCAAAGCCTTATATTGCTCAATCGAATCAAGATTATACATCAGCTAATGATTTTTCAGGTAAGAAAAACCACGAATTTTACTCGATTGCAAATTAATCTTCACCTTTGAGAAATTGCAAAAAAGACCCATAACTTTAAGTATTATTGCAAAACGCACCCAACGGGCACCTGAAGGTTTTGTTAGAGTGACTTTGATTATGTATTAAATGATTCCCATCTCTATTAGCTTAAATTTTTAGATGAAGTGGTCATTTAATAGGTTGCTCGTTGGGTGCGAATTGCACAAAACTTTAAAGGTCAGGTCCTTTCAATACGAGGAAAGTTGTAGTTTTATATGCAATTAATCCTTTATTTTATGAATTGTTCATTAAATTTACAGTTAGACGATTATAATTTTTCATCTATCAATTATCACTTTATGTTATGGTCTCATACAATTTTTTTGTTTATGATAATATTAAAAGAAATAGTCTCTTGTGAACCTATTTTATATAAATTATTTCTATTTAAAATTTGTGAAGACAATTATATTCTTAAAAATATTTTAAATTTTAAATATAAATATTAAACTTATAAAAAATTTAATAGGAACACAAAAATTATACTATATAATGTAATGCCAATTATATATAGTACTATATAGTATCCTAAAAAATAATGAAAGAAAATGAAATGAATGAGATGTGAAAGTGGGGTTGTTTTGTTAAAGGGAAATTATAAGTTGGAGCAATACTTGTGTGTGATTATGTTATGATAAAATAATTAATTATTTTTAATTTATACTATAAATTATTTATAAAAACTAAAATTAATTAAATAATACCTATGTTAAAATATTAACACTCCCTGCCTATATCACATGATATCACACTAGTGTTTTTAAAAAATTGATGTACCCCATCATTAAGGACTCTCACCGCTCCTGCCTTGGAGATTAATAGAGGAGGTAAATCGTAAAATGTGTTTTAAATGATTTACAAGAGGGCTCACTGTTGATGTTGATTTCAACTGTCTTAAGTTGGGTAGTTAATGCCATCATTGCACTCTCTTTCTAGATTAACAATAATAGCGGTTGGCGCACGCCTACCGGACATAAATTAAATCGGTCTTCGATGGGACCCGCCCTCCACGACTAAGCTAACACTGGGACACTTCTTTGGTCAAACCCAATCAATTAAAACATGTATTGCTTGCAATTAGTTTTACGTGCTTCTTCCATACCCAATTAAAGTCCATATTCTACTTTTATGGTTATTAAAGAATGTTGTTTTTAAGTTATTTTAGGATTAATGCGAGGATTTACTTAGTTAATCCAAATCACATATTACCCAAGGAAATTTTATCCGTTAAAATATTTAAACAGTCACAAACGAGTTAAAGTAGATGTAATGATGTATCGACTCAAGTAAAAAACTTGACTTGCTATTAGCTTTTTTAAAACTTAATATCATGTTAATATCGAGTCAATAACATTTTTGTCATTTTGAGTATTCTTAAACACACTATTAAAATGTGTTGGGATAAGCAGATTCTCATTCATTCCTAAGGGACAAATAAAGAAGAGAATAAAAAATATAACACAAGAATTTACGTGGAAAACTCCAAAATTGGAAAAAAAACCACGGACCTAGAAAATGTCACTATGTTAAATTATTTATAATCACACATAATTTCTCCCTCTCGACCCCAATCCCTACACTCTTACAAATCTTTGACTAATTCACACATTTCTCCCCATTCTCACAACCGAGAATCCAAGAAAGGAATTTAAGAAGAATCAAATACAAAGATTAAAGCGTACTTGATTGGTGCATTTGACATCAAAACCAGGACCTCCCCTTTTGATCTCCCATCCAATGTGAGACAAAAAAACAGCCCTTTTATATTTGACAAAAGACCAACAATCTCCACTTTGACAAAATAAAAGAAGACTCATTGTCTTTACCGACAATCATTCTCAACCCTGAGAATCCCTTAGAATCAACCATTCTAAAAATCATTGTTTTCACCGACAATCCATTCTCTATCTCGAGAATCATACTCCACCATATGAGCAGACCACTTAGAATTAACAATTCTAAGAATTTTCTGCGGCACATATCTAAAATACCTGCTGATATTTATGGTGTTACTTCCAGCACTTGGCTACCCCTGGAAGTCCACCAGCCATCGATATACATCCACCACACAACCTACATCACCTGCTAAGTCAATGTCCGTGTGCAAACTTGTGGACCAGCCAATATTATTACATCCTTTTTCATGACAACCAAACATTTCATAAGGATCCACAATAATATTAACTCAACATTCATAACTGTTGCCGCACCAGCTCCTCCTTGACCAGCAATGTCACCATTGCTCCAATGTAAACAATTACCGTGTCATTTCTCTACCTTGAGAAACCACTGCATCATTGCTACACCTTGAGTAAAAATCGTCTGTACCGACATGACATCGCTGCCTTTTACCGTCAAGCTACGCCAGGTTTGTTCGAACACTTTTCTTACTGAAAGTGTCGTCACTTGAAGCCAATTCTAACCCTTCGGAATTCAGATGATTTTCCACTTGTCGGCCCGCTACTCTTTACCGATCTAGCCCCACCGATACCAAGTACCACATCGCCATCTTCCCCGTTGAATCGCCGCTTCCCCACGCCACCATTCATTAACAGAAAATTCATTCATTTCAAACCTCCTTGAGCGTCAATCCATGGAAAACCTCATGCCGCTGTTTAGCCAACTCCACAACCGAGAGTCCCATCAATTCACATTACTGCAGGCACAAGAACTCCGCCAAAAACTGCTGACCTACAAATTCTACCCCTTGCCACGCCACTATCACCACAGTTCGGCGTATTTCACCGCAAGAAAGGATATGCCACCGCATCCGGCTGATCTTCTGACCCCCTTGTGCCACTAGTTTTTTTCACTTCTTTCATGTCACCCTAGCCTAATGAATAACCCTCTTTCTCTCACAAAGTCTTTCTGATGTGGAAGGTCAGATTATGCTGCAACCACAGAGCACACTAAGAACTTTATAAGCGCTCGAACCGGGCTCTGATACTATTTGTTGGGATAAGAAGATCTCCATTCATTCCTAAGGGACAAATAAAGAAGAGCATGAAAAGCACAACACAAGAATTTACATGGAAAACTTAAAAATCAGAGAAAAATCACGAACCAAGAAAATACCACTATGTAAAATTTTTTACAATCACACATAATTTCTCTCTCCCAATCCCAATCCCTACACTCTTACAAATATTTGACTAATTCACATCTTTCTCCCCATTCTCACAACCGAGACTCCAAGAAATAAATTTAAGAAGAATCAAACATAAAGATTAAAGCGTATTTGATTGGTGCATTTGATATCAAAACCTGGGACCTCCTTAAATAGCATAAGAATTCCTCTCCTTTTGATCTCCCATTCGATGTGTGACAAAAAACAGCCTCTTTTATATTTGACAAAAGACCAACAAAATGGGGCACAAATGAACTTTTTAAAATCTAACCACCCATTGTCATCAATTATTTCCGTTGATAAATGTTTTTTTTTTGGGATGATGTTTGTATTTGGTATATGTAAAAATAAGAAAGGATCTAGTATTAGTTGGATTGAGTAAATTTAACAAATATTGTTAATCTATTTTTGTTTTGAAAATTTAAGTATGATATTAATTTATGTCAAACAAATATGTAAGAATATGGGTTATGTTTAGAGAATAGAATGTGGTGCGCATAAAAGATAAGTGAGATATAATTTATATAATTTGATTTTACTAAATTTAATTAGAACAAAAAATGAATGGTATAATCTTAAACTTTAACTAAAAATCGAATAAAGAAAATGTGATTGATTTTATAGGACTAATGTCGTAATCATCTACTTTTTATATTGGGGTGTTTCATTTATTTTTATTTATTCTATTAATGGTAAAAATACACTATGCTCCATCTTACCAATTTTTAATATCTTATTTGATAATTCCAACAACTTTATTTACTACTTTTTTACATTTTATTTATCATCCCCAATAACTTTATTTACTTTTTCTCTCAAAATTACTAATTTATCCATACATTTTTTACGTTATATATTAAAAAAATAATTCTTCTTAATCTTCATGTCCGTATAAATGGATAAAAATACTCAAAGACGGAGGAAGCCATAAGAATGAGAGAATTTATACTATTAACTGCACTTATGTTGAAATATTTCTCTTCTAACCCATTAAAAAAAATCAAAGAGTCGTATAGACGTGTGTTACAATATCATAAAACTAATAAAGGAATTAATAATCATGCTTACACCTTGAATAAAAAATATATAATATTAAATAACCAAAAGAGTGAAATTATATTATAGTATATCATTAAAATTAGCCCCAAATCCTATATATAAAAGTGAAGCCATAAGAGTAAGTTTTGTGAGACACGTCTCCATTATCATTTTTCATCAATAGTATTACTTTTTTTAAAAGCATTATTACTTCTTATTCATTCTATAAAAAAAATTATTAAGATGATCATACATAAATTTTTTTTCAAAAATTAAATCTTATAATTAAAATATCACATTAACCATAATAATACGTAAATAGAAAGGTAAAATAAATTATAATTATAATAAATAAATTATTAACCACAAAATTATAATATGTACTTAATACACTAACCAAACTATAACTCTTCGTCATAACTACAACCACAAAATATTCATTTAGAAAGGTAAAATAAATTATAATTATAATAAATAAATTATTAACCACAAAATTATAATATGTACTTAATACACTAACCAAACTATAACTCTTCGTCATAACTACAACCACAAAATATTCATTTTCTATGTGAAATAATTAATCTTTTATAATCATACGTACAAGTCATAATTTCCGTTTACCACCAAAAAATATTCATTTTTAGTTTAAAATATTTTTACAATCGTACGTTCAATTAATGCACACAAAGTCATAATTTCTGTATCTAGTGTTGCATATTTCAAACTTAATTTCAGAATTGAACGATTTGTAAATAAAAAGGGGGAAAAAAAATAATAGTCGAATAATAGTGGTTGTTATTATTACATCTTTTAAGATGAATATTATTACTGACGTGAATCACAACCATTGAGAATATTATTACTGACGTGAGTAAAAAAAAAAAAAAGTCCAAATTATTTCCTCTAGCCTCCTATTCACTTTACACTTATATTTATTTTAAAACTTATACATATTTTTCTAAAAAATCAATGTACGTAATATTACCACATTCATAATATCAGGATATATACTACACATTAAGATACACCTCCTTTTTTATTTTACAATAAACATAAAAAAGATAAATCTCTTAATCACACAGATACAGTAAGTGCGCAAATGAAAATGAAGTGTATAGAAAGGTAATGAGAATTTTTATATATATTGGAGAAAAAAATATATTTATCTAGATCACGTGCACGTGTAATTATTACACACCAACTAAAGATATTAAAAGTATTCAATAAAATTGAACGAATTTGACTATATTAATCTATGCGACTAAATTTCTGGTTGAAACTAATTGATAGTAATGTGATTAATATATCTTGTTAATTAATTAGTGTAATTCATTATTTATTTATTTTTGGGAAAAAAACTTATTTGATACTGATTTACACAATGAGTTCCTTGACACAAATAAGAAATAATACTCCCTCCATACTTGATACATAAATATAAGGTTTGCTCATCATTAAAATACTCCCTTCGGCCAATGCAAAGTATTCATTTTATTATTTTGGGCATTCAATCCAAAGGTATCCATATTCTATTTTTAATAAAAAAGTATATCACATGGTCAACCACTTCCTTCTAATACAACTACCCACTCACATATAATAATAATAATACTCCTTAATCTACGCGTAAAAAGCAAACGGTTATCTTTGCATTGGCCGGAGGGAGTATAAGGTTTGCTCATCATTAATATATACAGGGACACCCACCTGTGAAACAGATATATATGAGATAAATTGTGAGACGAATCAATTCATATTATATAGGTAAAATATGTTTATTGGTACTTCAAGTATATTTGTAGTGAATTATATTATAATATCATATATAAAATTATATTTTATTTATTAATAAGCATACTCTACTTATATAATAATTTATATAATCATATTTGACATGTTTCACATCTCAGGAGATGCAAGTGATTTTGTATATAGTATCTATTTATATATAAAGTAAATTTGTAAGTTATAAAATAACATAATTTAAATGTATCACAAAATGAACTTTTTTTCCATTTCGTTTATTTCCTTTCTTACGAGAACCATGATGAAGTAAATATTTAAGTGGTTGACACAATAAGTCAAATAATTAAGACGATTAGTTATTGCTTGCAACTTATTCTCTTTCCTACAATCTCTCTCTTAAGTCCTAAGGAAAGAAAAAACTGCGTGTGGCTACGCCTGCATGGCAAGGTGAGTCATAGTAGCCCCCAAAAGCAACAACATATTTATTCCCAACAATAGTATAATGTTTTGGCATATGTATAAATATAAATCATTAATCTTTTCAAATAAATATATATGATTAATGATTCTTAAAAGACGTACGTACCACACACACACATATATATAAATAGATGCAGTTGAGGTGGTTGGAGGGGAGTGTGCATTGCATAGCATAGATGAAGGAGAGTAGCAGAAAGGCCGGGGCAGCGTCGCCATGCGCAGCATGCAAGCTTCTGCGACGGAGGTGTGCAGAGGATTGCGTGTTTGCGCCATATTTTCCGGCGGACGAGCCACACAAGTTTGCGAGCGTGCATAAGGTGTTTGGTGCTAGCAACGTCAATAAGATGCTCCAGGTACCTTTCATTCTCAACTAGTCTACACTCAAATCTTAACCTGCTGTTTCGAGTTCAATATCAATACAGTTCCACAAGTTTTTACTTTGCTCACAAAAGAGTTTAACCTGCTAGCAACTGTCATAAGTTGAGTTTTTAATTACTTTATATGAAACCTATATGTTAACAATATCTTGTAGACAAAGTCTCTGAGACGATGGTAATTACGTGGGATGAGTTGTGAGACGGATCAATCCATTGTCAAGTATGTTTTTTTATATGAGTAAAGTATGTTAATTTGTAGTAAAAATATGTTTTTTTAATGTAGGATAAATAATGAATTAAAGTATGTTTTTAAATATTATAATATGATTCACTACAAATATACTTTAACTAAAAATAAATATACTTTACTTAGATAACAACCATACTTTAAGTGTCAATCCGTCTCATAAGAGAGTATCTCTACGTTGTATTGGTGCACCCCTGGATTCACCCTCCCTTACTTATAGTTATAATTATTATTCATTGAGTCTAAAAAGAAACTAATAAGAATAATAATAATAATAATAATAATAATAATAATAATAATAAATTATTATTATTATTATTATTTATGTATATCCATAGTTATAAGTTTATTTTATAGCACTCCCATGAGTCCAAGCTTAATCGCCATAATCTTGCTTTTCCCACCAATCTGTCGTCTGTAATGGCACGACATTTTTTATGTCATTTTGTGCATTTTGTACTCTCTTAAGAAACAGCACAACAATATTTCCATACATTTTATTTTTGATAAATATACACATTTAATACGCATGATATATATTTTTTATTTAATATACATTTTTTTTTCCTCTTTCGAAAGGCATCAAGTAATTAAGTATTTTCTCAAAAGTAAAATCTAAGAATAAAACAAAAAAGAATTCATACAATTTTGGTTTTATTGTTTTACCCACGAAATATAATATCGCGAAATAAATTTTATGATATGAATTTCATGCAAAAACCAAAAATTATTCCTCCCTTCATCACAAGTTAAATTTCACATTTTCTGTTTTCGTCCGCCTCATCATAAACATCACCACTCAAAAAGAAAACAACATTAATCTTCAACCCGAAAAGTACATTTTAATTAAAAATCTATTATTCTCACCTAACACACATAACATACTTTATAATTTACTACCAAAAATTACTACGTTACCTTCCAAAAGTTAATAAAGTTGATAAAAAAAGTACTCCCTTCATCCGCTTCTAAGGTATTCATTTTACTATTTTTGGCGTCCACTTCAAAGGAATCAATTTCCCCTATTTAGTAAAAAAGTACACAATATGGCTCACCACTTTCCTCTAATACAACTACACACTTTACATATAATAATACTCCTTAATCCACGTGCAAAAAACAAATGGATACCTTAGAATCGAACGGATGGAGCATTAAATTTCGTATCCATAGTAACGGTGCAGCTTTTCTTGAGACGAAGGAAGTATATAATGTTATTATTATTATTATTTCCAAAGGTAAAAGTACTATATGCTTTTTAGAAGGTGACGTTTAGACTAAGAAAGCAACATGCCCTTCCAATTTATTCTAAAGCATGCAAGAAGTAAACTAAGTGCAAGTCAAATAGAAAAAATAATAAGGATCATAACTAATGATGGTTATAAAGTAAGCATGAAATAATGGAAAGGCTAGTGATAGACATGCAGGAATTCTTGGTATATTATCTTTTTCCTACTTGGAGAATAAATTTTACTACTAGTACTAGTTGTCTTTAAGACTTTCTTGAAGGTTTTAAATTTTCCCATCTCTTTTGAGTGTCACTCATCTAATTGTATAGTATTAAAACATTCGAATGGTAATAGATGCATGGAAGATCAACTATAAAATTGATGGATGCAGGAGCTACCAGAGCATCAAAGAGGGGACGCAGTTAGTTCAATGGTGTACGAAGCAAACGCACGTGTAAGGGACCCGGTTTATGGATGTGTGGGCGCGATCTCTTCTCTGCAACAACAAATTGATGAATTACAAACTCAGCTCGCACTCGCACAAGCTGAAGTCGTCCAAATGCGAATGCGCCACTTCTCCTCACCCGACGCTGCCTCCCCCTCAAACAGATCGGCCAGAAGATCTCATCGCCACTCCAACTATGACCACTCCTTCTGCCCTTAATTTATTTAATATTATGCATTTTTCTTTTCTTTTTTCTTGGTTTTCTTATATACATGGATCTTTACAATACATTCGATCATTGACTATACTGTAAATGTCAAAAAATATAATTATGAGTTATAATTGGTATACTTATGCATGAGGAAAATTCAACAATTAAACCATGCATGTTTACTTTATTTGCTTTGTCCTTGCATGCTTCCTAATTAATTAATAAATTTGGTCCACTCTAGATGGCTTGAGTCTGCATCAAGTTTACCTTTTATTAAGGTTAGTTAATATAGTTGGTCATGCATGCACTCATACATCTTAGTTAATTTGAGATTAATTTGGAAAAAGACAATATAACCCTAACATGAAAGTATTAAATTAAATCATAAATAGTAAATACAGCAAAATAACTCTTTTTAAAATAAATTGATAAAATTGCAATGCTTTTTTTTGTCTCAAATTCGTACGAGACCAAATATACTTCTTTTTCATTTAAAAATCTGTCTCCAAAAATTCGTTTTTTCCATTCATTCAAGCTATGATTTCAAAATCGAACCAAACAGACTAACTCAATATTTTAGAGCTTACTATTTTAATTTGGAATTAAATGATCTATAATGGTTTGGGTGAGTAAAGTATGAAATATGTATTAATTTTGGAGTATGATCCTTTTTATTTAATTTTTTTTTTTTTAATTTTAAGCTTTAGTAAATTTTTTTAACAAATACAGTATATATACATTAACTAATGTCGGAGATTCAAATAATATTATAAAAACAATTAGAAATAAATTATTTTGTATTTTTTTTTATTAAACTTCAAATTCGATCAATCCCTAGTTGAACCTCCAATCTATGAAAACATCAGTTCGATATCCAATTCGATTATAAATATTCAAGTATAAAATATGAATTTAGTTACCAATTTAAACAAAATACTGTTATTACAGAATTATTTGAAGCAGACCCACAGAGATAGGCTTAAGAGGAAGCTTGATAGGTTGGTGTTAGGGTGTGGAACACCAAATGTGACGGAACTTATCATTTTTATAAAGATACTCTCCCATCCAAATAGCATCATTTTATTATATTGGGATATAGGCGTCCCATTCAAATTGCAATATTTTCCTCTTTTAGTAAAAAGGATCCACCACTGGCCCATCACTACCCATCACATTTCTCTAATACACCTACTCACTTTACATAAAATAATAATACTCCTTAATTTACGTGCAAAAAGTAAATGCATCTCTTTGGGCGGGACGGAGGGAGTATATAATATATTGAGAGGTTAGTTATGAAACTTTTAGCATTTTGGAAATTTGAACAGTCATGTGAGAGGGTCTTACATAAATTTTTAACTTTCCAGCAGGATTAAAATATGGCGCTTGAATAGCGCAAGGATTCCACACAACCATGTTCTGTTGCTGAATGCATTTATGTTCCAACTTCAAGAAGGAATAATATGTCCCCTAAGGGGAATATTATTGATGCAAAACTTCTAAATCAGACGCTGACGGTGAAGATTCAGGTTAACTTATGCACATACAAATGCGACGATGACTTTATGGACAGAGCTTAAACGAGCTCACATCTCTGTGCACTCATCAACAAAAAGATAAAATCGAAGAACATACGTACATATGAGAATGAAAGAGTTCCCATTTCCCGAACACATGACATTCCATGGCATAAAACAGCGAGTTGAAGCGTACAATAGACATTACATAGCATAGAACAGCATTTAGCCATAACTTAACAGTCAAAGTTCCTGTCGTTATTCAGAATCCAAATCTCATTTTCCAAAGTAGACGCAACTCTTATTGTTTTGTAGGCATGAAAATAGAAGAATATGTTAAGCTAGGCAGGCAATCTTATAACATATATAGATTTCCACAGAATATAATTCGAAAATGATTACACTACTAACTTCAGCTGAAAACAGAACTTACAGTGATATTGCCCAGTAGCTCTCTTGATGGTACAACGATCAACCTAAGGTATGAAAGGATTCGAAGTAGTAAATTTCGCAAGTATAAACAGTTTGTTGACATTGGGCATTGATAAGAGATAAACAAGAAAAAAGATTCTCCAAGCGATAAAGTGTGCCCACGTTAAATCTCTCGTAAATGATTGATGCAGTTTATACATCCACTGATGAATGAACCAGCAAGTATGGATGCAGACGCCGATCAAAAACACTTATAGGTAACCATATAAAAAAAACTGGAAAAATAGATAGAGAAGAGTTGAAATGATGGGTAGTATACACATGGAAGAATTAATATGCTTCTGATGAGAGCACATAGTTTGAAATGAAACTATTTCTAAACATGCAGGAACAACAGTATGCAAAGTTACAAGATTTGTCTTTGATTTTATGCGACTTAATGGTTGTTAAACAAGCAATTCAATGCATCAATCTCTTTAACTTCATTTGATCTGAAGTCTAACCTTAAAAGCAATGCTGTCCCATATTTCAACACTACCTTGTAAAACAGTTCCTCCACTTTCACTGCATTTTAACCAGTAGAGCCGCCTCACTATGTATTGAGAATAACTAAATTTCAAATTCCAACTATGATAATTTTATGCAGGTTCTCAATGTGTAATTAAGCTAAACTCCGTGAGAGACACGAAATGGGAACAATAGCTGAAAATTGCATGACAGCATGAAAGCCTTTTCTCCTGTTGCTTTTGCGACTTGCAGCATCCCTGGCCTTACCTATCACATAAGATGCACTTCAAACATAAGGCACAACATTTGGGTCCAATTTTTTCATGACAACTCATCTTGTAACTTGTGTGTTCAATTTTTTCCTTAGTATAGGTAAAAGTAAAAATAGTAAACCAATAAAACAGATTTCATAGCATGACCCACAGAAATAAGCACAAAAACAGATTAGAAGTGCAGGGAGAGAAGGTAACTGCCTTGGGCAAGTCTTAATACAGGTTACATGTTCACCACAGCAACCTGGATCAGCAAAATCTGCATTTCATCAATGTGAGCAGATTAATTTTTAGGTAAAGGATACCACAAACTGGACTGACGAGAAGCAAAACAACGAGGACAAGTTTGTTATGTATTCCACAGATGGTTCTAATCTTGTGCCTCAACTTTATACCAATCAACTAACTTTTACAGCGTGCAACTTGAAAAACTCAGCTATGCTTGAAGGTGGTTTCAACACCTAACTCAATCTCAGGAGACCATGTGGCAGTTGAGAGTAATGGTTGATTGCTCAAGTGAATGAGGTTAAGAAAACTTGACTGGTAAATTATTATAACAAGTTAACAACAAAGGAAGCTTCAAGCTAAAGATATCAACTATGTGGGTAAAATATTTTCGGCTATTACTAACAATAGGTGTATCCCTTTCCTTAATCATCTTTCCGTAGTTATGAATAAGTAATGTTGGGAAGATTTTTTTCGTTAGCACGGTGATGATTTCACTGTTAATGATACCAGAATGAAAATTTATTTCCTGGACGTTTCATGACCATGCATAACTGTCACACCCCAATTTTCATAATAAAGAAATTCCCATTTTATTTCATAAATAGAGCATTAAATAGGATGTGATAAAAACACTTTAGTTATTGAATATATAAATAAATGAGCATCCAAAGATAAAGGATTTAATATAGGGGAAACAAGTCCCATAAGTTTAGTAAAATTCTAAGCAAAACAATTCATAGTAAAAAGGCTTAGATGAAGTACAGATCCTATAAGTTTCTGAAATTTTTGTTTTAAGAAAAATTATTCACTGCAAAACCATAAGGGATAGGACTACAAGTTATCTCCACTTCATAAACATACTGGACTCGTCATAAGATTTTAAGGTAAAAGTGATCATGCCACACACAGCGTTTACAACAATTAATATAAATATATTTAGGACCCAAAACTTACAAGACCGATTTTATTTCATAAAACTAACTTAATAAAAAAAGAAACAGGTCGCAACAACTTTTAAGAATATAAGAAATAAATAAAAATTTTCCAGAACCTATGCAAACACAACACGATTGCATATCAGCATGTGATTTTATGAAACTTCAATATGAAATATATGCACTATCAAACCGTTTGAAAAATATGCAATGGGTATTAACAATTTGAATGAGGGACAGAGGTAAGCCAACTTTGAAAACTCCAGTAAACAGAACTAAAGATTGGATCAAGTATGAACATTATCACCAACATGCCTTCTATCCACGTGGCTATACTAACCTATCACAACAATATTTCAACTACATGAAACAATATTAAATCCTACACATAACCAACACCAAATACATTTAATTTGAGGAATTGGTAGCAAAACGTATTTTGGCATCTCCCAAAACAATACTTATTTAATCGCTAATTACCACCAATTTATACCCCTCCAAATAAAAGACATGCGAGAACCAATTTTGTTTCGGAAAGGAACAACCGCGAATCTCATCCTATTTTTACGAGTCCGTCAGAAGCAAATTATGAATTAAATAACATATCAAGTTTCCATCAATATACCAAACCAACATAAAATTTGTTTTGAAATCAATAAGACAGTAAGCCAATGAAACCACAATTTAATGTATTCATGCTATGAGTAATAAAAATATAACAGGAACCGCAAACTTATTAAAAATTTTGTATAGTCTCCTCTTGCTCGACACATCCCGCTCGTATGCTAGCACCTCGCTTTAATCTAAAAGGAAGGTAGATTGTTGGGGGTGAGCAACCACAAGCTCAGTGAAAAACTTTCCTCATGCTTATATATGTATAAATAATTCATAAGCAACAATTTAAATTCACTTATGAAACATTCTTGATATATTGATAAGACACCTTTTTGGTCCTTTATCCATGACTTATAAGATACGACATCAATTCGTTACCCGTAACAATAGCAAGGCACCTTAACCGTCCCAACTCGTATTGCATATATGATTCATATAATCCAAATAACGATCATAATAATAATTTTTCAATTACAATAAACTATCACATACGAAATATATCACACATATAAGATGAGAGAAAATCCCCACCTTTCAACCACGTAAGAGCCTTAGATTCGTGTAGATCAAGATCTTCCGAAACCTATAATTATTCAACCATATGTTACTACCCAAGATTTTACACGATAACGAAATTCAAATAGAAGAATAAGGGGGTTAGGATCGACGGAAGTGAAAGGGAAAAAGGAAAAAGGGATTGAAGGCATCGTTACCCTTCTCTCTTCGTATAGGTGCAGCCGCGTGACAAGAAACTATAAGTGATGTGAAAAAAATAAAAGAGTGATCGGTTTTATGCTTGAACGGCTGGCCAAATCTCAAAAAAATTAAGGGAGTCAAACTTTCCTTAGCAAGAGAATAAATTTGGGAGTGATAGCAGGGAAGTATCTCATCTGCAGAATAGACGAAATAATTGATTTCTTGGGCAGGAAGAGATTTCTTATATAAGGTAGGTGTATAACACTCTGATATTCTCCTCTTCAATTCACGCGGTTGCAAGAAACAGGTGGGCTGGATTTTGTTTGAGTTGGGCTTCTAAGGGTTGGGCCTCAAATAATTCACATATAATATTTTACGGGATGTTACAATAACAGCCCATATAGATGATGAAGAGTGCGCTGTAGGATTCTTTCTCCAAAAATCAAGCTCAGAGAAACACATTTGAAGAACAGTAGATGGGCAGGCGAAGAGGGCAAGCTTCAGTTAGAGGTCAGCAATCCTTTCAAGAAGACGAAGATACAGAGATGGAGCCAAAAAAACTCAAAAAACAGGGATTCAACAGACGTGTGTATGTAGAAGGGAAGATGTCGGACTGTGAGTTGACTGACTACCAACAAGTTCCCGGCGACACTCACTATTTATAAATATAACTAGTGGATGGGGCACCTCAATTCTTGAAGTGTTGCCCAGTGCCACAGCCATAAATTTCTAATACACATCAGGCAACAGAATTATCAGACAGAGTTCGATAAATTGTAGAATAACCCACTACTGCTGCTTTTCCCAAGTCACAGACCTAAGACATCTGCTATTGCTGGATATCTCAAGTGCCAGGCTGATGATTGTGGATGGGAAAAATGGGGATGCAGAAGCCTTTGATTGTTTCATTGCAAAGCTAACCAAAGAATAATTGTAGCATACAGGGATGATTAGAATACAATTCTCCAAATTAACATAACAACATCATGGATAACTCTAAGCTTCAATTTATTAAAAATAAGGTCACGTATTACTAATGGCAGGTGCAGATATCCGTATTGTTCATGGAAACTGGAATGTATTGTACAGGGATAATGTAATTGAATTTCTAACTTGGTTTCCCTGATGTGTTTTTACCTACTTGATTAGTATTTTAACAAACATTGTAAAATCTTATCTTCAATTCTTATTAGTTAACCAATAATACAAATACAAGAATTTACCCACCGACAAACAAAATCAATTCTTGATGCCTATTGGTGACACACAAACACCAAATGAAATGGGAATAGAAGACTTCAAAAATCAAAATAGGCAGCTATTTAGGAAAACAGCAAGCCTTAACAAAAATTAAGGACATTCACCCCTGGAGTTAATAAATATATGCAATTTCTTCCAAAGCCTAGTAGCTGCGAATCTCATAACATCTCTGCATTCTATCAAGTTTTTTCATGCAATTGGTCAAACAATATATCGTACTCTTAGACAGGCTCAACACCTAACTCAGTCTCAAGAGGTAAGCTGCAAATTTAGACAAGTGCAATCTACGAATTTCGTGCAAGAAGTCGGTGCCGGACCATCAAGAAGGCCCTCAGGCAGCATAAAGTTGTTCTTTGAAGCATTTTCACAATCAGCTAGTGCGCAAGAACAGGGAAACTATTTGGGCACACAATCTCACCCACCCACAAGACTGTCTTACTCATGGTTTGAAACCCCAAAAACCGGCAGCTATCTAACTCTCAACTATGAGTACAGAACAACACAAAATGACACAGCAATTACTTAGAAATATACATACATCCTCCTTAAATCCTACATTGAGTTAATCTCAAAACTTCAGTAATATAACTTTAAAAATAGAAGTGGGATAAACATTAACTCCCGAAATGCTGTTAGTACAAGAGTTGCCAATAAATTCGAGTCAACCCGATGCATAATAATTGAAGTGTAAGGGATGAATCCTGAAATCAGTCTCTTACTAAGAAGTTAATCAAGCGAGGGAGATGCAGACAAGTTGTGAAGGAGTGGGGTGAGAGAACTTACAAGACATTCAGAGCAGAAACGCCTCCTCAGACGAGATTTGTTCATCGTAAACGACGGTGGAAGATCGATGGATAGGAGGGAAAGCGACTGGCCGGCGAAAGACAAAGGAATCACCATCCTGGTGTTGTTTTTCATATGGAATAAACAATGTTATCAAGTTACTAGGTCGTTGCTTATTATAGGATTTGGAACTGTTTCAGAAGTGCACTGTTTGGTGACTTGGTGTTGAGGGGTGATAAAATAATCAATCCAGAAGCATAATATAAGAATATTACCTAGCAACAGACACCCACAACAAGCAATCACTCCTTGAATGCGCCGAACACTAAAATAAGCCCAATTTTTATTTTATTTTATTTTATTTTATTTTATTTTTCGGTTAATAAATTTTTTTATCCATTAAATTTATCAAATTTTAAGTTCACGTTTTCGAGTTTTTAAAATTAATCTATTAACTTTTCAAAATTTGACATTTTAATCTGTTTTCTGGCTGGAACATGTCACCCAACCAATAATGTTACTTATGATATGACAAGAAAAATAAACTTTTTAGTACTTTAAGTTTACCGCCTCAAAAATTTGAAATTGCTCAATTAACTTTCAAATTTTAAATAACTTAGTCTATTTATCAACAAGAATTGGTCGTTCTACAATTTAGGTACGTGATATTCATTTTCTCATTTCTAAATGTTACTATATTCAACTTAATTTGTAAAAATACATTTATGTGGATTGAACTTTAGAATTCTGTCATCCTCCTTTATACTAACTGAATTTTAATATAAACTTATCCGTCATGATTTACAATAATAAAAAGTCCACCTGGATCACCAGCGAGCATTACTTTCATAAAAATTTAATGTAAATTAATTTATGCAATAGAAAATAAATAGTAGATGACATGTGTTCATGAGTTCAAAAATGAAATAATTAGGGTTCTCCAAGGGAGATTTGATTGGATATTTTTTTTTATAGTTTGTAGTGGATTTATTTGAGATTTTGGGCATCAAAATGTTTTCTCCCAACATGTCATGTGATTTTGTTTTCTATTGAATTTATAAATATGTATTCATTTTTACCATAAAATGTATATTTATGATTAAAATTATAATAGAAAATTGAAAAAGAAATAATACATAGACCGATGAAAGACTAATTAGAGATGTAAATGTGAGTTAAGTTAACCAATATTAACCCATCATAATCTATCATTTGCTAGGTTATAGTTCTTTAGGTTTGGTAATAGAAATAAGATATTGGTCGGCCAGATTAGTTGCGAGATGATCATTGGATAAATTTTCGTAAGATATAGCAAGTTAGTAATGTGTCAAACTCATTTCCATATTTATATATATATATATATATATATATATATATATATATATATATATATATATATATATATATATATATATATATATATATATATATATATATATATATATATATATGTGTGTGTGTGTGAGAGAGAGAACCTATAATAAAATTAAAATAATATGTTATTTAAAAATGGACAGTGTATAATTTATAAAAATATTAGTATTTTTATTTATTTAAATGCAGGGGGTTTGTTCTTAGTCCCATTTTTAATAAAATGAATTAGAGCAAGAGACTCTATTGTTGTTATACACGTTTGATCAAGTAACAAAATTTATATGTATGTCGTCCTAAGGGAAAGTAAACTCATAGTTGTATTCGAATTTTGTCATCAATTATGCTTTGTAAGAATGATAAGATTAAATGTTTGGTTTTATACTAATGCTTACTCTAATCAATTAACAAAAGAAATCAATGAACAACTAATAGTATCAACTATCAATTATGTAACAAGATAAATGAAATGTGGATAGAATGTATTTAAGAAGAGAGCAAGGCTAACCATATTCATGGATGAGAAACTAGCTAGACATGCATGACTTTCAACATTGAACTTCATTAATCATGGACTAAAAGCAATCACGTTTTTACCCCTAATCCATATGACCAAGGCAATTAGGTTCTCGACTCTTTAACAAGTCTAAATCTCCTAGGATTGTTCTTACTCTCAATTTCCTTAATGTACTATGATCATAAGTTTGGTTTTTTTCACTCAATTTCTTAAGTGTCCCCCTATGGATGTTTTAAGCACAAGAAGGGTATGGGTTACCTCCCCTCACACTAACATACATGTTCATCTTAATATATGATTCAACTAAATCACTAATCATAATATTGGAATGGTCATCCTAACACTATGCATAGAGAATTTAATCACACAATTATTGAAATGAAACATAAATCATTAATCATAAAAGAAAGTCCAAAATTAACTCAATTCAACATCTAAAATCCTACATATCTAGCATTTTTCTCAACCAATAATATGATTAGCCCTACTATAGGACTAACCACTACACATCATATTCAAATCAATACAACCAATGGTTTGCTCCATTTGAGCCAAAATATGAAGAAAAATAGCAATTGAAAAGTAGATCGGCTTCTCTTTTGTGAAGATGGCCTTCCTTCCTTTCAACATGCTCAATTCTTCAATCTATGATGATCTTCTCTTCTCAAATTGATGGAATAATGGAGTGATGGATGAATTTTGGGAGAACCAATGGATTGAATGGATGAAAAATGTGGAAGATTGATGAATTTGAATGTGTGTGTGAAGGTATGGTGTGATAGTGTGTGATTAGATCTTAGAAACTACTCCAAAATGTGATTCTCCTTTGATTTACGCCAAAAATTAGGTATTTATACTCCCTGAAACTTTCTAGAACATTTTGAATTTTAACTCTGGATTCTTACATGACTCGACTCGCGCTGTAGAGCTCGACTCGAGTTCCTGCACTTTTCTCGGCATGTTTCTGCGTGTGTCGGAGCACGACTCGAGTCCTGCGCACACCCTTAGTCATGGGCATGTAGCATTTTCTGACTCCCGCACACAGCCTCTTGTTACAGGCTCGTGTGTGGCGCTCGACTCGAGCTTGGACATGAGCTCTACTCGAGTGACTGAGCTCGAGTCGAGCTTAGTCGAGTTCTGTCCACCTTCTTCGCTTTTGCTCCCAACTCTGTTTTGCTTCGTTTTTAACCTGTTTTACATACATTTAAGCTCATTTACACACTTTTATCAATCTATACCACACTTCTCCTAATTAACATAATTAACTCCACCAAAGCTACACAAATACGGATAAAAATATCTAAAAATCCACAAGTAAAGACACTAAAATTTAGGTAAAAATGACAACGATCAGCCCCCCAAACTTAAAGTATTGTTCGTCCTCGAACAACAAAAAATAATAAACAAGAGGAGTAATTTTCACCTAGAAAAACACCTAACGAACATAAACCACAACACATCACAAGTAATAAAGACTACAAATCATATTAAGTATTCCTACATTATCAAACTCATAACATAAAAGATTAATAAGTTCAATTTCAAGAAAACAAAAGAGTAATCAAATCCCTTCCGATCCAAGCTTCTCATAGGATATCAAATTCGCTCAGCACTCTATGAATTATGGTTTAAACAACACTCATCAACCGATTAAAACTGACTTACCATAGGCTTGCCCATGGACTATGTTCACAAGCCATCTTAGTTTCAAAATGTGATCAAATATGTCTTTATCTTTGGATGTAATGTTTAGACTCTTTGATAGGGTAGGAAGAATTTAGATAATAGTGATTATTCAAGTATGGATAATCGAAGAGATGATTCTTTTCTCCAACATCTTCACTTTCAATCTTCCTCCATTTTTCACATATTCATAAATACTAAACATAAATATCACATGGATTCATTGAGCTTCTTTTGAATTGCATACTTCATTTTTTTTACTTTTGCATTCCTTGAGCATATTTAATGATTTTGCTCATTTTTTCCCTTTTGTTGAAGTTGCATATGCTTTTAACTTGAGCTCTTTCATCCTTTTCTTGATTCACCATTTTCTTCACTTTCTTGCACATTTTTCCACATCAATCCTTGTAGACCATCATCTCCTCAATCACACACACAAATGTTATTTATATAAGGTTTAAGTGGGTTTTCAAGGCTTGTATTGTACTCAAATCACAAAGAATATGTTTATAAGCTCAAAATAGCTAACTAGGAATGATGTTTGGATAAGGAATTTTATGGCTATGACTTCACTTAACAAGGATGGTCTAAGATCATATCACAAATATCCATCATTCAGGCTTCGTTCCTATAGTCCATGAGCAAATTCTAGTTTATCTAAGTTCAACCGGTCCTCTCATCAAGAAAAATTAACCATGGAGGCACGGTTGAGGATCAATTCTCTTTGCTTTGACCAAAAAGAAAAATAATTATCCTTTCTATTTCTCAAAATTGAATAAATTATGTAATTCATATCACAATTTTAACTAGTAAAAATCCGTAACATGCTTGCCATCACCTATCAATTATAATGCATCATAGCTCATATTAAAAAATATTTACACTTTCCCAAACATACCATCAATCCAAACCTATACAAGTATAAAAAGCTCAATCACAACACATAAGCAAAGACTTCACCAAACTAAGAATATAACAAAAACATATAACATACATAACCAAAATCATCTATCATAAGAACTTAAAGCACATTAGTTCAACATCTATAACAAGTAAGCTCAATAACCCATCACATCCAAACTATAAAAATCAAACTAAAATACCAAAGATAAAGGAAAATAAATCACATAAAACTAAAATAAAATCCCAAAAGTAAACTTCTCAAATACGAAACAAATAAGTACAATCCAATCCAACACTAACGAATCAAATCAAGTCTAACATAATCCAAATGAACTAAATGAAGTGCCTAGCACAAATGAACTAAATGAAGTGTCTAGCACTAAAATGATTCCCTTCATGGCTCCGGAGGCGGAGGTGGCTGATATGGCATCCATGGGTTGTAGACATGGTTCGCTCCAGGAAAATATATGTTAAACATCATGGTCGTCATCTCCTCAATGTTCGAGATGTGATGACGAGCCTCTTCAAAGTTGTGATCCATCCTAACATGTCCGGCCTGTAACTCCCGGATCTGTCCTTTATGTACCTGCTGGAACTGTATAATCTCACGAACATCGCCCTCGAGGATGTTCCACCTCAAGTGATCTACATGACCTCCCATGGGTACCTGCTCATAGTGTGGTGGCTCCGGAGCATGCTCCTCAAATTCCACCTGATGCTCTTCTTCTTCTTCACCACCTATATCCATCGGGACACCCTCAGCTCTCAACTCCTCTAAATCCTCATCTGCCACATTTTTCATTCCTTGTAATACTTCCTCAACACCCTCACGGTTGGCTCGATAAAATGCTATTACTATCTCAGAATGATGAGCACTTGCCATGCTCAAGTTCTCAGCTGCTCTACGACCGAAGATAGTTGTCAATACAGGAGTAGGAAGAGGGAACAGACTGCCTCGATCTTGCTTAAAACAATACCTATCTCCAACAAGTGCTGAGAAACCCATCCTCATGAGTGCATGAGCATTCAACCCCTCACTCACCATCAGAGTTCTCTCACCAAAATCAACTCCGAGCCTCTCAGCGATCATGGTAATCATGCGTCCAATCATTACTCGTTGATGAGATCGTCTCTTAGCTATCCTCTCTGTGTGTTGGATGAATTCCACAGCCATATTGAACTCATGCCCATGGCACAGACAATACATCATATGCAGCTCTCCTCTCTACTACGGATCCACTCGCCAATCTGCCAAACACGGTGTTCGACAAAATCTTTTCCAAGTACCTCATAAATAGGTTTCGTACAGCCATTCCTTTAGATGAACTAGCTCGATACTCTGGCTGTTGCTCCACTCCATCATTAATCAATATGCGCCACCACCGCTTTTTGTTGTATCTCTCCATATATGAATAGATGACTCGCTCCTCATCTCTGGGGCATCCAAAGTATTCATTCAGATAAGGAGTTTCAGCATCATGCCACTCATCTCCTAACTGGAACTTGATGGAAGTAGGATATCCATTGTAATTCTTCACTACCTCTAGCGTACTCAAGAATTTCGCTGTAAGACTCCGGTACGTAGGTGGCCTCTAGTCCTAAATCAACCATAGTTTGATGATCTTTGAACCTTGTGGCATGAATTTTTGGGCAAATTGCCTCCCATCGTGAAGCATACTTTGGCCACTCCTCACTTAGATCCACGTCCATATCGGTCGGATGAAATCCTTCTATGATCAAATTGGCATCACAAAGTGCTAACTCCTCTTCATTAAGAACAATAAAGTCTTGTCCCCTTTCTCTCTGAGCCATCTACACAACAAAAATTCATCATTTAAATCACAACTTGAATGCATACTTTTGCAATTTTAATCCATTAAATTTATACTAGTGCTAAGTAATACCAACTAGCATTTTCCATCAAAAGAAATGGATATCTTCATCATTTAAGCTCATACTTTACTTATCTAGTTAACATCATGCATTTATCATCAAGAATACAACCTCATGACTTCAAACTTTTAATCAAATCAACAAGACGATCATTACGCAACCATCTCATCAACTTTTTAACTTCACTTTTCACCACATAAGCATTGAATATAAAAACATGACATGCACACTATGAACTTGCAACTTCAAAAGCTTCAATTTACACATGAATCATGCTTAATCTTAATTTTTCACCTCATTCAAATCACTATCATGCATAATTTAGACATTAATCACTCAAGCAATGCCCAATTTTACCAAGTATTCAAAATCCCCAAATTAGCTTTCATGAGCCCTAACTTGAAAATTCTACATCAAAATTTCACCAATTCACTTCACATTTAGACTCAAGATAATAATTTTCACTTTATTCTCATGCCAATTCATCTCTTAGAACACACATATCAATCCAATTTAAGCATTTCATGAATTATCCCAAATTTCAAATTCATGAACCCTAACTCAAATTCTCAATCAATTCACAAATTCATGTTGAAATTTCAAGTTTAAACTTCATACCCATGCTCTAATCATCATGATAAACAAATTCCATGCTTCAATTCAAAGGATTATGCACCAATTCAAAGTATTAGGGTAGAAAGTTCATACCTTTGTCAAACTGTGGAGAATCTGAATTTTTTGGAGATATGGATAGATTAAAGTGAAGAATGGTCACTACACTAACCAATTCAAATGAGTTTGGAAGGATAGAGAGGGATTTCGGAGGCTGTACGGACATTCTGAGCACTAGGCGAGTCTGGAAATTGATGAATGGTTCTGCAAAAATGAGCCAAAAATTGCATTTTTATTCTGGACTTCGCGCTCAGCTCGACTCGAGCTTCACAGCTCGATTCGAGCCCTGACTCGAGTTCCGAACTCGACTTCCAACTGGGCGAGTTGCAGCTTCAGGTGTTGGAGCTTGGCCTCGTGTACAGGCCCGAGTCCTACATACGGGTCGAGCTCTGTACCCTATTTTTATATTTTTTCGATCTCCGAACCTTGTTTTCCCCTGCTCGTTCACTTTCGATACAACTTATATATGTTCAAAAACTCATTAAAATTAATTATTTCCACATTTATGACTAAATAATGGACTAGCATGCACTTCAACACCATCAAACGTACCAAAAACTAGCCAAACTCATGAGAAAATTTTTAAAATTTACCCATTTACACAATATAATCCTTCAATCAATCAATCAAACATACACAAGTGGTAAGACTCATCATGCAATCTCCCCCCCAAACTTAAATCGAAACAAGTTGAGAATTAAGTTTGCATAAAGTGGTGAGACTTACCCTTGTAGTTTCCACCAATGATCTTCATAAAATTACCTTGTGATGACGTATGTGCACTTCCAAACTCCAAGTATGACCACCACGCACCCCCTAAACTTAAATTAACACATGTGTTAAATTTAAGTTTGAACAAAGTGGTGTGACATACATCTCCATTCTTAATCAAGTACACCTTGTCTTCTCCATATGCATTTTCTCTTCATGAGCATAATCCACCTACATGCCAAAATACAAGAAAATAATAAAAATAAGAGTACACAAGAAAACTTACTAAAATGGGTTGCCTCCCATTAAGCGCTAGATTTAACGTCATCGAGCTAGATGCTTTTAAGCTTTTTATCAATCGGAGAAGTCCATGACCTCATCGGGCCTCATCTTCACTTTAAACATTTTCTTAAAACTAATGAGTGATATTTTCACCTAGATTTTAGTGTCATTTTACGTATGTTTTTGTATCATTTTATCCGTATTTTATGTGTATTTTGGTTGTGTTTGTATTTTTAAGAAAATGTGTGAGAATGAGCTTAAATGTATAATTTCCAGGTAAAATGAGATTCTAAACATGAAGAGGAAGATGTAGGAAAAAGCGGATCTCAATTCGGAGTTAAAACGAGGGAGAACGAACCAAAGACAACACAGAAAAGACAACACTATTCAGAAAAGTGTTGTCTATTCAGAAGTACAAGAGATGTACAGAGAGCTGAAATTTTGCATAAAAACACGGGCAGATGCAAGAAAACACGACCGTGTTTTTATGCAAAAGTGTCAAAACTCAAGTGCGACTTCCAGACTTCCCCATGGGGTATAAATACCCCCAATTACACCATTTGCACCAGATTTTCGAGGGTTTGAGCTGCCACACACACATCACACACATTTTTCTTCATTTTTCACCATCTTCTCCATCCATTCTTCATCCATCCATCTACACTTAATCCCCTCCATCAAATCCACCATCCAAGTGATCAAGGAAGCAAGGGGGAGTGAAGATTACAAGAAGAAGAAGAAGAAGAAGAAACTCCATTGAAGGACTTCAAAGGGGGAATCTAATTCTAATTTTTGTGAACTTCTTTATAGTTTTGTCATGGGATTTGTAGATACAATGGTCTATGTTGTTTTCTCTATGACTATGATAGGCTAATCTCCTTTGTGAGATTAGCTCCATGATTGGTGTTGGATAATTTAGTTTTTATGCAAATTGATTTTAATCTTGAATGGGCTTTGTGTTATTTCTATCATTGATTGCCAATTGCTTGATGTATATGATTGATTTGTGTGATTAATTGTCATGGGCATGTGATTAGGTTGGTAAATCAATTACATGTTTAGGATAATTCATTGAATCATTTCATCATACACTTCATGTGCATTAATTTAGAATGAGATAGGTATATCCTTCTAAATTTGGGAACCCTTTGATAGAACATTTGATTAGCTTAATCGAGAGATTAGTTGATTAGATGAGGAGACCCAAGCTATTAGTGAATTCATAGTACCTTAAAAGGGAATATTGCCTATGATTTAGTACCTAATTAGGGAACTCGTAGAGTAATTAGTACCTAGTAGGAGGTGTTCGCTATGGTATCGATCTTAAGTGCTTTTGGGAGCCTTATTGAGGGCCTACATCCTATCCATCTTGGTAGAGAGTTTAGGTGGAATTAGTGATCGCTCCTATGCTATGTCCATGATAGATTATAATCAATTGCATGATTACTTTGTTATCCATGTCATGATTATTGCTAATCTCATCCTTGCATCATTTGGAACCCCTTTTATCTTTGCTTTTATCTTATTTCTTGCATTAGTTTTAGTGCATTCATTTGCACGCTTATCCTTCGTCCCTTTCCATCGTCCTTATAAAATCACGATAAACTTGAGATCGCTTAAACTCTAGTACCTTCCTCCCTGTGGTTCGATAAATTCTTTAATTGGTCATCCCGACTATAACGACCAATCAAATGGCGCCGTTGCCGGGGAGGTAACAGTTGCTAGTAGTTTAATGAAGGATTGTTTAGAGTGGTCTTAATAAGGACATTTATTTTTATTTTTGCATCTTATATTTGCTTTAGAAAATTTTGTTCTAATTTTTCTTTCTCTTATAGGTGCATACCTTGAGAAGGAAGAAGAAAGAGAACAAACCCAAAAATATGAGCTACATGGATATTCTTCAAGATATGGTGAATAGAAGTGCTCATCCCACTATGAACACACAAGAAAATTTTTAAGGATTTCAAATGCCATATTGTAATGCTAATTTACAACCGGATTATGGAGCACAAGTTCCGAATATGCAATTCCAACAACAAAGTTATGAGAATTTTGGAGTTCCTCACCAAATGTGTCAACAATTATACCCTCTAGGTGTGGAAGATGTTTTTCAAGAAAATTCTTCTAGACATCAAGAAGGAAATCAACCACAACTATGGGGAGATTTTCAAGACTCCAACACCTCCTATTCCACCCAAAATGACCACATAGCGATGCTTGGAGATAAGTTGTTTGAAATGGTTATGGATCGCTTAGAAGAAGGGAGGAAGTCTAATCAAGTGTGGATTGATAGAATTGGAAACTTGTGTGAAATGATGACGAATACGATGATAACATTCAATGCTAAGTTGAATTCATTGGAGCACCAAGTAAGTCAAATTGTGTCCACCGTGGAAAGACTTCAAGAAGAGAACAACAAGCCTTCTACCTCTGGAACAAAGAGTGAATGCATGGTCGTTAAGGATAGAAAAGAGACTAGTTTGGGGGTTGATGAGGTTATGAAAGAGAAGAGAGAAAGAGGTCCTAAGTGGGTGAAAGCCAAAGAGTTAAAAGATGAGTTGAAGGGGGAATTTGAAAGATTTGTCGAGTCTCTTGAAGTGATGGTTGAGAAAGTAAAGCTTCGAAACCAAGAGGAGATTCATGCCCTTATGGAAGAAAAGAAGCCTCCTGAAACTAAGATTACAAACGATACCCCACACAAGCCAAAACCTTCTCATTCTATTGAAATTTCAAATTCTCTTAAGAATTTTCATGATTTTATTGATAAAAACTTGTTTGTTGAAAATTGTAGGAAAAGGATTGCAAGAGGGCACCAACACTTGTCAATGCCCGAATTCTTACCGGGGGATGTGGTTGAAGTTCAAAATTCACATAAAGCCCCATGGAAAAAGTGGAACAAGTGGAAAGGGCCATTCCTTGTGAAGAACGTCTTCGGAGAACAATTGCTTGAGTTATTTAACAAGAAGGGAAATGTTCTTGTGGTTGAACGGGAGAGCACAAGGCACTGCTTCAAGAAGAAACCTATGATAGTGCCTAAGGACTATTCAAGACCACCATGAGCTAAAGACTATCGTCCGGCTTGAAGACGTTAAACTTAGCGCTAGATGGGAGGCAACCCATCATTATCTTTAATGCTTTATTTAGTGCTTTAAATAAGGATTGTGGATTTGATATTGTTTTGCAATTTTGGCATGAAGGTTGATTGTGCTCGTGAGGAGAATACGTGTTGAAGATAAGAAGGGTGCTTGATTTGAAGTGTATAGGTAAGTCACACCACTTTTTACAAACTTAACTCGAAACTCTTGTTTCAATTTAAGTTTGGGGGGATATGGCATGGTGTGACATACTTTGTTTTGAAGGCATATACTTTTTGTGTTTTTGGGCTAATTTTAAAATTTTTTCTCATGAGTATTGGTTGGATTTTGGTCCAATTGGTTGTGTTGAAGTGCATGATGATCTATATTCTTATTGTAATTGTTGAGCTAATGGTTTTGAATGAGTTTTTGAGCTTAAATGAAGTATAGTGGAAGCACGAATTGAGCCCGGAGATCAAATCGAGATTCGTTGTGCATGCAATCCGGAAGCTCGTGCCAACCATTTCTACTACCAAATGCTTATTGAGGGAGTTCACTCTATACTCTACCATTTCTATTTGCTTGACATGTTTTGATATTGATTTGGATTGATATGATTAGCATGTTACTTCATATGTGTTATGTTTTTGGGAGGTTTAGTTTTCAATCAAGTTGGGGATGTTGAGAGCTTACTTGATCATGGATGATATAGAATGTGTGCTTTATTGTTAATGATGGTGATTTTTGTTTTTGCATGTTTAGTGTTTTTGGTTGTTTCTTGTTTGTTATGTCTTTTCTTATTTGTTTTGTGGGTATTTTTGTTCTTGTTTAGGGATTATTTTGGTGGATTATTTTTGGGCTGTCGTGAGTCGTTTTCTTGAATATTAGTGATGACATGTTGTTGTGATAAGTGGTGACAAATTATGATTAAGAATCTCTACACTTTCAAATTGTGACATGTTTTACTTAACTTGTTCAATTTTGAGATGAATATGGTGTAATAAGTCCTTAAGGTCCGAGCATAAGCTTGTGAGCATTTTAGCCTCAACCGTGCATATATGGTTATTCTTCATGAGTGGATTGGTTGTGTTTGATAAGCTAGAACTTGCTCAAGGACTATAGGAACGAGCCCGATTAGTGGAGATTAGTGAAATAATCTAAGGCCATCCTTGTTATTCATAGTCATTACCATAAATTTCCATACCATGAACATCATCCCTAGTCAACCAATTTGAGCCTATAAGCCTATTTCTTGTGAATTTAGCACATTACAAGCCTTGATTACCCATTTGAACCTTATATAATTACCCTTTTTGTGTGAGTGATTGAGGAGATGTGGTTTAGAAAGGTTTGATGAGGAAGAAAAAGAAAAAAAATGGTAAACAAATGAGAAAAAGGATGAAAAGAGCATAAACAAGAATGAACATGCAACCTCATAACAAGAAAATGAGCAAAGGAACAATAAAATGCTCAAGTATTTAAAAGTCAAAAGAAGGAAGCATGCATTGAAAGAAGCTAAATCCAAGGAAGTTGATGAAAAGTGCTTGAGATTTGCAAAGATTAGAAAGGAAGAAAGAAAAGTGGAGAAGTTGGATAAATTGGCCATCTCTTCGATTACTTACACTTGTTTAGTCACTATTACCATATTCTTCCTACCCTACCAAAGAGCCTATCATTACATCCTTAATAAAAGACCTTTTTAATCACTAATGGAAACTTTGGTGGTTTATGAATATAGTCCGCGAGCAAGCTTATAGCGAGTCGAGCCAAACGGTTAATGAGTGATGATTTACCCTACTTTAATAGAGTGTTGAGAGAAATTGATAACCTATGTGAGGCTTGGACTAAAATGGACTATATTACACTATTATTCTCTTTTGATTGAACTTGTTAATTCCTTATGTCATGAGCTTATTGTTGTAGGATGACTTAGCATAAATTGTGATTCTTATTGTTATTGATGTGTTATTACTTATGTTTGTTTAGTCTTTTCCTAGGTGAAAATCTCACCCCTTGGTTTATCATTTTCGTTGATCGGGGACGAACAACACTTTAAGTTTGGGGGTGTAATGAGTGATATTTTCACCTAGATTTTAGTGTCATTTTACGTGTGTTTTTGTATCATTTTATCCGTATTTTATGTGTATTTTGGTTGTGTTTGTGTTTTTAAGAAAATATGTGAGAATGAGCTTAAATGTATAATTTTCAGGAAAAATGAGATTCTAAACACGAAGAGGAAGATGTAGGAAAAAGCAGATCTCAATTCGGAGTTAAAACGATGGAGAACGAACCAAAGACAACACAGAAAAGACAACACTATTCAGAAAAGTGTTGTCTATTCAGAAGTACAAGAGATGTACAGAGAGCTGAAATTTTGCATAAAAACACGGGCAGATGCAAAAAAACACGACCGTGTTTTAATGCAAAAGTATCAAAACTCAAGTGCGACTTCCAGACTTCCCCATGGGGTATAAATACCCCCAATTACACCATTTGCACTAGATTTTCGAGGGTTTGAGCTGCCACACACACATCACACATATTTTTCTTCATTTTTCACCATCTTCTCCATCCATTCTTCATCCATCCATCTACACTTAATCCCCTCCATCAAATCCACCATCCAAGTGGTCAAGGAAGCAATGGGGAGTGAAGATTACAAGAAGAAGAAGAAGAAGAAACTCCATTGAAGGACTTCAATGGGGGAATCTAATTCTAATTTTTGTGAACTTCTTTATAGTTTTGTCATGGGATTTGTAGATACAATGATCTATGTTGTTTTCTCTATGACTATGATAGGCTAATCTCCTTTGTGAGATTAGCTCCATGATTGGTGTTGGATAATTTAGTTTTTATGCAAATTGATTTTAATCTTGAATGAGCTTTGTGTTATTTCTATCATTGATTGTCAATTGCTTGATGTATATGATTGATTTGTGTGATTAATTGTCATGGGCATGTGATTAGGTTGGTAAATCAATTACATGTTTAGGATAGTTCATTGAATCATTTCATCATACACTTCATGTGCATTAATTTAGAATGAGATATGTATATCCTTCTAAATTTGGGAACCCTTTGATAGAACATTTGATTAGCTTAATCGAGAGATTAGTTGATTAGATGAGGAGACCCAAGCTATTAGTGAATTCATAGTACCTTAAAAGGGAATATTGTCTATGATTTAGTACCTAATTAGGGAACTCGTAGAGTAATTAGTACCTAGTAGGAGGTGTTCGCTATGGTATCGATCTTAAGTGCTTTTGGGAGCCTTATTGATGGCATACATCCTATCCATATTGGTAGAGAGTTTAGGTGGAATTAGTGATCGCTCCTATGCTATGTCCATGATAGATTATAATCAATTGCATGATTACTTTGTTATCCATGTCATGATTGTTGCTAATCTCATCCTTGCATCATTTGGAACCCCTTTTATCTTTGCTTTTATCTTATTTCTTGCATTAGTTTTAGTGCATTCATTTGCACGCTTATCCTCCGTCCCTTTCCATCGTCCTTATAAAATCACGATAAACTTGAGATCGCTTAAACTCTAGTACCTTCCTCCCTGTGGTTCGATAAATTCTTTAATTGGTCATCCCGACTATAACGACCAATCAAAAACCTTCTTATCCACACTTCTTGCTCCTTTACTACTTGAACTCGATTGATTGCCTCCTCTTCTCACATTTTCAAATCCCGGGGGCCCTTTATCAATCTTCCAATCAACATGTGCATGTCCCCCAAACTTGTTCCTCTTTGGATGACAATTTCCTACAAATTCAAGTAAAAAATTAGTCAACTCTTCATCTTTTAAAATTTTACTGACCACTCGATCTCGATCATCCAGAGACTTAATAGGTGGCTTCAAATGAATATCTTCTCCTTTTAAATTCTTGCTTGATAGCACCAATTCTCTTTCCTTTGATCGGAGTGTGAGTTCTTTCTTATCCATATCAAACTTTGCTATTTCAGATGCTAGAAATGGTCTTCCAAAGATCAATGGAATCAAAGGATCTGCTTGCTTGTCTACTACCATAAAATCTACCGGAAAGACAAAATTCTCCACTTTCACGAGCATATCCTCCACAACTCCATGGGGTTTTATCATTGAACCATCCATTATACCAATTTCCACATTCGTTTCCTTTAACCTTCCAAAGCCAAGTTTCTCAAAAGTTTCCGATGGCATCACATTAATACTTGAATCAAGATCACATATAGCATTCAAGTGTTCCCCATGCCCAATTATATACGTAAGTACAAATTTATCGGGGTCTTCAACCTTAGATGAATCATCAACTTCAACTATTTCATGATCTTGCTTCAACAACAACTTTTCATCACACTTATTTCCATCATCAAACGACAACAAAAATTCACCAATAATTCTCTCATTATCCAAAGACAAATCATCATCAATGATCACTTTCTCCTTCACTTTAGACACGACTTCATCACAAACTACTTCTTCAACCTTTGGAACAATGTTTGTTGTTTCCACCAACCCTTTCTCCACCTTACTTTCCATATTACAAAAGGTAGCATGCAAACATTGTTCCTTAGGATTAGTGACAGTGGTAGAGGGAAACTTACCCTTACGATGCATTTCACCTTGCTCGGTTGTCATTTGACTAATGTGAATTTCAATCGCTTTAAATCTCCTCTCATTTACATCATTTTGTTGTCTTATTTCATCTATTCATTCTTTAGCTCCTTTCATAAATTCTAACACTTTAGCTATTTGATCTTTCATTGTAGGCTTCCCTTCACCATTTGGAGTTTTTTTCCCCAGATTAGTGCCCGTGTAAGAGTATGGGCATTCATTTGATTTCCATGACAAATTTTCATACCTATGGGATTGGTTAAAATTTCCTCCATAATTGTTTTGACCTCATCCTCCTTATCTTTATTGATATCCTCCTCCATGGTTACCAGAACCACCACTATAGTTTCCTTGAAAGTTTCTCCCTTGCATGAAGGCAACTTTCTCTAGTGACATTTTTGGTTGGCACCAAGTATCTTGAAATCCAAAATTCAGAGGCATACCTTGTTGAGGCATAGGTGTAGGCATTTGACAACTTTGAGAAGATTTACCCATATTAGGCATAGGCATGCATTGTTGAGGATTAGGAAACACTTGTTGATTCATTAAAGACAAATGCATACCTTGTTGAGGATTTGGAATCACTTGTTGGTTCACCATAGGTGTAGAGTTCGGAGATACTTGCAAATTAGCATTCATCCTCTTAAGTATCTCCGTAATTGCCTTGTCGGTTATATCCTCCTTAGGCATCTCCATCTTTTTCACTTGTTGCAAGTACACTTCTTCCATCTTAGCAATTCTTTCCCTTTTATACATTCCCGCAACTCTATCCATAGGCCATTGACCTGATTCAAAGCAATCTCTTCACATATAGCAATAGCTCTTTCCGGTGTTTGTCCCAATATAGAACCTCCCACCGAAGCATCAACAAGCATTCTTTCACTTTCATTTAAACCGGCATAGAAAAATCCTGCTTGTTGATCTTCGGGAAATCCATATTGTGGACACTTTCTTAGCATTTCATTTAAATGATCCCAAGCCTCACTAAAAGTTTCAAGATGCATTTTCTTAAATTGGATTATTTGACCTTTGAGATGCAACATCTTTGATGGTGGGAAATAATTGCTAAGAACTTTTGATCCAACTCTCTCCATGTAGTATAAGATCCCGGAGGTATAGTATGATACCAAGTCTTAACTCGATCCCTCAATGAGAAGGAAAAAAGCTTCATCTTAACAATATCCTCACTTACTCCATTAATCTTGATGGTATTAGCTACCTCCAGGAATTGAGATAAGTGAGCATTTGGATCCTCCATTGCACCACCGCCAAATTGATTTGCTTGCACCATATTAATCAACCCCGTTTTTATCTCAAAATTATTGACATTCAATGGTGGTCCCATAGCATAATTCCCATATTGCGGTTGGAACTGGTCCCGGATATTCATCCCTTCTCCATTATATCCATACCCTCTAGGTTGATTTTGCACCACCAGAGGAATTTGTTGGTTATCTCTAGCTTCTTGTTGTGCCATCAAATGTTGAATGATCGCTTGCAATTGTTGATTTTGCAAGTATACTTGTTGAACATTAGCTTGTGGCACAAACTCCAGATTAGCATGTCCTCCTCGAACATTATCACCCCCTTGTTGAAAATTCCTCATATGACATTCTTCATTAACTATATTAGCATTATCCATTCCGTTTTCCATAACTTCCTCCGTAGGATCTAACACTCCTCTTCTTTGTCTTCTTAAGGTAGATTCCAATTCCAAGTTCAAAGGTTCAATTGATTGAGACCTTAAACGAGTTTGCATGTACCTACAAAATTTTCCAAATTAGCTAACCAAATAACCAAGACAAGTAAACAAGTTAAACAAATAAAAGAAATACTCTTATCAAAACTAATCAAATTCAAACTCGTTATAACCAAAAGTTTAACATTTCCCTAGCAACGGCGCCATGTTCTTAGCCCCATTGTTAGTAAAATGAATTAGAGGAAGAAACTCTATCGTTGTTGTACACGTGTGACCAAGTAACAAAATTTATAAGTATGTTATCCCAAGGGAAAGTAAACTCACAGTTGTATTCAGATTTGTCATCAATTATACTTTGTAAGAATGATAAGATTGAAGGTTTGGTTTTATACTAATGGTTACTCTAATCAATTAACTAAAGAAATCAATGAGCAACTAATAATATCAACTATCAATTATGTAACAAGATAAATGGAATGTGGATAGAATGTATTTAAGAAGAAAGCAAGGCTAACCATATTCATGGATGAGAAACTAGCTAGACATGCATGACTTTCAATATTGAACTTCATTAATCATGGACTAAAGCAATCACATTTTTACCTCTAATCCCTATGGCCAAGGCAATTAGGTTCTCGACTCTTTAACAAGTCTAAATCTCCTAGGATTGTTCTTACTCTCAATTCCCTTAAGGTACTATAATCATAAGTTTGGTTATTTTCACTCAATTTCTTAAGTGTCCCCCTATAAATGTTCTAAGCACAAGAAGGGTATGGGTTACCTCCTCTCACACTAACATACATGTTCATCTTAATATATGATTCAACTAAACCACTAATCATAATATTGGAATGGCTATCGTAACACTATGCATAGAGAATTTAATCACACAATTATTGAAATGAAACATAAATCATTAATCATAAAAGGAAGTCCAAAATTAACTCAATTCAACATCTAAAATCCTACATATCTAGCATTTTTCTCAACAAATAATATGATTAGCCCTACTATAGGACTAGCCACTACACATCATATTCAAATCAATACAACCAATGGCTTGCTCCATTTGAGCCAAAATATGAAGAAAAATAGAAAATGAAAAGTAGATTGACTTCCCTTTTGTGAAGATGGCCTTCCTTCCTTCCAACATGCTCAATTCTTCAATCTATGATGATCTTTTCTTGACATATTGATGGAATAATGGAGTGATGAATGAATTTTGGGAGAACCAATGGATTGAATGGATGAAAAATGTGGAAGATGGATGAATTTGAATGTGTGTGTGAAGGTATGGTGTAATAGTGTATGTTTAGATCTTAGAAACTGCTCCAAAATGTGATTCTCCTTTGATTCACGCCAAAAATTGGGTATTTATACTCCCTGGAACCTTCTAAAACATTCTGAATTTTAACTCTGGATTCTTACACGACTCGACTCGAGTTGCAGAGCTTGACTCGAGTTCCTGCACTTTTCTCGATGTGTTTCTGCGTGTGCCAGAGCACGACTCGAGTCCTGCGCACACCCTCAGTCATGGGCGCGTAGCATTTTTTTACTCCCGCACACGGTCTCTTGTTACAGGCCCGTGTGCGGCGCTCGACCCGAGCTCGGACATTAGCTCGACTCGAGTGACTGAGCTCCAGTCGAGCTTAGTCGAGTTTTGTCCACCTTCTTCGTTTTCGCTCCCAACTCTATTTTGCTCCGTTTTTGACCTGTTTTACATATATTTAAGCTTATTTTCACACTTTTATCAATCTATACCACACTTTTCCTAATTAACATAAAACTCCATCTAAGTTACACAAATATGGATAAAAATATCCAAAAATCCACAAGTAAAGATACTAAAATTTAGGTGAAAATGACAACGATCAGGGTTATTGTTTGGTCGAATTGGAGTACAAACCTTGCATGGGGCAGTTATATCTGAGTCGTGATAATGTGAGTTATTTTTAGACCAGATCATTTGCAGGATGAGTCATTCATGGGACAATTTGATGACAAATTTTTGTAGGTTGTATGGGTTAATTCACGTTACTATGTTTATTTTAACACCTTTAATACTATTTTGTTGAATTTTAAAAATTAATGAATTAATTTTAAAATTTTGGAATATAATGAACTAATTTAAATAGTCAGCAAACTTAAAAGACTAAAAAAATTTATTTTTCTCACAATATTAAAAATGCCACGTGACATTATCGGTTGGGTGACCTGCTTCAACCAGTTAATGGACCAATTCAAAATCTATAAAACGTATAGACTAATTTTAAAAATTGATAAACTTAATTATTAAAAAAATTATTTATCCTTTATTTTTTATCGGGCAAATATTTATTAATAAAAAATTTCGTTCCGTTCCAATATTAAGTTTGCCCTTTTTTTATTAGTTCATCTTACAACAAGGTTCACCCACTTGAGTTGGAAATAACATTTCAATAAAAAGCTTAAAAGTATGTTTTAATTTCAAAATATTTGTCATCACTTTATAACTCACACAACGTACTAAAGCCCCCAAAACGACGTCGTTTTGATCACGTGGAGGGTGACGATACCTCAACGACTGGGCAAGCTTCATGCTGCCCAATGGTTCGATTTGCAACTTGAGATTAAAGTTGGGGTATTTTTTTACAAATTTTTATAAGTTTAGACTAATTCGCAATTGAAGTAAATGTTGAGACTTTTTCAGGAATTAACCCATAATTTATTTATTACCTTAACTTACTACTCCCTCCGTCCCAGTAGAGTTTTCACACCTCCTTTGTAATTTACAAAGGAGGTGTGAAAACTGTGTTGGGACAGAGAGAGTACATTATTTCTCCAAAAGTCAATAATTGGTGAAAAAATAATTTTTTTAAAACTTTGTGTTTTAACAGAGAGAAATAATATTCAATATTTACCTTAATTATAGGGATTTAGTAATTAAGATAAATATGGAATATTATCTCTTGTCAATACGTCTCTAAGCTGACGATGCAATTTAATTTGGGACGGAGGAAGTATATCTTAAAAACCTAGAAACAGTAGGTTTGAACAATTTAGCCGGGTGAAAGGAAGCTTTAGTAGTAAATTTGTAGGCACATGTGGTGAGTGTTGGTGATAAAAATAATCAGCGGAGAAGCAGAAGAAGGGAATATTACCCAACAACAGACAAGGAGAAGCATGGAGCATCCTAGAATATACCGAAAATAAAATATTACATAGTAGATTTTGTAGTGACTTTGGATTTTGTCGCAACTGCCATCCCCTTTCCAAGTTGACTATAAAAAGCATCTTCACCCTGCAATCTGCATTGAGATCACCTCATCACACTACGTGGACTCTACTATTCATTTCTTATTCTGCCATTTGGCATCTCTTCAACAACACTTTGCCTTTTTTGCTACATTTTCAACTCTCATAAAACCCATCCTAGTTTCAATTCTTGATTTTGTGTACATTCATAAATCTTTATGCTGTCCATTTTTATCATGAGCAAGCTAGGTTTTGCTAGTGCTGTGGTGGTGGTGATGGAATTTCAGACCTCCTGCATGTCTGCCTTAATTATGGAGCCAAACCACATCTAGCTTTCACTAATCACACCAGGTAAGGTACTGCATCTGCATGCATGTCTTCTCATCATCACTTTAATTATAACCTTCTCTTCTGTTGTGTGTTTATCACCTGTCATGTTTCTCATTGTAAATGAATCATACCTAGCCCCATTAACATGGTCTGGATCTCCTTTCACCAACCATTGGATTGGATGAATGATACACGAAGAATATAAAGAAAATTAATTTATTCCCTAAAAAGAAATTATCAACTAAAGGTAAAGGTTCAAATTTTCCTACGTGTTATTAAGATGTAACAGGATATTCATGTATACATACACATAAACTATATATATGTATATGGACATAATAAATACAGTATAAGTTTAGTACTAAATATTAGCGGCATTATACTCCTTTCTTTTTCAAATTAAATTTTATATTCTCTATTTTCGTTCATCCCACGTTAAAAGCTTTACCACCTAAAAAATAAAAAGAAAATATCACATCAATTGTGAGTCTAAAAGTACATCTTATTTATAAATTTATCACTCTCGCCTAATACACATAATATGTTTTATAATTTATTTATTAATTAAAAATATTAAATTATCCTCCAAAATCAATAAAATTAGTAAAAAAATTATTTAATTTAAACTGCAGCAATAGTGCAGAATAATTTGGAGGGAGTGTATAATAATATATCTAAGCAATCGGTGAATCCAATGAATGATGAATCACGGAATGGGCCGGTCAAATAAATGTGTTAAATTGAGTGATATGACATAAATATACTATCTAAAAACTTAAATTGTTAGATATGTGTATATCATTTAATATTTAATAAAGCATTTTTTAACTCAGTCTATACTCCCTCCGTCCCGATGTAAGAGGGTCATTTGCTTTTTTACACGTAGATTAAGGAGTATTATTATTTAATGTGTAGTGGATAGTTGTATTAGTGAAAGTGTGTGTCCCATATTTTAATTGTATTAGAGGGGGTGTATGGGTCCCATGTATGTAAAAAAGAAAAGGGACTCTTTGGGTGGGACGACCAAAATGAAAAAATTGTCTTTTTAGCCTGGAACGAAAGGAGTATTATTTAATATTGTATCCTCAAGTCTTACGCATGTGAAATTTTTTTATAGAGATGTTCGAGCATCCTGAAGCTCCTCTAATATTTAATCAAGTGTATATCAATTAAAATAATTTTTTTTTATTAGAGATGTACAATATCAATTTTTTATAAATGCGTGCTGGTAAAATTTGAACTGAAATATATCATTGCATATTCATGATTATAATAACCTAACAAATTATCACCTTCTCCGTACTCGAGTAAGGTTCTTGTTTTGTTATTTTGGCGTCGGTTTCATTTCTCTTTTTAAATATACGTGACCCACACACATCATTAATATAATTAAAATATGAAACTCATACACTCACTACATATTAAATATTAATATTCTTAATTCACGTAAAAAAACAAATGACCCCTTACCGTGAATGGATGTGTGTGTGTTTGTGCACATAATATAAGGTGGAGAATTTTGGTGATGATCAGGAGGTAGAAATCAATGGAAGATCGGATGGCAAAGGTACATCCAAGGTGGGATTTGAATAGCAGGATTGCAATAGTGGGGGGTGGTCCAAGTGGGGTATCAGCTGCTTATGCACTCTGCAACCTTGGTTACACCAATGTTACCTTGTTCGAAAAACATCACTCTGTTGGCGGCATGTGCGAATCCATTGATATTCAAGGTATTTTATATGCACATTTTTTGTTTTTATTTGTCCTGTGTCCTCTTAACTCTTAATAAGAAAACGAAGTTCAATATCATAACTTCGCAATACATCTTAATTTTAAAATGAGTGAGTCTCTTGTGCATTCGGACACAGATTTAGATCTGTGTCCCTTCGCAATTTCCGTGCCCCTTTACAATTTAATCTCCCTAACAATACATAGATTTAAATAGTATAAATAGGGAAAGAGTTATGTTCACATGGGGACTGTCCGTGTCCCGGGGCGGAGTAGCTTTTGCCTTTTAAAATTATACTAGCCACTCAAGACTATGTAACATATTTTCCAATTTCTATATTATCAAAATGACTGAATATCTACAAAAAGTCAATGGAGTGCTATGTCAAAAAATTAGTGAGTTTTCTTAATAAAATATACAGGACGGACGGAGTGTGTATATATAATTTTATAAAATATAAATATTATTTTGATGTATCGTTCTTATTCTGTCACGCCATAAGTTGGGTGAGATGAACAAATGAGGAACCAATAACCTAAAAAAATGTATAAACCTTTGCAGCAATTATAAAATATTTTCCTTTTATGTATACTAAATTTTTTTTTTTAACAATCGAATTCATCAACAGAATTCAATCGGTTGGTAATTATCAATGGATTGGCAACAAAAATGACATTTTTTGTTTTAACAACGGAATGTCAAAGGATTTATTCTCTATTTTAGCAACGTAATTTAATCCGTTGCTAATTACCAATGGGATCATTATATAAATTACGAAATTATTAGCATGGATTACCAATTGAATTATTTACCAACGGAATCGATATTTTGTTGCTAAAAATTTATCAACTACCACTTTATCAACGGATTCCGTTGCTAATCTGTTGGTAAGCCAATTTGTTTTTACCAACGGAATATTCAGTTGGTAAAAAAATATTGTAGTGATAGCAATCATATAATTTATTGTATAAAAAAATAATAACACTAAGTGTTACATAAAATCTTCTATCTATGTATATCTTTTAATTAATATATATATATATATATATATATATATATATATATATATATATATATATATATATATATATATATATATATATATATATATATATAATTGGAGTACACATTTCATGGAGTTTGTTATCATGTAGTACTCAAAGTATTAGTAATCATTTATATCACTAATTAAAAACCTTGTCAAAAGTTATTTTGAAGAAGATCGTGAAATAAAAATTTAATATAAGAAGGTGCTCTTAAAATATAAATATTGTTTGAGAACCTATCAACATATAAATACTAATAGCATGTTGGCATTTTCATGCATTTTAAATATGGAGTAAATGATGCAAGATCATATACTCATTAATTTAAAGTGATAAATATCAATTAAATTAATCTTATTTATATATATTTGAAATATTTGATTACATAAGAATCAACTGTTATGTGTGTATGGATGCGTCGTAACAAGAGCAAGAAAACTAGTGAGAGGTTGTCCGGCGCTGAGTACCCATTCTTACTATATTTGGAGTTAGTCTCTAAATTAGGTTTATGTTATAAATTTTGTGGTTCCCTTTTAAAAGGGAATCACGATGTCGATGAACAGAACCACGATGTCGATGTGCCGTGACTATTCAAAAGAGAAAGGAGAGGGAATAATACCTTCTATCCATCGCATCCACCTGTAAGTCTCCGGTGGCGATGAATGTCAGTCTTCCCGACGATGACGACATTTGGCAATTTTTCTTTAAAAAACTGAATTCTAGGGTTTGAAATTAAAAAATTTGGAATTGAATGTCAAATTGAAAATAAACTTGTTGTCTTCTGATTGATTCACATCAACTTTTCAGTAGCATAATTGTTGTAGATTAATCATCAGACCGATGCATGATTGTGCTGTTAATCTGAATGTAAAGTTCATTCCGTAGCTTTTTTATTGCACCAATTCATCGAGGAGAGGTGAACTACACCTGGTGTACTTAGTAGAGCATTTAATTTGAGATATATATTTGATTGCCCCTTGATTGAGAAATTACATATGATAATTGAATCGAAATATTTCTTCATTTTCAAAAAAAAAGTGTTATCTGTTTGGTTGTAGAAAGCGAACAGTAAGAAAAATTACTCAACTGTTCGATCACAGACGTCAAACATATTTTTTTTCAGATTTAGTGATTATTTATAGAAGGGTATTTACGTCTTCTCACATAATCATATTTTAACTTTATAAGTTATTGGAGTTTGTCTAAAAATTCCCAAATAGCCCCCATATCAAAAAATAATATTTTATGTAAAAGCCATCAGTTAAATAGAGTACACTGTAAACTCACTTCACAAAATTATTTTAAAAAAGAAAAAGAGTTTATAAATTAGAAAGTAAAATCTAAATTAATAGGTTGAGGGTTAATGGGTTATGATCCATCAATTAAAACCACAGTTGGACTCTCTCACTTAAAAAATGAAAAATTAAATGCAACAAGCTTGATTGATCTCCATGATATTGCAGGAAAGATGTATGATCTTGGAGGACAAGTTGTTGCTGCTAACAGCTCCCCAACTATTTTGGGGTTGGCCAAAGAAATGGGCTGTGAACTTGAAGAAATGGATTCACATAAACTAGCCCTCATCCACAGTTGCACTGGCAAATACAAGGACATCCCAGTAGCAGATGACTATGTCTCAGTAATCTCACTAACACTACAGCTGCAGGAGGAAGCAGAGAAATCGGGTCGAATCGGGGTGCATGCAGTCAGCCATTTGGCTTCCGACCCGACACCGGCCTTTCTAGCGGGTCGCGGGTTGAAGTCAGTTCCAAAATCTGTAGCGTATGGATACACCGCTTCTGGATATGGATACGTTCAAGACATGGCGTATGCATACATACATGAATTCACTCGAACATCCATGTCCGGAAAGATCAGACGGTTCAAAGGAGGGTACACCAGTTTTTGGCAAAGAATCGCCAACTCTCTGCCTCTACAACTCATGTGCAGTACCGAAGTAACTGCAATCAGACGGCGATCAACCTCCTTCACTGTTTTGTTCAGACGAAACGGTGACGGAGATGTCGACGCTATGGAGTTGGACAAGCTGATCATTTCTGGGGCGTTTCCTTACGTGCATGGGAACACGTATAGATCTCAGCCACTGATTAGTACCTCTGCTGTTGCTGATAATGAGATATTGGATTTTACTGAGCTTGAAAAGGAGTTGTTTTGCAAAGTTCAAACCATTGATTACTACACGACAGTGTTGAAGATAAAAGGGATGGATCATGTTCCTGTCGGATTCTATTACTTTGAGGAGTTCATTGATGATCCTGCAACTATTGGAAATCCAGTAGCAATGCAGAGATTCTATTCCGATACCGACGTCTTCCTCTTCTGGTCCTACGGAGACTCAGTCAACGTCGAGGGGCCACGGGTGGTTGAGCTAGCTGTTGATGCTGTGAAAAGAATGGGGGGAGAAGTTGAGAAAATAGTTCTGCAACGAAGATTCAAGTATTTTCCTCATGTTCAAAGCCAAGGTAGCTGGGAATTATCTTGTTGTGAATCAGTTAAGTTATTAATATTGATATTGATATGTTTGAATTTGATGTAGATATGAAGGATGGATTCTATGACAAAGTTGAAACACAACTTCAGGGTGAGAACAACACTTACTACGTAGGTGGACTCATGGCATTTGAACTTACAGAGAGGAATTCATCGTATGCTATGAATTTGGTTCGAAATCACTTTGCAACAGATGATCCACTGCCAAGATTTCCATACGTGAAGGTACTTGAAATTTGACAAGTTAGAAAATCCTTACATCTCGATTTCGTATTAACTAACTTGATCAATGCTTCTACAGACATTGTTCTCTGCAACGCGCTACAACAGCTGCGAAATGCCTCGGAAACTAGATGAGTCGGATGGAGTCGAGTTTCCAGATCTCGCTACCCTTGATTGCTACTTAAGACATTGGGGAATGCATGGTGTTGTCCAAAACAAGATTCTTTACACTTGGTTAAACGATGAAGGAGAAGCAATATACCGAAGAACATATGGAGAGCTTCATGCTAATGCTTCTTGCATTGCGGAGAAGCTTCTGTCTTGTCAAAAACCAGTCATTAGGACTGGTGACAGGGTCCTTCTTGTTCATGTCCCTGGTTTGGAATTCATCGATGCCTTCTTCGGTTGTTTACGAGCTCGAGTAATACCCGTCCCGGTTCTCCCACCCGATCCACTCCAAAGAGGTGGACAAGCACTCTTGAAAATTGAGAACGTTGCAAAATCATGCAATGCAGTAGCAATTCTTTCAACGTTGGGTTACCATACTGCTGTCCGAGCAGGTTTTGTAAAGAATCTGTTACTCTTGTCCAAAAACAGAGGATGCTCTGCTCAATGGCCTAATCTTCCATGGCTACACACAGATTCTTGGATAAAGAATTCCAAAACAGCAAATGTAGAGTCCACATCTGCAGCTCCTCAAGTTGATGACTTGTGTTTTCTTCAGTTCACATCAGGCTCGACTGGCGACGCCAAAGGAGTTATGATAACTCATGGTGGGCTCATTCATAATGTGAAGTTGATGAGAAAGATTTACAAGAGCACATCAAACACAGTGCTTGTGAGTTGGCTGCCTCAGTATCATGACATGGGATTGATCGGAGGGCTATTCACGGCCATGGTCAGTGGTGGAACTGCTGTCCTATTCTCTCCGATGACATTCATCAAGAACCCACTTTTATGGTTTCAGACCATCAGCAAGTACAGGGGAACTCACAGCGCCGGCCCCAACTTTTCGTTCGAGCTAGTGATAAGAAGGTTGGAGCTCAAGCAGAGTAAAGCCACACTAGACTATGACCTCTCTTCCATGATATTTCTAATGGTTGCTGCTGAACCAGTGAGACATAAGACTTTAAAAAGATTTATTGAACTCACTTCTCCATATGGTCTTTCTCAGTATGTGATGGCTCCTGGCTATGGATTGGCTGAAAACTGTGTGTTTGTTAGCTGTGCATATGGGGAAGGGAAGCCTATAATGGTGGACTGGCAAGGGAGGGTTAGTTGTGGATATGTGGATTCAGTCTATCCTGATGTTGATATCAGAATTGTGGATCCACAAACTAGTGAAGAGAGTATAGAATCTGGAAAGGAAGGTGAGATATGGATCACTTCTCCAAGTGGTGGGGTTGGGTATTGGGGAAGGAAGGAACTCAGTGATGCTACTTTTGGCAATCGACTCAAAAGACATCCGCAGAGAAAGTACACGAGAACAGGAGACCTCGGACGAGTCATTGATGGAAACTTGTTTATTACAGGAAGGATCAAGGATCTGATCATTGTAGGTGGGAGAAACATCTACTCAGCTGATGTTGAGAAGACAGTTGAGAGCTCGTCTGATCTTCTTCGTCATGGCTGTTGCGCTGTCATCGGTGTTCCTGAGGATGTTCTATCAGCAAAAGGGATATCAGTCCCAGATGGTTCTGATCAAGTTGGCTTGGTTGCCATTGCAGAGATTAAAGATGGCCATAAAACTGTGAGCAATGATGTGATTGAGCAGATTAAGGTAAAGGTTGCAGAAGAACACGGTGTCGTTTTGGCTGCTGTTAAGTTGATCAAACCAAGAACTATCAGCAAAACAACATCAGGAAAGATCAAGAGATTCGAGTGCCTCAAGAGTTTCTCTGTGGAGACACTGAGTTTGGTTCCACAACCAATAAGGTCACTCACTCGTTCTAACACCACTGGAACATGCAAGGAAGGCCACACGCCTCGCGCTTCGTCTAATGCAAGACTCAGTTATGTGGAGATTGTGGAGCATATTAAGAAGCTTGTGTCAGAGCAAACAGGTATTCCTAGCAGCAAGATTTCCACCACTGCAAACCTCACTTCTTATGGAATTGACTCCATTGGAGTGGTTAGAGCAGCTCAAAAGCTATCTGATTTTCTTGGCGTACCAGTCGGGGCAGTCGATATCTTTACATCGACTAGCATCGACGACCTAGCAAGCTTCTCGGAGAAGCTACTGATGAAGTCTGAGCCTCAAGATTTTATCAGAAACTCAGTTGATGATATCTCTTCTTTTGAGTTATTGCCACCCCAAGAAGTTTCTTTATTTGACCAACTACATATCATGGTATTACAAATTTTTGCCCTTACATATGTCTCATTCTTGCTAATCATTCCTTCATATCTATCCATATCCTTATACATGAAGTTGGTATCCTCAAACTTTGGTGTGATGAAAACAACTCCCTTCACATCTTACCTCATCTCCCTCACATTTGCACCCGTTGCATGGATATCATGCATATTTGCCACTTGCATCTCTATATCTGTTTTTGGAAATTCATTTCTTCAACCAAACTATGCCTTGAGTCCAAAAACTTCAGTGTGGTCATTGGATTACGTCAAGTGGTGGGCACTATATAAGGCTCAAGAGATCTCATCAAGAGTATTCGCAGTGCACTTGAGAGGATCAGTGCTGCTAAACTACTGGTTTCGAATGTTCGGAGCCAAGATAGGGTCATATGCTGTCCTTGATACAATCGACATCACTGATCCTGCTCTGGTTTCTATAGGAGATAGAGTTGTGATTGCAGAAGGATCATTGCTACAAAGCCATGAGGTCAAAAATGGTGTTTTGAGCTTCAATCCGATAAGGATGGGAAAATACTCTTCAGTTGGACCTTATGCAGTCATCCAGAAAGGAAGCGATATAAGAGATGGCACAGAGGTACCTCCATTACAAGTGATTGAACAGGGGAAATCGATATCCAAATCTAATAAGGCTAACAACATTCACAAGGTATGAATATTTTGCATCATTCCAATTCATTGTTAAACATCCAGCAGAGCTAATGATACTTGTGTTTGTTCAGGTTGCAATGAACAAAGAAGACGATGAGATTGAGACGACGATTCATCATCTAATGGGTATGCATGTTGTTGGGTTCATAAGCTCCTTCTCAGCAGCCATCATCTACTGCATGTGTATCCTGATATGCTCGACAACTCCCTCCATTGAGCATTTCATGTTGGTGTGCATTGCTGGGGCTTTCCATTGGTTTCCTATCACCATTGTTGCATATGCTGCTATCATCAGCGCTGCCTCGTTGAGTCCGTTAAGCTTTGCCGTTTTAGTTGCCACAGCATACTTAGCTCATGGACTGCTACTCATCTTTCTCACATCCATAATCAACCATTTTCTTTCTGTAAATGAGGACACACAATTCAAAACATGGCTTCGTCACAGAATTAATGTTGCTTGTCATCTTAGATTTGCCAAACTCCTATCTGGGACTGAAGCTTTCTGTATATACTTGAGGCTTATGGGTGCGAAAGTGGGTAAATATTGTTCTATTCGTGCTATAAATCCGGTTTTAGATCCGAAACTAGTGTCCATTGGAGCAGGTGTCCATTTGGGTGACTTTAGTAGGATCATCACTAGCTTCTACTCCTCATATGGTTTCACTAGAGGGAGAGTCGAGGTGCAAGACAATTGTGTTGTCGGAAGCCAAAGCGTTGTCCTTCCGAGTTCAACTATACAGAAAGAAGTAATTCTTGGCGCGCTTTCGATTGCTCCTATGAACTCTGTGCTTCAAAGGGGTGGAGTCTATGTCGGCTCCCAATCTCCCATCATGATAAAGAACACACTGCATGAGCTTGATGATCGTATAGAGGAAATGGATGCTAAATACAAGAAGATAGTGGGGAACCTTGCAGCAAACTTGGCTGCCACAACTCTTAAGGTCCAAACCAGATATTTCCATAGAATTGGAGTTGGTGCAAAAGGGGTGCTAAGAATATATGACAACATTAAAGGCTTTCCAGAGCACAAAATCTTTGGACCAGGCAAAACATACCCTGTCATAGTTCGACACAGCAACAGTTTGAGTGCTGATGATGATGCAAGGATCGATGCACGTGGCGCCGCTGTTAGGATATTATCTGATAGCCAAGAACCACTCTTGGACTTAACGTTGAAGACAGGGGAGGCCTTTTATGCACGTACGATTTCTGATTTCGCAACGTGGCTCGTGTGTGGATTACCTGCCCGGGAAGAGCATGTGAAGCGCGCCCCACACATTAGGGATGCTGTTTGGACGTCCCTTCGCAGAGCTGAGACGTTTACTCAGCTGCATTACTACTCAAACATCTGCAGGCTGTTTAGATTCACCCATGGAGAGACTATGTATGTTAAGTTTAAGTTGAGGCCTTTTGATGAAAGTGTTGGTGAAGATTCTGGCAGAGTTGAGCCAATGGGGATCCTCCCTCCAGAAACGGGCGCGATTCCTAGAGATGTCGACGACAAACGTCCTCTACTTTTCCTGGCTGATGACTTCCAGAGACGAGTGAGTTCACCGGATGGTGTACGCTACGTTTTCCAGCTCCAGTTTCGTGTTGTTCCTGAGGATGCAGCAGCTCAAGATGATGCTGTTGACTGCACAAAACCATGGGATGAATCTGAGTTTCCGGTTGTAGATGTTGGAGAAATATTCCTCGATCAAAACCTTACCAAAGCAGAGTCAGAGGAGCTTGAGTTCAACCCTTATCTCAAATGCAACGAGGTAGATGTCATAAGGGCAACGTTTGCCTCTCAGAGTGCTTCCATTGATCATGGTCGATCTCTCATCTATGAGATTTGCCAACACTTGAGAAATGGGCAGCCACTCCCGGAGGCGTGGAGATCGTTCATCGAGCAATCAGATGTTAAAGTGGACCTTTCGAGTTGTCCGGTTGCATCCGTTTCACATAAAAAAGAATCGGATCAAGTTCAAGTAACACTTGCCAGAACTTGGTTTCAAACATGGTGGTCAATTCTCATGCAACCATTGCTTCAAACTTTCTTTCCCTACTTTCTCTTGGCATATGTGATCTCTTTCCCTCTAAGATGGATCCTCCATGCAAACACATTCTTGAACTACCCACTGCATTGGTTGCTGCCACTTTTTTGGGTGGTTTCCGGCATGACGGCATCAGTGGCTTGCGTCTTGGCGAAATGGGTTCTAGTGGGAAAAAAGAAGGATGGAGGAAGTGCATTGATATGGAGCAAAGCAATACTGATGGATACAATCTGGCAAGCATTTAAGACATTGGTGGGAGAGTATTTCATGGAGGTAACAAGTGGATCAATGTTGTTCACTCTGTGGATGAAGCTGATGGGATCAGATGTTGAGGTGGGTGGAGGGGTGTATGTGGATAGCATGGGGGCATTGTTGAACCCTGAAATGGTGGAGATAGAAAGAGGTGGATGTGTGGGAAGAGAAGCACTTGTGTTGGGACACATATATGAAGGTGAGGGTGGGAATGTGAAGTTTGGGAAGATAAAGATTGGGGAAGGTGGATTCTTGGGGAGTAGAAGTATAGCTATGCCTGGGGTGGTTGTACAACAAGGAGGGAGTCTTTGCCCTCTTTCACTTGCCATGAAAGAAGAGGTTATTAGGACTAGATAAATCTCCCTCTCTGTCTATCTACAAGAATATATATATGGAAAAATAACAATTTTGTACATGTGGGAATTTGAAAACATGCACATGCAAGAGAGTACACAGGTCTAATGTAAACATATTATCAATAAATTTGTCTATCTTAATAACATTCATGTGAAGACTTCCTACTTTTACCACCAGATTTAGTGTATGACTAGCTAGTTCTCATGGCTCGATAAGAGAAAGACATAGGAGTATATTTTGATGAAAAAAAATTTATATTGATTGCAAGTTATTGAAATATACTAGAAATGTGCATGATGGATACTTTATGTATTGAATATTTAATAAGAAGATGGTCTACAAACAAAAATAAAATGTTTTATAGAATAAGTTTCCTAGTAAAAATAAGGAGTAGTAACACTTTAATAAAAAAATTTATGCCTGATTGATGAAACATGATATAAGTGAATTATTTAATGAATAATTTATAGTATAAAATGAGAAGTGTCATATTTAATAAAAAAAATATATTAAACTATTTATTAAAAAGTGATAATTAATTTATAAATAAAAAAATTAAAATAGTCACTAACACAAATGTTAACCTAAAATAAATGGGTATATTTATATACTATTATACATTAAAAAAATTTAGAATTAAAATGTGATTTATGCAAATATGAGATACCAGGAGAGGATCAGATGTTTGCTTGTACTCTAATTTGGTGGATTAGGATAGTTTGATTTATTTATTCCAACTTGTTTTGATATTTTTATGTAAGGAGCAAGGTGTGAGCAACTTTATTATTATTATTTTTTAATTAGTTATAAAAATATTATAAATTTTCATTAAAGATGTTACTATTTTGTATTTATAATATAAATAGTACAAATAGTTAATAAAATAATTATCATTTTTCATTAATTAAAAATTAATATCCCCTCCATCTCCTTTCAGATGGCACACTTTTCATTTTGGGATGTCCCATAAAAGTTTGCACCTTCCAAAAAAAGCAAAAAGTAAAAAACAATCACACTTCCCCATACACCTTATTTACAAAAAAAAACATCTCTACCTAACATACTTTATTATTTATTTATTACAAAAAAATATCATTATACCCCTAAAAGTTATCACTTTCTTAATCTATGTGCCGGAAAGGGGGCGCAAATTTTTCCGGGACGGAGGGAGTACATGTTATAACTTGTTATTCATTTCATCTATACGTGACAAAAAAAAAATTTGTCCATAATATAGTTATGAATTAAAATTAAAATGTAGTAGGTCATTTCGGGGGGAGGGGGGTTGTGAGGAACAAATTATTGTAGATCAGTAATTACACATCCTCTATAATTTTTTTTTTCTTATTTTTATTGTATACACATCCTATAAATTAGGGATGTAAACAGGTAGGGTAGGGTATGGGTTGAGCAAATACACATACTACTCGCTACCCAATTATCCTACCCTATTACTCTCAATTTAAGCATTGAATAGGATACGGGTTTATCCATCGGGTAAATATGTAACCCGCGGATATGCGGATACCCGCAAGAAATTATGAACAGATATTTTAAACGGGTATAATACGGATACCCGCAGTAACTTGAACCTGACATACCCTACCCGCACCTTCCCGTATCAATTATTTACTCAAAATCGACACAAAAACATCAAAATAAAATATAAATCATAAAAATAAACTCCATAATAGAGAATAATATTTAATCCAAGTGCAACAACAAGAAAACAACATAGTTAATATAATAACAAGAAAAGAAATATCGTAATCCAACACTTGAAGATATATCGAAAACTAAATCTCCTTATTAATATAATATATATAGTATAATTAATATATATATATATATATATTGTATAATGGGTAATCGGGTCGGGTACGCGAGTATAGAAGGAAAACTCGTACCCTACCCTTACCCGCATATTTTTTTCGGGTACGGATACTACCCGATCCTCTACTTGATTTTGCCTACCTTATCCTTACCCAATCACCCGGGTACCCGCGGATAACCCGACCCGGCTGGTAAAATTGACAATCCTACTTAAAATTTCATTAATATCCTTTTTAAATTAAAAAATTACACACCCTATTAAAATCCCTATTTCAATATTACTAAATTAGATTAACTTTTTCTACGTGAAACCATCACATCTTTCATTGTTGCTGAGGTTCTTAATTAAGTAAAGAAGTTACTTTTCTTTTGGATATCTGATCAACCGACATCAAATTATGAAAGTTTGCATCTAATTAACTCAATACACATCCAATCGCAGTGGGACTCTAATCCATTCTCAAAATTAAAAGATCGAAAACTTAAAATATCTACAGAATCTACAACACAGTATGCAATTCGAACTAATAAACTCATTCTGAATCTAGAGAATCTACAACACAATATGCAATTCGAACTAATAAACTCATTCTGAATCAAGAACACAACGAATCCCCCTCAATTAAAAACAAAAATGATCAATATTCTAATTCATAATTTTTAAAAGAAAAGCAGGCTTAAAGGTTCAACTTCTACCGTTTAATAACATATGACAGTGTGATTTTTCAAGAAAAGCAGAAAATTATGTTATTATTTCTCAGTAAAGTGGATTTGAAGAGATTAAATATTAAAAAAATTGTTGGTGTGACATTATCACAATCTTTTCAGTTTTGTCTTTCCCTGGTTTTTCGTGTGTTGTTGTCCAGGATATTCCAACATTATCGGCAACAAATATGTTTTCTAAATGGATAAGGTCAGAAACGGTTATTTATGATTGTTGAAGTTTTTCAAATGTTGTTAGAGCCTCCAGGATCGAATTTTACAAGGGAGTTGGTAGGAGTTGAGATGATAACCACCTCTAACCACCACAACTACCATGAAGATCTATCCACATCTAATTGTCTATAAATGAAGAATGTGTGATCAAATTTATGCAGAGATTAGAGAGAGCATTCATAATGTGTGATCAAATTTATGCAGAGATTAGAGAGAGCATTCATACAATTGTACTTTAAAGTTTCTATTATATCCGTTTTGTACCGTAGAGAAGAAAGCTTGAAAACTTCTCTTCGGTTGGGAATCTCTTAGCAATCGGGATGATTGTTAGACTTGGGTAGACGGATTCTTTTGTGTTTGGTCACATCATTCATAAGTGATCATATTGTTAGATTTCACTTTGAGAAATATGTTGTCTTGTATTTGTTCATAAACATGTGATATGTCTTTTGCACTGAAGACCCTACTGGTGAAACACCCAGTAGAAAGTTTTGAAAGATCTCTGTGCTAATCTCTTCTTTTAAATTTCCGATGTACACTGTTACTGTTTTTGTTCCAACATTTTGTGTAACAATGTACACTCCGATTAGAATTCCACTAAGCACACACCACATGTTCTAACAGAAATGATTAAGAAGTTTATTCTTATTTTTAATTTGTGCAAAAAATATATCAATGGAGGCTTAGCATAGTCCAAAAAACGACGTGCCCATTCTCTTTCCAACCATTACTGCTATTGCTTTCTCTGCTTCGTCGCCAAATGCATACGCGGAGGAAGATGATCAGTGATTATTAGAAAAATAAATCTTAAGGTGTGTATTTAATAAATTAGGATTAGTGTAGACTTTTAAAAAATATATAATTTAATTATATAATTAAGGGTGGTATTTAATAAGAAAGGGTGTGCATTTAGTGAGAATCTTAATAATATTATATGAGTGGGATCACAACCTAAAATGAATTATAATATCACGTAAAGCTAATAAAGTATTAATACGAGTCTCATACTCATTTCTTGTCTTTAACATTTTTAAGCCTTGTTAACCCACCTAATAATTTTAATGAACCATACACTCTCTAAGCGTAACCCATTTTAAGGGTTGTACCCAGCACATACGATAATTTTTATAGAATTATGGATTTGTGATCAACTTGGATTGCAATAAAATCAAAGCAAAACTAATACTAGAAAGAAAAGAAAAAAATCATATAGTTCAACTACTTTGAATGGGTAACATTATGAAGTAGCAGCTCTGAATGGGATTCATTTTATGTATAAAAAAGTACTGTGTATCTAATTATGGCAGCAACACATCATTTTTCTAACAAAATGGAGTGCTGAATAAGGGAAAAATCTAGTAAACTCATGACAAAAATTAGTTAAACCTTTTTAGGAGGCAGCAGCAGCAGAATTTTCTTCATTGCTCCACCAAAAACTTACTGAAAAACTTGTTGTGAGAGAACGCACATAGTGCCACCACTTGGGAGGGATGTATAGCATTTCGCCTTCCTCTAGTATGCAATCCACAAATTCCAAGTCGACTATCTTCGGAAACTCTTCCTCGTCAATATTATCCAGATCAACCTTCAATTTTCACAAAGAGAAAACAACACAAACCTTTCTTAGATGTAAGGAACGAGTTAGATGAAACTTAGTGATATGATAACTTAGAACCTGCCGGGATGGGGATGAGTAAAATGAGTCATGATCGATTTAGAAGTCGGTCTCATAAGAGACCTTACCACATGAAAAAAGCCAAATATTGGAAAGCAAGTCCACAAACCGTATAAACTATCAAATTCACAGAGTAAAAGAAATAAAAATATCCATTCAACCATATAGTCAGAAAACAAAGATTCACATGATTTTATATCAAGGAAAGATATGAGAGAAAGACAGCATTTGTTTTTTGTTTATGATCATTAGTCACTTGTCCATTTTCCTGAATTGGATGAAGATACACAATTTAATCAACATTCTTTAGTGCAAACACAACAAAATACTCATAAAACTAAAAAGGAAGTAGCAGGAATAGCATCAAGACAACAAGGGCTACACACCAATAAATTTACCAATAATAAGCAACACTGCTCAAGACAACACATTTTGTCCTATTCTACTAAAATAGTTTTAACAACCACGCTGCACATTATTTGCAAGTGTTTATTTAGTGATCATTCATATAAAACAATACAATAATTGAATTTGGAATGTAAATATGTATATAGAGGAAATTGTTGTTGGTAACTACATGACATTCTCCTAAAAATATTATTTGCACAAATTCATAGTTATAATATAAACATGCAGACAAAATATCTAGCAAGAAACTTTAAAATGTAAAACAAATTATAAATGACATCTAAAAGTATAAATTTACCAACTAAAGAATCAAGATAAATATAAAATTTAGTATCTTTAGAATAGGTGAGTTTATCTTGAACTTTACAGAATACTCTCACTTTGATACTAAATTTTAATGTAACAAACTAGTAATCAGATTGGTATAAGGTATACTGTAATTGGTAAAGATTTATATTCACTCTTTAATTATCTAAAATAGCATTAACATTATAATTCTAAAATGATTAATTTATACTTAGACAATGAATTCAATTCTTTTTCATGTTATGAACCATTCATATACAATGGAATTTAAAATAATCGTACTCCAAAAAATGTTTCTCAAGCAAGAGACTTTTATTAAAGATATATATAGATATAACTATTAACTAATGACACATGGAAGAACTACCTGACTGGAATTGCAAAGCATGGACTCCGAATGCGGATAAAGCTCTTCTGACAGTGAAGCATGGTAGAGTCTGATATACTTTTTGCCAACAACCTGAAAATGACAAAACCATTAACTGTTGCTCATAAGGAGAAAAAGGCAATAAATAAAGTTAACAAGCACATTTGGCAGTCTCAATTCTGTCGGGAAGTTAAGTTCACAAATTTTAAACTAAACAAGTAACTAACTTCTAGCTTGTCTGTAGGCAAACATGTACCAAACAATTAATGATACAATCATTGAAAACCTAATAAGAACACAATTAAAGTGTATTGGGTGGCAATCTTCCAAAGACATACACACACACACACAGAGATCAATGCACAAGCACAATTTAAATCCAATACCCTCCCCACAAAATATCATTACACAGCCCATTCTAGAATGCACATGCTATGTAATACAGAATACATGCACACCTGGGCAAGTATATTATGATGCGGATCATGATGCAGTGGAGTTACTGTCCCAGGAGGACCGAACCAAGCATTAAGTGACCTCATCTCTCCACCAACAAAACAGTAGTCAGGTATAAAAATATCCTTCTTCAGCTCTTGTATCTGGCATTAGATACCAAAATCGTTAGAAGGGTGATTAATACTCCCTTTAACCAGGAATAGTTTTCCCCTTTGACTTCGCACGTTAAGAAAAGTGTACCTTTTATGGGTATTATGGTATTTTTTGGGTAATAAATAAGTGATAAAATATGTTAGGTGAGTTAGGTATGATGGGTTTTTTGTAAATAAGTGTATGAGGAAGGTTAGTTATTGTAACGTTATTACCCTTTTAGGAAGGTGAAAGCTTTTGTGAGACAAATGAAAATGGAAAAGGTGAAAACTTTTGTGGGACGGAGGGAGTATTATATACCACCAAGTGCAGTTCCTATAATTTAATGCACACACCTGATCAAATAATTTGTGTTGGGCTAAATATGTTGTGCTTGCCGAGGATCGGTTTCCGGATTGAATCCTATCTAGAAACTCAGAAAATGATATCAACTCTTGCTTCCAATCTGTAGATAAATAGTGTTTTCCCACCTGTTGAGGATTTTCAAGATATAAATATTCCAGGAAAAAAAAAACATAAAAAATTTTGTTTACAGGGAGAAACAAGGTATGGAAGGTAACAATGGGTAACTGTCATGCAAGGCGTGCGTTCTGCAGTTTTAAAACTAAGGTTTCTTTGGTTTCTTAAAGCCAAATTCACCTCTCCCAAGTCCCAATTCATTCTTCACAATCAGAACCAACACTCATGTTTCCTTGTACATCATATACATAATAGGGAAAATAGATTTTTTTGTCCGCTAACTTTGCCCAATTTTGAATTTAGTCCATAAGTTTTTCACTTTTTGAAAATCGTCCATTATATTTGCAGAATTTTGAAAATCGTCCATTATATTTGAAAATTTTGAAAATCGTCCATCATGTTTACCAAGTTCAACAAAATCGTCCGTTTCAACAGGTCATTAGCAGGTTATTCTAAAAATAAAAATAAAAAATATGTAAAATATATATATATATATATATATATATACTATTTTTAAAAAAATAACCTCCACTAAGAATTTATATTATACTCTCTCCGTCCGCCCGAAAGAGGGCATTTTGCTTTTGTGCACGTTGATTAAGAAGTATTGTTATTTAATGTGTAGTGGATAATTGTATTAGTGGGAGGTGGATCCCATATTTTAATTAGATTAGTGGGTGTGTATGGATCTCATGTGTGTAAAAAAGGAAGTGACCCTCTTTGGAACGGACGACCAAAATGGAAAAAATACCCTCTTTCGAGCGGATGGAGGAAGTATCAATATTTAGTCAAATTTGCTCCACTTTAGTAATGAGATTAATATTGTTTGTTTGGTATACGGAAGTGAAAAATGAAAAGTAAGATAAAATTGGTTAAATAAAAATATGATATAGATTAATTGGGGTGAAAATATTCAAATGACCTGCCATAGCAGGTCAAAGGACCAAAATGTTGAATTTTATGAAGTTAATGGACTAATTTCAAAATTGTTATAAAATTAACGGACTAATTTCAAAATTAAAAAAGTTAATGGACTAATTTCAAAATGAATGAAAGTTAGAGGACGAAAAAATCTTATTTCCCTACATAATATCAATTCATCAAAGTCCTCAAAATACTCATTCAATTTTTTCACATACATTCTCATCCAAAAACACTCAACCCCATCCAAACATTTTTTTTTCTGTTAAAGAATCTAAATCATAAGAACATAAATATAGTAAAACTCTAGAATGAATGCAGGGAAAGTTGGTGATTTAAAATTAAAAGGAATGTTCTCACATGCTAAAGAGAGCAATAAAACTATAATGAAAACTCAAGTATTGTCAAAATCCACCAAGAAAAAAGGCTAGATACCTCAACTGGAATTGTTCGAAATCCAGCAACCTTTTTAAGGTAATTAATGTCATTCCATCTATCCTTGGCTGGCCAATGATTCAAAGAATCACTAATAATCACTGGAGAACCAGTGTTAAAATGGTCCACCAAGAATCCTTCCAATGAAAGTCTACACTTTTTCCCCACCATTTTACTGGAAAGTGACTTAGAGGGTAATAGTCTAACTGCCTGTGTTGAAATTCAAGGTAAAAGAGAGTGCCATTAGTCCTAGTGAAACCATTAAAGTTTCAAAAAAAAAAAAAAAAAAAAAAAAAAAAAAAAAAAGGGAGCAGCATGAGGAATTTTCAAATAGCTACTCCTTAGATACAAACAAGAGAATGTAAACTTTAAAGGCCAACAAATCTTGGTTGCAATTTCAAATGGGTTTGTAATATTGTTACTTCTTATTGCATTGCAACTCTTTGATTAAGTTCCATCTCCACCAGCATTGAGGTGATGAGAGGATTCTCCTGAGCTCATTTATGTGTATCTCAAATTTCCTTGAAACTTATCATAACATAGTCAGAAATGGGTTAATTGTGATCCTAATTTTAATCCAGTAGATATCACATTTTTCACAAATTAAAATGATTTGTGTATCCAAGTTCATTTACATTCAAGCCAGAGAAGAAAAAGGCTCAGAAAGCAAGAATTTGAAATCAAGATCATCACTGTTATCCAGACAAACAATTGAAATAGGAATTACCTTCTGAGTCCTCAGATTCACACATTCATACATGATATATCCCATCTTAAAATGTTCTATCAAATGCACTTGAGGAATTATCAACGGGCGAACATTGCCAAAATTGAAGGCTAAGCCCCAAAAATTTTTAAATTAATAATTGTAACTGTACTAACAATCTCCCACAGTTTTTCTGTATCAATTTAATTAAGTGGCAAATCAGAATCAAAGGGCTGTATTCTAGAGATAGGTATAGGGAGAGAGGGAGAAACGAACCTCACCTCCGCCAAGTCAAAACCCTTACACCAGGTATCAGCCTTTTGCTGTTTCCCATCACTAAACTCCATTGCGCTCAAAGCAGCAGTGACTTTCCGAATGCACATATTCAAGTCATCTCTGAGAGTCATACCGCCCATGATGAGGCCCATATCAAGCGCTCTGAGAGCGAGCTTATGCTCACCCGAATGATAATGGTGCTTGGCCACATGGAGGCAGGCCATTGCATAGGCGTCGCGCCAGATGGGAACCACAGAGTGCCATGGACCGGAATGGAGTTGCTCCCATGCCAACTCCCTGGAGGCCTCCGCAGCTCGATGGTCTCCGGCGGCCGCCCGGGTGGCCATGGAGGTGAAGGCGTAGCCGCCTTCCTCTGCTATATGCTGCAAGAGAGACGAGGTTTGGGAGTCCAGGACTGGAGTTTCGAGGGTTGCGTCGTGTGAGGTGGTGGCTGACATGGGCGGTGAGGAGAGTGCGGCGGCGGCGGCTGCGGGAGTTGAGTGTGTAGAAGGTTCTAAGAGAGAGAGTGGCGAGAGATATTCTGGTGCTTTTGGGCGTATTTAAGGGGAATGAGAAATATCTCAGGTGCAAAGATCAATGGCTCTCAGATATTTTGATTGAATCCCACACCATAATTAACCCCACCCCCCTTTAATAAATAGAGAATGAGTGTATATTAGGTGCACCCGGGTGCAACCTTGCACCCAATCTTTTATTCTATTTTGTATACATGTTATTTTCTTTTGTATACATGTTTTGTAATAATTGTATACTTTTTTCACAATAAGTTTTTCATTAAAAAAACTAACATTCATATGTGTATAACTTTTTATTCAATAGTGTATACATGTATTTTAATAATTGTATATTTTTTACACTCAATTTTTCATTAAAAAAATTAAGTGTTAAATTGTATACATTTTTACTCATAATTGTATATGTTTTTGTTTATATTTGTATGTGGGTGCACACGAAGCTTCGTGTGCACCCGGGTGCACACTATATTTAGCCATAGAGAATTATTGTCCACTCTAAAAATATAAAATACAAATATACTAAACTTTAATAAAAATGCTCAATTTTGAGTTAATTTTACCATATTACACCTACTGGCTCAAAGTCAGTTATTGTCAGCTTATAAAACAAGACAAAAAGCACTTAATGACCGAATAATATCCATTTTCTTACTATTAATTTTGACATTATTATTTTTTCCATATTTATTGTATAAGGCCGAGTGAAGTGTACATGCATATATTTAAATTGAAAGACCGAGTGAAGTGTATTTTCACTATATATTTTAGTCACGCTGCTTCCTCGTCTTTCACTATAACGAGTATAAGACCGAGTGACCGAGTATTATAGTGAAAGACCGAGTGATGCTATATTACCATTTTCTTGCTATTAATTTTGACATTATTATTTTTTTCATATTTATTGTATAAGGCCGAGTGAAGTGTATATGCATATATTTAAATTGAAAGACCGAGTGATGCTATATAAATATGGAAGACCGAGTGAAAACCGAGTAAAAAAAATTATAGTGAAAGATAAAATTATAGTGAAAGACCGAGTGACCACTTTAAAAATATAGGGAAAGACCAAGTGACCACTTTGGTGTTTAAATTGAATTATAAAGTGGTCATAAATTATACTAATATTATATACTAAATAATAATATACAGACATTTAAACTCCCTTCCGAGTGACTACATTAAATTGTGATTTACTATAAGTTAATGTTTTTTATTATTAGTGATGTAAATTATCATTGAATTTTTAAATTAATTTAGATTAACGTAATGTAAAGTAGAGTTCACAAAATATCAAATATCAAGCATAAAATATTAATAGATACTAAATTGTAGCTGAAATGGTAAGTTCACATTCTTCAATTTCTTCCTTCTTGATTTCCATTACGAATTCGGTCTTACATGAACACTAGGTCTTACATGAACTCGCTCAGAAACCCTAATTTCTCATAATTTTACCACTCGGTCTTTCCAATTTTTCACAATGCGCGTTCAATTTCAACACAATATTATTCCAATTTCCGACTAATACAGAGATACAAAATCATTAGAACACTAAATTCTAACACTAAAATCATAAACAACGCATGCTCATTAATTCACCATTACAAAAAAAAAATTACGGCAGTATATATATATATATATATTAAAAACTCTATATTATACATCAAAACAAGGCAGTATTAGAACGAAAAATCATTGGTTGCTCCATCTTTCTGGGATTTGAATCTGTAGCCAATTTATCGCCAGAAATTTAAAAAAAATTGAAAAATTGTGTCCCTGCAAATTTGGGGACCGAGTACAAGAAAGAGGCAGGAGAGAGAGGGAGTAAAAAATATTTTAAATAAAAAGTCAAATTCAAATATCTGGAATGGCCGAGTAAAGGGGAGCAAATATTGGGTCAAACTGACTCAAAGTCAGTCAACGAAGACTCTATCCACTTTCAAGGGTAGTTTAGTCAAATTGTCTAAAAAATGAGCATTTTTCCATTTTTTGAAATGAACTGAGCATTTTTGTAAATGGATTTTTGGCCGAGAGTACTGTAGCATAGGCCCTAATAAATAATCAAACATAACATAATATCCTCCCTTTCCTAATAACTGAAACATTTTCCATTAAAATTTCAAATTAACCTCTAATCAAACGCAACTATTAGAAGATTAACACGTGGCAAGGATTAGAATCTAGGATTTATTTGTATTCTCACTTCACTTATGAAAATGAATAATACAGAAAATATCATATTAAAGTCTTAGTAAACATGTTCCTTTTGATTATGGATAAATAATAATAATTTTAGGGTAATTTTGGGTGCATCGATGCACCCCAAATTTATAGATTAAATATGTAGTAGGGTAGTTTTTTTAATTAATTATTTAATTTTTTTAATGTTGAAGATTAATTTGTGTAATAATCTAATGATTTAAATTGTCCATGCACCCTACTTGGAGTCATAATTTTTTTTTACATCAAATCAAATTTTACGAGGTGTGTGATGATATGCAAGCAAAGATACGAGTGATTTAAGAATTAATGAGTTTTAGAGATGTTCACAAGAGTAAATTTTAAAATGCTGAGTTCGAACAAATAACAAACATAGCATCAGAGTAATCAAAATTTTCATTTGTTTTGGGGTGCTTGTTTATACGTGAAACATTGATATAATATCAAAATGTAAAAAATAATCTATACTTCCTGATTTGATTCATCTAAGTTCACATCTTATAAAAGAAAATTACATTTTTCAAAATTGACATTCATTTTTAATAGTACTACATAACTAGAGTTTGAACTCGTGCGTTGCACGAGACAAATGTATTCTGATGTTATTTAAATTCAAAGGAGAAGTCTAAATCATGCCTTTTGGATAAATCATTCTATCTTTACCCGAAGGAGAAGCCTAGTAATACAGTCTCATGCAGCAGTAAGATTATCAAAAAAAATAGTGTCGTGTGTTGCATGGTCAGGGATTTTGTCAAATAAATAGCTCTTAACTAAAAATATACCTTAATTTTTTATTTTTTATTTTTATAATATACTCTCTCCATAATACATGCTATGTAAACTCTTGGGGTACAGTATACCAAAAACCATTGGGGTAAAATCTTAATTTCACCCTTTGAACAAACATTATTTCCTACCGATAAATGGTAAACCCTCAGGGTACAGTATGCCCTAAACTACTGGATAATAGTATACCATAAACCATAGGGGTCAAGTCATAATGTTACAATTGGAGCAAACGATAAACCCTGCCGATAAATATTAAACTCTCTGTGGACATTATGCCATAAACCACTGAAAAAAGTATACCATAAATCGCAGGGGTAAAGTCGTCATTTCACTGCTGAGAAATATTAAATCATCAGGGTACAATATGCCACTAAAGTTATACCACTAATTATTTACATATAATATACAATTTTATGTAATATCATATTAGGTAGTTGTATATTTATTAATTAGTATTTAGTGCCCGTACTTATTTAAAGGTATCATACCATATTTATTTAAATATCAACAGCTCATACCCGAATCTGTGTCGTTTAAAAATTTATTACTATATTTGTAACTACTCCAAAATTATTTATCAATATTCGTAGGATAAAACGGGGTACCAGAAAATATAATTATTAGAGATAATCAATATCGATGTTAGGAGAACATGTAATTCGTATCCATTTAAATGTTCACCATCCGTGATCGGACATGTCCAATTTAAAAAATTTATAATATATCATCCCAAATTTATTATTGTATTGCATCTCGTATGCTTGATTAATATTTACCTAAGGGTGAATCGAATCGAAATTAGGACCGATGAAAGAATTATTCACATGTAATATATTTATTTCTCGATTTCATTTCTATAAGAAAAATTATTTACACATATTATATTCATAAATTAAAAAAATAAAAAATTAATAGATCGTTCACTTAAAATTATTATTATATTTTGAAAAATGAAAATCTTCTCTCATACATTTTTATGAATCTCCTAAAAACTACATTTATACTTAGTCATAATTTGATTATAGGCATTTCAATTAATTACTCCCTCCGTCCGCTTCTAAGGTATCAATTTTACTATTTTTGACGTCCGCTTCAAAGGTATCCATTTCCCCTATTTAGTAAAAAAGTACACAATATGGGACATCACTTCCCTCTAATACAACTATTCACTTTATATATAATAATAATACTTCTTAATCCACGTGCAAAAAACAAATGGATACCTTAGAACCTGATGGAGGGAGTATATTATAAGAGGGCTTCCTATAACCTTTTAAATATATTTCTCATAAATTAGTTGTAATCAAACCAATGATTAATTTCTCAAACCAAGTATTTGTTATACCAAATAATCAAATCAAGTATTAAAGAATATATTATTGTAATATATATTAGTTTGAGAGATATAATATTTTAGTGTATAATCGGTAGTTGTTAGGGATTATAGCAGGTAGGATATCCACTATAGGGGTTCCGTACGTACTCGTATGCATTTAAATATAAACTACTCATTTTCGTACCCATTTCATTAAAAAATATATATTGTCATACTCATACTCGTCCCAAACTTGTTTATCAATACCCGTAGATTACACATACCCATTTAATACTAATTTATTTTAGAAACATATTTATATTTAAAATAAATATGATTAAATAAAAAATATCATTTAAAAATTAATATTTTAAAAATTCATTATAATATTTGTATCCGTCCCAAAGTCTTTTAGTGGACGATGGGTTCTGGCCTTCCCCGAATTAGTCGGTCTATAGACCGGATACCGGTGCATAAAAAAATACTCGTAAATTACTCATACCCATTTAATACTATTTTTTTAAAGTATATTTTTATTGATTAAAATTAATATTTTAAATAAACTTATACTATTACTGATTAAATATAAAATAAATATAATATAATTCTATTACAAAAATATGATCTAAACCCTTATTTTATATGAACTTATACTATTACTTATTAAATATAAAATAAATATAATATAATTCTATTACAAAAATATGACCTAAACCCTAATTTTATAAGTTATTATAATAATAATTGAATAATATTACAATAAACTCTAAACCCTAAAACCGTATCCCTAAATCGTAAATCAATATAATCTATTTAAATTAATTTATAAGTTATTATAATAATTAAATAATATTACCCCAAACCCTAAACTATATAATTAAAAATTAATTCAAATTGTTTAGGAATAATTAACATAATAATTTGAAATAATTAAATTAGTAGTAGTTATGTATTATATTTAATGAAAAAATAATATTAAGCACACATATAAAGAATCATTTTGAATGAGGTAGTATTTTAAATTAAATAAGGTATCATTATTATGACAAAAAATTAATGGCCAAAATTTAATATTATAATTATGATGAATAGATGAGGAAATAATAAATATGAAATGACTTTTAATTTAGTGAGTCAAAAATGACTTTTAATTTAAAAAAGACCTCCAATCAAAATGAGTCAAAAAGTGATTTTTAATTTTTTACTTAACAGTAAATATAAAAAAAAAATGGTGTACCCCACCATTAGGGGCCCCCACCGCCCCTGCCCTGGGGATTGGTGGAGGAGGTAAATCGCAGGATGTGCCTCAAGTGGCTTATAGGTAGGGCTCACTGTTAAACTTGTGCTTGCAAGGGGCCAAATCCATGCCAAAGGCATGATTCGAACCCCCACCCTGCAGCAATCAAGCTCTGCTGGAAGGTCTTTCCACCCTCCCCTCTACCACTTGAGCTATGCCCTGGGGGCACAGTAAATATAAAATGAATACGGCTGTAGGGAGTAGTTCATATCGGATTATACACCAAATCTCCTATTATACTTTTGTGTTATATTTTCTTTTTCATAGTATATTTAATTTAATAAATGACACATATGACAGAGAAAAATTTTAGGATAAAAACCATTTTTGACCAGTAACTTTGGTTATGTACATACCAAGAAAGATAATTTTTGGGTTGTTCCCATTATCTTCCAAATTGCAATAATGTTTCCGTTGGAAATTGAAGAAATTGTTGGAATTGAACACCTGAATCATGTCATGTAACCGAAGAGGCTTTTCGGTGGGATGATAAACAAACTTGTCTCATAACTTTAACCATGTATGATTTTTTTTGGTTTTATTTCACTATTTTTAAACACACGGTGGGCATTTGGGAAAAAAAATTCAATTATAGCCCTTAAGATTTATTCCCTCCGTCCGCTTTCAAGGATATCATTTTTCATTTTGGGCGTCCACCCCTAAGAGTCTCATTTTTTTTTATCCACACACACCCACTAATACAACTAAAATATGAGACTCACACCTCCACTAATACAACTACCCACTATACATTAAATAACAATACTCATTAATCTTCGTACCCAAAAGCAATGAATTCGGACGGAGGGAGTAAGCCTTAACTATAGTCTTCTCTCTCTTGCATGTCATCCATTCAACAATACGGTACAGAAGATAATGTACTAAAACGACACAGAGAATGCGAATCGATTTCTAAATAGTACCAATGTCGTCCGTTTACTAAAATGACAGAATAAATTTACAAGTAATTTTATACGGAGTATACATACGAATGTTCAATTAATTCATAAAACTTTCATAAACCAGATCTACCAAAACGGTTCTAGCTCATGATGTTGCGAAGAACAATCATAAGTTGAATAGATCTTACCATATGTCCGGAATCGATTTCTAAATAGTACCAATGTCATCCAATTCCATCAAAAATTGAAGGAGAGCACGTAAATGTAACGGAATTGAGTGAAAGATTTTCTGGTGGGCATTTTTAAACTTCTTTTACAGACTGCGTGGAATTTTTAATTTTTATCAAAATATATTTCAAACAAACATAAACATTAACTCGACTTCTGGAGTTCCTTCACCACCACCGTTAAAGAAAGGGTCTAGACACTGGAGTCACCGCTATGCTATGGAGGAGCCTTTAACAAAAGTCAACTACTAGAGACTCATCTGGAGTATATTATTAAAGGCAAAAGCTCCTGTGCGCCCGGGGACACGGAAAGATGCTCCGTGTCCCCATGTGAACACAACCCTCCCCTCCAATCCTATTTAAACCTATGTATTGCTAGGAGTTTAAATTGTAAAGGGGCATGAAAATTGTAAAGGCGCACGGAATGTGCTCCGTGCGCCCGAGTGCACAGGAGCCTTACTTATTATTAAATCCTTTAAAAAAAGAACTAAAAGGACACTCCATTCAAATTACACACAGCAATTAAGTTTTAGCAACAAGAGAAATGAATTAGAGCATGAGGTCTGATCTTGCAGGCAACCTCTTGAAGAAATTAGTCGAGAGGGGTGGTCTTACTCCTCAGCTTAGGATGCCTCAACACATACAACCCCTATCTGCACCGGCGTCACGTACAGCACCACCGCCGCCAACAAGCAGAACCCCACAAACAACCCCGACGCCCTCACACCCCAACCTCTCCCCCTGCGCCGCCACATCCCCTATAACACTCTGTATCCTCCCCCCAATACTCCTCAGCCGATCATACCTCATCCACACCCTCTCCGACGACTTGGACGTCGGAAACGTGTCGAACTCTTCGTCCAAGTCGTCCGCCCCGACAGCGTCCGCATGGGACAGCCGGATTTCCATGTGTGGAGGGTGCCGAGGCTTGTAGTTCTACATCCCGACGAAGAATAAACAGAGGAAGAGGGTGGGGAGGATGAGGTCCGGGTAGAGGACGAGGATGAGGAGCGATACTATCTGTATCGCCTGGTGCCTCAGCATTTGGAGCTGATGCACGTAGTGCATCTTGGGAAGCAGGGGATGAGCATACTTGTGCAGCATGTTGAGATATGAAGTGCAAGAGAATCTAACTGCTAGATGGACTTCTCCCATCTTCTTCACGCCACTAGTTTTCAGCACGATCAATGGATACGAGTGTGTGTAAACTCGCGAGCAATGCATGTTTCTCTAGATTGTGCCATTTTGGTGTGACACCCTTGTTGTCTAGCCTCCTCTGGACAGTGTTCAATGATATCAAACACCTCCCTAATATCTCATCCTTGTTGCTTCCAACTCTCTCTTCCACAGTGATCACCAATGGCTCTTCAAACGGCTCTGCAACCACAAACACAAGATCCTCATTCCACGTCGGATTCACACTCTTCACTGCAGAAATCTTGGTCTTAAGAGCCTGGTTTCCAAGAACCACCTTAGTACACACTTCAGGGGGTCTATTTTTGTCACTAGGAAGCAAATCTTGACACTGGATAACATTCACCCGAAGGTACCACACAGCAAGGTCGAACACCGCTCGCCCGATGAAGTCTCGTCGAGGACAACGTCCTTGTCCTAGACGACGACCTCCACGTGGGAGGCCTGGAGCTGATCCTGGGAAAAGGCGAACACTAGATTCCATTCGGGATTGGATTTCTTCTCGAAGTGCTTTGTGACCCCCTTGTAGTTGCCTAGCTTCACCTCCACGTAGGGATCGCATGACCCTGTAACGTCCTTTCCCTGCAGCTCTCTAGCTTTCACTACTCGAACGTAGAGATACTCCATCTGTTCGACCAGATCGTATGCAACGATCACCTTGTCGCCACCGGTGATCACCCCTGACCCTGCTATCTTTGGAGCTGTTTGCTTGATGGCAAACTCTTCCATATTTCTTGATTCTCTTCTGATCTCCAAACTCAACGATATGTATGGCCTTCAATATCTATCTTTCTGGCTTAATTTGAAGCCCCTTTAATGAGCAAGGGACAAACTATGTATGAGAGAGAGATAAGTTTGCAGGGGAACATGAAACAAATGTGGTGTTTGAAATCATCAAGAAAGTGTAGATGAGTGGGTGTTCAAGTGTGTTACCTCAAGTAACTGATTACGAATGGTTCTCAGAGTAGGTTTGAGTTGCTGTAACCATCCTTGAAAATAATTGGTTGTTTGCGAAGGTAGGAAAGATTTCTAAGTACAGAGTTAGTATGTCAGATCATTAATAATTAACGTAACACTGAATTAAGGTTTTATTATTTGTGATGTGATGCAATTATACAATGTTTTTGCTTCTTATACCACTACTTAACCATACAAGCAAGCCAATAAAATTCAATTGTTATATTTTACTTGTATGTTTGATTTGGAATTCAAAATTACTCCTCGTCCCGTCCTTATGGCTATGTTTGCTTTTTGCACGGGATTTATGAATATAATATTTTATTGTGTATTGAGGAGAGAAATAATAATTTAATGTAAAGTATGTAGGTATATTAGTGGGATGTGTGGGCTCACAGAGGGAAAAGTAATTAATTTGTGTGAGTCTCATATGCTAAAAAGGGAAATTTAACCATTAGGATGGGACGCCTAAAATAGATATATGTAACTATCAGCATGGGACGGGGGAGTAAGTAAGAGAAAATATTAACTTAAGAATGGGGCTCTTGTGCCCCGAGGACACCGTGCCCCTTTGCAATTTCCGTGCCCCTTTGCAATTTAAACTCCCTAGCAATACAAATGTTTAAATAGAATAGAGAGGAGAAGGGTTGTGTTTACATGGAGACACGGACGTCCCCTTTTGCCTTAACTTAATTGAGATAATGTTTGATATGATAAAAGTAATGGTGAATATATTTTGTAACTGTATACTATATAAAAGATTTATTAAGTGTAAATTTTAAAATGATAAATTCAAATTAAACATAAGTGTAGGGTTCTCTCTCTACGTGTGTATCCAACAGTTTTCTCTGCCAAATTCGTTTTCTATTACTAGACTAGTGGTACTAGCGTTGAGAGAGAGAGAGATCTTGTTTGTTGAAGCAAATAAACTCAACAAGGAAACATCTTCGTAAGCTCTCGGCATTTCTATCGACGGTTTCTCCATACTCAGACAAATAAATATCCACTCTCACCTTTTTTATTTTATTAATCTCACCTGTCACGTCATAACTTCTTAAATAAATATATCTCTACATCAATATTAATATAAATGTATCAATATTAATACTAACATTTATCATTTGTAGGTTTTAATAAAAAAAATTAGTTTAATTCTTATGGGTATAATTTAATGTCCAAATTTAGCACATTTTATGAGTGGAATTGAGAAAATTTAGAAGAAGAAAAAAAAGTGTTTTAAGTGTATAAAGCAAAATAAATTAGAGGTATTTTGAATAATTCAATAAAAAAAATGTATGAAGATGAGTTCAACGTAAAAAGTGACAATTGTGTAGTATTGTGACTCAACTTGTTTACAAACACATTAAACAAACACTAAATGAGTCTATTTATGAGTTTTTAACAAATGAACTATGCATACTCTGTTCTTTTACAAAACTAGCTTAAAAACAAACCTCGTTCATTTGATTAATTGGATGCACATAAAACGAGCTCTTACCAAGCTGAGTCACGAACTGTCAACCGCACATTCTATTCGCTTACACACCCTAGGGTATGCCATAAATTGCATTCTCAAAGTAATGTACTCCCTCCGTCCCAAAATTGATTGTACTGTTACTGTAGGTACGGAGTTTAAGAAATGTTGACTTTTTAGGGGTATTGTGGTATTTTTAGGTAATAAATAAATTATAAAGTATGTTATGTGTGTTAGGTAAGTGTGGTAAAGTTGTAATTAAGATGAACTTTTAGGGGTGGGGATTGATGTGATATTTCCTTTTTTGGAAAGGTGCAATCTATTTTGGGACGGATAAATGTGGAAAGTGTGCAATCAATTTTGGGACATAAAACATTTCCGACCATTAAAACATGGAGTTTCATTCCAATCTCTCTTAGTCTTGCACCACTAGCAGGTCCAGCTTACTAGAAAAACTCATGCATACAAAGGAGAGTTGGAGCTGGTTGCCAACCCATTCCTGATTATCACCCAAAAAAAATTCCTCTATATTCCTGCTTTCCAATATTACAGTGCAGCCTCATTGTAAGATCTCAACTAGTGGGATTTAGGAATATTTAGATCCTTGAATATGGGGCTATCCACTCCCACGCCCATAGCATTCAGACCGTTGTCAACATATATCACAGCCCCAGTAATGGCAGAAGCCAGTGGAGATGCCAGGAAGGCAGCAGTGTTTCCTACCTCGTCTGTGAAAATACATTTGAGAGAAGAAAAGGAACAACAGACGCACATAAATTGCTAATAGAAACAACGATCATGAAGCTTAAGGCTTAGACAGTGTCATTGTGGTTTACCTGCTGATAATTCTTTCTGAAGAGGAGCATTTTCCAGGGAGTAATCGATCATCATATCGATGAATCCTATAGCTTTTGCAGCACGACTTCTTAATGGTCCTGAGTTTTTGTATTGAAAAAGGCAATACTTAGTAATAACACAGAAAGAGGCTGGTTTCAAGTCGATCGATCACTTGCAATGTAGGTGTCAAAATAAACTATCAGCTTATATTATCCTCCTCCCACTATTATAGATATTAACAGTTTTGCAATTTCTTATTGTTAAGAATAATATAATCCAGCAATACAGAAAATTTACCAGCAGATATGGTGTTCACCCTGACTTTATGTTTCCTTCCTGCTTCAAATGCAATCACCTGATAAAACCAACAAGTTAACAACCCAGAGGGGTAAGCAACAAATCAGAAGAAAAGAGAAAAGAAAATCCAGTGATCTCTGAATAGATTGCCTTTGTATCACTTTCTACCGCTGCTTTAGCTGAGCTCATTCCACCTCCATAACTGTTTTATGCACAAAGTTAAAAGCTAATCAATCTCTTTAGAAATGTTAAATTTTAGAGATCATGAATATGCCAAAGCAGACATACCCAGGGATGATCCTCTCAGATGCAATATATGTTAGTGAGATTGATGAACCACCTGAAGCAGAACCCGTCCTCTAAACTCGATAGATATTTTTGACCAAAAAAAAGATGCTAATAGAAGATTTTGATGTTGTGGAATAGACAATTGTACAAATAAAAAGATGTGGGAACAGAAAAAGAAATACACATGCCTGGGTTGATAATTGGTAGGAAATGCTTCAGTAAGGACACATAAGAATAACTAGATGCAGATATTGCTGCAAGATATCCCTGTCTCGAGGTTTCCAGCAGGGGCTTGGTTACCTAGTTTTACATGATTTTGTTAAAGCACAAAATGTTTCATGGACTACATTAAGTAATAATTTCGAAGAAAATATACCTCTGGCCCATTAGCAAGTGAGTGCACAAGAATGTCAATGCTGCCAAAATCTTGTTTCACACATTCTGCAACTTCCTGTGAGATATTTCAAAACCATTAAGATGAGTGTCCTTTAATCTGAATATATAATAACCCACATCAAGTTTGGAAGTCAAGTTGTTGTGGTTAATAAGTAGGTACAATAGACTTGTCTAATGATAAAAATGTTCATTTCTCGCAAACAGGTGCAACCGCAAATTGATTCCTAGGAGCCTTGCATACATATGTGTAGCTTCTAGGGAAATACCCCATCAGCCTGGAGCTAACTGAAAATCAATATCTGAGTAATTGAATAGTCCAAAAAATCAATGCTCAACCTAAGTAAACAGAAAGGCGAAAATTGTTGGTCAATCAGTTCAATTTCTAGGCTTTTAATACTCTAACGCTGTTTAATATCCTATGTTACCAAGTCAAACTGACTAAAATAAAAATTTTAAATCCTGAATAAGTGAAAAACTGAAATGATGTAAAACCATCAAAATGGGAACAAACTTCTTAGTGGGAAAATTACTGAGGCCAACAATAAGTGATGGGTAGAGACTGTATAATTTAGATTTTCAAGCTATGAGCAAAGCAATCATCATGCTCTCTGCCATAAAACCATTTTACTTTTTACTCTATACAGAAATATTGCAACATTTGAGCTTGGCCAAGCATAAATAACATTTAATATTCATAACACTCTACACACTTTCCTCATTTGTTTATCCCATTACACTTTTCACACCCTAAAAATTGTAAATGCTTCAAAACAAATAACCTCTCAATACATTATATTTTCAAAAATGTCACCATGACCTAACACACATAACTTACTTATCATTTATTTATTACTAAGAAATACCACGTTACCCTCAAAAGTCAACACAGTTGGTAAAAATAAATCTTAAACTCTCTATCGACAGTATGTGTGAAGAACCAAATGGAATGGAGGGAATAAAATGTTTTCTAGGGTGGAATTGTAATCAAACCTTAACAGTCCAATTACTGGCTCCAGCATAACGTTTGTTGGATTTTATCTGCATATCAAAAACAAATTTATGAACAGTTTTATAGAAATTGGATAAACGCATGTAAAAGTGAAATTAATTCATGAAAATTACATCTTCAGGAACATCTTCTGGTGTGTCAAAAACTGCATCTAATGCATAAACTTTAGTGATCTCCATTAGGGAGCCATCAGGTAGCCTGAAAACAAAATCTTCTAAGCAGGGGCTACTTCACAAAGCCACTTTGAAACATGAGAAATTAAAAAAATTAAGGAATACAATTTTATCATCATACACACGAGATTCATCAAATTTCCCACGGCGTAGACTGGTTTCAAAAATATTCAATGCCTGCATTGTAAATTCCTTAATCAGTTCATTCATGTGTGCTGAGTAATAGATGACATTTAGCTACATGATAAAAAGATTTCACTTACAGGGACCCAAGTGCCAAGGAGAATTTCAGCTCCTGCAGCAGCTAGTGATTTTGCAATAGCCCAACCATATCCATTGTCATCGGCCACACCAGCTATAAATGCCTTCTTACCTATAAACAAATTAACATGTAAGCAAAACAAAGTCTGTAGTTCTAACTTCTAAGTCAACATTAAATGAAGAACTGTAATAACCGTAAATATATCTTCTCTTCACAATTCATTTTTTAACTTCACAAAAAAATAATAATAATAAATAAATAAATAATTTACCTACCCTGAACACTTTCGTTAAACAAAAAGGAGTTAAAGCTCAATAACATATCAATAGGGCAGAGGGCTATTCCATCATTATCCCCGTAACAGATTCCAAGAATATCCAAACTTGGTAGATAAAATAGTTGCATTCTTATGTTCTTTACTTGGATGGCCCAGCTTTTTATATAAAAAAGTGCATAACCACCAACCCCACCATACACTTGCTGCCAGTTCTATTCAATGCAGTCCATTGCACCATTTGTTGCAGGTTAAAGTTGGTTTTTTAAATTTTCATCCAAAACAATAAAAATGTTTCTAGAAAATTGCTCATACATGCTCAAAACCTTAAATTGATTAGTATTTATATTATAAAGGAAACATAAACCTTTCAAATTGATACACAGTCCTGATTCAGTCTTGCTTTCACCAGGTTCAGACATTGCCTTAGGTACTACTTTGCGAAACTTTGCAGGAGATGATGTGAACGTGCGATCAAAATTTTGGCCAGAAGATATATAGCAAGCACTAGATAATTTAGCCCATGATTCTTTCAAAGATCTAACGCCAACAGTTACACCTCCTCTTAAAACTTCTTTAGCTGAAAAAATAGAAGGTTTCGTAGCTGCGATCTGCAAGCTTGAAGCAGCAGTCACTGCCATCTTCAATCCTCACGATCCTAAGGAAATGATAGTGACCTGCACAATAGAAGAAAGTTTCTGAATTACTAGATAGCACAAACCACCACGATTGACTGCCACAACTAATTGGACTCCAAAATATTTTTTAGTTCAAAAAAAAGAGTTACCATTCCATAACCCATGTTCCACTATTTATAACCATTATTATTGACAATTTGACATATGATACAGTTCTAATCCATGTCAAATTGTAATGACATATACCACAAAGAATCTTAAATTTATTTGAAATACTAGTAATCTTTACAAGCTGAAAGTGAAAACATTAGTATAAAATTATAAATTAGCTAACATAAAGATCCACGAAATAAACATTACACAACAACGCAACAAAAAAAAGTATATAATCATATTTTCAGGATTTGTAATTGAAATTTATGTAGTACATTATCTTGAAATGGTAGAAAATCAGTTATAATGTTTGCTAAAAATGGGTGCTGATTGATAATTATATGAGATTCTTAGAGTGGCGTCCTTTGTTACGGACGATTCTGATTCTCATTACAGAGAAAGTAACAGTTCTCATGGAATTAGGTATGTGGTGCTTTATTCAATCTTTCTGATTTTTTTAACTCTGGAGAATAGTATCTTTCACAAGTTATATTACAGAGAGAAGTATTATTTTTCCTCATGAGACTTGCTATTGTTACAATATACCAATGACTTGTCCTAGTGAATTGGGAAATAGTTCTGAATTCCAATATTCTCAAATTGACAACTGGCTACAAAAATAGGCTAGAAAAAGTTCCCACATTTTATTAAGATGCAGTAAGAAAAGAAAAAATAAAAATGCAAATTAAGCACAGATTATTTATGCATATTTCCTCACGCAAATGTAAAAGCACATAGAAGCTAAAACATTTACCCATTGTTCTCTCAAAAAAAATATAAAAAAATAGAGAATCTATATTCAGTGACCAAAACCAGAGGCAGTTCCCACTTCATCAAACCTAATTTACAGCCACTGGTTAAAGATGAACCTCGCGCTACAACTTAAAGCAAGATAGTGTACCTTATCCGTCAACTGATATACATTACGAAATCACGAGTCTTTTTTGCCACTTAATTCCATTTCAAAATATTTATTGGGTACTAAACAGTGCGTTCAAATGCTTCAGTCCAACATTCAAGGTACAAATGGAATGAAAACACCTAAATTCTACAATTAAACGTCAAAATGACTACCACTCCAGTAGTTCACCATTGTTTAAAAAGTGCGCAAGTAGAGAGAGAGAGAGAGAGAGAGAGACCTGAAGGAGACCGGAGCCCTAATCAGAGATTAGAGTGGATGATAATTTTTGTCGACAAGTCTGCCGGTGGGGACTAGTTGTAGTAATGGCCAGCGAGCAGTAGCTGTTGAGTTTGTAGTGCTTGCTCATCAGAATTAGATGACTTAACGACGTAGTTTAGGGGCAATGTTTCACGAGCAACACTTCATTGACAACATTTCGATGACTACCATTTGTTTAATTTCAACTCTAATTTCAAACTAAAATGAGGAGTTATTAATAAGTCCACAATTGCTTTTTCACGTGAAGTAAGGCAGTAATATTATGATGACGGCTATTTTCACACATCAATTTACTAATATAAACTTATTTTATTTTTTAAATAATAAATTTATATATTAAATTATTCGAATACCCCCACATGTTACAAAATATATATTTATTCAACCACCATCGACCGACCAAAACATGTTTGTTCGACCACCATCGGTCGGCAGAATGGATTTTGTTCGATCGCTATTGATTGAACGCAAGAAGTAAGCGTCGACCAATGTTGGTCGAACAGACACCAAACGAGTGGCAGACCAGAGTCGAACGGGGTTTCGTCAATCAACTTCGATTCACAATCTGCATGCCCAGTTCAATTCTCTTAACTACGCTGACGGTCATGCTACCAATAACATTTCCCACAACAAAACTATTTTTTTGCATCATTTCACTCGTAATCTTAAACTCTATAATCTTAAAACATAATTTAGAAATGAAATCATTTACTAGCCGCGTTGCTAAGTAATAAAGGATCTCTTCCCTTCATTTGATGTGGGTCTGCTCTCTGTCTCTCTCTAATCTTCTCTTCCTTCTTCTTCCTTCTATCCCCTCTTTTTTTTCTTTTTTTCTTTTCCTTCCAAAAAATCACGTAAGAAATGTGTGGGTGGGTGCATTTTCAATTTGAAATTTTGTTTAGTTGTGGGAGGGAATGAATTGATTATATGGTGGGTATAGTTCTTTAAGGGCAATTTGATCTTTAAATGTGTGTTTATGTAGTATCTTTTCAGTGTGTGTGAATATAAATGGGTGATGCAGTAAAATAGTGGGTATTAATATGGTCTAATATTATTTTATGTGTAGTGGGTAATTATATTCATAATGAGTGGTGGGTCATATTTTCGCTTATTTTACTAAAAGGGTAAAATGAGACATTTGAATAAGATACTTAATATAGTAAAATTGAGAACTTTCGGTGTAATGGAGAGAGTACAATCTTCATGACACATTTTTTAAAATTATTATAAAGACCAACACTACAGTAGGCAAGTTCCACCAATCAAATGTTTAAAACCGTTTTCACTGGGTTTTTTCGTTTCTTTTTTAATATAAATTTAATTTTAAGAGTATAATTATAATTATACCCATGTGGTTTAGGGCATATTTTATTATAGTGGTTTAGGGCATATTTTATCCTAGGATTTACATTATTTATCCTTAGAGTTTAAGGTTAATTATAAAGGTATAGTAATATTGTAATTTTACTTTAGTGGTTTAAAGTATACTTCACTCTTATATTTTTTTTAAATAAATACTTCATTCATAAAATATTTATTTTATTATTTTTGACCTTCACTTTAGATATTTTCATTTCCCTTTCATGAAAAGGAGGAGTCCCCACTCATAACCCATACTATATACCATTAAGAACACCCACATTGCTTAAATAAAAATGAGTTTAAACTAAAAAAATCTTTAAACCAACCAATACAAATGATGATTAGTTTAAACTCAATACAAATTATTAGGGCATGTTTGGTTGGGAGGTTTGGAAGTAGGGAATGTGAATGGAATTAAAAAAGTGTATTTGGTTGAAGGGTTTGATAGGTGAATAGTAACTTTCATTTCATATTTTTGAGAAATCCCCCCATTCCTCCATAATTTGGAACCTATGATTTTCATTCCACCCATAAAGATCATATCCTTATTTATTAATATTATATTAATGATATAAAATTTTGTTAAAAATTAAAAATTGTTAAAATAATAATTTTATGCTTATAATAACAAAATATGATAAAATAAAAAAATGAATAGTAAAAAATATTAATCCATTTCTAAAAAATTTTAATCATACCAAACAATATCAATAGCTATGATACTCATTTCCCATTATTAACCAAACAATATAAGAATAAAAGACAAACCCATTACAATTCTCCATCACTATTACTGTGATTCTCATTCTGATTCCTTCCCATATACCAAACGTTCCCTTAGTTTAAACTTAAATAGAGGATCAAATTCATAACTATGAACTCAGTTTAGATAGGAGAAATGGAGAATAATGTGAATAATTTTCTTGGGTTTGTACAAGTCCTCCATTTAGCAGGGAGTATATCAGGAAAAAAAGTTAAGTAGTAGGTTCCTTAAATAATAAATTTAAATTGAAAAATGAATGTATACATCAATTGAATTTAATTGGGATTTGTGAAAAAATAAATGGAAAATAAAAATTGAGTTCAAATTGATTACCAACGTAAATCCTCTAGGCAAAGATTTGTGTGAGACCGTCTCACATAATTAGGAGTGTGTAAAGTTTAGTTAAAACTGAACAAACCGACCAAACTAAATCGAAATATTAGTTTGGTTCGGTTTTTAAAAATCGGTTCGGTTTTCGTTTTTGCAAATCTAAATTTTAAAATTTCGGTTCGGTTTTTTATTTTGAAATTTAAAATTTCGGTTAACCGAATTGAACTTTTAATTTATTATTATTATTTTATATATTAATATATTCACTTTATTATTTTATTTTATATATATTCAATATTATTATTTTTCATCCTAAACAAAATTACTTAATTAATTAGATTTAATTTCAATATCAAAATTTAATTAAAACTAAAAATAATTTCATCTATTCAATATATTTTCTTTAAATTGTATTAATTTATACTACGAAAAAAAAAGTGAAATATATATTTATTATGACCACGTAGGTATATATATAGTATTATATATAGAAATATATAATATAAAATTATATATATTATTATAGTGTATGTTATATTAAAAATGGGGTAGATGCAGGATTAGTCCTATTGGAGTAGGTCACTTGCAGAAATGGTCCCGTAGCCTGCGATTTTGGTCCCGTAGAAGTTTTCTAAAAATGTAAATTTGCAAAACTAACCCCAAAATGTGATAAATTAGTTCCAAGTCAGAATTTATAATATGCCAATCTTATGCCAGATTAACTCAACCTTCCGCATTTCAAAATGGTATCAAAGTCCTAGGTTTATTTATGTATGAATGGAAAATTTATTATAAACTTATATCGCTTAATGAGAGGAGAGTTTCAAAGAGATATGGATCCGAACAAAAGTTCGACATCCGAGAGTGACAGGACTATCATCCCTGTTCAAAGCTGGAGCAACCGGGACTTCTGGCCCGATGGATATGACGAAACAAGTAGTTATATACAACAATACTATAATGTGTTGTATAGACAATACGTAAAAAAAGAAGACGAGGACACCGATCGATTTTGGAAAAACCTTGACCGAAAATGAAAATTGGCGAACCTTGAGGACCTCACCAAAGAAAAACGTCTGGAAGAAATTCACCAGACAGAGATAAATTACTCCAAGGAAATTCTGAGGAATATAGTGGAAATCTGAAGTTTTACCGAGATCCATGAACGAATCCCCAAACAAGAACAATGGAGGAGACGACCAAACCAGGGTCCGAGAAAATTTTGCAAGCCCTATTACTTTACACATTGGAAAGAATGGCAGAGTGGAGGGAGATCGAGGCAGATAACTCTAAGATAAACCAAGATCTTAGAGAATTGCAGAATACGGTGAGATTTTTTGGAGAATATTGCCAAAGCATGTCCAAGACGATGTTCGAGATCAGCCTCAAGATGGACAAGGTCGAGAAATTACAGAACAAGCAATTCGACCTCATCATGAAGTTGATAGAACAAGTAAAGTCCCTAGAAACCAAGGTGATAGGAAGAAGGCCTGGAGAAAGGTTACCACTAACCTTTGGAACAGAACCCCTTTTACAACAAAAAGGGAAAACAACGGAGATCATAAGACCAAAGTCCGAAAGCAAGAAGATTATTGCTATCCTTCGAGGAGACTCCACATCCCCAGATGGAAAGAGCAAATCTTGAAGATCTACAAGATCTATATGAGTCCTTCTAAGGATTATCAATTGTAGATCTAAAGATGAACGTTGGAGAGGCATCAAGTTCTTAACAACAGTCCCAGGCTCATCAGACTCAACAAGATCGGAGCCAAGATAAAGGAACCTTTGGATCACACGGAATCCATGGGGCAAGACAAGAAGATATATTCCAGCAACCAGAAAACTTCAAAATGAAGGCTATAGGAATGTCAACAGGAGAAAACCGAGTTCGAGGATCTAATATACACAACACTCCTTATGGTCGGTATCACCTTGAACCGATAAATCCATATGGATTGATCTTAAACCTCGACACTCTAGACTTCAAGTATAGAGAAGCCTTGATCGATGAATGGACAAATGCCATGAAGATCGCAGGTGGCGCATTGGAGCTGGACAAAGAATGGTTCATAAGATTTCTTACTATGAGCCTGGAAGGATCGGTAAAATGCGCCTGGGAGGAGCTCTCAGAAGAAGTAAAAAAAGAGGTTATGGAAGGCGAAAATCTAGGCAACATTGTCGATAGAATGGCCAAGATCTTCAAGATCCATTTCATCGGAGTAGGATACTTCGAATGAATAGAAGAAGAAAAGAAAAAGAAATATAGGAATGAGTACATCAAACACTTCACAGAGTATAGATGGAAATCTAAGGTCAAAGAGGAAGAAGTATTCCACCTATTCTTTGCCAAGATCCCGAGCCCATGGAGAGAAATACTGATCAAAGAGTATGAACCATGCAAGCTGGATTCGATAGCAAGGAGAATGTCCTTCCTCAAAGCCAAGATTGCAGAATGGTGTCATCAAGCGGTGCTACACAAGAACTACAAGAGATTAAGGGGAATTAACAAGACAGTCCCCTTATGTTGTGAAAGCAATGATCTTCCAACTATCATTGGAAGAAACCCAAAGAAGCAAAAAAGAATGAAGAAGGATCATCCTTACAATCAAAGGAGCGGAGGATAGAGATCTAGAAGACCAAGATCATTTTGGTCTAAATAGAAGGCCCGAAGCTATAAATCAGGGCAAAGATCTGGACCATCAAGATGGAGTTCAAGAAGCCAAGCCTCATCCTCAGGGTCAAACCAGAGGAGCACAGGAAGAACTTCCACAAGAAAGACGTTCCGAAGAGTAGCCACACGAGTCAATGAAAGATTCAAGGATTGCAACTGCTACATGTGTGGAGTCAGAGGGCATATCTCACCAGATTGCCCAGAAAACCAGAAGAGAGGAGTACGACAGTTCGAGACAACTCCAGAAATGGAGGATGCTGTTTACTTCCAAGATCCAGTACAGGTATATCAGTTTGAAGATATACCCTCAGACGAGAGCATCTACGAAGAAGAATTCTTCAGCCAAGATGAGTCATCTGAAGATGAGTCGGAGTGAAGAATAAAGCTTCAGACAGGAGATGCAAGAAGATATGTCGGGATTCTTTTCCTAGACATCCATTTCTCATAAAACCCTTATGAGAATCATGAAGGAGGATCCAAGGCTCAACCTATACGATGGATTCACCGTAGGAAGGATGGACAAATTATTTCCAAGCTTCAAGAAGAGAAAGCACAACATCATATACAAAGTGACCGAAGGGGAATTACCATCCCAATGAGCTCACGAGAAATGTGATGGAAATGCAACTAGTTCCTATTGACGAAATCAAAAGGAAACTCAGTAAACTCAAGGAAGGAATAGCCAAGACCATGTCTTGGATCCATATCGGAGCAATCCGGATCCTCATCAAAGCAACTTTCAAAGAAGATATTGATACACCAATCGATATTGCAATCTTTGATAAGAGGATCAAGAATATAAGAGAGGCATGCCTGGGAGGAATCTCAGGAAACATATACGCAGGCAAGGTGGCATCCTACATATATCCAAGGATTGCCTACAATCTGGCAGATAAAGATTTCAGTAGGGCACTCACCCTTCATCAAGACTTCAAGAACAAAGATCTGATGAAAGAAGGGAATAGGCCTTACTCCATCACCTACAGTATCTCATATGCCCTGTCCAATACCCATCATTCGGATCTATTCCAAATGAAGGAGTATATCGAGATACCAGAAGTGTTCGAAAGGGTTGCATGTGCAACCAGGCCAGAAATAATAGAGTTACTGCCAATCCACAACATGGATTTGCGAATCAAGGACAAGTCGATCTAGAGCAGACAAGATAGTCTCAGATTCGAGCAAAGAAGGATTTCTTTCCAAGAAGATAGAATGATTAGTGAAAATGGGAAAAGAAGCCAATCGTGGAGGTAATCCAGGAGCCGGAAAAGTTCACAACCAAAGGTGAACTAAAATGCCCAGAAGGATGGAGAGGAGTCGAAGTAATATTCGATATCACTAAAAAAGAAAACTTTATTCCTTGTGATGTCTTGTATTATCTTCAACAACCAACAACTGGGAGATATCAAGGATAGCTCAAGCTCGGAGATCTTGAACTGATAATCGAAGGAGTGGCAGGAAGATTTCCAGAACAACTAGTTATGGGATTGGAGTTTCTCAAGGATCACAAACCTTGGGAACGACTACAAGATGGAATAGAGTTTACGGTCAAGGGAAAAAGATACAAGGTTTACTAGTAGAGGCTCGGGCTTATAAGCTCTGATCCGCCCATGGCCACAAGTCCATTTTCAATATATAACACTGTCGGAATGATATATAAGGAGCATCGTGCAGAGTATTTTGCGGCATATATTGATTCAGAAGCCGGCATCTGCACAGCAAAGGAAGGGGTCTTCCCGGAAGGCTCAGGCGAAGAACTACCAATAGTTCTCGAAAAAGATTTCTCACAAAGGGTGCTAAAGTAAGCGAAAATCATTATCAGAGGAGCAGATCGTACCCTATGGTACAAGGTAAAAAACTCCACCATTATATTTTCACGACACCAGAGTGGATATTCTGTTAGGAAATAATTTCCTACAGACATTCAAGCATTTTACCCAAGAAAACACAACCAGGAGGCTTATTTTCACAATCCTTTGTAAATATAAGATCATCGCACCAAGACTGCGTAATGCATTTCAACGAAAAATGCCAATCAGATTTCGCAGCAAGCATGGTGATAAAGAAAAACTCAGCCATCCGAAGATAAATGATCAAAGGAGATATGGCGAAGCAGTCCTTCAGATGAGAATCGAGACTAGAGGATGATGGAAGATGGAGAAACTAAAGGAGAACACAATCCACTTTCTCAAAGCAAGCTTGGGAGAAAACCTACAGAGAGACATCACAATCGAAGAACAAATATCTTTGGAGAACGTCAAGAAGAAGATACAGAGGAACTTCAATGAGGATCCTTTAGCCTGATGGGATAAGAACGAGCTCAAAGCTTCACTCAAAGTAAAAGAAGGAAAGGAGCATGAGTTTGTGAGATATAAGTCTATCCTAATTAACCAAGAGGATCGAAATGATATACAGCTAATACTTAAGGAACATCTGGACCTTAAGTTAATATCACCAGAAGTATCTCCGTACAACAGTCCAGGATTTCTAGTTTGAAATCATGGAGAAGTCAAGTGGGGAAAGCCGAGACTTGTGATAAACTACAAATGGATCAACAACATCTTGGAGTTCGATAGATACTACAAACCAAGTAGGGAACACTTGGTCAACTGTATCAAGAATGCCAAGGTATTCTCAAAGTTTGATTGCAAATGTGGATTCTACCTGATTATGATGGAAGAAGGGAGCAAGAGGTTCATAGCCTTCTCCACACCACAAAGCCATTATATTTGGAATGTCATGCCTATGGGCTTGGCAAATGCACTCCAAATATACCAAAAAAAGATGGATAATCTTTTCAAAGATTATTTCTCATTCATGTTTGTCTATGTGGACGACATCCTCATAGCATCAAAGAACATGAAGAAGCATTTGGCACATCTGAAAATATTTTCACAAGTATGCCACAAGGAAGGATTGGTGCTTTCTGAAAAAAAAGCAGTAATAGCAACAAGGCAGATCGAGTTTTTTGGAGTAGAGATCGACGAATCCAATATTATTCTACAACCACATATTGTAGAAAAGGTCCAAGGATTTCTCGAAGATTTCAAAGACAAGAAACAACTCCAAAGTTTCTTAGGAGTGGTTAACTTTGTTGGAATGTTCATCAACAATCTGGCGCAATACAGGAAGGTGTTCAGTCCTTTATTAAAAAAGGATGCTGAATTCAAATGGGATGATTCACACCGAGCAATGGTTAAACAACTAAAGGAGATTTGCAAAAAGCTCCCCAAATTAGCCATTCCTAATGACGAGGATAATCTAGTACTATATACAGATGCCAGTGACCATTGGTTGGCAGCGGTGCTTACAAAGTCCATAGCAGAAGGAGAAAAGCCATGCAGATACTGTGGCGGGCTCTTTACGGAGAACGAAGCAAATAGATGGCACATCAATGAAAAGGAGTTATTTACGGTTCGGAAGGCGTTTAAGAAATGACCGCTATTTCTCCTCGCGAAGAAATTTATCCTTAAAATTGATAACACAAGCGTCAAAGCCTTTTTGAAAAATAAAATTGAATCTAAACCTGAAAAGGCTAGACTATTAAGATGGCAAGCAGAATGCCAATATTATGATTTTAATATTGTCATTATTAAATCTGTTGATAATGTTTTGGAAGATTTCCTGAAGAGAGATGGAAGGAGCTGAGATAGACTCCATCCTGACTGTTTCAAGGCACCTGATGGACAACCTTGAGTTGCTTCAGAGGGAATTCGAGATTCTGGCACTCAATGCAAGGCGTGCCAGAAGAATACAAGATAGTGATCAGACCAAAGTGCCTAATCGCATATGAGACAGCATTCAAAATGGCGCAAGTCTGTTCAAAGCAACACGAAAGCCACTACACTAGGCTGTTGATAGTAATTGCAATCGACAAAAGGAGAGTAGTCGAGAACGGGGCTCTAAACCCGGAGCAAGGGATTCAAGTAACCTTAGCACAAGTCCTAGTCTGGAACCTCTAAAAGAGGAACCGGTCCAAGAAAAAATCAAAGACCTGAAGTCACATCTAGAGTCAACGAGTCAACCCAGCACCTCTGGGGTTAAAGAGGGAGAGATCAACCTTAGGCCGATGACAGGCACTACTAAGGTTGGTATTAACTTAGCTGAATTCTCTTATTGGCAGGAATACCAGGCCAGCTGGGAGAAATTGAACACCAGACAAGGAATTCGATCGAAAAAATACCGAGTGGATATATCTGGGGAATATCCCCGAGTTTGGATGCTAGAAGGCTCAAATCCAAATGATATGAAACAATGGTATGATATTGGAGCACTAGCTTCAATATATACTGTTGCACCAGGTTTTCTAATACTTGCAAAACTTCTAGAATGGTTGGGAGAAAAGGTTTTCAAGGCATAGAAAAACAACTCGACTCTATCCAGAGGCGATGTATTGGAGCTGTACTTCACCAATGCGGCCCCAGAACCAGTCGAGAAGGGTAATCACGAAGTCTTTCATTTCATCAAGTTAAGAAGACCCGATGTTTCAGTATCAAATAAGATTAAAGAGTCTTCTGGAAAGGAACCAGTCTTGGTTTCTACATTTTCTGAAAAACAGATCTCTACGCGAAGAGCAAGGGGTTTGTATGTCTGCATCAAAGCAATGGTGGAGGTAAAGTTCCCATTCAAGTACGAGCATAAGTCTTTGAATGGGTCTTTCCTGTTGAATACTTTAACAGGAAAAAAAAAGTGTTCGCTGAGAAGGCTTTCCAAGAAAAATAAGAACTTCTCTAGAAAAATAAGATTTTAGTGAGTAAACAAACTCACCGGAGATATTGCAACATGGCCCATTTTGGGCAATGGACAAACAAGGTATGCACAAGCTGTTCCACCCAAACAGAACCAGAATTTGGAAAAGGAATAAGATTGGGCATAGGAATAATCAGAACTGCTGATCCACTCCCAACCAAGGAGACACGTGGAAAAAAGAGGGTGAAATCTCTTCTGAATACCCAGGAGGCGGGAGAATCATCGGGCACCAAAGATGTAATACCCAAGTTTCTCACTACTAGTGTGTTTATATAATTTAATTTGTATTATGTGTATTTTATAATTATGTGACATTTGTTTCTCAATTTTATTTATCTTTATATTTTAATTGAGACATCTGTGATAATAATGGTGACAATATGTGAATATATGTGTGCATAAATATTTACGTGTATTAATTTGGATATATGAGTAAATTATTTTATGTGTATAAATACACTTTTCTTAATTATTAAGTATCACACGTATTTTTATTATAATAATAATATTAATAAATAAAAAAAAAGAAAGTCAAAGGGGCGGCAGAAATTGATTTGGCTTAGTAGCCAAAATTGAAAAAATGGCAAAGGTCGTTTTCAATAAAAAAAAAATTAATTATTTATTTATTTAATTGATCGACCAAATCATTTCTTCTCCTTATAAATAGGTGTGGGGAGGTGGTTACCTCACACCCCAAAAATTTTAATTCGAGAAAAATTTGAGGGAAGAAGTGTGTTGGAACGGGAAGGAAGGAATTAATTACGGATTTTCACGGGTCTATAGTGTTATTATTATCGGAGTTCAAGTAAGTAAAAGTCCAACTACAATGCATAAATATGTTGTGTGTAAATTATTTGTGATTAATATATGATAATTATGTTGTGAATTATTTGTGATTAGTTTAATTATGTTATGAATTATTTTGTTATAAATTATCTGGGATTAATTGATTATACAAATTGTGGATTTATGTAATTTGAAATAATATTATTGTATTATATATATATCTGTGTGATTGGGAACTGTTAAAAATATATCCGTATGACTTGAGAAGATGTTGGTTATAAGGATTTGTGTGATCCAAGATGGAGTTGTTATTATAAGAGATCCGTGTGATCCAAGGTGATGTGGATTTGTGTGAATTAAATCAAGTTGTTATTTTATTTATAATTAAATGTTGATATTGATGTCATAAATGATTTATGATGTGTATTTAATTGCACTGGTTGCATACCATGCATATCATGAAAAGTGTTTTCCCTAAAAATTAATAAGATACTAATGGTGTGTGCGGCCACTATATATGCATCTCTGTCAGGGTTCGAAAAAATCGTTCCCGATATTTTTTTGTCAGGGGGTTCGGAAAAATCGTCCCCACCACTTTGTCAGAGTTCGGAAAAATCATTCTCGTCACTATTTTCGGGGTTCGGAAAAATCGTCCCCATTGAGCTCATTTGGGGTGCATATTATAAGTGTGTCGTGGGGATCCCGCAACGTGAACAGTTTTCAAAATAAAAGAGACCAATTAGAAGATTAGAAAATAAATGCATTTTCATGCACTATCATGCATGATTTTTACTTACTGAGATTTTTGTCTCATTAGTTTATGCATTGTAGGTGAGCCTGATGATATTTGAGTATGTGATGTACTATGCAAGCTGTGGAGCTCCTACAAGGTTTTGAGTGGATGTACATAGATGACGACCTGATGGGCTAGACCGTGTGTTTATTTTATTTCCGCTGATATTTTATTATGTAATATATATAAATATATATATATATAAATATATTGTCAACTGTTGGTGTGGATTGAAATGGTGTCAGAAACCAATTATGTATGTTGAACTGGTATGGCCGTTTGGATAATATATATTATGTGAGGAAAAAAAAATATATGCAAATTTTATGATGATGATGTTTATGTTAATTAAAGAATTATAAGTTATGAAAAGTGGGTCGTGACAGAGTGGTATCAGAGCCAGGTTTGGGTCCTGCAGACTGTCTATGTACATGAACTCATTCCTTGGGAGAGCAGCTTCGTGTGTAAGTATTATTTTTATTTTGTGTTATTATGTGTTTTATAAATTATATTGGCCATGTGGTGTAGGACTTGTAGTTGGTAGACAAAATGGAAAGAATTATGGGTGAAAGTTCTGAAAGTGATAGAGTTGCTGAGCAAATAACACCTACTGAAGGAAATAATAGTGATGCGATGATTACTCGCCTGATGGAACTGGTAGAGCGCCAGTCCCAACAGATACAACAGTTGATTCAGCAGAGAGATATGGGTGGACAGCCAGAGGTTAATATTAATCACAATCAACGTCAAGTAGAACGTGTGGAAATGGTTTGTGAAAGGTTTCGAAAGCTGAGCCCTCCAATATTTGAGGACGCAGCAGACCCCACAGATGCAGAGGATTGGTTACGCACGGTGGAAAACATGTTTCAATACAGTAGAATTCTAGAGGGAGATAGAGTGCTGTGTGCTTCTTTCATGTTACGAGGAAGTGCAGGCCACTGGTGGGATACGATTAAAAGTATCGAGGATGCCACGAATATGACATGGGAAAGGTTCAAGGAACTTTTCAGAAACAAGTACTTTACGGCACCAGTGAGAGCCATGAAGATGAACGAGTTCATACAGTTGAGGCAAGGTGGCATGACAGTCACAGATTACCTTCGTAAGTTTGAACTGTTGTCAAGGTTTGCAGAACATATGGTGAGTACGGAGGCATTAAAAGTGGAGAGATTCATGGAAGGCTTAAGGCCTGAGCTTTTCAGAGATGTGAGTATGGCGGGACTGCATGGAGCAACATACTCACAAGTGGCAGAAAGGGCCCAGATTGCTGAACAAGCAGAGATGAGGATCAGACAAGCGCAAGCTGTCAGACGTCAATTTCAGCAGAAACCAATGCAGCAGTTTGGGAGAGTTGATAAGAGGCCGATGCCATTTCAGAGGCCGAAATCAAATTTTCAAGTGGAGCAAGGACAAGGACAAGGAGAACCAAATAAGCGTCTCAGGTTCGATCAAGGAAAAATGCCATAGGCGTCGCCTCTACCGATGTGTCCAAATTGTTTTAGACCACATGGTGGAGAGTGTCACATGCCTCCGAGAACATGTTACACATGTGGAGAGAAAGGACATATGAGTATTACTTGTCCTAAGAAAGGGAAACAAGGGCAACAGGTGAGAGTTCCAGCAAGAGTATACACTTTGACGCGGGAGGAGGCAGATGCGAACCCCTCAGTTGTCACTGGTAAGTTTTCTATTTTTGGCATTTCTACCTATGTGTTATTTGATTCTGGAGCAACACATTCATTTGTATCCACTGAGTATGTGAGGAAGTTTGGTGGAACATCTAACTTAATAGAAGCTAATTATGAGGTGATGATACCTTCTGGTGAATCTAAGCAAACTAATCAACTTCTTCGAGGTTGTGTTATTCCTATTGAAGGACAACAACTCCTCGCTGACTTAATTGTGTTAAATATGAATGATTATGATATTATATTGGGCATGGATTGGCTGTCAAAATACGGTGCTACAATAGATTGTCAGAAGAAGAGTATTACTTTTCAGCCATTGAAGGGAGAACCATTTACTTTTGTTGGGATCAAGAAAATTTTTAGATTTCCTATGATATCAACAACAAAAGCACAACGGTTGTTGGAAAGTGGTTGTGAGGGGTATCTAGTGAGTGTAATGAATGTTGAGGGGCAGCAATGTTCAGATCTTGATAATGTACCAGTAGTTCGGGAATATCTGGAGGTATTTCCAGATGATCTTCCAGGTTTGCCACCAGATCGGGAAATAGAGTTTGTTATTGAGTTACAACCAGGAACTGCTCCTATATCTAAAGCGCCATACAGAATGGCACCAGCTGAACTGAAGGAATTGAAGATACAGTTACAAGAGTTGTTAGACAAAGGATTCATCCAACCTAGTTTCTCCCCTTGGGGAGCACCAGTTCTGTTTGTTCGAAAGAAGGGTGGCACATTGAGGATGTGCATTGATTATCGGGATCTCAATAAAGTTACGATGAAGAATAAATATCCATTGCCTCGCATTGATGATCTGTTTGATCAGTTGCAGGGTGCATCTATCTTTTCTAAGATTGATTTGCGGTCGGGGTATCATCAGTTGAAGATTAGGGAGAAGGATATTCCAAAGACTGCATTTAGTACAAGGTATGGGCATTATGAATTTTTGGTAATGTCATTTGGTTTGACAAATGCTCCGGCAGCATTTATGGATTTGATGAATAGAGTATTTCAGGAATTTCTCGATAAATTTGTGATTGTGTTTATCGATGATATTCTAATTTATTCTAAGAATAAGGAGGATCATGCTCTACACTTAAGAAAGGTGTTAGAGATTTTGAAGGAGAAGCAATTGTATGCGAAGTTTAAAAAGTGTGAATTTTGGTTGGATCGAGTTGTTTTCTTGGGTCACGTGGTATCGGGAGAAGGAATTTCGGTAGATCCAAGTAAAGTAAAAGCAATCCATGATTGGCCACAACCCTCAAATCCTACTGAGGTTCGTAGCTTTCTTGGATTGGCTGGATATTATCGAAGGTTTGTTGAAGGATTCTCCAAGATTGCTTCATCATTAACGCAGTTGACTAGGAAGAATGTGAAGTTCACATGGACGGAGTCATGTGAGCAAAGTTTTCAAGAATTAAAGAAACGATTGACATCAGCACCTATCTTAACTATTCCTACGGAGACAGGAAACTTCAAGGTTTACAGTGATGCTTCAAAGAATGGTCTTGGGTATGTATTGATGCAGAATAGGAAAGTGATAGCGTATGCATCCAGACAGTTAAGAGAGTATGAGAAGAATTACCCAACTCATGATTTGGAGTTAGCCGCAGTGGTGTTTGCACTCAAGATTTGGAGGCATTATCTGTATGGAGAACGTTGTGAGATCTATACTGATCATAAGAGTTTGAAATATTTCTTCACTCAGAAAGAGTTGAACATGAGGCAAAGAAGATGGTTGGAATTGGTGAAGGATTACGACTGTGTTATCAATTATCATCCGGGAAAAGCCAATGTGGTTGCTGATGCATTGAGCCGAAAGGCAATACAGAGTGTAGCTGCTATGACCATAAATCAGAAACCAGAGTTGCTTGATTTGCAAAAGATGGGTGTGGAGATCATTCAGGAAGGTTCGTTGGAAGCAAGGATGGCAGCTCTGACACTTCGACCAACTTTGATGGATAAGATTCGACAAAGCCAACAGGAGGATAAGTTGTTTGACAAGATAAAGAATGATATCAGCTCTGGAAAGTCTTCTGACTTCCAATTAGGAGAAGATGGTGTGATTCGTTATGGAGGTCGATTATGTCTACCTGAAGTAGATGACATTCGGAAAGAAGTTATGGCGGAAGCTCATTCAACACCATACTCTGTACATCCAGGAGCTACTAAGATGTATAGAGATTTGAAGTTATATTATTGGTGGCAATGGATGAAGAGAGATGTTGCTCGATATGTAGAGCAATGTCTGACTTGTCAGCAAATCAAAGCCGAGCATCAGAGACCAGCAGGAACTTTGCAGCCTCTATTTATTCCAGAATGGAAGTGGGAGAATATTACTATGGATTTTGTCATCGGATTACCGAAGACGGTGAAAGGTCACAATGCTATTTGGGTTATTGTAGATCGATTGACTAAGTCAGCTCATTTTCTTCCTATTAACTCTACGTATTCTATGGATCGTTATGCACAGCTGTATATTCAAGAGATTGTCAGACTCCATGGAGTACCACTTACCATTGTGTCAGACAGAGATACTAGATTCTTGTCTGCTTTCTGGAAAAGTTTGCATAAAGCACTGGGGACATAGTTATCTTTCAGCACTGCATTCTATCCACAGACAGATGGTCAATCAGAGCGTACAATACAAATCTTAGAGGATATGCTCAGAGCGTGTGTGTTGGATTTTCAAGGTCAGTGGAGTAAATTTTTGCCTTTGATAGAGTTCTCGTATAATAACAGTTATCAGTCTACCATCGGGATGACTCCATATGAAGCATTGTATGGGAGAAAGTGTAGATCTCCAGTATATTGGGATGAAGTTGGAGAGAGGAAACTTTTGGGTCCAGACTTGATTCGTGAAATGTCAGAAGCTGTTAACCGTATACGAGAGAAGATGAAAGTTGCTCAAAATCGGCAAAAGAGTTATGCAGACAAACGGATGAGAGAATTGGAATTTGAAGTAGGTGATAAGGTATTTCTGAAAGTATCTCCAATGAAGGGGATAATGCGATTTGGAAGGAAAGGAAAACTCAGTCCAAGATATATTGGTCCATTCACTATCATTGAGAGAGTTGACAGTGTTGCCTATAAGTTGGAATTACCAGCATCAATGTCTAGAGTACATGACGTGTTTCATGTGTCTATGTTGAGGAAGTATGTTCCAAATCCATCTCATGTTCTCAGGCAGGAATCAGTTGAGTTGAAAGAAGATTTGAGTTATGAGGAAGTACCAGTTGAGATCTTGTGGCGAGAAGTGAAGAAACTCAGAAATAAAGAAATACCATTAGTAAAAGTATTATGGAGGAACTAACTAGTTGAGGAGGCTACTTGGGAAAGAGATGATGAGATGATGGCTAAATATCCAGACCTCTTCAGGTAAGTAAATTTCGAGGACGAAATTTTTTATAAGAAGGGAAGAATGTAATACCCAAGTTTCTCACTACTAGTGTGTTTATATAATTTAATTTGTATTATGTGTATTTTATAATTATGTGACATTTGTTTCTCAATTTTATTTATCTTTATATTTTAATTGAGACATCTGTGATAATAATGGTGACAATATGTGAATATATGTGTGCATAAATATTTACGTGTATTAATTTGGATATATGAGTAAATTATTTTATGTGTATAAATACACTTTTCTTAATTATTAAGTATCACACGTATTTTTATTATAATAATAATATTAATAAATAAAAAAAAAAGAAAGTCAAAGGGGCGGCAGAAATTGATTTGGCTTAGTAGCCAAAATTGAAAAAATGGCAAAGGTCGTTTTCAATAAAAAAAAAATTAATTAATTATTTATTTATTTAATTGATCAACCAAATCATTTCTTCTCCTTATAAATAGGTGTGGGGAGGTGGTTACCTCACACCCCAAAAATTTTAATTCGAGAAAAATTTGAGGGAAGAAGTGTGTAGGAACGGGAAGGAAGGAATTAATTACGGATTTTCACGGGTCTATAGTGTTATTATTATCGGAGTTCAAGTAAGTAAAAGTCCAACTACAATGCATAAATATGTTGTGTGTAAATTATTTGTGATTAATATATGATAATTATGTTGTGAATTATTTGTGATTAGTTTAATTATGTTATGAATTATTTTGTTATAAATTACTCCCTCCGTCCCAACTTCAACTTCACACTTTCCGTTTTGGTCCGTCCCAATTTCAACTTCACACTTCCATAAAAGGAAAATGTACATAACTAATATCCCTCTAACATACTTTAATTTCAAAATTGTCATCACCTTTTTAACACACATAACATACTTTATCATTTATTTATTACCCAAAAATACCAAACTACCCCCAAAAGTTACTCAAAAAGCAACTTTTCTTAATTTGCGTGTGTACAGTAAATATGAAGATGAAAATGGGACGGAGGGAGTATCTGGGATTAATTGATTATACAAATTGTGGATTTATGTAATTTGAAATAATATTATTGTATTATATATATATATATATCTGTGTGATTGGGAACTGTTAAAAATATATCCGTATTACTTGAGAAGATGTTGGTTATAAGGATCTGTGTGATCCAAGATGGAGTTGTTATTATAAGAGATCCGTGTGATCCAAGGTGATGTGGATTTGTGTGAATTAAATCAAGTTGTTATTTTATTTATAATTAAATGTTGATATTGATGTCATAAATGATTTATGATGTGTATTTAATTGCACTGGTTGCATACCATGCATATCATGAAAAGTGTTTTCCCTAAAAATTAATAAGATACTAATGGTGTGTGCGGCCACTATATATGCATCTCTGTCAGGGTTTGGAAAAATCGTTCCCGATATTTTTTTGTCAGGGGGTTCGGAAAAATCGTCCCCACCACTTTGTCAGAGTTCAGAAAAATCGTTCTCGTCACTATTTTCGGGGTTCGAAAAAATCGTCCCCATTGAGCTCATTTGGGGTGCATATTATAAGTGTGTCGTGTGGATCCCGCAACGTGAACAGTTTTCAAAATAAAAGAGACCAATTAGAAGATTAGAAAATAAATGCATTTTCATGCACTATCATGCATGATTTTTACTTACTGAGATTTTTGTCTCATTAGTTTATGCATTGTAGGTGAGCCTGATGATATTTGAGTATGTGATGTACTATGCAAGCTGTGGAACTCCTACAAGGTTTTGAGTGGATGTATATAGATGACGACCTGATGGGCTAGACCGTGTGTTTATTTTATTTCCGCTGATATTTTATTATGTAATATATATAAAAATATATATATATATAAATATATTGTCAACTGTTGGTGTGGATTGAAGTGGTGTCAGAAACCAATTATGTATGTTGAACTGGTATGGCCGTTTGGATAATATATATTATGTGAGAAAAAAAAATATATGCAAATTTTATGATGATGATGTTTATGTTAATTAAAGAATTATAAGTTATGAAAAGTGGGTCGTGACAAAAGAGGACAAATGACTCCTCAAAAAAGCAAGAGCCAGGTGACCTTTTCGAAAGGGTAAGAGACATGTGACCGACAGGGAAGATGACCCACAAAGGGAAATCCAATAAAGAAACCAGCCAGCTGCTGAGAAGATGGCATCCAATGTAAAGTGACGCAAGCAGTGACATCACAAAAAAGAATCCAATAAAGAAGAATGGACCAGCCAGCTGCCAAAGTTGGAATCCAAGGCAAATGACGTAAGCAGTGACGTCAAAAGAAGTTAGGAGGCTTTGAAATCTGGATTTCAAATCCGAAAGCCTCTATAAATAGGTGAGTTGAGGAAGCAGAAGACATCGATCATCACCCTCTATTTTCTCTTTCTAAAATAAATATTGTATTCTTTTCTTTTCTTTGTATGAGTGTTCTGAGTGCAACTACAATAAGTAGCTAAAGGAGTTATCTCCTCTTGTTCGGTGAGGATGAGTGTGTAATAAATTTCTCCATTCAATAAATAAATAATTTTGGGCTACTGCCCAAATTATGTAACCTTTCATTATTCTGCAACCTTAATCTTCATACTTTCCGACGAGAAATAGTAGCAGCATCCTGTACACCCAGTGTAGAAAATGAACCAGGGTTGTGCTGAGGTCCGCTGAAGGAACGGGATTAAACCATCATACTGCGTGGTGCGTGGTTGGTTGTGAGGAGCTGCTGTAAAACCTCCCGGATACCCAGTGGATTGACTGTAAAAAAAGGTACTGTTACTATTTTAAGTTGGTTAGCTATGAGATTGACAAATCTGCACGATCAACATTCATGGTATCCTCAAGATGATCAATCCTTGCATCATTCTCAGTCATGTATCGATGGAAGGTATCTTCAATACTCTTCACTTCTTGCTGCTGCCTACTAGGCCCCCTTTGTGTCAACTCTGTGATCTACCTTTGCTGGGATTTTAATAGCTTGTTGATGTTCGCTAGACTAGAGATGATCTCATCATCCCTATTCGGCTTCACTACTTGATGTTCAACCTGCTCCACCTTGCCAAGTACATATGATCCTCTATCTCTCTCTACTGGCCAGTCATGTAAATTCATAGAGATGTCTTCGAATAATTTTTCCACTTCAAGTGTTGTCTTTGATAGCAGCGCTCCTCCTGATGATTCATCAATAAAAATACGCGACTCACTATCCAATCCATAATAGAAGATGCTTATGTATTCTGCCTTCGGCATTCCATGCTGTGGACACCTCCTGAGCATGTCTTTAAACCTGTCCCACGCCTCATACAATTTCTCAACCTGATTTATAACAAATCGAGTGATCTCTTGCTTCATTCTTAAGATCCTTGAGGGTGGCATGTATCTCTCCAAGAACTTCTGCTGCAGTTGGTCCCATGTAGTGCAATCTGTGGCATCAAGAGTTTCATACCAAACTTCCGCCTTATCAATCAAAGAGAACTTGAATAAGGCGATCCGCCTAGCATTATCATTAGCTCCAGCTCCCTTCTAAGTGTTTGCATAACCAAGAAATTTTCGGAGATGCTGATATGGATCTTCAAAACAACCTCCAGAAAATGGATTCTTCTCTACCATGTTAATAAGAGCGGGATTTATCTCAAAATCATCATCTTCCCCCCTTGCTCCTATCAACCCCATGTTGACATTCCCAAAGTTCGTGAAAATTTCACGAATGGAAACATTATCCGGATTCTGCCTTGCTCCGGCCATGTTCAGCTCAATGTGTTATTTGCTCCTTTCCTTCCTCTCCTTTTTTCAAGTGCACAAGTAACTCGGAAAAATTCAAGGTTAGATAAAAATAAATAATCACAAATAAAAGAAAAAAAATATCTTAATCAAACTAGAAATAATAAAATCAATAATAACCGTCGTCCCCGGCCACGGCGCTAAGAACTTGATGCGCGTTTTCTTTGCACGCAAAATTAATCCCCAAGTATTAATGATATCAATTGCAGCTTAAGCAAGCGACCAAGTGAATATCGAACCCAAAGGACGGCGTATTATCAATTTAATTATTATCTAAATTAATTAAGACAAGTCAATTACGTTTTAATGGTTATCTAACAACTAATATGCTGGAAATTAAATAACAAATAAAATAAATATCACTCGAAGAATACGAAAATGGATCAAGTAGGAGAATAAGTAGCTCTAGGATAATCCAGTTTCACTACTTAACTTCTCTTCCATGTGTCAATGTCCAACTCTGCCTTGTGGAATATGGACGCATCATTAAACCATGCATATCTACTCTATAGACACAAGTAAACATGCGTGTAACACGTGTGAATAACCTCGGAGCAAGAGATGTAATTTTACCCCCCTTTCTAGGTACTATCAGTATCAATTATTTCCCCCCAGGATTGGTACTCTAACCCGATATGATCTCCCTTTTTATAGGTACTATAAAATTACTCTCTTTATCCTACTTAATAACCCGAATTCAATTCAATTAATAAGTATTCATATATGATAGTTCTAATGAAGTTTCGGAGTCCCCTCACTTAGAATCATAACATGAAATCCTGCTCAGCAGTGAACGCACTCAATCAATAACCAAGATATGTATTCAGACTCTACATAACAGTTAATGATGCACAAAACGACTATGAGTATGGATTAAAAAGGCACAATCTTATATAAAATAAACCACAAGTAGTGTTGTACGGAGTATACACATGGAAGTTCAATTAACTAGATAAAATCTTCACAACCCTAATTCTACCAAAAAGGCTCTAGCCCATGGTGTTGCAGGAAACACACATGGGTGTTGGATAGATCTTACCCGGATATTCGGAAAATACAAGATAAATTAAAAAATGAATAAACCCTAGATGTGGCGTCATCGCGTCCTTCTCGCTCTTGAATTCTTCTCTTAGTTCTCCCCTTGATTCCACAAACGAATCTTCAAAGTGATGGATGGATGGAGAAAGGATGATGGTTGGGGGGTGATCCCCCCTTGTGGGGTGTTGTATGTTGTGGCCTCTCTTCTCTTCTCTTGTATTGTGTTGTGTTCCTCCTCTTTTCGGGGCTGTATAGACCTCCTTTTATACTTGTAATCACGTCTCCTAGGCTTGGAATGGGCTTTTCAAGTGATCACACGCGTTTAGGCCTCGAAAATATGGATTTGGTAAGTTTCTGCACGATGGTTCGACCTCAGGAAATAGGTCGAACCATTGACCTCAGGTCGAACCTACCTACTGGAAGTCCCAGGTGCATGGTTCGACCTCGGTTCGACCTCAAGCAGGTCGAACCGATTTGCGCAGTCTCTCCGTTTCGCGTATAACTTTCACATCCGACCTCCAAATTGAGTGATTTTTGCACTAACGTGATTCTCTCTTCCTTGGCTTTCTATCCATATAAAGAAATCACAAAAAATCCAAGAATTGAATATGTAACAGGCCATGGAAAGTAGCACTGCTATTCTGTTCGGCACAGCTCGCGTGGCGTCACCACTTTGCTCATAACTTCCTCGTTCGAACTTCAATGATGGTGTTCTTTACGCCAAAATGACTCTCTATTCAGTGGCTTTCCAACCATATATCACACCAATAGTTTCGAGCTCCACAACAATACAGAATCATTATGAAAGTTGGATGTGCGTTTTCAGCATTCTTACACAAATTGCACATTTTCTCCAACTTTGCACTTTTCATCATTTTTCCACCTAAAACACAACAAAATATCTCAAGTGCACATAATTCTCACATATATCGAATATAAGATATTTGTGCTCATATAAGACTATAATATCAATAAAAAAGGTGTTAAATTGGATATTAAAACACGCTATTTTCACTCTCATCAATATATATATATATATATATATATATATATATATATATATATTATTTATTTATTTTATGAATATTAAAAATATGAAATAGTATTTTAATGAGTACGACTAATAGTATTTTAATTTGAATTTGCGGTAAATGGTTTAATATATATTTTAAAATTTTAAGGGTATTAATATTTAAGTGTGTAGGATTTTCACTTAAAAAAAAATGCAACTATTGAAGTTAAGATGATAAATTAACTAGTAAATATAATCATGAAAATGATAATGAGAGAGTATATCAGAAAATATCGAGCAAGTTATAAGGATGAATCAACATTCAATAATTTGTCTTTTCTTAATGTCCATAAATATATAACAACTATTAAACAAAAAGAAACAAAATTGACAAAGTATGTAATGAGATAACTGAGTGTGAATTTATTCTAAGTACTTGAAAATTTTAATATATAGGAAAAATAATTTATCATTTATTTATTATAAAAAAATATCATAATACCCTTAAAAATCATCACTTTATTAATCTCCGTATCAAGAAAGGGATACAATCTTTCCTGGGTAGGGAGTATATTTTATTCTATATTTCACTTTACTACAACAGTTACACACTATATATATTGTGTAATTAGGATACCCATTAATTTCGACCCGTTGTCAGCCACTTGCTATATTTTCAATTTTTAAATTAATTTATAAAATTCAAAATGGATATAATTTGGAAGACGACAATATTGTGATGCTTTAATTCTCATATTGTATAAATAATGCCACTGAGGGAGCATTCTGTGTATGAAGCAACATTACCTATTTCAACTTCATCTTTTTCTTCTCTTCATGTACCTACTCCTATCTAATTTTCCCTTGTGCGTAATATATATTATTTTTATTTATGAATAATAAAATCTTTGATGTTACACTAGTGACGCATTTTTAGTTTAGTATTACGTGGCACAATTTCATGCATATAAGAGACAATGGATGATGATGTTCTCCCTTGAATGAATTTATTTTTTTATTTATTCATTTTTATATATATTAATCAATATTAATTTGGAAGCTATTTATGACGATTCTCGAGTTGTCTAATATATTTTTGAATATTGTTGTCATGAATAATATATTTTTGAATATTGTTGTCATGAATATCCCGTTGCAGACCAAGCTTTGACTCGCTCCAACTCAAATTTTTACCCTCATCATGGAGACTACAGTGAAGTTAGTGTGTATTCATAATATTATGATATTTAATTAAAAAAATTAATTTTATTGATTTTGAAAGAGTACGTAGTGTTGCCCTTCTTAAGTTAATAATAAAAAGTAAGTTATGAATATTATATAAAATAAAAAATAAGTTATTATGGGTATGAAATGAAATTGTAACATTTTTTTAGAATAATGTGTACTAAGATATTAATTGTGAGCTTTTATTATTATTATTTTTAAGAGCCAAAAAAAAAGGGAATTGTGTACAAAGGACTAGCTTTTTTTGTTCATATAAAAAATCAAATTTACAGGACCAACGAGTCGACGAATTTTGATCCCGGAAAATTACGCAAGGGCTTATACTTTTCAATAAAAAAAATCATATATATTTATATTATACTAATATACAAAATGCTCTTAAAGTTTAATGCATTTTCTTGCATATATAACAATCTTATGTTTACATTAGATCATAGACACTCCATGTGCTTTATTTTTTTCATACGAAATTTATGTATACAATTCAAATCAAAATTATGTTTATATTATATAGGATTGCCCTTATAATAGACTGTTTGGATTATTATATTTTTTCTAATCAGTATTAATTTTACTGTGTATGAACTAACATTTGTATAATTAATTTGGATTTTGGAGGAATCTGAAATAAGAGAATTGGAAGTTGCAAGGAATATTGAAAAATAATGGCATAAAGGGCATCCAAAAAGGTGGCTGGAAATCAGCACTTCTCTTATTAGGTACATTCACTCACACACACTCCTTATAAATTGGAATTTTATTGTCTTTTGCATTTTATCTTTTCATATTCACCTCAAGTGATTCTTATATGGAGCTTCATGGAGTCATCGTATCATCTCTCGTACTACTAATTTAGTTATATGATTGACGTGTAATAGAAGAAAATCTAGAACCATTACATGTCTTTAAGGAGACAATTTGCTCTTCTCTTTCCCACGTGTCAGTGGGGTGTAACTAAAGATGTATGCATGAGCTAGGTAATTATTATCCAATGTTTTAACAAATTGTATTCAAGAATGAGGTAGCAAATTAGTGATTATGGTAATGAATTCCATGGTGCAGCAAATCAAGGGCTTGCAACACTGTCCTTTTTCGGCGTAGGAGTGAACTTGGTGTTGTTCTTAACTCGAGTGTTGGGACAAGACAATGCGACTGCAGCCAACAACGTGAGCATATGGACCGGCACTGTTTATTTGTGCTCACTCATCGGAGCTTTCCTCAGCGACTCTTACTGACCTTACTTGTAGGTAAATTTCTTTTCTTATTAATTAATCATATACTCCCTTGGTTCGTATTTACTTACTATATTAGACATTAATGTTTTGTGGATTCATGCAGGGTCTAGTCCTGTTATCCCTGTCGTCATGGTTTGTGTTGTTGAAGCCTCAAGGCTGTGGAGATGGCATACTGGAGTGCCACCCCGACAGCCTATACGCCTCCGCCCTCTTCTACCTGGCTATTTATTTGGTGGCTTTCGGCTATGGCGGCCACCAGCCCACGGTGGCCACTTTTGGAGCCGATCAATTTCACCACAGGGATTCCAAATCGGCTTTCTTTTGCTACTTTTACTTTGCTCTCAATGTAGGTTCTTTGTTTTCCAATACCATTTTGGTCTACTATGAAGACCAAGGCCAATGGACCCTTGGCTTTTGGGTGGCCACTGCCTCGGCCATCCTGGCGTTGGCCGTCTTCGTGCTCGGCTCCCAGGGAAATGAATATGTTCAGCCATCAGGAAATTCTAAGTGTTCTGTGCTGCCATTAGGAAATGGAATGTGTCTCCTCGTCACTGTATGAGGTCCAAGGATCTCAATCTGCCATCAAAGGAAGTCGAAAAATCATGCACACCGATGATTTTAGGTACTCCCTCCGTCCCTTGTAGGCTTAACTTTTCAAGGCCATCTCAAAAAAAGACCAAAAATGTAAATAACACAAATATCAACACCCTTACAATATTACAGACACATTTTATACATACATTTTATTCAATTAAATTACCAAAAAAGAACCCCAACTTTTTCTTACATCATTATTTCTCTTTCGAGTGTCCCATAATTTTTTTTTTCTAATTCTGATGGATGACATTGATTTTCTTTCTTAATTTATTATTAGATGTCTTGACAAAGCAGCGGTGATAACAGAAGACGACGGCCACGGCCCTGAGAACCGGTGGCGGCTCTGCTCGGTGACTCAGGTGGAGGAGGCAAAGTGCATCATGCGAATGCTGCCGATCTGGCTGTGCACCATAATCTACTCGGTGGTGTTCACACAAATGGCCTCCCTCTTCGTGGAACAAGGAGCAGTAATGCAGTCTTACATAGGAAAATTCCACCTACCAGCAGCTAGCATGTCGGTTTTCGACATATGCAGTGTTCTTCTCTGCACCGGAATATACCGCCAGATTCTAGTTCCGGTGGCAGAGAAGGTGAAGGTGAGCGGCAACCCAAAGGGCCTGAGTGACCTCCAGCGCATGGGCGTAGGCCTAATCATAGAAATGCTGGCCATGGTGGCGGCGGGGCTGACGGAGATGGTGAGACTGAGAAGAGTGGTGGCGGAGGAGGAAGTGAGCTCGATGAGCATAATGTGGCAAATCCCGCAGTACGTGCTGGGGTGTTCATGTACGTGGGACAGCTGGAGTTCTTCAACGAGCAGGCGCCGGACGGGATCAAGAGCCTCGGCAGCTCTCTCTGCATGGCGTCGATATCGCTCGGTAACTTCGTCAGCAGTCTGCTCGTGAACATGGTGATGACGATAACGACACGACACGATAAGCCCGGGTGGATCCCTGAGGATCTGAACGAGGGGCATATGGACAGGTTCTACTTTCTGATAGGGCTCCTAACTGCGGTGGATTTCTTTGTGTATGTTGGGTGTGCTAAGTGGTACAAATGTATTCAAGTGGGAGAAAGTTGCGATGATGGAATGGATCGGGAGTTGATGGTGCAGGCTAGGGTTTGAATTTGGGTGTGTAATAAAACGGTGTCGTCGTTGGGTTGGCTGGGAATAATTAGTATGTGGAATTAATTTCTTTTTGTGAGGAAATTATGGCTTTTCTCTTTGTCAACTATCCTCCTTCACTTATTAGAATAGTTTTCATTTAATTATTTCAAATTATGCATTGTGATATGTTATGCAACGACTCAGAATTCACTGTTACACCCGATATTCCATAGCTAAAAAATATACCTTACGATTTACCATTAAACCCGTTAATTTAGACCATAATTGTAACACGTGGCATGTATCTAAATAGTGAAATAAGATATGGAACACGTATGTGGTAGAATAAGAGATGAAACACGTGTATAGAATAGGTGATCCCATTTAGTTATGCAAGGGGATTGTGTATTCCAAATGAGATTCCATTCCATAATGTATTCCACACCCTTTGTTGACACACTATCGTCACTTTTATTAAATTGTAGTATTATTTTCTATTAAAATATTATTACTTTTTATCTGTCTAACGAAAGTCTTTCGTGATATAGCCTCATACTTGTGTTTGCCTAATCTCTACAGGAAAGTCTCTTATAATACAATTCACACTCTTTAAAGAGATAAATTATTTTCAAATAAAAAATAATCCCTTCATTCCATGTTAAGGTTTACGTTTTCTGTTTTGGTTTGTCACAAGTTAAGGTTTAACGTTTTCCATTTTGGTTTGTCCCAAATTAATGTTTACATTTCTTTTTTTGTCAAGTTGGGCCCACACAAAATAATTATTTATTTCATAAAGGGCACACACACAACACTAATATAACTACCCACTTCATACTAATATAACTACCCACTTCAAATTAAATATTATTTCTCTCACCTCACTACATATTAAAATATTATATCTCTTAATTTTGGTACAACAAGTAAACGTCAACGTTAACGCAGAACAGATGGATTATTACTTAGCTCAACAAAAATAAAAACCATATTGACCACAAAAATACGATTTTTATTTGGAAGAACCATACTAATCATCCCTAAGACATCTACAATAGACGTGTGTTTTAACCGAAGTTCAGGCGTTTTCAGAATAGGTCAAAATATAACTAAAATCGGTATTATTCTGATTTGATTTCGATTTCATCAAATGAGGAACTGAAACCAACTGTTTCTCTATTTTATTTTATTTTTTATGGTTTGAGTCTAAAAACATAATAAATCAAAATGTAATCGAAATCGGTATTATTCTGATTTGTTTTCTATTCAATGAAATGAGGAGCTGGAACCAGCAATTCCTCTATATTCATTCCGTCCCACCCAAAGAGTTCCTTTTTTCATTTTGAGCATCTCACCCAAAGAGTCCCTTTTTCTTTTCTACACATATGGACTAATTATCGTGAAAATTTAGTAGATTTTAGAGTCGTATTCATGTGATTTTTGCGTGTTTTTATATAATTTTTAGTATTTTATTCTTTATTTTGTGTTGTTTTTATTTTGGAGTAAAGTGTGTAAATCATGCTATTTTTATTGTAGGAATGAGGTGCATTTGAGCAATCAGAAAAGGAGGAAACGAGAATTAAATCGGGATGAAAAGGAAGAAAAATTGTAGCAGCTTAAAAGACAACAATTTTGGAATAGGTCTACGACAACACTTTTTCTGAGTGTTGAGAAAAGATGGCATAGACAATGGCTGAAAGCGTTGTCTATTATGACCTCGAAGTGTTGTCTATTGGCGGGAACAGAGCATGAGAATTTTTGAGGCGGTAGGAGAAGGCTCCTTGCCATCCCGCATATATTCCATTATTGTAGCATTGAACCATTTTTGCTCTTCTTCACAAGATCTACTACAATTCTTCTCCACTTTCTATTTTTGGTTTATTCATTCTCCCCTTCTTTCAAGGTTGTCGTACCTATTTAGAAGAACAAGTTAAAACAAGATTTTCAAAGCAAATATAAATGCAAAAATAAGAAGAAAAAAAGAAGAAAAGTGGTAAGAAAGAATGAGAAAATTATAAGGGTGATGAGTCTTTCGATAGGATCTCTTCACACTTTTAGTCACTTTAATCCTATAATTATTCTTCCCTATCCAAAGAGCCTTCTATTACATCCTAATATAAGACCTCTTTGATCTTTCATGGACATTAATTGAGTTTCTAAGAGTGAGTCAGCAAGCCTATGGTGAGTATGCTTCGATCAGTTGATGAGATTATACACATCTGATCCCTCTAAAATAAAATGAGTGGAGTTATACACTATCTGTGAGGTTAGGACATTAAAGTATACTTGTGCAAGATCTTTTTATTATTGAACATTTTAAATGCAAAGTGTTTAAATTTTCTACTTCTAATGTTTTAATTTAATTGATGGTTCTTTGTTTATGGTTGATATTAACATTACTTTTTTTGTTCGACTCTAATATCTACTTAAATTTACCCTCTAATTCTTTTCTTTTCTTTTTCGTTGCTTGGGGACAAGCAACACTCTAAGTTTGGGGGTGTGATTATCGTGAAAATTTAGTAGATTTTAGAGTCGTGTTCGTGTAATTTTTGCGTGTTTTTATATAATTTTTAGTATTTATTATTTATTTTGTGTTGTTTTTATTTTTGGAGTAAAGAGTGTGAATCATGCTATTTTATTGTAGGAATGAGGTGTATTTGAGCAAAAATCATAAAATGAGGAAACGAGAATTAAATCGGGATGAAAACGAAGAAAAATTTATAGCAGCTTAAAAGACAATAATTTTGGAATAGGTCTACGACAACACTTTTTCTGAGTATTGAGAAAAGATGGCATAGACAACGGCTGAAAGATTTGTCTATTATGACATCGAAGTGTTGTCTATTAGCGGGAACAGAGCATGAGAATTTTTGAGGCAGCAGGAGAAGCTCGATCGGGTTCCTTGGCCACTGTCGGTTTGTTGCCATGAACCATACGAAAATCTTATTAAATCATTTGATCCTGATTCAAATTTAAATAAAAATGAAAATGCGATGGGCGCAACTCGAACCCGCAACCTCTCCATTGATGTGCGCATATGAAGTGCCCCGCACACCATTGGACCAAGATCGGCTTTTGATCATGAACCATACAGAAATATACATAAACCGGTTCTTCCAGAACCGAATTTTAAGCCAAAAAGCCAATTTCTTCACTAAAGCCCATTTTCTTCATTTAAAGCCCATGAGCCAATGTTGCCTTAATTTCCTTTGACCCTCCACACATATAAATACCTTCATTTGCATAATTTGAAGGTGGGATCTCCATTCCTCCTCTTGGAGGCACACACACTCCAACATCAATTTCCACACACACTACCATCTCCATCCCATTTTCTACCATTTCCACACCTTCATCCATGGATCTTCACATCTTCTATCAACCCATCACAAATCTAAGGAGGATTAAGGCTTGAGGAGTGAGATTTGCAACTTGAAGGGAAGATTCTACCCAAATCCAATTAGGGAAGAAATTTGCTTGTACTTTGTATTTTCTTTGTTTTGTTTGCAACAATTGATATTTGTAAGCATTGTAATGATATTTTCATGATACTTGTTGTTGGCTAGACCTCTTGTGAGGCTAGCCATATGATGGATTAGGAATTTATGAATTTGTTGGATTTTAAATAGTGTTTGATATGATTTTTGGAACTTCCAATATGATTAATAATTTACTTGATTTGTATTATGATTTGTGTGATTAAATTCTCTATTTATGATGTTAGGATAACCATTCTAATATTGTGTTTAGGGATTTGATTGAATCATGTTATAATATGGATTTTGTATGTTAGTATGTGAAGTATGTGGTAGCATCTTTATATACTTAGAAAATTCATGTTGGAACACTTAATTGATTTATCATATTTGGTTGTTAATTGAGTGAGGAGACTAATCTTGTTGCCATAGTACCTTTTAAGGGAATTGAGAGTGAGATCCAATCTATTATGCTTGAAACTTGTTATGAGTTGAGAACTTAATCACCTTGGCCAAAGGGATTTGGGGAATATTTATGATTGCTTTTATTCCAATTATCATTGATGTTTGCCATTTGAATTTAACAAGTCCATGTGGTGTCCTTAATCTTGATTGTGGTTAGCCTTACTCCTCTTTAGATTGTTACTTCATCCATCTCACCTTCATCCATAATCCATCACATTTGTACATGTTCTATCTTTAATTTCTTAAGTAGTTTTAAGTATTAAGCAATCCATCCTTTTATTGATTAGTCCTTCTAGAGTAAAATATTTCTCGAATACGGATACATACACTTTCTCCTTTGGGTTCGATATTATAAATTTTGCACTTGGTCACTTACGTGCTACACACGATAGAGTACGCTTACTCTAATCAATTTATACCAAAATTGAGACTAAGTTCATGGACCCACACACACCCATTAATACAATCAAAATATGAGGCTCACACACCCACTAATACAACTACTCACTGCACATTAAATAATAATACTCCTTAATCAACGTGCAAAAAGTAAAAGCGTCCTTTTGCATGGGACGGAGGGAGTATTTTTTTACGATTTGAGGCTAAAAAGGACTAAAAAAAGGAGAACTGGCGATTTTCAAACCGAAACCAAAACCGCTTTAAAATCGATTTGATTTATGTTCTTTTTTTTGGGAACCGAAACTGACGGTTTCGAAACGGAGTGCATGCCTAACCTACAATCTCGCTATTGATTAGAGCTATTTTCACCTAAATTTTAGTGTCTTTTTATATGTATTTTCGTATTATTTTATCCGTATTTTATATGTTATTTGGTTGTGTTTTGTATTTTTATTGAAATGTGTGTGAATGAGCTTAAACGTAAGATTTTCACTTTTTATTGGATGCTAAACATGATAAGGAAGATGTAGGAAAAAGCGGATCTCAATTCGGAGTTGAAACGAGGGAGAACGAGCCAAAACAGTGAAGAAATGCAGGAGCCAGCACACGAGCCGTGTAGCCAACACGGCCCTGTAAGAGTTGACCGTGTGGCGACATCTAGTCACTCAACACGGGCAACTTCAGGTCGTGTCCAGTTGCACGAGTCGAGTCGGGAGCACGAGCCGTGTCGCCAACACGGCCCTGTAAGAAGGTGGCCGTGTGGCGACATCAGAAGAGCCAACACGACCACACCTGTGCCCGTGTTACAACACACGACTCGTGTTGCAGCACACGAGCCGTGTTGTGTAACACGGCCCTGTAAGGCGAGGCCGTGCGGCAGCATCAGAAGACACAACACGGCCACCCCGTGGCCGTGTTACAGAGCACGACTCGTGTTGGGTATTTTCCTGCAGAAATTTCCAGATCCTTCTAGAAGCCTCCAAAGGGGTATAAATACCCCTTTATTCAACAATTGGCAGAAAATCCGAAAATCCTATCATCTACACACACCTCACACACCATTTCTTCCATTTCCCACCATCATCTTCATCCACCTTCATCCATTTTGATCCATCTTCATCATCTCCATTAATTCTTCATCAAAACTTCATCCCTTCCATTGGGTGTGAGAGATCTCAAGGAATCAAGAGCTAGAGGTGGAGATCAAGAAGAATAGAAGATTCTCTTCAAGAAATTGATAGGGAAGAATCCATTCATTTTGTATTTCTTTAGATCTTAGACTATGGGTAATTGTAATGAATCATTTAATTGTTTTGTTACTTTTACTATGATAGGCTAATCCCTCTAGTGGGATTAGGAATATGAAGAGCATATTAGATTTATATTATCATGTGGATTAAATTGGTTTTTGATTTAATTGATGTTGATTTCTATTCATGGAATTTAATTGTCTTGATGTTGTGATGGCATGGTTTGTTATTCATGAATGTTTATTGATTTAATGGATTGTTGATCAATGGATTATTTGTGGTAATTAAATGCTATCATGATGTTCATGTATGTATTGCTTGGAGTGAGACGGAAACGACCCTCTATAGTATTAGGAAGGCATGATTAGACATTGAGTTTGGGTTTGACCGAAAGGATATTTGAATTCAATGAGGGGAACCAATCCATTCGTTGGCCTTAGTACACAAAAAGGGAGAGTTTAATCTAACTAGTACCTAGATGGAAGGGGTTAATGTTGGGCTTTGATCTTAAGTGCTTTTGGGAGTCTAAAATGGATCAACAACCTTTGTAACCCGAAAGGGAGCTTAGGATATAATCGTGATCACCCTTAGTCTACATCAATTGAATTGAATTCCGTTTGCATGATAATATGAATTGAGTGTGCTTGGATGTTTCTAATCCCATGTTTTTCCATACTTGAACTTAAGCACCCATTTTCTATTCTTGTCATTCTACTTATTTGATATTGTTATTTACTTGTTACTTGTTTTAGTTGTTAATCAATCTCAAAACCCCCGATCATCTTTATAAAAACAGCATGAACATGAGCTCACGTATTTTGCTAGTCCGAACATAACTCCTTATTGGATTGATAATTTTTCTTGGGATATACTACTACAACGATCTAGTATTCTTGCTCGTGAGTGCTAAATATAGGCAAACAAGAAAATGGCGCCGTTGCCAAAGGGGAGTTTGACGGACTAGTCGAGTACTGTGTTATTGTTTTAGTTGTTCTTGATAAGGATTCTTTTTATTTTCTTTTATTTATTATTTGTGTTTGTGGTCTCACTCTTGGCTTTTTCGTAGGTGTTTTATGATCACAAGATCAAAGGGAAATCAATCGATCATTCCTTTGAATTTGGAGATTGAAAGGACCGCACTACAAAGGAAACGAGAGAGGCGTAAAGCTAGAAAAGGAACAAAAATGGAGAATCAAAGGGGAGACAATGTTAATTATGACCCACCCCAAGATCCTTTACAAGATCAAAGGGGGGTACAAGAAGGAGTGCAAGAGAATCAAGCGGAGATAATGAGGAATGTCTTTGCTCAAAATCAAGAGTATATGCAATTGCTTGCCAATCAAGAAGCTCAAAGGATATTTCAACAACAAGAGTTGCCAAGGCCTAGAGCAATTCGGGATTACTTCCAACCGAGAGCCGTACACAATATGGTTCCTCCGGTTCAAGCCAATGATTATGAAATCAAGACCGGATTGATCAACATGGTTAAAGCAAATCAGTTTGGGGGAGGTCCTCTTGAAGACCCGAACACTCATCTATCTACTTTCTTGGAGGTTGCAAATACCGTCAAGATGAAGGGAGTGTCGGAGGATGCTATTCATATGAGGTTGTTCTCTTTTTCTTTAAGAGACAAGGCTAAAGCATGGTACAATACAATTCCTTTGGGAAGTTGTAATACATGGGAGATCTTGAGCAAAGGTTCCTAAACAAGTACTTTCCTCCTTCAAAGACGCTCCAATTGAAAAGCCTTATCACTCAATTTAGGCAACTTCCGGATGAAAATTTTTATGAAGCATGGGAACGCTACAAAGAGATGCTCCGAAAGTGTCCTCAACACGATTTTCATGAGAATCAACAAGTGGCTTTCTTTTACCAAGGGTTGAATCAACAAAATCGGATGCATGTAGATGCCTCATCCGGAGGGTCTATATTTGGAGTGGATGCTATGAAAGCCATGGATATTTTTGAAGACATTGCAATGAATGCTTATCAATGGCCTTCCGAGCGAGTAATGGGAGGTTATGCCTTTGGAAAAGTAGCTCAAGTGGAGAGTGTGAACAAAGTGAAGAGTGATATGTTCCAAAGTGAGGGAATGAAAGAATTCAATGAGAGCATTCAAGCTTTAACAAAGCAATTGAATTTGATCACTCAAGGAGTAAGCCAAGGGGGAAGCACAAGTTCTATGGTGAATGATGAGAGCAAGGTTATGCAAAGTGTAGAAGATGTTGCCTATTTAGATAGGAGAAATTACCAAGGGAATTTCCATCATCAAGGGAATTTCCAAGGTAATTATCCTTCTAATCAAGATAATTACAAAGGAGGATATCAAGGACAAGCTCGGGGAAGCAATTTCAATCAATCAAGTGGAAATTATCAAGCTCCGAGGAAGCATGAGAATCTTTCTTACTCTAATCCTCAAGCCGCCGTGTCATATCCTCCGGGATCGATCCAAGTGCTAAACCACCAAATGGAGAGGGGAAAGCATCGGTGGAAGAGACATTGCTAACATTCATGAAAAAGATGGAGGCTAGAATGGAGGAAAATGAGAAGAAATCCGACAATAGGATGAGAGCTTTTGAGTATCAAATGGGTCAAATTGCTTCTTCCGTGGGATCTCAACACCAACAAGGAAAGTTTCCATCTACCACGGTAACCAATCCTAAAGAAGATTGCAAAGCTATCACTCTTAGAAGTGGAAAAGAGTATGAGGAACCTCCTATGCCTAAAGAAGATAGTATTGTCATTGAAAGGGAAGTGGAAAGCAAGGTGGAAGAAGGGTTGGTGCAAGAAGAGATTGAAATGGAGGAAGTAAGCAAAAAAAAAGAAATTGTTGAGCAAAAGAAAGATGAAGAGAAGATAGAGAGAATTCCAAAGTGGAAAAAGGCAAAGGAGTTAAGGGAAAAGGAAGTTGAAGTTGAAAGAGATAGTTGGGGAATACCCAAGACTCAAGTACCGGTTCCTTTTCCTCAAAGGTTTTTGAAGAAGGGTTTGGATGAGAGGTTCAAAAAGTTTCTTGAAATCTTCAAGAAGATTCAAATCAATATGCCTTTCGCCGATGCTTTGGATCAAATGCCTCATTATGCTCGTTTCTTGAAGGACATCATGGGAAAGAAAAGAAGTCTTGTGGACAATAAAACTGTTAATCTAACCGAAGAGTGTAGTGCCATTCTACAACGGAAACTTCCACAAAAATTGAAGGATCCGGGTAGTTTCATTATACCATGTGAAATTGGAAAGAACAAGAAGAACAAGGCTCTTTGTGACCTCGGTGCAAGCATTAATCTAATGCCTCTCTCCATATTCAAGAAGCTTGGATTAGGTGAAGTAAAGCCAACTTCCATCACACTTCAATTGGCGGATCGATCATTGACACATCCAAAAGGAGTAGTTGAAGATGTGTTGGTAAAAGTTGATAAGTTTGTCTTTCCGGTGGATTTTGTTGTTCTAGATATGGAGGAGGATGAAAATGTGCCATTAATTTTTGGGAGACCGTTTCTTGCTACCGGGAGAGATCTTATTGATGTCTACAAAGGAGAATTGAAGTTGAGGGTTAATGATGAGGAAGTGGTATTCTCTCTACACAAGGCCATGCAATATCCAATGAATGATGAAGAATGTAAAAGTGTAGATGTTGTAAAGGGAAGTGTCGAGGAGAGTTGGCCTTCCATTGTAACCAAGGATCCACTTGAACTATGCTTGAGCAATTCTCTATCTCTTTCTAATATTTCTACCACTTCTCTTGATTTAAATGAAGAATTGATTAATTGTTTGCTTGATCTAGGTGATTGTAGTGAAGCTCAAGAGGTTGCAGCCGCCATCTCAAGAGGAAATGAAAAGTTCTTAACACTTAGAGATTCACTCGAGCAAGAAGAGAAAAAGGAAAAGAAGGTGGAGTTGAAGCCTCTACCCGATCATCTTACTTATGCCTACCTTGGTGAAAATGAGACTTATCCGGTAATTGTATCATCATCTCTAACTTCTAGTCAACTTGATAAATTGCTTAATGTCCTTAAAGAGCATAAGTCGGCTATTGGTTGGTGTATTGATGATTTGAAGGGAATTAGTCCAACAATTTGCATGCATAAGATAAGACTTGAGGATGAAGGGAAAGCTTGTGTTCAAAACCAAAGAAGACTTAATCCTATCATGCAAGAAGTGGTAAAAAAAGAGGTTCTTAAGTGGTTAGACTCCGATATGATTTTTCCTATTAGTGATAGCCCCTATGTGAGCCCGTTGCATGTAGTATCTAAAAAATGGGGTATGACTATAGTGAAGACCGATAAAGATGAGACCATAGCCACTAGGACGGTGACGGGATGGCGTGTGTGTGTTGATTATAGAAAGCTTAATGAAAACACACGTAAAGATCACTTCCCCTTACCTTTCTTAGATCAAATGTTGGATAGGTTGGCCGGGTATGAGTTTTATTGCTTTCTTGATGGGTATTCCGGGTATAACCAAATTCTCATAGCACCCGAAGACCAAGAAAAGACCGCTTTCACTTGTCCTTATGGAATATTTGCTTTTCGAAGATTGCCATTTGGACTTTGCAATGCACCGGCCACCTTTCAAAGGTGTATGATGGCAATCTTTGAAGGATTAATTGAGAATATAATGGAAGTTTTCATGGATGACTTTTCGGTGTTTGGTTCTTCTTTTGATAATTGTTTGTCTAACCTTGCTATTGTTTTGAAGCGATGTCAAGACACTAATTTAGTGTTGAATTGGGAGAAGTGCCATTTCATGGTAAATGATGGCATTGTACTTGGACATCACATCTCTTCAAAGGGATTGCAAGTTGACCGAGCCAAAGTTGTTGCTATAGAGAAGCTTCCACCACCAACAAATGAGAAGGGAGTACGATCGTTCCTTGGCCATGCCGGGTTCTATCGTAGATTCATCAAGGATTTTTCTTCATTTTCTAAACCTCTATCTCATCTCCTTGAAAAAGATGTGCCATTTAAGTTTGATGATAATTGTTTAAATGCTTTTCAGGTGCTAAAGGAAGCTTTAATTTCATCACCCATCTTGATCACCCCCGATTGGAAGGAGCCATTTATATTGATGTGTGATGCAAGTGATGTAGCTCTTGGAGTAGTTTTGGGGCAACTAAGAGAGAAAAAATTTCGAGCTATTTACTATGCAAGCAAGACATTTGATGCGGCTCAAAGGAACTACACCACTACCGAAAAAGAGTTCTTGGCGGTAGTATACGCATTTGATAAGTTTCGTCCTTATTTGGTAGGAATGAAAACTATTGTATACACCGACCATGCCGCTATCAAGTATCTCATGGCAAAGAAGGATGCAAAGCCAAGGGTGATAAGATGGGTACTACTTCTTCAAGAATTTGATATTGAAGTGAGAGATAAGAAGGGCACGGAGAATGTGATAGCCGATCATCTTTCAAGGTTAGAGTCGAGGGAGCATTGTGAAGGTACTTATGAGTTAATCAAAGAGGTTTTTCCCGATGAAGAAATCTTGGAGTGTGATTGCTATCAAATTGAGGCTTTAGTGGAGGAAGAAGGAAGCCCGTGGTATGCGGACTATGTGAATTACTTGGCTAGTGGAAGGAGGCCTTATGAGCTTAATAAGTATCAATCCAAGAAGTTCTTTCATGATGTTAAAAGTTACTTGTGGGATGATCCATTCTTATACAAGATGTGTAATGATTCTCTTGTGCGAAGATGTGTGCCCGAGGAAGAATGGAATAGTGTGTTGGAGTTTTGCCACTCTTCACCTAGTGGAGGCCATTTTGGAGCTCAAAAGACCGCTGCAAAAGTCTTACAATCGGGGTTGTATTGGCTATTTTTTTTCAAGAGTTGTAAGAAATTTGTAGAGGGTTGTGATCGATGTCAAAGGATGGGAGGAATCTCCAAGTGGGATGAGATGCCCCTTAAGAGCTTTCAAGAAGTGGAGATATTTGATGTGTGGGGCATCGATTTCATGGGACCGTTTCCTCAATCGAATGGATTCCTATATATCCTATTGGCGGTCGACTATGTATCGAAATGGGTTGAGGCCATACCTTCAAGAACAAGTGATGCTAGAGTGGTCATGGGGTTTCTAAAGAAGCATATCTTCACAAGATTTGGAGTACCTAGAGTATTGGTAAGTGATGGGGGTAGTCACTTCATAAATAAGCTCATGGAGAACATTCTCAAGACTTATGGAGTGAAGCATCGAGTGTCTACTCCGTATCACCCTCAAACGAATGGTCAAGCTGAAATTTCTAATCGACAAATCAAACAAGTCTTGGAGAAAACAGTGAGTGTGAGTAGAAAGGATTGGTCAAATAAACTTGATGATGCATTGTGGGCCTTTCGAACCGCATTCAAGACCACTCTTGGTATGTCTCCTTTTCAAATTGTCTATGGTAAGTCTTGCCATCTTCCGGTGGAGTTAGAGCACAAAGCTTATTGGGCCATTAAGAAGTTGAATTTTGACATGAAAGCTTCGAAGAAGGTAAGATTCTTACAATTGAATGAGCTTGAGGAATTTAGAGAAAATGCTTATGAAAATTCAAGAATTTTTAAGGAGAAAACCAAGAGGTGGCATGATGCTCGTTTGAGGAAGAAGAGCTTTGAAAAGGGTGAGAAGGTGTTGGTATTCAATTCTCGACTAAGACTTTTCCCGGGCAAGTTGAAGTCCAAATGGAGAGGACCTTATGTGGTAAAGGAAGTACTTGATGGGGGAGCTCTAAAGGTTATAGATGAGAACGGGAGAGAGTTCTTGGTCAATGGTCATCGTGTGAAGCACTATGTGGATTCATCACAAAGGGAGACCCTCTTTGTGGATACTTTATGTGAAAGATGAGCTAAACATTCGTCTAGCTTGAAGACGTTAAACTTAGCGCTCGATGGGAGGCACCCCATCACTATCTTTATTGCTTTATTTTTGTTGCTTGTTTATTTTGGCCTTTTAGGTTGATTGTGCTTATGGAGAAAAATGCACATTGAAGAAAAGAGAAATGCTTCATGGATTCAAGTTGACATGTTCCACAACTTGTTGCAAACTTAATTCGTGACTCTTGTCTCGAGTTAAGTTTGGGGGGTACTAGTGCGTGGTGGACATAGCTTGAGTCGTGTGGATGCGGTTACTTCTCTACAAGAAGATCATCAATGGAAACTACAAGGGTAAGTCTCACCACTTTTTGCAAACTTAAGTCTCAACTCTTGTTTCGATTTAAGTTTGGGGGGAGAGTGTGTGGTGTGACTCACCACTTGAGTATGATGTATGATTCTTGTAAAATTTGGGTAAATTTTAAAAATTTTCTCATGAGTTTGGGTTGATTTTGGCATGATTGGTGGTGTTGAAGTGCATGATAGTCCATATTTATAATGAAATTGTTGAAATAATGGTGTTTGTTGAGTGCTTGAGCATGAATGAGAGGTATTGGAAGCAAGATGGAGCTTGGAGCTAACGCTTTCCTTACCAAATGCCTATTGAGGGAGTACTCTACACCTTATCATTTTATTACTTGAAATGAATTGATTTTGATTGTTGTGACTAGCATGATACTTCATTTGTTATGTTTGTGGGAGGTTTACTTTCGTAAATTAGGATTTCCTTTTCAATAAAGGTTGGGATGAATGTGTGCTTAAGTTTCTTATAGATGATGGTATTTTGTGTTTTTGCATGTTTTGTGTTTTTGTTGTGTCTTGTTTGTTGAGTCCTTATTTGTATGTTTTGTGTATTTTCATTCTTGTCATGGGATGTTTGGTGGTTTGTTTAGGGATGTCGTGAGTCATTTTTGAATGTGAGTGATGATATGTTGTGGTGATAAGTGATGACAAATTATGATTAAGAATCTCTACACTTTCAAATTGTGACATGTTTTACTTAACTTGTTCAATTTTGATATGAATGTGGTGTAATAAGTTCCTTAAAGTCCGAGCACAAGCTTGTGAGCATTTGAGCCTCAACCATGCATACATGGTATTTCTTCATGAGTGGATCGGTTGTGTTTGATAAGTTAGAACTTGCTCAAGGACTATAGGAACGAGCCCGATTAGTAGAGATTGGTGAAATGATCTAAGGTCATCCTTGTTATTATAGTCATTGCCATATATGTTCCCTACCATGAACATCATCCTTAGTTAACCATTTTGAGCCTATAAGCCTATTTCTTGTGAATTTAGCACATTACAAGCCTTAATAACCTAGTCAAAGCTTATATATACCTTTGTGTGGGTGATTGAGGAGATGGTAGCTAGAAAGGATTGATTGATTACCAAAAGAAGAAAAGGACATGGTAAACAAGCAAGAAAAAGGATGAAAAGAGCAAAACAAGAATGGACATGCAACCTCAAAGTAAGAAAAGAGTAAAACAACATCAAAATGCTCAAGTAAACAAAAATTCAAAGATAGGAAGCATGCATCAAAAGAAGCTCGATCCAAGGAAAGTTAATAAATAGTGTTTGAGATTGTAAAGATAAGAAAGGAAGAAAGAAAAGTGGAGAAGTTGAGGAAATTGGCCATCTCTTTGATTACTTACACTTGTTGAGTCACTATTATCCATATCTTCCCTACCATACCAAAGAGCTTATCATTACATCCTAATTAAAGACCTTTTTGATCATTGATTGAAACTTTGGTGGTTTGTGAATATAGTCCGCGAGCAAGCTTATAGTGAGTCGAGCCAATCGATTAATGAGTGTGATTTACCCTATTTCAAAAGAGTGTTGAGAGACATTAATATCCATTGAGAGGCTTGGACTTAAAAGGAACTATATTACACTTTATTCTCTTTTGATTGAACTTGTTAATTTCTCATGTCATGATTTTAATGTTGTAGGATGACTTAGCATAGTTTGTTGTTATTATTGCTAACGATGTGTTATTATTTATATTCGTTTAGTCTTTTTCTAGGTGAAAATTTCTCCTTTTGATTTGTCATTTTCGTTGCTCGGGGACGAGCAACACCTTAAGTTTGGGGGGTTGATTAGAGCTATTTTCACCTAAATTTTAGTGTCTTTTTATATGTATTTTCGTATTATTTTATCCGTATTTTATATGTTATTTGGTTGTGTTTTGTATTTTTATTGAAATGTGTGTGAATGAGCTTAAACGTAAGATTTTCACTTTTTATTGGATGCTAAACATGATAAGGAAGATGTAGGAAAAAGCGGATCTCAATTCGGAGTTGAAACGAGGGAGAACGAGCCAAAACAGTGAAGAAATGCAGGAGCCAGCACACGAGCCGTGTAGCCAACACGGCCCTGTAAGAGTTGACCGTGTGGCGACATCTAGTCACTCAACACGGGCAACTTCAGGTCGTGTCCAGTTGCACGAGTCGAGTCGGGAGCACGAGCCGTGTCGCCAACACGGCCCTGTAAGAAGGTGGCCGTGTGGCGACATCAGAAGAGCCAACACGACCACACCTGTGCCCGTGTTACAACACACGACTCGTGTTGCAGCACACGAGCCGTGTTGTGTAACACGGCCCTGTAAGGCGAGGCCGTGCGGCAGCATCAGAAGACACAACACGGCCACCCCGTGGCCGTGTTACAGAGCACGACTCGTGTTGGGTATTTTCCTGCAGAAATTTCCAGATCCTTCTAGAAGCCTCCAAAGGGGTATAAATACCCCTTTATTCAACAATTGGCAGAAAATCCGAAAATCCTATCATCTACACACACCTCACACACCATTTCTTCCATTTCCCACCATCATCTTCATCCACCTTCATCCATTTTGATCCATCTTCATCATCTCCATTAATTCTTCATCAAAACTTCATCCCTTCCATTGGGTGTGAGAGATCTCAAGGAATCAAGAGCTAGAGGTGGAGATCAAGAAGAATAGAAGATTCTCTTCAAGAAATTGATAGGGAAGAATCCATTCATTTTGTATTTCTTTAGATCTTAGACTATGGGTAATTGTAATGAATCATTTAATTGTTTTGTTACTTTTACTATGATAGGCTAATCCCTCTAGTGGGATTAGGAATATGAAGAGCATATTAGATTTATATTATCATGTGGATTAAATTGGTTTTTGATTTAATTGATGTTGATTTCTATTCATGGAATTTAATTGTCTTGATGTTGTGATGGCATGGTTTGTTATTCATGAATGTTTATTGATTTAATGGATTGTTGATCAATGGATTATTTGTGGTAATTAAATGCTATCATGATGTTCATGTATGTATTGCTTGGAGTGAGACGGAAACGACCCTCTATAGTATTAGGAAGGCATGATTAGACATTGAGTTTGGGTTTGACCGAAAGGATATTTGAATTCAATGAGGGGAACCAATCCATTCGTTGGCCTTAGTACACAAAAAGGGAGAGTTTAATCTAACTAGTACCTAGATGGAAGGGGTTAATGTTGGGCTTTGATCTTAAGTGCTTTTGGGAGTCTAAAATGGATCAACAACCTTTGTAACCCGAAAGGGAGCTTAGGATATAATCGTGATCACCCTTAGTCTACATCAATTGAATTGAATTCCGTTTGCATGATAATATGAATTGAGTGTGCTTGGATGTTTCTAATCCCATGTTTTTCCATACTTGAACTTAAGCACCCATTTTCTATTCTTGTCATTCTACTTATTTGATATTGTTATTTACTTGTTACTTGTTTTAGTTGTTAATCAATCTCAAAACCCCCGATCATCTTTATAAAAACAGCATGAACATGAGCTCACGTATTTTGCTAGTCCGAACATAACTCCTTATTGGATTGATAATTTTTCTTGGGATATACTACTACAACGATCGAGTATTCTTGCTCGTGAGTGCTAAATATAGGCAAACAGCTATATATCAATCATTTTCTATCCTTTGAATTATACTCCCTTCGTACTAAATTCATCTTCACATTTATTGTAGATACGGAGTTTAATTAAAGAAGTTACTTTTTTATTTACTTTTATGGGCAAAATGGTATTTTAAGGTAATAAATATAAATGATAAAGTATGTTGTGTGTGTGTGTTAAAAAAGTATTGACAAATTTAAAATTAATAAGTACTCCTCCGTCCCATTTTAATTTTTACATATTTCCAATTTGGGTGTCTCATTTCAATCTTTACATTTCCCTTTTTAGTAAATAGGACCCACACAAATTAATTATTTCTCTCTCCATGGGCCCACACATCACACTAATACACCTACCCACCTTATATTATAATATTATTTCTCTTACCTTACACATATTAAAATACTACATTTCTTAATTTACGTGTAAAAAGCAAACGTAAAGTTTAAAACAGGACAGAGGGAGTATATTAGATGGATATTAATTATTTATTTTTTTAATGAAAATATTAAGTTGAATTTAGAACCAAAGATATGAAGTTGAAGTTGGGACATAGAGAGTAATAAAGAGCTAGAAGCTTTGATCCCCTCCTCATAATTAATTAACATGCGGTTCTCATTCAATTAACTTTAGAATAAACCCTTAAATTTACAAATAAACAATAATCCCTCCGTCTGCTTAAAAGAGTTTCTTTTTTTCATTTACCACGTCCGCCCCAAAGAGTTCATTTTCTTTTTACACATATATGACCCACATACGTCCACTAATATAATTAAAATATGGACCACACCCTCACTAATACAACTAATCACCACACATTAAATAATAATATTTCTTATTCCTTAATTCAAGTGAAAAAGCAAAAGGAACTATTCAACCGAATGGAGGGAGTATCATAAATTATAGGATGAAATTACAATTCTTAAACTCAAAAACTCTAAAGGTGAAATATGCCTCGATAATATATACCGTACCTTAGAATTAAATTTAAAGAAACAACAATAAAAATAAAGATAATAATAAAAAACACACACCTAAAATGTCCAGTTATACGTAATAAAAAATGTGCAGCTTTATTTCTTCAAAAAACTTGACAAATGCATCTATAGGATTCTTCAATTCTTTGTTTGGACTAGATCCCAGAAGGTTTATCAAGAAAAAAAAAACACACATAAAATGTCCGATTTTACGTAATTTTCTCCAAAAAACTTGACAAATGCATCTATAGGATTCTTCAATCCTCTGTTTGGACTAGATCCCAGAAGGTTTATCAAGAGGAAAGACAATAATGCTGGAGAAGCATGTTTTGATTGCCCATTCTCCAATCCTTCAAATGTCAATAATAAACAAATAATAATTCACTTAAAACCCAAATCCTACTCGTGTTTCCAATTCTGCTTCATGTTTTCCTCCTTCATACTTTTTTTCAACCTTCATTCAAACCCTATGTGAGTGATAGGAAGCAAAATTAGAATTTACGGTCGACGGGAGCGGGCTTAGGTCCACTTTCGTGGGCTGGGCTTCTCATCGGTGTCTTAATATTTCAATTATTATTCTGTTTGAATAAGTGTGAGATTGATACTTTCATTTTTGGAATTGGTAGGTAGTAGTATTTATACAATGCATTAGGGTTTATGATGGATCATCAAATTGTTATTGGATTAAGAAGCCTAGAGGCTATTGGGCAAACGAAGTTTTCTATTTGATTGGGCAAACAGTATTTACCGTTTGATTCGAATGGTACCCCACCGAAAATGAAGGTTGCAGCAGTTGAAATTGCCATGGATAGGTTTGCCTACCATTGGTTGGCATGGATGAAGGAGTGGAAGGCTGGAATATCGTGGGTAGAATTCACACAGGCATTGGTGGCGTGTTTCGACACAAGGTTTAAGGGGAGCAGGTTTGAACATCTGTCCAAAGTTAAGCAATCCAGAGAACTAGTTAGGGATGTTGAGGATAATCTTTCTAGGCAAGATGGGAAACAAACCTTACGGAGTGATAGCAACCCCGTGCAACAAGTGAACAATTTTTCTCCATCGGTTACCAAAATTTCTAGTTTAGCAGTTAGCGATAACCAAAGAAGGTTCGTTGGCTATTCTTTCAGGGCTTTAGACCGCAGCAGTGCGGAGGGAGCAACCGGCAGTTTCTCTAAGCCGACTGCACACTCCCCGTGGATGAATTCAGGACTATCCAGGACGAATTTGGGGCTATCCAGGCAGTCTACTGCCCGTTCTAGATTTACTCGACTTCCATCGAGGGTCTTAGAAGACCTGAGAGCAAAAAAATTATGCTTTAAGTGTAAACACCTTCGCATAACTGCCCATTCAAACAACTAAGAGTGTGGTTAGCTGAGGAGTTGGACCTCAAACATGTTGAATATTATGAGGTGACGGGATAAGAGTTAATGGATGAACAAGAAGAGCTTTTTGAAGAGGGTCGGGGCTTTCATGTTTACTCTATGGCGGTTACCTGACTGCAACCTTGATGACAAGGTTGTTTCGAAGGAAGATGGAATTGATAGAAAGCAAAATTATGGTTCACGGTCGACGGGGGCAGGCTTAGGTCCACTTTCGTAGGCTAGGCTTCTTATCGATGTCTTGATATTTCAATTATTATTCTATTTTAATAAGTGTGAGATTGATACTTTTCTTTTTGGAATTGGTAGGTAGTAGTATTTATACAGTGTACTAGGGTTTATGATGGATCATCAAATTATTATTGGATTAAGAAGCCTGGAGGCTATTGGGCAAACTGAGTTTTTCGTTTGATTGGGCAAACGGTATTTATCGTTTAATTTTTTTTCTTTCTTATTTTTCTGTTCTTATCAGTGAGATAGACTTTGTAACACTCTATTTTTTTTTTATCATTTTACGTCGATTATTCTTTTTTAAGTTAATGATATTCTACGCTTACTATCCCTTATTATTATTTTTATTATCTTTCTTGTCTACATGAAAGATTAATATTTTTTTATAAATATTTTTAGATTAATATTTTTTTATAAATATTTTTATTTAAATAAATTATTTACATTCTTTAATTTAATTATTCTTAATCTCCTTCTATTACGTAACAACTTTTTATCTTCCAAAAGAAAAGAAAACATCTGACATGATCTTCTAATTTTCCTCCTCTACTTTCATAAATGGCGAACATCACGATCTTAAAATCACAAATATACTCCGCACCATTTTATTCGTCCAAAAATGCATAAAAGACTACGAGCACCCAAAATTTTTGAAAGGCAAAAACTTGTGTGCCCAATGAGAACACAAGAATTTAATACTAGTTATTCTTTTATTCTTATGGGGGCACGGTGTGTCCCGGGAACACATGAAACTAATTCATCTTGAAAATTTTCTTTTCAATTATACTATACTCCACTCATGAGAAAGGAAGGAAGCAATGGAGAAATAAAAGAAGATTTGACTTTGAGTGGTTAAAGGTTTGAGGTGGTAAAATCGTTTCTAAAATTTTGTTTATTACTCTTTTTTCTCATATTTATCATAAATCGTGATTAAGATTGATACAACACATATGGAGATTGAGATTGTTATATATGGTACATGAATCTAGACTGAGACTAATATGACACGTGATACATTGATATAAATTTTTTATTTTTCTTCCTATATGATACATGGTTCATGCATTTCACATCAATTCAATGAGTTAGTCAACTGCATAAAAAAGAAAAAATTAAAAAGGGAAAAGATTTATATGTTGTATTGAATCGATGAGTTGACCAACGACACAATTTTATGAATGTGTTATGATTGAAATAATCAATATGATGATTTTTATGTGATAGAAGTTGATTGATATTTTATGTAGACATAAATGTGACAATGCGAACCACTAAATATTTCTGTACTCACTCCCAAATGTTTTCAAAATTTCAAGATTTCTAAATGAAGGAGTTAGAAATGGCAAAGGGTAGGGTACCCGCTTATTTTGGGGTACCCGTACACGTATCCAATTAAAAAATAACTATCCATATCCGTATCTGTCCCGTTTAAAAAATTTTATCATGGTACCCGTACCTGTCCCATAACCGTTTATTAATACCCGCGGGTACCCGTACCCGTTTAATATTAATTTATTTAATATATATTTATATTATTTAAATAAACTAGATATTACCCATCCGTGCGTTGCACGGAAATAATTAAAGTATATTACAATTATACTCCCTCCGTCCCTCCTTAAGAGGGCCAAATGCTTTTTGGCACGTAGATTAAGGAGTATTATTATTTAATGTGTAGTGGGTAGTTGTATTAGTAGGAGTGTGGGTCCCAACATTTAATTGTATTAGAGGGAGTGTGTGGGTCCCATGTGTATAAAAAGGAAATGGGACTCTTTGGGTGGGACGACCAAAATGGAAAAATTGCCCTCTTAACCTGGGACGGAGGGAGTATACTTTTAGGTTGTGTTTGAATTGAGTAATTTCAAATCCAATGGATTTGAAAATGAGTGGATTTTAAATTCCTTGAATTTTAAATCAATTCATTTGAATTCCACCATTTAAATAAATTATGAATTTTTCAAAGGATTTCAAATTCATAATTCAAAAATTATTTTTAAAATAGAATTTTATATATAAAAAATAAAAATAACAAAATTTTATTATATTAAATATTAAAATTTAAAATTTTATTAAAAATAATTTTTTGTGGAGGAAACTCTACCACCCAACCTATCTCTACCCACCCCCCAAAAAAATTTTTTTAATAAAATTTTAAATTTAAATAATAAAAGTATTACCACTTAGCCCTACCCCTTACCCACCCCCAAACCCCCAGCCACCCCATTCCACCCACGCCTATAATATGATAAAAGAAGAATGATACCTCAAATGAAATGATTGAACCTGAAAAAAGATCAAATAAATTAAAGTATATAAATAAGGTTTATAGAATTAAAAAAAATAAAAAATTATAAAGAAACGAAAATAAGATAACAAAAACTAAAAAAGAAGAATGATACTTCAAATGAAAATGATTGAACATGCACATAAGATAAATTAAATCTATGATTGAGATCAAAAGTAATAGACGGTCAAGATTAAAATTGAAGATAAAAATAGAAATTAAGTTTGATTATATATATATATATATATATATATATATATATATATATATATATATATATATTAAGCTTGTTAAAAATTAGTCAAATATGCTAAAAATATATCTCATATTTACCAAATTTATATTGTAAAATAAAAAAATAAAATTTAGACAATAAAATCCATTATTAGTATAATTAAATTTTATAATTGAACTCAAATCATAATTTGGACGATCAAGATTAAAATTAATTTTTTCTAAATAGAGTAAAATTGAAAACAAATGTAGAAGTTTAAGTTTGCTTTTATATATGTATAGATAGATAGATAGATGATTGAAACTTAAATTTAAGGAGAATGATTGAACCTAAATTATGAATAATATGAAAGTGGAATATGTAAAAGAGAAGAAAAAGAAGAAGCATTAGATGAAAAAAAATAAAAAAAAAGATTAAAAAGAAGAACAAAAGATAGAATATAAAAATATAAAAATATGGTTCGTATAATTATAATTATTATAAAAGAAACACAAAAATCAAAGAAAAAAAGATAGAAAAAAAATGATACCTGATTGGACTTACCAATAAGATCAAATATGTGAATGATTGATCCTAAAAATAATATCAAATAAAAGTATAAAAGAAAATAAAATAAATTAAATTATAAAAATAAGATAACAAAAAATTAAAAAGTATAATGATACATTTAAGTAGAATGATTGAACCTGCATATAAGATCAAATAAAAGTATAAAAGACAAAATATATTATAAATAATATGAAAGTAAAATCTGTAAAAGAGAAAAAAAAAGAAGAATCATTAGAGAAAAAAAAACAAAAAGAGAATGATTAGACCTACAAATAAGATCAAATATGAGAATGATTGAACCTAAAAATAATATCAAAGTATAATAGAAGATAAAATAAATTAAATTATGAAAATAGGGTTTATAGAATTATTAAAAAAATACAAAAATCGAAGGGAAAAAATATGATAACAAAAAATTAAAAAGTATAATGATACCTTTAGGAGAATGATTGAACTTGTATATAAGATCAAATAAAAGTATAAAAGACAAAACAAATTAGAGTAGATTATAAATAATATGAAAGTAGAATCTATAAAAGATAAGTAAAAGAAGAAGTATTAGAGAAAAAAAACAAAAAGAATAAGATCAAATATGAGAATGATTGAATCTAAAAATAATATCAAATTAAAGTACGTATAAAAGAAGATAAAAAAATAAATTATAAAATAAGGTTTACAGAATTATTAAAAAAAACAAAAATGGAAGAGAAAAAAAATAAGATAACAAAAAATTAAAAAGTATAATAATACCTTTAGGAGAATGATTGAACCTGCAAATAAGATCAAATAAAAATATAAAAGACAAAACAAATTAGAGCTGATTAAAAAATATGAAAGTAGAATTTGTAAAAGAGAAGAAAAAGAAAAAACATTAGAGAGAGAGAAAAAGGGAGAAAGTAAGAATTTGATTAGGTTGAAAAGATTTATATATAATGATATTAATGAATAAACGACCGTGATTGAAAGCAAATATATAGAGACAATTCTAATAAAAATAAAATTGATACTATATTAATTGAAATTAAGCATATATTGATTAAAAATTAATCAATTTTATATTGTTAAATTAAATCAATAAAAAAATAAAATTTAAATAATAAAAAATTTATTATTATTATAATTAAATTTTATGATCGATTGAAATCAAAAGAAAATCATATGTCCCATATATATTAAATTAAATTATAATATATGAATATTGATTGATATATTAATTTAAATTAATTATATATTTATTAAAAATTAGTTAAATATGCCAAAAATATCTCTTATATTTATCAAATTTATATTTTTAAATAAAAAAAAATTTAAATAATAAAATCCATTATTATTAGTATAATTAGATTAGATTTTATTATTGAAATCAAAAAGATTAATTGGACTGTCAAGATTAAAATTGAATTATTTCTAAATAGAGTAAAATTGAAAAAAATTAAAAGTAAAAGTAGAAGTTTAGGTTTGCTTTTATATATGTATAGATTTAATAATAAAAATTACATTATTATTAATCAAATATAAAATAAATATAATATACTCCCTCCTTCCCATATTTGTTTTCACAGTTACTGTAGACACGGAATTTAAGAAAAATTATTTTTTGACCAACTTTATTGACTTTTGAGGGTATTGTGATATTTTTAAGTAATAAATAAATTATAAAATATGTTATGTGTGTTAGGTGAGAGTGGTATTTTTGAAATTAAGGTAACTTTTGAGGTTGTTGGTTAATGTGAAGTTTTCTTTTTTGGGTGTTGAAGATAAATGTGGGACGGACGAAAATGGAAAATGTGAAGATAAATGTGGGACAAAGGGAGTAAATTCTATTATTTTAAATAAATATTTAATAAATATGATTAAATAAAATTTATAACTATTAATTAAATATATAAAATATCTCATAATATATAAATTATATAATATATATTAAATTTTATAAAAAATATATATATAAACGGAGTACCCGCGGGTATTTGAGGCATTACTCGTACCCATCCCAAACTCTAATGGTATTTTTCACAACTACCTGTACCAGTCCCAAACCCATTTATAACTATTCGTACGCTTCCCATTAGGGTTTGGGTAGACCGGATATCCGGAAATACCCGTCTCATTGCCATCCCTAGAAGGAGTACGTGTTGCGTGGTGAACGTTGAATAAGACTATTAATGGAAGAAGAGAATTTTAAATATTTTTATTTAAGTTAAAGTTTAATTGCTTTCCATTTAGAAAATAACTCTTTATTTAAATCTTTATTTAAAAGGTTTTAGTGAGATTTATGAAAGATAAATCTTCTTAAATTTTGACATAAGACTTCCGTGTGTTTGAATATATTTTTCTTTATTGATATTATATATACACACGTATAAAACTATTGTCCCCAAAAAAAATTCAGGATGTTACTAGCGTCGACGTGGCGGGGCGGGTTAAAACCCACCTTAAATAACACAAATTAAATCACAAAAAGTTTATTAGTTCTAAAAGTCAATCACAAAGCTTAAAATATAATTATAAAGCCTCTTCAAAACTCATCCATCATAACATTATACTATATAAACATCTCAAACTTCATGTTGATCAATTATACTCTCAATCTTCAAAGGATTAGATGTGTTTATCATTTGCATTTGCTTCTAATTCATATACATACATTTATATATAAAATGAATAATTACTAATAGATACACACTGTACCCCATAATTGTTGTTAGATACATTGAATTAAAAGAATTACTCTCACATACAAAATATTAAAGTAAAATACCAAATATAACCTTAATTCATTATAATCCCGCACACTCTTAAACCACAAATCCTAAACCCCTCACCCACCCACTGTCGCCGCCAGACCACTGTCGGACCGCCGCCGCCGCCCGCCGGTGGCCACCCCTTTCGTTGCTGCACATAACTTTTGCTGCACACACTTTTTTTACTGCAAATAACTTTTGCTGCACACGAATTTTTATGTTACACACAAACATTTATGTGCATCACATTGTAAGGGTAATATTGGAATATCACTATATATTTATATAGTTAGTAGTACTACCTCCGTCCACTGTCAATATATCCATTTTACTCTTTTTGGTCGTCCACTCTTAATCTATCAATTTTCTTTTTAGATACATGATATCCACCCACACACTAATACAATTAAAATATGGAACCAACACACCCCACTAATACAACTACCCACTACATATAAAATAATAATACTCATTAATCTACGCACAAAAGACAAATGAATAGATTGATATTGGATAGAAGGAGTAATATTTTTATATGTGTGTATCTCATACTCCCTCTGTCCTACTCAAAGGGTTCCTTTTTGCCATTTTGATTGTCTCACCTAAAGGATCATTTTTCCTTTTTTACACACATGGGATCCACACACCCATCTAATACAATTAAAATATGGAGCCCACACTCCAACTAATACAACTACCCACTACACATTAAATAATAATACTCCTTAATCCACGTGCCAAAAAGCAAAAATAACCCTTTGGGCGGAACGGAGGGAGTAGTAATAAATAATTTTTTAATGTACCTAGTATTAACTATCCCTATATTAAAATATAGAAATTAAAAATAATTTTCAAATCAAGCAAAATAGAACTTAAAATTATTTACGAATTTTGTATACTAATCCACGGTACAAAATATTTAGAATATTCGTCTTATAGTTTAATTCATTATTTTAAAAAATAATTAATAAAAAAATGAACAACAACTATTTAGAATATTAAACACTAAACCATTAAAATAAAAAAATCATGATAGGCTAAACGGGCCAACCCACCCCATTTGGGTTTAGCTCATCTAGACCCACCCTCGTTTGGGCCAGCCCGCTTAGGCCCACCTCCAAACGGGACTTAAATTTTACAGCTCAAGCCATCTTTTTTTATAGAGGGGCCCGGCCCGACGGGCCTAACATGTTTTTTTGACTTCTCTAGATGTTATAGTCTTCAATCTGTCGATTCTACCTTTAATTATTTCCGTTTAATTATATTTAATTTAATAGATCTGTTTGCAGAGGTGGGCGCTTACGCGTGGTTCTCTTGTGATTATTCCGTTGATTTTAGTTTCATGATCTTATATACGGCACTGAGACGTTTTGTTTTTTAATATATTGCAGTAGCTTAATGGAATTTTTTTATTATTATTATTTTTTTTTGGCAGTAATTACCAATCGCTGTGATGTTGGGTGGTTTAAGGCGGAAAGCCGCTTCCGGCGCAGCATTTGCTCCGGTAATTTCTTCATGCTTTTGTGGTCTGTATACAAATGGATTGGCCTAGTGTATTATGTATTCCCCTATTTTTTATACTGAAAGTGAGTTGTGTGGAAACTCACTAATACTTCCCTGGACCAGGTTTATGGAAAATCATTATATAAGCTCAGGCCAGCTGTATCTACTTCGCTGGCATACTCAGTTCCTGAAGTGGTAACTTTGAGCTCTCTCTATCTCTCTCTGAAAATCTTAGCTATTGCTATCATGCTATGGTAGAAATATAGAAATACCTATGGCACTGCGATAGAAATATACAAATACCTTTTATTTTCTGCTTTTGATCATGCTTCCGTAGAATATTTGAATTTGGGTAATATTTATACTTGTGTGGAAAAGGTATATGATTAGGAATTATTATGAATTTGTGACATTTGGATGGATTTAGTTTTAATGGGACTTGAGATAACATGATTGTTTGATTAAGAATCATTGATAAAATTAATCTAAAAGTTTTGGATCATTCGTGGCACTTTTTTTTTTTTTAATCACCTTGTGCTGGAATTACTTTGCAGATATTTAACACAGGTGGATTTGGTGATGTTAGAAGTTTTTGCGTCCTTCCTTTTACGGGTATTGCTATATTTTCATTTATTCGCCCTTGTATATCTGCTTTGCATCAGTTATTTATCTCTAGTTTTTTTGACAGGCTGCGCAAATTCTCTTTATCCACAGAGGTGAGTGACCCATTATTGAGTATTCATGCTTCTTTTGCTTTTTTAATGAATTTGATAATTAAAATTTTTTTACTGAACTGATTAAAAATTTCAAGTTTTGATATTGTAAAATGTTGCATTTATACTTTCCACCGTTTTTTCTGAGATTTGTGTGCAACATATAGAACTGGTTGAAAGATTCTAAAACTTTGATGAATTTTCATGTTATTTGCAGGGAATTTATGGAGATTTCTCAGAAAAATTTGACTTTGCAGTTTTGGAGAAGGTCATTTAGTTCTGATAGTGGTATGAAATGCATTAGTATCAGTTTGGATTTGTGTCAGCATATATGATGCACCCCCCCATCCCCCAGTTCTAATGTGATGCTCAATATAGCTGACGTCCTCTTTACGTTATAAATCTGAAAATTGTGCTATATTTTTTTATTTTGTTTTAATCTCAATGACCTGACAAATTTCATGGTAACGATCAAAATTTTGAAAATTATGTTTTCTGTTAGGCTTAAGGCTTAAAGGCCCACCCCCAGTGTTTTAAAATATTGCCCGGTTAGCTTAAGCTTAGATTATCATATCATTATGTGGGTTGTGGAATTCCTTAGAATAAATAATATAAGGAGTTTACTTTTAACAATGGAATGAATTTTTTCTTCTTCTCTTCTTACTTTATTTTATTGCAAAAATTATGACAAATGGCACGGACCTGATATGACAGGTGACAGGCTTGGCATTTATGGTTTATGCCCTTCAGTCTCAGAACTTTTGATGTGTTGTGGATTATTTGTGTTAATTCTAGTTGGATTTTTTTTGCTGACATATATTGCCAAAAAAAGTAATTTGAATGCTTGTTGAACTGCAATGCATTGTGTTTATTTTTATTATTATTAATCTTATGGTTATTTTTGGACACTCCTATCAATGAATGACAGGTGATACTTTTGAGGCTGTTGTTCCTTTTATGGGAGAATCTATTACTGATGGCACGCTAGCAACTTTCTTAAAAAGTATGTCTTTCAGTTTCAACACAACTTATTTCCTAAGTAATTATGATCTGAAGTTTAATACATTGCTTAAATTATATTGCTTGCTGTTCTGATCAGGACCTGGGGACAGGGTTGAAGTTGATGAACCAATTGCTCAGATTGAAACAGATAAGGTACTTGGAAAAGAACAGACAATTTCTAATATTTGTATTCGTCAATCCATTTATATTATTTCTGAAAATATTCTTTGATCCTCTTAAATTGATGAATATACATGACAAAACTTGATATTGTTATGCAGCTTTTATAACCTAATGGCTAGTATAGTATTTTTTCATATCAGCTCTTTTTCCTAGACAGTCTAACTAATAAATGGCTCCCTGGATTATCTGTTGTTTCAGGTCACAATTGATGTCAATAGTCCTGAAGCAGGAGTTATCCAGAAGGTACAATGCTATGGATCAGAATAATGCGAAGTCTTGCTCAAATTATCTTTTTGCATCTTTGAATTGATATTCCTTGATTTTATTCATATATTTATAGTTTATAGCTAACGAAGGAGACACAGTGGAACCTGGTACCAAGGTTGCTATAATATCAAGATCGGGTGAAGGAGCAACTCACGTTGCACCTTCTGATGAGAAACCTTCTGGAAAACGTACTTCTCCACCACCACCACCTCCTGTAGAAGAGAAAAAGGAGAAGCCGGCGCCTGTTGTAGAAAAGCCTAAAGGGCCTCCCTCACCTCCAAAACCTTCAGCTACAGAGCCCCAACTACCCCCGAAAGAAAGGGAAAGACGAGTAAGTCTGAAGTTTTCACATAATGCATTGTTGATTGTTAGACTTATGAAATGTTCGTATCACAATATATCATAATATGCTCTGATACCAGGTACCTATGACACGGCTTAGGAAGCGTGTTGCCACACGATTGAAGGATTCTCAAAACACATTTGCATTGTTGACTACATTTAATGAAGTTGATATGTAAGTTTAATCCTTATGTTTTGATTTTCTCAAAGAGTTTGTTGTGGATCTATGGCAAAGGCTCAAGTTTCTAGCTAGCTTTATTGTTGAGTTAACAATATTGTGCTGTAGCAAACCAGGTGGGTTAGCTCACCTGGCCACTAGGCTCCTCACTAAGGTGAGTGATCCAGGTTCGATTCCCTTTGGGAACGAATTGGAGTAGGGAGTTATTAGGAAGGCTAGGAGAATAATCTTGGGGTATGTGTGTACTAACTTCTAACCACTAACAAACGAGTATGGGTGTACTAACTTCTAACCACTAACAAACTAACTTTGTCCGATCAAAAGAATAAAGAAAAATATTGTGCTGTAGCAAGAAATTGAATGAGTAATCTACTTGCTGAAACAACCTAAGAGCAATTATCTTAGAAATTCAAATATGATGAGACACTTTTTACCAGTTGATGGCCCTGTTCCTGTTTTGTTTTAATGGTTTCTCTATAACATTTTAATCCATCCAGATGTTTAGATGTCCATTGTTAGTTTCATAACTTTGCACTACCTGAAAGATTCATTATTGCTATTTAGTGGGGTGTTCGCCTTAATGATTAAACAGGTTTTGCATGGTGAAACCAGTTATTCTAGTAGAGGTGACAATATTGATTTCTGACGGTCAAGACCTACAGTCAGAATTATCTTTCATATGTCTTACTTTACACTTGGTGCATACTGTGAAGGGATATGTCAATACATGGTGTTTTTCCTGCTATACTGATCTCCAATTACATTTGAAATATGATCCAGTTACTTCATTAATTTTTTCTACACTGTGAAGTGGTTTCTTAATGCATTTTCCGTGCAGCCTATCTGACAGCAGTTTATATTATTTATTTAAACAGGACTAATTTGATGAAACTTCGTTCTGACTACAAGGATACATTTGCTGAGAAACATGGAGTGAAGCTTGGACTTATGTCCGGATTTGTGAAAGTATGCTTGCATGATTTATAAGGTTATTTTCATGCGTGTTCCATATTGACAGAGCTGTTCTTTTTTTGTTTCAGGCGGCTATCAGTGCATTACAGAAGCAGCCAATCGTGAATGCTGTTATTGATGGAGATGATATCATTTACAGAGACTACGTGGACATCAGCATAGCTGTTGGTACTCCCAAGGTAAGATGTGCAATATTTACTTTATAGTATCAAAATATTGCTAATAAATGAAAATAAAAGATTCAGATCTAAGGGGTGCTTGGTTAGTGACTTTAGGATTAAGGAATTTATAAAGGCATGAAAATTGGTGCTTGGTATGATAAAATGAAACCTCGAATAGTAAATTCATCTCCGTGTAGGAATTACTCATCCTCCACATTTTGGGTGTTACATGTTTGATTCCACTCAATTAAAATTGGAAAAATTACACTACATAATATTTTAAAACCTTGAACAAATTTTTTAAAAAAATTAATTTTTTTATAAACAATATAGTATTTCTCTAAAAAATTCTCCATTAAAATATTTTTATTCCTAAACAATATGCATAAGCCAAGAAAAATCAATACTGCTACTACCCTTATCACCTATTCCCATGTCACAAGCCAAACGGGTCCTGGAGTACCCTGCTAGAAATTGTTCTCCCACTTACAACTCTTAATTTGGGCTGATGGGTTTATATTTCCAAATAGAGTGTTGCTCTAAATAATGAAATCATCATACAGTTTTTTCTCATGAAGCACAGAATTGATTTTTTTTTGTTCGTTATGCATTACTTAGCGGCATATTGTGGCTTCCCTGTATGGTTTTATTTAAGCAGCAAACCTATATTTTATCCTTAGGGTCTCGTTGTTCCTGTTCTCCGCAATGCTGAAAATATGAACTTCGCGGAGGTTGAGAAGTCGATTAACACCCTTGCTAAGAAGGCAAACGATGGCACTATATCAATTGATGAGATGGCAGGGGGAACATTCACCATTTCCAATGGTGGTGTCTACGGAAGCCTTCTAAGTACTCCCATCATCAATCCTCCTCAGGTTTGTGTACTCTGAGGGCATTTTGTTTTGTTGTTACTCGTCAGCCCTCTGTCAGTTGGTTATAGATCATACCTTGTTTACCTATATCTTTTTCCACTGTTATTAATCGGTTTCTCTCTATTGGTTGGAATTGAAGTCAGCTATCCTGGGAATGCACTCAATAGTAAACCGTCCTATGGTGGTGGGAGGAAACATAGTTCCAAGACCAATGATGTATATTGCACTGACATACGACCACAGGCTGATCGATGGGAGAGAGGCTGTTTTCTTCCTGAGAAGAATCAAAGATGTGGTGGAAGATCCTCGTAGATTGCTGCTCGATGTATGAAAATCGTAGCTGGCCATTCGTATACTGAATGAATACCCCGTGAGTTTGATTGGGCGAAATAAATGCACAAATATAAAAAGTTTTGCAGTTTATTTATCCTTAAATTTGTTTTGAAGTCTGGCTTAATGTATCCAAATCTGAAACGATGTGTTGCCTCAATACCAAGACCAGCATTTGATAATTACACTTTGGAAACCAAATTCCTCTGTATTTTTCATCGCAACCCTCTGCTTGATAACGCTGAAAGTGTAATCCCACCTGTCATGGATTTTGTGCTTAGACATGAATATGCAAGCTGCATCTTTTGTGGTGCTTATTTTAAAAAATATTACGCATCATCTAAAGGAAGGTAGAATTATCTATTTTTGGTTTATTTAGTGAAGAAATAGGAGAATAATGTACGTGGGGTGCTCTTAGCTTTCGGGTTTATAAAATAAAGGGGTGTTATTAGTAAAACTCAATTCTTAGTTCCAATGATGACTGGTAAGTTAGACAAACTATCTTGTGAGATATTGTTTACGTAAGATGGTTTGTAAGATATGGTAAATTATAAAGTATGTTTTCTAATGTATGATAAACAATGTACTAAAATATGATTTTAGGGTGTTATAAGGGCATCTTCAAAAGTTTATTTCATTGAGGATCTCACATCATTTTAGTGCAAGATTACAATATAGCTTCAACAGTTTGCACTATATTTTTCCACTACATAGAATATTTTTAGGGTGTGTTTGGTTCACTTTAAATTAATAATACTAATTGGGCCTTGAAATTTTCTAAAAATTAGAGAATTTATATGCTAATTGGACGTATGGGGCTTAATTTTCATCTAAGCCCATTAATAAAAAGCAAGGGGCCGGTGAAATACAACATTGATGGGAAGTGTGTTACAATATCCCATGAAACTAATATGGAATTAAGAGAATTCTAATACTCATCCATTGCTTATCACATTTACAAGCTTTATTAATACACTTATTAACCTTAGTGAACCAAACACACCCTAAGAATATTCAATTTTATATTAAATTTTAAATTAATATTTATATGATTTTATTTAAATAATTTTTTATACTTGTAATTAAATTAATTTAGGATTTAAAAATATACGTATAATCGGTATTTCGATATCGGTATACCGATAAACCGAAAATTTTATATTTATTTTTTTAAAATTTAATTATACATAAATAACATAATACTATATTTAAGTATATTTTATATTATTAATATATTTAAATTATTTTTATTTTATTATGTATCACATTTATTCATATAGTATATTTTTTAAAATTTAAAATAAGCTCTAATAAAAATAAATAAAAATATAATAATAAAAAATTATTATTTAATATATATATATATATATATATATATATATATATATATATATATATATATATATATATATATATATATATATATATATATATATAATCATGAATAAATCAAAAGGAACATAAGTGTCTAAAGTAGAATGCTTGAGAATAGAAAATTTAATTATTTTAAAATATTTTTATATTAATTTTATTATTTTTTGGGTATGGTTTCGGTAAATCGGTATTTTTCGGTATGTTGAATTTTCGGTATGAAACGATATGTCAACATTTCGGTATTAATTGGTATTTATTCAAAAATCGATATGATGTAAATTTCGGTACTGTATCAGTATCCGATTTAATTTACCGAAATTTCGGTATCGGTATCGGTACGGATTTTTTCATACCGAAATTTTCGGTACGGTATTGGTATTTTCGATATGACGATATTACCCACCCCTAACCTATCTATAGTAATATAATAGCAAAGTGAAAAAGTCAAAATTGAGGGAATTTTTAATTTACACCATTGGATGTGATTACTAAATTATTTTGAATCTTGACCACTCATTACATAATTTAATCTCATCCATTCATCATAATTATGAGAAAAGATCTTTGTCATTTAATTAAATTTCCTTATATTACCTTATTTAATTCCTAAACCCATGTAATTACATTATTATATAAATAATATGAAAATAAAATGTATAAAAGAGAAGAAAAAAAAAGAAAAATTAGAGAAATAATTAACACATAATAATTAATAATATTATTAAATAAAATTATTTAATGTACTACCTTATTTAATTCCTAAACCCATGTAATTACATTATATAAATAATATGAAAATAAAATGTATAAAAGAGAAGAAAAAAAAAGAAAAATTAGAGAAATAATTAACACATAATAATTAATAATATTATTAAATAAAATTACTTAATGTATTATAATAAACACGAGGGTTTAGGGTTTTAGGGGTTTAGGGTTTAGGGGTTAGGATTTTAGGGGTTTGGGGTTCATCATAATTATGAGAAAAGATCTTTGCCATTTAATTAAATTTCCTTATATTACCTTATTTAATTCCTAAACCCATGTAATTACATTATTATATAAATAATATGAAAATAAAATGTATAAAAGAGAAGAAAAAAAAATTAGAGAAATAATTAACACATAATAATTAATAATATTATTAAATAAAATTATTTAATGTACTACCTTATTTAATTCCTAAACCCATGTAATTACATTATATAAATAATATGAAAATAAAATGTATAAAAGAGAAGAAAAAAAAAGAAAAATTAGAGAAATAATTAACACATAATAATTAATAATATTATTAAATAAAATTATTTAATATACTATAATAAACACGAGGGTTTAGGGTTTTAGGGGTTTAGGGTTTAGGGGTTAGGATTTTAGGGGTTTGGGGTTTAGGGTTTAGGGAGTTAGGGGTTTAGGGGTTAGGGTTTTAGGGGTTATTAATAATTAATAATAATAATAATAATAAATAATATTATTTAACACATAATAATTAATAATATTATTAAATAAAATTATTTAATGTACTACCTTATTTAATTCCTAAACCCATGTAATTACATTATATAAATAATATGAAAATAAAATGTTCCTAAACCCATGTAATTACATTATATAAATAATATGAAAATAAAATGTATAAAAGAGAAGAAAAAAAAAGAAAAATTAGAGAAATAATTAACACATAATAATTAATAATATTATTAAATAAAATTATTTAATGTACTATAATAAACACGAGGGTTTAGGGTTTTAGGGGTTTAGGGTTTAGGGGTTAGGATTTTAGGGGTTTGGGGTTTAGGGTTTAGGGGGTTAGGGGTTTAGGGGTTAGGGTTTTAGGGGTTATTAATAATTAATAATAATAATAATAAATAATATTATTTAACACATAATAATTAATAATATTATTAAATAAAATTATTTAATGTACTACCTTATTTAATTCCTAAACCCATGTAATTACATTATATAAATAATATGAAAATAAAATGTATAAAAGAGAAGAAAAAAAAAAGAAAAATTAGAGAAATAATTAACACATAATAATTAATAATATTATTAAATAAAATTATTTAATGTACTATAATAAACACGAGGGTTTAGGGTTTTAGGGGTTTAGGGTTTAGGGGTTAGGATTTTAGGGGTTTGGGGTTTAGGTTTATATATATATATAGTAATATAATAGCAAAGTGAAAAAGTCAAAATTGAGGGAATTTTTAATTTACATCATTGGATGTGATTACTAAATTATTTTGAATCTTGACCACTCATTACATAATTTAATCTCATCCATTCATCATAATTATGAGAAAAGATCTTTGCCATTTAATTAAATTTCCTTATATTACCTTATTTAATTCCTAAACCCATGTAATTACATTATTATATAAATAATATGAAAATAAAATGTATAAAAGAGAAGAAAAAAAAAGAAAAATTAGAGAAATAATTAACACATAATAATATATTATATAATATATTATATAATTAGAGAATTAATTAACACTTAATAATTAATAATATTATGAAATAAAATTATTTAATGTACTATAATAAACACGAGGGTTTAGGGTTTTAGGGGTTTAGGGTTTAGGGGTTAGGATTTTAGGAGTTTGGGGTTCATCATAATTATGAGAAAAGATCTTTGCCATTTAATTAAATTTCCTTATATTACATTATTTAATTCCTAAACCCATGTAATTACATTATTATATAAATAATATGAAAATAAAATGTATAAAAGAGAAGAAAAAAAAATTAGAGAAATAATTAACACATAATAATTAATAATATTATTAAATAAAATTATTTAATGTACTACCTTATTTAATTCCTAAACCCATGTAATTACATTATATAAATAATATGAAAATAAAATGTATAAAAGAGAAGAAAAAAAAAGAAAAATTAGAGAAATAATTAACACATAATAATTAATAATATTATTAAATAAAATTATTTAATGTACTATAATAAACACGAGGGTTTAGGGTTTTAGGGGTTTAGGGTTTAGGGGTTAGGGTTTTAGGGGTTTGGGGTTTAGGGAGTTAGGGGTTTAGGGGTTAGGGTTTTAGGGGTTATTAATAATTAATAATAATAATAAATAATATTATTTAACACATAATAATTAATAATATTATTAAATAAAATTATTTAATGTACTACCTTATTTAATTCCTAAACCCATGTAATTACATTATATAAATAATATGAAAATAAAATGTTCCTAAACCCATGTAATTACATTATATAAATAATATGAAAATAAAATGTATAAAAGAGAAGAAAAAAAAAGAAAAATTAGAGAAATAATTAACACATAATAATTAATAATATTATTAAATAAAATTATTTAATGTACTATATAATAAATACGAGGGTTTAGGGTTTTAGGGGTTTAGGGTTTAGGGGTTAGGATTTTAGGGGTTTGGGGTTTAGGGTTTAGGGGGTTAGGGGTTTAGGGGTTAGGGTTTTAGGGGTTATTAATAATTAATAATAATAATAATAAATAATATTATTTAACACATAATAATTAATAATATTATTAAATAAAATTATTTAATGTACTACCTTATTTAATTCCTAAACCCATGTAATTACATTATATAAATAATATGAAAATAAAATGTATAAAAGAGAAGAAAAAAAAAGAAAAATTAGAGAAATAATTAACACATAATAATTAATAATATTATTAAATAAAATTATTTAATGTACTATAATAAACACGAGGGTTTAGGGTTTTAGGGGTTTAGGGTTTAGGGGTTAGGATTTTAGGGGTTTGGGGTTTAGGGTTATATATATATATATATAGTAATATAATAGCAAAGTGAAAAAGTCAAAATTGAGGGAATTTTTAATTTACATCATTGGATGTGATTACTAAATTATTTTGAATCTTGACCACTCATTACATAATTTAATCTCATCCATTCATCATAATTATGAGAAAAGATCTTTGCCATTTAATTCACTAATTTTTATATTTTAACAAAATCCATAATATTGTTTTAACAATTAATTCATTATTAAATTATTTAATAATTACGACTACAGGTATTTCAAATATGTTATGTTATATAATTAATTAATTAATAATTATAACTTATAATGTAGTTTTAACAATTAATTTATTATTAAATTATTTTATTCATTATTAATAATTTTAAATTAATATTATTGGTCCTAACATCTTAATAATTTTAAATGGAGTAATTTATATTTAAATGGATTCATGATTAAATTATTTTCTTCATTATTAATAATTTTGAATTAATATTATTGATCCTAACATCTTAATAATTTTAAATGGGTATGTGTAATCAACGGGTAATGATAAACGGATTAGAGACAAGGAGAATCATAATATATATTTTTAATGAAACGAGTACTTAAATGTGTAGTTTATATTTAAATGGATACGAGTACGTAACACTTAATTCATTATTAAATTATTTTCTTCATTAATAATAATTTTGAATTAATATTATTCGTCCTAACATCTTAATAATTTTAAATTGGTATGTATAATCAACGGGTAATGATAAACGAGTTTTGTATGAGTATGAGTATCATAATTTTTTTTAACAAAGTGGGTACGAATATGACTAAATAAACATTAGGGTGATCACATGACAGATATTTTCAAATATCTGATTTACCAAAACCTTAAAAAAAACGAGTACGGGTAGTTATACATAGGATTTATGAGTTTAGGGTTATAGGGTTTAGGGTTTTAGGGTTTAAGGGTTTAGGGTTTAGGGTTTTAGGGTTTAGGGTTTTAAGGTTTTAGGGTTTTAGGATTTAAGGTTATGAGATTAGATTAATTTGACACCTTATTTACAATTATAATTAAACAATTATCAACATCACAATTATCAACGTCACTACTTAATATAATCCATATGCATAAACTAATTTTAAATAAAAATTTAGTAGTTTTTTTTATTTATGATATATAATTTAGGTTATTAAAATAATTAAGTATATAATCTTTTTAATATAATATGATATATAATTTAAGTTATTAAAATAATTAAGTATATAAAATAATGTTTTTTTATATTATAGATTATACATAGGGTTTATGAGTTTAGGGTTTTAGGGTTTAGGTTTTTAGGGTTTAAGGGTTTAGGGTTTAGGGTTTAGGGTTTTAGGGTTTAGGGTTTAGGGTTTAGTGAACCAATTTTTTAATTTACACCTTTGATTTTGATTACTAATCCATTTTTAATCTCATCCATTTATCACATTATTGAATCTTATCAATTCATCACAATTATGAGATTAGATTTTCTTCATTATTAATAATTTTGAATTAATATTATTGATCCTAACATCTTAATAATTTTAAATGGGTATGTGTAATCAACGGGTAATGATAAACAGATTAGAGACATGGAGAATCATAATATATACTTTTAATGAAACGGGTACTTAAATGTGTAGTTTATATTTAAATGGATACGAGTACGTAACAATTAATTCATTATTAAATTATTTTCTTCATTAATAATAATTTTGAATTAATATTATTCATCATAACATCTTAATAATTTTAAATTAGTATGTATAATCAACGGGTAATGATAAACGAGTTTTGTATGAGTATGAGTATCATAATTTTTTTAACAAAGTGGGTACGAATTTGACTAAATAAATATTAGGGTGATCACATGACAGATATTTTCGAATATCTGATTTACCAAAACCTTAAAAAGAACGAGTACGGGTAGTTATACATAGGATTTATGAGTTTAGGATTTTAGGGTTTAGGGTTTAGGGTTTTAGGGTTTAAGGGTTTAGTGTTTAGGGTTTTAGGGTTTAGGGTTTTAAGGTTTTAGGGTTTAGGGTTTTAGGATTTAAGGTTATGAGATTAGATTAATTTGACATCTTATTTACAATTATAATTAAACAATTATCAACATCACAATTATCAACGTCACTACTTAATATAATCCATATGCATAAATTAATTTTAAATAAAAATTTAGTAGTTTTTTATTTATGATATATAAGTTAAGTTATTAAAATAATTAAGTATATAATCTTTTTAATAAAATATGATATATAATTTAAGTTATTAAAATAATTAAGTATATAATCTTTTTAATATAATGTTTTTTTATATTATAGATTATACATAGGGTTTATGAGTTTAGGGTTTTAGGGTTTAGGGTTTAGGGTTTTAGGGTTTAAGGGTTTAGGGTTTATGGGTTTAGGGTTTAGGGTTTTAGGGTTTAGGGTTTTAGGGTTTTAGGGTTTAGGGTTTAGTGAACCAATTTTTAATTTACACCTTTGATTTTGATTACTAATCCATTTTTAATCTCATCCATTCATCACATTATTGAATCTTATCAATTCATCACAATTATGAGATTAGATTAATTTGACACCTTATATACAATTATAATTAAACAATTATCAACATCACAATTATCAACGTCACTACTTAATATAATCCATATGCATAAACTAATTTTAAATCAAAATTTAGTTGTTTTTTTTATTTATGATATAATTTAAGTTATTAAAATAATTAAGTATATAATCTTTTTAATATAATGTTTTTTTATATTATAGATTATACATAGGGTTTATGAGTTTAGAGTTTTAGGGTTTAAAGTTTTAGGGTTTAGGGTTTTAGGGTTTAAGGGTTTAGGGTTTATGGGTTTAGGGTTTTAGGGTTTAAGGGTTTAGGGTTTATGGGTTTAGGGTTTTAGGGTTTAGGGTTTAGTGAACCAATTTATAATTTGCACATTTGATTTTGATTACTAATCCATTTTTAATCTCATCCATTCATCACATTATTGAATCTTATCCATTCATCATAATTATGAGATTACATTAAATTGACACCTTATTTACAATTATAATTAAACAATTATCAACATCACAATTATCAACGTCACTACTTAATATAATCCATATGCATAAACTAATTTTAAATCAAAATTTTGTAGTTTTTACCTTTATCCCGTGCATCGCACGGGTTCAAAAGCTAGTACATATATAATAGCCATAAGAGTCAACATAAATTATACTCAATTTTGACCAATTGTCCCCCCTTTTTCAATGTGTCAATTCAGCAATTTACACAAAATTTGTGGACCATTTTATAATTATTATAAGCTCACTGAACAAAACTAATTTCCAAACCTTAAAACTCATTTGTGCGGCTCTTCTTCTCGCTCATCTCTATGCCATTTCTCAAAGACTTGACAAATCACATTGTAAACCCCTTTTTCACTTTCATTTTCTCTCCTCCCAAACAAAAGCCGCTTCATTTCCTTAGCCACCCATCGCTGCCGATGTCGTTGCCATCGTCGCCCCATCATGATTGCACAAGCGGCGGAATCTCGCTGGATCGCTCAATAACGATTTTATTCTCCTCAATTTTCGATGATATGAGAAGTGCACAAGGAAAGATAAGTTCTCAAACCTAATTAGAACCTCTCCTAGAATTGAGATTGCAGTTCCTCTTCTTTAGCATGCTTTGTCTGTGTTGGCCTTCTCTCTTCTTTTGCCCATTTATATCGCAGATCAAAGGACGTCGAGGATTGATATTTTTATCCCAAAGAGGTCTGAAGGTGCTTCAACGACATCAAATTCGGATTGGCCACTTGAGATGGTGGTTGAAGTGGAGGGTACTCGGTGTTTTCGTAAAGATGGAGAAGAGGTGGCGTTTTGGAGGATCGTTACACAGCTGTTTTAGGTCTTTAAGGCGATTCTAAACAGGTTGGTTCCCCCCCCCCCCCCCCCCCCCCTTTTTTCTCTTTATGATTATTATTGTTTTCAATTGTTTTTATCTATTTCTTTTGTGTTATGGTATATAATTAATTGAATCGATGATTGTAAATGAATCTTCTGAATTCGATAGTTCGGCTGAGGTGGTGGTTTGAAGGGGAGGGGTACTAGGCGTTTTCAAAAAGATAGAGAAGATGTGGCAATCTCTTGCGGTAATTCTTCATATTTTTTTAATGTTTTTTAATTTGTTTCGTTAGTACTTGCTTACACATTTTTTTTTGTTAATTGATGCTTTGTATTGATATGTACACAAAGATGATTCTTTGAAGAGTGTTGCCTCATTTTGTTATGGGTATTTCACAATATAATTCGAATTCGCAGAATTTTAGTGAAAATGGTGGGTCGGATGTCAAACAGGGAGTAGATTCAACTGCAGAATGAAACAACTCACACAAACAATATCTAAAACGTGTGAGAATATTTCCAGCTGCCACTTTCCTTATTTATTCTGAATTTTCGTTCGTTTCCACTGACACTGAAGGGATCAGTGTCAGCTTATCTGGCAGCAACGAATTTCCTCCACAAAACAGCCTGTTTCCACATCAATTTATAACGTTAAAGCTCTAATTTACCAAAGACAAGATAAGTTAATTTAGCACCCAATTAGCACATAAGTCCATCAAATAAACATGAATTTCAACCAAATAATTGTGCTAAAATATGACTTATCACGATTCAAGATCAGAATATGTATAATCAGCTTATTAAAGAGCATCATTAACCAACTAAACCTGTGTTAATCCTTTATCCATCCATTAATATAAATTGTAATAAAATATTTGTTTCATCATCAAGAACAATTCAATAGCTTTCTGTATTGATATATATATTAAAAAAACATGGCAGAAAACAAGAACAATGTATTCAATCAACCTTCTGTATTAAAAAATCTGTTGCAAAAACATTATTATGCCAGAAAATAAGAACAACAATTACGCATCAATCCAGCATAAAAAAAATGTGTTTGAATGATCCTATGAATTACAATCATTTTTCTTCTCAGAAACCAATAAATCAGCCTTCTTCCCTCAGGATTTGATAAGAAAAAGACTAGATGTAATAACCCAAACAACATAAAAAAATTAAAAAAAAAGTGCAGATCATTCGTGGATAGCATAAAAAAACCTCAATCGAAATTACACCATTGCCTCTCAAAACATATGTCACAACATTCGAGCTCAAAGGAAATTTTAAATCACATTCAATCTACAATTTAACCCTCCAAAGATTTCACAAATTCAAACTTCAATTGTTGTGTAAATAGAGCTTCACTTTGATTTTGTACATGTCGAAAGCCCGATCACCGCTGCATTTTGACATGTCCTTCTCTATGAATTGTTCAATATTAATTCTGTCCCTTGAACTCTGCCATCAAATTAATTATCGTCTTATCGCCTTGATAGAATGGAGTCAGTTGAACGAAGAAAAACCTTTGCCCTTGCAAAAAACTTTAACCTCAATTTGATATTAGTAGATATGCTTCGCTTGTTAGGATTTTGAATCATGAGACTCACTGATGGTTGAATTCGGTGAGCGAGACATTATCGGTGTAGAATTTGACGGTGTTAGCTCAGAATTCAACCAAAGAATGAGAGCAAGGATTAATCAGACGACGACGAGAATGGTAACCAAGATCTGAGATACAATTGGCAATAAAACAGCTTAAAGGATTGCAGCAGCATCCACCGCCGGACACGGGTCAGAAGGATATTAGCACCGTAGTAAAGCCCAATCAAACATGATTGTTTAAAATTAGCTTGGTTGAAGAATTCATGAATAACAGATAAACATGAGAGAGACATGTTTGGGAGATAAATATGTTAGGGCTAATTTAGACTTTTAAAAATATACTAAATAAAAGGGGTGTGTATTTAGTTTAACCCTTAATTTAAGTTAAATTAATATTTTTTCCGTACAATGTACGTAATACTAGTTATTAGTGATGTAAAAATACGATAATATGGTTTTCATTTTTCAGTTTCCTAATTATACTGCTTTTGCCTCTGCTTTCACTTATAATATAAAGTCAATTGGTAAACTTTTATCACATTCACATCTAATCCTGTCATGTCATCGGTCCTTTATTTAAAAATCTTGGTAGGGTTCACTATTTTTTCAAAAGGTTCCCATCTCGGGTCGGAGCCTTTAAAACTCTATTTCAATTAATTCTAGAAACATATCTCAATCTTCTATTAGTTTTTCTATTCAGTTATTTTCTTTATATTTTGCATGATGGTTGAATTGCTAAGCTACAAATATTATCTGTTATAGACTCCCTCCATCCTCTTAATATGTATTCATTTTTTCATTTTGATCAATTCCATTACAAAGTATTCATTTCCCTTTTTGGATTGACGTGACTCATGTGTACCCCACACTCAACACTAATACAACTACCCACTACATATTAAAATATTATTTCTCTCACCTCACTATACATTAAATTATTATACTCCTTAATTCACGTGCAAAAAGTAAACGAATACCTTTCAAGGGGACGAAGGGAGTATTAATCTTATAGACTAAGTTGCGGATGAATTAAATCTAACGTATGTATATAGGAAATGAATCCATATATCCATGAAACCTTAAACCCTATTACGATTAAATGAGATCCAAAACTGTATAGTGGAAGCGTACCTTGATCCATTGAGCTTTCATGACGGAATACAAACTCTAGATCAATAGGTGTAAGGTCATCCTCAACTAAGCCTCTTAATTCACTCAGGACCGTCGTAATCTCTTCTGATGGAGAAATAGAGAACTGTGTAGGCTTAATATATTGAGAACCATAACCTGGGAGCCTTTATATACTGCTTGACTAGACCACCCATAATTACCTAGTGACGTAGTATTGGGTATCTACTCAATTGACCCATATTAAAATATTATGGCCCATGGACTTATCAACTTAATTGGATCATTTAATTAAGTCCATAAAATAATTGAATAGCTAATATAATTGCATAATAATATATTGCCCACAATTAGATTATATTCAAAATTAAAATTTCTAACAATGTAACCTATAAAGTAATCGTATTTGCAAGTTGAAATGAAATATTTGAGGGATAGGAATCAAGAGGGAACTGGGACAGCGGAAATGTCGCACTGAAACAATCATATAGTGATATGAAATTGTGTTTGCCATAGTAAAATGACATAGAATTTTATGAGACGGTCTCACAGAATAATTTTTGTCAGATAGACATCGGTGGGATGCAACCTAAGGAGGAGGAGGCTATAATATCCCTTAAAACTAAGCCTTTGTTGGATAAGGTATAATAAGGGTTCTTCATACAATTAATATGCTCTTATATGGTGTTTGGAAGATCATATCATTTTGTGAAGGGGGCTTTTACACTTATCTTGGTCTACTGATTAGCAATATTCCCTTTAGCATTAATTATCTCAGCAGATCGACATACTATTTTTCAACCTTCAACAGTAATTCCATACAAAATCTAAAATTACCCATTTGGGTTTAAACTGTGGGCATCGGTCATCACCACCAAACTAAAATCCTAGTATTTGACTTTCATCTTCCTAATTTTTTCTCCACTATCACCTATTTGACTTTCATCTTCCTAATTTTTTCCCACTATCACCTCTTGTCAATTTCACTTTCAATTTCACAAATGAACCCAATCAACAATTTGAAAATTGGAAACAAGGTATTAAAATCTCGTTCGACCTAACTTCTACTTTTTCCCATTTTCGTGGTTGTTGGAACCATCGCTGCTTATCGCACCTAGTTGGCAGTCACTGACCACTTTGTGTTGGATTTTGTCAAGAATAAAAGGAGGGATTTTCTTTTATTTTCTTTGTCCCACATCGGATGAAAGATCAAAAGGGGAGGAATTCTTATACAATTTAAGGAGGTCCCAGGTTTTGATGTTCAGTGCACCAATCAAGTACACTTTAATCTTTGTATTTGATTCTTCTTAAATTCCTTTTTTGGATTCTCGGTTGTGAGAATGAGGAGAAAGGTGTGAGTTAGTCAAAGATTTATAAGAGTGTAGGGATTGAGGCCGGGAGAGAGAAATTATGTGTGATTGTAAAAAAAATTCACATAGTGATATTTTCTCGATCCGTGGTTTTTCTTCGATTTTGGAGTTTTCCACGTAAAATCTCATGTTGTGCTTTTATGCTCTTCTTTATTTGTCCCTTAGGAATGAATGGGGATCTGTCTATCCCAACAAGTAGTATCAGAGCCCGGTTCGGGGGCTTTTAAAGTTCTTAGTATGCTCTGTGGTTGCAGCATAGTCTGACCTTCCACATATGAAAAGACTTTATGAGAGGAAGAGGGTTATTCATTAAGCTAAGGGTGACATGAAAGAAGTGAGAAAAGTTAGTGGCACAAGGGGGTCAGAAGATCAGCCGAATGCGGTGGCATCTCATTTCTTGTGGTGAAATGTGCCGGACTGGGGCGACAGTGGCTTGGCAAGGGGTAGAATTTGTGGGATAGCAGTTTTTGGTGGAGATCTTGGACTTACAGCAATGTGAATTGTTGGAACTCCCGGTGGTGGAGTTGGCTTAACATCGGTATGGGGTTTTCCATGGAGTCGGCTCAAGGAGGTTTGAAAGGAACTAGTTTTCCGGTAATGATTAGTGGCGTGGGGAAGCGGTGATTCAACGGTGAAGATGGCGATGTGGTGGCTTGGTATCGGCTGGCGCTAGATCGGTAAAGCATAGCGTGGATTCAACCGACAAGTGGGAAAAAGTATCGTGAATTTTGGAGGGTTAGAATCGGCTTCAAGTGACGACACTCTCAGTAGGAAAAGGGTTCGGACAAACCTAGTGTAGCTTGGCCGTTAAAGGCAGTGATGTCATGTCGGTACAATGATGATTTTTTGCTCAAGATGTAGTAATGGTGCGGTGACTGCGGTGGATCAATGGCACGGTAATTGCTTACGGTGGAGCAATGGTGACGTTTCTGGTCAAGGAAGAGCTAGTGCGGCAACAGCTCTGAATGTTGAGTTAATATTATAGGGGATTCTTATGACATGTTCAGTTGTCATGAAAAATGATGTAATAATATTAGCTGGTCCACGGGTTTGCACACGGACATTGACTTGGCAGGTGATGTAGGGTGTATGGTGGATGTATATCGATGGCTGATGGACTTTCGGGGGAGTCAAGAGCTGGAAGTAGCACCATAAATATCAGCAGGTGTTTTCAATATGTGCTGCAGGAAATTCTTAGAATGATTGATTCTAAGTGGTCTACTCATATGGTGGAGTAGGATTCTGGTGATTGAGAATGGATTGTCGATGAAGACAATGTGTCTTCTTTTATTTTGACAAGGTGGAGATTGTTGGATTTTGTCAAGAATAAATGAGGGATTTTCTTTTATTTTCTTTGTCCCACATCGGATGGAAGATCAAAAGAAGAGAAATTTTTATTCTATTTAAGGAGGTCCCTTGTTTTGATGTTCAGTGCACCAATAAAGTACACTTTAATCTTTGTGTTTGATTCTTCTTAAATTTCTTTCTTGGATTCTCGGTTGTGAGAATGGGGAGAAAGGTGTGAGTTAGTCAAAGATTTGTAAGAGTGTAGGGATTGGGGTCGGGAGAGAGAAATTATGTGTGATTGTAAAAAAAATTTCGCATAGTGATATTTTCTCGGTCCTTGGTTTTTCTCCAATTTTGGAGTTTTCCACATAAAATCTTGTATTGTGCTTTTTATGCTCTTCTTTATTTGTCCCTTAGAAATGAATGGGGATCTGTCTATCCCAACACTTTATTATCCTGAAGCTGTCAAGATGGTGATGTTCACGATCACGATTTTTTTGTTTTTATCTCTAAAAAAAAAATTAGTATTGAGTCATTGGAATTGTATCTTAGTAATTGGATTCAATAATATTGCGTATTTGTAACTTGGTGATTTGCAATATTTCATATTGCTATCTTTTCATGAGTCCAACCGCTATACATCCTGCATGATCTTAATTGTTAGATTATATTTTAATTCTATCTTTACCATCAAATAAAATAAAATAAATAATTTAAAATTTAAAATATAACTACCCACTAACCCCTATTTTTAACCAACGGTGCACCACAGAATTACTCTCTTTTCATAATAAATTTAGCAAAAAAATTTTAAATAATTCGATGCACATAAAGTGTTCGTAGAAATGCTGAATCAAATTTATTATTAAAAGGGGATGGCTATATGCACCCCCACAATCACTAAACATACCCCAATAATTATGTAACTTTAAAATTTCCTAATTTATTTTACAAAAATATCCTTACAAAATACTCCCCTTTAAAATATTTTTCTCCCCACTCATGGACGCTTTCTTATCCAGTCCGTATGTATCGCTGCCACCGTCGGCCATTGATAATCCTTATTACGTACAGTCCGGAAATTGCTCCGGCATCTTTCGTGGCCTGGCGTTGAGAGTCGTTGAAGTAGGCCGGAACTGCAATGGTGGCATTTTTGACAGTATGGCTGAGAAAAGCCTCCGCAATCTCCCTCATCTTGGTCAGCACCATGGGTGATATCTCCTCCAGAAAGAACTGTTTCGCCTCTCCTTTATGGGTGACCTGAATCATGAGCTTGTCTCCGGGGCCAGCGACGATCTTGAAGGGCCAGTATTTCATATCGGCCTGAACGGAAGGGTCAGAGAAGCAGCGGTCGATGAGGCGCTTGGCGTCGAAGATGATGTTCTGCGGTTCATTGCCATCTATTTCTTGGCAACATTGCTGATGAAATGCTCGGTGTCGGTGAAGGCGATATAGGATGGCGTCATTCTGTTGCCCTGGCCATTGGGAATGATCTCGACGTGGTCGTTTTGCCATACACCGACGCAGCTGTACGTCATGCCGAGGTTGATTCCAATAGCCTTTTCCTTTAGTTTTAACTATTAAAGATCTTTCTGGAGCAATTGATAAAACAGAGTGATCCATGTTCTTGGTATATTGCGTGTGTGTGATTTATTGAATTGCTTGCATTCAATTCGTGTTGATGTTGTTGGGGGAAGTGGAGGTGGTATATATATAGAGAGAGAGAGGGGGTGGTGGGAGGTGGTGGCTGTAGGTGGTGGGAGTTGCAGGAAGAAGAAGAAGAAAGAGAGATCGTGGAGAAAAAAGAGGAGGTGAATAATGTATGGGGTATGTTTAATAATAACGGTATTTTTGTAATACTATAAATTAAAAAATTTTAAATTTAAGTATTCTCGGGTATGTTTAATAATACCGAGGGTATAAATAGCCGCCCTCTTCTTAAAATTGTATTTCCTGCGTAATATTAATTATGTATAATTATAAATTAGAAAGTATAAAGCTGTAATTATACAATAGAAATAGAAATAGGGTTATAACATAATTTAAATATTATAATAATAATTTATATTATTTACCAAACACTATACAATATAACAATATTATTCTCAATTTTTATACTCTTTTACCAAACAAACAGCTAATATACGTTTAACTTATTTATCTCAACATACATAATATTTACGGATTCGGATCCTCTCCATTTTGGAGGACGTAAATTTCATCCATTTCTTTTAATCCACATTGTTAATTTTTATCTACTTTTTATCTACGATCTTTAACATTACACATCATCCAATTTTATTTAATTATTACAATAATTTACTTATTTTCTATGAATTAACACCCACGATCCATATCTCAATATTTTTATATATATTATCCACATTTCATATCCTATGAATCCCATCTTTTCTTTTCTTTTTATTTTTAATTATTTTATTAATTAATTACTATTAATTATAATAAACACTTTTAATAATATTAAATTGGCAAAGACTTCAACAGGTCCGTATTTTTCTTTAAAAAATTATACAACCAGATTCTTTTTTGGCGTGTGGGTCAAAAAAATGTTAAAACTGATCCTCAACCTTCTCTTTCCTCCTTCTCTATCGACGACATCTGCTTCCGATTTCTCTCTCCACAGACACTCTTTCCTGTAATTTCACAGACCTACCTCCGATTTTCCCACTATTTTCACCGCCAAATCCAACCCGGCGCCACCATCTAAGCCGCCTCTGCTTCCACTGCTACCTTCGAAACACAACCCCTATTTAAATCCAGATCCCCATCCTCCATTGCCATGGGATGCTCAAGGTTCCGTTCAGAGCTGTCGAATGAAGCCCAAAATTATTAGGGTTCGCTCGGAATTCGATGGGAAAGTTAATGGCGCCCTTTCTTACGACTTTGACCCCTGTTTTCTTGATTGGGTTAGCAACCGTTTTCTGCATTTTGTAATTGAAGTTTTAGGGAATGGGGGTTTAGGGTCAGGAGTACTAATTTCTCTTGTTAATGGGAAATTGTGGTGTAGCTCCATAGTATGGAGAAAAATTGACACTTTATTGTTTGTAGCCATTTCTTAATTCTGACTTGCTAAGGCTCTGCATAATTTATAATGTTGCTTCAATTTTGGCTTGCTAGATCAACCAGAAAAGCTTTATTGCATCACTGACTTCTTGCGATCTGCAGCAGAGATGTACGATAGGGCTTCGGCGACGAGCAGCGTGGCTGGGCTCGGGTTTGAACAAAGCCGATGGTGGAATATCCAGCAGCGGACTGCGGTGGATAGTGGCTAGATCATAACCAAGAAGCGAGGATTCAATCTGCAATGGCGAACTGGCTTCCGGCTGAGAGGTGGGAGATACTCTCCCAGAATCGATTTGAAATTTAACAGGTGGTTGAAGCTCAGCCGCCTCTTGCCCGGTGATGCTCCTATAATGTATGCTAATTTAAATGTGTTGAGATTGAGATTGAAGTTAAGCAGAGAGTTGATTTTCTTGACGCCCTTTTTAGCTTGTCTAGCAATGTCCACGCCATGGCACATCAATTTTATTAAACGAATGTGATTAATTTGATCTAGACAGGGAGTTGGGAGATGTATATTTGTGTGTATTTATATATGCGTGTAAGTAATTTGTATGATTAATTGGATTGCAAGAATCAAATGGGGCCATGTTCTTGGCTATATACACGCATGTGTATGAGAGAGTAGTGGTAAAGAAATTGCAGTGCATGTTGATGGAGAAGACGTGGGGAAGAGAATTTTTTTTTTATCAACGTTTTTTGATTACTCTTTCTAGGTTACTCTTTTCAATGGTTACTATTTTCTATTAATTGGGTTACTCTTTAAAATGATTTGGATTACTCTTTATATGATTTGTTTGTATATTGTTTTGTTCTGTCAACATTTTTTAGGTTATCTTTTCATATTAAACATGTTACTCTTTCCTATTAATTAGGTTACTCTTTATAATGAATTTGATTTGATTACTCTTTATATGATTAGTTTGTATTTTTTTTTTGTCAACATTTTCTAGGATACTCTTTCCTATTAATTAGGTTACCCATTTCTATTAACTAGGTTACTCTTTATAATGAATTGGATTATTATTTAATTTGATATTATGATTTTTTGAAAAATGAAGTAATGTATTGAAAAAATTAAATTGTATGCAATTTGTAAGATAATATATCACTCTATAGAAATAGTTAGATTATTCTTTGAAATAAATTAGATCACTCTTTGAAATTATTTAGGTCACTCTTTGGAATAAGTAGAATTATACTCTACTTGTCATAAAAATTAATTTTATTTCTTGAAAGATTATTTAGAGACTAGATCTTCAAATGACAAACTTAAAAAATGGAGTATTAAATTTCACCTACAACACACACGTTCAAAAAAAAGGTGGCCCTTATTAATCATGAACCAAAGGGTTCTTGATTCCCATAGCTAACCTATCACTACACTTTTATTAATCAAGTATGCACCAATTTTATAAAATAAAAAAGAACATAAAAATAAAAGAGTACATGATAAACTGTTGATGGAGACCTTACCGTGAACATTTAATGTCAATATAACTTGCACCAATCTTATAAAAGAAAAAAGAAAATAAAAAATAAAAAAGTACATGATAAAGTGTTGATGGAGACATTGCAGTGAACATTAAATGCCAATATAATTTGCACCAATTTTGTAAAAGAAAAAAGAAAATAAAAATAAAAAGTACATGATAAAATGTTGATGGACACCTTGCAGTGAACATTTAATGCTAATATAACTTGCTGTCATGATAATAAACAACCCATTCTCCATCTTGTGACCCTTCTATCTCTCTCCTCTTTGTATGTCCCCCCACCCTTCTATCTCTCTCCTCCCTCTCTCACCCCACATATACTCTTTATTCCCCCTTTTCTCCCAAATATCATTCCCTCTCACTGTTACGCAATTTGTGATTTTCCCATACATAAACCATTAGAACCCACCCAATTATTCTCTCCCATTTGCTTAAAAAATCCAATAAAATAGAAAATATCACCACTTCCACCCAATTCTACTGTAGATGCTAAACTGTGGCGCACCGTAGCTCTTCCAGCCACAACTGTCGGAGTCGAGCCACTTTGATTCTTCAACAACACCAAGAGTCCTTACCATTCTGTCCAATGTGCTTGGAAAAGCTTGTCGATCGGAATGATCGGTTGAGCAGCGGTGGTGGCTCCGAGGCCAACAAAAAGATCTTGAACACATTTCACCGACAAGATTGAGAGTAAATTGGCGAGTTGGAGAGGTTGGCGGAAAAATCGATCAGATATTAGTATTAATGAATTGAGATTTACATGTGGAAAACCATGGGTGTGGATTTTGTGAATCGTGGGAAGTTTATGGATTTGATTTAACGGGAAAGTGGGTGACTGAAAACGGGTGGGTCTTGATTGGGCCGACGGGTGGAGGCCACTTGAAATTTGAAAGAGAAGGGGATTCGGTTCCACCAAATTTGGTAGGACCGATCCTACCCTAATCACTCTCTATTAAATTTTAAACCTTAACAAATAAATCATAAATTCAATAATGGAATTATAATTATATTTTACAAGAAATACTAAACCCTAAATATAAATATTAAATTCTAGAAGCAAAAATAAAACATAAATCATAAAATAAAATTATTATTATATTCTTACCATTAACACTAAACCCTAATAATAAATATTAAAAATTATGTCAAAATAGACTTAAACAACAAGCTGCTTTTGTGAATTGAGTAATAAAATAAATAATGAATTAAGATAGTAAAATATTAAAATTGTATAAATAATTAATAATAATTAATGAAAAATAAAAACATAAGAAAAAAAAGAAATTCATAAACTAAACCGTAAAAATGTTGATAAGGTGACATGGACTTGGATAAAGAGAAACATATAAAATTTACCAACCGTATAAAGGGTGGGGATCCAAATCCTAATATTTACCCTTATAATACTTCTTTTCTCAATAGTACAAATATTACTGTTCACACCTTAATAATAACATTTACAAACTATATTAATGAGTTAAAAAAAAAATTTGTCCCATAATTTTTTAAAATTTTAAATTTAGTTCCAAAAAAATATTTGTATCAATTTTATCTCATAATTATTAATTTATTTTCAATTTTACCCAATTTTAGTCAAAATCTAATTTTTTGCCGAAAAATAATCATGTGCAATGCATGAGACCACTTAATTTGGGGAATCCGGTCAGCTTTACTGTGTTGGCAATCCAAACAAAACTGAGCCAATCCTTTTGCCACATCATATCACACATCACACTATAATTTTAAAAAAAATTGAAAAATTCCAACGCACCTGTACACATAATATCTTAAAAATATGTCATTGTTTTATTAACATTAAAATGTTTAATTTAAAAAATTTTGTAATCAAATATTAAATTACCACCACCACCGCAAACTCAATCTCCACCACACCATAACTATCCACCATCGGCGCCGCTCTCACCATCGGAGATCCAAAAATATTGGGCGCCGCCGTGCTGCTGCTATTGTGCGAGGTGGTGGAGCTCCTCCGGCACGGCAACCAGATAGGAAAAGTGGAAAACCTCAGATCTAGGATTCTTTGATTGTGTGAAAAGAGGATTGCTTCTGTCATTGTTGCCGCCAATAATGCTAAAATGTTGAACTTTTCATTATTCAGACGCCATTGGTTGTATGAAGATTCAAAGATGATTGAGAATTGGATTAGGGTTCAATTGGGGATCAATTTTAATTTTATTTTTTTTTGGATTTGATTTGGGGAAGAAGTCAGACAAATTCTAATCCTCTGTTAATAATGCTCTGCGGCAGCTGCATCGGTGGTAAGATCTCTTACCGTTGAAGATAAGTTCGTCGGCGGAGATTGTGACGGTGGTGGGTGGCGGCGCATCGCCGACGCTTAAATAGGATTAGGGAGGATTTCACCGTCGAAGAAGAGCTCGTCGGCAGTGGTTGGAGATTGTGGTTGGTGGTGTTGCTCGTCGGCAGGCTGTAGTTGGAGATAGTGGTTGCCTGGTTGGTGGCTGAACGATGATGAGGTTTTTTTTTATTTAATTCGAGGTTAAATGTTTGGAGATGGTGGCGTTAGGTGACACTTTTTTTTTTGTTATTACAGAATTTTTTAATTAAATTAGTTAAATGTTTTACTAAATATGGTGGCAAGTGACTCACCTTTATTAATATATATATTTTTTTAATAAAAAATGTGACTTATTGGTTGAATTTTAATAGGATGTAATCGAACCAAATCAAGTCGAACACTATTAGATTTGAGTATCGTTTGTTAAGGAATTATCGAACTCGAGCCTGAGCTCGAACTCGTCAAGAAAAAAAATATCGAGCTCGAACTCAAACTGTTTATTAAGGCTCACGAACGTGTTCACGAACACATAAAGTAACTTGTTTATGAACATTTTTTCATGAACATTTAAATATTTTTGTTCGTAAATATTAAAAGAGCGTTTGGTTTATAAACATCTAATGTTATTCATAATATTAAATAAATAAACTAACAAAATATAATAATAAACGTTACAAAAGTATTTAAATAGTTATATAATGACTTAAATTATTATCATATTTGTGTGGTTTAATATAAAATATTTAATTATTGAATATTAATAAATAAATAATACTAATATATAATACTAAAAAATAATTATAAAATTTACGAACACGTTTGCGAGCCATTAACGAGCTCATTAACGAATATGTTGGCGAGTTTTCGAGTCGAACACCCTTAGGCTTGAGTTTGATTTGATAAACTATTCGAGCTCAAAATTTAAGTTTGATTTGGTTTATTAAGGTTAACGAACGAGCTCGAACGAACACTTTATCGAATCGAAACCCGAATAGTTCGCGAACGATTTGGTTCGCTTACATCCCTATCCAAGACGGAGGGAGTACTTTGTTTTGGAACATACCAAGATTAATGGGAACCCGTTGCTAAAATTACTGTTGCGTTTAATCACAAAAGCTCATGTGCGCCCGGGGACACGGAACACATTCCGTGCGCCTTTACAATTTTCATGCCCCTTTACAATTTAAACCCCTAGCAATACATAGGTTTAAATAGGATTGGAGGAGAGGGTTGTGTTCACATGGGACACGGAGCATCTTTCCGTGTCCCCGGCGCACAGGAGCTTTTGCCTTAATTGTATTGAGAAAACAGTGAGATCAGATTACCCAAAAATACCATCGAATATCACCGTCTCTCTGATCACCAACCTACTCTTGCTGCCGTCGACGGTGGCTGCGCCTCGTCACCTACAATCTATCTTGCTGCCATCGACGGGGCTGCGCCTCGTCATCTACCATCCGTGTTCGCCTGCTGCCGTCAATTTTCATCTGCTCCAACCGTGAGTTCGTGAGTTGTCTTTCATCCCCAACCGCCAGAGATCACATTCTCAAAATTATTGTATCTTCTCATCATTATTGAACATGAAAGCCACCGTTTCCGATAATCCATTGCAGTAGACCTCGACATCAATTCAATTTTTCTGTTTTAATTCTTAATTGCGTAAATTTCTTGTTATTAATTCTTAATTTTGATAAATTTGGGTTTTATTCAATTGATTAGGGTTTTTGAACAAATACAAAGGTTTATTCAATTGATTTGGGTTTTTGAGTAACAATGATTTGATGAAAAGATTTGGGTAGAAATTAAAGTTGCTTTGTATCTTATCCAAAATTTGTTTGATTCAATTTGTTTAATTAGAATACGTGTCTGTTCATCTTCGCTGATGCTTGGACACATGCTCTTCTTTATTTTTATTTTTATTTTTATTTTTATTTATATTTATTTATTATTTTTAATAAATGGAATGAATGGTTTTGGCGTTGCTTGCGTATAAGATTATGTATGTGTAATTATATAATACATCAAAGGATGTTAAAGTAATTTTACATTCACATTAACAAATTATACTTACCAAATGAATTACTATTAGTAATTTTACTTTTATTATATTCTACCGAACAAAATCTCCAATACATACTACTTACTTATCTCCATATAAATAATACATAGGTAATATCTACCACTTTATCTCATCTTACCTACCCAATGAACTGTAAGAGTATTATTTTGGGAGCAGCTATTTACACCCCAAAAATTAATGAGCATACCCCAAAAATATTTAAATTGACATAATTACTCTTATAAAATTTATATATGTTCGGTTGTTGCAACCGAACAGTCATCTAACAAACTGTTCGATTGCAACAATCAAACAGAATAAAGATTTGTTCGATTGCAACAATCAAACAGAATAAAGAATTCATCTATTATTGGTCGGTTGCACCAATCGAACAGAACAAAAAATTCATTCACCTTATGTATTCGGGTGTAGCAACCGAACAAAACAAGATTTGTGATTTTTTTTAATCCATGTCTATATTACCAAATAGATAAGATAACAGATAAATTTCATGGACATCATCGATCTTTAAACAAAGATGTGATTCCTCTCCCGGTGAAAGTAAGTAAGTTTATGTTGATTCTATTAACGGAAGTAGCAGTGGACCAATGGTTTGATAGAATCTAAGGAGAGGAATCACCATCTTTGTTTAAAGATTGATGATATCTATAAAATTTATCTGTTGTCTATTCGGTAATGTAGATATAAATAAAAAAAAATCACAAATGTTGTTCTGTTCGATTGTTATAACTGAACAGATAAGATAAATAAATTATGTGTTATGTTCGGTTGTTGAGTGCAAATAGCTAGCCCCTATTATTTAGGAGGCACTATTACCACCCGAATCTTTACTAAGGGCACCCGATTCTTTTAAAAAAAATATTGTGAAAATCCAATTCTAACCTCTACACAAAATACAAAATTACACCGCGCTCTAAGTTAATCTGAGTTACTATCCCCACCCAAAATGGAATGAGTGAAACCCCAATCTGATTTATCCAACCCAACTGCCAGTAGCCATGGCTATCTAGTGGAGAAGACCACCTCTACACAAAATACAAAATTACACCGCGCGTTCGACGGAGTATACAAGATGAAGATTATGTCCCAAATTGATCAAAATGAGAATATTTCCCAGATTGATTTTGGGGGCTCGAAATTGAACTCTTGAGGTTGAAATGCAGAATTATGTCTAATTGGGCTGAATTCGGGCCCTCACAGCCTCCGCCATTCAAAGGTGCCAAGATCACCGGGAAGTCTTCACATGGCTATCAAAATCGCCGTATTGATCGAAACCCTCATTACCACATCTTCTCCATTCAAGACAACGCAGCCACCGCCATTGCCCACAAAGTGCCGCCGCTGTGTTTGCGTGGAGAGGGACGGGATAATGTTGGAGGTGATACTCCATGCTGTTATTTTCTGTAATTTTAATGTCTATATTGCTTAAATCTTATATTAGGTGAAAGAATAAAGATGCACATTGACATTATTTTGAATTTTGAATGTATGTTTTCATGGTTCCACAGTGAAGGTTGAATGTAATATCTCTTATACTTAATTGTCACGAATTCTCTTAAGCTTGGAGCATTCTATAATGTAAGTGATGGATGGACAAGCTGTAAGAACCAAGTTTTAACGGAAGCGTAAACATGTCTCCTCTTCTTTAGAGAGATAAAGAAGAAAGAAAAGAGGTGGCCTCTCAATTGAAGTCTGATGGTAGGTTAGATTCAGCTTGTTAATATCAATTACACATGGAATGAAGACAGATCAGTAAGTTTGGGTGGGGTTAGTAATTTGGGTGGAGTATGTAAGTTCAGGAATAGGGTTATAGAAGTATTTTTACAATACTTTTTTAAGAAAATCGGGTGCCCTTAGTAAAGATTCGGGTGGCAATAGCGCCGCCCCTATTATTTTTGTATCAAGTAGAAACTGAATGTACGATTCTAAATACATACACCAGGTCATAAAAGAGACATTGCCAGACATAGACGAGCACTCGAAGAAACTGATCTACCATCACAGTTGACATGAATGGTGAAAAGAGCAAAGAAAACCGTACAGGGCACATACTACTGCAACAACTCCCTACTTAATCCTGGTCGAACGTTTGATGCATGCAATATTGTTCTGCATTGTCATTCAATACTTTTGGTCGTCCAGTTCATTAGTTCATTAGGGTTTAATGTAAGAAGGGTCACCCTGATGGCTACTAAACCAAAATACAATGTGAGTTCAATAATATTAGACTAAGTTGACGACACTATTTACACATGATCATCCATACATCTCAAAGCAAATTGATTGTACTAAATAACAGTCATCATCTTCCCCACAAATCACAGAACTGAATGCTCCTAAATAAATTTTAACGTCATGCGAATCGTATCTCCACGCGTCATTCACCAATGCATAAACAGACTTCCAAAAAAAAAAAAAAAGTGACAGACCAAAGTAAATAATTTCACCAAAAAAAAATGTAAAGTTTGGATAGAGCATATAAATATATCATGTCACAATATACCTTACAGAACTGAACAGTTGATAGATAATAGTCGTTATAAGAAATAAGAGTAATAAAGAAAGAATTACCAGTAGAAGAATTTGAGAATAGATGCAGCTACTCCTTGTTTCTCGAGGATTTGTCTTTGCGATGTCCACCAAGAATACGAGAAATTTGAAGCCCTCGGCTGAAGGCTTGGTTAAATAACATTCGAGTTTGGAACTCCGAGACAAATGGGAACCATGCAAGAAAAGCCACTGGTGTGAACAGAAGTAAACCCATCACTATCTCGTATCCACGCGCTAATGTTCTCACTGACCCCCAGAATCCAGCTCTTTGAACTACCGGCTTACATGCTTGTGCAATCTGGAACCACAATGTGTCATTCCACTTTTTCGTTGCATAAATAAATAAAAGAACAATAATTTTCTAACAAAATTGCACGTGATATGGAGTAAATGTTGCTAACCAGAAGCAAGCCCCAACCAGTAGGCATGAAGGCAAGTATGCAAACCAAAATATCTCTTGGCGTCATGTGGGGTAGGGCTATCAAAATAGCCAGGATGGAGATGAAAGTCACAAAAATCAGACCCTTGATAAGCCGGAACACTAGCTGAAAATTCGCGCTAAATTTCCTCCGCCCTACAGATATTGTCTGGAGAAAAACCACAAAAATTCATCAAAATTTAAGTCATTCATCACTTGTAGCAAAATAGATGTCATCTTGTTCCATATGATGCCACTTGAAGCTTTAGGATGTCTTTAGTAGAAAACTGGTATTGCTCCAATCGATGCCAATTAAAGCTTAAAAGATCATTGAAAAATATAATGTTGTGACCTGGTTTCGGGTAGTTCTGTTTTCCCTTTACTATGCGTTATTTACATATTCGGGAAAGGTTTATCAATGTATTTGTAAGTTTTTGTGAATATTACACAGTATCATATAATAGAGGAATATTACATATTCGGGAAAGGTTACGAGTTAAGCACAATGTTGCAAAAATCATTAAGGAATTAACGGAAAAGGGCAATTACACTTGTATTACCTTATCATTATTCTCTACAAAACAAGATGGGGTTCTTTAAAAGACCAGTTAGGGAATATGCATGCATATAATTCAGTTTGTTTCAAATAACAATCCAATAAAATTACTTATTAAAGAAACTATTCTGCAGCTATTTTTACCTTCATGACAAAAAGTATCAGAAAGATCACTAGCCATGAGATGCCATAAACCTGAAATAAATAAGCATTTATTAAAAACTCAAATACCTAGTCTTAATCAACTACACATATGGGAAATATTATAATGGGAGAGTTTACCAGAACACTTTTGGTATTCCTTGTGATGTGCAAGTGATATACAAGGCCATACTGATAAATGAAAAACCTTAGCGCAAGTATTATCTCAGCAAGGATACCACGCTTCCCAGAATGACGAAGATGATCTTGCTCCTCTTCCCACCATGATTCCCAGCTTTTCTCAGGAGGAACACCAATGCCTCCTCTGTTACTGATCCACTTATTCCAATCGGTCCAATCATCAACTATTTTTTGCCACTCAAAACCAGAAGGATTGAAGAGGAAGGGAGCAAAAAGCCAGGTGCCCACCATAAACCACATTGGGACAGTGATTAAGATATATGCAACAGCACTTCTATTTGCCTGGCCAAATATTTGATAAACAAGAAGCAATATCATTAGCTCCAATCCCTTCACAAAATGGCTACGTGAGTAAAGCCGATAGTTATCACCAAATTTGGCATGGAACACAACAAACCCACGACCCGTCGGCCTATATTTTGCACCTCCATGAAGTAACGTCCTCCCATAATAATGGGTTTTTGTTCCTAGTGAAAAAGTGAAAAATACAGGTGCGAGTTGTAGCTGCATCAATATGAACTCACTTAATGCCGTACGGAAACCATTTTCTAATCCAATTTCCATCACCATAGGGAGAGCCATCAGAAATCCAATTTGGACAAAGGATTGAGAAGCCAGAGCAATTTCCAGAGATTTATTATCTTGAATTCCTGGCTGCGCACTTAATCCCTTTTCAAGACCACTAAGAACAAGATAAAGGCGACCATAAAGAAATACATATACAGTCAACACAGTAATCTGTCAGAAGAAACATAATGGTTAGAAAGTTCAGTGAGACGTTTCAAAACAACTGTTTAAGACATTCATCAATCACATACCAAAGTACTGCAGTAGAAACCAATGGTGGTGAAATAGCATGAAAGCATTCGAAAAAAGTCAAAGCGATGCCCCAGTCTATACAAATCACGGCTCAATGTTTGTTCTCCATTTCCATTAGCAATTTTTGCCTCAAACAAAGATATTTGGTTAAGGCCCACATCCCTCCCTTTACCAACTTGTATGTACTCATGATGAGTTACATTGCCTTCACGGAGTGTAGAATTGAAGCCTTCACAGTTAAAATACACTTGTCAAGCAACTGCATCCATCTCAAAAAAGATTAAAAAGTTCGATGATAAATTTATGAGCATACCAGCAAATATGTCCTCACTCAGGTTGATAATCTTAGATGCCTTGCTCACACCACCTCTTGTAAGGTGAAACAATCTATCAAATACATCGGGATGACCATAGTGAAACCGAACCCTGTAGGAACAAAAAGGAAGCATTAATCAAGACAATTAATAATTTAACTTAAAAGGATGGTCAGTAAAACCAAAACAAAAGAATGGGTGGTTAGAAACAAGTATGTCGAGACCTGTACCCAAGCAGACTTATGTGAAATCCAGAGATAAGCTCAAAAGGAGGAAAATTAGATAAGTCTTATATGCAGACTTGTTAAAGGTGTGCCTCAGGTGGGGCTCAATACTAGCACCTATATTGTTTGATTCTTGCTAAAAATAGGTGACGCTCAGGAGGCAAATGCTTCTTAGCAGACTTTCTGCGCCTTTCACAATACTAAGAGGTGCACCTTGCATACATTCTCCAATCTGTTTATCTATTATGGTTTTTATGAAGTTGTCCAACGTTTTTTACTTATAAAAAAACATCTCTTTAGCTCTTTTTAGGTAAGGCGGAAATTGACTTTTGTATTCAGGGATATAAAACTAGGGTTCCACAACAACATATTAGGTCTAGCGTGCTACTATTTCAACTTCAAGTCTAGAGGGAAAAATCAAGCGGGCAAAGGAAAGAGTGTTGAAAGGCTCATCTTTATTACTTGAAGGTGAAGATGAAAAATGAAGATATTGATATTGATTTTGAGTATGAAGGAGATGAAGAGGAAGAATTTAATGAAAAAGATGCTCAATTGGATGATGATAAGGACGAGGAGGAAGAGGCTGATGGGGATGACAACGACCAAGATGATTATGATTAGTTTGTTAGTTGTTAATCATTTTACACTTGACAACTTTATGAAACTAGAAGGTTTTAAGTTATTCACTTATTGTCTATTTGTGTTCAATATTTGAACTTTGAAGTTTGAAGTTGATTATGACATTGTGTATGAATGTTCAATGTGTTATTATGTTATTTATGAGTTATTATGTATTATTAGGTGGTATCATGTGATTTTAATCTTTAATGAGTCAGGTAATCATGTGTTAAGTAGGATATAATCCTGTATACATGTTCTAGGGAAGAATTCAACAAGGCCTTGCGCCTTTGTGCACTTCTTGCATTCAAGGACTATGCTTTAGAAGAATGATTTGGCTCCACAGGAATAAACCAACTGAACTTATAACTTTTTAGTGTTATTCAGGCTAGTATTAATACTTCTAAATTTCTAATGAGAAAAAAAATTAAGCACAAAAGGCAATGATTATGCATTATAAAGTCAAATTAGGAATGAAAAAACCAGTGATCATACAATCACCTCCATGTTCGATACAGCACTCACTCATGAGTCACCTCTTTTATTAGAACTTGTCAAAGTGTGCATAGAATTACAACTGACTACCTTTCATGCATAATTTCCACAGGAGACTTCAACTCATCTTTGGAAAAAAAAAACTGTAAATAACACCAACATCACCAATGGATCAAAAAAGGTTAACGCTTATTCAATGTCAACCTAACTTTCAGTTCATCAAGGCATTTAATTAGATGGAACACAAGACATAGGATCGTCTAATTATTTAGCGTTCATCTATGCAGGGACTAGAATTTGACCATATAACAGAATGCACAACAGGTGTAAGGAAAAAGAACATATTACACTGGATGCCCATACTAAGATATTAGGATAACTGATACTTGGTAGAAAGATCAGAGTAATGCAAAACTTACTTGAGAGGGTTAGCCAAGAGTCTCTGACCAATAGTAACAAAACTGGTCTCTTGATTAGACATAAACCATGCAAGAGAAGAAACACTGCATAATGTACAGAACAATGAGCTACATTTAAGCAAGGGCGTATAGGCGCATGTTCTTTGCCTGGGCATTCTAATTATGAGAAGTGGCCTACCTTCCAGTAAATATATGCTCCCTCAGGCCGAGGATTGATGGATGTCTTAGATCATGCCTTTTAAGAAACTCTTGGAGTAAATTTCTCATTTTTAAAGCTTCTTCCATGTAGTTATCCTGAATTGGATAATAATGTCAGGCCTAGAAAGTGAGAATACAAAGATATGAACAAAAAGTAATTTACCTGATTCATATCAATTGTTTGTAAACCTTCTCCACGCGTGAAAATGATGGCATGATTCTGATTTTCAGGCTTTCCTTCACCCAAGATAGCAGGGCCTGGAAGTTTTATACGATAAATGATCTGCAAACATCCAACCGTAAATTATTTATACATGGTCAATAAATATGTTCGAATTGCTGCAAGAATAATTTAGTAAAGGATACCAACAAGCTTGCAAACAGAAATTAAATAAAAGAGTTCATAGGTTAGTTAAACAAAAAGATATCTGTTTCTAGTGAATAATTCAGTGAATAAAACTGCCTCCATTTGCAACTGTAAGATTAATGTAATTGCTAAAACATTCAAGAATGTTGTATTAGATAGAGAGTGGCAATCCTTCATTTAGATTCAACAAGACAGATTAACCAGAGAATATAACTCAATTCACAACATAATCAGGAAAAACAGCACGAAAATAAAAATAAATTAATTTGACCTCCCCTCATCACTCATCAGGTTACATCCTCTCCCCTCTAAAACCATCATATGTTGCATTTAGATTGGGTAAAAAGATTTAAATACACTCAAATTATGGTGGATTTTAATCAACCAAAATCCATTAAAAAAAATTTGTTCATACTGGAAGTGAAGGATTCCTAATACACACTAATCCGAGTAATACAAGTGAAGCTGCAGCCATAGTTGGAACTATTCAATATGTAAACAATTCTCCTAGAGGTATAAGGATTCTGTTAGTACTCAAAAGCTTGAATGCAAATAATTCACCAACACACACACACACAAAAATCATTTAGAAGTCCAAAACTGCCTTGCGTGACTTTTTACTGTTTCAGCTCATTTATCTCATTCTACCTGATCAAGATTCTGTCCTGGCTCTGAAGAATTTAACTTTGGCAAAGCAGCCTTCACGAGAGTAGAGTAGTATACTTTGTCATTAACTTTCTTAGTTCTGTCTTTACTAGGTTCTTCAACTTCATCTATATATGCTACTCGAAGAGATGGATACCTGTGCAGAAATATGCAAGATTAGGTAAAGACATTTACAAGTCAACAATCTTCAAAGTTCCATGGCTCATACGTTGTCATAAGTCTCAATATATCTTGTGCTCGAGCATCTCCTGATCGTTTATGAATACCATATGACTGGCAGGAGACAACATATGTAAACTTCATATCTGCCACAGCTTGACATTGAGTCCATAGAGACCTATCTCCTTTCATCTGATCTTCATTCAACTCAATTGCTTTATAGCCTTCCATTAAATCTGTATAAATTGAAAAACATAGTTGCTTATACCCTGATACTTTGTACTAGACAGGAGAGTGTTAGCAGTGCAAGAATAAAAAGAGGTTGATCTTTACAAAAAGTCAAAATAAGATACAGCACGTACCATCATGCTTGGCCATATCAAGGAATGCCTGAAGTTCCAGAGCTTTGCGGTAATACATCATTCCTCTAACTGTAAAAATTTAGAAAATGCATCATTCTGCAAAATTATACGTTATCATGTGCTGAGACCCACCAACATAATACTCCCTCCATCCTGTGAGAATGTTCTTGGGTACCGTTTCACATTTAAGAACTGCAACTTATTTGACTTACTTTTTTAGTCTTTTGGGCGATTAAAAAAGTATAAAATATGTTATGTTAGTTCGGTGGGAATAGCATTTTTTTTAAAATAAAGTGCATTGAGGGGTTATTTGTTTGAGCGCTTTTTTCCACTTTTGGGGTGAGATTTCATGAGACGAACAAATGAGGAAATGTGAACATTTTCGTGGGATGGAGGGAGTATAATTTTGAAAATGCTTAAATATTGTATCATGTCGGTTAGTCTCCACTAAAATTATCAATGGGGAATGGAAGAGTTTTATGTCACTTAGGCCATGCCATCATGACACATTACTGTTTAAATTCTATTACCACTAATGAATATCAGTAGCACTGCATGTTTAAAAAATCTTTTGGCCCAAGTAGTGGCATCTACATAACAAGCCTACATAATAACCAATCTCAAATAGGAAAGACTTCAGCTCTCCTCAGAAAAATAATTTGCAGAATTTGTTCACTACAAATCATGTCAATGACTGGCTGAATATGACGGCAGCACACACAAATAACGTAATGCTAAGAATTTGATTTGTTCATACCTGTTCTGGTTAATGTTTGGCCCTTGTATGATGCCCAAAGGCGTAACTGTTCTTCTGATTCATCGGACGACCTAAGCTCTTCTTCATTCTGACAATTGACACGCTCCAGAAAATTGTTCCATTCATCTGCGAGATATAAGTTTAAGGTTGATGAAGAAAGATAAATATGATATATTCGTATCATCGAAAGCACAAACCTGGGAAAATTTTCTGCAAGTAAAAGATAATGGAAACACCATCCTCATTTGCCACCTCTAGCTCAGGCAATGAGAAAAGAACATCCTCCGCGTAATATGGAGTCAAAACACTATATGTTATAACAATAATAAGTTATATAGACAACCAAAAAAAAAAAAAAAAGAAGCAATTGTAGTATCTTATGATATAAGTACCCAACACACAAAATCAACAGATGAGTAACAAACAATGATTAGGCTGGTAAATTATGTAACTGGCTTTAATGTACACCCAGAAGGCCAGAAAAATATAAATATCAAAGACAAGAGGAGCATCTAAAGCATTTGACAAGGTTAATAGGGATGAAAATCTATGTTCTTTTGTAGCATTACCATTTCCAAATAGCATCTTTCATCTTTATAAAGTTCTAGGCAAATAATTATGCTTTAATGATATCGAACACTATACAAGTATTGATCAAGCAGACCATGACATTCTGGGATTTCATCAGCGTATTGCAGTAGCAATAATGACCAAATTTTCATTAAAGAAGTGATGTGCAACACTCAGATACCAGCATGGTATTTCTCTTCTCCTAACCTTTTTAAGGCTAAACAGGGATTCATTAACTTAAATCATATCAATGTAAAATGTTGCTCATACATTTTGCCCCATTATTATGAACTTGCATAGTAGATCTAAGTAATGTACGGAGCTAAAATATAGAATGAACCTTTCAGAATTTATTTCCATGTTTTTCAGCATCAGATCATTTACAAATTACAATAATAGTTTAATGATACAAGGATCAAACAAGTGTAATTGATATACCAAGAGAAATGAAACTAAAGGCACAGGAACAAAACAACTCACGAGAAAGACAGCATATTGCGGACTTTAGGAGCTGAAGGCATGTCCATAAACAAGGAATTGGAGAAGAAGGAAATGCGCCTTCTTGCTTCTAAATTTGATGGTACGTCCATTGCAGATTCCTTCACCGTCAACAACAAGTACAACCTCTTGATCTGTGGAGAAGTAAAAATATATATATATAGTAAAACAAGTAGATGATAAAAGTTTCACCAGTAAATGTTAGTTTAACTTGTTTACTTTCTCTTTCCAAGCTTCAGATTCAGGAGCAGGAAATTTAATGGCACCAGCTGATGCAAATAACTGATGTTGCTGATCAAGAGAGACTAATCCTTCATTTCCGGGTCCACCATGAATTGAATCTAATAAGCTATGTAAAAGAAAATGGAATAAAATAAGAACATTACATCTAGGCATCAAAATCTGAAACCGCCTAGGAGTGGACATTACTTGGATACATGATCTTCCATAATATCTCGGGTTACAACTTCTAGCATGTCCTGGAAAAGGATGACAACTTGATCTCTGTCCTCTGGCTTATTGTCTACCTGCAAAATGGCCGATCAAGTAACAAGTTTGAGTATCGCCAGATCAATATACACAACAAATTACAAAGGAAAAAAAGGTTCTTACCAAGTATTTTACAAGCCTAACAAAAAATTCATACAGACTTGGAAGAGCATTTAGCTTGTACTCAGTTAACAGATCATCAGCCTCTATATGCTTGTCAACCTCAGAAAATATGTACTCAATCACACTGAATACATAAGATAGTTAGCTGAGCTAAAGGCCAAAACGCTATAAGAGAAAATCAATGAACACTTACTCCTTCTCACGCTTTCCACGAACTAGAAAGTTAACAATGTTCCTGAATGAAGCATAGCACTCACGGACAGCAGAGTACATGTAGTCATCAGACTTGATCCTCTTTTTCAGTTCGCTATCCTTGCCTTTACTATCTTTAGCCATATCCACTGCTATAGGTATCTACATTATCCAATAAACTCCGTTAAACCAGAGCAAAATATTTAAATTAAATTGATCACTTCTAATATCCAGTGAAGGATAAGAAATCATAAACACCCATTACTCCATTAGAATGGTTACACACTTACACCAATTTAAGAACACCACATATTTACAGGCAAATAAAACTAGAATACTCGAAGGAAATCTCAAATAACTAATTAAGAAAAATTTAATGAAGATCATGTATATGACTATGAGAACATGCAATTCTTAATACACTCTATTCTTGAAGGTTGTATATTAATTGCATTTATATTATACATTGAATAGAAGGTAGTATGTATTGCTATGTACACTTAGGTCTCATGCTCCTCACTAAATATGTGAGCCTTTATTTGCTCGATGAGATCCACAGCAATAATACAACTCTCATTTTTATATGGTATTAGAGAGGTTCCATCCACTTCGAATTTTAGTTGATTTTCCTTGAGTTTTTTAATGCATTGTTAAATACATATGCATACATATCAGATTGAGTAACAGTAAATCCTAACCCTAATTCTAATGCTCTAGCCTTTATGCTGTGTACAACTCCGCCATCAACTATTGTATCATGCCACGCTTAACCCTAGCCCATCATTATACAAAGCCATCATTGCCTTCTCTGCTCCGCCTCTGGGTTACCAAGCACACTACCTCCATCACAATGTCGTTTTTGTAACACCCTGTATTTCTTAGCTATTACCTTAAAATCTTCACACTAATATTATAATATTTACTCATAATACTTTGAGCCCATTCAAATTATTCTTCAAGGCCTAAATGTCCAAGCCCTATATTTGATTATAGAAGCTTCATGATCAAAGAAAGCCTAGGAGAGCAACAAGACCCTTCCACCTCCTTCAAAATTTAAAATAATTTCATTCTTGAATTAAGGCTGTCCAAATCATATACCACATTAACGTAAAAAATAATTTATTTCTAAAAAAGAATATAGCAATCTTATTATTCAGTTAGCCCTAACTTTCCTGGTTTAACGGGTAATTCCCAATCCCCACTACAAATTGAGGTAGGAAATCCCCGCCTAGGTCAATTTCTCTGCTGTTCCAAAGTAAGCATTACTATTTACTACCATCTAAAAATATTTATTTTATTTTAATCAACAAGACTATTGCTTAAACAATTCGAACAATGTTTTTATCCTCCTTACCAACCCAGCATTAATAATTTCTCTTGGGTGTAATCAAAATCATTTCCAACCAAGTTCAATATCATCTCCTAAGAAATCACTCTTATAATACTATTTCTATTATCCAAGACTTGAAACACTCTCTTGTCAAGTAAAGGTGTTGACTTAATTATAATGGTTGATCTTAATTAAGTCTTTAGATTATGTTGGTTTATGTGAACGATGTACGAGGACAGTTGTCTTGCTAAGTGATTCTTTTGGTCATGTTGGTTTATGTTCAAGATGTACGCTAGGTCTTATGACCTCTATGACCGGGCAAAAAAATAGGTCTTATGAGTTATGACCTCTATGCTATGCACAAGGAAAACTATTTTTATGAGGCAAATTACTATGTTATGCATTCTGTCATATAAAAAGATTTTTTTACTAGTTGAGTTTAATTTTGACAAATGAGTCTCCATTGAGCTATGGTTTGATCCACCCCTATTAGTTACCCAATTTCATACGAAACAGTTGGCATAGCCAGGTCGGATAATGCATAATCAAAATTAATAAAGAAAATATTAACTCTTTAAATTTTGTTTAATACTAGCATTTCATGCTTCCATTGAACTAAGGATTTTCCGTTTATTGATTTTAAAAGATCTATTTTGCTAATATTATTAAGTTTAGGATCTACTTGAACCACGACTTTTTTTTTAACTCAGTAAATCAATATAATTGCACTGAGTTTTTGTCTCTCTGTTCTGTAGGTTTAGTTGAATCACATCTGTTCTTAAGTTTTTTAAAATGTTATATAATTTTAAATATTAAATTCATTTTCTGAAATATTATTCAAAGCATATGCGCCAAATAGAGTCCAAAAGATAAAATACACAACCACAATTTCAACACAGAGCTGAAAGATCTAATATAAATGCGAAAAAAGGGTCAAAGTAAACCTTGCTAGCAAGCAAAAATGGAGGCCACTGCATCAGCTCCAAATCACGATCAGCCCAATATGGAACAAGCAACAGATCCATTTCCCTAAAAATATAAGCAAGTTTAGCCATCATACATTAATAAATCACATTTGTCTTCCATTTTGCCAAAAAATAAAGAGGAACAGAGTACAAACAGCAAATAAACAGTTTGACAATTTCGTAGCATTTATACCGAAGATCACCTATTACTTATAAGGTCCTCCTCTCTGAAACTTGTTATTATTTTGTTCCACAACTGAGCAAACCTCGCAGCCTCTTTTTCCTTGCTAGAAGGAATCTGATAGAATGATATTAGATGAATGAAAGAAAATTTTAGTTATAGTATTGCAAAAGTTCATATATTAGTTAAAAAGTAGGGACTAAAATTATCCCACCATTTCAAATTTGCGGGAAAATGTGGCCTTCAGTCCTTTTCTTTTTGTTGGCTCAGTTTTCTCCTCTGGAATTAAACAGGCATTGAAAGCACCAGGTAATGACTGAAATCGGGATCTCAACATTCCTAGTGTCCGAATCTTAAAGAAAAAGATTAAAGTCAGAAATACAGAAAGAACGGAGGTCAAACCCAATGAGAGATAATCCTCATAAATTACAAGCCCCGTTAAACATCCATCAGTTATGGCTTCTATTGTTGTAGAAATGTTTTCAGATTAAATTCTTTTAGGTATCTCATAACCCTATAAAAAATGAACAATGAATAATTCAGTTTCTGGTATGACAAGATTTTGAATCCTCAGGTGATCGGAACTGTGAAACAGGTTTCCACCATATGCTTATTTGTTCAACATCAACCTATGACTATAATCATATAATTTTCTTAGAGGGGGGATGGGAGATATTCTATTTTTTTCTACACAAATTGCTTGTTTTCTTCAGGAAGTGATAGCTTCATAATCTATACTTTTTGTCATGCTTAAACATACATTTTTACCATGAACAAAGCTAAAACATTCAGCTTGACAGTGTTTCTAACTCCATAAGCTAGCAAATATAAAATAAAACACTGCTTCAGGCTAATCACAGCATATGTAAATGCTGATGTTATCGAATAGAAGTTCCCCTAACCTCTCCAAGGCGGCGGAACGCACCATATATACCTCCAAACAGTGTAGAGAATATAGCATACCATATCTGGGTATCCATGAAATAAACCTGGAAAAGAAGAATCCACAAATTACTATCTCCAAATTTATGCAAAACCTGAAAATAAAGCAAAATTGTAGGATCTAAAGGTATATTTGAAAGTAAACCAAGTACTGAAAATAATACAAGATCCATACAAGAATAATTGGCGCCCATAGTGCAATCACAACACCGATATTGTTCTTTGCTGCAAACATAAAATGAATCCAATAATTAATATGAATGGCAAAGCCTATATTCCAATGTACTGCTTTCACTATTTTTACAGCATCCGTAAAATAACTTAGCACCAGATCACAGGTAAGTTAAATACCTCGGGGGAAAAACTCATTCCACTGGTAAGTTAATATATGAACACCTACCTCGGGGGAAAAACTCATGCCACTGGTAAGTTAATATATGAACACCCATGATAGCTTTTGTTGGACCCACTAAAGGTTTTATCTGTAACAGGAATATTTGCTCAGCAGAAATATTATAACTGTATAATTATCGATTATCAAAAAAAAAAATCAACAGTAAATATAATTTAACCAAGAAATAGAGATTCTAGTTGATTGTTTTACAACTGACCACCTTAATGCTCAATAATGAGATATAATAAAGTTACAAACGCAGTAAAACATATACTAACAAAATGTTTCAGCATTAATATTGTAAGTAATGCCCTGAGTGTCAGCAAATTGCAGCATGGCATATATGATGGGACAGTACGTGCAGATAATGGTACACAGAAACAGGTAAATTAAGGAGTGGGTAAGGCAGTAACCTCAATATAGAAGCTGAAAGCCAACTTTGTAATTATAAGGAGCACCCAAAATAATGTGTATCTGATAATAAAAAGGACAAAAATTAGATATGAAAAAAGTTGATATTTTACTACTGTTAGGCACATAAGCTAGGGGGGCCCTATCTTAACACAAAACAAATGGCTGATGGTAAAGGGTTGAACCCCACTTATATGTCATTCCACACTTTCGCGTGGAGCCAATGTGAAAAATCTTAACAATCCATCCCCTTCAAACCGAATGGCCGCAGATGGCACATTCGAGGTGGCAACCTACACACCAAGACCAACAGCTCCCGATGGCAACCACCAGGCCCACATACGAAGTGGAAACCCTTAGGCTCACCATTGGGTAGCCCCTTCCCACAGCATGTCGGGATCTGGCTGGTCAGGCCAAATTATTAGGCATATAAGTTAGGGGCCCTAACTAAACCCAAAACCATGCTTGAAGGTGAAGGACTAAATCACAGTTATACGTCATTCCACAATTTCGTGTGGAACCAATGTGGGATATTTCTTTGATGCCTTACTTGAAGAGAGAAAATGTGCTTTCATGCATTCCCCTTCCAACATAAAGCCGAGGCTGTAATATATACAAATCAAACAGGGAATTACAATGTAAACTTAATGTATACAATTATACATACACACGTATGTATTACACAACAAATATATATATTTATTAATTAGAGCACACTAAAGATATTACGTACCTGTGACCACCACATCATTAGCATCACAATCTTGTAATTTGAACTTTCAAGGTAACGGCGAATGAAAGGAAAAATAAAGAGCAACAGAGCAAGCATATTTGGTGACAAGTAGATAACTACAGCCAAGATAAACAATGAAGGAGCACTTGAGCTATTGCCAAACCAACTTTTGATAGTTTGAGCAAACCCCGGTGGATTCTCCCACGTATAAGCATAAGTTACAGGAAGAATGACCACCCATGCAGAAGCAGACACAACCTTTAGAATATAACGTAGCTTGACATGGAAGGACATGCTGTTTCTGGCTTTCCAACTCAGAATTACATCAAGAGTCGCTGCAATAAACATTAATGTAACATTACAAAACAGCACAACATTTCTGGTAAGATGAAGATATATTACTAGAAAACCAATAACGTTGCCACGAATGCATTTCATATCCAGTTGATGACCAAATTTTGAGAAAATTCGGCTCAAAAAGTTATATACTTCCAGAACAGAAGTTGAAAGATTACCAAGAGCAATATAGAGAAAGTCCAACTTATGCCAAGAGAAAAAACAAACAGGCAACCAAATAATTTCATCCATTGAATAGTTTGATTAATTTCAAATAATATTTTTCATCATCGACTAAAATGAGTCACAGTCTAAGGTACATTCTTGCCAGCATCTTTTAGTTATCAACAGAAGAGAAGAATGCATGCATAACATCAAGAATACATATATCTTGAGAATTATTCTAAAGCTTCATTTCTAAGTTCATAGTATCAGGTAGTTTCATTGATATTACTGACTAAATACAAGGCCAGACCATCTAATTCTCCCGAAAGGATCAATGGAACCCTCAAATGGTTTCTGCTAGACAAAAACATTTTATCAAATATACTTCCGCTACGAAAGGGGGTTCTAATTTGTCCTACCCAAGGATAGTAACAATGTCCTGAAACTTTTTACAATATTGTGAAGTTTGCTTAACTCTTTGCAGAAAGAGACACATATTGGCAACTAAATACATTTATTCAATTCAATAGTTTTACCAATTTCAAGAACAAATTAGTTTAGAATTGAGTATTATGCATCACAGTCTAAGTTGTATTCCTGCCAGCATCGTTTAATCATCAACAGAAGACAGGTGTGTGTGTGTGTGTGTGTATATATATATATATATATATATATCAACATCAAGAAAGCACTATATATCTTCAGAATCATTTAAAAGCAGAAAGAGAAACATATTATTAGTAACCAAATACATTTATTTTATTCAATAGTTTAATCAATTCCAAAAAAAAACAATTTATTTCACGATTGAGTACAATGCATCACAGTCTAAGCTACTTTTTTGTCAGCATCTTTTAGTAATCAATAGAAAAGACTAATATATAATCAATATCAAGAATGTACTATATATCTTCAGAATTCTCCCAAATAAGAAAAGAGATTATAATTGTCTATTGTAGTACAGGGGAAAAGACAAGCATACCTTGGCCAAGTTTCAAAATGGCAGCAGTAATAAATACGCTAAGTACTTTCTTGAAAACATTTGAATTAAAAACTGAACTTGGCTGAGAACCATTCCAAGCAACGATTATCATAGCCTTGGCAACAACAGTGAGCAATAATGTCAACATCAGAAAGAACATAATGTAATAAGGATAAGAGCTGCATGAAAACATGTGACAAATTTAAAGAAGCATACCTGCAAGCACAATATGAAGAAGCTCCACATTCTGTCAAAGCTTCTAAAGATATGCCAAAAAGATCGTATCTCAACAAAATCAACTTTCCCCACCCATCGATCTCTCATAGGCCTACTTTCCTAGTTCACATAAAGTTAAATCCAGTTATCTTGACAAGACAATTACACAGGAAAACCATCTTCAGAAGATATTGAAATATGCGCAGTTAGGTTTGGGGAAGCACAACTAGAACCCCAAATAGTTGTTTTCTAGTTCAATCTTACAACAATCACTAAAAATAGATAGGAGCTTGCTACAGCTCAAGACATTCTCTTTATCTTTGGCCGAGTGTCGAGCAAAGTTGCATTACTGTTGCAGTACAGCCTATAAAAGTATAACACAAACTTCCCAGATCAGTTTCTCCCTCCTCCCTTCACATATGCATCTTGCATTACAACTCGCTTCATGTCATGTGAATGTCTTTGTCAACTGACCCGTGGTTGGTCAAGGTTGCATGCATTATATTAGGTATCAAAATTGATCCATTCTGGCTTCAAAAGGGGTATAGTTTCATAAATAAATGGAGATTTTACCTTTTCAGTATTTGGCATGTGTGCTATAAGTGAAGGTCGCTTCAAAATATTTTTGGTTAACTTTGCCACTTTCATTTGGGTTTTAAGATATTTGTGTGGGTCGTATAGAGGTGCACAGTAGAATCCACAATGGAGGAATCAAGATAACGGGTAAACAACTTACACAGCAAAGATGTCATCTAACTTTGAACTTCTGAACCTATTTGAATTAAGCAAGCAAGTATTGTGATAGGATTTATTTCAACAGCATCATCAGCAATGAGCAGAAACAAGACGCATAGGAACAAAACTAAAATGGATTACTGGAAGCAGATTTCTCTATCTGAGAAAAGGAGGGTGTATGAGTATCCATGCATATTGTTGAATGCCGACCTCATAGAAAAGCTAACACTAATAGAGAGGAGTACCCTTAAATACTTAATTAATATCTTCAACATGCCCCCTCCCAGGCAGGCAGGTTAATTTGTATCATAACCTTGCACATGGAGTTTCTTGATTAATTAGGTCATGGTGAGATTTGAAAATATGACCTTTCACTTGGTCATACTTTGATGCCATGCTGAATAGCCACCTCATTTAAAAGATAAAGCTAGTGGAGAGCATTTTTAGTTTTTTTTTTTTTTTTGAAAGCTCATTATGTTTAATATTTAACTTTACCACAGAGTTCAGTCTTTTATTTTAACGGACAGAACTTTTCAGAAGAAAAAAATTAGAATAAAGAAGAGGATCAACAAATCTTTTCCAAAAGCCATCAAAAGTATATGCAAATTGAACTCTGAGGACTATATTACAAATTTACAACCCCCCATTGGCAATATCAAACATCCACACATAGGATAAGGTGAAATGGCAATGTCATTCTTACCCCATTCTTTTCATCCTGAAGTTGATTCACAGGCTTACCAAAAAAATCAGCATCAGCACGCATAGGCCATCCTAAACGGAAACAATCCACAGACCTACAATTTGTTTTAAATTAAGTGTAAACATTGAGAGATAAGCATATTCATGAAATTATTCATTAATGCAGTAAACAGTACCAAAAGTACTCATTCAGATCATCATAATTTCTCCACTGTGAATGTTTTGATTTTGCTATTTTGCTTCTAGCAGCTTCCTGGAAAACAAAAGGGTTAATTCAAGGTTTCACTTTTTTTCTTATAAGGAAAATTATCATTTCAAATAACAAACAAACTGGTAAGAGAAACAATCGAGGTTGTACTTGTGCAATCACTTCATAAATTGGAGTGACAACTTTCTTAAGGAAAGCCTCTTCTTCTCCTCCGTAGGCTGGTTTCACATTTTCACCAGTCATTGGACTAACATTTCCAGCAAGCATGCCATAGAGTTCAAAGGCCATCTGCAAAGATAAACCAGATCTCTTTACAAATGTCCAGTTTGGAAATTAATATACTCCTCTAATTTATCAAGATCAACCTAGAAAATGATATTTAAAAAAAAACTCCAGCAATTTATTTCGTATCTCAATAAATAAGCACCCAATAATTTCCCACTAACTACAATAAAATATATAGATATAAAGTCTAGTGTTGAAAATGTTTCCACCAGCCACAACAAAACAGCATCAAGTCATTGACAAGATGTCAACATAGACAAGAAGACTCCCAATAAAGAACCACTTTTTCCCCCAAAAAGAAAAATCCCAGCATTTTCATTATTTGCACTGTCCAATGCCAAATAAGAACACATTCTTAAAGAATTTTCTTTTCAAAATTGCAGAAATTGACACCAATCACAGGTCTAAGGTTTCTTTTAATTCATACTGATTTCCACTCTTTTCCCAATATCATGTTAATTGTGGTGGTAGAGACCTTTCTCTTAAACATTAGTTGCTACAAGAGGACAAAAATTGTATATTTAGTCAAAACAATATGAAGTCATGACATAAAGTTAATTTTAACTAACAGAATTAACTCCTAATTTACAAAAGACATGAAGGCTGTTTATGAAAAATGTAGCGACGAATATCATCATATTAACACAATGAATTTACAATAAATGGAATTCCATGTAAACCCAGAATATGCTCTAAGTCATATTAGCAGAATAATAGCAAATCTATGAACCCAGAACAGAAATCCATCTCAAATTTTCATAGCAATCAAAGCTATATAATTTAGATGGGATTAAATCTACTCGATTGTTTCCATTCATCAAAAATCAAGTAGGAACAGAAACATTAAAGAACTTTATGGAAACAGAATTCTAAGTATTTTCATCGTGGTCCAAAATTAGCCATAAAAGGGTACCCCAAATGATACAGGATACAACTATCACGCTAGTCCAAACACATTACAGAAATCATTTGTCTCATCTTTAATATAATCCAGTAGGTAAAACAAAATAAGCATTTCGAAAGCATACGTGATGATATATGTAGCAGAGGCACTCGGGCATAAATCTTAAATTGGCAGCTTCTCCCCATATTAGAAGATAGAGCCCCATATATAATAATTTACGCTGTTGCACTTCCTGCTGTATTGTTGGTAGCCTGCAATTAGATACAAGTCAAAACAACAAAACTACTGATTAAGTTATCAACTAACCGGCCTTGTTGTTGGGCCATAGACTTATTCAAATAGTTGTTATAATACCCAAATGACTATCATTGATGTAATTTAGATTTAGTATTTGCAACTCTAGTTGTGGCAGAGATTCATCTCTGAGGCCTCATTTGAGGATTTTTCATATTCCATTACTGTTCTATCGGTGACTCTCTATCTTCACTTTATCACTATTTCAGTAGCATATAGGGTTCAGTCAAAACTATTATTCATCCACTATAGGTGTAGAAACAGTTCAATCATGGATTTCAAAAGGTTCATTAATTGAAATCCATTCAAGGAAGTAATGAACTAAGAGTTCTTTGTCATTTAATATTATTAAGACTGATCACAAAAGTCATTAAGCAAAGTGTACAAAAGTGTACCCATGTATCCTGTAGCTTAGCACTCCTCTGTTTAGAACCAATCAAGTTCCATTAACCCTTTATCGGGAAATAGGAAAATAAGAAATGGAGGGATACTATGAGAGCATAGATTTTCACTTAACAAGTCAGAATGAAAAAGTATATTGGAAAATAGAGAGGTGTGATGGATGGCAACCATCTGATGCGACTCAATTATTGATAGAAGTTAGTTTTTTTAGCAGCAGCAGTGGCAAGAACCAATATCAGAGTTTTCTAAGCAGACTTACATGCACTGACAGACATAACTTTTTGTACCCAATTTAGTCAAGTTATGCACATTACCTTGAAGGCTCTCACATCCACCTACTGTGTCTTAAACTCCTTCCTAGCAAGAGGATTCTATGCATATGAAATAAATCACAAAAGTAATATGGTTGTGCGGATGCAGATTGGGCATATGCTTAAATTCTGCATCTAGCGGGGCAAATGCAGATTGTACCAAAGTAACTTGTTATTTGATTCTACAATAAGAATATGCATGAATTATTTTTTAGCAAAGACGAGATTTCATTTATCTTTTGTTGGACAGATGCTTAAATTTGTATATAATATATATTACCTTTTACAAAACAACTCAGAACTTAATAATACAGTTTTCAGTTCTCTATAGACTCCATTTTCAACCATCCACAAGAAAAATATACTACAAGACCAAATTCATAATGTTTGACCAAAAGAACATTCGTTAATCAAGCCTTAAGAGGGTCTAAGACTACAATTTTCTGATAAGAGTACAGAATATTATTATCTGCATAAAACTTACCAGAGGCTACTTTTACGATCCAAATACTTGCACCACTTTTTGTAATTCTTGAAAAGCTTCTTCATCACTTCATCTAAAGCACGCTCATCCAACTAAAAAATAAAAAGTCATTATACAGTTTTCTTTACCAGAAGAATATCAGGATACGAGATAAAGGCTATATTTAGAAATTTTTGGCTAATTTTTAACATGTATGTCCACAATAATCTAATTATTTTCAATGTTCCTACCTCAACCGCCTCCAAATTCGTAATTAACAGTAAAAATAGCAAAAATTCCAGGACCAGCTCTATCATTGGAGTTTGGATTAAGTTTGTTTAGGAATTTAGAGGGCTTAATTAATCTAGTCATTATCAAAGATTCTAAATATAGGGGATTTCGAAATTAAGTGAATGATACTACTGCGTGATCCCTTTAGAAAGTTGTGTAGGGAGAAATTTAACTTTATGGAAATTAAATGTGGTGGCGTGTTTTTATATTGTTGTTGAATGTGATTGTAATTAAAATAAGGTGTGTGGAAGTGGACTGTGTAATAGCAATATGGTGTATAGGTATTTATGAAGATGTATGAACTGGTTTTTTTTTTAATGCATTAGAAGAAAATATACCAGTTTCACATGATGTTATGCATTACAGGAGATACTTTTATCAGCATGAGCAAGAAAATAGCCTCCTATTAATCTTCTTAAAGAACTAAATCATTAGCTCCACAAATTTTGAGAAAATAGAAGAAGCATCTACTTACACAATTAACACTATTTAAATTCATGCAAGAGCATATAAATGCAGCTCATAAAACCTTGATCAAGGAGAAGAACAATTGAGTTGAAGAAGGTAAACCTTAGGTTGCTGATCTGGCTTGGGAAACTGTCGTATATGAACATTTGCAAGTAGCAAAATCAAATGCTCCCTTTGGTTTGCAACGCTATCTTTCTGCAAATCAATAAGCAGTCAATAGAAATGGGATACACGGGAAATTGAGGCCAACATTTTAATAATGATATGTTCACTAATATGTATTTCAATATATGATAGAATGAGCAGCACTATCATTTCAAGAACAGTAGATGTTAGCAGAAGTCAGGCTATTTCACCTGAAAACCAAACATAGCTTGAAGCCAATCAAGGATATCTTCATCTTTTTTTTTCTTATAATCCTTTGGCCAAGGAAGACCTCTAGTATTTCGTAGCGCGTGTACAGCGGCTTGAATCTGCACATTATTATGTAAGGCATAATATAGATGTGGACTCGCAGTAACAATCAACAAGACATAAATAATAGTCCACTTATAAATTATATACCTCTGGATATTTCATAATTGGCTGATTTGCACTATCAGGATCTAGTGGCAGAATATTATATGGGACATAGATTTCTGTCTTCTCTGCAACTTTGTCATGAGTTTCTAATACCTGTTTGTATGAAATCAATTATATATTCTGATCAACAGGAAAGAACAAGGAAATAAATAAGGCTAATCCTCATCCTGCTCAATGCCGAAGACAGTAAGTCCAAGGACAATTGAAAAACTTTTTAAGAAAAGAGTAAAGTAAACAAATGCAAAAAATAAAATAATAAGCAGAATCCATTTACCTCACGATCAACTTCAACAGACTGTGTCTGATTAACTGCCTTCAAAACTTCAAAGAGAACATTAGCCGTTTGATATGCTTTGGTAAGCTGGGCACTGAACATTTTCAGAAGATAAAGGCAAAAGAATAAGTAAAATTATGCTGACACAAGAAGATTATTACAATCTTAGTAACAATCAAATGAACAATTGATAAAATCTCACCGATCAGCTTTTTCAGCAGCATTTTGCAAAGCTTGAATATACTTTTTGTAATAATGCTGATAAAAGCTCTGCATTTCACGTGCATCACTTTTTTTAACTCTTCCCATCAAGGTGGGATCGTTTTCCTGAAAAAATCATTCATAAATAAAATGATTGTAAAGATGATATGCATTACAAGAATGTAAATGCTAGATGGGATCATGTAAAAGAAAGATAATTTAAGGAACAGAACACGGAAAGAAAACAGACAAACGTTTTCTGACATTTGTTCCTCGGTTTAAAAGTTAAGTAGAGAAGGAAAAATCTTCATCAAACATTGTGAAACACCCTAGAGATTGCAAACACTTTTATATCAAATTTACTGACTTAGTAATTACAAAAATAGCAAGCAAATAACGTAGCCTTCAAGTACCATCCTTCCAAGTAATTCACTTAAATCAGAGAAACACTATGCGAAAACAATCAACACGTTCATGTTCTTACAACAGTAATGAAAAACAGACTAAACAGTTAAACTGACAGCAACTTAATTAGTTTTTTTTTTAATAACACAGCTATTGCCGAAAGCAGTTACCATGACCATGATCACATTGACTAGCTTGTAGGTGCACCAAGCAATTCACAAGCATGCAGATATAAAATAAAAGGCGTTCTCATATATACCCTTTCTAAGCGTTGCAAAAGAGCTGTTTTGAATTGACGAACACCACGTCCACTCGAAGTGGGATCCAACCTATGAGCTTTCTCAAAAGCATAAAACCTACCTGCACGATTAAAGCTTTAATGCATAAGAATACTTCACACAAATGACAAATATCAAAGTTCACAGAAATGCATGTACAGAGGAATTCTTACATTAATTCTTTGAACAATTCTTATTTAAAAAAAGCACACAGATAATAAACAGAAATACGGTATGGTATTTGAACAGAGAAAAGGACGAAAATATTTGTACATATCTACATAACGATATGATGATCTGTCTAATTGATAAGTTCAAAATAGTGATTGACAAAGGAGAACGCGTGAAATGTCAACACAAAATATTGCAGACATTGGAAAATCATTGCTGGTTCACTAGAATTAAAGCTATTAAATCCACTTAGTGAATCTCCAGTTTTATGCTTTCCAAAAGATGAAATGACAACAAACAGAAATAACGAGCAATTTGATGTCAAAACAGAACATAGAAATGCACATCCATGGGAAAAAGAAAGAGAAAAAAAGAAGAAAAAAATAAATTGGAAGTGGCAGTGGCAGTGAAGAAAATGACAGGATAACAAGTAGACACTCTCACCCAGTTATCAACAACACAATTCTCTTACATATAATTTGAAATTTTGAAATCAAAGTGAAATCATAAAGGATAATGAGTGTACGAATATGCACAAAAAATATGAATAAAATGCATAATCTTTCTAGCTTACATAGGTATGCCACACGAGGGTTGCTCGGCTCGACTTCATTAGCAACACGTAGAATGGGGGCAATTTCTACTAGAGATGAAGGAACTACTTCACTGTCAAAAATAGACTCTCCCAGATTCCCCACCGTCTGAGTGCGGGTAATCCGCCGTTGCAACTGCGGATTTTGCTGTGACGGTCCTCCTCGTGATGACATATTTGCTCAGCCCTTCGTCAATCAAGCATGTAACTAAAGAGATGCCTTAGAAGATAGAGAATTTATTTCAGCCTTCACCTAACTACCTAAAAATTAATTATTTGAAGTAGAAATTTGCGTATAAAATCAATTGAATTATGTAAAACGACAAAACAAAGCAGATACGCGACGATACGCTAGCTAACCGAATCACACAAAGTCAGTATGTGCATTCTCAGCAGAAGAATGCAACATTTTCAAAGGCAAACCAGCAGGAGAAAATAATGTAAAAACAATTATCTTCTAAGTTCTAAGATAATGCATAAGCTTTCGACATTACTAGCTAAGAAGCAGAGTGCAATTAAAGGGTGTAGAGTAGTACCAGCACATATGAATCAATAGCATTCAAGAGATGCCCTCTCTACTCCAAAGCAGATCAAGCTTACAGCAGTATCCTCTTTGCCTTCACTACTTGCTTTCTCTTGTATATATCTTGAAATGGAGATGGCTGAGCAAAGCAACTACTGTGGTGGATGCAATGCAGCAACCCTAGGAGAGAGAAGCAGTAGATGGTTGGCGTAAGGTGGCTTTCAGCAGCAACAAAGTAAGAGAGAGTGTGAGAAAGAGCGTGGAGCAACGGAAAGTTTATTGAAACTTTGGGACTATTTCTGAGTGGATGGTCGGTGGGCCCTGTACTGCAGTATTTGGATCCACGTGCTTCCAATTCTACCCTTGTTCATGAATTTTATTTCGAAGCCACCACTGTTCTCTATGGGCAAAACAAGGGGGCGGCAGGTTCTTGCGCTCACATTTTTGGACCGAAATTTTTCAGGCAATTGCTGTACAAGCTTGTTAGCCAAATGCAGTCAAATAATTTAAAAAAAATAAATGTAAATCTACCTTAACAAAGCATAATGGAAAAAGTAAATTTTATCCTGAGATGGAGGAATTATATATACATATAGCGTGAAAAAAATACTTTGGAACTCATCTTAGAGATGGATATATGTACCGTTTATAAGAAACGAATTAATCCATTGTTAAAATATCTTATCTTATATATTATTTTATCTTATATCTTATTCTTAGTCTTATATATTGTATAATAATAAAGCAAATTTTAAAAGTCAAAATTAACATCAAAATTTTCCTCTCATTTTAATGGCCTAATTTAGCTGGATAAAATTAAATCTTGATAATTCATTAGTTAATGCGACATCTCATCCCTTAATTATAATTATCAATATTTAATAACATCTCATCCATTTATTTTTTATTTTATTTTTTCCTATAATATATATGTCAATTGATTATTTATAAAGTATTTTTTTTTCATGGCTAATACTACCGTGCACCCCAGGATACCCATTTTCAGAAACGTATACAATTATAAACAAAAACATACTATACAATTATGAACAAAAATGTATACACTTTGTTAGTGATTTTTTTGTTAGTTTTTTTTAATGAAAAATTGAATATAAAAAATATACAATTATTAAAAATCATGTATACCTATTGAATAAAAAGTAGTATACATATATGGATGCTAGTTTTTTTAATGAAAAATTGAGTGTGAAAAAATTATACAATTATTTAGAAACATATATACAATATAGAATAAAAAGTTATACACATTTGAGTGCACCGAATATTAACTCTTTTTTATTATGTGAACCCATATATCTAAATTATTAATTGAAATTTCTTTTCAAGAGTTTTTTTTTTTGGGTCACTAATGCCACCCAAATATTTATTAAAGGCACCCAATATTTTAAATTTGTTGATTTAAAAAAAACTAAAATAACCCTAATACAAAATAAGCTTGAAATTACCCATCTAAATTCAAAATTTAAAAACTCAAAAACCTTTTTACTTTATGCACCTAAAACATAATTGCTAGCTTTCACAGACATTTCATAATCTTCTTCGGTCGCCAATGGAGTGTGAGGAGGACTTCCATTCAATGTTCTTGCCTTCTTCGCAAGATTTTGTGGTGAATGAGAAATGAGTAAAACATATAGTTAAATCTCAAGAAATAAAATTCATATGCATTCTTCTTTTTCTTCTTTCTTAAATTAATGGAATCTCCCATTTTATAAAAACTAATGGGTTCTCAAAACCTGCAATCTAAGTATGAGAAAATTAATAGGTAAAATTCTCAGGAGTTTTTTTTTTGGGCGTTTGTGTTGGGGAATTAAATCTCGAAAACGAGTGTTCATCCAGACCCCCAATTCCACCCCACCACGCACCATCGACAATGCTCTTCATTCCACCCCTGTGGCAATGGCAGTCCGTCTCGAAGACCTAGGGGTCCTAATCCGTCGATGGGCGTTCTGGCCACTCTGCATTCACTCCTTACGCTAGGCCTCTGCCTCCCTTGCTATAGCCGCACTGGGTTGTCCAAGGGATCAGATGGGTGGGAAAAGCAATTTAGGAAGCCATGTTCGGTGTGAAAAGAATTTTTGGTAGAATGTATTAACTTAAATTTGATTTAAATATGGGATTATAAAAGTCTTTTACTTATATTTTTTTTATTGGGTGTCTTCAGCAAAGAATCGGGTGACAATAGTTCTACCTTTTTTTTAACGTGAATTCATTATATCAAACAATATCTTTATTGTTGTAATATTTTATTTATTTTATGGCAAACACTTTGGTAGCACGTCTAGTTACTTTTAGATCTACTACCGTTGTAAAATTAACTATTAGATACAAAATCCTACAAACATTACTTTTAATTACATTATTTCATTATTGATTAAATGCATGTAATGCAGATTTATCCCCAAATTCGAATTATCTCCCAATTCCCGCGATTAATGGCATTTTCCCCCCAAATCCCGCAACTGCACGAAATTACACGAAATGCAGATTTTAGCTTTTTTAAATTTAGTCGATTTTTTTTGCACGAAATGCAAAATTTTCATGTGAATTAAAATTACTGCACGAAGTCGATTAAAAATTATGCAAAACCAATTTCTACAAATTACAATGATATAAGCAGTTTACAAATAAATGAATAGACAGGAGGAATCTTACAATCATCCATGGAATTTCATAAAAGATAACTCTAGAGGAACAAAAATAAAAACCTAAACCCAAATGCATGGATATGATAAAACAACTAAACTCCCATAAAATGGATTTGATAAAACAACTAAACTCCCCATAAAATGGCAAACAGTTTAAACAGACCCAAAAAATGTAAGGGATATACAAAGCCTAGATGTGAGATCTTAACTAGATTTTATGAGAGAGTACTCATCCGTCACTCGCGCCGCCGCCTCCCCCACCCGACCCACGGTCTTCCACAGGTATTTCTTCTCCAGCTCCCAGAACCGCGCCGTTGCGTGCGCGCTCAGCACCACATTGTCGCAGTACTATGCCGGCAACGGCGATTTCTGCCTCAACCGGATGTCCACTGGATTCCTGCTTGCGGTTGTTCTGCGGCAGCGGCTGGTCACGACGGTGCCGAACTCCGATAGCAGCATGGCATGGTAGATCTGAACGAAGAGCAGATATGCCGACGAGAGTAGCGGCGGGTCATGATGGCGATGAACTCCGGCAACGAATATGGCGTGGCGCGGTAGATTTGATCGGCGGGTAGATCTGCAATCTTCAAAAGTCTTCGCGGTTCCGGTAGCAAGACTAATGGCGGAACTCGGTGACGGCGACGAGGACAAATAAGGAAAAACGACGAGACGACGGTGATGCAGCAAATCTGCCGACGAGACTGCGATTTTGAAGAAAGAGGAGAGAGATGAAGTCTTGAAGATGATTCTTCTTCTAATACACAAATATGTGTAAATAGGGCTCATTTGTAAACGGTTCTCTCTTCCAATTTTATATTATCTCCTCCAATTTTATATACCCAGTATTGTATTGTTACGATGTTATATTATTGTGTCTTTATCGAAAGATTGTGTAGTTAACAATATTTTTTTTTATTTTAGTTAAATACAATTCAGCTATAAAGGTGTGTATATCTTATAGTAATAATTTCATAATTATTTAACTTAATTTAATTATAAATTTCAAATTAAAATTTAATCTAATCATCTTAGATTTAAACTAAAAACATACTCCATTAATTTTTTTTTTATTATTTTAATATAAGCGCAAATAATGTGAACCCGTCCACGACCATTTAAATCCCTATTCCACCCTATGTTACATCTAATTCCCTATTCCACCCCATGTTACATGGGGTGGGATGAGAGACAAGTGTCCGTATCATCCCACCCCATGTAACATTAGATGTAACATGGAGTGAATAAGGGATCCCGTCCACGGTCCACCGTCTAAAATTATTAAATTGGAAAAACAAAATAAATCTACCATTCAAACATTACGTTTACGTGGCCTAATATTATTGGACGGAAGATTCTCGAAATGTATATGTTGAAAACTCCAGGCCGAACCGGAGAACCTATTTTCCCAAGTCTCGCTCCCTATAAAAGCCTTCCCAAAACTTGGCAAGGACGTTGCGTTAGAACGACTTTCCTGGAAATCCCAATTCTTCAGGTACGCAACTTTCTTCTGTTCTCTTCTTTGCATTGTCGACCTTTGCAATTCTTCCTTTTGTCCTTCTTCTTATTCTGCAAAATCTGGCCTTTAATTGGTTATCTTTTCCTTGAAATTTGTTGTATGTCCGCCTTTTGAAAGATTCGTCTTCTCGCTGATTTCTCTGAACTTTGGTTTGTGATTAACGTAATGGCTGCCTCGAACGAATTGTTGTTTGGGTTTGTGTTAGATCTGATTTATCCTGGAGTATTTCCCTTTTTCCTGCACTTTCTATGCTTATCAGGGAAGCCTCCGTTGCATGAATTAAATTCCTTTTCGGTTGAAAGAATTAGCAATGATGAGTTGGTTAATATACTGTTGAAGAGGCTGCTGTGTTTCTAGGGATAGAATGTCTTTGACTATTGCGTTTTTTGGTTCGGTGTAATGTTTATTTTTTCGGGGGAGGAATGATCTTAAGATTTTTCTTTCTGTTTGAGTTTGTAACTGGGAATGGCTATAATTAGAGCGGGTGATTTAACTGTGTTTCACTCGTTACTTGTGCTTTCTTGCTGGAGATATCTTATTGTCTCACATTTTATAATCGCATTGGTAATGCTGTACTGAACATATGTTTGGATCTGAGGGTAGATTCAATTTAAGACGTTTTATATGATGGCTGGATGATGCTTGATACCTGATCATGAGAATCATAACATTCTCTTTCCGTGTATTCTGTCACTCGTACTATTGGAGGCATAGTTGTTAAAGGCGCGCCTCGGGCGCGCCTCAGGCGCGCCTTAGGCGAGGCGAAGCCCTGATCGCCTGGGTTTCGTGGTTTTTTGGGGTTTCGGTTGATGTTAAAAAAACCCTCGCCTTTGTGCGCCTTTTGCGCCTTTTTGCGCCTTTTTTGATGAAAAAGGCGCGACTCAGGCGCGCCTTAGGTACATATCCAAATTTTGGTTTTTTTTTTTTTTTTTTTTTTTTTTTTTTTCTGCTTTTCTATGTTTTTCATGAAGAGTAAGAATTTAATGAATACAATGATCAATTTGATGGTGAAGAAGAGAATGAAGATTATAAGGACCATAGACAATGATAATTAAGATTTTTATCTCATTGGTAATCATTTGTGTCACTGACATTTGATATTTTCTTAAAATTGAAGGATTCTGCTTATTTGCTTTTTGTGATTGTCTATTTGTGTTTAGAACTTGAATTGTGAAGTTCATTATGACATTGTGCACGGGTTTTTTAATTGTGATTATGTTATTTATGAGTTATTATGTATTATTATGTGATATTATTTTATTTTTACCTTTATTTAGTTGGATAATTATGTGTTGAGTTGGATATATTAATGTATATATGTTCTAAAGTATCTTGTGCCTCAGGCGCGCCTTGCGCCTCAGGCTCCAACAAGGCCTTTGCGCCTTTGTACGCCTTTCGCCTTTAACAACTATGATTGGAGGCTGTCCATGGGTTATAAACTGATGATGAAAATGCGGGTGAAGAAGCCATATTCTAAGGCAACTGTTGACAGATTAATTTGCTGATAACTCAAGGAAAATGTAGTTTAGTGAAATTTACTTGAATGCTGTCCGTAGCATCAATTACATGCTGTTTCCTGGTAGTTAATTTTTGCTCTGATCTGAAAATGTAGTTTAGTGAAATTTGCTTGAATGCTGCCCGTAGCATCAATTACTTGCTGTTTCCTGGTAGTTAATTTTTGCTCTGATCTGTATGGTTCATCTAGGCTGGCCTAATGATTTAGATGTATTTATTTAAATTATGTGTTAGATGCAAAAGCCATCCATCGTTCATTATGTTGTTTGTTATTCTTATGATGATTTTTGGCTTATTAATTATATCTGTTGTTGCCTATAGAGCGTACTCAGTATTTTTCTTTTGTAGGTTAGCCTTACATCTTATCTAAATACGTAGTCTTGCTGAATTCTTGTGTAATTGTTTGCCAATTGGGCTGGCAGAGATGGCTGAGGTATATCTCATTATTTCATGTATTAATCATTATAAGACCTACTTACAAGAACTTATGCAATGGTTTATCCTATTAACTAACAATGTTTTGTGTTCTTGCAGGATGGTTTCAAGGTCTCCTTGCATGTATATGACTTAAGCCAGGGCCTAGCAAGGCAGCTGTCCACAACATTTTTGGGGAAGGCTATTGAAGGCATATGGTATGGGTAGTTCATTACTTGATGGATGTGTTAACGCACGGCAATTTCGTGAATGGCTTGCATGGCTTTGTTACTTGAATATTAATTAATTTTAATTTGCAGGCATACTGGGGTGGTGGTATATGGCAATGAATATTATTTTGGAGGTGGTATACAAAGTGATCCAGTTGGAACAACTCCATATGGGACTCCAATCCGAGTAGTAGATCTTGGTGTGACGCATGTACCTAAGGATGTATTTGAGATGTACTTGGAAGAGATTGGTCCGCGCTACACAGCTGAAACTTATAATCTGCTAACTCATAATTGCAACAATTTTAGTAGTGAGGTTGCTCAGTTCCTGGCTGGTGCTTCAATACCAGACTACATTTTAAATCTCCCTAATGAAGTTATGAACAGCCCCATGGGCGCCATCATATGTAAGTCACTCTTTTTCTTTGTTCAATATTGTAGTTCAAGTAATTCTCTGTTGGAGTATGTTGAAGTTAGAGAATAAATATTCTCAATAATGTAAGATGAGAGGAATATTGCATTTCATCAGTGTACCCACTAAAGTCATGAGTTGGTTGCAGTAGACGTCTCTTTATTCACTCATAAACATGAATGATCATCTTGCAAGCTTTGATTATAGAAATTGAATGATATAAACAAATTTATCAATAGTAAGTAGTTTAAAGGAAATTCAATGGTACTATTTCTTGCTATTAGGAGCTAAGGTTTTTTGTTTCCTTTCTTGTGCAGTGCCTATGATACAGCAATTAGAGAATACATTAAGAGCTGGTGCTGTACCACAGGCACCACAGTTCGGCCCTTCTTCATTACTTAATTCGAGCAATATTACGAATGGCAGTGTTAAGTCCGCCAGTAAGACAAAGGATAATGTTAGGAAACCAGATGAAGGATCAACAAAAACTGATCAACTGCAGAGTGACGAGAGAAACGTTCCCCCCTCAACCAAGACTACACCTTCTACTGTTGTTGCCAGGGACCCACTTGGAGATGCTCGGAGCAAAGTACAGGAGGAGATTAGTAGCGAGTTCGCAGCAATCATGGCAACTGGAACGCTGAGGGCAAGTGAGGCCGCAGCACTAGCAACTCGGAGAGTTATGCAGAGACACGGCCACATGAGTACGGCACAGAGCTAGCTAGAAGTAACTTATTCAGATTGATTATTAATTTGGACGACGGTTATTATGAATGTTACTACTGATTATTTTGTGAGTTGGTCGCCTATGGCTACTTGTACACTACAGACGATTTATTTGTCAAGTGTGATAATGAATTATTGAGACACCTCATATTTTTAAGTAGTTACGCCTCAAACGTTGCTCAGAAACAAATAATTAAAGTCATCTGTTAAATGGTAAGTAAATAAATTGTACTAGGCTTATGGACGAACTTGTTAGTAGTGACAATTTGGTATGTCATGGAATGGGTAATAATGTAGGTAAATAAGATAGGAAGTATAATTGTGTATACAATATTAGTAATTTAGCAACAGCTATTATTATTCTAAGGAGCCTGGTTATTCAGTGGCCTGGTAGGTTCTACAAATTCAGAAATTCTCCTATTAAGTGACACCTGCACTCATAATAAGATAGCAAAAAGAAAAAAATAAAATAAAACATAATGGAATAGCAAAATGAGAACTATATATCTATATATGTACTCATAATAAGATAGCAAAGAAAAAAACAAAATAAAACATAGTGGAATAGCAAAATGAGAACTATATATCTATATATGTATGATAAGTGTGTAGGAAACACAACACAATTCATCACTCGATGAAAACTCTTCCCTCTTAATAGAATTTGAGTCACCTCTCCAAAACTAACACAAAGGATGTCTTCATCAAAACACCTCATCACTCAACCATAACGTTTTTAATCAATACATCTCAATATTTATTCATAAGAGTAATATTGTAATTCACTACTCTAAAGAGTAATTTTTCATGTACTAAAGAGTAGTTTCGGTAAAATCAATGTGCATGGTAAACCAGGTTCATGGGAGACAAATTCTTAATGAAAAGAGAAATATATTTATGAAAAAAGGATAACTAACTAAGAAAAAATAAAACAGCCTTACTTCGTTCTCACACAAGTGTTGTTCATAATAAAAAGTTAAATGTAAATATCAATGGCCTTTTTATATTTATATATACATCAATCATAATTCAATATTTCAATTTCATATCCCCGAGAATTTCATGAGAGAGAATACAAGTCGTAAGAGATTTCTATTTTTCCTACAACTCCAAGTCACAAAGTATCCTGGTGGCCTCTATATATTATAATCAAGTAATGCTAGCTTGTGTTTTCCTTTTAACAATATACATAAGCTATAATCATGTATAATCAAAGGTCACAGCGAGTGTGATCATTAGGTTTGATATTCCCACTTTCCAGTTCAAGTTTGACCTCTTTACTAGTTGCAAAAAGAGAATCGTAAGGAATGTTAATACCCATAAAACCCAACATAACAGCAGCAGCTCCGATATAATCCAGTCGACGAGGCGCATTCCCAATCACTGAGTCCACGATGGCCGCTAGTGGTACCTGAATCGAAAGCCCTGCTGTCGCCACTGTTGTCGTTGTAAGGAGAACTGCTTTTGCCCATAAATAATCACTCAAAACATTATCAAGTAAGCCTGAAATGTCAAAACACCTATTCTTTCAGATAATCAATCTCGTCCGTGGATGTTATAAGGAAATAATTGCACCACTGGAAGAACATTAGACAAAAGAATGATTGAAATCAATTCTAAAACTCGATTAGAACTAGTGAGTAATAGAACTTCGACATTTGATGGTGAAGATGTTTTTAATCTAGATTCATCAGACTTTTGGTTATGAACACAAGTTCATTTACAACATGGAAAAGTTAAGAATAAAGACTCGTTTATTAATGCCTGAATCATACTCTGACGAGTAGCCAATTCATATTTTAACGTGATCTAATTAGTAGAGGGCTACCATTAGAGATGTTAAAAATGTGCGAGGCCCGACAGTCTGGCCTGTTTAACCCTTAAGAGTAGGGGTATGGTCATGCTTTTGGAGCCTTTTAAAATAAGGCCTTTTAAATTTAACTCGACCATTTAGATCGAAACCTGTTAGGGCAAGCTAAAGGCCCATTTAACATATTCAATATTTTATTTTAAGATTATCATATGAACATTTTACTAGTGATAGATTTTTAATATTGTATCAAACTGTGATGAACTAGAATTAGATATTATGTATTTAAAGTTTATTACATGGTTCAATAGTGCATCATTTAGCTCGAAGCCTGTTAAAAATACAGTTAGGTACACTTTTAGTGGTCCATTTAAATAGGTCCAATTTACTCAAAAGGAGTTGAGCTAATGAGTTAGAGCCAGTTCATTTAAGATCAGAACCTATCATTGACAATATAATGTTATTTGATGAATGTTGTGTGGAAAATAATTGAAAAACTAGACAGGTTAAATTCAGTAAAAGCAGCTTCTACTAGGAACAGAAACAACACTGAATCCACGAACCTTCTCCACGCATTACAAAAGTAATAGAATTTATTTTGTACCCTAAATTTCAAGGCCATCATCTGGTAGAGGATAAAGCACAGCAAAACTATCTAGGCAATTAATCAAAACTAAAGTACTATAGAACTGATGCACATACAAATTACAATCTTACATTAAAGGAGCACTGAGCTTTTCACATTGACAAAATGATTCTTTGCATTCATTGCACATAATGTTATTTATACCTTTTTGGTTCATGTCCTATTATAAATATACTCCTAAGGTTTCATTTTTACCCTGAGAGTTTAGTGTTAATTCTTGTGCTAAAATTGGAATTTCACACTCGTGGATCTTTAACATTTTGCACTTTTGATTCATGTCCTATTCTAATCTTGGATTTAATTTTTTATTCTAAGAATTTAGTGTTAATTCTTAGAAGTATAACTGGTTTTTCAAGCCAATGAGCCATATTAGGATAACCTAATCTCAAAATTAAAATACAAGTACAACACGACACCTTTCAGGGGCTGGTAAACCAAACATTAGGGCATCCAGGTTAGAAAACAATTGAAAAATATTAAACCAAATGGAAGGCTTAAAACCTGAAAAAAGTATAACTGAAAACTACATGTTCATAATTATGCATGCATAAGAAAACTCGAAAAGTAATGACAAGGGATTCAAGACGCACATAAATGGAAAAAGATACACATTGTAATCATTATATGATTACTTAAATGGTTTGAGATAAAATCATAAAAGAACACTGCCAGCAAGGGTCGAACAAAGTGTATTCAGTCATGTAATTTTGAGGTTTAATACAAGCAACAAATTTCTTAAAAGTCATATTGTCGGCAGCAGTCAAGCAATACGAATAGTCATAAATATCTCAAGGTTGAAAACAATACAGATAAACAACTATTAAAATGTTATACTGAGGTAAGAATTATAAAAAAGGAAAAAGAAAACTGTCTAAGAATAACCACATAAGACTTGTGTAGATACATGATAACAAAGCAAGGGTAGAGTAACTATTTGTGGAGTGGGAAACATGCTATTCTGAGATGCCATATTCTGGGGCTAATGGCCAATGTAAGTTCCATATACCATTATACTTGCGTTTCTTCTCTACAAATAAAGATAGAGTGGATAGAAAACTGATTTGCTTGAGTTTAGTATTTTCAAAATGGGTAGCATCATCAATGTATAGAATTTTAAATTCTGTATGACAATAAATGTTTAGTTCAGTATTAACAATCAAACAAAAATCCAAAAAAAAAAATATATATATAATCTTAAATTAAAGTGAAACCATAAGATAATACTGCAGTTATCACAAATAAAAAAAATCATGACAGTACAAAAATTTCAGAACAAACTCATAAAATTATATAAGACCAAACAAGAATATAGATATGTTTACTTAGGAACTGAAACTTGGAAAAATGAATTAAAATAAAATATATAAACAAAGGCTGATGGTATCATACCTTTACCAACAATAAGACCAAATTGCCTCCGAGTAAAAGTGTCGAACCGCTCGATCTTTGAAAGTGATATTATAAGCGCAAAAGGAAGAAATATTACGAGATTGAACAAGCCCAAGAATCCGAGAAATTGCGCCATACTAGCATGGCCTCTTACATCGTCATCTTCGTCAGGCAACTTTTGGCGAATTAGTGTAATATAAGCAGCATAAAATGCTGAAGATAGAAGAGCCAGAATATCTCCCAGAACAGGATTTGAGGCCACTACGCCCAATCCTTTTACTGAGTCGCCAAGGCTGACAATTATTGTTCCTCCCATGCAAAGGAGAACGCTGATCAGCTTCAACCATGTGAACTTCTCACCCAAAAACAGAACAGCAACTACAAACGTGAACAAACTGGAGGCACTGCTTAGGATGGTATTAGACTACACATCAGAAAAAAGAAGCTTAATGTCACATTCATAGCTGAAGTACAATTGATGAAGATAGAAGATAAGTATCTTTACAAGACAAGTTACATTCCAGTTCACAAACACAAGAAAAGCTGCTAAAATCCACACAAATTACTACTGCAGTGCAGAAATCAAATTCTTACTGTAACGGTCGTGTATTTGAGCGAAAAATTGAACGTGAGCTGTGCCAGAAACCAAAGAGGACATATTAACAGGCTAACTCTTGCAACTCTCCGACGTGTCCAACGCCCCTTTGCATCCAATCCTGTATTGCAATCAACAGAAACAACATTCTCTTGATCACCAACATTTTCTTGTTGGGAAATCACATCTAGCAGCAATTCATTAGTTTTAGGCCCCTCGGGATCATCATCATGCAGAAGAACAGCTTGCTCAGAAACCTCTTGCAATGCAATGTCCCTCCTATTTTTCCAAAACAACAAGTTTCCATGCTTATCCTCCAAATAGCGCCAAATTTCAACTAAAGGTAAATAAACCACAAACAATGAATTACAAATGTATGTTACGACAAATGGAGAAACTCCCTCATCTACAACTGATTGCACAACAAAACTAGCAGCTATCCATATTATTGCAACTGCTAATATATAAACCAACCCTAAAACCCATCTCCACACTTCACTTCTCATCACCCAAATACCACAACACAGTTATAGACCTCAAATTCTTTGACTTATTTTATAATTTATTTTCTTGCTCTCGGAGGATAAAATTAACCTCCTTTTTAATGAAGATATAAGGAGAACTTCAATTGGCAAAAGATCCTAGAGCCATTTTTCTTGCCGGAATCTGAAAAAAGAAAGAAGAAAAATAACTAAAACAGGAATGGAAACGATTATAATCATTCGCATCCCAAAAACAGAAATAAAGAATGAAACTTGAGAACAATTACATAAACCTAAATCAGAACCTTCGATTGCGGAAAAACTGGTTGAAGAATAATAAAAGTCAAAGCTTAGCAATGGGAGTGGGATGATCTGTTAACGCGTGGAATGTAATATTTAGTATACTAAAATAAGGTTTTGGTTTGGTAAGTTGTCAACCTAAGAGATTTAAGAATGACTTGCATTTTGTTAGAATATTAAATTTATTTTACTAAACAAAGGAAAGTTGAGTATTAACCAATCAAATTATTTTATTTTTTTTATATTATTTAAAAGTTAATTTAAAACTTTAAATGTTTTTTATTTTTTATTTTTAAATTAATTTTATATAAAAATTATATCAAATTAATCGTCTTCTCATAATCTTCAATTTGACATCCATATTATTAATATAATATGATTTGAGAAATAGATTCTTTAATTTAATAATAATTTCTTTATTAAAGATAAATTTTAATTAGTATTTATTAATAAATGGAGTAAAATATTTTTAAAATAGTAAGAAATTATTTATTCTATTTTTAACTTTATTGTAAGCAAAATATTTGTAGAAAATGGATAAAATATGAATATATGAAATTAATAAATTAACGTATACACATATAAAAAACTCTTATTATCAATAATCAATTACTTTTATAAAAATATTTATTCTCAATAAATGAGAATATGTTAACTTAATAGTGTTATAAAATAATAAATACTCCCTTCGTCTCGTTTAAATGTTTACGTTTACTTTTTGCACGTTGATTAAGAAGTATAATATTTTAATAGATAGTGGGTGGAAAAATATAATATTTAATGTAAAGTGGGTATGTGTATTAGTGTTGGATGATATATTGATTGTTTTAGGTGGGTCTCATATTCCAAAAAGGAAAAAAATAAATATTAAAATGAGACGCGCAAAATAGAAACGTAAATATTGAAACGGGACGGATGGAGTAGTATATATATGTAGGGTAGGTCTTGCGTGAGATCGTTTCACGTGAGATCATTTTTCACTTTTTAAAATAGTTATCACTTTCGCTATAAAACGTTATCACTTTCGCTATAAAATGTTATCATTTTTTATTTATACTATAAATTATTCATGAAATTGCATCATCACTTTTTATTAATTTATTATCACTTTTCTATATAAAAGTTGTCACTTTCTGACCGTCTCACGTAAGCCCTTACGTGAGACGGTGTCACACAAGTCTTTTCCACACACACACATATATATATATATATATATATATATATATATATATATATATATATATATATATATATATATATATATATATATATATATAATGCCCACATCAGTACATCACCTCCAAAACTCTCGTAGAATGCTCTCATAATATATAAGTTTTGGAGGTGATGTATTGATGTGGGCATTTTATGAGTGTTGATTTTTTTCTTTCTTTGCTTAGTCAATAGATTCGGTGTCAATTTTATTATTTACAGCCAACCACGCGCCCCGCAATGTGATGGTTCAGTCCCGTTCCTTTAGTGGACCTCAGCACAACCTTGATTTGTTTCCTACACCGGGTGTACAGGATGTTGCTACTGTTTCTCATCGAAAAGTATGGAGATTAAGGTTGCAGAAGAAATGGAAGGCTACATGCGGGCAGAAGCCCAAAATTATTTATTTATTGAATGGAGAATTTATTACACACTCATCATCACAGAACAAGAGGAGATAACTCCTTTAGCTACATATTGTAGCTGCACTCAGAACACTCATACAAAGAAAAGAAAGGATTACAATATTTATTTTAGAGAGAAAACAGAGGGGAATGGTCGATGCCTTCTGCTTTCTCAACTCTGCTATTTATAGAGGCTTGCGGACTTGAAATTCGGATTTCAAAGCCTCTTTACTTTTGCTGACGTCACTGCTTACGTCATTGTACTAACGTCACTGCTTACGTTATTTCCATTGGATTCCAACTTTAGCAGCTGGCTGGTCCCCTTTCTCCATTGGATGCCACTGTCTGGTCCATCCCTCATTTGGCTTTTGTAGGAATCACATGGCTCCTTACCTCTTTGGAAAAGTCATCTGGCTCTTGCTTTTTTGAAGAGTCATTTGTCTTCTTTGGTGCCTGATGATTCTCCTGGCTCTTGGGTAATCTGAAGAGATTTTACCCTCTTATTTCCACGTGTCTCTTTTGCTGAGGGTGGTTCGGCACTTCTGATCATCCCTATGCCCAATCTTATTCCTTTCCCAAACTCTGGTTCTTTTTGGGTGGAACAACTCGTGCATACTTTGTTCGTCCATTGCCAGAAATGGGCCATGTTATAATATCTCCGATGGGTTTGTTTACTCACCGGAATCTTGTTTCTCCAAAAAAGGTCTTGTTTTTCCTGGAAAACCTTCTCAGCAAACACTGTCTTCTTCCCTGTTAAAGTATTCAACAGAAAAGACCCATTCAAAGACTTGTGTTCGAACTTGAATGGGAACTTCACCTCCACCATTGCTTTAATGCAGGCGAACAAACCCCTCGCTCTTCGCGTAGAGATCTGTTCTTCAGAAAAAGTAGAAACCAAGACTGGTTCCTCCCTAGAAGACTCATTGATCTTATTTGATGCTGAGACATCGGGTCTTCTTAGCTTGATGAGATGGAAGGCCTCATGGTTGCCTTTCCCGACTGGTTCTGGAGCCGCACTGGTGAAGTAAAGCTCCAATACATCGCCTCTGGATAGAGTTGCGTTATTTTTCCATGCCTTGAAAACTGCTCTTCCTAGCCATTCTGGTAATTCTGAAAGCTTTGGGAAGCCTGGTGCAATAGTGTATATTGAAGCTAGCGCCCCAAAATCATACCATTACTTCACGTCATTTGGATTTGAACCTTCTCGTATCCAAACTCGGGGATATTCCCCAGATATATCCACCCGGTATTTCTCCGGTCGAATTCATTGCCTGGTATTTAATTTCTCCTAGCTGGCCTGGTATTCTTGCCAATAAGAAAATCAGCTAGGTTAATACCAACCTTAGCAGTGCCTGTCATAGGCCTAAGATTGATCTCTCCCTCTTTGACCCCAGAGGTGCTGGGTTGACTCGAAGGCTCAAGATGTGACTCAGAAGCCTCGACTTTTTCTTGGATTGGTTTCTCTTTTGGAGGTTCCAATCTAGAACTCGTGCCAGGAGTATTTAAATTCCCTGCTCCGGGTTTAGAGGCCCGTTCTCGACTACTCTCCTTTTGTCGATTGCTATTGCCATCAACAGCCCGGAGGAGTGGCTCTTGTAAGGACTCGAAGAGACTCACATTGTTGCGAATATAAGCTCGTATGCGATTAGACATTTTGGTCCGATCACTTTCTTGTAATTTTCCATCACGCGTTGCATTGAGTGCTAGATTCTCGAATTCCCTTTGGAGCAACTCAAGGTTGTCCATCAGGTGCCTTGAAATCGTCAGGATGGAGTCTATTTCAGCTCCCTCCATCTCTCGTCAGGAAATCTGCCAAAACATTATCAACAGATCTAATAATGACAATATTAAAATAATAATATTGACATTCAGCTTTCCATCTTAAAAGTCTATCCTTTTCTGGTTTAGATTCAATTTTATTTTTCATAAAGGCTTTGACGTTTGTATTATCAATTTTAAGGATAAATTTCTTCGCGAGAAGAAATAGCGGCCATTTTTTGAACGCCTTTCGAACCACAAAGAACTCCTTTTCATTGATGTGCCATCTCTTTGCCTCATTCTCTGCAAAGAGCCCACTACAGTATCTGCATGATACTTCTCCTTCTGGTGTGGACTTCGTAAGAACTGCTGCCCACCAATAGTCATTAGCATCCGTATATAGTACCAGATCATCCTCGTCATTAGGAATGGCTAACTTGGGAAGCTTTTTGCAAATCTCCTTTAGTTATTTTACCATTGCTCGGTGTGATTCCTCCCATTTGAACTCAGCATCCTTTTTCAACAGAGGACTAAACACCTTCCTGCATTGAGCTAGATTGTTGATGAACATTCCAGCGAAGTTGACTACTCCTAAGAAACTTTGGAGTTGCTTATTGTCTTTGGATCTTTGGGAAATCCTTGAACATTTACTACAATGTGTGGTTGTAGAATGATTCCGGACTAATCGATCTTGACTCTGAGAAACTCGATCTGTCTTGTTGCTATTACTGCCTTCTTTTCAGAAAGCACTAATCCCTCCTTGTGGCACATTTCTGAAAATACTTCCAAATGCGCCAAATGCTCATTCATGTTCTTTGAGGCTATGAGGATGTCATCCACATAAACAAACATGAATGAGAAATAATCTTTGAAAAGATTATCCATCTTTCTTTGGTATATCTGGGGAGCGTTTACCAAGCCCATAGGCATGACATTCCAGATATAATGGCCTTGTGGTGTGGAGAAGGCTGTGAACTTCTTGCTTCATTCTTCCATCATAATCTGGTAGAACCAAGATTTACAATCGAACTTTGAGAATACCTTAGCATTCTTGATACAGTTGACCAAGTGTTCCCTACTTGGTATGTAGTATCCATCGAATTCCAAGATGTTGTTGATCCCTTTGTAGTTGATCACGAGTCTCGGCTTTTCCCGCTTGACTTTTCCATGTTTTCGAACAAGAAATCCTGGACTGCTGTATGGAGATACTCCTGGTGAGATCAACTTAAGGTCCAGATGTTCCTTAAGTATTTGTTGCATATCCTTACGATCCTCTTGGTTCATCAGGATAGACTTGTATCTCACGAACTCATACTCCTTTCCTTCTTTCACTTTGAGCGAAGCTTTGAGCTCGTTTTTGTTCCACCAAGCTAGAGGATCCTCGTTGAAGTTCATCTGTATCTTCCTTTTAACGTCCTCCAAAGATATCTGTTCTTCGATCTCGATGTCTCTCTGTAAGCTTTCTCTCAAGCTTGCTTTGAGAAGGTGGATTATTTTTTCCTTTAGTTTCTCCATCTTCCATCCTCCTTTAGTCTCGGTTCTCATTTGAAGGACCGCTTCACCATATCTCCTTCAATCATTTATCTTTGGATGGCTGAGTTTTCCTTTATTATCACCACGCTTGCTGCAAAATCTGATTGGCATTTTTTTAAATGCATTACACAGTCTTAGTGCGATGATCTTATGTTCACAAAGGGTTGTGAAAATAAGCCTTCTTGTTGTGTTTTCTTAGGTAAAACACTTGAATGTCTGTAGGAAATTATTTCCTAACAGAATATCCGCTCTGGTATCATGAAAATATATTGGTGGAGTCTTTACCTTGTACCATGGGGTACGATCAACTCCTTCAATCATGATCTCTGCTTGCTTGATTCTCTATTAAGGATTAGCACCCTTTGTGAGAAATCTTTTTCTAGTATCGTTGGCAATTCTTCACCTAAGTCTTCAGAAAAGACTCATTCTTTTGTTGTACAGATGCCGGCTCCTGAATCAATGTATGCCGCAAAATACTTTGCACGATGCTCCTTATTGATCATCCTAACAGTGATATATATTGTGAACGGACTTGTGGCCATGGGTGGATCAGAGCTTATAAGCCTGAGCCTCTACTAATAAACTTTGTATCTTTTTCCTTTGACTTTGAATTTCATTCCATCTTGTAATCTTTCCCAATGTTTGTGATCCTCTAGAAATTCCAAACCCAGCACTAGTTGTTCTGGGAATCTTCCTGCTACTCCTTCAATCACCAGCTCAAGTTCTCCGAGTTTGAGCTGTCCTTGATATCTCCCAGTTGTTGGCTGTTGAAGATAATATAAGACATCACAAGGAATAGAGTTTTTTTTTTTAGTAATGTCGAATATTACTTCGACTCCTCTCCATCCTTCTGGGCATTTAAGTTCACCTTTAGTTGTGAACTTTTCTGGTTCTTGGACTACCTCCACGATCGACTTCTTTCCCTATTTTTCACTAATCATTCTATCTTCTTGGAAAGAAATCCTTCTTTGGTCGAATCTGAGGCTATCTTGCCTGCTCCAGACTGGTTTGTCCCTGATTCGTAAGTCCATGTCGTGGATTGGTGGTAACTCCATTATCTCTAGTCTAGTTGCACATGCAACCTTCTCGAACACCTCTGGTATCTTAATATACTCCTTCATTTGGAATAGATCCGAATGATGGGTGTTGGACAAAGCATACGAGATACTGTAGGTGATAGAGTAAGGTCTATTCCCTTCTTTCATCAGATCTTTGTTCTTGAAATCTTGATGAAGGGTGAGTGCCCTACTGAAGTCTTTATCTGCCACATTGTAGGCAATCTTTGGGTATATGTAGGATGCCACCTTGCCTGTATATAGGTTCCCTGAGATTCCTCCCAAGCAAGCCTCTCTTGTATTCTTGATCCTTTTATCAAAAATTACAATATCGATTGATGTATCGATACCTTCTTTAAAAGTTGCTTTGATGAGGATACGGATTGCTCCAATATGGATCCAAGACATAGTCTTAGCCATTTCTTCCTTGAGTTTACTTAGCTCCCTTTCGATTTCATCAACAGGGACTAGTTGCATTTCCACCACATTACTCGTGAGCTCCATTGGGATGGCAATCTCCCCTTCGGTCACCTTATATATGATGTTATGCTTTCTCTTTTTGAAGCTTAGGAACTGTTGTAATTGTCCCACGGTAAATCCATCGTATAGATTGAGTCTTGGATCCTCCTTCATGATTCTCATTAGAGTCCTATGAGAGATGGATGTCTGGGAAAAGAACCCAGACATGTTTTCTTGCATCTCTTGTTTGAAGTTTTCTTCTTCACTCTGACTCATCTTCAGAGGATTCGTCCTGGCTGAAGAACTCTTCTTCATAGATGCTATCATCTAAGGGTATATCTTCGAACTGATATACCTGTACTAGATCTTAGAAGTAAACAGCTTCTTTTATTTCTGGAGTTGTTTCGAATTGTCGTACTCCCCGCTTCTAGTTTTCTGGGCAATCTGGTGAGATATGCCCTCTTGCTCCACACGTGTAGCAATTGCAATCCTTGAATCTTTTATTGACTCGTGTGGCCGCTCTTCGGAACGTCTTTCTTATGGGAGTTCTTCTTGTACTCCTCTGGTTTGATCATGAGGACAAAGCTTGACTTCTTGAACTCCATCTGGATGGTCCGGACCTTTGTCCTAATTTATAGCTTTGGGCCTTTTGCTTGAACCAAAAGGATCTTGGTCTTCTGGACCTCCATCCTCCGTTTCTCTGTGTGAAATGATGTTTTTTCTTCATCATTTTCTGCTTCCTTGGACTTCTTCCAATAATAGTTGGAAGATCATTACTTTCGTAACATAAAGGCACTGCTTTGTTGATTCCCTTTAGTCTTTTGGAGTTCTTGTGTAGTGTTGCTTGATGGCACCACTGATGAGAGTGAAAATAAGCGTATTTTAGTGTTCAATCTAACACCTTTTTGATAGAAATTATTGTCATATATTAGCACAAATATCTTATACTCCCTCCGTCCCATAGTTAAGTTCACCGACACTGTAGATACGTAGTTTAAGAAAAGTTGCTTTTTGACCAACTTTATTGACTTTTTAGGGGTATTGTGGTATTTTTAGGTAATAAATAAATTATAATGTATGTTATGTGTGTTAGGTGGAAGTGGTATTTTTGAAATTAAGATAACTTTTGAGGTTGTTGGTTAATATGAAGTTTCCTTTTTTGGGTGGTGAATATAAGTGTGGGACGGAGGAAAATGGAAAGTGTGAATATAAGTGTGGGACGGAGGGAGTATTTGATATATGTGAGAAAAATGTACACTTGAGGTATTTTATTGTATTTTAGGTAGAAAAATGATCAAAAGATCCAAGTTTGAGAAAAGGTGCAATTTGTGCAAGAATGCTGATAAACGCACGTCCAACTTGTGTAATTATTCTATATTCTTGTAGAGATCTGAATTGGAAGTGTGTTGTATGATTGGAAATCCATAGAAGAGATGGTCGTTTTGGCATAAAGAACACCCCAATCGGATTCCAAACGAGAAAGTTATGATCAAAGTGGTGACATCGCGCAAGCTGTTCCTGTTCAGAACGATTGTCCACTTTGCATGACGTTATAAATTCAAATTTTGGAGTTTCTTTGAGTTCTTTATATGGATAAAAATCTAAGGAAGAGAAGATCGCGTGAGCATAAGAATTACTCAATTCGGAGGTCGGATGTGGAAGTTATACGCGAAACGGTGAGACTGCACAATCCTGCTCGACCAAAGGAGATCCGTTCAACCAGAATCATCTTGATCGAACGGCAGAGGGAAACTCGATCAAATTGACAAAAACTTACAGATAGCTTGCTCGACCAGTTGCTCGACTTAGAGGCATTGTTCGACCAAGAAGGTCAAGTCTAACAGCGTCGCTGGGTTCTATTTTTGGTAATTTCGGGTTTCTTTTACCAAATTTGACGTATGTCTCAAGTAAAAGCCATCCAAGGCCTATAAGGAGAGCTTACAAGTATAAAAGGGGTTGTAGATCATATCATAGAATATATTGGATTGGAGAGAGGCCACAACAAGACTACACCCCACAAGGGGGGTTCACCCCCCAACCATCATACACATCATTTCCTCCATCCATCTATCACTTTGAAGATTCGTCTATGGAATCAAGAGGAGAACCAAGAGGAGGATTCAAGACGGAGAAGGATGCGACGACTCCCACATCTAGGGTTTATTTTGTTTCCTAATTTATCCTGTATTTTCTGGACATCCAGATAAGATCTTTCTAACACCTATGATTGTTCTTCGTAACATCATAGGCTAGAGCCTTTTTGGTAGAACTAGGGTTGTGAAGGTTTTACGAATTAATTGAACTTTTGTGTGTAAACTCTATACAACACAACTTGTGGATTTATTTTATATATGACTACACGTTTTTAATCCATATTCACGGTTGTTTTGTGCATCTTCAATTGGTATATAGAGTTTGAATATATATCTTGGTTGTAGATTGATTACGTTCACCGCTGAACAGGATACTATGTTATGATTCTAAGTGAGGGGACTCCGAAGCTTTATTAGAACTGTTGTTCTTAATCTCATTTTTAGTAAATGTGAAGAGTAAGAGACTCTATCGTCAAGTAAACACGTGACCAAGTACAAAATTTATAGTAATATCATCCTAAGGGAAGTGAAACTTAGGTTTGTATCCGGATTTTCCATTGATTTGTGCTTTGTAAGGATGCTAGATTGAAGATGTTGTATTTAAGACAATTACTTAATTCTCTACTCAATTAACTAGAATTTAAAACTAATCAAAGTAATGATCCAAAAGCATTTAAACCATGTAAATCATCTATCATTTCATCATTTTCCAAACAAAAAGAGGATTTAGATTTTAAAGATTTAATTGAGTAAGAATGGCTTATGATAATTTCCAACGAATCCTTGGAGTGAAGATGGTACATATGTTCTTCAATAATGTTATCCACAACCTCCGATCTTCTACATTCCTCCTTGTTCTTGGGATACCTCATATCTTCTCTCAATAAAAATATCACCTCTTCTTCATTTACCCTCAAAGTAAGCTCTCCCTTCTCCACATCAATCAATGTTTTCCCGTGGCAAGGAATGGACGACCAAGTATTAACGGAATATTTGTATCTTCATCCATATCTAATACCACAAAATCAATGGAAAATACAAACTTGCCAACTTTGGTCAACACATCTTCAACAATTCCTTTCGGATATGTCAACGATCGATCGGCTAATTGAAGTGTAACCAACGTCGGCTTGACCTCACCAATACTCAACTTCTTGAAGATTGACAACGACATCAAATTAATGCTAGCTCCCAAATCACATAAGGCTTTGTAGTTCTCATGCTCTCCCATCTCACATGGAATAGTGAAACTCCCCGGATCTTTCAATCTAGGGAGAAGTTTCTTTTTCAAGATTGCACTACATTCCTCCGTAAGATTCATCGTTTCAAATTCTCCCAAACTTATTTTCTTTGAAAAAATATCCTTCAAGAACTTTGAGTAGTTGGGCATTTGTAATAAAGCCTCCGTAAAAGGAATATTCATATTTATCTTATTCAATATTTCAACAAACTTAGCAAATTTCTCTTCTAATCCCTTTTTTAAGCACCTTTGTGGAAATGGAATTGCAACGGACAACTTTAGAATTCCCCATTCATCCCTTTCAAACTTCTCATCACTCTCTTTTCGTTTTGCTTCTCTACATCTTTCCCACTTCTTTGGAGACGTCACTTTTTCTTCTTCAAGTATAGGGGTACTTTCATCTTTTTCAACAATTTCAACTTCTTTCTCTTTCCCTTCTTCATCAAAGCTTTCCATAAGCTCAACTTCACACTCTACCCCCTCTACTTCCTTTGGTATAGAAGGTCATTCGTATTTTGTTCCACTACAAAGTTCAATAGCCTTGCATTGCTCCTTCGGATTAGTAATGGTTGTAGATGAAAATTTTCCTTGCCGATGAACATCTCCCTTTTCACTTGCCATTTGACTAATGTGAGTCTCAATTGCTTTAAATCTCCGATCATTCACTTCCCTTTCTTGCCTTCTTTCTTCTTTCTCTAGCAACCTCTCATTCCTTTCATGCTTCATGAGCTCAAATATTTTTCTCATTTGATCCTCCACCGTAGGCTTTCCTTCACCATTTTGAGCTTTCTCCCCCGGATTAATGCCAGTTGAAGAGTGAGGGTATTTCCTTGATTTCCATACGACAAATTCTCATACCTACGGGGTTGGTTAAAATTTCCTTGAAAATTACCTTGCCCCCATCCTCATTGTCTTTGTGGATATCCTCCTCCATGATTTCCAAAATTACTACCATAATTTTCTTGGAAGTTCCTTCCTTGCATGAAGGCAACTTCCTCAAGAGTCATCTCCGGTGGACACCATGCATCTTGAATTCTAAAATTAGAGGACATACCTTGTTGATGCATAGAGGAAGGCATTTGGCAACTTTAAGAAGATTGACCCATACTAGGCATAGTCATCCCTTGTTGAGGATTAGGACACACTTGTTGATTCATCAAGGGCAATGACATACCTTGTTGAGGACTAGCAAACACTTGTTGATTCACACCCGGTGTAGAATTCGGAGATATTTGCATATTAGCATTCATCCTCTTTAATATCTCCGTGATTGCTTTGTCGGTAATATCTTCCTTAGGCATCTCCACTTTTTTTACTTATTGCAAGTACACTTCTTCTATTTTAGCAATTTTTTTTCTTTCATACATTCTCGGTGCACGATCCATAGACCATTGACCCGTATTCAAAGCTACTTCCTCACATATAGCAATTGTTCTTTTCGAAGTTTGCCCCAAAATCGAACCTCCCGCTGAAGCATCAATGAGCATCCTCTCACTTCCATGTAAACCGGCATAGAAGAATCCTATTTATTGCTCTTCGGGGAATTTATGTTGGGGACACTTCCTTAGCATCTCTTTGAATCGGTCCCATGCCTCACTAAATGTTTCAAGTGGCAATTGCTTGAATTGAAAATTTAGCCCTTTAAGATGCAACATCTTGGACGGTGGAAAATACTTGCTCAAAAATCTTTGTGCCAACTCCCTCCATGTGGTGTATGATCCCGGTGGTATAATATGATACCAAGCCTTAGCTCTATCTCGTAATGAAAACGAAAAAAGCTTCATTTTAACAACATCCTCACTTACCTCATTTATCTTTATCGTGTTTGCCAACTCCATAAATTGGGCTAAGTAAGCATTCGGGTCCTCCATAGTACCACCACCAAATTGATTTGCTTGCACCATGTTGATCAACCCCGTCTTTATCTCAAAATTATTCACATTCAATGGCGGGCCCATTCCATAATTCTCATATTGCGGTTAAAAATGATCACAGACATTCATTCCCACTCCATTGTTTCCATTTCCACGAGGTTGATTTTGCACCACCAGAGGATTATTCCTTGCTTCTTGTTGTGCCATCAAGTTTTGAATAATAGCTTGCATTTGTTGGTTTTGCAAGTGCATTAGTTGAGCATATGCTTGTGCCATAAATTCCGGATTATTAAAACCCCCTCTAACATTATCAACTCCATGAAAATTCCTTATATTGCCTTCTTCATCAACCATGATTGCATTATCCCTTACTTCTTCTATACTTTCTTTCGTAGTCTCTAACACTCCTCTTCTTTGTCTTCTTAAGGTAGCTTCCAATTCCAAGTTCAAAGGTTCAATAGATTGAGACCTTGAACTAGTTCGCATGTACCTATAAAAATTTTCCAATTAGCTCTCCAAATAACCAAGACAAGTAAACAAGTACCAAACAAAAGAAATATCCTTATAAAAACTAATCAACTTCAAACTCGTTACAACCAAAATTTTAACATTTCTCCGGCAAGCGGCGCCATATTCTTAATCGTATTTTTAGTAAATGTGAAGAGTAAGAGACTCTATCGTCGAGAAACGCGTGACCAAGTACAAAATTTATAGTAATATCGTCCCAAGGGAAATGAAACTTAGTTTTGTATCCGAATTTTTCATTGATTTGTGCTTTGTAAGGATGATAAATTGAAGATGTTGTATTTAAGACAATTACTTAATTCTCTACTCAATTAACTAGAATTTAAAACTAATCAAAGTAATGATCCAATAACAAACAAATGACGAATGAATGGAGATAGATTTCACTTGAGAAGAGAGCAAGACTAATCATACTCATGGTTAAGACTTGAGCAACATATGCAAAACTCTTGATGGTAATTTTCATTAACTTGTGGATTAAAAGCAATTACAATTTTACCCCTAATACCTATGGCCAAGGCAACTAGGTTCTCGAATCTTTTACAAGCCTAAATCTCCTAGGATTGGTCATAATCTCAATTATCTTAAGGTACTATGATCATAAGTTGGTTCTTTTCACTCAATTTTTAAGTGTCCCTCTATGAATGTTCTAAGCCTAAGGAGGGAACCCTTATACTAACATGCATGCACACTTTAATATATGATTCAATTAAACATCCACTCACAACATTGGAATGACCATCCTAATACTATGAATAGAAGATTTAATCACACAAATATTGAAATGAAAGATGATTGATATATCGTAAAAAGAAATCCACAAATCAATTCAAATTATTACTCAAGTTCTACATATCTAACTCTTCACCTCAACCATTCATATGATTAGCCCTACTATAGGACTAGCCACTAAACATGGTGATTAATTCAATACAAATCAAGCTTTGCTCCATTTGAGCCATAATAAGAAGAAATTCAACAATTGGAAAGTAGATTGGCTTCCCTTGCATGGAAAGACCTCTCCTCCTCTTCAATGTATCAAATTCTTCACTCCTTGATGCTTCAATCTTCTCAAATGGTGGAAGAATGGATGGAATTATGGATTTATGGAGTGAAAGTGAAGATCTAATGGAAATTGGATGGATCTAGATGGTAGAGATGAATTATGGATCTAGTGTGTGAGGAAATGTGGTGTGGAGTGTGTGTAACTGCTATGAATCTGATCTCTTCTCTCAAATTTCGCACAAGTCATCCTTTTATATCACTAATGGACCTTCTAGAAGCTTTCGGAACTTTCTCAAAACTGCACAGGTTTTTGCACCTACACGGCCCGTGCAGCAGCACACGGCCCGTATAGGGCATACTTACTTCGGCGTATTGTGCGTGCTTCTGGACACAGCTCGAGCTGCAGTACACGACCTTGATTATGGTCGTGTAGCGTTATCTGATGTAAGTACACAGCTTCTTCTTATAGGGCCGTGCTCCGCACACGGGGCGTGCAGCAACGCACGGCCTGTGCATCAGCGCACTGTCATCATCCCGGACGAATAGCAATTTCTGATGACAATACACGGCCACTTGTTACAGAGCGTGTTCCGCACATGGCCCGTGTATAAGCAGAATGTGTTCTTCCGACTCTGTTTCACTCCTGACTTCGTTTTTGTCTATTTTTTGACCTGTTTTACACATATTTAAGCTCATTTACACAATTCTCTCAATTCATACCACATTTCTCAAAATAACGATAACTCCACCAAAAGTAAAACAAATACGAATAAAATATCCAAAAATACACAAATAACAACACTAAAATCTAGGTAAAAATGACTACGATCAACTGTCATATATGAATACTTATTAATTGAATTGAATTCGGGTTATTAAGTAGGATAAAGAGGATAATTTTATAGTACCTATAAAGGGAGATCATATTGGGTTAGAGTACCAATTGGCCAGGGAAATAATTGATACTGATAGTACCTAAAAAGAGGGGTGGAATTATATCTCTTACTCCGAGGTTATTCATACATGTTACACGCATGTGTACTTGTGCTATAGAGTAGATATGCATGGTTTAGTGATGCATCCATATTCCACAAGGCAGAGTCGGACATCAACACACGGAAGGGAAATTAATGAGTGAAACTGGATTATCCTAGAGCTACCTATTCTCCTACTTGATCCACTTTCGTATTCTTCGATTGATATTTTATTTTATTTGTTATTTTAATTAATTATTTATTAGTTATTAGATTAAAATCCCAATCTTTATTGCCTTTCGTCTTAATTAATTTAGATAATAATTAAATTGATAATACGCCATCTTTTGGGTTCGATATTCACTTGGTCGCTTGCTTAAGCTGCAATTGATATCCTTAATTTTGCATGCAAAGAAAACGCGTATCAACCACTCTGCAATCTTGGCTTTTAGGAAAGATATTCTCCTTGCTATTGAATCCAGCTCATATGGTTCATACTCTTTAATCAGTATTTCTCTCCATGGGCTTGGAATCTTCACAAAGAATAAGTGGAATACCTCTTCCTCCTTGATCTTTGATTTCCATCTATACTCTATGAAGAGCTTGATGTACTCATCTACATGACAGATGTGAAGTAGTTTCAGACTGTATAGGGCATTCCTATACTTTTTCTTCTTTTCTTCTTCCATTCATTCGAAGTAACCTACTCTGATGAAGTGGATCTTGAAGATCTTGGCCATGCGATCAACAATATTGCTTAAGTCTTCGCCTTCTATGGCCTCTTTCTTGACTTCGTCTGAGAGTATCTCCCAGGCGTATTTTACTGATCCTTCCAGGCTCATAGTTAGGAATCTTATGAACCCTTCTTTGTCCAGCTCTAATGCGCCACCTGCAATCTTCATGGCATTTGTCCATTCATCGATCAAGGCCTCTCTGTTCTTAAAGTCTAGAGTGTCGAGGTTTAGGATCAACTCATATGGATTTATTGGTTCAAGGTGAGACCGACCATATGGGGTGTTGTGTAGACTAGATCCTCGAACTCGACTTGCTCATGTTGACAATTCCATCGCCTTTATCCTGAAGTTCCCTTGTTGTTGGGTTGTCTCCTCTTGTCTTTTTCCCTGAACTCCATGTAGTTTAGAGGTTCCTTCATTTTGGCTCGGATCACGTTGTGTCAGCGGAGCCTGCGATTGTTATTGTGAGCTTGATGTTTCTCCAACATTTATCTTTAAATCTACAATTGATAGTCCTTGGAAGGACTCGTATAGATCTTGTAGATCTTCAAGATTTGCTCTTTCCATCCAAGGATGTAGATTCTCCTCGAAGGATGGCGATCATCTTCTCACTTTCTGACTTTGGTCTTGTGACCTCCATTATTTTTTCTTTTAGTGTAAAAGGGGTTCTATTCCGAAGGTTGGTGGTAACCTTCCTCCTGACTTTTTTCCCATTACCTTGGTCTCCAGAGACATTATTTGATCTTTTAAATTCTTGATGAGATCAAGTTGTTTGTTTTGTAACATCTCTATCTTGTCCATTTGGAAGTTGATCTCAGCTACTGTTTTGGACATGTTTTGCCAATATTCTCCAAAGAATTTTACCGTCTGTAATTCTCTAAGATCTTGGTTCCTCTTAGAGTTGTCTGCCTTGATTTTCTTCCGCTCCATCATTCAGTCCAATGTGAAAAGTGGTAAGGCTTGCAGATCTCTCTTGGACCCTAGTTTGGTCGTCTCCTCCATTGTTCTTGTTTGGGGAATCGTCCATGGATCTCAGTGAAACTTTGAATTTCCACTATATTTCTTGGTACTTCTTTGGAATATCTTATCTCCATCTGGAAGCATTCATCCAGATGTTCCTCTTTGGTGTGGTTAGCACGGGCGTCCGCCAGTTTCCACCTTCGATCGAGATTATCCCAAAATCGATCGGCGTTCTCGTATTCTTTCTCTGCATATTGTCTATACAATATATTATAGTATTGCTATATAGAGCTGCTTGTCTCGTCATATCCAACAGGCTAGAAGTCCCTGTTGCTATAATTTTAAACAGGGTTTATAGTCCTGTCACTTTTGGATGTCGAACTTTCATTCGGATCCATATCTTTTTGAAACTCTCCTCTCGTTAAGTGATATAAGTATATAATAAAATTTCCATTCATAAATAAATAAACCTAAAACTCTGATACTATTTTTTAAATCGAAAGCGGAACGAAAATAGGGATTAAAATACTTTAATAATCATAAGGGCAATTTTGTAATTTTCTAGAAAATTTCAGCCATCAATTTTGACTTTTTCGGTCAAACATTGACTTTTTGACTTTTGGGTGTATTAAGTAAAATATGGGTGTATTGGGTAATGACATATTCATAATTTTCTTAAAATTAAAAGGGTAATTTTGATATTTCAGTAAAAATTGACCTTTAACTTGGTGTATTGAGTAAAATGAGGGGTGTGGTTAGTACATACCTAAATAAAATTCTCTAGTTTTGTTTCAATAAAAATTAATTAGTCACCTAATAAAACTTACTCCACTTCTATTCCGTAATAATAGTTACTAGTATGAAACCCGCTTATTACACCCTCTGTCCCAAGAATACATTCACACTTTTCACTTTGATCCGTCCAAGAATGTATTCACCCCCTAAAAATGAAAACAATACACAATATCAATAACATTACAATACTACAATATTACAAAAATGCCACCTTCTTTTTACACATAATCTAGTCAAAGTCAACTATATCATACACTTTGTTCTACTCAATTACCCAAAATACCCATTCTCTTTCTTACATCACACCACCAAAAGTTACTTTTCTTAAACTCCGTGCCAAAGAATACGCGAATGTATTCCTGGGACGGAGGGAGTATTTTTTTAATATATTTATTTATTTTTTGTACGTGAATTATGAAGCATTACTATTTTATACTTTGTCCGTCCCGCGTTAAGGTTTATATTTTTCATTTTAATCTTTTTCAAGTTAAGGTTTGTGTTACATTTTTTGTCCAGTTGGGTCCATACAAAACAATTAATTATTCCATTTAACGCCCACATACAATACTAATACAACTATTTACTTTACATTAAATATTATTTCTTTTACTCCATCATATATTAAAATATCATATCTCTTAAGTCAAAAACTCCTGCACGGTGTATTTTCGAGAGCACATGAGACCAATTCATCTCTTAATTTATGTGAAAAAGCAAACTTTAGTTGAGATAACTAAATAATATCACATCATATCACATTAAATATTTAGTTGAGCTTTCTATAAATAATATTTGTATAATAGAAATAACTAAATACTCCCCCATAACTTTATTTGAGATTTCTATAAATAATATTATTTTGATGAATAGTTTCCTAAAGGAAAATTTAAATCATCAGCAATCTTTGATAGTGTTTATAAAACTTCTAAGTTATATAAAAAACTTCATTATTAATTATGAAGTCAATGAAACATAAAAGTTAAATGATCATGTATAAATTAAAGTAAATGTATTAATTTACATTCGCCTAATCCTTTCACTTGTAAACCAAGTAAAAGAGAGGGAACTGGTGGACCGGAGTAAAGACTCTTAGTTATTTTAAGAATAGTTTGTTAGGAGCATAGAAGTAAAAAAAAGTTAACCCCTCAAACTTACATTCATCTTTATATACTATTAAATCAACAAACAAAAAATGTGCTCATATACTCAACATATAGTTAACCCCTTTAACTTGCATTTATCTTTATATATACTATTAAATCACAAACAAAAAATGTGCACATATACTCAACATATAATCGATTAAATGTAAATTTAAAAAATTTGACCTCGTATTTTCTTAGTGTGATAAGTTTGTAAGTTTACTCATCTAATTTTATTCCTATAAAAAATGGATACAAATAGCACACACCAGAAAAAGAAAATAACAAACCACCTTTTATTGGAAAAGTCACTCCATAAAAATATAAACTCTAAATCTTTTCAAAATATCTTGAAATTGATAAAAAAAAAACACTACAAATAAAAATATATCTGAAAACATGAAAATTGCAATTAAGTAAATTCAACCCAAACAAATGATATATTATTGAAGTATTTGAAAGATAAAGAGAATTAAAGAGAATTAGGGAGAAATTTGTCACAACTTAATTAAAACAATACAAATTGGTATAAACAATAAAGTGACTCAATATTTGACTTACCCCCAACATACACTTACCTCCAAACCTAAAATCTTCACTTGTTCTCAATCTCCACTTCATGAATGTCAAATATATATAAAATACAATACACACACAATCAACCAATACAATATTTCTTTGGCAAAAGTTCCTGTGCCCTCGGGAACACACCGTGTCCCATGGGAACACAACCCTCCCCCTCCATATTCTATTTAAACCTATGTATTGTTATGAGTTTAAATTGCAAAGGGGAACGGTATTCCCGGGGGCACAAGAGTCTCACTCTATTTCTTTAACAAAAATTGTGAACTTGTAGCAAAGATTCAAATAAGGCTATTACATTTCACGAGTCTTTTTCTACTATTCATAAAGTTAGTTATCCTTTTAAATAGCATTTTACTTTACTCGACACCCGAATCCAAATTGTTTACTGTCAAATCTTCTCAATGTATGAGTGAGAGGAATCTTGAATATGGCAGAGCACATGTACCTGAAGACAGGAAAATCTAGTGATAAAAGTGGATAAAATGATAAAGAAAAATATGATGGAGAGATTTTGAGCAAGCAGAGAATATTAGAATCGTGGTAGTCATGTTTGCAATAATTTAAAAAAAACAAAAAACAAAAAAAACTCTCAAGACTAAAGATTTAGCACCCAAATATTTATAAACATATATTACTATTGTTACCTTAAATACATGTGGGTAGTCGCATTTATATTCAACACGTAATGAGAGCTTATCAACCACTTGGTTACCTACATGACACACTTCCAGAAGCAAAAAGAAGTAAATCGTTTCTCTGCAGAAAATAAAAAAAAATAATAAAAAAATTGAGATTGAACTCATAGAATTTTAATAATGAAAACATACGCACAATGACCATAGCAAGCAGTTGGCTGGCAATCTCAATATGAATAAATATGCACTTTCTATACAAATTCTCACTTTTTGATGCAGTATATGTCGCAAATGCAAATAAAACACTACGAAATTCATAAAACCAAAGGAATAACTTAATCCATTTCACAAAGTTTCTTCCTATCAAATGGCAATAAATTTCAGTCGGGCAATTCATCAAGCAATATAGCTACATGAATTAGAATCGCATTTCACATATAATTTATTTCTAATGAAACCATTATCGGATAAACAATGATTGATTGAAGTGCTAATCATCACGTCTAACTAATCATAATAAGAAGAAGGAAGAGGATCAATAGAATTCCAATCACGACCATTCTGGAAAGAGATCTTCGATAGAAGAGAATGAAGCGAATCGGTGAATGAATACTGGAAGAAGATATTAGGGGACGTCGTGCTTAAAATTCTGCATTAGGAAGATAATGGAAGGAATTCCATTAAATTCTAATTAAATTGAGCGGTTTGCGTTAGAAAACGTAAATGAGCAATTATTTACGGTAAAAATTTGATTTGCATTTAAAAGCACTAAGAATTGCTGTAAAAATTTTCAGAAAATATCACATTATTAGAAGCTGGTAGGAGGTGTTAATATTTTATTCTAAATAATATAGAACATTTGTTCATTAATAAGTTATTCAATTTATTATTTTGGTCGTCTATTATATAGATATCTATTTTCCCTTTACAACAATAATAACAAAAAGACCTATACATAGTCTATCAATCACTATTAATACAAGTACACACTTTACACTCTCCCCGTCCCAACATCAACTTCACACTTTTCATTTTCATTCGTCTCAAATTCAACTTCATACTTCCATAAAAGTAAAAAAACTAATTTTCCTTTAATATACTTAAATTTCAAATTTGTCATCACCTTTTTAACATACATAACATACTTTATCATTTCTTTATCACACAAAAATATCATACTACCCCAAAAGTAAGTCAAAAAGTTATTTTTTAAAAACCCTATATCTGCAGTAAATATAGAGATGAATTTGGGATGGAGGAAATATAAAATAATAACTGTATGCACCCATTTTCTTTTTAATAACTTTTAAATGAGTATTACTCCATATAATACTAATTCAATATAAATAAAAAACACTCTAAATTTATAGCGTTGATATTCCTTGCACTTAGATAGAGACATATTATGCACCCTTTTTTTCAAAAAATAAATTTATTATATTCAACCGTACTAATGTATTATTTTTGCATTAAAAAGCTAGGGGCACCATCTAATGTACATGTGAGATGAGTAGATTTATTATTAGACGAGTCAATCCATTATTAAAATAAAATTATTATGTAAGTAAAATATGTTATGGATGATTAAAGTTTGATTTACTAAAGTTTGATGAGTGATGCATTAAAATATGATTTTATAGTACTATAATACTTCATTATTCAATAACTACACTTGAAAATTATATTTTAATGTATTGTTCATCATATTTTAACTATCCAATAACATACATTAGCTATCAAATAATCATATACTTTAATAATTGATTAATTCGTCTTATATAGATATATCTTTTTACAAGAGATTTTTTTAAAAAAAAACTAACACTATTTTTACAGCTGAAAATTTCCAGATATAACTAACTCTTATATAATCTTATGTAGTGAACGATGTTTACACAATATTCTCTATTCAAATTTTTTTACCCAGTGTTGAGCAACGATTGTGTTATGACAAACAATCCACCTAAAACCCTAGAGGCTAAAATGGGCCAATCAAAAGACAAGCAGCCTAAACAAGTGCCTCATTCTCTGAAGGCCCAATCCACCCCAGAGTCAATTGAGCCCAAAGATCTAGCCCACTTGAAGTGAAGCCCAAAACTGATGATCTGAGCAACGGTGAGATAACCTCACTATTAGACCTGTCAATTTGGGTTGAGCCCAATGGGCCAACCCGCCCCGCCCCTCAAAAACCCGCAACACAATAACCCACAAATAACCCGCCCCACCAATGACCCACCCCACCAATGGCCCGCCCCACTGTAACCCGCCCCACCCTAACCTATTAACAGGTGGGTTGCGGTGGGTTGTGGGTTGACCCACCCTAACCCACCATCAATCCACAATTTTCAATTAACCTTTTACCCACCCTCACCACCCCCACCCCCATCGATATCGATACCAAAATTTTGATATTTCAAAAAATTTTCGATAAATTAAATTCGATATCTTACAAAATTTTTATCAATATCGATAAATATTGATTAATACCGATATTTTAGCATAGCGTTTCACATCGAAAAAATAGCATACCAAAAAAATATCGATTTATCGACCAAAAAAATATCAAAAATCAAAAAAATCATAAAAATATCAAAAATAAAAAATCAAAATATTGACTACACCAAATTAGTGGACACAAAAAAATTCATACTCTAATTTAATGTTTATTATTAGAGATTAAATTATTTGTTGAAAAGTATAAAAAGTAAATATAAGATGTCATAAAAAATCTATTAAAAATTTGGGAAAAAATTCAAAAAATAATAAAGAAAGAGGTGGGCTGACCCGCCCCGCCAATAACCCGCCCCGCCAACGACCCGCCCCACTTAAGCCCACTAAAGAGTGGGTTGTGGTGGGTTGTGACATAACCCGCCCACAACCCATTTTGACAGCTCTACTCACTATCGATGGGATTTGTCCTCGGGCATGGGCCCAACAGTCCTGACGAACAAACTCAAGCTATCCCATATCCCCATCAATAACCTATCGCAACCCAACCAATCAATAAAATATACTATATCTCCCTCATCCATAAAAATAATCTACAACTCAATCCAAATTTAATTTTTTATACTTTATCAACAACCCAACACAACCTATCTTTTCAATAAAATATTCATTTATCTCTCATCTATATATGCACTTCATTTATTAACATAAAATTATATTATTATTTTAAGACTTTTAATTACATTTAAAATTATACTAATAATTTTATATTTAAAATTCAATTTTAATCCCACAATTATAATAATAAAATTATTTTAAAATTACATTAAAAATAACATATAAATACACAATTATATAATAATTACAAAATACTCCCTCCGTCCCGTGAAGTATTTCATGTATTGGTGTGCGCGAAGATTAAGAAAATTTTATTTTTTAATGTATAAAGTAAGAGAGAATATATATTTTAGGGTTTAGGTATAATTTATCCTTAGGGTTTAGGGTATAATAGTCATTTAAATAAAATAATTTTAAAAATAAAATAAAAAACAATATAAATGAAGAAGCATGAATTGATTATTAAGAGTGGGGACCAAGGGTGTATCAATTCAATTGATACACCCGGTTGTACTCTAATCCCTCAAAGAGACAAATAAGAAATAAAGACACGTGTATAATTATTTTTCTAATATTTAAATTATGTTTAAAAGTTATTTGAAATTAATAATAATGTGACATCGCATCAGTCGGTTCGGTTAATCGAACCGACCGAACTACGAAAATGAACTTTTTTTGAAAATCATAACCGAACCAATGTAAGCTAAAATCGGATTAAACCGAACCGAAATATATATCGGTCGGTTTAACCGGTTAACCGAACCGAGCCCTTTTTTTAAAATATAATATAAAAAATCAATTTTCACATTATTTCTCACATCCACACCTAAAACTTGCAACATTACAACATTCACAACTTACTAAATTCACAAACCTCATCATTAAAACATCATTCATAAGAAATCCTAATATAATAATTCAAGTTCCAAACATATCAAGTTTACAATAATTCCCAAAGACATAATGTTTAACAAAATACATAATAAATAGATAAAATTAGAAAGGGGGCTAGGGTTTTTAACTTTTATATGTCATTAATTTGGTTCGGTTCGGTTAACCGAAATTTTAGTTTTGAAAAACCAAAAATCGAACCGAACACCAAAATTACTAATTTCAAAAATCAGTAACCGAACCATAAACCAAAAATCGAACCAAATTATCTAATTCGGTTATGTTTGGTTGATTATTTCGATTTTGATCATACTTTGCACATCCCTAGTGACATCTGTCACAAATTATATTAAAAGTCATGTGATATCTGTTGTCGTACAGGTTGGGGTATAACATCAAACACCAACCGGTTAAGGTATTGTTTTTATTTTTCCTTTTCTTTTTTAATTTCTAATATTTGTCATATATGCACGACCCACCAATTGAGTCGTCGATAAATGTAGCCTCATATATAGCGAGGTTTGAACCCACTAAAGATCAGAGTGTTTAGTTCATATTGAGTTAATATTTGGATCAATAAAATTTGAGCATGTGATTTGTGAACATGAAAATTCACTTAATTTTATATTAGTTTTTAGAGGATATCTTTCAATTTCGTTCAATTGGGTATTAACGAGTTTAGAAGATAGATAAATCCATATAATTGCAATTAGCGTGCAAACTCTTCTCTTCTAATAATTTTTATAAAGTTTGAGTATTGATTCTTGAACATGAAAATTTACTTATTTTTTATTAGTTTCTAAAGGATATCCTTCAAATTTCATTCAATTGGGTATTATTGAGTTTAGAAGATAGATGAATTCATATAATTGCAATTAGCTACAAACTTTTTTATTTTAATAATTTTTAAGGTTTACTAAGTAATATGAATTCAATGTAAACCAAACATTCTTTGAAACAATCAGCCCTATGACTCAATAAGATGAGGATTATTTATGAACAGGTGCATATTTAGTTTAGATAAGAGTTATGTGCATCATGTATGGATTTCTTTATCCTAATATTAATATATAACGCACCAATGTAAGATCGTTTTTATATTTTAAAATTTTTTTTTATCAATTGTATAATAAATTTTTATTAAAAATGCTATAATTTTCTATTTATACTACAAATTATTTATAAAATAATTTATTGTATCACTATTACTTTTTATTATACGAGTATATTATTCTTTAATGAGACACTCTTTGTGAGAAGGGTTTTTTGTGAGACGAGTCGATCAATTACTAAAGTATACTTAATATAGATAAAATATGTTTATTTGTAGTTAAAGTATGTCAATAATGAATCATATTATAATATCCTAAAATTATACTTTAATTAATCATCTATCATATTTTAGAAAACCTATATTAATACTCCCTCCGTCCCATTGAAACGTAACCATTTATTTTTTGCACGTGGATTAAGAAGTATAATAATTTAATGTATTTTGAGGTGAGAGAATTAATATTGTAAAGTGTAGTGGGTAGTTGTATTAGTGTTGAGTGTGGAGCCATGTGTGGTCACATCAATCTAAAAAGGGAAATGAATACTTTGTAATGAGATGAACCAAAATGACAAAATGAATACGTATCAAAGGGACGGAGAGAATAATTATTAATCATACTTTATTTATATAATTAGCCTACCTTAACACGTGTTACAAACTATTTGTATGTAACATGGAGTTTGTCTTCTTTAATTTCCATAAACGATTTCACACAACTAATTAGTGATATTAATATGATGTCATTGATTAAGGCAATTTGTGAGTGGTATTCCGTGGGCCGTAGAATGATATGGCCGACAAGCATCATCAAGTGTAGTAAAACTTTATCATCCGAAAGAAAGTAGATTCAAGTGGAGGAATAAATAAATAAATAAATTAATAAATACTTATTTGGGTTTCAGCTTTAACTGAGGTGGAAGGTTATGCAGAATTTTCGGAAGCATAATGATGGCAGACAACAATGCAAGTTTGGAGCATTGAAGACTTTATAACACCCATTTGGCAGGTGGGCCAATCTATGTTTTCTTATAAATAAACTTCTCAGAATAAAATTTAATTTTTGATATGCTACCTAAAGTCAGGAAATTATGGGATTTTTAAGTGTAATCGAGCTAGGGCCCTTTTGGCATTTTCCCCAAGTTTTAATTATTTAAACTATACTCTTCTTGATTAACCATCTTACTTAAAATTATTAAAAGTTGATTTATTCTCACTAGATATCACATGATGACACTGTTTATATAATGTAATGGGCAAGTATTGTGTGACTCGTCACACGAATAACAAATGAAACTGTTACGCTTTTTTTTAATTAGCTTTTAAAATTTATTCTTTCAATCCGTTTGTTTTACATAAATCCATTTGTTTTTTATGTGAATTAAGGAGTATAACTCATTATTTAATGTGTAGTGGATATTTGTATTAGTAAATTTGTGGATTCCATATTTTAACTGTAATAATAGGTATGCGTGAGTTTCATATCTATAAAAAAAGGACGCTCAAAATAAAACTCTTTGAAGCAAATGGAAAAAATATCATTCCTTATCAATCCTTTAAATTAGGGGTAATTTTGAATGCATTTAGGGTAAATTAGAGTATAAGGAATAGTTATTTTTTTATTTTAATTATTTTATTTAATGTAGTTTGTAAATTAAATTAAAACCTAATCTAATGGTTAAAATTGTCTAAATGCACCGGTTCCCCAAATACACTCTAGTTGGATTTTTAAATTACTCGTGAAATATTCTGATTAAACGGTTATCACCTTGATACCATTACTTTTATCCGTGTCACAGTGTATAGGTTATTGTGCATAAAGGTAGTTTCACCCACCCCAAGCACCTTCGCACTCTGACCCGACAATTTGTGAGTGAGGTAAATCATGATAACTAACCGATTAATTAGGGTTAGACCTTTTAATCCATCACACAAGAAGCCCCTTAATTAAGAACTTACTCCCACGCTGCGGATGAAATTCGATTCTTGGTCATTGTACAAGTTGTCCCTGCTTAATCACACTGTATAGGTTACATTAAGTTTTTACTATTAAATTATGGACACATGGCATTTTTCTAGTCAATTATCCAATTGTACATATTATTATAGGTTAAAGTTAATATTGTTTTTAAATTTTAATATATAACTGATATTTGGACACATTAATTAAAGTGTAACAACAAATATTATAGTAATGACCATATCATCTAAAAGCTTAATCTAATAGAGAGGGGAATCGTTTAATATTTAATCAAATCATTCTAACACTTATTTTATGAGAAAATTAATGAAAAAAATTCATTAATTATTTACTAATTAATATATACTAAAAAGAATTGAGAATTCATGAGATAACACATATTTTTCATGAATTCATTTTTAAAACTATTTTTTAAAGTTTATATATATAAAAGAAAAATTAAATTAAATTATTTATATTATAATAATGGGAAGATTACTACTAGGTAAAAAAAACCCTTAATTACTCTGAGATACAAACATACAAAAAATATTACTGCTAACTACAAAAATATATAGTGATATTCCAATATTACCCCTACAATGTGCTGCACATAAATGTTATGTGCAGCGGCGGTCCGGCGGTGGGTGGGGGTTTGAGTTTGTGGTTTAAAAGTGTATGTGTTTAGAGTTATATTTGATATTTTACTCTAATATTTTATATGTGATAGTAATTATTTTAAATCAATGTATCTAATAGTAATTAGAGTACAAAGTGTGTACCTAGTAGTAATTTTTTCTATAATATATTCTAATTAATAAAATAAAATAAAATTTTAGGTGATTAGTGAAACTCCACATCCAATTCATACGCGATATCTAGTAGGAGTCCATTATTTAATGAAAGAAGACACGTGTGATGAATATATCTTAAGTACACCTATTAATTATATTGATTAATGCTAGTGATAATAATTTATATATTAATTAATTAATTATTATTATTATTATTTTTCCTTTCTTCCTAATTTACTAATATTTTTATCTCGAATTATTTCGTATTCCGACAACTATACCTATCCCCCTCAATCTAAATCTAGAAATTATATTCTTTTAGCCTTAACCTCGTGATCTTTTGCAACAATTAAATGGGAAAATCTAAATTTGTAATGTGTGCCTATGTGTCTATACTGAACTATTTTAGATGTGAATTGGACATTACATACATGTTTTGATTAATTTTCATTATAAAATATAAAGGATATTTTAAATTTTAAATGTACAATCAACACAATAAAAAAATAATGATTACTAAATAATGATTACTAAATATTTTTAAATTAAAATTATTATCATTACCTTTATTTATTTGTGTTGAAATTTTAAAATTCATTAAAAATTAACTTAAATCAAATAACTAATCTTATAATCGATTAAGAATATTAACTATTGAAAGAATGAAAATTAAAATATGATGAAGATATTGCTGATGAAAAATAGTGGATCTTGGTGTTTTATACAATATATAATCATATATGATAAATGCTTTCTTAAAAAATTATTACTCTTATGTCAATTTCTCGGAAACAATAAAATTCAACTCTAATTTTAATTTTTTAAAAAGATGGAACGTCATTCAGCTCACGTGTGGGTTTTGTGAAGCAACTAAAAAATTGAGTAGCCAGTAAGGTACGTATAATCAAATTGCAATCATACATTTGCTTATGTTTTTAGGTATCAAATTTACGTTAGACACAACGGGCTCGTAGTTATATGGATTATATATAGTTATAACTTACATGCAATAAGACGATATTAATTACTAGCTATTTCAGTATCTATTGTGTTTTAGGATTTATTATTTACTATTAGTGTGTGTTAGTTTAATATACTCCCTCGTTTCAGATGTATTTTGGGTTGTCCCACAAAAGTTTGTACATTTAAAAAAAAAATAAAAAAGTAAAAAACAACCACCCTTCCCCATACACTTTATTTACAAAAAAAATTATCTCAACCTAACATACTTTATCATTTATTTATTACAAAAAAATATCATTATACCCCTAAAAGTTATCACTTTCTTAATTTCCGTACCAGAATTGGGGGTGCAATCTTATGTGAGACGGAGAGAGTATGTAAATGAAGATCAATTACATTGATTTATCAATTTTTTTTTTTTATTTTTTATCAAAAAATTTTTTTTTTTTTTATTTCCACACCCAATAGGTTTATACTTCATTACATCAGTTGGTTTTTAGTAACGAGTTTGAACAATAAAGAAATTGGTGCAAGTGTAATTAGTGTGTAATACTCTATCGATTTATGGGTAAGATATTCATTTTCTTTTTTCACGATTATTATTTTATATAGAGTGAAAGTATATTAATGGTTATCATGTACATTGTACTATAGGCCTATTGCTAAAAAAAAGGAAGATAAAGACTTTTAGACTAAACGATTTTAATGGTAAAATACATACCACTTGTAAGAATCACATCTTACAAATTTTAGTAAATATATATACAAGGTTCATTGAATAACATTAATCAAGCACACACTTAGGGAATGCTTGTTTTTTTTGGCTCTTAAAATAGCAATTTTGATTTTTTTAGATCACATCTAAATTTTATAAATCGTCCAGACTTGAAACCTTATTAATTATCAATTCACTCATCTAACATATATTATCTTTTTTCTATGAATACTCCTCTCATAGATACTCTACTAAATAAATTAATACCCTCTTACTCTTATTTCATTAGTAATCACATACCTTTTATACATGAGTTTTACATAAATTCAAAACTTATTCTAAAAACACCCAAAATAAAAATAAATTATATCACTATTGTCTATTGATCATGATTTTCTTAAACTGTATTTTAACTTGGCAAAAACTCATGTGCACCCGGGCGCAAGGACCACATTCCGTGCGCCTTTAGAATTTTGTGTTAAATTGTATACCCTTTAGTATACAGATGTGTACCCTTTATTTTTTTAAAGAAAATTATTGTGTGTATCCGGGCGCATGGACAACACTCTGTGCGCCTTTAGAATTTTGTGTTAAATTGTATACCCTTTAGTATAAAAATGTGTACCCTTTATTTTCTAAAGAAAAAAAATATTAATGAAAAGTGTATACCCTTTAGAAAAAAATGGTGTACCTTTTATTAATTAAAGTGTATACCCTTTAGACCAAAGTAATGTACCCTTACCCATAATACTAAATTTCTAAAGGCGAAATGTGTTCCCGTGCGCCCGGGCGCACGCAAGCCTCACTCTTTTAACTTTAGAAATTTTATTGTCAATTTATTCAAAATTAACCAAATTAACCAGATATCTAACCAAGATATTTTATAATTAAATTAAATAGAGTGAAATACTATAGTTTTTATTTGAATAAACAAGATATTTGATCGGTTGGATAACCAGATCCCCATTTATTCTTAAGGGATAAATAAAGAAGAGTATAAAAAGTACAACACAAGAATTTACGCAGAAAATTAAAAAATCGGAGAAAAACCATGGACCGAGAAAATACCACTATGTGAAAATTTTTTACAATCACACATAATTTCTCTCTCCCGACCCCAATCCCTATACTCTTACAAATCTTTGGCTAATTCACACATTTCTCCCCATTCTCACAACCGAGAATATAAGAAAGGAACTTAACTAGAATCAAACACAAAGATTAAAGTATACTTGATTGGTGCACTTGACATCAAGTCCAAGGGCCTCCTTATATAGCACCAAGGATCCTTCCCGTTTTACTCTTCATCCGATGTGGGACAAAAGAAATAAAAGAAAATCCCTTCTTTTATTCTTGACAAACCCAACAATCTCCACCTTGTCAAAATAAAAGAAGATTCATTATTTTTACCGATAATCATTCTCAACCCCGAGAATCCCTTAGAATCAACCATTCTAAGAATTATTGTCTTTACTGATAATTCATTCTCAACCCCGAGAATCCTACTCCACCATATGAGTAGACCACTTAGAATAAATCATTCTAAGAATTTTCGGCGGCACATATAGAAAAATATCTGCTGATATTTATGGTGCTACTTCCAGCACTTAGCTACCCCTGAAAGTCCATCAGCCATCGATATACATCCACCACACACCCTACATCACCTACCAAGTCAATGTCCGTGTACAAACTTGTGGGCTAGCTAATATTATTACATTATTTTCTAAGATAACTGAACATGTCATAAGGATCCCCAATAATATTAACTCAACATTCAGAGCTGTTGCCGCACCAGCTCCTCCTTGACCAACAACGTCACCATTGTTCCACCGTAAATAATTACCATGCCATTACTCTACCTTGAGCAACCACTGCACCATTGCTATACCTTGAGCAAAAACCGTCTGTATCGACATGACGTTGCTGCCTTTTACTGCCGAGATACACCAGGTTTGTCCGAACCCTTTTTCTACTAAAAGTGTCATCACTTAAAGCCGAATCTAACCCCCAGAATTCACGATACTTTCCCACTTGTCAGCCCGTTACTCTTTACCGATCTAGCACCCCAATACCAAGTACCACATCGTCATCTCCCTCATTCAATCGTAGCTTCCCCACGCCACCAGTCATCATCGGAAAAACTCATTCCTTTCAAACCTCCTTGAGCCGACGTCCATGGAAAATCCCATGCCACTGTTAAGCCCACTCCATCATCGGGTGTCCCAACAATTCACATTACTGCAAGTCCAAGAACTCTACCAAAAACTGCTGACTTACAAATCCTACCCCTTGCCACGCCACTGCCGACGCCTTTCACCGCAAGGAAGAAAATGCCACCACATCTGGCTGATCTTCTGACCCCCTTGTGCCACTAGCTTTTCCACTTCTTTCATGCCACCCTTAGCCTAATGAATAACCCTCTTTTTCTCATAAAGTATTTTCTGATATGGAAGGTCAGACTGTGCTGCAACCACAGAGCATACTAAGAACCTTATAAGTGCCCGAACTGGGCTCTGATACTACTATGTTGGGATAAGCAGATCCCCATTTATTCCTAAGGGACAAATAAAGAAGAGCATAAAAAGCACAACACAAGAATTTACGTGAAAAACAAAAAAATCGGAGAAAAACCACGGACTGAGAAAATACCACTATATGAAAATTTTTTACAATCACATAGAATTTCTCTCTCCCAACCCCAATCCTTACACTCTTACAAATCTTTAACTAATTCATACTTTTCTCCCCATTCTCATAACCAAGAATACAAGAAAGGAATTTGTGAAGAAGTAGACTTGCATGTGTGTGTGCTGCATGAAGAAACAACAATGTTACATGTGGAGATCATGCATTGGTCGATCAAGTGAACAAGAGGATTGCATGCATGAACCATTGGATCAGTTTGGAGCTGAGATGATTAGCTTTATGATGTGGCAAAGCTGAAAGCATCTCGAAATAGCTAGAAGCTTCAGCTAAGGGCATCAAACGGTTGCAAGATCAGTTGGTTACAACTGATTCGGTGTGCATGCATTTGATTGGATGAAAGGGGATCAAAACATTGGTCATTCATTCGTATAAGTTGGAGTGTTCAGTCAGTTAAGATCATCATCTCCATCACATTTTCACATATCAGTTTCATGCATTAAGAATTAGGGTTTGATAAGTGTGCTTATAAGTTTTGTAATCTCCGTTGTCATCATAGTGAAATCTTCTCCTTAGGAAAGTAGATGTAAGCTTACGCCGAACCACTATACATCTTTGTGTTGATCTCTTTTATTTTATTTTTCGTTTATCAATCAATTCTAGAGTGAAACGTGAGTGATCAATCAACCAAGTGTGTGAGTTCTTGAGAGGTTTAACAAGTTCTTGCTCATGTTTCATAAGAAGTGACGCCGTCTATGGGAAGAAGAAGAAGAAGAAGAAGTAGTAGCCACAAGTTATCAGATCAGAGGGAAGGATCATGGTGACAACTAAGTTTGATGTGGAGAAGTTTACAGAACAAGTTAATTTCAGTTTGTGGAGGATGAAGATGGAGGCTGATAGGCTTTTTCTGCGCACTATAATTTAATCCCCAAGTATGAAGGATATCAATTGTAGCGGTAAGTGACCAAGTTAAATTATCGAACCCAAGGGACAACTAACTATTTATTTCTTAATTATACTAGCTTAATCAGAATAAGGTAACCGATTTTCAATATTTTGTTGCGAATTAACTAAAATACTTAAATAATAAATTGCAGAATAATTAAAAGCAATAAAATAAAATAAAAGGAAGTTTCTAATCAAGAGATAACGAACAGTTCTAAGGTATCAGGTAGAGACCAATTAATTTGGGTTATTAAACTTACGATTGTTCATTCATGCAGTTTCACTGAAAATACACCACATATCCCTGTTATCCCACCGAATATGATTCGATTCTAAGCTAACAGTATACTCTGGTTTAAATCCTAAGGTGCGCAAATATTACCAAACCTTATTCCTAGATACTAATCAAAGCAAGCAACAATTCCTCCGGATGGTAAGCCCGACTAACAAGATATTTTCTGGAATTACTACAGGATTCTATTCACTTCCTACTTGATTGTCTAATTGCATTGTTCCACTAAACTAATCAAGCATTTGACATACCAGTTCATGAAATTAAAGTGCTTATAGCGGAGCTACTCTAATCCCTAACAGATAGACAATACCAATCATGAACGCACACAAGCTAACACAATAATCCAAGCATTATAGCGGATGTCATGAATATATTATGAAGACGTTACGAAGCAGATTAACATGTCTTAATAAAATAAGTAAAATCAAAAGCTCAACTGCATAAAATCCCAATCTTTGGTCTAAATCCCCAAATCAATCAAATCAATCCATCAAACCCTAGAACTGTATATAAAATTAGCCCATGAGATTACAAGCAATCCTCATGGCTAAGCAATTCATAACAATAATCAAAGTAATAGAAAGGAATAGATAGGAATTGTGAAACCCTAGTGTAGGAGCAATCTCACGTTCCTTCTCCGTCTCTTCAATTGCTTGATTTTCCCTTAATTAGCACTTGAAACCCTTGTGGAATTGGATGGAGGATGAAATCAGGTTGTAAATCTGATATGGAGGTGTTGGAGGTGTGAATTGATGATGGATTATGGATGGGTTCTCTCCAATTTGTGTCTCGATCTCCCTAATTGTTTCTAGGACTGATGCAGGGCTTTTTCGCGATCGAAACTGCTTCAGAATCGCGATTTGAGGGTATATGTACACTGCTGCATCGAACAGGCCCCGTCTGGGCCCTGAACTGGGCCGCTCGGCACCTTGCTCGAGCCGAGCTCATGGCCGAGCGGTCCCCAAACCTGCCGAGCAGCATATGGGTGAAACGGGAACGTCGTGTAGACTCTGAGAGCACTTTACTCGGCTGGAAATTCGCAAAATGTTGGTTCCGCTCGAGCCGAGCGGCCTCCCGAGCTGCGGAGACTGCACTGCGCGACTTCACCGTTTTGAGCATAACTTCTTCATACGGACTCCAATTTGAATGATTTTTGCGCTCACGTGTTCCTATTTTCCTTGGATTTCTATCCATATAAAGAACTCTGAGAAACTCCAACATTTGAATATGTAAAAAGTCATGCAAAGTGGCTGCTCGGTACAGCATGTGCGACGTTAGCACTTTGATCATAACTTTCTCGTTTGGAATCCAATTGGGGTGTTCTTTATGTCAAAACGACCCTCTCTTCTGTATCTTTCCAACCATATATCATATGATCAATTTGGACTTCTATAAGAATACAAAAATTTGTGCAACATGGACTATATTTTTCAGCATTCCTTCTCACTTTCACTCCTCATTCCAACTTTGAACTTTTGATCATGTTTTACCCTTCAAAACTCAACAAAACACCTTAGTAGCATCTTAATTAGGCAAGATATGAAAACCATGCAATTCTATACAAAATCATGACCACCTTCTATCAAAAACGGTGTAATGTGAGACCTAAAATACGTGAAATTCCACTCTCAACAAACCCCCAAACTTACCTGTTGCTCGTCCCGAGGCAACGACATATAAAACCAATAGAGTAATTGAGAGGAAATTTCACAACTTCACATCCAAGAAAATATAACAATTCAAAAATCATACTTCAAATACTAAGATAACCATCCATCTAAGAACATACAATTCAAATCAACTACTTCACTTTTTCGGAATGCCCATCCACAATTCTCTCGGGTAGTATTTTACGCTCATCGCTCAAGTGTGAGATATACACTTCAGGGTAAGGTGTTTACACTCAAAGTCAATTCAAACACACGCGTAACCATAAGCTTGACAATCATCTCAACTCTTGACTAAAGAGATAATTTCAACAATAGGATCACAAAGGTCTTGCATTAGGTTGTCATGTTGGCTCTTTGGTAAAGGTAGGGAGTATATGGATATCGTGATTCAATCACTAGTAGAGAATCAAAGAAGACTTACAGCTTTTCAACAAACAGCTTTACTTTCTTCTTTCTTCTTCAACACTCTTCAATGCTTCTTGCAATTTGATTCCTCCTTCACTTTTGAACACCACATCCTTACTTGAAATTTTCTTTTCTTCTTCCCTCTTTTCTTTTCTTTTTTTTTTCTTTTTCAAATAAGGGTACCAGTTTCAGGCACTACCCTTTTCATGGGGTACCAGTTTCGGGCACTACCCCTTTATGCAATAATTTAACCACTCTCTTCAACAATTTTCATCACTTCCAACTTATTCTCCTTTTATGCTTCTTCTCAAGACACCAAATTGACTCCTTCAACTCTCTACTAGGTAGGGATTTTTAAAGGCTAACAAAGGGATCAATTGGCTAATCACGTAGGCTTCCAACAAATAAGGCTTTTAGGCTCAAAAGGGTTGACTACGGATATTTTCAATAGGTAGGATAATAATTTAGCTAGTGACTAATAAACAACAAAGATGACCTAAGATCATTTCCTATTATTTAATTAAACACGTAGCTTCAAGCAAGATATAAAGTCAAGTTCTAGAATACGTGTGCATGAACGATACTCACAAGAATAAACTGAATCATGCAATTGGTCATGATTTCAAAAGGCTCAAAATCTCACATGGCTATAGGAATGAACGAGCAATCCTAATAAAGTTACATAGCTAATCTTTCATGCACATAAATAAATTTCAAGTATCTCAATATCCAAGCACAATCTCAAACTGCTTCTCAAACACAATCACACAAAAATACCATCAAGTGCCAAGAAAAATCAGAAAATCATCATAGAGAACCAAAAATCAACTATACCAACACTAGAATTAACACAAAACAAATAAACACAAACAAAAACAACACGAAACCTGGAAAATCGCAAAAAATCGAACCCTCAACATCATCAAATAAATTAAAAATATTAAAAATCCGTAAAAAATTGACCCTCCAAGCAACAACACAATGCAAAAATTTTACTTGGTACTACAAGACAAGGTATGTACGTAACCTCCCCCCAAACTTAGATCAAACAAAGTGAGTAACTAAGTTTGCAAAGAAGTATATACCGTAGTCGAGCAATACCTAATAAAATTATTACACCAATACAGACATAGAAAAGCAATTAAACCGGGAGGGACAGCCCCCAACAGGCGCTCATGTTTAACGTCGGAGAGTCACGACGTAATACCTCAAGCTCATCGGAATGGCCATGGATATCTTTCATCATTTCCATCGTATTCTAATCGCTGTGCTTCTTCATCAATCCAATACTTATGGCGAGGGATGGCCTCATTGGCATTCTTAAAATTTATCTTGACCTTGCCAACCATGTTAAGATCAAATTTCATCAACCTCTTCATTCTACTCCACCACTTATTCCTTCTTCCGACGAAAATTCCCAACTTCTCTTCTAGTTCCTTTCTATCCCTAAGAATATGAGAGGAATCATAAGGTGAAACAAAGTCAACAGAAACAATATCATTAAATTCAATGCAACTTAAAGAGTTTAAAGGTTTAGAAATGCTCATTTCATTCTTCAAGTCCTCTTCGGTTGCTTCATGACTTTGCTCTTCTTCTTTCTTTTCTTCCTCAACAATTGACTCTAGTTGATAGCTCAATTCAAGTGGAACCACTTGACTTAATCGAGTGGACTCCTCTTCGAGTTCTATTTCCTCAAACGACAGCATAGGACCTTCAAATTGCATTCCAGGGTACAATGGAACAACAATATCTTCCTCAAACTCCTCTTCATCCATTCTTTCCTCTTGTTGACCTTGAGAATTTAAACTTGAAGAGATGTTCGCAAGAAGATTGTTTATCTCTCTCGTTCTTTCATCAAACTCATGCGATGCAACTTCCCTTTCCTGCGATTGAACTTTCATCTTTCTTTCTAGAGCTTCCAATATTCCCATGTTTTCTTCATGCTTCTTGATGGAAGTATCAAACGCGTCTTGTAATTCTTGGGAAACTCCGATCGATCCAGAATAAGTGTTCTCTTGATAAGGTTGATATAAATTTTTATTGTAAGCACAAGACCATTCATCTTCATATCTGACTTGACTGTAGTACTGAGAATGACTTTGATTCACTAAAGAATCATAACCATAATTCTTCTCATCCATGTAATATGGAGAAGGAACCATAGCATTATAATTTTCATAGCGTTTCAATATTTTGTCTATGCATGGAGAAGGATCCATAACATTCTGATTTCCATATCTTTTGATATTTCGTCCATCTCAGTACCTCAAAGATAATTTATAGTCAGAATATATTCAAATAAGAAAAATAAAAAAAAGCAATAAAAAGTCCTAATTAAACTAGCAATAAAAGAAAAATAAATAATTAAGCCGTCCCCGGCAACGGCGCCAAAAACTTGATAGGCTTTTTCTGCGCACTATAATTTAATCCCCAAGTATGAAGGATATCAATTGTAGCGGTAAGTGACCAAGTTAAATTATCGAACCCAAGGGACAACTAACTATTTATTTCTTAATTATACTAGCTTAATCAGAATAAGGTAACCGATTTTTAATATTTTGTTGCGAATTAACTAAAATACTTAAATAATAAATTGCAGAATAATTAAAAGCAATAAAATAAAATAAAAGGAAGTTTCTAATCAAGAGATAACGAACAGTTCTAAGGTATCAGGTAGAGACCAATTAATTTGAGTTATTAAACTTACGATTGTTCATTCATGCAGTTTCACTGAAAATACACCACATATCCCTGTTATCCCACCGAATATGATTCGATTCTAAGCTAACAGTATACTCTGGTTTAAATCCTAAGGTGCGCAAATATTACCAAGCCTTATTCCTAGATACTAATCAAAGCAAGCAACAATTCCTCCGGATGGTAAGCCCGACTAACAAGATATTTTCTGGAATTACTACAAGGTTCTATTCACTTCCTACTTGATTGTCTAATTGCATTGTTCCACTAAACTAATCAAGCATTTGACATACCAGTTCATGAAATTAAAGTGCTTATAGCGGAGCTACTCTAATCCCTAACAGATAGACAATACCAATCATGAACGCACACAAGCTAACACAATAATCCAAGCATTATAGCGGATGTCATGAATATATTATGAAGACGTTACGAAGCAGATTAACATGTCTTAATAAAATAAGTAAAATCAAAAGCTCAACTGCATAAAATCCCAATCTTTGGTCTAAACCCCCAAATCAATCAAATCAATCCATTAAACCCTAGAACTGTATATAAAATTAGCCCATGAGATTACAAGCAATCCTCATGGCTAAGCAATTCATAACAATAATCAAAGTAATAGAAAGGAATAGATAGGAATTGTGAAACCCTAGTGTAGGAGCAATCTCACGTTCCTTCTCCGTCTCTTCAATTGCTTGATTTTCCCTTAATTAGCACTTGAAACCCTTGTGGAATTGGATGGAGGATGAAATCAGGTTGTAAATCTGATATGGAGGTGTTGGAGGTGTGAATTGATGATGGATTATGGATGGGTTCTCTCCAATTTGTGTCTCGATCTCCCTAATTGTTTCTAGGACTGATGCAGGGCTTTTTCGCGATCGAAACTGTTTCAGAATCGCGATTTGAGGGTATATATACACTGCTGCATCGAACAGGCCCCGTCTGGGCCCTGAACTGGGCCGCTCGGCACCTTGCTCGAGCCGAGCTCATGGCCGAGCGGTCCCCAAACCTGCCGAGCAGCATATGGGTGAAACAGGAACGTCGTGGTAGACTCTGAGAGCACTTCACTCGGCTGGAAATTCGCAAAATATTGGTTCCGCTCGAGCCGAGCGGCCTCCCGAGCTGCGGAGACTGCACTGCGCGACTTCACCGTTTTGAGCATAACTTCTTCATACGGACTCCAATTTGAATGATTTTTACGCTCACGTGTTCCTCTTTTCCTTGGCTTTCTATCCATATAAAGAACTCTGAGAAACTCCAACATTTGAATATGTAAAAAGTTATGCAAAGTGGCTGCTCGGTACAGCATGTGCGACGTTAGCACTTTGATCATAACTTTCTCGTTTGGAATCCAATTGGGGTGTTCTTTATGTCAAAACGACCCTCTCTTCTGTATCTTTCCAACCATATATATGATCAATTTGGTCTTCTATAAGAATACAGAAATTTGTGCAACATGGACTGTATTTTTCAGCATTCCTTCTCACTTTCACTCCTCATTCCAACTTTGAACTTTTGATCATGTTTTACCCTTAAAAACTCAACAAAACACCTTAGTATCATCTTAATTAGGCAAGATATGAAAACCATGCAATTCTATACAAAATCATGACCACCTTCTATCAAAAACGGTGTAATGTGAGACAAAAAATACGTGAAATTCCACTCTCAACAGAGGCCGTATTGATCCAACAAGGATTGACAGATGCTATTAAACCGCTTCCAGAAAATCAAGCAGCAGCTGTTGATGCAGTTGCAGAAGCTGCAGATCAAGATCAACAATCAAAGGCCAGAAGTGCAATCATACTATGCCTAGGTGACAAAGCTTTAAGAGAAGTTTCAAAAGAAGTAACTGCAAGAGATATGTGGAAGAAGCTTGCTGATCTTTACATGGTAAAGACTTTGGCAAACAGGCTGTATACAAAGCAGAAGCTCTACTCCTTCAAAGTATCAGAAGATAAGTCTAGTTTAAATCAATTAGATGATTTAAATAAGATCATAGATGATTTAGAAAATATTGATGTAGCACTGTCAAGTGAAGATAAGGTTGTCATACTAATGTCAGCTCTTTCTAAATCTTTTGAAGGGTTGAGAGATACACTATTATATGAGAATGTTGAATCAATCTCCCTGGAGCAAGTGATTCTTGCAATAAAGGCAAAGGTGCTTCACAAGACATCAGATAGCACAGTTGCAGGAGAAGGTCTTGTAGCCAATAAACAGAATAAGTGGAACAAGAATGATAAGAAGACTGGTGCTGATAGGAAGAAACAAGAAAGAGGGAATCAAAGTACACCAGTAGATGAAGAGAATAATAACTGCTTCCATTGCAACAAACCTTGTCATTTCAAGAAGCAATGTCATAAGTGGAAAGCTATGGTGGCAAGAAAGATTACAGAAAAGGGTGGAAACCAAAAGATTCATGCAAATCAGGTAACTGAAAATAAAGTTAATAAGGATCAAGATTATATTGAAGCTTTGGTTGTTGTTTCTGGTCATGTATCAGATCAGTGGGTGTTAGATTCAGGTTGCACATTTCACATGACATCAGTTAAGGATTGGTTTACAAAATTAAAACCATATAATGAAGGATCAGTCTTGTTAGGCAATGATCAGGCCATCAAAATTGAGGGGATTGGCTCTATCAAATTCAGAATGTTTGATGGAACCATTAAGTTGTTTACAAATGTGAGGTATATACCAGGATTGAGAAGAAATTTGATATCCTTGGGAATGTTAGACACTCAGGGGTGTGAATGCAACCTAAAAGGAGGAGTACTCACCATTATGAAAGGAAATTCTGTAGTGATGAAAGGTGTTAAGAGCTCTGATATTTACTTCCTTGAAGGATCAGTTGTCTCTGGACAGTTGAACATTTCACAAGATCAAGAAGATGTTCATCTGTGGCATGGTAGACTAGCTCATGTAAGTGAGAGAGGGTTACAAGAGCTAGCAAGACAGAAGCTATTAGACATAAGTTCAACTTGCAAGATGGATCAATGTGAAGATTGCATTCTAAGTAAGGTAAAGAGGTTGAAATTTGGTTCAGGAGAACATACCTCATCAGAGAAGCTTCAGTATATTCATACAGACCTATGGGGACCATCAAGAAATCCAACCATGGGAGGAGGAAGATATTTCATATCCTCTATAGATGATTATTCTAGAAAGGTATGGGTGAAAATCCTAAAATCAAAGGATCGGACATTTGCTGCATTCAAAGATTGGCTTGCTGAGGTAGAGAATCAAACAGGGAAGAAGCTGAAATGCTTAAGATCAGACAATGGACTAGAGTTTGTTTCAGAGGAGTTCAGCAATTTTTGCAGAGAAAAAAGAATTAAGAGGCACAAGACTACACCTGGAACTCCACAACAAAATGGTGTTGCAGAAAGGATGAATCAAACCTTGCTTGAAAGAGTTAAGTGTATGCTGAGTAGTGGAGGATTTACAAAAGGGTTTTGGGGTGAACTTGTGACTACAGCAGCCTATTTGATCAACCTATGTCCATCAGCAACCTTAAAATTCAAACCACCTAAAGAAATATGGTCTGGAAAGTCTCCTAGTTATAGTCATTTGAGAGTAATAGGCTGCCAAGTATACTCTCATGTGAAGCAAGATAAGTTGGAACCAAGAGCAGTGAAATATGTAATGGTTGGATACCCTAAAGAAGTAAAAGGGTACAGACTGTGGTGTTATGAAGCTAACAAGTTCATTGTTTGCAAAGATGTCATATTCAATGAAAAGAAGTTGCCATTAGTTGAAAGAAACTCTGTAGTATCTATCACTACAGATACTTCTGAGTCTCAGGTGGAGCAAGCAAGAAAGGAAGTACAACAAGATGATGAACAGAATAACAGTACTGATCAGAATAAGGAAGTAAGTTCACCTAGCTTATCTAGCTCAAGATATGACTTAAGTACCTATCAACTTGTCAGGGATAGGTTGAGAAGGCAAATCAAAGCTCCAGTAAGATATGTGGAGGCTGATATAGTGTCATATGCATTGTTAGTTGCATCTGATATAGACAGTTATGAGCCAAAATCATATGAGAAAGCTATATCAGGAAGTGAGAATAACAAATGGATAGTTGCTATGGAAGAAAAGTTACTTTCATTGCATAAGAATAAGACTTGGCAGATTGTTGAAAGACCAAAGAATAAGAAGTTAGTAAGCTGTAAATGGATTTATAAGAAGAAACCTATTACAATCAAAGAAGGAGGTATAAGGTATAAAGCAAGGCTTGTGGCAAGGGGTTTTTCACAGAAAGAAGGTGTTGATTATAATGAGATATTCTCACCTGTTGTTAAGCACTGTTCTATCAGAATTTTATTGGCATTAGTAACTCAGTTTGATCTTGAGTTATATCAGATGGATGTTACTACAGTATTCTTGCATGGAAATCTAGAAGAAGATATTTACATGAAGATTCCAAATGGTGTAAATGTTGAAGGTGCTGAGAATAAGGCTTGCTTACTAATGAAATCATTATATGGTCTGAAGCAGAGTCCACGACAGTGGTATTTAAAGTTTGATGATTACATTACATCAAATGGATTCAGCAGGAGCTTACATGACAGTTGTGTCTATGTTAGGTTCAAGGAAGGGTGTTATACATACTTACTTTTGTATGTAGATGATATCCTGTATAAATGAAGTAAAAGAAATACTTAAACAGGAGTTTGATATGAAGGATCTAGGAGAACCAAAGATGATCCTTGGTATGCAGATTGAGAGAAACAGGTCAACTAGAGAGTTGAAGTTGTTCCAAGAATCATACTTGGACAAAGTGTTAAAAAGATACAATATGAATCTTAGTAAATCAGTAACAACACCAGCAAAGCAAGGAGTGAGTTTGTCACTACTTCAAGCTCCTCAGACAAATCAAGAGAAAATTGAGATGAACAACATACCCTATGCTAGCGCTGTTGGTAGTTTGATGTATGCAATGGTATGTTGCAGGCCATATTTAGCTTATGTGATGAGCATGATTAGTAGGTTTATGAGCAATCCAGGACTACTGATAGGGGTTTTCTCAACACACAAATTAATCCTCAAGTATAAGGATATCAGTTGTAGTCGCGAAGATGACCAAGTTACAATATCGAACCCAAGGGACGGATAAATATCAATTTTGTTATCTTCTAGTATATTTTAGACTATGTTTGGTAGTTGTAAAGGTTTAATGGATAATAACTTCTAATCGAAATAACAAAAGAAATAGCAAGAGTAGAGAAAAGTGAGTTGTGATCAATAAGAATAATAGGTAGTTCGTCAGGTCATCCAGCTTCACTAGCAATTCGTATTTTCATGTGATGGTGTCCGACTCTGCCCTGTGGTTTGTGGACGCATCACTAGACCATGCAAGTTTACTCTATAAACACAAGTAAATATGCGCTTGACATGTGTGAATAACATCGGAGCAAGAGATATACTTCACCCCCCTTTCTAGGTACTATCATAATCAATTATCTTCTACGTCTAGAATCTAACCCTATTTGATCTCCCCTTTTAGGTACTATAAAGTTATACTCTTCATCCTATTCATCAACCCGAATTTAATTCAATTCATGAATATTCATATAAGACAGTTCTAATAATACTTCGGAATCCCTTCACTTAGAATTATAACAATAAATCCTGCTCAGTAGTGAACGCACTCAATCAATAACCATGTTATGTATTCAGACTCTACACAACGATCATTGATGCACAAAACGACTATGAGTATGGATTAAATATGCAATCTTATATAAAACAAACCACAGGTAGTGTTGTACGGAGTTTTACACACGAAATACGAATTACATCATGAAACTTTCATAACCCTAGAACTACCAAAGTGGTTTTAGCCCATGATTGATCTAGGAACAATCATGGTTAGATTGATCATTCTTACTTGAACCTTCAGCGAACCTCTGTCACAGCCCTCCGGATGGATCACCACCTCTACTCTTATCTATCTTACGATTGACGATCAAAAGCTCCCTTTATTCTCTGTATGAGCCTCCTTTTATACTTGTAATCACGTCTCTAGGGCTTGGAATGGGCTTTCTAAGTGATCTCACGCGTTTCGGCCTCGAAAATCCGGATAAGGTAAGTTCTCGCGCATAGGTTCGACCACGTCAAACAGGTCAAACCCCTGGCCACAAGTCGAACCCCAGGTCGAACCCCGCTACTGGAAGAATTCTGCACAGGTTCGACCTTCTGGACAGGTCGAACCACTTAGGCCTTGGTCGAACCCCAGGTCGAACCTCAACACTGGACAACTCCCGCTCCCGATTCGACCAACTGGCAAGTCGAACTAAAACGTCGTGGTCGAATCCTCTTTTTCGCGAACTGATTCGACCACGATTCGACTTGATGGACAGGTCGAACCACTCAAGTCGTGGTTGAATCCATCTCTGCAAGTTCAGCAATGTTGGTTCGACCTGCTGGAGAGGTCGAACCCTCCTCCAACCAGGTCGAACCCACCTAATTCTTGGGCGGTTCGCGTGGCTTCGACTCCGTCTCTTCGATTCTTGGCACTTTCACTCCGTTTTTACTAAGAAAATCTCAAATAGCTCCACTAACACCTGATTCATGCTAATTCACAATATATATAGGTTTTCCACCTATTTTCACATCAAAACTCTCCAAAACTAGCACAAAACATAGCGTCAAACTTGTGAATTTACACACTCATCAACTACTACATTGGGATTCAGTGAAGTGGGCTCTCAGGTATGTGAAAGGTACCATCACAACATGTTTGAAATTTCAGAAAATGGCAACATGGGATAAGGCAGTAGTTGGATATGTTGATGCTGATTATGCATCAAATCTTGATACTAGGAAGTCACTTACTGGATATGTATTTAACTTGTTTGGTGCTGCAGTAAGTTGGAAGGCAACACATCAACATATAGTGGCCTTATCAACTACAAAAGCAGAATTTGTTGCACTCACTGAAGCAATCAAAGAAGGGGTGTGGCTGGTTGGAATACTAAGTGAGTTTGGTATTCAGCAAGAAGGAATTGAGGTATATTGTGACAAACAAAGTGCAGTGCATCTCTTCAAGCATCTGGGGTATCATGAGAGGACCAAACACATTGATGTGAGGTTATATTTCATAAGGGACATGATGGACAAGGGAGTAGTTAGTGTCAAGAAGATCAAAACTACTGAAAACCTGGCTGATATGTTCACAAAAGCATTACCAGTTCATAAGTATGAGCTGTGTAAGCAATTAATTCAACTGAACTAAGCAAGGAAGGAAAGGTAGCTGTAGCCTTAAAATAGCAGCAAGGTGGAGAAGATAAAACTAGTATGGTGATGCAAGGTCTAAGGTGGAGATTTGTGAAGAAGTAGACTTGCATGTGTGTGTGTTGCATGAAGAAACAACAATGTTACACGTGGAGATCATGCATTGGTCGATCAAGTGAACAAGAGGATTGCATACATGAACCGTTGGATCAGTTTGGAGCTGAGATGATCAGCTTTATGATGTGGCAAAGCTGGAAGCATCTGGAAACAGCTAGAAGCTTCAGCTAAGGGCATCAAACGGTTGTAAGATCAGTTGATTACAACTGATTCGGTGTGCATGTATTTGATTGGATGAAAGGGAATCAAAACATTAGTCATTCATTCGTATAAGTTGGAGTGTTCAGTCAGTTAAGATCATCATCTCCATCACATCTTCACATATCAGTTTCAAGTATTAAGAATTAGGGTTTGATAAGTGTGATTGTAAGTTTTGTAATCTTCATTGTCATCATAGTGAAATCTTCTCCTTAGGAAAGTGGATGTAGGCTTACGTCGAACCACTATAAATCTTTGTGTTGATCTCTTTCATTTTATTTTCGTTTATCAATCAATTCAAGAGTGAAACGTGAGTGATCAATCAACCAAGTGTGTGAGTTCTTGAGAGGTTTACAAGTTCTTGCTCAAGTTTCATAAGAGAATTTAACTAGAATTAAACACAAAGATTAAAATATACTTGATTGGTGCACTTGACATCAAGTCCAAGGGCCATCTTATATAGCACCAAGAATCCATCCCCTTTTACTCTTCATCCGATATGGGACAAAATAAATAAATGAAAACCCCTTCTTATATTCTTGACAAACCCAACATGATCATCTTGTAATCTTCTGCTGAAGTTAATTGAATCCATGATCATAATTAAACAATAGAATTTCATATTCCTATAATTATTTTAAATTAAGGAATATTCTCAATTAGTGCATGGTTCATATATTACATTATTTTAATACGTCATTATTATCTAAATGTTTCTATAATATATATACTATATATTATTCGAGTATCAACAAATAGTGCAATCGAATAAGACGAGATACAAATTCGAAAATTAATTTAAAAAGTTCTTATTCATATTCTTGGAAGTCAAAACTTAGTATGAGCTCTTCCAGAAATGGTGGGGCGGGAACTGTGAGTTAGAAGCCACAATAGTGAGTGGATTTTCGTTGGAATAAAAGAGGATTTTCAAATGATTTTTTGAGTAATAAATTAATATAGATGCTTCACCATTTTTGATTGGAATATTCTTTTAGTGTATACAATTTGTCTCTTAGCTTAAAACAGATAAAAGTTACGTTCACTTATATATATTAAAATAACATTTAGTCAGTGTGCATATTCGGTTTATTTAAAATAAATTTGAGGAATATAAATATGAAAATATGATTAATTAAGGTATGAGAATTACATTAAATTTTAAGAATAAGTGATCAGTACATAAATGAAGTGTTATATGTGCTCCACGCCACACCCATTGATTGGTCTACAACTTAAGTAACATCATCGGTTGGTGTATAGTTGCACTAAATAATCATGTTTACATGGGAAAAGTACGTATAAAATTACAATGGAAAGGACTACAAAGAAGAGATTTCGTATCTCCTTCATGCATAATGATCTTGAGTTGTGCAAAATTGTACTAGATTATGCAGATGTTGAGTTGAGTAGAACTCTTCTCATAAGATGAAAAACATTCCGATAATGCTCCAATCTTGCCAGCAGTTCATCCCCAAAGTTAAAACAACTTTCCTTTTCGGCACAAACAGCAATAATAGTGTAGGAATTACGGCGAATTAAGGAAAATGGAGGAACTAGATCGAATAGGATGCTTTGCATGTGCATGAGTGCAGATCTTCTTGAGGTGTATTGAAATGCTGGAAGAATGACTCTATTTTACACCTCCAAACCACTCCAACCATGAATGCTGAAGGGCGACAATTGCAGAATGTGCACGAGTGTCTCGCCAATTTCCAATAGTTATGGAGTCTGATCAGCAACGTGCTGTTGACTTCAGTACGTTCGCATATAATGAACCTGTTCTAGATAGGGCTTAGACTCCTGAGTTGCACAACTTGATTGAGTTTGAATCCAAGAGTGGCCCAACCTTTGCCCAAAAGCATATATGGATTATCAGGCTAAAGGCCCAAAGTTCAATCACTACAAGAAAACTGTCAAATTTCAATGGTGAAAAACCATTGGAATAAGCAAAAATACTGTTGGGATTCATTATTCTAACAGATATTCCCACGGATTTTTTTTGTTGGAAAAGTGGCCGTTGGATTGTCATTTTTCCAACAATAATTCCAACGGTTTTTAAAATCCAACGGTGAATCCAATGACATTTTTTGTTGAAATTTTTTTATTTAAAAGTGATTCAAATATTTTTTCAACGGAATTTTCTTTTGTAATTACCATTGGAATAAATTCCAACAATCTTTCAACTCTGTTCGAATTTTTCAACGATAAAAAAATACATTCATTCGGATTTGAACCCTTGACCTCTTGAGTATATCAATATATCATCTGCCAACTTAAATAATGTATAATTTATGTTATAAATTGACAATTAAATTTATTAAAGTCTCTTTTTTCGATGATTTTTTTTTTAATGGTTTAAGTTTAATTGGAATTTCTATTGAAAATTTTCAATGGTTTATCAAGCTATTGAAATTAGAATTGGAATTTCTAATGGCTAAAATTTATATGGGAATTTTTGTTGGAACTTTCCAACAATTTTAGGTTTTATAGGAATTTTTGTTGGAAATTTCTAATAGTTTTTAGGCAATTGAAATTACATTGGAAATTTTCAACAGTTTAAATTTTCATGAGAATTTTCGCTGGAATTTTCCAACGGTTTAAAATTTCATTGAAAAATTTATTGGAACTCTAAAATTTCCAATGTATTTGCTTTCCGTTGGAATTTGATAGTTTTCTTGTAGTGAATTGCAAAGATTCAAGTCCACGGTCACGTCGTTGTTTGATGGAGTACTATTTTTTTTAATGATAAATTAATTTGTGTTATATGGAATACTATTTTTTGAGTTTGAAGAGTGTAGTAAGACAAACAAAAAGAGTGGCTTTGGGAAAGAGGGAGTAACATTTTTGAAACAGCATACTACCTCGTCGTTTCACTAATTACTTCACACTTTTATTTTGATATGTCCTAACACTATTGCACGTTTCTCTTAAAATAAAAAAATACATTTAAATAATACTCACTTTTTACACAAATCTCAATAACTTTACATATCGTTTTAATTATAAAAAATATTCACTTTTTACCGATATATCTCAATAATTATACACATATTTACACATAAAAATTATTCCCTCCGTCCCAAACTCGATGTCTGCGTTACTGTAGACACGAAATTTAAGAAAAGTTGCTTTTGACTAACTTTATTGACTTTTTAGGGGTATTGTGGTATTTTTAGGTAATAAATAAATTATAAAGTAAGTAGTGTGTGTTAGGTAGGAGTGATATTTTTGAAATTAAGATAAACTTTTGGGGTTGTTGGTTGATGTGAAGTTTCCTTTTTTGGAATAAGACAATTAATTTGGGACGGATAAAAATGGAAAGTAAGACAACGAGTTTGAGACGTAGGGAGTAATATTTTTAAATCTTTTACTCATAAAAATAGGTGCATTATTTATACGGGGGAGTATGGGGACGGATTGAATTCCCTATTCCATATTTGGTGTTCCATTCGTATTTCACAATATAAAAAAAACTACACTCTTGTTTGATTTGTCAAATATAAAATAAGAAATTATTCTTGTCCCATATCGGATGAGAGACACTACAAGAAATTTGGTCAGTTTCCATATATAAAATTTCCACACATGAGATGTGTGGCTAAATTGTGACACATAATATTTTATGTGTGGGTAATGTAACAATTTAATTATGACACTTAAAATGTGTCACTAAAAACAAAAAGTGACATTTTAATTTTACGAATTATTTTAGATATTAAGAATATCCACACATGATCACATATATTAAAATTGTGTGACTAATAATACATTATTTAGCTATACATAAAATTTATGTGTGGCTAAAAAGAATCTCATGTGACAATATAATACTCTATTTGACGAAAAATAATTAATTAATAGGAAACACAAAAATAACAAATATATTTCTTGAAAAATATTATTAAATTATAATTATATTTAGATAAAATAGCTTATTTTGGAAACATATATATATATATATATATATATATATATATATAATTATAAAAAAATTAAGTGAAATATTTATATAGCCAAATGACTAAAGCTTCCTTTCACGCATGCTCTTACAAGGAACAAAAATAGATAAGAGAAATAAAATATAAAATAAATCTTACAAGGAACAAAAATAGATAAGATAAATAAAATATAAAATAACAAAGTGAGTTTTACAAATAGATAAGATAAATAAAATATAAAATAACAAAGCGAGTCTTACAAGGAACAAAAATAGATAAGATAAGACTAACAAAGCGAGTCTTACAAATAGATAAGATAAATAAAATATAAAATAACAAAGCGAGTCTTACAAGGAACAAAAATAGATAAGATAAGATAAGATAAGACAAATAAAATATAAAATAACAAAACGATACACTCGTTCACGATATAAATTTCTTTATATATATTCTCACAGATATTTTCCCACAAAAGATAAAGGTTTATCTAAACATTTATCAACACAATTATGATGACACATGTTTATATATATTCTCACAAATATTTTCCCACAAAAGATAAAGATTTACCTAAATATTAATCAACACAATTATAGTGACACATGTTTACACTTATAAGAAGACAATACACTCGCTCACGATATAAATTTCTTTATATATATTCTCACAAATATTTTCCCACAAAAGATAAAGATTTACCTAAACATTTATCAACACAATTATAGTAACACCTGTTTACACTTATTTTATGTGTGAGTTGCTATTTAAGGAAGCATTTGGTTATAATGTTAGACGCATCAATCAGATACACTTTAATCTTTGTATTTGATTCTTTTTATGTGTGGGTTTCTATTTAAGAAAGCATTTGGTTCTAATGTTAGACGCACCAATCGGATACACTTTAATCTTTATATTTGATTCTTTTGATCCTTTCTTGTATTCTCTATTTGAGAGTTGGGAGAAAAGGTGGGAATTAATTAAAGATTTGTAATAGTGTGATAGTATTGGGGTAGGGTGTGAGAGAAACTACTGTGTGATTGTAAAAGTTTCATATAGTAAGTATTTTCTCAGGTCCGTGGTTTTTTCTCTGGTTTGGAATTTGCACGTAAAAATTCTTGTGTCATTTTTATTTTTTTCTTTTCTCGATATATTTTGCTTTTCCTCCCTTAAGAATGAATGGTTTTTCCCAACAAAGTGGTATCAGAGCCCGGTTCGGATACCTTTAAAAATTCTTAGTATGCTCTGTGGTTGCAGCGTAGTCTGATCTTTCACATCAGAAAAGAGTTTTTAAGAGACGGTTTTTATTAGGCTTGGGTAGGTAAACAAAATATGTCTTCAATAAAATTTGATGTAGAGAATTAGATGGTAGAATTAATTTTGGGTTGTGGCAAGTACAAATGAAGGATGTGCTGATACAATCTGGGTTGCACAAGGCTCTGAAAGGAAACCCAGGTTCAACTGATGGCACAGGAAGTTCCAGCAAAGACTCTGGAAAGAGTGATGAAGATTGGGAGAATTTGGATTTGCGGGCTGCAAGCATAATACGCTTATCTTTGCTAAGAACGTCCTTGCTAATGTGTATGGAATTTCAAACGCCAAGGAGCTATGTGATAAGCTTGAGAAATTGTACCAGGAAAAGGTAATCTCAAATCGGTTATACCTGAAAGAGTAATTTCAAACACTTCGAATGGAAGAATGTACAAAAATTTCAGATCATCTAAGTACTCTTAATGACATCATCTCTGAACTAGAGACAATTGGAGTGAAGATTGAAGATGAGGATAAGACATTGAGGCTTATCTTGTCTATGATACGTTCTTATGAGCACATGAAGCCAATTCTAATGTATGGTAAGGGAACTTTAAAAAAAATTTGCTGAAGTCACTAGTAAACTTCTTTATGAGGAAAGGAGACTGGTGAGTGAAGGGCGCACTTCGAAAAATTCAGTAATGTTGGCAAGTGGCAATGGAGGAAGGAAGAAGGACTCCAAGAATGTGGTTTGTTGGAAGTGCGGAGAACTTGGGCATAAAAAGCGAAATTGTCCACGTGGAGATGGAGCTAGTCGAGGTGGAGTTGATACGGCAAATAACTCCGAGTCTAAAGCTAATATTGTGGAGGATTTTTTCTGAGGAGAAAACGAACATTCTCATGACATGCCAAGTTATCATGGAAAAAGGGTATAGTAATGTTAGTTGGGCCACAAGTTTGCACACATTGACTTGGCATGGATGTGTGTGGTGGAAAAGTATATCGATGGCTGATAGACTTCCAGGGAGGCCAAGAGTTGGACATTGCACCATAAAATTTTAGCAGGTATTATTCGATATGTGCCGGAAATTCTTAGAATGGATTATTCTAAGTGAGTCTACTCATATTGTGAAGTATGATGATTATCGGGAGATTGAGAATTGATTGTCGGTAAAGACAATGAGTCTTAATTTATTTTGGCAAGGTGGAGATTGTTGGATTTGTCAAATACTCCCTCCGTCCGGTTCTAAGGTATCCATTTATTTTTTGCACGTGAATTAAGGAGTATTATTATTATATGTAAAGTGAGTTGTATTAGAGGGAAGTGGTAGGCCATATTGTGTACTTTTTTACTAAATAGGAAAAATGAATACTTTTGAAGCGGACGCCAAAAATAGTAAAATGGATACCTTAGAAGCGGACGGAGGGAGTATAAAATAAGGAATTATTCTTATCCCACATCGAACGAGAGATCAGAAAGGGAGGATTCTTAATTGCTATTTAAGGAGGCATTTTGTTCTGATGTTAGACGCACCAATATGAGACATTTAGTTCTGATGTTAGACACACCAATCAGATACACTTTATTCTTTGTATTTGATTCTTTTGATCATTTCTTGTATTCTCTATTTGAGGGTTGAGAGAAAAAATAAGAATTAGTTAAAGATTTGTAATAGTGTGGTAGTATTGGGGTCGAGTGTGAGAGAAATTATTGTGTAATTGTAAAAGTTTCTCTTTTTATTTGATTCTTTTGATCCTTTCTTGCATTAAGTTGGGAGAAAAAGTGAGAATTAGTTAAAGACTTGTAATAGTATGGTAGTATAGGGGTCGAGTGTGAGATAAACTAATGTGTAATTATAAAAATTTCCTATAGTAAGTATTTTCTCAATTCTTTGGTTTTTTGGGTGTTGATTATAACATATAACAATGAATGGGGTAAGAAATAAAATATAGTAGAAATGAAATTTGTTAGGGAGGGAGTACTTCCATTTTCTTCAATTTGATATTTTTGTTGCTCACTTTTATCTAAATCTAAATTCTATGTAACAAGAAATTTCAAACTCGAATAAACACGGGTGCCCAAAATGTTCCGATGTCCGACATGTGTTATACCAGCGACCCTCCACCCTACCCTACCCTACCCTACCCCACCCCCACACCCCCACACGCTCGCACTATCATTAACTCACATATATATAGCTGCCTTTGGTCCAGATAATCATATCAACTCCAATTGAGTGCTCAACTCTACAGCTACTACGTAGCGAAACTATGGATGGCCATACACCTACTCCGCCGGAGATGAACATGGCCAACCTCCGCGCCGTCAAGCTACTAGGCAAAGGCGCCACCGGCACAGTCTTCCTGGTCCACCATCACCACGACAACCGCCATTTCGCCCTCAAGGTCGTCGACAAGTCCTCCGCCGTCCACCACCACCACGCCGATCGCAGAGCCCGCCACGAAATATCGGTCCTCCGCCGCCTCGGCCGCTCCCATCCTTTTCTGCCCCACCTCATCGGCTCCGCCGAAGACGATGAATTCATCTGGTGGGCCATCCCCTACTGCCCCGGCGGCGACCTCAACGTGCTCCGCTACCACCAAAACGACCACGTTTTCTCCCCCGCCGTCATCCGCTTCTACCTGGCCGAAATCATCTGCGCGCTCCACCACCTCCACCGCCAAGGCATTGTGTACAGAGACCTCAAGCCGGAGAATATTCTCGTCCAGCTGTCAGGTCACGTGACACTCACGGACTTCGACCTGTCACGTGACCTCGCCCCCGTGGCGAAAGATCACGAGATCCACACCACCCCTGTAGTCAAGAAGAGGGGAAAAAGCGCACGTGTTTCGCCCGTGAGCCGGAGAACAACTCCGATCGATTACATCTCAGCCAATCAGCGTTCGAATTCGTTCGTCGGCACCGAGGAATACGTGGCGCCGGAGGTCATTAGAGGCGACGGCCATGAATTCGCCGTCGACTGGTGGGCGCTCGGAGTGCTCGCATACGAGATGCTGTACGGATACACGCCCTTCAAGGGGAAGAATCGTAAGGAGACGTTTCAGAAGCTACTGTGGGAGCAGCCCCAATTCATCGGCAAACCAAACGCATTGACGGATTTGATCGGAAAATTGCTGGTGAAGGATCCCACGCGCCGCCTCGGCTACCGGAGGGGCGCCGCCGAGATCAAGGAGCACGATTTCTTCCGGGGATTGAGGTGGGAGATGCTGACGGAAGTTATGCGGCCGCCTTTTCTGCCGTTGAGGGAGGAGACGTCGGTGGCCGAATGCGGGTTTGATATAAGGGAATATCTCCGGCAATTGAAGCGGCCACCGTCGCCGTTAAGGTCGCCGTCGTTTGATGAACGGCGAAATCGCTCGTCTTTAACGGAGTTCTGAGGCGGCACGTTTGTAAAGTGCATAATTTTTTCAGATTTTTTTTTTTTTTGTTTTCTTAAATAACCCACTAATTATTAGTACATGGTTGTAATTAAAATAATGAAAAAGGAGGGAAGCCTTTTCCTTAAAATGGGCGTTAATCAAGCGTAGATGTTAGTAGTTAGACTTGGAAAGTGGTGTAATTAAGCTAATCGTAATTGAATTGGTATACGTGTGTTAATCATGCTGTCTGAATAAATTCCAACTCGAAAGCACGCAAGTTTATTCGAATTCTGCATAGTTAAAGTCTTTGTTTTACAAATTTTTATTAGAAGCAAGGAATTTCATTTTGGATTTTAGTGAATGTGACTCATTTTTATATCAAATTATTGGGTAAAAGATGATGATGCAGCTTGCATCAGGAAACGAAAAAAAAAAAGAAAAAGAGAAAACTGATATTAATCGTAATTTGTTTGGACCATTCGGGGTTGTGCATCGGATAAATTATCCCTCAGCATGCAGATTAACTCATCTAATTAATCCGTAAAAGATGATATATGAATATACTTTTGGAACCAACAAAATGAACCCTAAGACTTTGAACTGCATAAAAAATGCCCATCAAATTTTTGGCGTTGTTGCCGGGGACAATTTTCATTATGGGTTATTCTATTAGGATTAAATTGATCCAGCTCAATAGGGCATATTTGTCCATTTTGTGTCATTAATATTTTCTCAAGACCAAAATACCCCTCCTTCCATAATTTTTTTTTATTTAATTAGATCCTGCTGCATTTAATAGTTTGATTCTAGAAAGCAATTAATATTTAGTGTCTTCAATCTTCATTAATCAATCTATGACCGACTCATACCGTTTTCATACTCTATATTATAAATTTAATATTTCATCTAATTATCTAAATTAATTAAATTAATAGTATATAATTTATCGATCAGAACATTAATTTATTTTATATCATAAATGAGAGCAATCTATAATTTTCCGTTAGTAAAAAAAATTAATCAATTAAAAAAAAGGGTAAAAACATATCATATAGAAAGTACTACTTTTTAATAAAGTTAAAATACTAAATAACTATCTTTTTTCGCAAAATTAATTTATTAATTAAAATTTACCTAATTATTTAATTAATTTCTCCATCCCTAAAAAATTTTGGGTAGGTCTTGCGTGAGACTGTCTCACGTGAGATAATTTTTCACTTTTTAAATAGTTATCACTTTCACTATAAAACGTAACTATTTCGCTACAAAATGTTATCATTTTTTTATTTATATTATAATTGTTCATGAAATAGCATTATTATTTTTCATTAATTTATTATCAATTTCCTTCATAAAAGTTATGTCACGTAAGCTCTTACGTGAGATGGTCTCACATAAATATTTGACAGAAATTATTATATTACATGCTCTCCTTATATTAAAAGTGTAAAAAAATTATACTTTAATATTTTATTTTTTGTGAATGTAATACCTTAAATACTACTCCCTCCGACTCATCCTAATGGTTACATATTTCTATTTTGCGCGCCTCATCCTAATAGTTACATTTCCCTTTCTAGCATATGAAATCCACACAAATTAATTACTTCTCTCTCCATGGACCACACATCCCACTAATACACTTACCCACTTTACATTAAATTATTATTTCTCTCACCTCAATACACATTAAAATATTATATTCATTAATCCCCGTGCAAAAAGTAAACGTAACCATAAGGACGGGACGAAGGGAGTAATTTCTTGAGAGAGTTGGTCTTCTGAGTCCCATGTCTCCCATTTTGTTATAAATGATGTGTACTTTAATTAATAATATTTTTTTTTTCATTGAAAAAATCGATTTAAGTATGAATAATATAAATATTTGACTAAAATAATTAATTTTTAAAAATAAATAAATAGTACTCCCTCCGTCCCGCCTTAATGCTTACGCTTCCTTTGTAATTTACAAAGGAAGCGTAAGCATTAAGGTGGGACGGAGGGAGTACATGTCTTTATATACTAATTAGTATAACATTTAATATCTTTATATACTAATTAGTATAACATTTAATATTAAAGTGTAGAACTTAAAAAATACTGGATTTGAAGAACACACATGATTTAACCTTTCAAATAATTAATTATATCTTCAAATTATTCTACTTATATACTTATTTAAATAGATATTAATTTTTAGAGGGACTACCCCATAAAACCAATTTTATAACCAATCTTTTGTAAAACATTTGTGATACCATTTTTTTAAAGAATTATACCCTTACGATGCTAAATCAAGTAATATTAAATAAGTCATAAATTATAAAAATTGATTAAAAAAGAAAAATGATTTAAAAAATATATACTCATATAATTGGAAAGTCTCTATATAATAATGAGCCACTCTCTTGTGAGATGAGCGATTCATTTATGCTGATTTATAATTAGATTATATTTATAAAATCATTTTATAATACCTTTATAAAATTAAACTTAATATATTATTTATCATACTTAAAAAATATATATACAAATTAATATATTTTACCTATATAATACACATATTTTAACGCATCTTAGAATCCATGTCACATGAATAGTATCTAACAGAAAGAAACTTTATCCCCAATAATTTATCTTCTATGGAAAAATCACCATTTACTTATTCATATATGAATATGTATGATCGATTTATTTACACGATTTTAAAATTTATATAATTTAATTCAAAATACAATATAATAAGCTTTTTAATATCGTAAATTAAGTTTGAATTTATATTATGATATAAAGAAAGCTGTCATTGAATTTATTTATTTATTTATTTATTTATTTATTTATTATTATTATTATTATTATTATTATTATTATTATAAAAGTATATGAAATGCAAAATAGAGATAAATAGAGATAAGAGTAACATGTAATGTTTTTGTCCGAGATCAAAATAAAATTAAAGATTGATATTATCTGTGTAATTGCATTACATATATATTTTAAAAAATTAATTAATTATATAATATAAATGGAAAAATATAAAAAATATTTTGTCAATGAAAAAAATATAAATGGGTCATTAAAATATAAATATATATTTTTATATAGAGATGTATATTATGCGTACTTATGTATACTCCCTCCGTCCTAGGCTAAGAGACCATTTTTCCATTTTGATTGTCTCACTCAAAGAGTCTCATTTTCTTTTTTACACATATAGGATCCACACACCCCCTCTAATACAATTCAAATATGGGACTCATACTCCCACTAATATAACTACCCACTACACATTAAATAATAATACTCCTTAATCTACGTACAAAAAAATAAATGGTCCTCCTACGCCGGGACGGAGGGAGTATTTACTAAAAATATATACTAGTAGATCCGATCTTGCAAGCATCCTCATTTGTATATTTTTGACATAGAAATATTATTATTTTATATATGGTGGAGAAATGAGTGAAGAGTTATATGTAAGACTTTTTTTTAATTAATAAAAGAAAACTAGTATCTTTGAATTTGATGCTCAAATTTGTAAAATAAAAATATTTGCATTATCTGGAGGGAGTACATTTTTACTAATAGAATATTATGCTAGTAAAATTTTTAATTTCATTGTTAAATTTGTTACAACTATACTTTTTTTTTTTTAATTTTCTATTGATACAATTGTAGTTAATAAATTCTCACTATAAAATGTTATCACTTTCTCCTATTAAACGTTATCACTTTCGCTATAGAATGTTATCACTTTTTATTTATTCAATAAATTGTTCATGAAATAGCATTATCATTTTTCATTAATTTATTATCACTTTTGTATATAAAAGTTATCACTTTCTGATCGTCTCACGTAAGCCCTTACGTAAGACGGTCTCACACAAGTCTTTGCCTAAATTCCAAATCATATAATATTTTTGTTGGTGTTTTATATAATAACTAGTAAGTAATATGTTGATAAATAACAAATGTATTTATTTGGTAAAACAAAATGTGAAGAACGTGAGAGGGTCTCATAAAAGACTTATTCATACAAAATTTATAGTTTTTTATTTTATTTTATAAAATATTGGTATTTATCAATAGAAAATCAATCATTTGTTTAAAAGTAATTATTTTTAGTGTTTGTATATTTATATTGAAATAGATCTACTCAATAAATATAAAAAAATTGTGAAAAATTTTAATGTGCAAAAAATTAAGTTATTGTAATTTTTTTTTTCTTTTATGGATTTGTAGTACAATATATTGTATGTTAATTTATATCTTGAAAAATATTTATTATATAAATTTATGCTGCTTTTAAATTTTATAATTCTTGACTCTTCAAATTCCCTATGTACTCTTCAAATTCCCTACGTCATTACATTTTTCTTGTAAGTTTTAAAATAGAATTGATTTTTAATTTGGGTAATTAAATCATATAATTAATTATCACTATATTAATTATTCTTGAAAACTTGTGTTCTAAAGAGAAAGAAATTAGTTAATCATGTATTTAATCCCTCAAGGTCATAAAAGTCTTTTTAATCACTTAAACACCTATTGATCCGGATCAAATTGATCCGTTTAGCAGCGTCCTTTAATTATTTGCTTTCTTTTATTGCTATTTTAATTAGGACTTTTTATTGCTTTATTTTTTTTTAGATATATTCTGACTATAAATTATTTTTGAGGTAAATGAGATGGACGAAATAGGTGATCCTCTTGTGGAGGGTGGTGTCTCTTATGAATAATGATTTGAATATATATATAGGTGGAGAAGGGAATGATATAAGAAAATTAATTGTGCTCCAAAAAATAGGAAATATGGGCTAATTTTTGAAAATTTTCGGAAATTCCCGTCGGTAGCTGCGCGACCTCATGATTTTGTGCATAACTTCATCATACGAACTTCGATTCAAGTGATTTTTATGCCAAAACGATCATCTCTTCCGTGGCTTTTCAACCATGTATCACACTAGCAGTTTTGAGTTCCAAATGAATACAGAAAAATTACACTATGTGAGCATGTGTTTTTCAGCATTCTTCTAACTTTCTATATAATGCTGAACACGAAGGCAACAATCCTCCATCACACATACTCGCCCATTCCAACTTTTCACTCGTCCATCCATCATCCCGTGTGTGCCATTCAAGTTGAGAGAGATCAATTAATCGAAGAGACGGAGAAGGAACTCAAACCACGCTGACACTGGGGTTTAGTATCTTTCTCTTTATTCTTCATTTGTTGATTTTGGTATGAAATTCTTGGCCATGAGGGTTGTGTGTAACCTCATGGGCTAAATACTTTTACAGTTCTAAGGATCGAAGGCTAGGGTAGTTGACTTGAAAACTTATACAAAGTATTTGAATTCATGCTATTGATATTCTTGTTTATTTGATCAATTCAGACTATGTTTATATGTATGTAACGTCTTCATAACATATCATTGATGTTGCCCATGATGCTTGGTATGTTGTATTAGCTTGTGTGCATCCATGATTAATATTGTCTATTTGCTAGGGATTTTAGTAGTTTGTCCGTGAACACGATAATTCTAAGGGCTGATAAACAAGATACTTGGTTTTTTTAGTGGAACAATGCAATTAAGAAGTCAAGTAGAAAGTGAATAAGATTGAGTAATACTTTCAGAGAATATATGTTAGTCAAATTAGCCATCCAGAGGTTTTTTAAGTTTGCAGTATTAGTATCTAGGAAGGGGGTTCAAGATTAATCACGCATATTTCAATATTAATTGAATAATACTATTAACTTGAAATCGAATCATATTTGGTGGATTAACAGGGATTAGTGATGTATTTTCATTAAAATAGCATGAATGAACAATAGGACGTATGGAAAACCAAATTAATTGCATTATACATGATACCTTAGAGCTGTTATTTCTCTCTTAATTCACTCTCGAATAATTCTTCTTTGATTTTATTTATTAAGTAATTTATTATTTCAGCACTTTAGTTATTAATTAATTTCAAATCTTGAAAAATGGTTACATTAATTCTAGTTGAATAGTAATTTACAGTAAAATAGATAATTAAATGTCTCAGTGGGAACGCTATTTAATTAGGGTACTTGCCATTATAATTGATATCCTTATATTTGGGGATTTTAGTTAGAATGCGCTAAGTACGTGTCACGTCCCAACCGCAGACGGAACGCGACAATCGCCACATTAACCATAAATTTTGCGAAATGGGTAAACTTCACTCCCCGAAAATTTATAGAAAACGTAAGGCATGCTATTAAGTGCCTGAAAAACTGAACAACTGATAACAACGGGTACAACCCGAGGACATCACTTCATAACGTATCAACAAGGATTTGCAAAGGTGCAAGATACAACGATGTAACTCAGTCTGAAGAAAATATACATGAGCGATATAACATCGCGAAAGTATAAAAAAATATCAAGGGGGTCACCAAATATAAACTATACAATCTCGCCAATAGATCCCAAAATTTTGACACAAAAAGAAAAGTACCCAAAGAACTGATCGGATGATGAGCAAACGAGGCAAACCTCCAACCAAAAAGATATCAACAGCCTGAAAAGGAAAGGAATGATGGGGGTGAGTAAAACCACTAGCTTAGTGAGGTGATAAGCCGGTCACTCCAACCCTTATATGAAGCATGTACTCACGTTCGCGGCTCATAATATAAAATCCAATATTTCATTCCTCATCAATTATTTCTTACTTATTATACAAATTAAAGAAAATAAAACCTATGTACACATTTACGAATAACACAATTAGTTCAAACAACATGTTATCACATAAAAGATGCGTGGGTAGCTAATATCCTCCTCGAACTGAGCTCTCCGTCGAGAGTCAGTCCGAGCCCGTCACCGTTACTCTAGACATAATGCATGTTAATGTTCTTTCTCAATGCACACCAAATGCTAAAATTCACAATTCAATATTGATGTAATCCCTGAAATGATCAAACATATAAACATATATGACATGCATGTCCCACACCGGTGACGTTGACTGAGCCTATAATAGATTGATCCATCTAACGATCACCTTCCAGAGTATCAGTATTTAGCAAATGGACAGGTACCCCATTAGATCTAACTCACCCGAGGTTGCCAAGCCACAGACAACTTGTTTGTCACTCTAACTCACCCGAACCGCGATAATTCGGGCTACTTAATCAATATCGCTCCAACTCACCCGAACCGTGACCAATTCGAGCTACTTAACCTCGGTACTAGGTATGCATATGCATCATCAAATGCATAACAACTCAAGTGCCTTAATCAGCACATAAGTCACAAGAATAACAAGAGATCAATCCTCAAATAATTCACAATAAATGATATCAGATATCAAGCCGGCAAGCTCTACAACATAAGTTAAAATCAATAATACCCATAACATATGGCCGACAGGACTCTGTATGAAATAATATAAGATAATCCATGGACCATATTAGGCCAATCATGCTCAAACCATAACAATCGAGCCAATCAGGCTCTTTACCACATAACACATTTAATTTTTTTATAAATTAACTTAAAAAAATGAATGCAAACTTGTCGAGGATCCACACTTCCCACGAGAGGAGGCTGTCCGGAATTATCAACTCACAAGAAAATGATTAACTCTCTCCAGAATTTAAAGTTGATCCCTTGCCCTTCGTCGATGGTTCTTTACCTCAACGTAACTTAGACACCACCTAGAATGAGAGTTGTAAGAGAGAATTTGATCAGCAAGGGTTTCTCCTCTTCATTATCTATTTCCCCACTTTTGTTTTTTCTTTTCACGTTCTTTTTTTTGTTATTATGAAATATGATGTAGCCTTAACAATAATATATATGTCATTTAAGTGGGCTGGCCTTTGGGCCACAAAATAAATAAATTTTGGGCTAAAAAAATTCTAGTTGTGGCTAAGACATTATAAGGTATCCCCTCCTCTAAAAATTTTCGTCCTCGAAACATAAACGTACTTTGAGATGAAAAGAGATTTGGATGTTGTTGAGGCATGACTGACTCTGGTTCCCATGTTTCTTCTTCAATTCGATCACTTCTCCATAGAACTCTCACCATAGGAATGGATTTATTACGAAGCATTTTCTCTTTGGCGATCTACAATTTGAACAGGTTGTACTTCGTAAGATAGATTTTCCTTTAATACAATTGGAGGATATTCGAGCACATGCGAAGGATCTGGTTCATATTTTCTAAGCATAGAGACATGAAAGACATCGTGAATCTTTGACAATTCCAATGGTAGCTCAAGTAAGGAGTCCATCATCCCGAATTTGAAATTTCATTTCTTTTTCTTGATTTAGCTTCGCCATCTTCTATTGTAAATGAACATCGTGTAATTGTCTTTCTCGAATTTGCTCGAACAAGGTAGGTCTAACCTCGAATTTAGCGATTAAAGCAGAATTATTAGATCTTTCACAATCGAGTGAAATGTGCAATGATTTAAATTGCTCCAACATAAGAAGATAAAAAGATCGAATCGAAGCAAGTGAGGCAGAAGACTTTCTACTCAGAGCATCTGCAACAACGTTCACCTTGCCAGGATGATAATCGATGACTAAGTCATAGTCACTAATCAACACCATCCATTGCCTTTGCATGAGGTTGAGTTCCTTTTGTGTGGTGATATACTTTAAGCTCTTGCGATCAATGAAAACCCGACAAGTTGCACCATAAAGATAGTGCCTCCATATTTTTAACGCAAAGATGATTGCAGACAACTCTAAATCGTGTGTAGGATAATTTTCTTTGTTCTTCTTCAATTGCCTTGAAGCGTAGGCAATAACCTTTCCTTCTTGCATGAGAACGCATCCTAATCCTTGTCTCGAGACGTCGCTATAAATGGTAAATTCTCCAATCGCTAGGTCTGGCAAAGTAAGAATATGAGCTGAAATGAGTCGCCTTTTAAATTCATGAAATGCTTCCTCGCATTCTTCATTCCATTCAAATTTTATCCCTTTTCGAGTCAATTTAGTCAAAGATGAAGCCAACAACGAAAAGTCTTTGACAAACCGTCTATAATATCAAGCTAATCCCAGAAAACTATGAATCTCTATCACGTTCTTTGGACGCTCCCAATTTAGTATAGCTTGAATCTTCGCTGGATCGATGTAGATTCCTTCTTTAAAAATGCGATAACCCAAAAAGCTTACCTCACGAAGCCAAAATTCACACTTCGAGAATTTAGCATAAAGCTAATTTTCTCTGAGAATGTTCAGAGCAATTCTTAGATGATGAGAATGCTCGTCGTCTGATTTAGAATAAATAAAAACGTCATCAATAAAGACAATGACAAACTTATCTAAGTACGGCCAAAAGACCCAATTCATAAGATCCATAAAAGCTGCAGGAGCAATTGTGAGTCCAAAAGGCATAACACAGAATTTGAAATGACCGTATCTGGTTCGAAAAGCAGACTTAGGGATATCAGATTCCCTAATCCTGAGTTGATGATAACCAAATCGCAAATCAATTTTTGAGAACACAGTTGCTTCTTGCAATTGATCAAACAGATCATCAATTCTTGGAAGAGGATATTTGTTCTTGATTGTCACCTTGTTCAATTGACGGTAGTCGACACATAGGCGAAATGATTCGTTTTTCTTCTTAACAAAAAGAACTGAAGCATCCCACGGAGATGTACTAGGTCATATGTACTCCTTCTCTAATAATTCTCCAAGTTGTTTTTGGAGTTCCTTGAGTTCAGCTGGCGACATTCGATATAGAGTAATCGATATAGGTGTAATTCCAGAAAGTACGTCAATAAAAAAATCGATCTCTCGATTTGGAGGCTGTCCTGGTAAGTTTTCGGGAAAGACATCAGAAAATTTATTCACGATCAGGATGTCATCTAGTTTAGTCTCAGAAAGAGAAGTATCGATGACAAATGCCAAGAATGCCTCACAACCCTTACGCATTAATTTATGCGCATACAACATTGAAATAAAAGAGAGCGATCTCGTTTGAAGTTCACCTTCAAAAACAAGTTCTGAGAATTCTGGTCTACGAAAAGTAACAAGTTTCTCATGGCAGTCGAGAATTGCATGATGAGAAGAAAGTCAATCCATGCCAAGAATAACATCGAGATCGATCAAAGGCAATTATATCATTTCAGCCTCTAGAATGACTTCTTTAATCTTCAATGGACAACCAAGAAACACCAAATCACGAATTAGATGCTCTCCAAGAGGGGTATGAACTATGATTCCAGATGACAAATGAGAGATAGATTAATTTAAGATCGCAGCAAGATCATCCCGGATATAAGACCTATCAGAACCTGGATCAAATAAAGCATAGACCTGGTGGTCTTAAACAACTACATGGTTTAAAGAAGCAAGATTTGGTGAGATTGTGATTTAAAAGTTCGGAAAGATAAAATTTCTTACGAACGTTTTATTCATAATCAAGTGGCATAACAAGGCGGGGTTAGATCTAGCATGTGAAAATACTCGGATTATAAATTACCTGTCATAACCTTCGGATCTGAGCGAGCCTCTTCCTGGAAAATATAAAATACTCTAGTTTGATTCCTTCCTTGTATAGGTGATCGAGTACTAGGGCCGCTTGTGGCATCAGGCATTCTGGTAGCTGCGGATCAAGTATCTCTGGGTGTAAAATATATTAGTCTACCACGAGACTGACCAGAATTCTGACCGCTCGGTCCCATAAGCTGAGGACAAGAACCTCGCATATGCCCTGCTGTCGACACTGAAAACATACCTGAGGAGCCTTGCAGAGGCCGTCGTGATATTTTAAGCAATTCTGGCACTTGTGGTTTTCACCAACCGATCCCGAGATATTGCTCCCGCCTCTATTAAATTGCTCCCGAGGCTGAGAAAAACTAATAGATACCAAACTTAGTACGCTATGCAAAGATCCCACACCCCTATACATCTTCGATGTATTTTCTGGAAATGCGCTCCCTTGCCTTTTCTTTTGAGACCGCTCTGCAAACTTATGTCTCACCTGAACTAAACTTTCTACCCTTAGGGCTTCTTCTGCGAGCTTGTCAAGACTCTCGTACTTGTCTCCGGACTTGATATGATCTCGAATATTTAGATTAAGACCATCTTCAAATCTCTTGCATAAGTCTCTTGTCGTATATGACTCAAGAGCAAATTCTCGCAATTCAAGAAACTTACTTTCGTACTCCACAACCGACATAGTACCTTGAAAGAGGTTGAAGAACTCCTTTCTCTTCTGATCCTTGATGTACTGAGAGAAGAATCGATCTTTGAGTCGTTCCACAAAGATAGGCCACATAATAGTAACTGAAAATGTCTCTTTTAGATTCTGCCACCATCGTTGTGCGTCTGGGCCTAACAGCTTGGTCGCAATGAGCACACGATAACATTCTTCAATCATCAAAGTATCAAAGGTCTCCGTAATCTCCTTTAACCACGTGTCTGCTTTAGAAGTATCTCTTGCACCGTCAAATTTTGAGGTTGCCATGTTCTCAACTTCTTTCACCAAATTTGGCATAAAAAGTGCGCCTCGAGAAGTAGAACCTCCTAAAGCCATTTCTAGAATAGAAATTGGTACATGAGATGTAGGTCGAACCAGTTCATTAGCACGAAGAACATCCTTAGTGACAGTCGTAGTCGTAGGTGGTGGAACACCATGTACTCGAATGTGATCATAATACAACTGGTACTGCTCTGGTGTCATCATGTGCTCAACACGCAACTGGACCCGTGGTTGCTCTACCTGGGTAACCGGCACCATATGATCAGAATTGATAGGGTTCATAAACATCGGATGAATGGCATAATAAGAAAAAACATGTCATCGAGGTCTACGAGGGACATAAGAGAATAGAGGACTCGGAGGATCACGAGGAGCGTGTCCTCGACCTCGATGACGAACTGGAGGTGCCATAATGACTGAAAGAAAGAAAGAAAAAAATGCAAAGTCAACATCAAGGAAATACGATAGCTTAGAATGACATAGAAACAAAATTGGATCTGTTCGCTCGACTCGAAAAGAATGAGAATCATATAACCAGGCTCTGATACCAAGAAATTATCACGCCCCGACCACAGACGGAATGTGACAAGCGCCACGTTAATCATAAATTTTGTGGGATGGGTACACTCCACTCCCCGAAAATTTATAGAAAACGTAAGGCATGCTATCAAGTACCTGAAGAACTGAACAACTGATAACAACGGGTACAACCCGAGGACATCACTTCATAACGTATTAACAAGGATTTGGAAAGATACAAGATACAACGATGTAACTCAGTCTGAAGAAAATATACATGAGCGATATAACATCGCGAAAGTATAAAAAGAACATCAAGGGGGTCACTAAATATAAACTATACAATCTCGCCAATAGATCCGTCAATTTTGACACAAAAAGAAAAGTACCCAAAGCACTGATCAGATGGCGAGCAAACGAGGCAAACCTCCAACCAAAAAGATATCAACTGCCTGAAAAAGAAAGGAATAATGGGGGTGAGTAAAACCACTAGCTCAGTGAGGTGATAAACTGGTCACCCCAACCCTTATATGAAGCATGTACTCACTTTCGCAGCTCATAACATAAAATCCAATATTTCATTCCACATCAATTATTTCTTACTCAATATACAAATTAACAAAAATAAAATCTATTTACGCATTTACGAATAACACAATTGGTTCAAACAACATGTTATCATATAAAAGATGTGTGGGTAGCCAATATTCTCCTCGAACTGAGCTCTCCGTCGAGAGTCAGTCCGAGCCCATCACCGTTACTCTAGACAAAATGCATGTTAATGTTCTTTCTCAACGCACATTAAATGCTAAAATTCATAATTCAATATCGATGTGATCCCTGAAATGATCAAACATATATGACATGCATATCCCACACCAGTGACGTTGACTGAGCCTATAATAGATTGATCCATCTAACGATCACCTTCCAGAGTATTAGTATTTGGCAAAGGACAGGTGCCCCGTTAGATCTAACTCACCAGCGTTTGCCAAGCCATGGACGACTTATTTGTCACTCTAACTTACCCGAACCGCGATAATTCGGGCTACTTAATCAATGTCGCTCCAACTCACCCGAACCGTGATCAATTCGGGCTACTTAACCTCGGTACTAGGTATGCATATGCATCATCAAATGCATAACAACTCAAGTGCCTTAAACAGCACACAAGTCACAAGAATAACAAGTGATCAATCCTCAAATAATTCACAATAAATGATATTAGATATCGAGCCGGCAAGCTCTACAACATAAGTTAAAATCAACAATACCCATAACATATGGCCGACAGAACTCTGTATGAAATAATATAAGATAATCCATGGACCATATTAGGCCAATCAGGCTCAAACCAGAACAATCGAGCCAATCAGGCTCTTTACCACATAACACATTTAATTTTCTTATCAATTAACTAAAAAAAATGAATGCAAACTTGTCGAGGATCCACACTTCACACGAGAGAAGGCGTTCCCAAATTATCAACTCATAAGAAAATGATTAACTCTCTCCGGAATCTGAAGTCGGTCCCTTGCCCTTCGTCGATGGTTCTTTACCTCAACGTAACTTAGACACCACCTAGAATGAGAGTTGTAAGAGAGAATTTGATCAGCAAGGGTTTCTCCTCTTCATTCTCTATTTCCCCGCTTTTGTTTTTTCTTCTCACGTTCTTTTTTTTTTGTTATTATGAAATATGATGTAGCCTTAATAATAATATATATGTCATTTAAGTGGGCGGGTCTTTGGGCTACAAAATAAATAAATTTTGGGCAAAAAAAATTTTAGTTGAGGCTAAGACATTATAGTAACAGCTGGTGACACGCACATCTCGGAGGAAGCAGGCATATTCAAGTAATTAACGTAATGTTCATTTCCTTTTCTCATACAATTAAAATCATTTGATTAAATTATCAATGATTTAAAATTATTAAAGTGAAAGTAATGCTTAAAATATAATATGATCATTAAAAAAAATCAAAAGTGATAAATAAAATTCAAAAGTGATACACTTATTATTGAACTATTTCATAAAAATTTCATAAATTAATTAGAATGTGGTAATATTTTTTTTATAAAAAAATAATATTGAACAAGGAGAAGTAATATTCGACTAATCAAATTATTTCACAAATGATTTGTAAGAAAGATAAAAGGTGATAACATTTTAATCAAAAATGATATTTAATTAAAGAAAAGTGATACACGTTCAATTATATTATTTAATGAAAATTTTATAAGATATATAAAAAGTGATAACATTTTTAATAAAAAATAATAACATTTTCAATCAAAAGTAATACTCATATTTGATTAAGAAAAAGTGATGCACATCCAATCATAATACTTATTTAATAAAAAATTTATAAGACAGATGGTGATAACATTTTTAATAAAAAATGATACATGATCAAAGAAAAGTGATAAAAATTCAATTAAATTATTTAATGAATAATATATTTTTTCATATATATAAAAAGTGATAATATTTTTAATAAAAAGTTATACCTGATAAAGAAAAAGTGATAACTATTTAAATGAACGGAATAATTACTTGTAGGTACAAACTTCCTATGTATAATTATGTTAAGATATATCCATAAAAATAAATTATTATTAGGTACAATTTTTAGAGTTAAAATTCCAAATTTATCCTTAATTAAAATATATCTCAATAATATCTCTTCCACTCTCAACGTATTTCACTTTAAGATTTCTTGACTTGCCATAATGAATTATAATTAATTCCCATGAATTCCTATTCATGTTGTTAGAAACCCCTTGACTTGCCATAATGAATTATGATTAATTCCCATGAATTCCTATTCATGTTGTTAGAAACCCCCAAATAAATCTGCATTTCGTGCAGAAAAATATCATTAATTGCGAGAATTGGAAGATAAATATGCATTTCGTGTAATTTCGTGCAGAAAATTAACTACATAAAAAATCTGCATTTCATGCAGAAAATTAACTATTAAAAAATCTGCATTTCGTGAAAAAAAAATCAACTAAACCTCATTCAAATTGCATTTTTTTTAACCGGAATTTGGATTTCGTGAAAAAAAATCAACTTAACCCCAACCAAATTTGCATTTTTAACTAAAATCTACATTTCGTGCAGAAAAATCTGCATTTAAAATCTAAATTTGGATATTAGGGCAAAAAGGGAAATACATACATAAATTTTGTAGTTAGTAGTAAGAGTTAATTTAGAATGTATCTATCAGTTAATTACGCTTAGGGAGTGTAGTGGATAGTAACCAACCCTTAATTTAATTTATATAAACCTTATGTTTTTGGTTTTTGACAAAGATTTACACGAGAACGACTCACGAATCATATCTCGTGTGGTCAAATATAAACCTTTTAAAATCTTGAGGATCCACGTGCTACAGCCAACCTGATAATGTCAAAATACATGCAAGCCGGCTACCTTAAGGGAGGATTACTACTAGGTACACAAAAAAACCCTAAATTACTATGAGATACAAACATACAAAAGTATTACTAATAGGTACAAAAATATATAGTGATATTCCAATATTACCCCTATTAATGTGCTGCACATAAATATTGTGTGCAGCAAAAGTTCATGTGCAGCAAAGTGTGTGCAGCAAAAAAAGTGTGTGCAGGAAAAAAAAAGTGTGTACAGCAAAAAAATGTGGTGGTCCGGCGGCGGCGGTCCGGCAGCTTTTCCGGCGGCGGCAGTTTTTCCGGCGACCAGTTTTTTTTTTTTCTTTTTTTTTTTTGGACGAACAGTTTTTCCGGCGACCAGCTGCCGGAGCTCCGGCGGCGGCGGCGCGGCAACTTTCCGGCGACCAGTTTTTTTTTTTTTTTTTTTTTTTTTTTTTTTTTTTTTGACGAACATATTTTCCGGCGATCGGCCGCCGGAGCTCCGCCGGCGGCGGCGGTCCGGCAGCGGCAGCGGTGGTCCGGTGGTGGGTGGAGGTTGGGGTTAGTGTTTTAAAGGTATATGGGTTTAGGGGTATATTTGGTATTTTACTTTAATATTTTGTATTAAATAATAATTATTTTAAATCAATGTATCTAGTAGTAATTAGGGGTACAAAGTGTGTACCTATCAGTAATTATTTCTTAAATTAAATTAAATTAATTGAATATAGATTGGTCTATATTATATGACAAAAAATCAGACATTATAAATATGAGACTTTGTGAAACCTGTTAAAGTATGTTTATTATATAGATAAAATATATTTAGATGTTTTTAAAGTATGTTTTCAAAAGTATGATATATATATAATGGATTAAAGTGATTTTAAGGTATTATAATATAATTCATTATTAACATACTGTAACAACAATTAAACATACTTTACCTATATAATAAACATACTTCAATACTCATATATGACAACATAACATATACTCCAGTTAAGTTATCCTATGTTGGATCACAAATCATAAAACATTAATACACATGATTTGATTTGAAATAACAAATAATTTTATCACTATGATATGGCCAAACAACCATTATAACTGATTAAGTGCAAAGAATCATGACGAAAATGAGCTTAATTTTGTTTGAATTCCTCATTTTATAAGGATTCCTCCTCCATCCACACGAACATGAACGAAAAGAATCGCGTTCAACCCACGACTAATTCTCATCTTTTCATCACTATATCTGCACCACCAATTAGTCTTGTGATGAGACATCTTCATGAAACAAGTTTTATCAATTTAGAAAAGAATATATTAATATTCTTACAGGAGTTCCAATGTGAAGTTGGTTTGCATTTCAGTTGGAATCCCATATGGACCACCTACAATTGCTGCATCATCCATTGTCACTTCATAACTGTTGACCCCTGATTTTCTTCATGCCACATGCAATTATACGTTATAAATAAATTAAATTTGTGATAATTATATATAAAGAACATGGATTAAAGAATATTAATCCTTACACGTATCTTCCAGTCATGGAGAATTTGACACCCAATAAAATATCCACCAGGAATTTTATACCACCATTCGGCCTGATGATCTTCATCTCATATAATAATTAAGATGTAATAAGATAGAATCATTATGGAAAATTAATATAATTAATTAATTCAAACAAGAGAAGAAGGGAAATTGGAACAATGAAAGATTCACCTGCTTTCCCATTAAACCATTTGCAGCATTCTCTATCCAACTTTCAGTCACTTCCTGCAGTTACAACACACACATTACAAAACACATCATGAATTGGTTATCACTTCTTATCCGTCTCACGAAAGTCATTCCGTGAGACGATCTTACACAAGTCTTTTTTTTTTTGTTTTTTTAATTAATGCAAATAATTAACTAGTACCTGGGAACTCCAGATCATTAGCCACTCTCCTTCAAAAAGTTCCAATTCTGCCTCACCGCTACTTTGATTTGAAGTGATTAACTTATCAATAGCCTGCCAATGTTAAGTCATAGTGTCAATTAAACTTTTAAAATTAAAGAAAAAATTAAAGTTAAGTCATAGTGTCAATTACCTCTCTCACTTCAGCTCCAGTACCATTTGAAATGGCAGACAACAATTTTTGCCTTTGATCGGTTTCTTTTTGCAGCACGAAAGTGGTTCCCTGCACTATAGCATTAGCAGATGACACACAAGCTCGTCTCTAATAGCTTAAGCTTTTAAACCAACCTTATTTCCTCGGGATATACGAAGGTTCCCGGATGGGGATAAATAAGTAGTGTCCAACCAGCCCTTGGCTTCATCTCCAAGAAGCCTAAAAGGGACAGGGTATGGAACTTTGAATGGAAGAAATTTAAACGAAAAGGCCGCCCGGTCGAACCGGAAGAGTATCCGTTTTTCATCCTTGATCAATGCCACTGCCTGCATATATATGCAACACAATATGAATTCTTCATGAAAAAATTCACTGCAACTAATCCAAGTATTACTTGTTAGAGTTAAAATGCATTTTTAGTCTCATAACTTTTGCCAAATTCGATTTTCGACTCAAATTACTTAAAATTTTCGATTTAGTCCTGTAGCTATTTCAAAATTTTAGATTTCGTTCCAAAATTAAATTTTCGTTGCAAATCATCCCATAACTCCTTAAAATTTTTCAAAATCGTCTCAAATTAACTCTTAAATTTTTTTAAAAATTGTATCAAATTTTAGAAGCTTCCAAATTTTGGGACGGTTTTGAAAAATTTTCAGGAGTTATGGGATGATCTGCGACGAAAATTTAATTTTATGACGAAATCTAAAATTTTGATATACCTACGGGACTAAATCGAAAATCTTAAGTAATTTGAGACGAAAATTGAATTTAGCAAAAGTTATGGGACTGAAAATGCATTTAACTCAATTTTTTATTAATATATACTCTTATCTGTCTCACGGAAATCTATCTTAAGACGATCTCACATAAGTGTTTACTATATATATATATACACACCTCAACTTTCAAGTGTGCAGTTGCAGAGAAATGAACGATGTTGGAGACTCGTGGATCATTAGTTCGAAGATAGACTTCCTGATACACACTGAACGAGTCTACCCCAACAAAAGTCCTCTGCAATACAATTTACAAATATAAATAATTAGATGACATATGGATTAGGCAGTGAGTAGCTAGCGAGTTAGTAACTCAGTGCTATCATGTTACCTGAATCGGGGAAGCTGTTGCAGGTCTTGTTGTGAACATCAACTGCCAACGTCCTTCAATTAAGCTTGAACCTGTCTATTCATTTTATTTATGTAACCAAACTATTTTCTGGAATTTTCTATTCTCTCTACATATAAATCTTCCGTTTGCACCGATAGTAGGAAAAAGTGATAACTTTTTAGGGTATTATGGTATTTTTTTATAATAAATAAATTATTTTTTGTTTCGCATTATTTAAGAAAAAATTAATTTTTGGCTAATTTTATTGCTTTTAAGGATAATATGATATTTTAAGGTAATAAATAATGTATAAAATATGTTATGCCCATTAAAAAGTGATGACAATTTTTAATAGTGTGCAAAGACTTGTGTGAGACCATTTCACAAAAGTTATTTAATGAGACAGATAAAAAAGAGTAAATTAATTTATGAAAAGTGATAATGGTGATGTAAACTACTACTCCGTTCCTTTCCTGAAGATCGTTCAATCTTTTCTTATTTGTTTGTCTTACATAATTGTTTATCCCCAAAAAAAATATATCATTCTGATCTAAAACCTCAAAATTAAACATTAATTTAAAAAATGTCATTCATTTTTTCTATACATTAGATACTTTATACTTTATTTATTATCTAAAATACCATATAACCCCCAAGAGGCAATAAAATTAGTCAAAAAATAATATTTTCTTCATATCCGTAGTATAGCAAAGGTGAACGATTTTAGGAGACGGAGGAAGTATTACATAAAATAAAAGTGATAATATTTTAAAAGAAAATTAATCATAACATCTTTAATAAAAAGTGATAATTAATTACGAAGGCGTAAAATGGTCTCATACTCATTATTTTTTACCTGTCTCATAAATAAATCACTCTCCAAAAAAGAAAAAGACACTTAATTAAATAATAGTATAATACACTTTAATTTTAAAATTATCACTCATTTCCATTTAAAAAAAACTTATTTTAATTAATTTATTATTATCTTAAAATATAAAACCACCCTTACTAAATTTAAAAACAGAGTTTCTTAAACTCACAATTTACAGAAACGGTGAAATTCAGAGTGCAAGGAAAGAAGTATGATCTTATACAATTGGTATAACGACTTACAGGATCCGGGACACCCTTTAAATCTTCCAACGTCTTCACGGCTCTTTCCACTTCCTGTAAAAGATAAAATACACACATATATATAGTTCATATAATAATAGTAATAATTAATTCAAAATCTGAACATAGTTGTTATTCATCATTTAAAAGTTTATAATTTAGGCAAATATATATTTATTGTGCAGTTGCATATAAAATTATGCGCTAGTTAATAATTTATATTTTATTATATTCTTAAATTTTGATATTTAATTTTAGAATATAATATTTATTAATTTACACGGTGTAATTATAATTTTACCATTGTGGTTTAAATTATATTCATGGTGTATCTCACCATAATAATTTGAGATATATTTAAAAATATGAGTTGATATTAGGTGCACCCGGGTGCAAGGGTGCATTCATATGTATATAACTTTTTATTCTATTTTGTATATGTATTTCTTAATAATTGTATACTTTTTTCACATTAAGTTTTTCATTAAAAAAACTAACATCCATATGTTTATAACTTTTTATTCAATAGTGTATACATGTTTTTTAATAATTGTATATTTTTTTACACTTAATTTTTTATTAAAAAAAACTAATATTTAAATTGTATACATTTTTATTCATAATTGTATATATTTTTGGTCTCTTGTAAGTCTTATTGGCCCAACAAACAGGCCTATTATATAGGGAGTTGGTCTCTTGTGAGACGGGTTATTGGTGAGACGGATGTGAGACGGGTCAACCCATCACTAAAGTATGCTTATTTGTGGTTAAAGTGTGCTTATTTGTGGTTAAAGTATGTCGATAATAAATCAAATTATAACACACTAACATCATACTTTAATACATAATCCAACATACTTTAAAAAACATACATTAACAACCATTTAACATACTTTATTTAAATAATCAACATACTTTAACACGTCTCACAAACCGTCTCATGAAGGTAGCGTCTCACAAGAGACTTTGTCTTATATAGGCCCTCCGTCTCATACTTAAGTGTAAAGATAAGTATGGGACAGATGGAGTATAATTTATTATTTTTGAAGTGCTTGAATATGAAGACAGTGACCATTTATCTTTTATTCATTGTTTTACGAATTATTTGATAAATTTAAACTCCATTTGTCTTGTAATGAAGTTTGATGTTATTGTAGATTCATAATATAAGAAAAATTACTTTTTAACTTACTTTTAAGATAGTTTGATATTTTTAGATAATGAATAAATTATAAAGTACTCCAAATTATATGAATTGGAGAAGATAAAAATTTTATAATTAAAATTTATTATGGGGTTGTTAAATTTCGTGTTCTTTTTATTTGAAATGTGAGATTGTTTATAAAACTAAAAAAATTACTACAAGTGTGAACTTTGTACATGGAGAGGAGGGAGTATTGTTTATTTATTCTTTAGAGTAATATTCATTTTATTAAATGATAAATAAGTTATGGGATACTCTCTTATGATATCGTATTTGTGAGATAGATTGATCAATTATTAAAATATGATTTTTATACAGATAAAATATGTTTATTGGTAATTAAAATATAGTCAGTAATTAATCATACACTTTATTATCATACTTTAATAAATCATTAATGAGCATAATGTGTAGCATTAAAAGGGAAGTTTGATAGATAGATTAGGTGACCTGTAGTTGTGAAGGCGAGGTGGAGCGACCACGGCCTTGGATACCAATTAAAGCATCCAGGAGTGGCTTTTCTTCTGGAGTAAAACCCGCCAATAATGCTCCCTCCCCCACCAAGCCGGAGCACCTCACTCCGGCGGATGGACGATGGGTCATATTAATCCGACCGGAGGGTATTTTCGGAACTACAAGCGGAGGCCGGAGTCGGATAATTGCCGCTGCTTCCAAATGCGCCATTTGAATACTCCTAAAGAGAGAGAGATTGTTTAGTTTAAATGGTGGAATGAAGTGAAGGAGTAAAGAGATGAGAAGATTTTTTCTTTCTTTTTGTTTAAGGGTGGATGGTTGTGAATTCACATAATATGCATATGTGGCTGTGGCTCCCTGCATTCCTTTAACTTTCACCCATCACTTATTCGTGTATTCCTATCAATATTACTTCCTCCGTCCCGGGTATTTTTACCCGTTTGTACGGGCATGGAGATCAAAATATTTTATTTTTTTAATATATAATGTAAGAGAAAGTAGGGATAAATTAGTAATTTAAAAAGAAAAAGTGAATAAAGTTATTGAAAATGATGAATAAAGTGTAAGAAAGTAATTAAAGTTGTTGGGATTGTAAAAAGTAAGTAATAAAATATTATGTATTTTTGCCAAAAATGGAATGGGTAAAAATACGTGGGACACCCCAAAATAGAAAGTGGGTAAAAATACGTGGGACGGAGGAAGTATGATTCTTTTTAACTTGCGCTACAAACAAATGTGACTCTTTAAATCAACCTGGAAGAGTATTTTGATTGAGTGTACCACTCTCTCTTGTCTCCCCACATTTTTATGTATTTTCATTTTGAGTGTTTTATAAAAAAAAGTTACATTTCTCTTTATAGTAAATAGGGATGTAATCAAACCAAATCGTTCGCGAACTATTCGAGTCTCGATTTGATTAAATGTTCGTTCGAATTCGTTCGTTAACCTTAACGAGCCAAACCAAACTTGAATTTTGGGTTCGAATAGTTTATCAAACCAAACTCAAGCCTAAGGGTATTCGGCTCGAAAGCTCGCGAACATATTCGTTTATGGGCTCGCTAATGGCTCGCAAACGTGTTCGTAAATTTTATAGTTATTCTTTAGAATTATATATTACTATTTATTTATTAATATTCAATAATTAAATATTTTATATTAAACCACACAAATATGATAATAACTTAAGTGATTATTTAAATATTTAAATACTTTTTACCATTTATTATTATATTTTATTAGTTTGTTTATTTAATATTATGAGTAACATTAAATGTTTATAAATGAAACATTCTTTTAATATCCAGACACAAAATTATTTAAATGTTCATGAAAATATATTCATAAACAAGTTACTTTATGTGGTCGTGAACATGTTCGCGAGTCTTAACAAATAGTTTGAGTTCGAGCTCGAGTTCGATATTTTTTTTCTTGACGAGTTCGAGCTCGGGCTCGAGTTCGATAATTTCTTAACAAACGATCCTTAAACCTAGTAGTGTTCGACTCGGCTCGATTCGATTACATCCCTAATAATAAATGGATTCACACAAATATTTAAATATCTCAATGGGCTCACAATACTAAACTAATACAATTATCAACTGTATATTAAAATATTATATCTCTCATCTCAATAATTTTTATGTATTTTCATTTTGGACGTTCCATAAAAAAAAAGGTTTACATTTCTCTTTATAGTAAATGAGACTCACAAAATATTTAAATATCTCAATGGGCCCACAATACTACACTAATACAATTATCAACTGTATATTAAAATATTGGGTAATTTTGAGGTGCACCGGTGCACCTAAGGGTTAATGGTGTAATTTATGGTATAATAATAATTACATAAATTAAAAAGTAAGTTACTAATTAAAATCTAAGGGTTGAGATTAATTGTTTTAAATTTTAATGAGTTAGATCTTACAGATGCACCAGGTGTACCCTAGTAAGACTCTAAAATATTATATATCTCATCTCAATACACATTATAATATTATATTTCTTAATCCTCATAAAAAACAAACACAAACATTTTAATGGGACATAGGAAGTAGTATATTTGTTGAGTTTCCATTTGTTACATTGTAATATATTTTGAGGTATTTCTTACACCTCGTCTATTTTTGTTTTGGATTTATGTGGAATTTTGAATTTTAGATTTGAAACTGATGTGCTGTCGCCGGCACCCAAAAATAATACTTATAAAATTTCCGAACAAATCCACTAAAATATAGTAGGATGAGTACGGGTCGAACCCAAGGGAGTAATTGAATTTAAATTGAATTTATGTGTTTTCAAATGAGTAACCGGAGGGGGGGTTTGGATTGAATTAACAACTAATAAACATGAAAATAATTAATTAAAATAACAAACATAAAATTAAATAATAGAACAAATAAAATAACAACATAGTCCAAGGATTTGATCCCCTCTCATATCCTAATTCATAAAATCGCAAGAATTAAACATGCAAACAATTATACAAACTCAAATTCCTAGGCTAATGGTACGACCAAATTAACCCGAATGTTCATCATCAATTAGGGTACGACCACTAAATTGAACTATTTACGAGTGACCCTATGGATTCGAACTCGCAAATGCATTAAGACTCCAAACATAGAATTACTAGGCTACGAAAACCGGCTAGGAATCATACAACCTATATCCTATTACACCTAGAGGGAATTATCTCTATTTGCTACTTAATTCACTCCTCACAACAATTACGGATTGTGGATCACGAAATAGCGTTAAACAATTAAATAATTAAATTAGATGGCCAGACTAAAATAATTATCAAAATGCTATTAAGAACATCAAAGCATGTAATAGAATAAATTTATATAAAAGTTGGCAATATAAAATTCAAAACAATTAAAATAAATAATTCATGGGAGGTTCACCACCCTCGGACTAGAAACGAAATTACATAATCAAAATTAAATTCAAAATAAATTAGAACATAAAACCGTGTTCTTCATGGTGGAACTCCTTCAATCTGCGTTCTACAATCTGTCTTCTCCTTCTGTTCGTGTTCTGCTCCTGTCTTCATGTTAATCTGCTCTTTAATTAACGTGTTCTGCAGCCCCAAAAATAACGTGTATCTGCTCCCATAAATATCTCTATCTTGATCCCCAAGTAATCTTGTTTGATCTCTTTCCTTACTTATCTCTTCCTAAAATATCTCAAGGATCTTTTCTTTTCTTGTTGACTAATCTATCGTGACTTTTTCACATGATACGGGCCTGATTTTAGCTGATCTCTTCGCTGGAATTTAAGAGACAATATGAGAATATGTCCAACAATACTTTCCTTATTTATGCTGAATTTTCGCAGTCTCTTCTGACACTGATGGGGTCAGTGTCAGTCAATTTGGCAGCAACGAATTTCCTGCACAAAACATCCCGTTTCACATCAATTTGTATCATTAAATCCTCAATTAACCAAAGACAAGATAAGTCAATTTAGCACCCTAATAAGCATATAAGTTAATCAAATAAACATGAATTTCAACCAAATAATTATGCTAAATTATGACTTATCAAATCTCCCCACACCCAAACCTTTGCTTGTCCTCAAGCAAAACAAGACCAAGACAAAGCATAGAAAAAATGACAATCATTTGCAAGTGATAGCAAAACAATGACACTTCCAAGAGAGATCAAACAAGATACACCAAATACAAATGAGTGGTAGAATGTCTCACAAATATTTGCAACTTATGTAAGATAAAGAAGTTAAGAATTCATGGCTTCACAATGGTTTTACTCAATAACGCTCAAGTATATAAGTGGGTAGCAAAACACTCAAAATTAAACAAGACAAGACATTACCATAAGCTTGCTCCCAAATCAAATCTCCACCAAGTTCAATAAGCATTGCGCAAATATCAAAAGGACTTTTAAATGGTTGTAATGGGGCTTGGGATAAGGTAGGATGAAAAGAATTAGAAAGGCTAAATTTACCACTTTGCAAATGTGTACATCAAGAAAGAACATCAAAATGATGCATCATGCCATTCTCAATTTCTTCCACATCCACTCCTTCATTTTCTTTTGATAAATCTCTGAATTTTATCAACACATCCAACTACCCACACCTGTTTCTTCTCAAAATTTCGAAAAGCAGGGGCAACACTGAAGGGTTCAGTGTCTTTACAGAAAAATTCTGCACAAATTTCAGCATCGTTTTTGCTCATTCTTTCCGCCTCCAAATTTTTTTCTTAATGACAATCATTTTTTTTTTCAATCTTCCATTCTTCCTTTTCTTTTCCCTTTTTTTTCTTTCCTTTCTCCATTTTTTTGCTTTCTCCAATTTTTTTTCTTTCTCTTAACCATCATCTCCCCTTCACCATCAATTCAACCACCAAAAATATTTTTCAATGAATTCCACAATTTGCAAATAGTAAGGGGTTCAATCGGAAGAGTTCAAGAAAGAAAATGGAATATGGCTATTTTATATGTTCATTCATCAAAGAAAAGACTAGGCTCAAAGTGGCTCTCCTAAAAGATTTATATGATTAGGTAGGTAAAACGAAGGCCAAAATACGGCTTGCCTAGGTGCCTTTATCATTTAATTACACATGCTCAAATGTAAGATCTCAAAATATATTCAAAGAGCAAGTTCTAGAATGTACATATCAAGTCCAATTTGCACTCAATCAAGAAAAATATAGAGCTTATATAGATGATAGCTCTTCAAGGCTCAAAGCTCACAAGAATATGGATCATTTGCCATGAATTCTCAAATAAAAATTATTCCACATTCGTCACAAAAATAACAAGACAAATCCAACAACTCACAAGCAAAGGTACATCAAATCCAACTCTCTTGTCATGCCAAAAATTTCACATATCAAAGCACAATTTCACCATAAATCCAATACCAACTTCTCATGTGCACAAATGTAAAAATATGATTTCAAATGAAATACTATATGCACATCTAATTAAAATAAAATTGCAACTTTAAATACCACTCAATACACCAAATCTACCCACACCTAATCGTTTGCTTGCCCTCAAGCAAACAAACACAATAAAATTTAAAGGTAAATCAAGTGCAAGAGTGGAAAGAAGTCACCGAGTTAAACTTCATTTTAGACCACAAGTAGGAATTTTTCTCTTTTCTCCAAAAATGTCATCAACATAACCTGAAAATTAGCACACACCAAAAGAACAAGATTAATTATTAAGAAAATAAAATTAAAAATAAAAATAAGAACCTATGTTGGGTTGCCTCCCAACAAGCACCTTTTCTTAACGTCGTTGGCTTGACGTTCAATTCCCTTTCACGTAATAGGAGTAAAATGTTCAAACCAATATAATGATCTTATTGGTTTGCGAGAAGTGTTCTCTCCCTTCAAAATTATATGGTTCTTGGTCAGCCTTAACATGTCAAGCTCCACAGAAAATTGTTTGATCGCCTCAAAAAAAAGATCTTTGATCTCATCAATGCGAAACACTTCAACCGTCTCATTTTAATGAGGGATATCAATAACTTTTTACAACCTGAAATGAGAAGAAAAAGTATCAGAACTGATGGACATTAATTCGGATGATATTACCTCGTTTTTGTTTTCATCAGAACTGACACTGAAGGCATCAGTGTCAGTTTCCTGCACAAAATCTGTAGAATTTTCAGCATACTTATCCTCCTCAATTTCGGTCTCCATCTCAAAATTCTTGTCTTTGGTGGCCTCCTCATGATATTCCACTTGGTTTACACTTTGTTGTGCCACCATACGTTCAACCTCGGTCCTTAATTTGCTACATTGGCGCTCCAAACTCCAAAGACTCAATTGAGTTTTTTGTTGAAATAACAAATTACTAATTTTCATCCGGTTCAACAAGGACTCTAATGAAGCATTCAAACTTTGTTCATCTCCATTAAATCCATCATCTTCATAATAGCATTCACTATCATTGAAGGGTTGAGGTCTATACTCATAGTAGTCATGCCTTTGATATTCGTAAGGTTGATTATGATAGTGGTCCACATATCGGAAATGATGAGGATTACGCCACCCTTGATTGTAAGTGTTGACATATGGTTGATCATTACAATGCATTTGTTGATTAGCACTCCAATATTCATCTCTTTGTCTCACCGCTAATCTATCAATCAAGGATGGGCAATCATGAGTGGTATGGAGTGTGGTTGCACAAACTCTACATGGTTGAACATTCCGACCATAATAACCATGATATTGATCCATTAGAACTAAGTCTGCAAGGGGGAGAAAATGATTATTCACGAAAAAAAAAAAAAAAAATAAAAACAGGGCAGACCTGACACTGAAGGGATCAGTGTCAGTGCACTGCTGGAAAATTCGAAAATTAAAAATAAAAACACAAAAAATTCAACTAAATTCGGGATTACTCCCCGGCAACGGCGCCAAATTTTGATGTGCTGTCGCCGGCACCCAAAAATAATACTTATAAAATTTCTGAACAAATCCACTAAAATATAGTAGGATGAGTACGGGTCGAACCCAAGGGAGTAATTGAATTTAAATTGAATTTATGTGTTTTCAAATGAGTAACCGGAGGGGGGGTTTGGATTGAATTAACAACTAATAAACATGAAAATAATTAATTAAAATAACAAACATAAAATTAAATAATAGAACAAATAAAATAATAACCTAGTCCAAGGATTTGATCCCCTCCCATATCCTAATTCATAAAATCGCAAGAATTAAACATGCAAACAATTATACAAACTCAAATTCCTAGGCTAATGGTATGACCAAATTAACCCGAATGTTCTTAAGATCATCAATTAGGGTACGACCACTAAATTGAACTATTTACGAGTGACCCTATGGATTCGAACTCGCAAATGCATTAAGACTCCAAACATAGAATTACTAGGCTACGAAAACCGGCTAGGAATCATACAACCTAGATCCTATTACACCTAGAGGGAATTATCTCTATTTGCTACTTAATTCACTCCTCACAACAATTACGGATTGTGGATCACGAAATAGCGTTAAACAATTAAATAATTAAATTAGATGGCCAGACTAAAATAATTATCAAAGTGCTATTAAGAACATCAAAGCATGTAATAGAATAAATTTATATAAAAGTTGGCAATATAAAATTCAAAACAATTAAAATAAATAATTCATGGGAGGTTCACCACCCTCGGACTAGAAACGAAATTACATAATCAAAATTAAATTCAAAATAAATTAGAACATAAAACCGTGTTCTTCATGGTGAAACTCCTTCAATCTGCGTTCTGCAATCTGTCTTCTCCTTCTGTTCGTGTTCTGCTCCTGTCTTCACGTTAATCTGCTCTTTAATTAACGTGTTCTGCAGCCCCAAAAATAGCGTGTATCTGCTCCCATAAATATCTCTATCTTGATCCCCAAGTAATCTTGTTTGATCTCTTTCTTTACTTATCTCTTCCTAAAATATCTCAAGGATCTTTTTTTTTCTTGTTGACTAATCTATCGTGACTTTTCCACATGATACGGGCCTGATTTTAGCTGATCTTTTCGCTGGAATTTAAGAGACAATATGAGAATATGTCCAACAACACTTTCCTTATTTATGCTGAATTTTCGCAGTCCCTTATGACACTGAGGGGTTCAGTGTCAGTCAATTTGGCAGCAACGAATTTCCTGCACAAAACAGCCCGTTTCACATCAATTTGTATCATTAAATCCTCAATTAACCAAAGACAAGATAAGTCAATTTAGCACCCTAATAAGCATATAAGTTAATCAAATAAACATGAATTTCAACCAAATAATTATGCTAAATTATGACTTATCAGAAACCTGAATTTTGAAAACCAAATTAGTGATAATATGTGTTTGTTTTAAGTTTTTAAGTAGAATATGTTTTAACTTTATATCAAATCAATGTGTAAGAGTGCGTAAGTTAGGGTTTAACAGGTTGTGGTTTATAAATTAAAGTATGATTTTCCAAAACAAACCAAAATAAGATTAGATTTTCAAAATCAAAATTTGCCGGAAACAATCATAGTGCATCGGGTTTAATAAGTATTTTCTCTGTCTCATAAACAAATTTGCACTTATTATTTTTATTCATTTCATAAACAAGTTTACATCCCTAAATAAAAAAAATAACGCACAATCCAACAAACTCACAACATAATGTAATTCCAAAATTATCACTACTTTTAACCTACATAACTTACTTTGTAATTTATTCAAAAGTAAGTAATTTTTTTTTCTAAGACTCCGTATCTACTTTAACCATAAATTTCTTGCTCCCAAATTCCATGCTTTCTGAAAGTTGTACCATTTAATATTATATGATATATAATTTTGTATAAGAACCTATACCTTTGATTTTTTAAGAAAAAGACTTAATTTTTTAATTTAACATTTATATTATTCATATTTTAAGAAAAAAATTATACTCTTATTAATCAAGTGTATATCTTTTAAAATAAAATGTTATACCTATATACATTTTGTGCACTCAAATGTATATATCATTTAAAACAAAATATTATATCCTTATACTACATTTTATACCCTCGAAGGCACAAGATATAACTCATTTCTTTATAGGAGGGAGTAGTATATTCTTTTCCAATCAAAAAATACGATTCCCATTACTTGATTTCCATACCATCTCAATTCAAAAAGCATAGGGAATCCCCATTCCAATTTTTTCGGGTATTCCCCTTCCCAATAAATTCGGCCTGGATTCCTGGGGGGGCCTAATTTAATGCACCTCTTTAATAGAACTTCCTCCCACAGCTTTCGCGTTCTAGAATTGTTTGAAAATTCTGTAATCGCATATAGAGCCTGTAGAGCCACACATGGGTTACATATACTATATTCTTTTTGGATTTATATGCTTATTACTTTCTTACAAGGAGATTTTAATTCGTGAATAAAAGCAGACATTACAATCCAAATGGAATTTTTTCCATAACAGAAACACCATTTTTTCATGTAGCATCACTTTTTTTCTTTCAAGCTTATATAATGTCACTAATATGCAAACCATACTTCGAATTTCCAAAACCAACTTATGCATTAAATACACTTCTAAGCAGTTTCCCAAAGCATAATGAAATTGAAATATACATTCCATTGTAGTACTAGTTGCCCACCACCCCTATATATGACATCAGAGGTGGCTCCAAAACCACTAACTAAGAGTTAGCACCTAACTATGATCACCTGCAAATTACACGCATCCATCGTGCTTTATTCGAGCCTAATGTTACATTCTGTGCTGAGTTCTACATCTAAAGGGATTGGTTAGTCTGCATCTTTTGGCCCCCTAGTATTCTTTCTACACATCACTGAAACTACAATTCACGGTGATACTCTTACCCAATCGTAAGGTCCTGGGAGAGGTACGTCGTTCACAATATCGAAATTATACCTGCATAGTTATTACCAATGCATAAGCACACAATTCACAAACAAAATTACTAAAATAACTTCAACCCAATTAGAGATCGAAGAGAGCACATACTTGTCCATAAACCGGCGTTGCTGGGGCTGCTCTGCATAGGCAAAAAACTCCTCCATTTCACGAGCTCTAGGAATATTTCTATGTACAATTTGAGCAGTTTGATTGGAAATGGACCGCTTCGTAGAAGATCCAGGTGGCGTGTTGGTGTCGGGGCCCCTGATCATACTACATGGGGTGCTTTCTCTTGTGCACCTGCTCAAGGCACAGAAACTCATTTAATCATGTCATGGAATTCCATACAGGGAGATGATACCATAGTGGAAAGATACAAAACGAGGACATTAGGAAGGACGCCCTAAATGGATAAAGTCTTTAAGATTGTTCAACCATAGATATAGCAAAATAGTTAATAGTACAGTTTAGTTTTCAGAACACAAACTCTTTGCAGAACACAAACTCTTTGGAGATGATACCTTATTAGAAAGATACAAAACGAGGACATTAGATAGGACACCCTAAATGACGAAAGTCTTTATAATTGTTCAACCATAAATATTGCTAAATACTCCTAGTTTATACAGTTTAGTTTTCTGAGTAAACTCTTCTTCTTACTATCCCTCAAAAACAAGATAAGAAACAGAGCAGCCATGGAGGGGTACTGATTTTCACAGGATACCTAACTAATCAGGAAAAAGAGCAAATCTCAACATTTTAAGCGAATAATCACATAAAAAATGAAGCAAACTAGAAAACGTTCATAACATAAAGTCATATTTACAGGAAATGCAATCAAATTTCTCTTGAAGAAAACTGTAATCAGAATATACAGCACAAGAATTTCTTCAACGCCCAAAAATATGCTTTTTCTGCTTTAACTAAAAGAAAACAAAAATCCACTGTACACATAAAAGGAATACTCAAAGAAGAACTCTACATATTTGAAATTAATTAACGCGAAAAATCAAGTAACAGCGTAGAATAGAACAAACATGGAATTTTTTTCTGGGGTGAAATTACTGAAAAAAGAAAATTGAGTATTACCTTCCTTTAGCTTCCAAGTCCAAATTATTTTCACCTAAAGAGGGCTCAATTGCGGAATTCCCAATTTTTAAACCTACTAATTGCCTTCCCGAGAAGCGATCCACTCCGTTGGCGGGTTCAATTGGAAGCTCAGGCGACTTTTGGAGCGAACCTTGGAGTTGAGTTTCAGGGGATTCCTTATGCGTACACAGGAAAGGCTGTTTAGCAGGGGGATGGGGTTTAGTGAGCGGGAGCTTTTCAAGACGCCTGGAACGGAGCTCGAGATAGTCAAGCTTGGAGGGCGGCGGGGAGGAGGATTGGAGGCGCTGGAGAGCTAGGGTTTTTGCCCGAGTGCGGACGCCGAGGGAGGCATCCATAGCGGCAACATCTCTCGTCGTTTTGGGTTTCCGCATGTATTTCCCCATACCTCCCTGCTCTCTCTCTCTTAGCAGCTACTATTTCGAAACCAGCACTCGCAGTCAGACTCAGGGATTCATGAGAGAGAGAGAGGGCGTGTTTGGGGGGTTTTTGATTTTGAGAGAATTTGGGATTTCAGTGGTTTTGCAAAAGTTAGGGTTCATTTATGGCATGGGAGACCCGCTTTCCAAGTATTTTCTACGACTCCATTCATACTCGTACACTTTTCAACTTGCTTTTTCAACTTCATTTTCCTCCCATTTATTATGTAACCGAATAAATGCTGATTTTTTATTTTATTTTTTAAAATCCTTACTCCCTCCGTCCCGGGTATTTTTACCCGTTTGTACGGGCACGGAGATTAAGACGTTTTATTTTTTTAATATATAATGTAAGAGAAAGTATGGATAAATTAGTAATTTAAAAAGAAAAAGTGAATAAAGTTATTGGGAATGATGAATAAAGTGTAAAAAAGTAATTAAAGTTGTTGGGATTGTAAAAAGTAGGTAATAAAATATTATGTATTTTTGCCAAAAATGGAATGGGTAAAAATACGTGGGACACCCCAAAATGGAAAGTGGGTAAAAATACGTGGGACGGAGGGAGTATTTTTTTTTGTCAGAGTATATATATTTATTTGAAAAGTACAAGAAATACCTTAAAAAATACAAAGTACAAGAGAAAATTAATAAATTATCGATCAATCAAACATTCTAGGATTCCTACTCCATTCTTGAAACGAATACTCCATATGCTACTCCTTTTTCATCGCTACCCAACTCCAAATTCTCAACTTCAATGTTGTGTATATGAGGTAGTATTTAAAACGGCTTATGGATTACTTTTGGTAAAGTCGAGTCAAGAGTTACACTCTTTCTCCTTAAGACGAAATTGCTTCGTATTTCAGGTGCTTACGGATTATAGTTATCGCCTCTAAGATATAACGACTTTGAATTTTGGACTTGTAGCACAACGAGTCCAAAATTATCGGCGAACGAACTAATATTTTAGAACTTTCGGACTTGGGTAGGAATTCTAAAACTATGGATACTAGAATGTCATATGCAAATATGTAGTGCAGGACTTGAATGTAATATGCAAATATGTAGTGCAGGACTTGAATGAATGTTCCAAATGATATTGGGGCCTATTTATAATCAAGGTTTAAAATTTCTGGAAATATCCATGATATTTCCACGATAAATCCGTATTTGGAGAGTACCGATATCGATATTGGGGAAAAAGATATATCTGTTCTGATATCGAGGATATATCGGGAAATATTGAGAAATATCGGTAACAATATCGATATCGGTTTGCCACAATTCAAATTTTTTTAGATGTCGAGATATATCGAGGAAATATCGCTAAAATATCGATAAAATATCAAGGATATTTCAAAAATATCAAAAAATTATCCATATTTTTATGAAATTTTTAACGATTATTTATATTACTTTTACCAACTAAAAACAATTTGTTTTCATTAATTTGAACAATTTTAAAAAATAAATAAATAAAGCAACATTTGCATGAAATTATTAAGAATTTTTTACTTTATTTAATTAATTATCACTTATTATCACTATTCATTAAAATTATTACTACTAAGTAAATGAGGAGTTTCCTTTTATGTACACGTGTGATAGTATACTCCGATTAAAAATATAATTATTTTGGTATATTCAATCGAATCGGGACTAAGAGAGTACTTTATTGGTACAACAATACTACTGGCGCATTCAAAACTATGTTCAAAAAATTTCTAATTCGATGAGTTGATACAATATTTTTTAGATCAAGTTGGCATCACATGTTTTACATTTGAACATCATAGATTATTATTTTGGTATTAGTTATTAAGTATTATATGACTTTAGACTATTTAAATATGTTGTAATAGATTTACTTATCAAATGATATGAGTTTTATTGAGATTTTAAATTGTATTTATATATTAAAATTGGTTAAAATATATTGCAAAATTAAATAATTAATTTTATCTTTTTTTTCATGTTTTCGTGATTTTTTTTATTTTTACCGATATCGATATTCGATATATCCATCGATATATCCGTAAATTTGAAGTATCAATATTTCTACCGGTATCAATATTTTAAATCTTGCATATCATATGCATGTGAGAGAATTGCTAACGTGGAAAGGAAAACAAGATGGTATTAAATGCAGTGCTAACAAATCCATTCCCAATAAGAAAAATAGAAAACTACAGTACCCCCTAAAATAGGAAAGAAAAAAAGGAAAGCTCATCTAAGACAATGATGCAGCAGCCTTGAGGCTAGCCGTCGGGAAAGGAAGATCCAGTACCAATAATTTTCAAATCGAATATTTTGAGGAGAAGATAATGATGATCCAGATGGTTGGTGTGGGGAAGACAAGCAAAAATTATACGATTCAATATCGCTTGCACGTATTTGAATGGAATGGGATAGTTTGGTGGATTTGAAAATGGGGAAGATTTTTATGTATTTTATGAATTTGAGTTGGAGTAATCAGTGAAGGGCAAATATGAAGATTATGAAGGGATTGATTGAATTAGGATGGGCTATTGTAGTTTGTGGTGGTTTGATAGATATATACAAACATTCTTGAGGTTTCTCAACAACTGGTATTGCTGCTAAGCATTAAATTCTTCAACCATGACACATGGTTCAACAAAGTATTGTCCGTAACTGTTTTAAAAGATCCAAGATCAATAAGTTAGTTTTGGCATAGTTGTGGATAATAAGTGTAAAGATTTAAGTTATTCAATGATTAACATGGTTATGCAAATAGACTGAAAATATTATCAAACTAGAATAGAATGAAAATAATCTAGAAATACACTATGTAAGATGCATGGACATAGGATGATACATCAGGGTCCAAATGCATGTATAAAAGGAAAGAAATCAACAAACAGTGGGCAACATATGAAGAATAAATGACTTGTACAAAGGGCTCACATTTTAATTAAGATGTGACACAAAGAGACGACTAAAATGAGGGTGGAACTCTACTGGCTCAAGTCTCGGGTGCTCATATCATATCATCAAGGTTTAAATTTTTCAAAAATATCCACGATATTTCCACGATATATCCGTATTTGGAGAGTACCGATATCGATATTGAGAAAAAGATATATCAGAAAATATCGATAACAATATCGATATCGGTTTATCATAGTTCAATTTTTTAGATGTCGAGATATATCGAAAAAATATCGCTGAAAAATCGATAAAATATCAAGGATATTTCAAAAATATCGAAAAATTATCCATATTTTTATGAAATTTTTAATGATTTTTTATATTACTTTTGGCAAAAGCTCATGCGCCCCCGGAGATATGTCATGTCCCCATGTGAACACAACCCTCCCCCTTCCATATTTTATTCAAACCTATGTATTGCTAGGGGTTTAAAATTGTAAAGGGGCACATAAATTGCAAAGGGGCACGAATCTAAATTCGTGTGCCCGGACGCACAAGAGACTCACTACTTTTACCAACTAAATACAAATTTTTTTCATTAATTTGATTAATTTAAAAAATAATAATAAAGCAACATTTGCATGAAATTATTAAGACTTTTTTATTTTATTTAATTAATTATCACTTATTATCACTATTCATTAAAATTATTACTACTAAGTAAATGATGAGTTTCCTTTTATGTACACAGTGTGTTAGTATACTTCGATTAAAAATATAATTATTTTGGTACATTCAATCGAATCGGGACAGAGGGAGTATTTTATTGGTACATAACAATACTACTGGCGTATTTAAAATTATGTTCAGAATTTCTTTAATTCAATGAGTTGATACAATATTTTTTAGATCAAGATGACATCACATGTTTTATATTTGAACATCATATATTATTATTTTGGTATTAGTTATTAAGTATTACATGACTTTAGACTATTTAAATATATTGTAATTAATTTACTTATCAAATGTTATGAGTTTTATTGAGATTTTAAATTGTATTTATATATTAAAATTGGTTAAAATATATTGCAAAGTTAAATATTTAATTTTATCTTTTATTTTCAAGTTTCCGTGATTTTTTTTAATTTTTATCGATATTGATATTCGATATACCCATCGATATATCCGTAAATTTGAAGTACCGATATTTCTACCAATATCGATATTTTAAATAAGTGAAGAGATGTAGTGCCCTTTGATGAAGAGTTGCTTTGATTTGATCTGGTCACATTGCATCCCTCCATTTGCATATGAATTTGAATTTTTCAATCCAAACTTTTGGAGCCAAATTTTACCCTTCACTTTCATCTTTGGGTTGAACCAGGTCCGGACCCGACACGGCGACCCGAAGAATCGTCCCGGCCGGTGACCTGACCCGGTTTGACCGGTCCTTCCACACGTCGGCTTGACTCACCTATCGAACCCTGGTCCGAGTCCAAAAAGTGATCATGTGCGAGCGCGGCTAAACTTGATTGGATGCACCATGTGGTCCACACATTTTATTTTAATTCAATAATGTGTGCAGGTAATAATAAGGTGTTCAATTTTTCCATATTTTTCAATGTGGGACAACTTCTCACCTCAACCTTTACTCTTCACTTTTCTTCTTTTTCTTGTAATTAAATTGCAAACTTCATGTATTAATTACTCATTAACCCGAAATTGAATTTGAGCAAACTTATACATTAAATTCATCTACTCGAAACGTAAATTCCAAATATGCAATTTGTTTTTATTTTCGACAAATGAAAATTACAAGAACATTGGTCAAAAATGGGCTTGACCCACTTCTATTACTTAACCAGTTCTAACAATCCCCCACATGAATGTAATTAATGCATGTAGACTTTATCGAAAGTTTCGATGAACTGCTATTGCGTCAGGATAGGTAGCTTCTGGCCTTGAACTTTCTTTAGTAGAATACCATCGGATTTACTTGCTGCTTAGTAACATGATGTCTTGAACTAGTCAGCATTTTGAGTAAACCAAGACAACGACACCTACACAATAACAATTCTAATATTCTTCGTTCTCACGTTGTATCCAATTCGGCCCTGAATCATCTTAGATGCATAAGTATTTTTCTCATTTGAACTGGCCAAACTTCACACTTATATAGGTGATCTCCTATATAGGGTATCCTTCTATACTCCACCTTTAAGATATATGAATCATTAAAACCTTTTAAGGCTTACCCTTTACCACACTTCTGCAGGCTTGCACTTGATTTGTTTGAGAATGAGTTGAAATTATATTTCAAGTGCTATTTCAAAACATTTATAACTTAGTTGTCGTATTGAACCATTTTCTCGGGATCTCCAATCATCATGGTTAAGTTACCGCTATAAACGTTCTTTAGTGCGTGGATTTTAAACCCATTCCCATTACTACACTTGTCATTAGATCTCTATTTATGCTTTTTGTCAGTAGATCCACGATATTTTTCTTAGACTTTATATAGTCGATGGAAATTATCCCACTAGAGATCAATTGCCTAACGGTATTATGTCTCCTTCTTATGTATTGAGACTTACCGTTGTACATGTTGCTTTGTGCTCTCCCAATAGTTGACATGCTATCACAGTGTATCATTATAGGAGGCATTAGTTTACTCCAACAAGGAATATCCTCAAAAAGTTTCTAAGCCATTCGTCTTCTTCACCAGCTTTGTATAACGCAATGAACTCCAAATCCATTGTGGAATAAGCTATGCATGTTTGCTTAGAGGATTTTCATGATACTGCTCCACCAGCTATGGTAAATACGTATCCACTTGTGGATTTAGAGTCTTTTGAATCAGTTATCCAATTAGCATCCATGAATCCTTCGACCACGGATGGATATCTTGTGTACAGTATACCATAACTCAGAGTATGTTTCAAATACCTAAGTACTCTTGTCAATGCTGTCCAATGTTCTTCATTTGGATTGCTAGTGAACCTACTAAGTTTATGAACAGAGTATGTGTGATACCCGAGCTTCTCACTACTCATGTGCCAATATAATTTAATTTGTATTATGTGCATTTTATAATTATTTGATAATTATGTGGCAATTATGTGATAATAATATGACAATTATGTGACAATTGTTTTTACATTTTATTTATCTTTATATTTTATTTGGGACATTTGTGACAAAAATAATGACAATATATGAATATATGTGTGCATAAGTATTTACGTGCAATAATTTAGATATATAATTAAATTATTTTATTTGTATAAATATACTATTTTTTAATTATAAAGTAACACATGTGTTCTCGTAATAATAATAGTGGTGAAGAAAATGTACACGCATGTGTATTAATTTATAAATATATTATATCTTAGTTATTAAGTATTGCACGTATATTCATAATGGATAATAACAATAATAAATAGTATTTACTATTAATAGTAAATATAATAATAATAATAATAATAATAATATAATAATAATAATAAATACTCCATCCGTCCCGTTTTAATATTTACGTTTCTATTTTGCGCGTCTCATTTCAATATTTATATTTTCCTTTTGAATATGGGACCCACCTAAAACAATTAATATATCATCCAATACTAATACACCTACCCATTTTATATTAAATATTATATCTTTCCACCCACTATCTATTAAAATATTATACTCCTTAATCAAAGTGCAAAAAGCAAACGTAAACATTGAAATGGGATTGAGGGAGTAGAACTTACTATAAATAGTAAGTATTAAATGTTGGGGCGGTGGGATAGTCACATACGACTTTCACCCCAACTCTATATATATGTTAACCCTCTTTAAGGGTAATGGAAGCTGCGAGCAGCAACGAAAAAAAATAGAGAGAGAAAGAAAGAAAATGAGAGGAAGGAGTTCGTACCGGAACAGGAAGGAAGAGATTAGTTGTAGTGTTTCACGAGGTCTATAGTATTCTTACTATTTAGAGTTCAGGTAAGTAGAAGTCCAACTACAATGCATAAACATATTGTGTGTGAATTATTTGTGATTAATATGTGATAATTATGTCATGAATGATTTGTGATTAGTTTAATTAGGTTATAAATTATTTGGGATTAATTTATGGTACAAGTTGTGAATTTATGTGATTTGGAGAAATTAAGTTTCATATTCAATAATATTATTTGTAAATTATTTGTGATAAATTTGCGATAAAAATTTTGGATCTATGTAATTTGAAATACTATAATTGTCCTATATGGATATGTATGATCAGAAACTGTTGAGTATAGATCTGTTTGATCCGAGATAAAGTTGTTATCCTAAAAAGGGATCCTTGTAATCCAAGGTGAAGTTGTTATTCTATAAATGGATCCATGTGATTGAGGTGAAGTTGTTGTTCCAGAAGTAGATTTGTGTAAATTGAAGTTAAGTTGTTGCTTTATTGTGATTAAATGTTGATATTGATGTCGTAAATAGTTTATGATGCATATTTAATTGCCTTGGTTGCATACCATGCATAATCATGAAAAGTATTTTTCCTAAATTAATAAGATACTAATGGTGTGTGCGGCCACTATATATGCACTCTTTCAGGGACCACCGAAAGTCAGTCCGAGTCATGTGTTGACTCATCCCATTCAGGGATCGCGGAGCGATCCGAGTCATGTGTTGACTCAAAGAGTCGCTTATCGGCTCACTTTTATTCAGGGATCACGGAGTGATCTGAGTCATGTGTTGACTCAATGAGTCATTTATCGGCTAATCTCTATTCGGAGTTCGAAAAAAATTATCCCCAATACTTTATTCAGGGATCGAAAAAATTGATCCGACACTGTGTGTCTCTATTGAGCTCATTTGGGGTGTATATCATAAGTGTGTCGTGGGGATCCTGTAACGTGAACAGTTTTCAAAATAAAAGAGACCAGCAAGAAAGATTAGGAAATATGTTATAGAAAATTAAATGCATTTTCATGCACTATCATGCATGATTTCTACTTATTGAGATTTTTGTCTCACTAGTTTATGCATTGTAGGTGAGCTTATTGATGATTGAAGTTTTGTGATGTGACTGTGCAAGTCGTGGAGCTCTTTCAGGGTTTTGAGCGGATGTACATAGATGACGACCTGTTGGGCTAGGCCGTGGGTTATTTTATTTCCGCTGATATTTTGATATGTCATGTGATAAGTATTGTCATGAGTTTGTCTAGTTTGATGCGGTGTCAGAAACTGCTGACGTATATTAGATTATGAGTTCAATTATGAATATAATATGTGAAAAAAAAGATATGTAGATTTTTTTATAATGATGATGTTTATGTTAATTAGTATTTGAATTATAAGTTATGTAAGTTGGGTCGTGTCAGTATATTATATCCGAACGAGTACAGTTTGTTAAGTACATCAAGCTTTCGATAATTCTTGCATATTTCTGTTGTGATATGGGTTCGCCTTTATTTTTGGCTAGATATAGATTCACATCCACAGGAGTTTTAGCCGGGGATAAGTCAAAGGCATCGAATTTCTTAAGTGCATTCTCTACGTAGTGAGATTGTGTTAAGATAATTCCATCAGGTGATCTAGAGATTTTTATTCCTAATATAACATCAGCCTCACTCATATCCTTCATGTCAAAATTCCTTTTTAACATGTTTTTAGTATTCACAATCACTTTGTGATTACTTCCTATTATGAGCATGTCGTCTACGTATAGACATACAATTACATACTCATTAGGCGTGCCTTTTATGTAGACACATTTGTCACATTCGTTGATTTTGAATCCATTTGATAGCATAGTTTGATCAAAATTTTGATGCCATTGTTTAGGTGCTTGCTTTAATCCGTATAAGAATTTTATTAACTTGCACACTTTCTTTTCTTGGTCAGGGGCAACAAACCCTTCAGGTTGTTCCATATATATCTCCTCTTCTAATTCACCATTTAAGAAAGCTATTTTAACATCCATTTGGTGTATCTTAAGGTTATGCAAAGCTGCAATTGCGATGAGAACTCTAATGGATGATATTCTTGTTACAGATGAATATGTATCGAAGAAATCATATCCTTCCTTTTGTTTGAATTCTTTGGCTACCAAGCGAGCCTTGTATTTATCAATTAAACCATCAGTCTTGTATTTATTCTTTAAGATCCATTTACAGCCTAAAGGTTTGTTTCCCAGCGGAAGATCGACCACCTCCCATGTATGGTTTTGCATAATAGATTCAATTTTGCTGTTGATAGCTTCTTTCCAGAAAGGAGCATCTGGGATAGACAATGCTTCTTGTATTGTCCTTGGTTCATTTTCTAGTATGTAGCTTATAAAGTCAGGACCAAAGGATTTTTCCTTCTTGGTTCTTTTACTACGCCTTGGTTCTTTCACCCTTTGAGGTGAACCTTTTTCTATAGCGTCATTGATGAGTGATATTTTCACCTAGATTTTAGTATCTTTTTATGTGAGTTTTTGTATATTTTTATCCGTATTTGTATGTTATTTGGTTGTGTTTTGTATTTTTATGGAAATGTGTGTGAATGAGCTTAAACCTATAATTTTTACTTTTTATTTGATGCTAGATATGCTAAGGAAGACGTAGGAAAAAGCGGATCTCAATTCGGAGTTGAAACAAGGGAGAACGAGCCAAAACAGTGAAGGAATCAGGGCAGCAGCGACACGACTAGCTGTGTCGGTGGCACGAGCCGTGTCGCAGTACGTGACTCGTGTAGCTAACACGGGCCTGTCCAGAATGGCCGTGCGGCGACATCTATTCATCCAACACGACCACCACTTGGCCGTGTTGCGGAGCTCGACTCGTGTTGCAGCACATGACCCATGTAGCCAACACGGGCCTGTAAGGAGAGGCCGTGCGGGAGCATCAGTTCACGCAACACGGGCACCTTATGGCCGTGTTGCGTCACACGACTTGTGTCGTGTCTGGGATCAGAAAAAATCAGAATCCTTCTAGAAGGCCCATAAAGGTATAAATACCCCTCTATTCAGATTTTATAAAAAAATATCTGAATTCTAACCCTTCTACACACACCTCACACACCATTTCTTCCATTCTTCACCTTCACATTCATCCATTCTTCATCCTTTGGATCTACTTTGATCCAACCATCACATCCTCCATCCAAGTGGCTAGAGAAGCAAGGAAGAGAGGTGAATTGCAAGGGGAAGAAGAAGATCACCATTGGAGACATCCAAGGGAGTTTTCATCTAAACTTTGTATTGAAACCTATTGTTTATCATGTTTTGTAAGGAATTTAATGTCTATGTTAATTTTCTTATGGATATGAGAGGCTAATCTCCCTTGTGAGATTAGCAATATGAATTGTGTTGGATAATTTTTGGTATTTTGCAATTGAATGATTATGTTGATTGGGTTAATTGATTTTCTATCATTGATGCTTTAGATCTTGAGGTTTATGATGATTTGTGTGTTTAATTGTTTTAAGCATGTGATTAGATTGAGAAGTCAATTGCATATTTAGGATAATTAAGTGAATCGTTTCATCAAACACTTCATGTGCATTATAGATTGTGAAGAGATTGAGAAGTCCTTCATAGTTTAGAACCATTTGATAGAACATATCATTTATTAGATTGAGAAGTCAATAGATTATGTGAAGGGACTCTCATTTTAAGCTTAGTACCTAGTTGGAATTGTTTGAGTGAGAACCAATCAAATGAATGTCATTCCATATCCTATTCATTCCGAGAGGGAGTTTAGGTGATCTTAGTGTTGGCCCTTAGCCTTTTTCCCATGATACATATGAATTCATTGCATGATACCTAGATTTTCCATGCTTTAAGTATTGTTAATCTCATCTCTATCTACTTGGCTCATTCATCCATCTCCCATTCATCTATCCATTTATTTTATTGTCATTTATTGATTATCTTCCCTTTATGATCATCTCTATAATACTATGGTGAACACGAGATCGCTTAGACCCTAATACCTTCCTCCATGTGGTTCGATAATTTCTTTAATTGGTCATGCCCACTAAACTATGGCTAATCAGTCATGAGTTCTTTTATGCGAGCTCACTTCTTGTTTTTCCTTCTTAGAAAATATATTCTCAAAGAACACTGCATTTCTAGATTCAATAGTCATTCCCTCATTCATTTCGGGAACTTTCGACTTGTGAACCAAGAAACGATATGCACTACTATTGTATGCATAGCCAATAAAGATGCAATAAACTGTTTTGGGTCCTAGCTTTACTTATTTTGGTTTAGGTACCTCAACTTTTGCTAGGCATCCCCACACTTTGAGGTAACCGTATGATGATTTCCTTCCTTTCCATAATTCATATGGAGTTTTATCTCTTTTCTTGTGTGGTAGTTTATTAAGAATGTAGTTTGCCAAAAGCACAGCTTCCCCCCACATGTTAGTAAGCCCGAGCTAATCAACATAGCATTCACCATCTCTTTAAGAGTTCTATTTTTGTGTTCGGCAACGCCATTAAATTGTGGTAAGTATGGTGCTGTGGTTTGATGAATAATGCCGTTTTACAGACAAAATTCTTCAAATGGAGCCATATATTCTCCACCTCTATCACTTCGAATCATTTTGATTCTTTTGCTTAGTTGATTTTCGACTTCATTCTTAAAGTTTATAAATGCATCTATTGCTTCATCTTTCTCTCTTAGAAGATATACATAATAATACCTTGTGCAATCATCGATAAATGTAATGAAGTAATTTTTACCCCCTCTTGTTGGTATGAACTTTAAATCACATATATCAGTATGAATTAGATCTAGAGGTGTAGTACTTCTTTCCACTGAGTGAAATGGTGCTTTTATCATTTTGCTTCAACAAAAATTTCACATTTCTTTTGTGGATCTAGTTCCATTATTAGCAACAAATTTAAGTTGACTAACTTTCTTAGCAAATTTAAACTTGCATGTCATAATCTATCTTGCCATATATTAGAACTCTCGGCCAAGTAAGAAACAATTTTTTCTTATTTTTAAGATCACGGTGTACAGTCATTACATTTAGCTTGAAAAGCCCCTTTTCAAGGTAGCCTTTTTCTACAAACATACCACTTTTGGATAGTACATATTTGTCAGACTCATACACTTGTCTAAATCCGGTTTTGCCAAGCAATGATCCAGATACTAAGTTCTTGCGAATGTCAGGGACATGCAGCACATCCACAAGTTGGAGCTCTTTTCCCGATGTCATCTTCAAAACAATTCTGCCTAGTCCAACAACTTCGGATGTTGCAGAATTTTACATAAATAATTTTCTACCATTTATCGGGATGTAGGTGGAGAATATTTCCTTGTTCGAGCAGATGTGTCTTGTAGCTCCACTATCCACAAACCATTCTTGTGGGTTATCCACAAGGTTTACTTCAAAAACCACAGCGGCTAGATTTAATTCGGACAGGTTGGTGGATACTAACTTCTCTTCCACTAGGTTAGCTCGGCTGTTATTTTTCTTATTTGGTTGATGATAGTTTTCGTCATTTGGCCGGGCTTATCACAGTTGTAGCAGTTGCATTTAATTTTCTTTGCAGGCTTTTGCTTTTTGTCATTCCGCTTTCTCTTTTTGTTTGCCCCGGATTCAGCCAAGTTAACTCTTGCCTCTTTGCTAGACTTGATTTCACACTTTCGATTATCTTCTTCGATCCTTAGTCTCACGATCAAGTCCTCAAGCCCCATTTCTTTTTTTTTGTGCTTGAGATAGTTCTTAAAATCTTTCCACAGAGGTGGTAGCTTTTCAATTAAAGCAGCTACTTGAAAAGATTCACTCAATTCCATACCCTCGGCATGGATGCCATGTAGGATCAGTTGTAGTTCTCTAACTTGATCCAATACAGTCTTGGAGTCCACCATTTTGTACTCGAGGAATCGTCTGACTATGAATTTCTTCATTCCGGTGTCATCTGCTTTGTACTTCTTTTCAAGTGACTCCCATAATTCTTTAGACGTATTAAAATCTGTATAGACATTATAAAGTGAGTCATCTAACCCGTTTAGAATGGAGCTACGACACATGAAATCGCTATGTTTCCAGACATGAACGACAATTTTCTTTTGTTCATCAGTTTCATTTTCTTCAACCGTCGGAGCGACTTCCGTCAGAAAAGGTGCGAGATTGAGTGTTGTTAAGTAGAACAGCATTTGCTGTTGCCAACCCTTAAATTCCATTCCATCGAACTTAGGTGGTCTTTCAACGTGAACAAGTGCAGTAGTAACAGTAGCATGTACATTAGTAGTAACAGTAGCGGGTACATCAGTAGCCATCTTTAAATACTATAATTTCGTCTTAAGATTGTTGTGTGTATGGGGTAGTATTTAAAATGGCTTATGGATTACTTTTGGTAAAGTCGAGTCAAGAGTTACACTCTTTCTCCTTAAGATGAAATTGCTCCGTACTTCATGTGCTTACGGACTATAGCAATTGTCTCCAAGATACAACGACTTTGAATTTTGGACTTGTAGCACAACGAGTCCAAAATTATCGGTGAACGAACTAATATTTTAGAACTTTTGGACTTGGGTAGGAATTCTAGAACTATGGATACTAGAATGTAAGATGCAAATATGCAGTGCAGGACTTGAATGAATGTTCCAAATGATATTAGGGCTTATTTATATTAAGTGAAGAGGTGTGGTGCCCTTTGAAGTAGAGTTCCTTTGATTTGATTTGGGCCGTTGGATCATGTCTTTCGATAAAGTCTTCATCTTTTAGTTGAGCCCGGCCCGGACCCATGGATCAGGCTCGGCCCGGAGACCCGACCTGGTTTGATCCTTCCACGCGTCGGCTTGACTCACCTATCGAACCTTGGTTTGAGTTCAAAAAGTGATCATGTGCACGCGTGAGTGCAGCTAGACTTGGTTGAATGCACTATGTGGTCCACTCATTTTATTTTAATTCAATAATGTGTGTAGGTAATAATAAGGTGTTCAATTCTTCCATATTTTTCCAATGTGGGACAACTTCCCACCTCAACCTTTACTTTTCACTTTTCTTTTTTTTTCTTGTAATTAAATTGCAAACTTCATGTATTAATTACTCATTCACCCGGAATTGAATTTGAGCAAACTTATACATTAAATTCATTTACTTGAAACGTAGATTCCGAATATGTAATTTGTTTTTATTTTTGACAAAAGAAAATTACAAGAACATTGGTCAAAGATGGGCTTGACCCACTTCTATTACTTAACCAATTTCAACATTCAATTCATTAACAACTTTGTTCACTGAAAACTCCTCATTATTAAAAATTTTAGCATTTCTTAATTTTCAAATAAGGCAAACTGTACATTCCCATATACATATAGCCATAATTCTCCTTCTTCTACCATAGAAAAGACCGCAAAATTATAGAAAATGAGTTAAAGGATCCAAAGCTACAACAAAAAAATATCCCAACCATCTATTAATTTCCATCCAGATATTATGCGCAAATTGGCATTCAAACAATATATGTCTCTAAGATTCGATGAATTCACCACAGAAGACATAACTCAAATCAATATTAGGAAGAGAAATACCTTTATATTACAACAAATCTTTTGTAGGTAGTCTTTCTTTCAAAACTCTCCAAGAGTGGATGATGATCTTATTAGGAATAGTACTGGACCATATCAATCTGTATGCCATATTCAAATCCTCACTATTTTTGTCATATTCAACAAGCTGACGTCTCAATTCATAAACTTCTTTTGTAATGAATCTTTCTTCTGTTAAATATTTCCACCTCCAACTATCACTGACATTTTTAGAAATAGAACATTGGCTGATAGTATCTTCAAGTTTTGCAAGTTCCACTTCCTCTCTTGCAAACAAAGCCCGTCTTCAATTCCACTTCCACCTCCATGTATCATTGATCCACTCTCCCATTTCCCAAAATTTTGCTTTCTTATTCATACATAATTGATATAGTTTAGGAAAGCTACTTTTGAACATATATTCAACCATTTTTTTCTCCTAGAAGTATGAATCTTTACCATCACCTAATTTCTTGACCATTCCTTTGAAGAACCACCCATCTTGTTCTCCTCCTACTGCTTTAATAACCTCCCTCCACCACCCATTCAATCTAACACTCCTGCTAGGATTAGAGGAGATCAACTCACCACCCCATTCAACACCAAATTTTGATACAACTCTTGCCCACAAACTATCTCTTTCCTTGAAAAAATGGCAAATCCATTTACATAACAAAATTTGGTTAAAGAGTTCTAAATCTCGAACTCCTAACCCCCCTTTTATTTTGGATTTGCATATATTCTCCCATTTCACCCATGCGATCTTCTTGGCATTAGTATTACCGCCCTATAAAAAATGTCTTTGAAGTTGAGTAATCATGGTCAAAATATTTTTTGGAGCAAGAAAAATAGAGAAATAATACAAAGGGATAAGGTCAAAATAGAATCGAGTAGTGTTAATCTGCCTCCAATTGAAAGCTTCAGCTTATGCCAGTTGACAAGTCTATTCTTCACTTTCTGAATGATCCCACCCTTCCATTCCTCTTTTCTTCTCTTCGATGACTCGACATTTACTCCTAAGTACACAAATGGGAACTTCCCTACTTTCACACCTAGCACTCTTGCAATATCAGTCATTTTATTCTCATCCGCATTAACTCCATAAACAAAATATTTATTGAGATTAACTTTCTTCCCAAAAATGAGCTCCCAGATTTTGAGGACTCTCTTCAGAAAAGTGCAATTATCCAAATTAGCATCACCATGAAGATAGAGTCATCTGCAAATTGAAGGTGAGAAATATTTACTTTCAACTTTCCAATTTCAACTGGAAGAAAGAGCTTGAGATCGACTGCCTTGTTCATCATTAAACTTAAACCCTCAGCTGCTAAAATAAATAAGAATTGAGAGAGTGGATCTCCTTTTCTTAGTCCTCTTTCCAGTTTAAACTCTTCGATTGGACACCCATTCACCAAAACTGAAGCATATGCCGAGGTGATACATCCCTTGATCCATTTAATTCATTTAGAATGAAAATTGAAGCTTTCCATGATTTCTTTTAGAAACTCCCAATCCACTGAGTCATAGGCCTTTGCAAAGTCAATTTTGAAAAATAAATTCTCCTTCTTCCTTCTTTTAGCCTCCTCGATAGCTTCGTTGAGTATTATCACACTGTCGAGGATTTATCTTTTACCAATAAAAGCACTCTGTTGAGGTGAGATAATAGACTCAAGAACCCTGCTCAATCTTCTAGATAAAACGTTTGCCAAAATTTTATACATATTGCCAATCAAGGAAATGGGCCTGAAATCATTAAGATCAGAGGAGACTTCTTTTTTTGAGATTAACACAATGAACGAAGGATTGAGCCCACTCACTAATTTCCCATATTGGTGAAATTCTCTCATCATTCTCATGAGGTCTATTTTTATTACCTCCCAATATTCTTTGATGAAGCCAAAATTAAACCCATCAGGGCCTGGGCTTTTGGAGCTCTCACAAGCCATCACAACCTCTTTAACTTCTTCTTCAGAAAATTCTGCCACTAACATTTCATTATCATTGTGAGAGATCCTTATATTCAAACGCAACAATTTTGATTAGCACAAGTACATGATAGAGTCAAGTTGAATACTGTTATGTGCTACTTTTAAGTATCGTTTATTAAAAGATAACAAATTAGAGTTTGAACTCAAACTCGTTGAAAAAATAAATATATCAAACTCGTTGAGACTATTTGTTTAGGACCGTGAATGTGGTCACGAATACGTGAGATAACTTCTTCATGAATGTTCGTTCATAAACATGTATATACTTTTGTTCCTTGATATTAAATGAATATTTTATTTGTGTACTGAATTTTTTTTTTTAAATTATGCAAGGTCAACAAAGCTAATAAAACACACAAACACTTGTGTAACCAGGGTTCACAATGTAAACTCTGTAATTACTTTTCCAATTCTATATACTTTATGTATTGATAGAGTGTTTAAATTAAGTTTACAATAATTTAATGATGTAAACATTTACAAGAACTCACAATAAAAAATACTATGCAACATTAAAAAAAAAAAAAAGAAACACCAATTGTTAATGCTCTGAGCGTAGAGAGTGATATTTAAAATCTAAAATAGTACTCCCTCCATCCCACACTTATATTCACACTTTCCATTTTCGTTTGTCCCACATTTATGTCTACCACCCAAAAAAAGAAACTTCACATTATCACACAACCTCAAAAGTTATCTTAATTTCAAAAATATCACTCACACCTTACACACATAACATACTTTATAATTTATTTATTTATTATCTACAAATACCACAATACCCCTAAAAAGTCAATAAAATTGATCAAAATTTTTTTTTCTTAAACATCGTATCTACAGTAATGGTGAACGTAACTATGGGATGGAGGAAGTAATATTTAGAAGGCAAAACTTGTGTGAGACTGATAAAAAATGATAACTTTTATAATAAATAGTGATATTCAATTTATAAAAAATATAATATTATTTTCTGAACAATTTATAGTATAAATGAAAAGTTATAATATTATTTTAAAATAAAAGTAATAAAACCTTTAATAAAAAAATGACAACAAATTAAGAAATCGCAATCTCAAACACATTATTTTTTTCAATAAATAAAACGAAAACTACATAAATATAACCTAGAATGTAAACGTGGGCCGACTGATGAAATTTAATTGTTTGGGCTGGCCCATGTACGGCTTTATCCAATTTGTTACTTTATTGCCATGGTATTGAATAATGCTTTCCTAACTTCCTCCACGATTGAATATTTTGATTTACGAGGTTAGGCATTAAAATGTTTTGAAATTCTCCAGAAAATTCATTTGTCCTGTTGTCATTTTTTAGGTTCAGTTGCTGTGGCGATCATCCATGTTTCCCTGAGATGTTTTCTGATTTCTTATTGGAAATTGGAGCTACCCATCCCATGTTAATTTTTAATGGCTGCGGATGAGTATGGATCCCCGGGTACAGTTTCGCTCATCCTTTTCTTTTGATTTGGGGTTACAACTTTACTTCAATCAGATGATCTTCTAGAATCATTCTTAATTGCGCAGTTGTTGAAAATTTGAAATTATTGCCTGCCCATTTTGATTTCTTTTGCAAGTTCCTGTTTAATATTAATTGCTGATAGGTGTTGTGGATCAATATATCTGTTATTGCGTTTGCTTATAATGGGCTTAACTCAAGATTACATGGTTAAAAAATAAAAACCAAGAAGCTAAACGTTGTTAGAGAGTGGGGTTGATTTAGGATTGCTTTTACTTGACTATGGAGCACCTAGTACATGCTATAAAACTTTGTCTTAATTGTGACTGAATTTGCTTAGCCTTAAATGATGATTGAAGGAAAACTATTCATGAGTTCGTATTCATCAGCATAATTGTTAAAGGCCAAAGGTGCAAGGACCTCGAGGCAAGACACGTGCCTCTTGTATATCCGCCCTTGCATGATTCTACTACATATTTACATTACATCATAACTACCTACCTAAATAAAGGTGAAAATCACATAACATCATGATACATAATAATAATACATAAATAGCATGATAATACATAGAACATCCATACATGATTAACTTAGAGTCACCAGTGCAAATGAATAGTAGTAAGTCAATTAAACTAAGTCTTCAAGTTTATGAAAGTTATTCAAATGATTATCCAAAAGTCTGTATAAGTGCACAACTTTTGAACGAAGCCAAGTTGAACAACTTTTGAGGCATGTATGTAGCCCATATATTGTGTTATGATTTACTTTTCTTCCTTTGGTTTGATGGGTTTGGGTGGTGTTGGGTGGCCATATTCTTTTGAGTTTATTCACTGTTCTAATCTAATTTTTTTTTTCCCTTTTAATTCCTGTTGCAGAGGTTGATGTGAAGGAAAAGTGTTGGGATCAGAGAGAACCTCTCCCTGGAGAACCTGTCTGTGCCATATGTGGCAGGTACGGTGAATACATTTGTGACGAAACTGATGATGATATATGCAGCCTTGAGTGTAAGAACATTCTTTTAAGCCGAGTAACAAAATTAAAGGCTTCATCAGCGCAGCCATCCTCTATAAGACTTCCAGCACAGGATGAGTGCTACTACGTTCGGGATGGAAATAGTAATAAATCTGAATTTCAGTGTTAAACCAACAACCAAACAGAACTGCTAAGGGAAAAACTCGAAATATCTGTACAGGGAGAAAATGTTCCTGAACCGATTTTGTCTTCTGGTTCTTGTAATCTTCCTCAGAAGCTCCTTCAGAATTTAGAAGCTGCAGGATATGAAATGCCAACTCCTGTCCAAATGCATGGGTCCCATCTGCATTGAAAGGACAGAGCATGCTCGTTTCAGCGGAGACTGGCTCAGGAAAAACTTGTTCCTTTCTTGTCCCAGTCATTTCTTACTGTTCAAAGCTCAAAAACAACCCACAAAAACCAGTAGCAATAGTTCTCACACCTACTAGAGAGCTCAGCATACAGGTTGAAGAACATGCGAAGTTACTTGGTCAAGGTTTGCCTTTTAAGACTGCATTAGTGTTTGGTGGAGAAGCAATGGCTGGCCAAGTGCATCGCATCCAGCAGGGAGTATCAATGATCGTGGCAACCCCAGGAAGGCTTATTGATCTTCTCAGCAAGCATGATTTTGAATTGGATAGCGTATCCATTCTAGTCATTGATGAGGTGGATTGCTTGATTGAGAGGGGATTCCACGAGCAAGTAATGCAAACTTTCCAGGCTTTATCCCAGCCACAAGTGTTAATGTACTCTGCAACAGTTTCAGAAGAAGTCAAGAGGGTAGCAGGGTCCTTAACGAAAGACCTTACAATGATAACGGTCGGAAAGGCATGTAAATCAAATCAGGCAGTTAAACAACTGGCGATATGGGTGGAGTCGAATAAAAAGAAGCAAAAGCTCTTCGACATATTGACAAGCGAGAAGCATTTTAAGCCACCAGTTGTGGTGTTTGTGGGTTCTAGACTAGGGTCAGATATCCTTGCTGAAGCAATCACAGTAACAACTGGTGTGAAAGCTCAATCCATACACGCAGATAAAAGCATGAAGGAGAGAAGAGAAGTATTGAGGTCATTTCTGGTCGGGGAAGTAGCGGTGATTGTGGCGACAGGACTGTTGAGTCGAGGAATCGATCTCCTCTCTGTGAGGCAGGTGATAGTGTTTGACTTGCCAAATTCCATGAAAGAGTATGTGCATCAGATTGGCAGGGCCTCTAGAATGGGAGAAGATGGTACAGCAATTGTGTTTGTTAATGAGGAGAACAAGAAACTATTCCCTGATTTCGTTGAAAATCTGAAATCATCGGGTGCTGTTGTTCCTCGAGAGCTTGCTAATTCAAGATACACAACTACTTCTTTCTTAGGTGGAAAGAATCTAAAGAAAAGAAAACATCGTTAGTGAAAAATACCATCACTTGGGCAACTTGTCTTCGTACTAATGTCGATCTTCCTTCAGGGTTGATGTATGAGTTTGTGAGAATCTTTTATATATTGACATTGGATCATACGAGGATTGAATTGTCATTTATTGACTTTCGCGATGCCAAATTCATTTATCAACAACGCTGTTTTCAGAGACAAAAATTATACTCCCTCCGTCTCATGACACTCTTTCACACTTTTCTTATTTGTCTGTCTCACACCACTCTTTACACTTAAAAAATGAAACATCACTTTATCCAACATCTTTTAAAAGTTACATTAATTTTAAATTTACCACACTTTTTTCATATACATATTATTACTTTATATTTTTTTATTACATTAAAAAAATATTTTTTCTATCTGAACATGACTAATAGTAAAGGTAATGAGACTTGATCTCTTTTGATATATAAATACAAGACCAAATATTATGTTTCATTAATGTTCCTTTTCATAAAAGAAATTGTGATCTATTAACTACATATATTAATTATACGATTTCGTTTAGAAACCTTCTCTTTAATTTAAACTTTCAGTTGATGTGGTCTTGATAAGGAGATTCAATCTTGAGTTCATCAATTTCCGAAACTTAAAATTTTATAGTGGGGGGTCTAGAATGCAGGCCCAGTCCAATAGAGGAGGGTCTAGAATGCAGGCCCAGTCCAACATGCCATCGATGGCCCAGTCCAGTCCAAGTCGGTGTCCATCACACGATGGTGGATACACTAATCCTGCATTCAAGGAGCCCGTGTGAAATTTGTGAACGAACGTAGACGCCACTTTCGAATCCGCCTTCAGCTTTTCTCTCGCTCTCTCCCAAAGCGAACTTTCTCTCTCTAGGGTTTTATACTTCGTCCCGCTTTCTTGTGCATTTAATTCAATTTTTCTTCTTGCATAGTTGATTCTCTTGATATATCATTCACTCCTCTTATTCTATATTTGAATTTTTCTTTCTCTCTTTTCGAGTTCCCAGTTTTAGTTCTTTCTTCCCGTTTCTCAGATCAGCATTTCAAATTAGGACATGGATTTTGGAGGGGCGAAAAAAAGATTCAGAGCTGAGGGTAGTCTCAATGGCAATGGCGCTTTCAAGAAATCAAAACAAGGTTATCTATTTTAGCTTTCTTACTCTCTCTATATGCATGCTTTATATGCGTCAGCCGACAGTGTTCTTTTTTGATATAACGTATACATGTAATACACTCTTGTTTCATGGTATTATTTATCTGCTGTTTTTTTTATTTTATTTATTATTATTATCTTTTTTCCGGTATTTCTTGGTTGCTAATACTATGCTGGATTGGTACCATTTGATTCAAATGAGTGTCAAGTTTAGAGTAATGGAGTTTATTTGTGAAGAAAGACCTGGTGTCGTCTTGGCAGAGTTTACCGAGTTTAAATGGGAATTTACTGATGTTTTGGGTGTTTGCTTATTTATTATTCTGGTTTCTAATTTAGTTTTCCTTCTGAGAGCATTTCTCCATCGAATATTAGCACTGTACGGCCTATAGATTCGTGTAGATGGTCTTAAAACAAGTACCTATAATCCTCTTCAAGATTTAAATTCACAAGTTATATTGTTTTCTTTAATTTCTTTAGCTTTCACTAATGGTAATGAAAACATTGTTAAATTTTCCGTTAGACACATGGATATTAACAACTCAATGAATTTAACTGTGCAAGACTATTAATTTTCTGCAACAGAAATGGAGTCCTTTACAACTGGTATAGGAAGCAAATCGAAACCATGCACAAAATTTTACAGGTTCTAATCTTAACCTATCTAAAATCAATATTTATAAGTGTAATGTTCATGTTTTAGAATGATTTAAATTGGCTTAAATAATATATATTGTCTTGTTACACTAAAGAATCTCATTTTCAACTAATAGATTCAAATGTAAAGTTTGTGACACAGGTTGTTTGCTTCATTAATCAGTAATGAAGGCAATTGAATGGAAATGGATGTATGAGCTTATTGATTTAAGCACTTGATTTGAGAAGCAAAAGATACAGTCATATGATGTTGATCTTTAATGAAAGTACTATTTAACTATTCAGTTACTTGACTAATTGATTACTGAGAATGTCAGTGTATATACTATAATCTCTACCTACCATAGTTCTTAGTGGTGTCTGGTGTGCCTATGAGGTGCAAGAGGCACAGAGGAAAAACTCTCTGCAAGCAAGAGGGTAATGTATTGGAAGCGCACCATACTAGCTTTTTAAACATCAAAATTAGATTAAGAAACTTAACATATGGAGAAAAGTAGAAAACTCTTGTGATTGCCAACCACACACCCTCCCAAGACCAAGTTGACCACCACTACCAGCCCCAATGACCTTTGTTGTTACTTACTAGTTGCACAACTATGTTGACTTACCCACTTATCTTCTTTATGTTTGAGTTGTTGTTAATTTAAAAAAAAAATGATTATTAAGTGTGTTTTTCGAATCTTTTATAGATTTATCTGATTCTTTAGAGCACACCTCATGTTCAAGAGGCATGCCTTGGGCCCCAGCAACCCCTTTGTGCCTCAGTGCGCCTTGCGCCTCTGATAAATTCATTATCTTGGTTATACTAGCCTTTTTGGGAGGATCCTGATTTTTCATTAATTAATTTAATACTTAATAGGTGTAGGCCATTTAGATTTTAGTCGTGCTTAACATACTTTTGATCATAGCTGTTAAGAGGCGCAGATGCTCAGTCCCTTGCACCTTTTTTTTTTCCAGATTTTTGGTCACTTGAGGAAATTTCTTTGAGGCGGTCGTTTCCGGTGCGCCTTTTTCCATCTTAAGAGGTGCACCTCCTATGCATCTCCCAATTATCCCTTTCTTTAAAAAATATTAAAAGTTGTTGCACACTTCCAATTAGTAAACAGCTATTCTTGCCTCTTATTTGGGGGAAATTAACTTTTTTTTTGTATATCTACTATGAATTAGCCAATTAGGGTTATGCTTTTTGTTGCAGGTGTTTACAATGGGTGTGATAAGGGGAAGAAGTAGTTTTGGATTCTCATAATCTAATTATTTAAGTTAGTTTCTTTTAATTATTAAGATTAGATTAGGTATGGGATTTGGAATTTGTTTTTATGGGTAATTCAGTATTTATAGTTCTTTTTTCTTGGTTGAATGGCAGTTTTTGGATATTGACACTGGAATTTGGGCGGAGTATTTTCTCCGTGGAATTCTCATATGCAGTTCCAATCCTTTGTCCTCCTACAGTTTTTCATAAATAAATACAATAAGAGGTTGAGGATGACAATTGATTAGTTTAAAGTAGATAATCATTTGAATAACTTTCTTAAAGTTCAAGGCTTTGTTGACTTATTATTTATTTGTATTGAAGATTTTAACTTTGAAATTAATTATGTATGGATGTTCTATGTGTTATCATGCTTTTTATGAGTTATCATGTATCATTATATGATATTATGTGATTTTTACCTGTATTTAGTTGGGTAATTATGTTGCAAGTAGGATATACTTGTGTATATATGTTGGAGAATCTTATTAGGGTGGTATGTATAAGAGGCACGTGCCTCAGGGTCCTTGCGCCTCTCGCCTCTAAAAACTGTGGTTTGGTTTGGTTTTGCAGGGCAAATATTTCAGGCTATAATAGTTTTAAGACATTTACAGGTCCCTGTCATTTAAATAATTATTTCTGAGGAAAGACCTGGCCCACCTGGGGTGATTCTATTGGGTTATTAATTGGGGCTTCCAAATGGTTGAACCGTTGAATAGTTATTAGAGTCGATTCGTGCAATGCCATGTTAGTCCAAAACCCTCACTCGAGCATTTAATGCGAATTACAATTAAAAAAGTGATAAAACCCTCCACTTTAGTGGCCCAACCACGTTGATTTATCTGGAAATGTAGAGGTGCTATGTTTTCTTATGCACGAAGAGGTTTTTTCCATAGACTCTAGGCATCTGGATTTAGCCCCATGGAACCTCAGGTCATGTATGGGGCTTAACACCCCCCACACAACACCCAACACCACCACTTATGAAGAAAATACTTATAGTAAATACTTGCTACAAAGTATGAATTACCTTTAATCCTCAACTTTTCAATTTCTATTTTTATTTTTTCTCTTTTTATATATTTCTTAAATTTCCAAGTTCAACATTGAAATCCACAATTGAGAAAATATGAATTAATTTAAGCTGTAGTAATTTATAATTTTCTTTAGTAGTTTAATGTGTAGTAAATAATTGCTTTTATTCTAATTAGATTAGATTACTTGAGTGCTTTGGTAATAAAAGAATTAAAACATAATTCTGGGGCTGCAATGAATAATTAGTTTAATGCAGATAACTTAACTGTTTTACATGTCACACTGTTTCCGTAAACTCCAAGTTTGACTAATTTTGAATCAAGTGTGCACTTTTCCAAGTTTAGAGAAAACTGTTAAAATAAATTGTCTAATATTCTTTTTAGCCCTTCCAATGAAATCTTCCAAGCTTCGCCCCTGTATATCCCATATTATAAAACCCTTGTGAAAAATTACAAACCCCATATCCTAATTATAAATAAGACCACTGTGCCAAACTAATCTAAATAAAAAAATTAGGAACAACTACACAGTTGTCAGCGTGTGATTTGTTCCTGCAAAGGCACGTGAAGTCCTATAATGCCTCTGCAATTTTAAATTCACCCAGAAGTTCTTCTGTGCTGCTACCCAAATGTGTTATTTTGAGTGGTTATTGACTCTTAAGATATGTTCTTCTTAGCATCTACCCACATGGATTATTAACTATCACTGCTAGAAATGATACATTTTATGATACTTTGTGCACGCTTTGCATATCGTTATGTGTTGGCATAAAAGTGAATATAAGCCAGGGAGCCCTAATATGACCCAAACCATGGTCAAAGGTAAAATGGTTGATACCCACTTTTAAGTCATTCCACACTCTCATGTGGAATATCAGAAGAATTCATCATGTGGCAACCTTGGGCCCAGCATCGGGCAGCCTCTTTCTGCACCCCGTCCAAATTTGGCAGGTGGGACCAAATTTGGGCATATAAGCTAGGAGCTACAACTTAACTCAGAATCATGGGTGTTTCGAATTTCTGACTTGGTAGAATTAAACTTTTTGTCAACATTAATGTGTAAGAGATGGGTGGTGATGTGTGTTAAGAGAGTGTTAATTGATGTGAGAGAAAAGAAGAGAGAGGAAGTGAGAAAGAGTATTAGTTGAGGAGAGAAAATGTTGAGGGTGGGTGGGTCAATCAGTCAATGATTAATAGGGTTTGTAGGTGAATGTTGGGCTGACTGGTTTTAAAACCCCAACATGAACAAGTCTAGGATTTAAAAAGTTTAAAACTTGTTTTCACAACCGCAAGCAAGCCTGATGCATTCTGTTAAGGAGTTGTAATGTTCTGTGTCAGTTACTTGCACTTGGTATATGTGTTTCTATGTTTATTGCACAAAAATAATTGGGATTATTTTGTAGCATTTTATATTTCTTGTACCCTTTCTTGATATTTGGTATGCAGTGTTTCTGGATGCCCTTTTGGAGAGGGATGCCATTTCTTGCATTATGTTCCTGGAGGTATCAAGGCTGTAACTCAGATGCTTGGTGGCCATCCAGCCCTTCCAGATGGTGCTAACAGAAATTCATCTGTAGCTCCTGCATCTTTTCCAGATGGATCCTCTCCTCCAGCTGTCAAAACTCGTTTATGCAACAAATTCAGTACAGCGGAAGGATGCAAGTTTGGGGACAAATGCCATTTTGCACATGGAGAACGGGAACTGGGGAAGCCAACACTACTGTCGCATGAGGATCCTCGTGCTATGGGACCTGGGAGATATGGCATGGAGCCGACTCCACCCAACCATGGATCAGCAGCAATATTTGGGGCCAATGCGACTGCTAAGATCAGCATTGATGCTGCTATGGCAGGAGCTGTGATTGGTAAGGGTGGGGTCAACTCTAAGCAAATTTGTCGATTGACAGGAGCTAAGCTATCTGTTAGAGATCATGAGTCAGATCCCAACTCGAGAAACATTGAACTCGAGGGTACATTCGACCAGATCAAACATGCTAGCCAAATGGTTCATGAACTTATCTTGAATGTCAGCGCATCATCCGGTTCTTTGTCAAAAAATCCATCCGCAATGTCTAGACATGGTCCTCCTTCTAGCAACTTCAAAACTAAACTTTGTGAGAACTTCACCAAGGGATCGTGCACCTTCGGAGATAGGTGCCACTTTGCACATGGAGCTCATGAACTGCGCAAGTCTGGTGTTTGAGTGTGAGCTACTGTTATTCGATAGTCGTTGTTTTAGCTGCTTCTTTTTGCTACTTTTCCTTTGATCCTGCTGTCTCTTAATCTGTTGTCAGTTTTATCCTATCATCTTAACAACCGATGGATCGAAGTGTGGTATATTGTAGAGCTTCTTTCCTGAATTTCTGGAGGGCTTTTTTTATCTTTATTTTTTTCCCATTTCTCTTTTATTTTTATACTCACTTTTTTGGGGTTGGGTTGGGTTGATGTGTCTTATGCTTTTCTGCTTCACTGAGCAACGGGCTTTGGGGCAGGGTGTTTGAAATTTTTTATTTTTTAGAGCTAATTTTGGTGGATGATATACACAAAAAAGAGAGAAGAGAAACCCACACTTAATTTTTTGACTTTTCATGCAGATTAATAAAGGCAAGTATTTTTCAAGTAAATAAATGATAAAGGAGGTTAGAACTTAGTTGTATAAAATAAAGGTGATTTTTTATTTTTTTAAAAAATAAAATGTATGAGGGTGATTTACTGTTTTTTTTAATTATTATTATTTTTTTTTAGAAAAAAAAAAGTTTTGTGGGATGAAAAAGGTAAAAAATTTTAAGATTCGGAATTTCGGAGGGAGTAAATAGTACTATTGAAAAATAATCTACTAATAAAATGTGTTTGATGGAATGTATTGAGAGAATTGTGTAATGGTTAATTGATAAGGTTAAGATATGAATATAACTTTGAGGTATTCTTTTGTGAGATGGGTGTGAGACGGGCCGACCCATCACTAAAGTATGTTTATTGTATAAATAAAGTATGTTTATTTGTACTTAAAGTATGTTAATAATAAATCATATTATAACATATTAGAATCATATTTTAATGCATAATCCAGCATACTTTAGAAAATATACTTTAACAACAATAAAACATACTTTATCTAAATAATTAACATACTTTAACACGTCTCACAAACCGTCTCATGCAAGTAACGTCTCACAAGAGACTTTGTCTATAACTTTTCTCTTATTAAAAAAATCTAAAACAACAAAATCCATCATTATTTTATAATTCATCATTATATAATTGGATGGCTATTTGAAAAATTGTGAAATTTATAAAGGTCGCGGCTATTCGTACACACCGTTTTACTTTATACACCCAATTATATCTATATATACAAAAATGATATGTACACACACTTGAAAAATACTACATTACTCTTAATGAAATACACCCATATACATAATCTCTTCCCTCCCACAATCCCACATTTAATCTAAACATTAAATCATACACTCATTCCACTTTGCACCCACTGGCCACTTCACTTCTCACGTTTGAAACAAAGAGAAAAAAATCGGAAAGAAGAGAAGAAGGGAGAAAGAGGAAGGGAGGAAGAGCTTCAAATATTAGGGAAATTAGACATTAATTAAAATCTGTAAATCACTCAAATTAGTATTAAATTTTACATATTTGCGAAAAATTCCTGAGATTTGTAATGAAACTAACAATGAAACCAAATACTTGAGGAAATCATCATTAAATATATAGATACAAGAACAAATGGTCTGACGACATTTGAAGGTCTGTTCGATCAAGTATGGTCGAAATTTTAGTTGCTCGTCGGCCAGAATCTGTCGACAGCTTCATAAGCTGTTCATCCATTCACGGTAGGCTAGAAGGGAGAATTTCGACCACTTGCTGTCGTCGAACAGAAGTTACTTCAGCGTTCATTCCTCGTCGAACATACCGCCGGAATAATCGCAATCACCTCGGGATAGCAAATCTGGTGGCTCGTCCCTTCGATGGTTTCGCTTCCGATTACGCAGCCCGAATATTCGGCATGCAGGGTAGGCTGTGAACACTTTGGATCTTGTAATCAATGGAGGACTCTTTTGCATGGATCTTGTAATCAATGGAGGACTCTTTTGCATTCTTCTGGGGTAAGGCTTTGTTATCTTGAGCACAGATTCCATGGATTAGGCCCACAACAGTGGCTCTCCATGTCGCCTTCGTCGACAATGGCAGCCTTGTCCAAGAATCTACAAGTTGGACTCCATTAGTTTCAAAACTAATTATTTCATATACATACATACTTGTGGGTGTGGTGTGTTGTGGTTGTGTGATAACCAACCTGAACTGGTCGGTGTGGCGGATTCTTGCAGGCTCGGGTGTCCTCGTTCAACATCTCGACATCATAAGGAAGGCTCGTGTTTCGTTTCCTCATGGATGCTGCAATCACCTGGAAAATTTGGACCATGGGCTGCATGAGCTCTTCTTATATCTGCATCTTTTGGTTCCGGAGAAGAAGTTGACTATGGCGACTAGCATGGAAATGAAATAATATTTTAGGTGTGTGTATGTTTGAGTGTGGGGCAGCATGTTAGAGTGTTTGGTATGTGTTTGTATTTATTATTTTAGGAATAATATTGTAATAAGTGTGTGTATGCCAAAGGAATAATTTAGTAATTTAGTATATATATTTATTAATTTAAAATTCAAATGGGAGTATCGAAGTAAAACAGTGTGTGCGAATAGCCGCGACCATTTATAAATTCATAGTGACTATTGAATCCGCTAAAATTCATCATAATATAATATCTTAGATTCATCATTATATAGCTTCTTAACCTAAAGAATAAAGTACAAAATGACATGGATCAACCGTGATCTTTTCTTTTACGTTCTGCAGTTTATTGGAATTCTGTAATGAGAAAATGAGGATTAAATTTTTATACATCGAATCAGAGATGAAAATCCATCAAGCTTCTTTTAATATCAAATGATTTGTGAACAACATTCATTGACAATTATTAAGAAGAAAACTATTTACTGTAATATTCCTTCAAGACACTTAAAACCCTTTCTGCTACTTCTTGCCCAAACAACCTTGGGAAACTTGAGCCAAGATCCACGTCTATTGTTGTGCTCTTTATTATTTGATCTCTTTTGGCTAAGAAATCCCTCTCATCGTCTCCCACACGCCTCTCCAAAGATGCAGATGAGTCTATCCAAAATTGCAACAACTCCTTGGCAATGGGACTAACATGATCTTGAACTATCTCTTCCATATTTGTGGCTTCACTAGCTCCAGTGTCTATGGTGACTAGAATTGCTGTAGGCGAGATAAGCGCTCTTACATAAAGTGATGGCGAGAAGTAAGGTCTTACCTCCGGCAATACCTGAAGTCGTTGCCTATACTTATCCAATTGAGTGTTTTCATAGTAGGTTTTGAGGTAGTCGGGATACAAGATGAGATCTTTCCGTGGGGTCAAATCAAGAATTAGCACAATCGATGTAGGGCTGCTCTGGATGATATCCAACAGAAAGTGTGGTGCGTCGGTCAAAGGCTTCAAATAGGCTGAAAAGCTTGTTATGTTTAGATCAGTACCAGATGGCAACTTGCAATGTATCCAACCTCCCAATATGAAATCAATCTGATACATGTTTGAATATCCAATAATGTGAGGATTTAGTTGGAAAGTAAATAGAGATATACTCCGATTGTATCCATTGAGCAAATATGGGTTCAATCAAAATTTGCTTTTCCGGAGTACAAAAGGGAGTATAATAGAAGATTATACTTATTTTTTCTGGTTAAATCAGGAAAAATGATTTTGAATCAACTACCGTATTTTCAATCGAGTGATCACAGGAAATTCGCTCACATAAGCACAAGTTTTCTCATTATTACTTCAACTAGTGATCAACAAGTTTGTTTTACTATTAGTGTAGCTCCATTTAAAGCTTCATTCATATTTATTTACTTTTTTCTTTTCATGTTCATTAAAACTCTCTATGCGAAAAAGGATATCTGTTTCCACCAACATCTATACTTTGATTGTGTAGTCCACACACAACCTCAAGCAAACAACATAAAAAGAAAACAACTTGTCATGTCTTAAAACAAGAAGAAAATACAAGTCACTGCGATCCCAAAATTCAGAGGATTGGGTTCAAGCATCACCACAAGAGTTTGGATACATGGCTACTTGTGTACGATAACTCTTGGGTAACAATCACCTAGTCTATATTTTCTGAAAAAACAATGACAAACATTTACTATCACACCTCTTATAAGGATAACACACAGAAGTATGATACATGGGGGTCCATAGCACATTATGTGGGTCATTCGTCTAAGAAATGTAACATCTCATGCATGCAGTACAGCTTAGATCTCCAAGATAAATATGATATTATGCAACTACAAATTATGTTAGATTACATCTTCCAAGTCAAGTGAGGGTCAACATAACACACCAGATGAACTATCACTTTTTTTTTTTTTTTTTTGCAGTTTATGTGGGATTTTGTGGACCGGTTTTATAAAACCAAAGAACTTTGAAAACCTAAAGTGTACTAATAATCTATGATCATTTGGTGTTTTTTTGTAGTATAGGTTTTAATTTTACGTCAAAATCAATGTGTATGAGGTGGATGTTAACATGTGCAAGTGAAATATTATGAGAGATGATATGAGAGAGAGAAAAAGAGAAAAATATAGTATTAATTGAAGAGTATCAAATGATGTGAGAGGGGAAAGAGTACTAAATGAAGTGAGAAATGTATATGGATGAGATATGATTAATATGTTATTTAGGTATATGCAGGGATAGTTTTAAACAGGATTTCAAGAACCCCAACTAGAACAAGTTTAGCATTTCAAGAACCCAATACTGGTTTTCAAAACCTGAAAAAAAAAAAAGCCCTTACAGAGTATTAATCTTAAATGCTTGTGGAGAGAGAGCCATGATATCTTTGAAGCTAAGAGCTCTACAAGTTGACATAAATAAAGATAAATAAAACAGGGGCACCTGAGAAGAAGGAAGGCCTGATCTGAGATTGAGAGAAGCATGGGCTGTACCGGTGGGATTCCCAAAATGTTGTACGTCGGTGGGCAGAGTAGAATCACTCTCAAGGGAGGAACCGAGTTGGGTGTCAATAGTGGATAAGAGGTCTTTCATCAAGTTTCTGATGGGAGCAGAGACGTAAGGGAATTCCCTGAATTTTGCTCTAAGCTCGTCGCCGGACTCCATGGAAACTGATGAGTGAGAAAATCTAATTCTTGAAACAGAAAAGCGAGTACTTGGAGTAGCAGTGGAAGTGAGTGGAAAACAGATAATGGGATTTGAGAAAGTGGTCGAGATCATAGCCATAAAGAACCAACCAGCAACTGAGTTAAGACAAGATAAAATGCAGTGAGATCTTTAATGCAATGACACCATCAGATGATTCAAAACATCAACAGTGACAGTAAATATTAAGGCCCAATAATTCAAACTAGTAAACATTAGGATAAATACACAAAATCAAACAAAGCTCAGATATTATTTAGTAGAGAGAGAAAAGTAATAGAGGGAGGTACCTGAGAGAGAGAGGAGTAACTTGGTGTTGTTCTACGATTCGAAAAGCATTTTTGGCAACGCTCACAAACAGCCTCCAAAACAAAACCCTAAAACCCAATTCCAAACCCAAAGCCAACTCCAGGGATTGCGTTGGGTTTTCAGGAGAAGAAACATATATCTTACAGCTGTTCGAATCCTACTGGTTTGAACTACCAGTTTTCACTTTTCACGTCCAAAAGAGCTTTGCAAGAACCGTAATGACGATGATAAACCGAAGCTGAACCGGATCACAACAATGATGAGAAGATCTTACGGCGACCAGTTGCTAATCTCCACGTCAGAAGGATGGGAAGGATAACCTCCGGGCCCTCGTCGGCCCGGTCTAAATGCAGAGCTGGAGGGAAGTGATAATTCTTGAACCCAGATTAAAGGATGAAATTCCATAATTGACCTTATATTACTAGTTTCTCATCTCATTCCCAAGATTTGCAGAAATCTAAAAAACTCACTCGGAATGCTCCATGGATTAGAGGTGGAAATATGGTGGCTATTCAAAGAAAGACTTCATTGGGTTTTGAGTCTTGCCGCCGAAATCCTTGAAGAAGTCGATGGTTTTGGGGTCTAGAAAAATCCCAACTTACTCCCCTCTCTCTCTCTCTCTCTCATTTTGAGCCGCCTGGTACCTCCCTCTATTGCCTTTCTCTCTCTACCTCCCAGAAAATGTGGCTGATTGTTTTGATGTTTTCTAATAATTTGATGATTTCAACTAGTTTATACTCATGGATTAATCACTAATCAGCCCCCTTAGAATCAATTAGTTAATCTTGCAGTAAATCAGAAAATTAAATGCCTTTATCACTTGTTCTAGATGAATAGACACATACACATATTTATGTATTTGTATCGAGTATTTTTATCACTCAGAATTACACTATCATTTTTTCATCTAATAATTAACTTACAAGCGGCAGTTGAAACTTTTCAGCAGGCGATAACCTACAATATAGACAATCTGGGGTTTAAAGCACTAGGGAATGATACTGTAGTATGTGTCAATGACGAATGGTACTCTTTTGGCTGCTGGGGATTGATTATACATCCTTTCATGTCCCTCTTCATGTCCTACTGTGTTATTGGCCTTTCGCGTGTATTTGATTAGGTTACTTTTTTGGTCTAAGCTCATATGATTTGGCCATAATATATATGCTTAGTGTTTACTTGTGAAGAACATCATGTTAGTTTCTTATCTATGTTTTTTGCTTTATTTCTCCAGCTTTATGTTATCTTTAGTCCAAGTCATCAGCTGAAAGAATGTTTAAAATTTCTACACTAATTTGGATATTGAGCCTTAATCTTTACTGTCACTATTGATGTTTTGAATCATCTGTAGTGTGGCAGCGTATCATTATCATTTGATTGTGTCATTGTATATTTGTATTGCTAATTTACAAGATCTCACTACAGTTTATTTTTTCTTAACTCAGTGGCTGGTTCCTTATGGCTATGATTTCTATCACTTACTCAAATCCCATTATCTGTTTTCCACTCACTTCGACTGCTACTCCAAGTACTGGCTTTTCTGTTTCAAGAATTAGATTTTCTCACTCATCAGCTTCCATGGAGTCCGGCGACGAGCTTAGAGCAAAATTCATGGAATTCCCCTACTTCTCTGCTCCCATCAGAAACTTGATGGTAGACCTCTTATCCACTATTGACTCCCAACTCGGTTCCTCCCTCGAGAGTGATTGTACTCTGCCAACCGACGTACAACATTTTGGGAATCCCACTGGTACAGCCCATGCTTCTCTCCATCTCAGATCCGGTCTCCCTTCTTCTGAGGTGCCCTGCTTTATTTATTTTTTATTATGTTTCCTTGTAAAGCTCTTAGCTTCAAAAGTATCATGGCTATCTGTCCACATGCACTTTAAAAGAAAAAAAAGATACCAGTAACTACATCTCTAGTTATATACAAACAATCATACTCTGTATTCAGTGCTTACTGCAAAATTTATGATTTAATCTGTAATGTTCATCTGGTGTGTTGTATTGACCCTTGGCTGACTTGGGAAGATGTAATCTAACATAATTTGTAGTCAAATAGTATCACATTTATCTTGGAAATATAAGCTGTAACGCATACAAGGGATGTTACACTTCTTGGACGAATGACCCACAAAATGTGCCATTGGTCACCATGTATCATACATCTGTGTGCAATTCTTTACGTGTTATCCATATAAGAGGTGTGATAGTAGATGTATGTCATAGTTTGACAGAAAATATGGACTGGGTAATTGTTATTCAAGAGTTATCATACGCAAGTAGCCATGTATCCAAACTCTTGTGGTGATGCTTGAACGCAACCCTCTGAATTTTGGGATCTTAGTTTTGTGACTGGACTTATGTTTTCATCTTCCAACATTTTAATATCACTTAGGAAAATTTAAGTGATGAATCAATGTATTAATGATAGTTGTTAGGTACATTGTTTGAGCTGATATTATATATCTCTATTTACTTTCCAACTAAATCCTCAATTATTGGATATTCAACCATATATCAGATTGATTTCATATTGGGAGGTTGGATACATTGCAAACCATCTGGTACGGATCTAAACATAACGAGCCTTTCGGCCTATTTGAAGCCTTTGACCGACGCACCGCACTTTCAGTTAGAACTCATCCAGAGCAGCCCTACATCGATTGTGCTAATTCTTGATTTGTCGCCACGGAAAGATCTCATCTCGTATCCCGACTACCTCAAAACCTACTATGAAGACACTCATTTGGATAAGTATAGACAACGCCTTCACATGTTGGCGGAGGTAAGACCTTACTTCTCGCCATCTCTTTATGTAAGAGCTGTTGTTTCACCTTCAGCAATTCTAGTCACCATAGACACTGGAGCTAGTGAAACCACAAATATAGATGAGATAGTTCAAGATCATGTTAGTCCCATTGCCAAGGAGCTGCTGCAATTTTGGATAAGCTCGTGTGCATGTTCGGAGAGGCATGTGGGAGATGCTGAGAGGGATTACATAGCCGAAAGAGATCGGGGAATAAAGAACAAAAAGATAGAACTGGATCTTGGCTCAAGTCTCCCCAGGTTGTTTGGGCAAGAAGTAGCAGAAAGAGTTTTAAGTGTCTTGAAAGAATATTATTGTAAATAGTTTTCTTCTTTATAATTGTCAATACATTATACATGCAGTTCACATATCATTTGATGTTATAAGAAGTTTGATGGATTTTCATCTTTGCTTTCTGTATAAAATGTAATCTTAATATACAATGTTCTAAAGTTAATGTAGCCTAATTACTTGTTTACTACAACAAGAATCTTGTTCAGTGTCTTCCAATGATTTGTCACTCCAATCTTATCCATTAATGAACCATGCACTGCCCAAACTTGTTGATTTACAAGACTAACCCAGCATTGTATTGAGATTATGCAGACAGAGGGAAGCAAGAATCTTATGCTCAACTAGTCGGCCATTTTCTAGGCATTCTTTCAGTGGAGACGCGAGAGTCGACAAGGCACGCATCTGTGATCCCTTGCGGTGCAATGAAGTGATCGAAAAGCTCAACCAAGCCACCGTAGTCAGACACACCCTTACCAATTCCGATTTCTCTGAAATTAGACACTTGCAAACAGCATCCAAAAATGACTTGTTTCCATCCCCAAGCAGTGAGGCTGATAACCTCACCAACCACTTCTCCCTTGCACTTTCTTCTCCTTCTTCGTTTGCATAATCCACCTGATATTCGTTACTCGTTGTAAGAATCATGATAGTGATATCACTATGTAGTGAAATTTAGGACATACCACAGTTCCATCAGCTACTATGTCATTGATGGGTTCATCCTCAGCAACTTCTCCATCAGGACCATTAAGAAACCCGGCTAGTTTTAAGATCCAATCCTCTGTCATGAGTTTTCCAGATGATGAGAAGAAGCCTCCGAGGATTAGGAGAGCTCTGCAACATTTCTTCTCGACTTTTTCATCAGATAAGCTTTGTCTTAGAGCAACTGTGAGGGCATCAACAGCCTCTTGTCTAAATATTGTGTTCTCCTGTCTATCTGACTGCAAGTCCAAAACAAGTCCATCACCTCAACATGCTAAGCATTATAATGAAGAAATGAAGCATCGTTAAACAAGTATAAGAAGATAACCGAACGAAACATTAACTTAACAGTTACCATTTTCTAAGGATGCAATTCATGTTAACTCTTGAGAAACTATCAAATGCCACTATTTATCACATGACAGTGGAATATATGATGAAGCATTAACATGGAAATCGAACTGATTTCATTGTGCTCATCATATCTAAGAGCACTAGGCACACTAAGGCAAAAAGGTCTCTTAACGTGCAAGAATAATGAATCTAAAACTTATGCATGATCATACATGAGGAATTCATAGAAGCAGAATGAAAGCATGATGATAAAGTCTTATTCATTATCGTACATAAGGAATGTGACTAACACGAACAACCGGTTACAGTGTAGTAGCGGTTTGATAGTTTAATTATACATCACGTTACGTACCAGAAGATCAAGATTCAGAATCAGGACAGCAACTAAAGGTCTCTGTTCATGTGAGAAACTCTGGAGATGCATGATCAAGTGATCTGTGGCATTTAGTATCTCTTGATCACTGAGGCCTTCCAGAAAAGACATGGCTTTGGTCCTCCTGATCACGAAAGAACATATTCAAAGAAAAATTAGCACGACAAACACTCGATATTTAGAGACATTGTATTCTTGATGAAATTATTGAGTGAGCACCTGTTGAAGCAAATTAGTTCAATCAGAAGTAATACTGTGACTGTTCTCAACTTGAGCTGCTCATGACGAAGCATTTGTAGTAGACTCGACAGGTTTATGTTTCTAGCAATGTCATTCCTGCAGCCCCCATCAGCTTCAATGCAACAACATAGCAGAGATAAGATAAATGTCTTCTCTTGAGTGTTGGCATACAGGAATCTTTTCACAAGAAACTGAAGTCCTCCACTAGATATAACTCGTCTACCGTTTGTAACTCTCTCGTCTTTTCTGAAAGTAGGGACAAGCTGACCTAAGATGCAAATGATCATGCTATCATGCCCTTCTGCATTTGCATTAGAACCAGCTGCTAGTTCAGAGAATGAATCCAAGAGACGATCAATGTGATCGGTCTTCCATTTATCAATTACGCGCTTCAAAATGAGATTGGGAGTTGGCACAACCTTACAATGTAGAGTTTTTCTTGTAACTGGACAAGTTATCCATCCTTTACCAAACCAGTCTGTAATAGCTTCAAGCTCAAAGGTATGACCGGTTTCGAGAGTTACTGGATCTTTGAAAAGAAGCCCAGTTAGAGGGCATACAAAATCTTTAGGGATGCTACAAATAAAGGGCTCTCCTCTGAGATATCCACTATTCTCCTTCACTTCTGCATTATAATACTTAGTGTGTGAGCTGTTTGAAGATATGCAATGCCAAAAATTTGATAATTTATAGTTTAACTATTACCAACCATGTACAAGAGGTTCCAGAACAGTTTCCTGCATCCCAGTTTAAGATTTAAAAAAGAAAAAAAAATCATTAGACAATTTTTAATACATTTGTGCATGGAAATTTAACAACAGATAACACATACCAATGTAACTTGATGTTTGAATGAGTCCTCAATTTTTTTCACCTCAGATAAATGATTGTATTCTGTCTTAGATGGTTGTAAGTTCCCCTGTTTCTTCTTGCAGGCTCCTAAGTTTTGTTGGGGATTTGCTTCTCCTGGTGGACTCTTTAATTGCAATCTTCTTTCCTCCTCCACAACAGGCATATTGTCCTACATGATTTGACAAATTTTGTAGACAAAATAAGAACTATATACTCTCTCCTCCCAGGTAAAAATTAGTAAACTTCAATAGTTATATAGAGCGAAATCGAAATTTAACAAATACAATGTCTTAACTAGAACATTGCCTGGCTTGACAGGAAGTTCAACATTTCTTCAATTTCAAAATCATGATAACATGATCAAGGGGGGTTTGCTATTCATCTATTAACATGATCAAGACTCAAAGAATCCCACTTGAAGTACTATAAATAAACTACACAAAAATTCAACTAAAATGTGTTATGGAAGTATAAATTAGTCATTCAAACTTGAAGCAATAGAAAGGAAAAAAAAGTGAGTAGAATCTGTATGTGATAAAAACCTAAGATCTGAATACTTACATTGGAAGACTCACTAGAATGTTGAGTTCTTTTATCATGAGTGTATAATATAAGCTGTTTATCGTCTGGAGCTGGACTACTGGAGCTTCTAGCAGCTTCTTCATGAGCTTCCGATTCGACCCCTCCACCCTTGTGTAAATGCCTAAATACTTCAACATACAATTCTTTACTTACCATTGTCTGGGGTGAGGAATGATGACTAGCAGGACTACTTGCACGGCCAAGCAAGCCTCCGTTTGGATTTCGTTGAACAGAGAAAGAAGGAATCCTGATGATAGGGACAGCCGGTGCTTCGACCCCATCCATTATCCAATCTTTATAATACATTGCAAATTGATAAGTTCCTAAGTCTAGACTCTCATTATAAACTTTCACAAGACGCTTTAAGTTTATCAAAATGGGGGACTCTGCTAGTGAACGAGTTTCATTATCATACCACAGCTTCAAATGTGAAAGATGTGGAAGAAATACATGTTCCCACAAATCAGGCAGCAGAGTTGTCCGTGCCTGGAATGGCGAATCGCAGAACACCTGAAGAAGATGCTTCGCTGCAATGCCGTCTTTCTTCTGTAGCACATATATTACACTGAGGTAGAGATGAGCACAGGCAGATAGTCTGGCATTAGGAATTCCAGATGTGAATCCATCCTTCAGATCATTGGAGTTCAATCCTGTAATGACACTAAGCTTTAGTGAAGCTTTCTTCAATTCCTTTAAGTTTGCATCATCTTCTGCAGCTCTTTCAACTATCTCTATTGCTTGTTCCAGATTTTCCATGACTTTGCTTTGAGTATTCAGGCCTTCATCTAGCGCAATCGAATCTAGGGAAGCAAAAGTGTTGTGATGGAGGGATGTCCTGAAATCCTCGTCCTCAACGAAACGCTTGGAATAGCCACTCAAGATCGAAATAACTGCTTTAACAGCAACCTCTTCGAGTGCAGGAGCAGCAAGAGGATCTTCAAGATGATCTTGTCTCAAGCTCCTACTTTCGCCATGATTAGTCATTCTCGACGTTTTATATGATCTATTATCAGAGCTCTCCCCTGCATTATAAGCCAACCTTTGCTCAACATGAGGAACATGAGAATGCTTATGACTATAAACACTATTTGAGTATCTATCATTGTGAGAGCTGTTCATTCCCACTTCAACTATCTCACAACTTGGCAACTCTTTAGATGAACCTATGCTGCATCTCTTATCTTCCCACGAAGTGCGATGGCCTCTTCTTTCATAATTTAGACTGTTTCTCTTCTCTGATCCCAAATGCATTCCCCCCTGAATTCTACCTGTAAAGCAGCCATCCGTTGAGAACTCTCCTTTGTAATCGTATCGAGGGATATGGGATTTCGCCCTCTCCGTTCTTTTTACAGCCATCAAAGAGCCATTTTCATGTCTGTCCTGCTGCATGTATAGAGGTGCACCCCTTCCTTCGGAGACAGATGAAGTACTCGGCCTTATTTTCGGTTTTCTTCGCTTAAAACCTTCCTTAGCCAGAAGATCCTCCAATGACATTGCCATTATAACTCACTGTCTAACCTTAATTACCTGCAACTGTTCCAATACATGGACTTATTGCTAAAATACATATTTGAAATCAAAGGATTGTCCTAAAAGGAGTACAAAAAAATCAAATGAAATACTCTTGGCAAGGCAATAAAGATAAACACACATCATACAGTTAAGATTCTCTATTCCACTTTGTATTTCTATGCAACACTTTTCATTCTCTTATAATACACATCAGGTGCTTGCTTATAGTTATGATGATGGGCAATTAAAATTGAATACAAGTAAGATTGCATTAAAATTGGTTAAAATATGAAACACAAGATATGTATCAGCTGTTATATGCTACAGAGTTGACACTTAAATACTCCATAAATCCACAAAGGATATGTTGTAGTAAAACAGAAAAACACAGATAAAGTCATTACCCTCTAGTCAGTTCTCTTCTTGTTCATGGAGTTTGAAGAGAGCTCCTCCAAGGTTGTAACAGGTGATTGGAATTTGGGTATGAACAATGTGTTGCAAGAAGACAAAAGGAATATTGATAGAGATGCAGGAGGAACAAAGAGAAATGATTGAGTTGAAATGTTGAAATAGGGGGTGGGGTGGGGGGAGGACAAAGGGAAAAAAACAAAGGAGAAAGGACATGATTGATGCAAGAAAGAATGTTATTACAAAATGCTGATAGCTGCAACAAGAGATTAGCTAGAGAAAGAGCATGTGGCAAAAGATTATCTATACATCATATATATTAGAGTAATAAGATTTAGGAGATGAATATTTAAGTGGATGAATGAGATGAGATTTTAATAAGTGATCTGAATGTTTCTTAATTCTTGGTAGTTTGAGAATGCCGTCCTCTGTAGAATAAATAAATAAATAAATACTTTAAATTTTGTTGGAAATGAATTCAGTTACCCAGTCAGCAAACTGTTTCGTCTTCTTTTCCGGCTTTTATCCATCTTTTATTTATAACCATTTCTTTCTCTTTCAACTGTAGTCTATAAAAATAAAATTTCTAACATAATCTTCCACTCTCCGTTTGTCACAAAAAAACTGAAACAACAATTTATTCAATAGGCAATAACTTGCCTACACGCAAATTCGACCTGATTTTTATATCATTATGTTTTGAATATCATACTTAATATAAAAAACAATACTCTTACTAATAAAAAAACTAAAATTTACATAGGACCAGTTCTACCTTAACTAAGTAGAACCGACCCTCTGACCTCCTCCAGTTTTATTTTATTTTTTTATTTTTTTAATATGTATTTAGCTGATTAGCATAGTTTATTTTTTCATTTTTCATTTTTTTATTCAATTATATGGGTATAATTGTAATTTTACCCTTATGGTTTAAGGTATATTTTATCCTAATAGTTTAAGATATACTTTACCCCTTGGGTTTATTATTTATTCTTAGATTTTAATATTAATTCTAAGAGTATAATTGTATTTCACCCTTATAGTTTATGACATATTTTAAATATTGGGTTTAAGGTATAATTGTAATTTCACTCTTGTGGTTTAGGATATATTTCATCCGTCCCCTTCAAAGGGTCCCTTTTTTTCATTTTGAGCGTTCCAGCCAAAGAACCACCTTTCCTTTTTTACACACATGAAACCCACACACACTCACTAATACAATTAAATATGGGGTCACACACCCACTAATACAACTATTCACCACACATTAAATAATAATACTCTTTAATTCACGTGCAAAAAGCAAATGCGCCCCTTTGCATGGGACAGATGGAGTATATTTTAAGGTTTAAAATATAATTGCAATTTCATCATTGTGGTTTATGATATATTTTATCGTAATGTAGGGTTAATTTTAAGGCTATATTTTATCCCTTATAGTTCTACTTAGTTAGTCTCTAATAGAAATGTATACATTTTAAAATAAAATGTTACTCACTCCTTTCCAAGAATACATGCACATATTTAGTGGTATGGAGTTTAAAATAAAAGGATTTTTTGTTGTAATGATGTAAGAAAAAGAAGGGGTATTTTGGGTAATTGAATAAAATAAAATATAATATAGTTGACTTAATTTGACAAGATTGTGTGTAAAAAAAATGTGGCATTTTTGTAATTTTGTAGGATTGTAAGGTTATGAATATTGTGTATTGTTTTCATTTTTAGGGTGTGCAAGTATTATTAAGACGAATCAAAATATAAAGTGTGCAAGTATTCTTAGGACGGAGGGAGTATATCGTTAAACACTTTGTGCACCAAAATTTACTTTAATTTCAAAATTGTCACTCCTTCCTTACACCCATAACATTAATTTACACTTTACTAGTAGTTAACACGTGCGTTGCACGGTATGTGTTAGTTTTAGGGCAACAACTTCATTTGATTTTATGATGTTTGAATCGAATAATATTTCTTTGAAAACATATACTATAAAATAATAAAAATAAACAAATACCCCCTACAAAACATACTCAGGTTTCAAATCACAACATGATGCATCAAAATGATTAGAAAATAAATAACAACAAAGTAACAAATATTAACAAACCTCAACAACGTGATAAATACCTTCCAGATTAGTTGAACCATGAATTTGATAATTAGGAGACTCAAACAATCTAACGCATTTGAGAGTTGGTAGAGAATTAATCAAACGAACACAAAAATAATGAGTATATATTCTTGCCATATAAAATTATTCAAAAAATTGGCATATATTTATTTTTTGATTTTTTTTTGTGTTTATTGTTGCTATATTAGTAAAAGATTTAATGAGATTATTAAAGTTTTAAATTAAATATCTCAATGTAATGTAATATCACGAAAATAATATTTATTTATTTATAGGCCATAAAGTTGTAATATATTTATTTTTAAATTTTTTTAGTGTTTAATGTTGCTATATATTAGGTAAAGATTTAATGAAGTTATTAAAATTTTAAATTAAATAAGATTTCTTAATTTCACGAAATAATGTGTATATATTGTTGACATATGTAGTAGTTAATAATTATAAAAAAATTGGCATATATTTATTTTTTGGGAGGATTACTGCTAGGTACACAAAAAAATCCTTAATTACTATGAGATACAAACATACATAAATATTACTACTAACTACAAAAATATAAAGTGATATTCCAATATTACCCCTACAATGTGCTGCACATAAATATTGTGTGCAGCAAAAGTTCGTGTATAGTAAAGTGTGTGCAGTTAAAAAAAAGTGTGTGCAGCAAAAAAGTGTGGTGGTCCGGCAGAGCTCTAGCGGCGGCGGGACGGTCCGGCAGCTTTTCTGGGGGCCGGCAGGCAGTCCAGCAGTACTTTGGCGAAATAGTTTTTCGGCGGTGGCAATTTTTGGCAATCGGCCGGCGGCGGTCCGACGGTGGTCCGGCGGTGGGTGCGGTTTAGGGTTTGTGGTTTAAAAGTGTATGGGTTTAAGGTTATTTTGGTATTTTACTTTAATATTTTATATGTGATAGTAATTATTTTAAATCAATGTATCTAATAGTAATTAGGGGTACAAAGTGTGTATCTAATACTCCCTCCGTCCCAAAGATATTGACACACTTTCCTTTTTAGGTTGTCCCACAGAAATTGACATATTTCCTTTTTAAGAACATGAGACCCACACAAAAACCATTTATTTATTTACATTGGTCCACACACACACATCACACTCACCTCTAATACCACTACCCACTACAGATAAAATATTATTTCTCTCACTTCACTTTATATTAAATTATTATACTCCTTAATCTCCGTGCCCCAAAAAAATGTGTCAATATCTCCGGGACGGAGGGAGTAGTAATTTTTTTAATTTTTTTATTTTTATGAGATTATTAACAATTATTTGCAATGAAAGTTTGGTTGGGTTGATAATTATTTAATTATTGAAAAAGTCATTATTATAATTATTTAATTATTTTAATGGGTAGCTGAGATTTGTTTAAGAAATAGATGGCCAGGATTTGACCCTCTGCAAATATTATGCCATAAACCATAAAACCCTAAAATCCTAAACCCTAAACCCTAAAACCCTAAAACCTAAAACCCTAAACCCTAAATTCATAATTATAATTATTTAATTATTTTAATGGGTGACTAAAATTTATTTAAGAAAAAGATGGTCAGGATTGGATTTATTCTACTTTAATAATATCTTAGTCCCTCTGTCCCACTCAAAGGGTCCTTTTTTCATTTTGGGTGTCCCACTCAAAGAGTCCTCTTTTCCTTTTTACACATATGGGACCCACACACACCCACTAATATAATTAAAATATGGAGCCTATACTCCCACTAATACAACTACCCACAACACATTATATAATAATACTTCTTAATCTACGTGCAAAAAACAAACACCACCCTCTGGGTGGGACGGATGGAGAATTTCCTAAATTGAAAAAGTCATAATTATAATTATTTAATTATTTTAATGGGTGGCTGAGATTTATTTGAGAAATAGATGGCCATGATTGGATTTATTTTATAGGTTAATAATTATTTAATTATTGAAAAAATCATAATTATAATTATTTAATTATTTTAATGGGGGGTTGAGATTTGTTTAAGAAATAAATTATCAGGATTTGGCCCTCTGCAAACATTATCCCATAAATCCTAAAATCCCCTAAAACCCTAAAACCTAAATTCATAGTTATAATTATTTTATTTAATTATTTTAATGGATGGCTGAGATTTGTTTGAGTTTCTCTCATTCGATTTTGGTGTGGTTTGAATTTTGTTGTCGTATTATTTCTTTATTTATGTTTTTTAATTATCTCATATGCGTTTTGCACGAAAATAATTACATAAAACCCTAAACCCTAAATCCAATAAAGAACGTGTCTCCTATGCACGTATCCTTGTTGAAGTTGATGCCTAAAAAAATATGGAGGATGAAATTTGGGTTCGGACTACTAAAGGTGGATTCAAACAAAGAATTGAATGCGAATTCTATTCGAAGTTCTGTATTATTTGTAGTCACTGATTGTCGTTATTTTCACCTAAATTTTAGTGCCTTTTTGTGTCCATTTTCGTATTGTTTTATCCGTATTTATATTTATTTTGGTGATGTTATGCGTTTTTATGGAATTATGTGAGAATGAACTTATAAATGTTAAAACAAGTGAAAAATAGAGCAAAAAGGAGTCGGGAGAAAGAAGGAAGCAAAATAGCACAAACACGGCTGGCCGTGTTTGGTACTCGAGGCGTGTAGCACGCACGGACGGTGTACCACACACGGGCCTGTAAGTTTTGGTCGTGCGCTGTCGTCAGAAATCACAACACGGTCACCCCTGTGGCCGTGTGCCGCGTACGAGATGTGCGCTGTCCAAAGTCTTTCATTGACCAGAACCCTAGACACGACTCGGGCCATGTACTGGACTTGTGCCGTGTAGGTGTAAAATTTTCAAAAATTTACAGATTCCTTCTAGAAGATATCCAAGAGTATAAATACCATTCCATTCAACATTTGATCAATATTAGAACCGAATTTTCAGCTGCCCACACACACCACACACAAATTCCTTCATTTTACACAATATCCTTCATCACTTCCATCTATCTTTTCACTCCATCATCATCTCACCATAAATCCTTCATCTAAGTGAAGAGAAGAAGCAAGGAAGAGAGGAAAATTACAAGGAAATGAAGGAAATAGCCATTGGAGCCAATCCAATGGAGTTTTCATCCCATTTTTGTAGTAATCCTATTTGACTATCATGACTTGTAAGGTTTTTAATATCTATGTTAATTATCTTATGAAGATGGTAGGCTAATATCCCTTGTGAGATTAGCAACATGAGATTTGTTGGTTAATTTTGGGGATCTATGTATTTTAATTCATGTGTTGAATGGATTTGTGATTTTCTATCATTGGTTGTTAATTGTTTGAATTGTATTGTTGAATTGTATGATTAATTGTCATAGGCATGTGATTAGATTGAGAAATCAATTGTATGTTTAGGATAGTTCATTGAATCAATTTAACATACACTTCATATGCATTACAAGTCTTGAAGAGACAGAGATATCCTTTAAGATTTAGAACCCATTGATAGGACCTATGATTGTTTTGATCGAGAGGTTGATTAATTGTGTGAGGGGATTCTCATTTAAACTTAGTACCTAGATGGAATCACTTGAGTGAGAACCAATCTATTGAGCTATTTTGGGATTCTAATTGGATTCACATTCTATTCATTTCGAGAGGAAGTTTAGAAGAAACTAGTGTTGGTCCTTAATCATACATCCATGAAACACATGCATTTGATGCATAATTCCTAGAATTACTACTTCTTGATTGTTATTGATCTCACTTTTAATTAATTTGGTAAACCACTTTTCATCCATCCATCTTGTTTGTTGAACATTCCTTACTTATTTAGTTTAATCATTTAATTTACTTGTTTACAACCAATCATTTGATGACTCATCTCTATAAAATTATGATAAATGTGATATCGCTTAAGCACTAGCGCCTTCCTCCCTGTGGTTCGATAAATTCTTGAATTGGTCAACCCGACTACAAGTTATGGCTAATCAAATGGTGCCATAAACAAGAGTGAACATGCAACCTCAAAACAAGAAAAATGAGCAAAGCAACAACAGTCACTTGGGTCATTTGGCATTCGAGTGTCGAAACTAAGGTTTCATCCCTACTGAGGATAATGTGAATGTAGAACAGGGCGCCGGAGAAGAGGAATCATTTCAACCATTCCAACATGGGCGTCGTAAAAGAAATTGCAATAGGAGACAGAAAAGACAACCTAGAAATTCAGCGCAAGCTCATGATGCTCATGCTGCTAGTGCTCCTAAGCAACCCCCTCATCCTCCTCCAAAAGCACCACAGAATATCTCTGTTGAAGTGGTGAATGAAACGTAGCCCTTCCAACCTCCTTCGGAAGCTGATCGTACCCCGATTCAGTCAGAAAAATGTTCATTCAATGGTGGCCACCAGTTGGACAGAACGACATGGATTCCTCTTTACAATAGTGGAGAATCTTCAGCTTCAACAGGACGGAAATTCAAAGGCAAGAGGGCCAAATCAGTCGGTGATGATGAGAATTGGAAAGATTATAATGATTGGCTGAGTAAGAAGATAAGAGGGGAAAAAATTCCATCCTTCGAATATTCTTCATGAGTTTCTTGACATGGAACGTGTGTGGGATAGAATGCACACCAATCCACAACGCACTTAAGAAACTTGTGCGTGATCATGATGTAGTGCTAGCTGGTTTAGTGAAAACTAAACTCTTCATCAACAACATCGATGGAGTAGTGAATAAAGTCTTCCCTGGATGGAGTTACAGTCACAACTTTGAGCATAGTAATGGTGGTAGAATCCTTATTGTTTGGAATTCTAGTAGACTTCAGTTGGATAATTTTATTGCTACTGATCAAGCTATTACAGCCAATCTGTTGGCAATTGGATCGTGCGGATCAACGTGATCATTAGGATAAACAGTTAAACAAATCAGCGGAAGCATAATTAAACCGTTTACCGTACTTCTGGGTTGGTGTAGAGGATGAATCGCTGCAGAGAACCACCTCTCAATCTTCTGCTGTATGTCCCAAGTGTGATCCTGCTGTTGTGTGGGCAACAGTATGCAGGATCTCTCAATCTGCTTCTCTTCCCTTCTCTCACCAAAAGAGGCGCAGGAATAATCTGAGGGTTCCAGGAAGTTGAGTTCACTTATATATTGGGCTACAGCAGGGACCAGGAGGAGAAATTGGGCTGGGCCTCAATTGAATTTAATTAACCAAGCTTAGCCCAAAGCTTTTAATTAAATCCAATAATAATAATATAGTCCACTAAAATATTATTGCACTACCCGTCCAATCCCAAAATTATGTTCTGGGCTCCTTCTTATTATAAGCCCGATAGTCTCCCCATGTTTAAGATATACAATGTCCATTAATTAATTAAGTTACTGACAACTCAAATTAATTAATATCTCATCCGAGAGTAGTACCACTCAACCTTTTTATCATGCCGAAAATTAATCCACTTGCAAGATTTACATGATAAACCTTATGAGCTCCTCAAGGGGACATCATCAACCTATAACGGACATAGATTCCTTCTACAATCAACAGCACACCATAGATACAGCACTACTTCCCAACTCACCGAGTTTGTTGATTTAATACATATAAATCTCACCCATTGATGAATCAAAGAAATACATACTGCCCTACGTGTCGAGGTTATTGTATAGGGATTAAGAGCACGAACTTCCATAATAACAGAGATCAAGTTCTTCTATAAGTCAGTATAAGTTGAACGATCTCAGGCGGTCCTGCTCAATACACACAAGTGCACTAATGTGATTCTATAGCCAAGACAAGCTAATACCAAACCACACTACAACCATACCGATAGAGAGTCCCCGTCTATCTCAGTTGTGAGCATCTGTTTATACTTTATAAAGAAACCGATAATATGATCTTCCACGTGTTGTCGCACAACATATTATCTGCAGTATAAAGTAAATGGACTATTGCATCATGCATATAAAATAAATTATAAGATGCAATCATTTGATCAATGATTCTCATTTCAAATATTGTTATGACATTGTTCATACTAAAGCTAGACTTTTAGTATACAATCCAACAATCTCCCACTTATACTAAAAGACTATGATGTCATGTCTTCTGCCATACATCTGATTCCTACTTCCACTACATGACCATTAAAAGCTCTCGCCTTAAGGTCCTTGTAAATGGTTTACTAGATCATCATCCGATGCAATCTAGGCGACAACAACCTTCGCCTCATCATACGATTTCTCGTAACAGGTGGTACTCGCGCTCCATGTGTCTAATTGCCTTATGGACTTGTGATTTCTTCAAGTTTGCAACTGCACCCATATCATCAATGTAAATTGTGATTACCTTGGGCAAACTTAGAAACACTTCGAAGTCCATCATGAAGTCTCTAGAGTCATATAGATACTTTGGCTGCCTCATAGGCTCCAATTCATCATCTTTCCATGATGGAGTCCGGAGTATGAAATATATTTCTATATAACACTCCTCCACATTATGACTCTACTTCCTAAGATTAAACACATAACCTTTGAGGAGAATTTACTGCCGTCCAATCTGACTAAAAAATCTGAATCTACGTAATCCACAAGAAGCAGTGAATCTGTTTAGTATATCCACATATAATTTCCAGTCCTTCTCAGGCACTTTATATATGTCTTACTACAGTTCATCATTCTTGTTCCGGGTTACGTTGATACCTTCTGTTCATGCGTTCAGCAACACAGATATCCAACTTCGTTCATAGCATTCTTTAGATTAAGCTTCCTTATTCGCCGAAGCATAAGGAACCGCTTTCATCTACTATATCTTCTTCTTGTGTCTCAAAGACACATTCACTTAGATAAATTTACATGCTAAACGAGTATGGACTGTATCATTTTATGAAACTTGAGATAAGCATAACATCCTTTCTTGTGATCCGTATTACCGTGATCAAAAGGATGTATTTTGCCTTTCTTAAGTCCTTCATCACTACCGCTTTATTAACCGTACCCATACACCCGATAATACTCTTTCATTGTCTCCAATGAGCAAGATATTATCTACGTATAGTACAAGAAACACCACCACGTTTCCGTCACTCTTTACAACACACAAGACTCATCCGCTCATTGATTTAAATCCATGCCACTGGATTATCTAATCAAAACAGATGCTTCACGATCTTAAAACTTGCTTTAGTCCATCGCTGGACACTTTTAAGCTTACTATCAAAATGCTATTAGTACTTTGCAATGAATTACTCTGGTTGCTTCACATAGATGTTTTCCTCAAGACTTCCAATCAGGAAAGCTGTCTTGACATCTATTTGCTGTCCCTCATAATTTAATATGAGCAGCAATAAATAAAAGAATCCGGATCAATTTAAGCATAGCTACCAGCGAATATGTTTCCTCATAATCGAACCATTTCTTTCTGAGTACATCTTTTCGCAACAAGCTTTGCTTCCAAGATTTTCACCTTTCCGTATGATCCTCTTTTATTTCCTATGATCACTTGCAATGGTTTTTACACCATTTAGTGGTCATACAAGTTCCCAGACTTAATATAGAATCCGTAGATTCTATTTCAATGTACATTGCAACTTACTAAGATTCCGCATTTTAATCTTGTAGTGCTATGTCGTATATGTGGGATAATACCATGTTCACTAGGGATCAAGTCTCACGACTCTCCCAAACATATATTTATGAGTTGTCACACAACCCTCCCACTACGACAAGGCACTACATGTAATTGTGTATCAGACGTGACACGCGATGCAGTTTACCTTGTGGTATATCCTCTTGTACACTTGGTACTTATACTTAGTGTTTTCCTCTCACTTCCTTTAGAACAACTTATACATGGGCTTGTGATTTATTACATAGTTCTTTTCCAAAAATCTAGTGTTTGTGTTGACAATCACCCTTCGATCTTTTGGACTAAATAAATCACTCTCCATTTTTCTAGGATATCCCATATACAGACAAATGTTTCACGAATTACTGTATCTAGGGTATATCCATAAAATGAATTTAATTATTCCAAATAATTCATCATCTATCTAATCATAACCATAAGAGCCTTATCCCTTCTACTCACCACACCATTCAGCTGGGGCATGCCCGGTGTAGTCAACTTGAGATTTAATCTCAACTTCTGATTATTAGTTCCTAACTATCCTAAAAGGTCTTCATCATCACGATTGAATCGTAATGATGTGATATATTTTCCATGACGCTCACTGTACCAGCCTTACAATTCTTGAATTAATCCAAGAACTTAGACATGCAGTGCATCAAATAAATATATCGGTTCCCAGAATAATCTTTGAATATTCATAACCACCTCTCGCCTGGATATTGTTAGGTTCGCTTGAATCAGAATGAACTAATTCCAACATATATATCTTTGGCTCTACACCCCACAGCCTTGAAAAGGCAGTTAATCAATTTTACTTCCAAGCACGACTCGCAAGTCCGATAGTTTTCACTTCAGATAAACCTTACGGTCTATCGGCTATCAACTTTTGAATCCTACTAAAGTAAAATGAATTAGTCATAGACGCCAAATGTATGTTTAGTTCATTTCCGAAGGTTCCTTTCTCTTACTAATATTAGAAGATGCATTATTTAATTACTATTTATTGCATCTGTGAGATGTGCATGATTCAAGAGTATCCAAATTATCCACCAATGTACTTTAACGGATTATAGCCTCATTCCTCATTTCTATGACCATGTCATTTAAATAAAATGAAGTATCCATCCGTTAATGCATAGAAACCGAAATTAAATTCTTTCTATGAAACGTACGTAAAGACAATTTCTCATAATCAATCGTTTATTCTTATCATGAGATAAATAAACAACTCCCACTGCAATAGCCACTACCTTTGTAGTTTTACCCATGTTATTAACAATCTTATCCTTACTCAGTGATAAACATTTAGTGATTCCAGTATCTACATACTTCGTGTCAGTAGATGCCATCACTAATCATGTTTAAACCATTAGTAAATAAGATATTAACCTTGTTCAGTTCATGATGAAAATTGGCTTTCTTTTGCCACATGTTTTGTTAGAAGTTTCCCACCATGTACAACCTTTCGTATTTCAGGTAGAACTTGCTCAAAACATCCAGGCAAATTATGAAGAATAAATTGATTTAGGTTTCCCTTTCAATTTCTATTCCAAGCTCTTCCAATTCATTCATCAATTCAACCATGATCTTCTGCCTTTTTAATTTACTCTAGTATCCGAAGAGTTACATGAGACCATCATATTTCTATGAACCTCTCATCTCTTCACTAGAGACTTTAATAGGCATCATGAGACGTCCTTTGCGAGAATACACATGTATTTTCTTAAGCAGTAATTTTAAAATACAAGATTCTTTTCCAATCATCTAATTTGGACAAGTAAATATAATTTCTTTTAGTTAATAATTAGTGAAATAAAACCATTCGAAATTCAGAGAATCTCAAATAAATATTCCGATCAAATCTTCGAATTTTATCCTTTTATATTATTTCCCTCAAAACAATATAAAAATAAAATTCACCGACATCTCAAGCACCGTGAGTCTGCAAGTCACGTTAGGGTGGACGTTTACAAACCCAAACATTTACAAGAGAAGGTTTTACCCATTAATTTCATTTGTCAACCTAACTTTATGACAAAATAATTAATAGTCGGTTCCTCTTTAGCCATGCAAATAATAGCAGTGACTCCGTTGGGGAGGATACTAATTATTCAAATCTAAGTGTACACCATTATTTGATCCCAAGTCCGCTGCCCAAGCTTATGTGCCTTACTGTTAGAGAAGTACACACGCGCTCAGATAACTTTCTACAACCATCAATTATATAAGTTTGTACTAGTGAACCGCATATAAGCTCATCCGTTAGGGAGGAAGGCACTATAACCAACGCGCAAGCCCATATGCAACACATTACAAACAATAATTATTTAAAGAAGTTTGTACCAGTGATCCGTGAATAAACTCATCCGTTAGGGAGGAAGGCTCTAATGCCGATGCGCAAGTTTACTCACATCACTTACAAACCAATAATGGAGGCCGCGGGAATTAATTACCAATCCCCTCTCCCACTTAGTTATTTAATTACCGAGGGTTTTTAACATGCATATAATATTCAGAAATAAAATATACAATTAAGACATGCTTCTATTAACAGCAATTTAAATAAATAAATTACATAGAACATGTCTTACACATATACAACAATAATTAACAATTAAATCAATTAATCAGTTATATAACATTAATTAATTGCATAAATAGTGGATTAATTAATTCGGGCCCTAGAGCAACAAAGAAGCACAAAATGAGCAGCAGATTAAATAATTAATTAAGCCCATTTTCCATGACCCATATACTCAGCCCAAAATTAAATTAAATCCACCAAGCCCACTTGCACAAAATTAGTCCATTAATATAATTAATTAATTATCATGCTTGGCCCATTATCCACAATTAATTAAATTAACAGCCCAAAACCATTTTAATTAAAATTGAGCCCAATAGCCCAAAACCAAATTAAAATTAGAGCAGCCAACAAGCAAGAAATAGGCCCATCTATCCTGCCATCCCAAACCTCATCAATAAAAATAGGGCCCAACTGAACACGGCCCAAAATGCTATGCCCAAAGCCAATTAAAATAAGGCCCAATAGCAGAATCAACATGCTGCCCTAAAAACCAGCCGCCGCACACAATAAACAGCGGCGTATCTTGGCGGCGCTTCAACCAGCAGACTTGCCCACTGCCACCGAAATCGAGCCGCGCCGACAGCCGCCGAGCTTCCTCGCTGCCCGTCGCTGCTCGTACATGCCGGCAGCAACAACAAGATCGTCCCATCGATGGAACTAAAACTGCCAAGAAAAAAACAGCATAGTCTTTTAGTATAAGTGGGAGATTGTTGGATTGTATACTAAAAGTCTAGCTTTAGTATGAACAATGTCATAACAATATTTGAAATGAGAATCATTGATCAAATGATTACCTCTTATAATTTATTTTATATGCATGATGCAATAGTCCATTTACTTTATACTGTAGATAATATGTTGTGCGACAACACGCGGAAGATCATATTATCGGTTTCTTTATAAAGTATAAACAGATGCTCACAACTGAGATAGACGGGGACTCTCTATCGGTATGGTTGTAGTGTGGTTTGGTATTAGCTTGTCTTGGCTATAGAATCACATTAGTGCACTTATGTGATTCTATAGCCAAGACAAGCTAATACCAAACCACACTACAACCATACCGATAGAGAGTCCCCGTCTATCTCAGTTGTGAGCATCTGTTTATACTTTATAAAGAAACCGATAATATGATCTTCCGCGTGTTGTCGCACAACATATTATCTACAGTATAAAGTAAATGGACTATTGCATCATGCATGTAAAATAAATTATAAGATGCAATCATTTGATCAATGATTCTCATTTCAAATATTGTTATGACATTGTTCATACTAAAGCTAGACTTTTAGTATACAATCCAACAAAATCTTCGTTGTGTAACTACATTGAAGGAATTTGCAATTTTAGTAATCTACGAGCACAATAGATATGTTCCTCGTAGAGAATTATGGAATCATCTCAGTTCTCTCTTTCATTCTAACACTCTACAGTGGTGTACGTTTTAAAGAGGAAAGAAATGGCAATACACAAAATCCAGGCATTAGAGAGATGCATGAAAGTTGTGCAATTTTGGGTATGAAGGATACCCGCTCCATGGGATATGCTTCTTTACTTGGTCGAATAGAGCATCTAGTTCTAAAATTGATAGAGTAATGACATGCAAGCTATGGAGAAGTAGGGGTTGGGAGACTGAAACTACCTTTCTTCCTCAAGGAACTCCATCTGATCATTGTCTTGCGATTACTTCATTTCAAACATACACGCCCCACACTATAAAACCCTTCAGATTCTGCAATTTTTTGACTCAACATGATAAATTTATTCAACTAACCTCTTTGCATTGACAGGTTTTTATTGCAGGTACCAAGCAATACTCTCTTTGTCAGAAATTGAAAATGCTAAAAAAGCCTTTGAAGGAGTTAAACTATCAAAACTACTCTCATATCTCTGAGAGAGTGAAAAGAGGAAGAGAAAGGTTGATCCACCTCCAATCTCTTTTTATATCCGATTTGAGGAATCATGAGCTACATTTGGAGATAGGTGATAAGATCAACCAATTGAAACATTTGGAAAGCTGTGAAACGAGCTTTATTCAGCAGGTACTAAAAACAAGCACATAAAGAACTAAGATCGTCCTACCAAATACTTTTATTCTGTCATTCGTAGCAATGGAGCGAGGAATGATATTCACAGATTATTCACAGATGGAGGTCTGACTTCTTCGTATCAAGAAATGATTGATATATTCATCTCCTATTATCAATCAATTCTTGGGGAAGAAACCCATGTAGTGGAGTATATGGAGGAGGAGGTTCTAAATTTAGGGAATCGTATTTCAGTAGAAGAGGCTTGTAGGCTGGAGTATCCGATTGATGAGAGTGAGAATAAGGAAGCATTGTGGTCTATCAACAATAATAAATCTCCAGGGCCAGATGGATACACTTCTGCCTTCTTTCAAAGTGCTTGGAATGTGGTAGGGGAAGATGTTGTGGCGGCGGTGAAAGAATTTTTTCGGAAAGGAAAGTTGCTTAAACAAATCAATGCTACCTTTGTTTCCTTGATTCCGAAAATGACTCATCAACCGAGAGTTAAGGACTTTAGGCCCATCTCATGTTGTAATACACTCTAATAAATCATTTCTAAAATCCTTGCTCAACGTCTCAGATGTTGTCTTCCTTCTTTGATTAGTCCGTCTCAGTTTGGTTTTGTGAAGGGTAGAAAGATGAGAGATTGTGTATTGCTTGCGGAGGAAATTTTTAGAGGTTACGGGAGGAAAGATGGGGGTATCTAGTGAGTGATATTTTTACCTAAATTTTAGTGTCTTTTTATATCTATTTTTGTATTATTTAATCCATATTTATGTGTTATTTGGTTGTATTTTGTATTTTTATTGAAATGTGTGTGAATGAGGAAGACGTAGGAAAAAACGGATCTCAATTCGAAGTTGAAACAAGGGAGAATGAGCTAAAACAGTGAAGGAAACAGGGGCATGCACCAACACGGGCCGTGTACGGAACACGACCCAATAAGAAGTGGCCGTGTGCGGTCATCAATTCATCCAACACGACCACTCTGAGCCCGTGTTATAGCACACGAGCCATGTTACAGCACACGAGCCGTGTTACGTAATACGACCCTGTAAGTCTTGGTGGTGCAGCGACATCAATTCACCCAATACGGCCACCTTGTGGCCGTATTGCAGAGCACGACTCGTGTTGTATAAAAAGCTGTTAAAATTTCCAGAACCTTCCCAAGGGGTATAAATACCCAATAATTCAATATTTGATCAGATTTGGACGAGAATTTTACTGTTTCACACACCTCACACACCATTTCTCTCATTTTATACCATCATCTTTATCCATTCTTCATCTACACCATCTACCATCATTCCACCATCAATTTCTACATTCAAGTGAAGGAAAAGGATCAAGGAAGAGAGAAAAGTGCAAAGAAGGGAAGGAGATCACCATTGAAGATAGATCAAGTGAGTTTCCATTCAATCTTTGTATTAAACCTCATAGTTTTATAATGATTTATAAGGATTTAATTGTCTATGTTAATTTCTTTATGAATATGGTAGGCTAATCTCCCTTATGAGATTAGCAACATGAGAGTTGTTGGATAATTTTGGGATTTGTGTATTTGAATTCATATGTTGATTGGATCTATGATTTTCTATCATTGATTATTAATTGCTTTATTTGTATTGATGATTTGTGTGTTTAGTTGTTCTAAATATGTGATTAGATTAAGAAATCAATTATGTGTTTAGGATAATTGAGTGAATCATTTCATCAAACACTTCATGTGCATTATAAATTGTAAAAAGATTGAGAAATCCTTTAGAGTTTAGAACCCTTTGATAGAACATATGATTGGTTTGATCGAGAGGTTGATTAATCATGTGAAGGGACTCTCATTTCAAGCTTAGTACCTAGTTGGAATTGTTTGAGTGAGAACCAACTCATTGAGCTATGTTTAGAACCATATCCTATCCATCTTGAGAGGGAGTTTAGGTGATCTTAGTGTTGGTCCTTAGTCTTCAATCCGTGATTCATGTGAATTCGATGCATTTATCCTAAGATTTCCACTTCTTAATTGTTGTTAATCTCACTTTTACTTAATTTGGAAAACTACTTTTCATCCATCTATCTTGTTTGCTAATCATTGTTTGCTTGCTTGCTTTGATTGATTTAATTTCTTGTTTGATCAAACTACCCATTGATGATTCGTCTTTATAAAATTGCGATAAACGTGATCTCACTTAAGCTCTAGTGCTGACTTCCCTATGGTTCGATAAATTATTTTAATTGATCATCCCTACTACAAAAATGACCAATCAGTATCCCCTAGGATGGCGGTCAAAGTGGACATCTCCAAAGCTTACGATTCCGTTAATTGGAAATTCCTCTTTGATTTGCTTACGGGGTTGGGCTTCCCTTCTATCTTTCAAGGATGGATAGAGCAGTGTGTCACGACCACCTCTTATTCCTTACTTATCAATGGTAAACCGAAAGAATTTTCCAAAGGAAAAAGAGATATTCAACAAGGTGACCCCATCTCATCTCTCTTGTTTGTGATCTGCATGGAATATTTTTCTAGGTTGATGAGAAGAGCGTGGATATGAATGCTTATAAATTTCACTCCAGAATTTGTAAGTGTATTGATGTATCACACTTGATCTTTGCGGATGACTTATTGATTCTTGGATATGGAAATTTGGAAACTGCTAACACTCTTGCACACTTATTGAAAAGATTTGCGGATGTCTCTGGATTGATGGTTAATCCGCAGAAATCCAATCTAATCACTTCTGGAATCCCGAGTCACATTAGAGAGCAGATTGCATAAGTTCTTCCATATAATAGAGGTATCATTCCTTTTAAATATTGGGGTATTCCGATTTGTAGCAAAAGGATAGGAGTTGAGGACTTCACACCACTATTGAATAACATCAATAGCATGATTCAGAGTTGGTCTTCAAAGTTGTTAGGCAGGTCGGCTGGAGCTTATCACTTCAGATATTTATGGCATTCTATCATTTTGGTATGGAATTGTCAAGATTCCTACAGTGGTGATACAAAAGTGGAGGCCATGATCTGTAGGTTCTTGTGGGGTACAAAAGTGAGCCCTATGAGTGGGAAGGATATCTTACAACCCAAGAACTCAGGAGGGTTATGATTGAAGGACATTAACACCTGGAATAAAGCACTTCTTTCAAAAGCACTTTGGGATGTACACAAGGAAGCATCTTCACTCTGGGTGAAGTGGATCCATTCGGTCTACCTCACCTTATCCCATTGGACAGTGGTCTCCCCTGGAGCTAACTCTACATATATATGGAGAACACTGATCAGCATCAGAAATGCCATTGGACGAGAAGATGAAGGAGAAGAGGGAGTGCATAGAATTATGGAGAATTGTTATGAGAATGAAGTCTTCAAGGATAGTGCTACGTATGTGTTTCTGAGGAATAGTACGATGCCGAACTCGTCTTTCATTTTCAGGTAAATATGGCACAAGTGGATAGTAAAGAAGTGTAGTTTTAGGTTTTGGCTCGTTCATAGAGAACGAATTTCTACCAAAGATAGAGTTTGGTGCACTGGAGAGGATTCTCGATGTGGTTTTTGATTCGATCTTGAAACAACACCACACTTATTCTTTCAATGCTCCTATACCAAATATATATGGGAAGATGTAAAGAGATGGCTAGGATGGAGGAGAAAATGAGGTTTCACATCTGTCACGGATGCCTTCCTTAAGATAATTGTGGAGACCCGACGAAACACTAAGGTAAGAAGACTTCTTTTCATCGCTTTCGTTACTATGATCTGCCACATTTGGATGGAAATAAACGCTATACACTTTGGCTTGAGAATGCTATCCCCCAAACACATAGTGGATAGAATTAAATAGCAGATAGCATCCTTGTACTTGAATTTTTGATGATGTATTCATCCTAAGCCTGGCTTAGATAGGTTGTATAGGACTTGTTTTCGCACTGTACGTAAGTACTTTGTAACTGTTTCCAGTAAAATAACATTTACCAATTTCACTAAACCCTAAATCCTAAACCCTAAAATATAAATCCTAAAACCCTAAACCCTAAATTCATAATTATAATTATTTAATTATTTTAATGGGTGACTGAGATTTGTTTAAGAAATAGATGGTCAGTGATTGGATTTATTTTGCTTTAATAATATCCTAATTTGAAAAAGTCATAATTATAATTATTTAATTATTTTAATGGGTGGCCCTAAATTCATAATTATAATTATTTAATTATTTTAATGGGTGTCTGAGATTTGTTTAAGAAATAAATGGTCAGTTATTCTACTTTAATAATATCTTATTTTCAAATTTGAAATAGTTATAATTATAATTATTTAATTATTTTAATGAGTGATTGAGATTTGTTTGAGCTTTTCTCATCCGATTTTGGAGTGGATTGTAATATCTTATTTTCAAATTTGAAATAGTTATAATTATAATTATTTAATTATTTTAATGGGTGATTGAGATTTGTTTGAGCTTCTCTCATCCGATTTTGGAGTGGATTGAATTTTGTTGTCGTATTATTTCTTTATTTATGTTTTTTAATTATCTCATATGTGTTTTGCACGGAAATATTTACAGAAACCCCTAAAACCTAAAACCCTAAAACCCTAAATCCTAAATTCATAATTATAATTATTTAATTATTTTAGTGGGTGGCTGAGATTTGTTTAAGAAATATATGGTCAATATTAGATTTATTCTGCTTTAATAATATCTTATTTTCTAATTTGAAAAGTCATAATTATAATTATTTATTTATTTTAATGGGTGTCTTATATTTATTTGAAAATTTTGAATATATTCAAATAATATATTTAATATTATTAAAGTTTTAATAAATAATATATTATTTTCTAATTTGAAAAGTTCATAATTATAATTATTTAATTATTTTAATGGGTGACTGAGATTTGCAACTGAATCCCAGATTATAGGCCATTTTTGGAAGAACTTTGACTTAAGCAGGCTTAAATGCGAGCAGTTTAATACACTCCATTCAAATTTCTAAATACACCCCATTATCACTAAACCACGATCAACTCTAAACCCTTCTGCATCAACCTACTGTAATGGATCAAGCAAAATCTAAGAATGATGATCATCCATGATAAGCAAAAATTGAAAATGATAATCATCCGCAACAAGCAATAATTGTAAAGGAGGAGAATAATCATGAATCGATCCATAGGAGGACACACAGTAATACATGGTTTCTAATGAACTTGCTTGCGCCATCCCATGGCTTCAATCGAGGAGGGAAGATAAACATACAAAAGAAAAAGAAAAAATGGGACAACAACAATGGCGGTGGACCCCAGCCAAATGTTACCCTGGATTACGATGAAGCAGAGTGCAACTCATCACTATATATTCATTTCTCATTCACAATGAAATCCCTCTCTCTCTTCTAATCATATTTAATTCCAATTTAAACTCTTCTATGAAGAGCAGCAACAAGAAATCACTCCCCACCCCCAACTTTTTATATTTCCACCGTAATGATCTTGTTTCTAATTTTCTGTCTTTCTTGCATTTGGGTGTTTTTGTACTTTCGTGGTATTTGCTATATTTTCATTCTCTTTTTGTTGGTTAAATTCTATTTATGTGTTTTTTGTATGTACTCATGTTGTTCTGGAATGAGTTTGTAGAGATGACGATGAAGTTTGTTTTTTTCTACCAGTTAAATGCATAGTTTGTTGGGATGAATGTTGTGTTGAAGTTTGTGACCTCTAATTACATGTGGGTGGTTGAGGAGAACCAAGAAAGGATTTAACTAAAAGGGTATAATTGTCTTCTATTGGGTGTATTAAGTAATTTAAACATATAATTTTTAATTTTAATTTTAATAGGATACGTTAAGTAATCGGGATGTGTCTAAAAATTTCGGGGGTGCAAATAGCCGCCCCCCTTAAGAAATATATGGTCGCTGAGATTTGTTTGAGAAATAGATGGTTAAAATTTTGACTAAATTATTTACTAATTTGAAATGTAATAATTATAACTATTTAAGTATTTTAATGGGTGACTGAAATTAGCACCTGAATCCCAAATTATAGGCCGTTCTTGGAAGAACTTTGACTTAAGAAGGCTTAAATCCGAATGGTTTAGCACCTGAATCCCAGATTATAGGCCGTTCTTGGAAGAATTTTAACTTAAGCAGGCTTAAATTCGAGCAGTTTAGCACCTGAATCCTAGATTATAGGCCGTTCACTGAAAAACTTGACTTAAGAACGCTTAAATTCGGTCTGTTTAACACCTGAATCCTAGATTATAGGCCGTTCTTAGAAGAACTTTGACTTAAGTAGGCTTAAGTCTAGCGGTTTAGCACCTGAATCCCATATTATGGGTTCACTGAAGAACTTGACTTAAGAACGCTTAAATCCGGACGGTTTAGCACCTGAATCCCAGATTATAGGCCGTTCACCGAAGAACTTGACCATAGAACGCTTAATCCGGACAGTTTAAAACTTGAATTCCAAATGTATTTCGTTCTTGAGTTGATTCTCGTTGAAGAATTCGAAGAACTATTCAGACAACTCTGAAGTCTTTGACCTTCGTAGAGAATCACTCTCGGTGCGTCTAGAATGAAAGAACGCTTAAATCCGATTGTTTTAACACCTGAATCCCAGATTATAGGTTGTTCTTGTAAGAACTTTGACTTAAGCAGGCTTAAATCTAAGCGGTTTAGCACCTGAATCCCAGATTATAGGCCGTTCACTAAAGAACTTGACTTAAGAACGCTTAAATGCGGACGGTTTAGCACCTGAATCCCAGATTATATGTTGTTCACCGAAGAACTTGACTATAGAACACTTAATACGGACGGTTTAGAACCTGAATCCCACATGTATTCCGTTCTTGAGTTGATTCTCGTTGAAGAATTCGAAGAACTATTCAGACAACTCTTAAGTCTTTGACCTTAGTAGAGAATCACTCTCGATGTGTCTAGAATGAATGGAGGAGGGCTGCTTATATAGGTGAAGGGTGAGGAAGCCCCATATATAACTCGAATTTAGTTGGTCAATGACTGATTTGACCTAATTCTGCGGGCTTGTGCCTTTTTATCCCTGTAATTTGATTGGTCAATATTTGATTTGAATTTAAATTAAAAATAAAATATAATAAATTAAAATTGATATTTTAATCATGAAAATCAGCGTGTTGCCATTTAATTGGACTGTGAATTTTATTTGCTTACAAATATATTTAATATTATTCAATTTTTAATAAATAATATCTTATTTCCTGATTTGAAAATATTGAAAAAGTAATAATTATAATTATTTAATTATTTTAATGGGTGACTTAGATTTATTTGAAAATTTTGAATATATTCAAATAATATATTTAATATTATTAAAGTTTTAATAAATAATATCTTATTTCCTAATTTGAAAAGGTTATAATTATAATTATTTAATTATTTTAATAAGTGGCTGAGATTTTATTTAGAAATAGATGGTTAGGATTTGATTTATTCTACTTTTATATATTTCAAATAATATATTTAATATTATTAATTACAGTTTTAATAAATAATATCTTATTTCCTAATTTGAAAAGGTCATAATTATAATTATTTAATTATTTTAATAGATTACTGAGATTTTTTTTAAAAATAGATGGTAGGATTGGATTTATTCTACTTTTATATATTTCAAATTAATAATATATTTAATATTATTAAAGTTTTAATAAATAATATTTTATTTCCTAATTTGAAAATGTCATAATTATAATTATTCAATTATTTTAATGGATGGCTGAGATTTGTTTTAGAAATAGATGTAAATAATATCTTATTTTCTAATTTGAAAAGTCATAATAATAATTATTTAGTTATTTTAAAGGGTGGCTGAGATTTGTTTAAGAAATAGATGGGTAGGATTGGATTTATTCTGTTTTATATATATTAAGATAAGATTTATTACCTAAAAATAAAAATACTAAAATACCAGTAAAAGTTAATAAGGTTAATTAAAAAAATATCCTTTCTTAAACAACGTTAATGTGAAGGGTGGCGTGACACGTAGGAATAATATATTTTGAAACATAAATTGGATCAATACAAAGTAAAATTTTAAAGTTTAGTTAGAGTCTCTGAGTCTCATTACGGTGTAGTTGAGTATGATGCACTTGTAAGATTTAGATTTTTGCATTTCAAAAATTCACCATCACATTATATTTAAAATAATTTTTTTAATTTTGTAATTACCATTATATAAATGAAGCGAGGAATTATTATAAAGAAATTAAATTATTTTAAAATTAATTTCCACTAAAAAACTATTTTTTATCAATAGAATATGTCATTAAAAAATTTTCATTTCATTGTTAAATTGGTTTACCAATGGATTAATGACGGAATTTTTTGATAATTTTTCGTTGGTTAAGCGGTGGTTGGTAACTTTTAGCAACGAAAATTTCATTCCATTGTAATCAAGTCCTAATAACTCTATTGATAATTTTATATAATAATTCTATTGGTATTCCATTGATAAAAGAAAATTACTATAATTTTTGTTAGCAATTAACTATGTATTGAATTCCGTTGATAAATTCCGTTGCTGAATATATATATATATATATATATATATATATATATATATATATATATATATATATATATATATATATATATATATATTGATCATTATGTTCGTACATAGTATAAAATTGATACTACACCTCGCATACATACTACTTCTTCCATCCTCAAACTACTTGCGAACTTTGACCTATACTTAATTTAAGAAAAATGATTTTTGTGTGTAATAATATAAGAAAAATTAGGGTTTTTTGGATAATTCAATTTTTTTAGATAATTCAATTTAATAAAATGTATGATATAGTTGATTTTAATAAAATTGTGTATAAAAAAATTGTGACATTTCTGTAATATAATAGTATTGTAAGGGTGTTGATTTTGACATGGGATATCTAGTTACATTTTGGTTACATCACCTATTATGAGGGTTCGATGAGTGACCGGAGCAGAGAATCATCTATTTCAGCTTCGTACGTATTTCATCTTGTATTCTAATTTTTAAATCCACGTCTCATAATAACATCATAGATTAACGTCACATGCCCTATAAGGATTTAATTATTATTTATAGGATATAATTATTTTAGAGTAAATATCAAAATTAGTCTTGTAAGTATGGTGTTTTCCAATTTTAGTCATTTTTCTTTTGCAAATCTCAATTTTGGTCCACTTTTAGTCCTTTTAGTCCAAATTTAGTCTTTTTGTCCAAATTTAGTCATTTATGTTAAAGAAGTCCAAAAATAGTCCGAAAGTGTATACATTTAGGACCAAAAGTTGACAAAAATATGACCAAATTTTGGAAAAATGACCAAAATTGGACCAAAATGACTAAAAGTAGACAAAAAATGACCAAAATTGAGAATTGCAAAAGAAAAATGGCTAAAATTGAAAAACGTCATACTTAAAGGACTAATTTTGATATTTACCCATTATTTTATCTTATGAATCACGAATAGAACATGAATTTTGAAATATGGAATTCAAAGTGTGCAAATATTTTGAAAACAGCGTTTAATATTTTTTTTAGTGAGCGAAACTATCTTAAATAATTAAACTTTAAAATTCAGTGATTGTCCTAGTATACGTAGCACTACTGTGGTTGTGAGCTAGCTTTAATGTCAAAAGAAATTAAACTACACTGAAACGAATTGCATTGGAATGGAAATCAGCAAGCGAGCAAAAAGGCAAGTAAAATTTAGCAATTAGTTTACGACGTCGTACACAACCACGAAAAAAAGAGATGAGAAATTAATTAAAAATATAAACGTAGACTAAATTGATATAGAGTTTGCATGACGAACTAATATGTGAGTGAGTGAGTCATTCATTCCACATGGTGAAAACACCTGCAGGATTCGAATGATCCTGCACCGTCTGATCCCCAGTCCACCCGGAGTACGCTGCAGCCGACGGCATCTGATCATAGTCCACCTTCACCAGAGCCAGTTCAGAACCCCCTGAGCTAGACCCCACCCCCAAATACCCACCCCCACTCTGATCCACCATCGAATGAGCCGAAGAAGTGGGCCCCATGTTCATTAGCCCACGCAGCACTGCTGGATTGCTCTGCAGATAGTTTCCATACGAGTAGCACTGCTGCTGCTGCTGATGCTGTTGTAGGTAGGACGCCGTTTCTTGGTAGCAGAAGTCGGGGTTTTGTAGGGATAGGAGGGGCTGGGCGTCGAAGGGGTGGTGCTGCATTAGAGGGTATGCTTGGAGGGCTCCACTGCTGGGGCTGCCGTACGAGAAACTTGACCCTAATGATATCATTTCTTCTGATCTCTTTCTTGATGACTCTATTGCTTGTGCTTCCTTTAGACGCTTCGCTGCCCCGCCCCCGATTGGCAGACTGTTGCTCTCCAGGATTGCCTTAACGTCGTACCGACTCATGTCAAAGTTTGTGACCGCGTTTAGCCCTCTGAACTTTATGGCAGCGATGTCGTATGCTTCCGCGGCTTCTTCCTCCGTACCTGGCCAGAATTTTATAAATTAAGCATAAACAAGTTTTGCCAATGATTCGGATTTCATGTGTCATTTAATTAGTAGTGCATATATCAATCTCTTGTGTAGCATCGTTAGTTTAGAGATGAATAGGTTGGAAAAAATGATGCTAGACCCTAAAGAAAAGCATAGAGATCCTCTGGGCTAGGGATCTCCCGAGCTTCACCTTTACTCTTTCACATTGTTTAAAAAATATTAGCATTTTTTTACCAATCTTATTAAGTTTAGGTAATAAATAAATTGTAAAAGGAATGTTTATGAGTGTGATAAAATTTGAAAATAAAGTAATTTTTAGAGTTATTGGATAAAGTTTTGTTTCATTTAATGGGGGTAAAAAGTATTGTGCGACGGAAAAAGGAAGAAAGTATGAAACCATTTATGGGATAGAGAAAGTAATTAGTGTCACGGGAGATGATACACATATATCACGAAACGAATAGCTTACTGAAAGTTCCCAAGTAGAGATCTTTGTTTCCTGCAACCCTTCCTATTCTTGCTTGCCACCTTCCATGCTGATGATGCCTAATTTCCAAATAAATCTTACATTTAACAATTTTGAAATAAAAAATTAACAAATTGCATGTAAAATGGACGAACGGAGTAACACCTTGTTACCCCACGATACATGGAAGCTCCCCTTGAAAACCCACTACTCTTTCTGTAAACAAAATGAATATATAAATTAATTAAAGTTGTTAAAATAAAATCCCTTTGTATCAGCTGACAGATGATTTAAAAATTGTAGTAATAGAAGAAGAAACTGCAGCTAGAACCTGTCAGAACAAATTAACAATACATTCCTGACAAATCTGACTCCAGTCATATACTACATATAGGATTAATTTGTATTTCTAATACTTTATTTATATAATTATATAAATCCATGTCATATATTACACTAGTTATAATCATAAGCATACCTTCTGATGGAAGCCACAAATTCTTGCCTTGTCATGTGTTTCATCTCATCAATTTCCTTCTCATAGTTACTGATCTGCATGCAAAAATAATTTCTAAATTATGGAATTAATCTAATTTCAAATAATAAATACAGAATGTATATCTATATCTATAAATGGTTTGATTAATTAATGATTATCTCACAGGGAAATTGGTAGTGGTAGATGTTCCCCAGTATTTGAGTGCAGCCAGATCATATGCCCTGGCTGCCTTTTCCTCTTTATCATAACCACCTGATCAACCAAAACTCATCAAAGGCTAATTCCATATATAACTATATACATACATACATACATGTGTGTATATATATATATGGTGCAACATTATGGTATGGTATTACTAGTTGATAAACACTCACCTAAGTACACTGCAATCCACAAGAAGCCCAGCAAATGACAAACAAAAGAATAGAAATATTAATCAAATAAATAAAATGAATGTTAATGAATTTTATAAATGTGTACAATTTATACTCCATTCGTCCCATACTTATCTTCTGCACAATTTCTTTGTAATTACAAAGGAATATTGCAGTTAAAGTGTGAGACGAAGAGAGTATTAAATTTAAAATTACCTTGTCGTCCTTTCCTTGACTGGCCTTCCCTTCTGCAACTATTATCCCATAGATGGGCTTCATACCTCCCTGTCCATCTATGCCTATATACAACATACTCATATTTTATATCATCATCAAGAAAATAAGAAAATATTTTAAAATAATAAATTAAAATAGATTAAAAAAAAAAACCCACCTAGTTACACCTCTATAGATGGATGTCCTCTGTCCAAAAGTGTCCAAAGTTCTTCTTGGAGCAGCCTCAAGAACACTTGTAGTAGTGGTATCTGCTGCAGTAGTAGTGATACTATTTTCGATATCGATACTAGTTGACGAACCCTTCCCACTGCTCCCCATGGAGAGTGTGAGCTGCTGCATGCTGCAATTACTAGTGCTGTTGTTTTCTTGCACACTGTCGTTTTGAACTTCGGACACCATGCTCATGCTGTTTGTCGGATACAGACCGTAGTCGTCTTGATTATTCGGATCGATTTCGTTGTACGTTTTTCTCACTCCCAAGAAATCTGCAACTTTGGGAACTTGCTGGTTGCTCTCATGGTTGTTAATAAAACTCCACTCCACGTATGCTGTGGGCACATATTAGAGTGTGTAATTGTGTGTGTAATTATAAGATGTTGACAAGATTGAAAGATGTGTTATTACCTGGATTCTGAAATGGGGTTCCTATGTTGTCATTGAGTAACCCTAGAGAGAAGTGGTTTGAGTTAGGGTGTGTGGGGGAGAGAGGGAAGGAAAGCCAGTTGTTGGAATTCATCTCTTCCTCTTCTCTTTATTCTCTACAGTGTGGATCCTGCAAAAATGTACAATTATACTCATGTATCACATGTTTATAATTAAATTGAGATCTGATTGATGATAAAAAGAGTTGATTTGCAGACAACTTTTTCTTACCCTAATGGCAAGGGCAGGGGGAGAGTGGAAGTGGATGCTTTCTCTCTCTAAAATGGGGAAGAGGCAGAAGTAGTATAAGAAGAGGGTGAAATGGAGAAAGAAAGAGTAATGTAGAGAGTTGTAAGTCATATTTAAATTAAATTAAATTAAATTAATTATGTTTGTTGCTAATTCTCTAGTGGTCGACCACAAGTATCCATCCAATACTATTAAATCCAATTACTTATACGTATATATGTGAGCTGTATCTGTACGTCTTTATAATTCTTGGGAAATACTACCATTTTCTATTCTATTACTCACTCCTAACATTATTTACTATTTAATTCTCCTATTTAAATAACAATTCTACCCTTCCTACAATTGCTATAGTTTCAATGAAATTAACACTCTCTCCAAATAAACATACAACGGAAATCATGTTGAAAGGAATAATGAGGAATTGTGTTGAACAATGTAAAAATTTGGCATTTTAAAAATAGTTAATTCTACTTTATTTATGCATGAGATTTTCTGTTGCAAAAGTTTAGATTTTCTTCCTCTAAGTATATAAGTGTCACGATACTTATTTAACATGTATAATTGAAGATATAATAACAATATGTATAGAATTATGTCTTCATCATATGGTTAAAAAATGATTAATTATTTCCTCCAATATTCTCAACAGTCAATCTATTGTTAAAAATCCTTCTAATATGCTAATAAATCAATTTTAACACTCACTTGTAGTCTATGTTGTATCAAAAAAAGAAACCACATTACATAAGAATTCATGCAAGGAAGAATATTATTAAGTCTAAAAAACCCAAACCGCCTTAACACACAACCCCCCCCCCCCCCCACCCTCACCCACCACCCTACCCCACTTGGGCTTATTGGGACTCTCTCTCTCTCTTTCTTCCTCGTTCTGTGCAAAACATGACACCCCAAAACCCAGCATTACCACGTCAGCCAAAATATCTCTCCAATTTAAAATACATACCCCTAATTAATTACCAATTTGCCATGCACCATTTTCAGCCCTAAATTGCACTCTCGAACAATTACTCATCATTTCATTTCTTTATTTCAAACACAGTAGCATGCACATATATATGCGTGTGTGGGGTGCCAATAAGCACATTCATATATCTCAGCAAAGTAAAGTATGTATACATACATACACACACTGACACACACACGCAGTATATAGTATTTTTATAGGTGTAGATATGTGTGCCATGAAAAACCAGTGTGTGGATCCCCGCCTAACACTGCATGTAATGTGTATATATAGGCTAAACGTGTACGTACTTATTTAAAATATGGATTAGTACTTAAGAGTGAGAATTACGCATAGTGTATATTAATATTTGTGGCAATTAAAGAAGTATGAATTGAATTAAAAGATTGGAGGATTTAGTTTGGGTTTTCCAAGTAGAAATGTGTTGACCGTCGAATGGGGAATCGCAATCGTCAAACCTAAATACCAACACTATTTCCTAATTCTTAATTTCTAACTGGTACACTGTGGGATATCAATTCTCTTAATTTGATTATGAAATATAGGAGTATTATATTTTGAAATAGAATTTGTTACTGTGCCTTATGTCTTCTATTAAATCATCACTGGGTCAAACAAATTTTCTTTCTGCCATATTTATCACTTGTTTTCTGTATCGAATGAAATATAAATGCTTAATTTCAAACAAATTTTCTTTCTGTTCTTCGTTACATTTTGGTGTTACATTGATTGACACGTATGATATAATAAAACATAAAATCTAAAAGGAAAGCTTAAACCCTAGCCAATGATTGAGATTTTCTTTCTCGCACACGTGTCACTTATCTAACACATATAACATGAAATGTAGCTCTAACTAGTTACTTATTTAAGAATGCTGCCAATTAATTTGATTTCATTATCACTTAATTATACGCCTTCAATTTATACAGGACATCTCTAGAGGTTTCATTCCTTTCTATCTCAAAATACCTTTTTTTTTTAAGTAATGTGTCTCTATTTAAAGAAAAATTATGAAAATGGCCTGCTACAATGCGACTTGAATTCCCTGTTCCACATTTCGTGTTTTATTGATGTTTCACAATATAAAAAAATTATACCCTACAAATAACCGTTAAACCCTTGGAGCATGAATTGAATTTTGAGCATTGATTATAACACGTGGAAAGTATTTAATTTGTAGAATAGCAAATGAAACATCATTGTAGAATAGGTGATCCCATTTGGCTACAATGTACAACTCCACTCCCACCACATTTACTATATGACAGACTTATGTATATAATATGGCGCACCGGATCTTCTGCACCATCTTGGTACATCATCTTCTGTGCAACATGTTAAGTGATTGACACGTGAGAGGAAAAATAAATTCAATCATTGTCCCTAGAATTTAAGCTTTAGGGTATAGTTTTTCTCTCCTACATATCATTTATCTAACGATGTGACACAAGAGATGATATGCCAAAATGACACATAATCAAATGTATACATAAAATACATCATACACATTAAAAAAAAGAAGAAAAAAAAAGAATATCAGCATATTTCTAATATTTTTACCAACGGTTATTTATGAACATATTACCGATAGAATCAATTAAAAAAATGTTTTTTACTTAAAAAAAACCCTTAAAGCCTTAATTTTAGTGTTAACTTAGTTTATCAACGAAAAACATTGGTAATTTTATATTCGTAAAGTGGTGGTTGATAAATTTCTAGTAACGGAAATTCAATTATATTGGTAATCCATGCTAATAATTCCATTAATAATTTATATAATTATTCTATTGGTAATTTTTATTCTATTAGTAAAAATACAATAAATCTGTTGGCAATATTCTGTTAATAAAATAAATAAAATGTATAATTTTTGTTTAAATTCGTTAGTAAATTCTATTGTTAAAAAAGATTTTTTTAGGTTACATAATCGATCAAAGAAAAGCTATATTGAGTACTTTCATGATTATTCAAGTTATTTACCTAATCAAGAAAGAAATAAATGGGATCATCTGTTTCACAATGGTGTTTCATCTCCTATTCCATATAAATGTTTGGCACGTGTTATAATCAATACTCAAAATTCAACATATGCCTCAAATGTTTAATGGTCATTTATAGGGAGTATATTTTTTTATATTGTGAAACACCACTGAAACAGGAAGAGAATTAACTTGAGAAAGGAAAAAGTACAATTACTCTTAGAGCCCGGCTATTAACACCCCCACTTTCACTATACACACCCCGATAACTAAATACACCCCAAATTAATTCTTTTAATTCTAATTTTCCACTTTATACACCCCACAAAATACAATTTTACACTTCTTACTAAATATCCCTTTTGGAGCCCTAATCTCCAATCTTCACTTCATACAATATATGTACCATTTTCCACTTCTTAAATATTTCAAGAAAAGAATTATATATATGTATTTTAATTTAGGGTTAATTGCATTAAAATACATGACATTTTTCTCAATTTTCAATTTAATTACGAACTTATTTTTTTATCAAAAAAAATAGATGATATTTCTATCATTTCTTAATTTAATAACGAATTTTTTTTTAATCAATTAAAAACACATTCTTTTTATATTTTCTCAATTTAATCATAAATATTTTTTTTTAAAAATACATATAATTTAAAAATTTTAGAATTTAATCACAAATTATTTATTAAAAAGTAAAACTATCTTACTTAATAAAAATCAAGATACATTAAATATTTAAAATATAATATATAAATCTACATAATATAAATATTAAAAAATTATACAACAATTCATAAAAATTCATTGTGCTTTAAAATTAAAGCAACTCTATTATAATAATTGTTTTAATTTTGAAATTAATAATGCTGCATCGCAACACAGTGTAGTTTAAATAAATTCATAATAATTAAATAATAATAAATTTTGAAAAAAAATTGAACACACTGTAAGTTTAACCTTTAATTTATTTCATATATTTGAATTGCGTAACGCCTTGCTAAAACAATTTTAATGAATATTTTTTAATATTTATATGGTAGTATTTTAAATATTCTTTATTTAATGAATCTTAATTTTTATTAATTAAAATAATTATATATTTTATTCATAAAAATTTATGATTAATTAAAGAATACAAGTTAATCCTTTAATTTATTATTACATATAATATATATGTAAGGTTAAACTTGTCTTTTTATCTAGGGATAATTTAATCCATATTATTATTTGGGTGTGTACAGTGAAATCGGGGTGTTAATAGTCGGGGCCTTACTTTTATTGTTCAAATATGTTAAAAAAAAAATTAACATATATAAAATCTGCGTCTGTAAATTAAAAAATAAAAACGACACGTTTAGGATTAAAATATGGCAAAACACTTGAAAATAGTAATATATACAATATAATTATCTTTTCAACCCTAATTAAGAAAGTGGTACATAACATTAATTTCAGGCATTACATATAGCATGCTCTCAAAATATCAGGCTTGAGCTATGATGTGATCATTTTTTAAAGACAAATAATTTGAGAATATTTTAGTTTAACTACAAATATGTAGACATTTTATATATATATATATATATATATATATATATATATATATATATATATATATATATATATATATATATATATATATATATTGATTGGTGATTGGGCGTTAGTTGGGTCATGTACAAGGATAGTAAAGGTAACTTCTGTCATTTCTCGTCAATATGGGAGAAAAAAACGGATAAAAATTGTATTGGGTCTGTGGATTTGTATTACTTGGGTGATATGAAAATGGGGGAACACGGTTATATTTGAGGCGTGGAGTTGAAATGTTGATACAGTTATTAGCGAAATTAAATCTAAGTTTTGAAGTTGGTGTCATGCTAAATTTCCTACTGATTTTGTGAGTATTTATAATTCTTGACCTATAATGCTTTTAGAGGCATTCGTGAATGCCTATCCTTGAGGCAAATACATGTTGTAAGTTGGCATCTCTTGTGCCTGTATATTATTTCTTTTGATTTAATGAATTTTCTTTATCGATAAAAAATAAAAAAAATTCCATGCACATGCAAATTTTAGTTGCAAATTAAAAGGCCCATTTTTGTGTAGATGAGTAACATCTAGCAATTTAATCAACATATTAATTAAGATTAATTCGTGATTTAAATAAGGTGGGAATAGGGCAGCAGTAGGTATTAGACTTATGAGACCAATAAGTTGAACTGATCCAAGAACGATGAATCGAACAATATTTGATAATTTGTGCCAACATACTATACTTTACTGATCACCATCTGGATCCTCACCCAACCAACCTGTATGCCATTAATACATCACCCTTCGTTTTTTTAACCTTATTAATTACCACTTAATATTCACAATTTACTGGATCTTAACTTATTAATTAACATATATCATCACATCTTTGAAACTTGATACATAGATATTATTACATAGGGTTAATTTGAGGTGGACAAATAGGGTTAAACTTGGAACAACCCTACACGAGGATCCATAGGAAATAGTTTGATATTTTCCAAGTGGGGGGGTGGGGTGGTGGTGGTGGGAGAGAACGCCGGGAAAGTGCTCGTGTCGCCTCGAAATGGAGCATTTCGTTGAAAGACTTAAATATTTGTGTAACCCACTTTTCTCGTATCCATTTCTTTATTATATATATCCCACTACTGTGTGTGCTAATACTCTTCCAATTCTTGCTTTTAAATTAAATTAAACAAACTATTACTCCTAATTTGGAAAATAAAATGGTATAGCTAGGGTCTAGGGTTGTTTTCTTGGGGACAAGAAAGTGGGTTTGTGATCCATGAATCTACTTCTGTCCAAATACTTACAATATGATAGCCCTTCTCATCAAATCTCATTTTACTCTTGAATGGTGTACCCCATAGGAGCCCTGTGATTGGTGGAGGAGGTAAATCGCAGGATGCGCTTCAAGTGGCTTATAGAGATGGCTCACTGTTTAATGATGAGTGATATTTTCACTTAGATTTTAGAGTCTTTTTATGTCCGTTTTTGTATTATTTTATCCATATTTTATACGTAATTTGGTTGTGTTATGTATTTTTATGGAAATGTGTGAGAATGAGCTTAAACGTATGTAAAACAGGTGAAAACGGAGCAAAAATAAAACGAGAGCTGAAATGAGCAAGAAATGGGGCTGAAAAGACCCAACTCGAGTTGCAAGGTCCAACTCGAGTTGAGAGGAGGTCAAGTTGGGGTCTAGAAATCCTCCAGAGAGCTTACTCGAGTTGCAAGGTCCAACTCGACTTGCAACTCGAGTCGAGTTGGGAGCAGGACAGCGACCAAAAATCATACAGGGAGCTTACTCGAGTTGTCAAGTCGTTACTCAACTTGCAACTCGAGTCGAGCTGTCTTCCGAAGGTTTTTCAGTTTCAAAGCCTCGTAACACGATCAAACAAGCGGATGAACGAGTTGCCAACACGAGTCGAGTTAGGTCAGCTCGAGTTACTCACATCCAACTCGACTCGTGTTGCATGCTTTTGGGCCAGAAATCTGAATTTTCACCTGTCAATGTGTGTAAGTATGTGTAAAAAACCCAACTAATGTTAAATTCGTGGTCCAACTTGGAGAGGGTATAAATAGGCTCAAGTTCAATATTTGAAGGGAAGATCATAAGGGTTTCACTTGGACACATAGATCACACACCATTTCCTTCAATTCACACCATCCCTCTCATCCATTCTTCATCCATCCATCTACACCTGATCCCCTCCATCAAATCCACCATCCAAGTGATTAAGGAAGTAAGGGAGAGTGAAGATCACAAGAAGAATAAGGAGATCTCCATTGAATACCTTCAAAGGGGAATCTAATTCTAATTGTTGTGAACTTCTTTATAGATTTGTCATGGGATTTATAGATACAATTGTCTATGATTGTTTTCTCTAAGACTATGATAGGCTAATCTCCTTTGTGATATTAACTACATGATTGGTGTTGGATAATTTAGTTTTTATGTAATTTGATTTTAATTTTGAATGGGCTTTGTGTTATTTCTATCATTGATTGTTCATTGCTTGATTTATATGATGATATGTGTGATTAATTATCATGGGCATGTGATTAGATTGAGAAATCAATTATGTGTTTAGGATAGTTTATTGAATCATTATTGAATCATTTCATCATACACTTCATGTCTATTAATTTAGAATGAGATAGAGATATCCTTCTAGATTTATAACCCTTTGATAGAACATTTAATTGGCTTAATCGAGAGGTTGGTTGATTAGATGAGGAGACCCAAGACATTAGTGAATTCATAGTACCTTAAAAGGGAATATTGCCTATATTTGTACCTAATTATGGAACTCGTAGAGTAATTAGTACCTAGTGGGAGGTGTTCGCTATGGTCTAGATCCTATATACTTTTGGGAGTCTTATTGAGGGCCTACATCCTATCCATTTCGAGAGAAACTTTAGGTGGAATTAGTGATTGCTCTTATGCCTTGTCCATGAGACATTAGAATTAATTGTATGATTACTTTATTATCTATGTCATGATTGTTGTTAATATCATCCTTGCATCATTTGGAACACATCATTTATCCTTACTTTTATCTTGTTTCTTGCTTTAGTTTAGGTGCATTCATTTGCACTCTTATCCTCCATCATATTCTGTCGTCCTTATAAAATCACAATAAACTTGAGATCGCTTAAACTATAGTATCTTCCTCTCTGTGGTTCGATAAATTCTTTAATTGGTCATCCCGACTATATACGACCAATCATTTAACTTGTGCTTGCAAGAGGTCAAATCCATGTCAAAGGTAGGATTTGAACCCCCACCCTACAACTATCAAACTCAGTTGGAAGACCTTTTCACCCTCCCCTTTACCACTTGAGCTATGCCCCGGGAGCAATCTCATTTTACTCTTACCAACACCTATGGTATGGAATTGGTTTATGTGAAATTGAAATTTTAAGTATCATGGTTTATCCTTGTGGAGTTAAATAAAATTTGTCAGTCTCACTATTAATTTGAGCTTAAAAATTAGTAAAAAAAGAAGTTATCTTATGTCAATTTAGTCTTATATCGATCTTAATTGATTAATTTTAGCTTAGTTTTCGCTGAAAAATGTACTGCATGTAAGACTCAAAATGGGATGTAAATGAACTAATTAAATTAACACAAATAACTACTTCCTCGTCTCACGCAAATAGCATCATTTTACTATATTGGACGTCTCATTCAAATTGCAACATTTTCCTCTTTAGTAAAAGGACCCACCAATGGCCCACCACTACCCATCACATCTCTCTAATACACCTACCCACCTTACATAAAATAATAATACTTCTTAATCTACGTGCAAAAAGCAAATACATCTTTTTGGGCGGGACGAAAGGAGTACTTGAGACTAAAATAAAAGGGTTAATTAATTAAGAGATAAATAAAGGTTTTTGTTATTATTATTTTTAGAAAGGTGAAATTCTGTACACAATAATTACGTATGTCCATTAAAATTTGAATGAACTAACTATGATATTTCTGAGAAAATAATTGGTAAATATCAAAATTAGTCCTGTAAGTATGACATTTTCCAATTTTAGTCATTTATCACTTGTAATTCTCAATTTTGATCATTTTTTGTCCAGTTTTAGTCCTTTTGATCTAGTTTTAATCCTTCTGGTCCAATTTTGGTCCTTTTTTAAAAATTTGATCCTTTTTGGTCCACTATTTGTCCTAAATGTATATACTTTCGGATCATTTTTGGATATTTTTTTAACATAAAGGACTAAATTTGGACAAAAAGAACTAAATTTGGACCAAAAGGATTAAAACTGGACCAAAACTGGACAAAAAATGATCAAAATTGAGAATTGCAAATAATAAATGACTAAAGTTGGAAAATGTCATACTTACAGGACCAAATTTGATATTTACCCAAAGATAATGTAATAAATCTTATTACGAAAAGAATTATAAGCTTCATATCATATGAATATAATAATATAATTATCATAATTCCAAAAATCTAGGCCGGATGGAATTATTAATAATTAATAAATTTGTAATAAAACCCTAAATAGAGAATATAATAAATTTTAAAGATGAATGATAAGCCTTAAACCACAAAGTAAAAATAAATGGTAATATATTACATGAATGAATAAAATATTTTCATGCAAGTGAGTAAACAAAATAGTTTGTCATTTTCATATATAAATAAAGTTTGAATAAGATTATCTATAAGTGTTCTAATTAACTATTATTAATTAATTTAAAATCACTTCCAAATGAGACAACTGTATCTCCAAAGCATGCAATAAATTCCTTGATTACAATGTCACTATAAATATAAATATGCGTAAAACTAAGCAATATCATGATAAATTGAGTATTATGCGCTCTACCAAGTACTTTAATTTCGACTCATTTACCAACTCTCATGCAATTAATCAAGATATCAACAAATACATCCGTAGTCATTGTACGTGTTTATTCGACATTAATCCTTTTAATTTTTTTTGTAAGTTCTCTCCTGATTGTTTGCAAGGCGTAGGTTCAACCACTTTGTGGTGTATTTGTATATTACTAAACTTAAAACATTTTTGATAATTAAAAAGTAATTTTATTTTAGTCTCAAAATAATTATTTGTATGAATTTAGTCTTGTAACTCACTTAATTTTTTAATTTGCGTCAAATTGTCACATGCGGGCATATTTTTAGACCAAAATGAAGATTTCAATAAAACTTCGAGCTAAGAGTAACCAATTAAAAAAAAAATCTAGAATTCAAATATAAAAAAGATCAAAGTTGAAATTTATGCAGAATCTTATGTGACCTGGTTATATATGACCAAATGTTGCCTCAAAAGGCTAATCAAACTGATTAGAATAGCCACTGTCCTGTTCATTTGATTTGGTTTTAGAGAACTGGAAATGGCCCATGGACTCCTTCGTTAGGACTCTCCTTTTGGGCTGTTGCCAATATCCAAGACCCAAGATTGCTATTGAGTCCACATAAAATGCTTTATAGTTGAAGCCACATTATTATATATTATAAAACAGTGGATAAATATCAATGTATAAATATCGGTTATTTATAAAATTGGTGTTTATGTATTAGATGACAATATTTATTTTATCTAATGAGCATAGAAATTAAAGAAAATAGAGTTCAATTTTAGCTAAGTTTTACATAATTAAGATTTTTTTTTAGTGATGTTATGGAGAAAAATGCTCTTTTATTAGAATTTGTAGGGTTTATTCTTGAAATGAAATTCTTTAGACAATGATGGAAGACATGAAAAAATGAGGCTCAATTTCTAATTAAAACGAGAGAAAAAAAAAAAAAAAGACACGCGAGCTAAAATTTTCTGCTGGATATTGTGCTGTCCATTACCTTTCCATAGCCCAACTTGGATATATTGAAGCCCATAATTAAAGTGCATATAGGGGCCCATTTGATAATCCAATTGGACTGTCTGCCCGGCCCACATCTTCTAAAGAAAATTAAAAGTAAGATATTAAAAAAGCCGGGCTATCCACGCACTTTTTTTATCATATACACTCGTTACTCAATACACCTACTCAAATTATATATACACCCTTCTTATTTTTACCATTATACCCTTTGAATCTAAACTCAATTCACCCACAAATTTAAAACTACAAATCACTTTATACACCCACCCCAAAAGAGAAAAGAAGGGAGAGAAAACAAGAGAGAAAAGAAAGAGGAGAACTACATACCACCTCTAAAAGAGAAAGGAAGAAAGAGAAGAAAGAAGAAGAGAAGATATTCATAGTTCCAATCCAACCAATTGGATTTCCTTAGTAAATCGGATCCAAGAACATGAGTGAACGAGTTCGATTTCTAGAAATTTTCTAATGGAAGCGGGGTTCTTACGGCAATTGATCGGAGCCTTGGTTAGTGCCCCCACCCACCATTAATTTCGTTGTCTATAGCTTGGAGAAACCAAATCAATACCCCATCTGCCCGGAGAAACCAAAGCAGTACCCATTTTGGGTCATATTCACTGAAAAATTTTGGATTCATTTTTTATCTGAGTTTGTGGATTTTGGAATCTGCATTTTGCGAGACGTCGACTCTGATCTGCCGATATTTCTGAAAATATTCAACAGCTACTTGTCGATTTCTTTGGGCACCGTTCGATCACTCATGCTTAATTTTTCCTTAATCGTTCGGCGGTAGACGGAATCAGATATTTTCGACGGATGGCTGTCGACAACTTCCAAAAATATCGACGGGTGTTGGGCGACGCTGATTAGAAGCTGTCGACCATGGATGGTCAACTGAGTGCTACCTGTTAAAGCCAATATTAAAAATTGGGCTGTATCTTTATTCGGGCCCATATGTTAAGACTGATTTTTGGCCCATAAAAAATTGGGTTGAAAATGATTATAAATGGGTTTCACCTATTGTTTTAGTTCTTTTAGGGTATTTTTGATATTTTATCTTGAAAATTAACGATAATAGGTGTATATAGTAAAATAGTGTGTGTGGATAGTTGGGGCCTATTAAAAACTTAAAAAAATAATAAGCTTCCAAATCATACCTCTCTCAACGGGTAACGCAAAATTTTTTTTTCGAGATCATCTTCGGTCTACGGTATCTAGGGATGGCAATTTGGGTCCGACCCGATCCGCCCCGCCCCGATTGGGCCGGGTCCGCCCCGCACAGAGAATGGGGCGGGTCCGCCCCGCCCCGTGTACGGGCCAGGTCAGATCTGGGTCCTAGCCTCGCCCCGGCCCGTCCCTAAAATATAAAATTTTTTATTTAAAATATTTATTATATAATATAATTTATTAATTTATATTAAATATTATACATACATTTTTATTTAACTTAAATAAAAAAATCATATATAGGAATTATATATAACTATTACAAAATATTTTATTACAATATTATATATATCATTGAATATATAATGTAATAAAATAATTTTAAAAATGAAAATAAAGTTTAATTATTTAATTTAAAATTTAAATTTACTTCATTTTATTTTAATTTAAAATTTTCTATTTGAATTTATTATAATTTTAAAAAAAAAAAAAAAAAAAACGGGGCGGGGCGGGGCGGACCCGCTCCGCATAGGGACGGGCACGAGTCCTCAATAGCTGACCCGTACCGGGGCACGGGGCGGGGCGGGCCACCTAGGTACCCGGCCCGATCCGCCCCATTGCCATGCCTAACGGTATCAGAAAGGTGGCTGGAACTTGCATGTAAAAAAAAACTTAATTTTGAAATATCACGGCTATTAGCACCCCTAAAACCTCGATACACACTCCAAAATATTGAAATTAAGTCATTATTGAAAAAAAAAAACAAATTTATCATTTTATACTTAAAAAAATAATAATCAGGATTTTATGTTTGGCGCAGAATATTATACTTTGAAAATTTTGTATGTTCTTTGTGTTCAATGCTGAACACCCTTATTACAAAATTTAAATAATGTCATAATTGTCTATTTTGGGGTGTATTTAGTGGTTTTATAAATTTATTTATTTTAGGGGGTATTGTAGTATTTTTAGGTAATAAAAAAATATAAAATAATGATATGTTTGTGAAAAATGAGTGACAAATTTAACTTTTAAGGCTGTTTCATCTAGTGATACATAAGACTATCCCCATTCACAACCCACAACAACTCAACCTAACAATATACTGTAACATTTATTTCTCTCTCTTCACATATACAACCTACAACTCAACCCAACCTCAATTTTTCTATACTCCATCAATAACCCAATTCAACCTACCTTTTTAATAAAATATTTATTTTTCTCTCATCTATACATACAATAATTATTATTAAATTATATATTAGTATTATAATTTTTTTAATAATTATATTTAAAATTAAAATAATCTTATATATTAAAAAATATTTAATTCCATAATTATTGAAAAAATATTTTTAAAACACATAAAAAGAATAACATAGAACACAATAAAAATATTAAAATTGCAATAATTATATAAAAATTACATAATTGAGGTACAAAAATGAAAAAAAAAATGCATGAAATATAAAATCATAAATAAAATATACTACAAATTATATAATCAACTACCATTACCATATTTTTGTCATATATGCTCAATCAAGTCATTTTTAAGAGCATTATGAGATTCTCTATTGCAAAGTTGTGCCCTATTAGTCATATAAGTGGACAAGCTTGTTATGCGCCTGGTAAAGTATGACAAATCGTGATCACCTTCTTTATGTACTCCACTTCTTCTTTCTTGTCAGTTTATGGGCCTATCCGTAATAAATTCGATGGGATCATAATAGTTTTGATATGTATCTCGCTCATCCTCTATAATCATATTGTGCATGATAATACAAGCCATCATAATTTTACCCATCTGAAGTTTATCCCAAACAAGATATGGACGTCTAATAAATGCAAAACGAGCTTGTAGAACTCCAAATGCGCGCTTTACATCTTTTCTCACCGCCTCTTGGTGTTGAGCAAGCAACTTATGCTTTTGGAGTTGTGGAGCAGAAAAATTGACTTAACAAATACAGCCTATGAAGGATATATGCCATCAGTAAGATAATATGATCTATCAAATTCGTGACCAATCACAACATAATTAATCTTTGGTGCTCGACCTTCCAACACATCATTAAAAAATGAAAAACGATGGAGTACATTAATATTATTGCACGTACCCGGTGTTCCAAAGAATGCATCCCATATCCAAAAGTTATATGATGCAACAGCTTCTAAAATGATTGTTGGCTTTCCACTTCTTCCAGCATATTGTCCGGCCCATGCAATAGGATAATTTTTCCATTCCCAATGCATGCAATCAATACTGTCTATCATGCCCGGGAATCCACGTTGTTCCCCGACATAGAGTAATCTAGTAAAATCTTGTTCATTAGGTCTTCTAAGATACTCATTGCCGAAACAAGAAATAACACCATCAACTAATTTTATGAGAGCACCCATTGTCACAGTTTCACTCATTCGCAAGTATTCATCAACAGCATCAATTGATGTGCCATATGCAACACCCTCATAGCTCTAGTACATTTCTGTAATGTTGAAATCTCTCGTCTTCCTATGGCATCAAGTCGTTGTTGGAAATTCTCATCATTGGAAGTAACATCCTCTACTATGCGCGGAAACAATGATTTTTTCATGCGAAACCTACGTCAAAAAATCTCAGGAGGATATGTTGGTTTGTCGACAAAATAGTCATTCATCAAACGCTCCTCACCAAGTTCACGTTCTCTATCAATATATCATCGTCTAGTTATAGGAATTCTATTTTTCACAATCATATTAGGATTGTTTAAGATCACATCCTCAATCATCTTATCAATTTGAAGATTGCTTTGAACAACTCGATTTTCCCATTCATCAAATTCTGGAAAATTGATAGAACCCCAACTTGAATCTGAATCTACATATGGATTTTCATTGAATGATATTTTTGCAGTTGAGGAAAAATATTTGTGTGTAATTTATGAATAATTTCAACAAGTATATATAGAAAAATAATTCAAAGATAGCATGTGAAAGCTATCTTTTCGTTATGAGCATGCATGTGCCTAAAGCTATTACTGCAGGTTGAATAATGACATTTGAACAACCAATTTGAAGAATCCACGTGAATAAAGTAAGAGATATGATAGTTGAATATAAAAGTAACAATTGCATGTGAATAAAATACGAAAAATGACAAATGAAAGACAAAGTTGACAACTTATTTAATTGATTAAAATTACATGAAATTAATATAGAAAAATAATTCAAAGATAGAATGTGAAAGCTATCTTTTTGTCATGACAATGCATGTGCCTATCACAGCAGGTTGAATAATGGCATTTGAACAATCAATTTGAACAACCCACGTGAATAAAATATGAGATATGACAAGTGAAATATAAAAGTGACAATTGCATGTGAATAAAGTAAGAAAAGAGACAAATGAAAGACAAAAGTTGACAACACAATTAATTGATTAAAAGTACATGAAATTAATTAAAAGTCTTAAAATACATTTAAATTAAAAGACATTAATTAAAATGTGATACTTAAAATACATGATAATAAGATAGATTTACTGTCCAAATACAATTGCTATTAATTTTCGTTTCAGTTCTTCATCTTCTGGTGATAAGTGATCTTTAGTAAACAATGTATTCAGCATAAGTTCTTTCATCCTCATTTGATTCCTCTATAACTTCTCTCGTTCCAATTTCATTTTTTCTTTTCCCAAAATTTTCATTACTTCAACTTCATTGTCTCTAGTGAGCCTCAATGCACGAATTTCAGTAACAACTTCATTTGTAGCAAAAGATTGTGAGACCTTACCTTTCTTTTTTTTGCCTTATCTCTACCACTAGGACGAGCAATGGTTGAACATCCACTACTTGGAGTCTCAGGATTTTTGGGAACAGAATACTCCTAATCTTCACTTATTTTGGCTCTTTTGGAACTTCCACCACTTTCGTCATTGTCCTCCTCATCTTCAAGTCGGAAACTTATTGAGTCATGATCTAATTTCAGCTTCCATTTTGGATGTTTACACATAACTTCATTAAATACAATTAAATCAGTAAACTTAGTACCACTTGCTTCGTAAATTGTATGAGCTTCTTTCTCGATATATTTTCGGCCGCTCTTTTTTCAAGTATGTGCTTCCTTGCAAGTTGCAATCCACTTGTTTGCATTTTCATTGATTCGTTTGAAGCGACCTTTCAACATATTCACAGTTCTTTCCTTCATATCTTCAGTATTTTTTGCTCGAGCTTCATGAAACATCTCATGAACTTTTCTCCATAGTGAAGTACCCTTTTGATTTTTTCCATGCATTCCATATTCACTAACGAAACACCAAGATGACATAAGAGCAATATCTTCTTTCACACACCAATTGCCCTTTGGGATGAGATTTGTTTCTTGAACATTATTGAATAAATTTCGAGAAATATTTTGTGATGCTTGAACTTGTTCGAAAATTGAAGTTTGATTGAGATTTGGCGAAAATTGAGAGCTTTGATGATATTGAGAGTTTTGGTAGCTTCCAAAATTAATAAAATCATCAAAGTTTGAAAAATTTTGCAAGTTAGGGTAGAAATTTGGATTGTTTGGATCCATAAAAAATGATAAAAAAGAAAGAAATTCAAAAGAAAGAAAGAGGATATAATTTTAGATGGAGAGAAAAGAGTGTTTTCTTTTTGTGGTTCATAGTGTGTCAATATTATACTCTATTTATAGAGGAACAATATAAAAATTTTGATTATTAATTTTTTTTAATAATTTAAATATGAATTATTGAAAATCTAATTTTTATCTTAAAAAATAAATAATGACCAATGACCATGTGACACATGTCACTATTGGATGAGTTTTTGTTGGGTTGGGAGAAAAGTTGTATGGGTCGTGTCAAAAAAAAATTCCAACCGGTTACTAATTAAAATTTAATTTCCAATTTTTTTTACTGTTTCTTGTAGTATGCGTACGACCCTCGACGCAGGTTGCCAATGGGGGTAGTCTAATTGTCTATTTTGGGGTGTATTTAGTTGGTCTCCGAATTAAGGGTGTTCGGCACCGAACAAATTCATTTTGTTTGGCACCGAACACTCATACCACAAAATTTAGAGAATGTCATAATTGTTTAATTTGGGGTGTATTTTTTAATGAAAAGAAAAGAAAATGTAAACTTTTGTGGGGGTGCATATAGAGAATTCGGGATGAAAATAGTCTGAGCTATTTTGTTAATAAGACATTTATATTATTTATGTAGAAATTTAAAAAATAAAAATTGTGGGATATGAAGCTTTGGCATATTTATTGATTGAATTTCATTCAAAATTGCACGTAGGATAGATCCGCTGGATATCCCACTTAAAGCCGTGACGATGAAATTAATATTTTCCGTTGAAATTAATAGAACAGTAATGAGATAAAATTAGGAAAAATTCGTTATAGGTACACATTTTTTCTCCATAATTACTATGAGACTCATTGATTTAAAATATTAAAGTAAAATACCAAATATAACCCTAAACCCCTACATTTTTAAACCACAAACTCTAAACCCTTACCCACTGCCGGACCGCCGACCGGCCTCCGGAAAATCGCCGGACCGCCGCCGCTGGAGCTCCGCCGGACCACCATACTTTTTTACTGCACACACTCTTTTTTTACTGCACATATAGTTTTTTTACTGCACACAAACATTTATGTGCAGCACATTGTAAGTGTAATATTGAAATATCACTATATATTTATATAGTTAATAATAATATTTTGTATATTTGTATATCTCATAATAATTAAGGATTTTTTTAATGTACCTACTACTAATCTTCCTATAAAATTATTATTATTTATTTATTTATTTTTATTACATAATAAATCGAAATTTATTTTTGTCATAGGATTGACCCCTCAGTTGCAGGTTGAACGAGAGTTGAAGATTTTCCAAAATTAGGCGTAGGTATCAAAGTCCAAAATCTCCACGCCAACACCCACCGCCATCATCATCTGCTCATAACATTTGTATAATTGTATGTATTGTACCACCGCCATTATCTATTCTTCTCTCTATATATAAATTCCATATACAGACTTCTCATACAGAGTGAGAATCTGTCAGCACAATGGGGTCTTTGATGACAGAAAATCAAATGGATAGAGCAGATGGAGTTGAATCAAAGGAACCGATTTTATACGTCAATGGTGTACGTCGAGTTTTGCCTGATGGGTTGGCCCACCTCACCCTTCTCGAGTATCTCCGAGGTAAGGAAACGATAAAAAAAAAAAACAGCAGAATACGATCAAGACCAATTTCTTAGATGTTTTTTGAATGTATGAGCGGATTCGGTTCTTAATGTTGGTTTCAAATTGTTGATGGAGATGGTCTGCTGTTTTGACAAGTGAGAACATACCTATCAATATCAAAGATTACTTTAAAAAATCACTTCGATAAGCCAGTATGCACTTGAAATAACAGCCAGATCAGTGGAGTGCAACTAAAGTCAATTGCTCACGTTAGTACAGGAAAACATTTTGCTATAATGTCGTTTCTTGATTTTTCTACAGTATAAAAGTGCTAAAAGAAACTGGAATTATATACTATAGTCTGCCCTGATTGATTTTCCTCTGGGCAAGTGAATTTACGCGACATCATGTATCAGCTAACCATTAAGTGGATTTTATTTTTTTTAATAGAAATTTTGAAAAATCATGTATTGGTTTTTGAGGCTTTAAAGAACCAGTATTCCTCAAAAGAAGAATAGTAGAGTTATGCGTTTTGGATGATTGGAGTAATTATCACGAAGATTAACTCCCCGATTTGCAAGATGTACTTTTTACCTTATGATTTTCATTGTTAAAGATGGTCTATGTAATATGTATTTCCCATTTCAAAGGACATGCTGAATGTATTTGGAGTGTAATGATCAGGATGGTTTGAAACTAGTTTAAGGAAAGAAGATTGTTTATGGGAATGGTAATATGTACGATAGGTTAAAATGAGAGATATGGAGAACCAAAGCTGAATCAAATGACTGAAATGGTTATGATAGTGGCAAGAAACGTTTGGTTTCTTTCTCTTTCTTTTACATTGAAATATTTAATATTTAATATATTTTCGGGTCTTCTTGTACCTATTGATATTTCTGTTTCCTTTAAAAAAAATGTTTAACACCTACTTTGACTTTTTATTAGAATTACAAGTTCATGTAATCACTTGTTAATGAGTGACATATGGGGCCGTCTCATCTACATTATGCACTTCATGTTTTTCCATGTGTATTCTCTGTATAAGGTTTTCTGTGCAGTTATTTATTGAAAATCTTCTTTTAGCATCTATGTATTTTGTGAATTCATTATGTTTTACGTAAAGCAACTTATGTGGTATCATCCTGAATGCAGACATTGGCTTGACTGGGACAAAACTTGGCTGTGGCGAGGGAGGTTGTGGGGCATGCACTGTGATGATCTCCTATCTTGACCAAAATTCAAAGAAATGTGTGTGAGTCTCTCTTGCTCCCTCTCTCTCTGTGAGTTTATGTGAGTACATACATGCACACTCACTCAGATGCAAGCAACAGTAGTTTCTTGTGAGTGTTGCCTGAGGTAGATAGTTTTTGGTGCTTTAAGTCTATGAGTATGTTTGGTTCATTTACCCAGTATGTGAGTTAATGGTACACAAATGGGCTTCTTAAAGATGGGTTACACATTAATTATATTTCACAGGATTTTTTTTTCCTCCCAAGCCCTTTACTTAAAACTATGGGGCCCATTTGAATGCAACTTATGGGGGTAGTGGGTTCCAATCTCCCATGATCAAGAGAATACAATGCTATAAATAAATGAAAAACTAACACAACAATCCTTTATACACTTTGTTTTTTAACATTTTAGGATCCTTATTAATTTACATATTGGGTCTATTTATCTTTATCACTTTAAATTCTGCTCAATCTTAATAATGAAAGCTCCAAAAAACTCATTGACTTGTTGAATTCAGGGTGCACCTGTCTGCCTTCTAGAATTCAGATGTTTCTTATTTAGCAATTGTGTTTCAATCTTTCTTTCCTTTGTGTAGCTATGGTGTATCTGTTTCTATAATTTTTTTGATGTACACCATTTGCTTAACGGAAGAAGTTTAACTCATGTTTCCTAGGAGCAAGAAGTTGAAGCCATTTTATACTTGAAAACTGTTTAGAGTTTTGGTTCTGCATACTAGTAAAATCATAATTTAAGAAAGTAGAAGTCATAAACTGTCACATTTTCTTGAGAACGGCTAATCGCAGATTATATAGTGTAATCTTACCAGTTTTTTTTTTTTTTTTAGTTTTAAAATATTCTCCATATATTTGAATATGAAATGACGATCAATTAAGTGATCATTGTGTAAGACAAAAGAAGATGATGATACCTTCAGTATCTTTGTATTCTATTCTCTGAACCACTTTTTGTCTACAGTATTTTTTGGTTAAAGTTTCTTGTTATGGATCTGTTAAGAGATACATGAAATCCTTCTCAGAATCCTTGAATCAATTCTCCTTTTGTTCATTTTCCATGGGTCTACCATGTATTGATAATAATACTGCATTCGCCCTCTATGCTTCATTTATGGTTAAGGCTTCATCCATCCTATCTTGTTTCTGGTGGTGTTGCTCTAGGTCTACTTATCAATGTCTTATATTTTACAGTGACAAATAAACGAGAAAAATAGGAATAACTCTTTATCTTCTATTCCTTTAAATATTTTCAGGCATTATGCAGTCAATGCATGCTTGGCTCCACTGTATTCTGTGGAAGGAATGCATGTAATTACTGTTGAGGGTATCGGTAATCGCAAACATGGATTACATCCAATACAGGTATCATCCTTATGTTGTCTTTAAGAAGATAGTTGTTATGACATCTAAAATTTGGTTTAAGTTCAAGTTCTTGATAAATAACATTGACCATAGTGAATACCTGAATTTTATGTATTGTCTTAATTATGGGAGGGTTGCCAGTGATTAAGGGCACTAGATCATCATCCTTTATATTATCTGATGGCATATTTTGTTAAGTATATTGTGATATATCTTATTTCTCTGTAGGAATCTTTGGCAAACTCACATGGTTCACAATGCGGGTTTTGCACCCCTGGTTTTGTTATGTCCATGTATGCTCTACTGAGATCATCGGAAAAACCACCAACCAAAGGGGACATTGAAGAGAACCTTGCAGGAAACTTATGTCGATGCACAGGTTATAGACCAATTATTGATGCATTTAGTGTATTTGCAAGAACAAATGATGCCTTGTACACCCATGGCTCTCCAAGTCTTTCGAGCGGTGAGTTTGTTTGCCCTTCAACGGGTAAGCCATGTTCATGTGGGCAGAATATGAAGGATGATAAAGAAAATACCAAATGCAATAGCCATGAATCTGAATTTTTGAAGCCAATCTCATACAGTGATCTTGATGGAGCTGCATACTCTGAGAAAGAGCTTATTTTTCCTCCAGAGCTTCTACTGAGGAAATCAACAAATTTATATTTGAATGGGTTAAATGGACTTAAATGGTACCGTCCATTAAGCCTTCAACATGTATTTGATATTAAAGCAAGATATCCAGATGCCAAATTGGTTGTTGGTAACACGGAGGTGAGCATTGAAACAAGACTAAAAAATTTCCATTATCCAGTTCTGGTCCATGTTGCTCATGTGCCTGAACTCAATAATCTGATCATAAAAGATGAAGGCTTGGAGATTGGTGCTGCTGTCAAACTTTCGGAACTAGTCAAAGTACTAAAACTGGTTTCAAACCAGCGCACTTCTTTTCAAACTTCATCTTGTAGGTCCATCCTTGAACAATTAAAATGGTTTGCTGGGACACAAGTAAAAAATGTTGCATCTGTTGGTGGAAATATTTGCACAGCAAGTCCTATATCGGACCTTAACCCTCTATGGATGGCTGTTGGAGCAAGGTTTCACATATCTGATATTAAAGGAAATACGAGGACATGTAAAGCTGAAAATTTTTTCCTGGGTTATCGAAAAGTGGATCTTGCTCGCCATGAAATCCTTCTTTCGGTTTTTCTCCCATGGAACTCTCCATATGAATTTGTGAAAGAATTTAAGCAAGCTCATAGAAGAGATGATGACATCGCCATTGTGAATGCTGGAATGCGTGTGCGTCTTGAAGAGAAGCATCAGAAATGGGTGGTTTCTGATGTATCAATTATTTATGGAGGTGTTGCTGCTTATTCTATTTCAGCAGTTGAAACAAATAAATTTCTGATAGGGAAATGTTGGAACAAAGAGCTGTTACATGGTGCTTTGAAAGTACTGGAGAAGGACATTGTGCTGAAGGATGATGCACCAGGAGGGATGGTAGAGTTCCGGAAATCCTTAATCCTAAGTTTCTTCTTTAAATTTTTCTTGTGGGTCTCTCACCAAATGGATGGATTGCCACTCTTTGATGAAACAGTCCTGACATCTTATCTTTCAGCCATAAAACCATTTCACCATCCTTCCATAATAGGAAGCCAGGATTATGAAATTGTTAAGCGTGGGACTGCTGTTGGAGCTCCTGAAGTTCATCAATCATCAAACCTTCAGGTTTGCATGTTTCTAATGCATAAATGTCACTCCAAATATTTTACTTGTTCTAGCAAATAATCTTTTCAACGATTGCTCTTGTATATTTATATATATTTTTTTTTTATCATTTGGGGGCTATGAAACTCCACATTCTTATACAGCATCTACGTACATAGCTGCATGCATGTAGTTTTCAGCGCTCAAATCCCTGAATCCTGCACTTTAATAGGATGTCATACAATCCTCTTGCATGTCTAGTCATTTAAAAAACATATTCCAGTAACAAAATTCCTTTAACAGTTGTCAAAATTTATGTGAAAATTATGATTTTTCTGTCTCTCTTCAACCATGTTCTGTTTTATGACAATGGTTCCTGTACTGGCCCATGATTTTCCATTTGTTGGCATCATTGGATAGGAGAAATTAATATCAGCGTTTTAGTCATGGAGGTTTTTCCCTTTTCAATAAATGGGTGCACAGGTGCACTATACTTCGGTAGAAATTGAACTTGTGATCAATGCTAGTTGAGTTTATCTGTTAACAACATTTTGATTTTTTGATCTCATATTAACTGTTTACTTTGTTGCTTATAGCCTACTATCCTATCCTCACAGTGTTTTCTCCTGTGTAAATGTTTTTCTGCCTTGTCACTGGCCTGGCAGTTTATAATCACCCTTTGAAAGTGACAAGGACCAGTGTAATGGCTTGCTGTACAAGGAATTTAGAATACTTATATCAGTTATTTTCAACTAAAGAATAATGGCTTTCACTTTAGGAGAAGGCTGCCATTGAACAGTGCATGCTTTTCTATGTGATAATGGTTGTTTCTCCCAGAAATTCCAATTATTAAATGCAAAACATGGAATATATAAAAAACAAAAGATTTGTACAGATAAATTTACTTTTCGCTCCCGCTCCTCCCTTAAACCCTATAATATTCCATGTTTCTAGATTTGATTCATTCGCTCAACTAGGCTGCTTTCCTCGACTATGATTTAACTGCTTGTTGTGCGTACTACTTGACAGATAAAATTTTTGGAAATTATAAAATTTTATATTTTTGTAAACACTACCATTATTCAGTGGAAGTCACTCTAAGTTTGGCTAATTGCAGGTTACAGGTGAAGCAGAGTATACAGATGATGTCCCCATGCCTCCAAGTGGCTTACATGCTGCACTTATACTGAGTAAAAAGCCTCATGCTCGCATACTTTCTGTAGATGATTCAGCAGCAAAGTCTTCTCCGGGATTTGCAGGAATATTTTATGCAAAGAATGTACCAGGGGACAATATGATTGGGCCAGTTATTGTAGATGAAGAACTTTTTGCTTCAGAAGTAGTCACATGTGTGGGTCAGGTACTTATTGCATGTATTGAAATCTTTCACTCTATACAGTTTGCATTGTAATTGAGCATCTAGAAGTATGTGCCTCAAGCAAAAGATTAACTTTTCCACTATATTTATATTCTCAAGACAACCACATTCTTGCGTGCCTCTTGATGTCACACTGTTAGTATTTAACTCACTGCGCCGGAGATAAATTTTATTTGCTTTAAAGTTTCTGAACGCCTCCGCAAACAGTGAACTCCTTTTCAATTATGAATTTTACTTTAACACTATATGCAGTTTCTGTCATCACAACTTAGAAAATTGCTCTTACATGTACCCACTGATCCTCTCCATCTGAAGTTTCATTGTTGGAATCATTTTATACTCGAAAAAGTACGAGTCTCCATAGCTTTATCCTCAAGAAAAGAAAGATAAATTGTAGCATTTTTTGTAATTAGTGTATTGATTTAGTCACTTAGTCACTGAATGATGCTGGACGATTGATGTTGCCGGCTGGACAAAACTATAGAAATTTGATTTGTGTGCATGGATGGTTCAACCATCTTTAAGCCTATATTCTGATCTGTGGTTACTACTATGCATGGTGATAGTATTGTTGTATTAGAATTTAGAGAGTCGAAATGAACAAATCATTTGTCTATGATATTCTCTTGCTCTGCCCCTACCGACAGGTATCATAGTAATAAAAATACATGTCCTATTAAGACAAAAGAACTAATTGCAGAAACATCATAACCAGCATATATGTAATAGAGCGGCATCATATATAACACAAGGTGTCTCGCACCTGGTAATATGCAGGGAGACTTACATTGACAAAGTTGAATACTTGCTAACTGCAAAACTGATTTCACATGCTAAGTCTATATGATGGAATCTGTCTCTTATGTCTAATGCATATTCAGAGGGATATAAATTATGAAATTTAATTCCTTCTTTGTTGAATCCAATATTTATTGACAAACCAAATTAAAGATTTTTTGCTGAGAAACCAAAATCTAATAGACTAATACTACGCCTCTCCTTCCGAAATGTATACATTCACTTTTTGCATGGGGATTAAGTAGTATTTAATACATAGTGTATACTTTTGAAGTGTTAATAACTTAAGTTACCAATGCATCCCTAAAAGTAAAGTGTTAAGTGAGTGACAATAGTTGTAATTAAATTTAATATTTAGGGTATTTGTATTTTTTTGTGGGTCCACCAATTATCATGTATAAAAATGTATACGTTTTGAAGGGGCTCCCAAAATGGCATAGTATACCTTTCTAGGGGACATGGGGAGTATTTATTTTGTACCTGACTTGCAACGAAGGTGAAATCAATGGTTGAAATACCTCTGTCAATATTCACAATACATTGTATAATTATTCATGCTTTAAAATTGATCCCTCACTGTTTCCATGACTTGTTTAGAATCCAACCGATACATAGAGGGCAACTGGGCATTGGCACAATGGTCTTTTTTTGGAAGCGCTGATGGTTTTTTTGGCTTGTTGTTGACATGTTGTGCTTTGGCCCAATTGATCCTAAAGACAGTTACAATTAGGGCTACACTAGTATTATAAACAAAAGTTCTCCCCATTGTATCTGTAACAAAAAATCATAGTGGAAAACCTTGGTTTGGCATCATTACTGGATGTAGTATTTTAAAAGATGAACTAGGTGAACAAATCTTGTAATTTCTTATTGCTATTTTCGTTACTGCATGTCTATTTTTTCAACATCTTTGGGGATTATGCTGGGACCCATCAGAGTTTCTGTCAAGATATGGTACATCGTTTCCACACGAAAGTGTGAAGAGAATGTAAATGAGGGTCAACCCTTTACCTTTGACCATGGTTTTAGGTTAAGTTAGGGCTCCCTGGCTTATATGCCTGCAATTTAGTTCAATTTGTCGAATTCAGATGGGCTGCTGAAAGGGTCTAACTGATGGTGGGCCCTGGGGTTGCCACCTGGATGTAGGCCCAAGGGGGTTTTCCACTCGGAGGTGGGGCTTGGTATGTGTGTTGCCACCCACACTTTCCATCCATGGATGTCTTGTTTAAAGGGGAATGGATTGCTACAATATCTTACATCGATTCCATGTGAAATTGTGGAAGGACATGTGAGTGGGTGAATCCTTTACCTTTGACCTTGGTCCTTGGTTTTGGGTTAAGCTAGGGCTCCCTATCCAATATGCCTAACATTTTCTTTGAGGGTATACTAGTTTCAAGCTCTCTTTTATAGACATTCAATAAATTAGTTTCGTCTTCTAATTCTATACAGGTATTGAGTTATCGTGTAGAACTACCATGTCTCCTAACTATATAAGATAACTATTTGACTACTTTAGTAAATACGATGCATTTCATTGACTAATATGTCATAGAAATTATAAAAAATCTTCACCGGAGGAACATAATATTCAATGAAAATCTTTTCTTGATGAGACTGATAGTCTTTTTTTCTGTGTTCTGCTCTTTTATATTCATCAAAGTTACGAAGTTCCATTACTACTATTTTTGTAGGTGATTGGAGTAGTTGTAGCTGATACGCATGAAAAGGCGAAATATGCTGCTCGGAAAGTCCACATTCAGTATGAAGAACTACCAGCAGTCTTATCCATTGAAGATGCTATTGCATCGGATAGCTTCCACCCTAATACTGAAAGAAGTTTAAGGAAAGGAGATGTGGACCTGTGTTTCTTATCAGGGCAGTGTGATAAAATTATAGAGGGAGAGGTTCGAGTTGGGGGTCAGGAGCATTTCTACTTGGAGCCACATAGCACTCTAATATGGACGGCTGATGGTGGAAATGAAGTCCATATGATTTCATCTACTCAAGTAAGTTTAGTTAACATGACTAATATGACATTCTATGTGCCTTTCTGACATTGCCCTCTGGTGTAGCTGTTTCTGTGTGTTCTTGCATTGCCCATGCTATGTATGTGGCAGAAAGTGCTTTACCGCACTCTTTTGACCAATTATCATGAATTTTGGTTACATTATAAATACCATTAATAATAACTTTCTGATATGACCTGCTCTTAAAAGTTAACCTCAGTTTTCTAAAATATGTTATATGTTCAGTAATCATTACAAATGTGAACCTTTCAGTTGGCTAGAATCCGTTACTTGAAAGAAACTGGATCTTGTGGAATCATATTGAATATTTGATGATACATTCCGTACTTTCTAAAAAACCGATCCTTGTTTACCAACCACGCATTGTCTAACCAAATCCAATCCTCTCTTGATACGTTCCTCAAAAAATCCGATTCGTGCAGATTCTTCCCCCAACTAATGAAGAGATCTTGGCGAAATTGCCACATATGTAATTGAGCACAATTCCTTGCAAGTTGCATCATTTGTTATGGTTTTTAGCTTCCTTTATAGCTTAACCTAAAATCATTGGAAGATCACGAATTGCATGTTGTGGTAGAACAAATACGAGGTTGACTGATGAAAATGGGGAAGAAATGAGACATTATTAGAAAATTTTGTTTAGTTTTTTTTTATTTCCTATTTGAATTTTCTTTGGAATTCTTATCTTGTAAACATAAGATCTCATTTGAAGAACCTTGAATCCATTAGTTGATTTGAAATATTGAAAAATTTCACAATTTATTGACTATCCTTTCCAAATTAATTTTCAATTAAGGATTTCTTATCTTGAGTTGCTATAAGTTAGCATACATTATTGCTACCTCTTAGAATTTGGAGGTAATGCTTTTGTCAATGTATTTGTATATCTATTTCTCATTATGTTTTTTGTGAGTTAAACAAATGGATGTATTCGTAAATAGATCTGATTGTTGAAAAAAATTCTGAATTTTATATTTTCTTTTTCTAGGCCCCCCAAAAGCACCAAAAATATGTTGCGCATGTTCTTGGTCTTCCAATGTCCAAAGTGGTATGCAAGACTAAAAGAATTGGAGGTGGATTTGGAGGGAAAGAAACAAGGTCTGCTTTCCTTGCTGCCGCTGCAGCCATTCCATCATATCTACTTAATCGTCATGTAAAGATTACTTTAGATAGGGATATTGACATGATGATTAGTGGACAACGCCACAGTTTCTTCGCGAAGTATAAGGTACCTCTTGATCTTTGATGTCACTTAAGCTGTATTTTGTTTTCATCTCTAAGATTGATTTGTAGACCAAAAAATTGATTGTTGCACCTGTATAATATGTTCATCTTTAGAGCTCTATGTTTAGAGTGTACGGATGTAGTGTATAGTGGTGGTTAGTAGTCTGGCATCTCAGAAAAACCTGATTAAAGTTAATCGTGAATCTATGTTGGCCTTTCGTCAACCCGATTCTTACTCAGAAGCTTGTCTGTTGCGATCAAATGGAAGAATACAATTGATTTTACTAACAATGAAATGATATGAGTACGTATCATGTATTCAACTGTTGATGAAGAAGAGGTTCCTTCGTATCTCACTACCCAACTGAATATAGAAATTATATCTTTAAAATTTTGCATTTTTTATGAAATCAATCATTTGGACTGCCTCTTAAGCACCCCTCTCATGATTGCCATATAACTACTCGGTTTGCGAGGAAACATCAAGCTGAGTGTAAGCCTTTGCAGTTTTGAGTTTCCAACTGATAGTCACATACACTCATAATGGTAGTGGTCATTGTCCTCCCAAGTTCTTTTTTTAGTATGACAGCATCATATTGAAGTTAGCTAATTAGGTGCTCATGCCTTCCTTAATAGGAAAATGTTGACCATTACAGTCTATCTCATAACATTTTGATTTATTAATGACATAGTTTGATAATTCTTAGTGGTTGTTTAGTTATTTCAATGATTTTCTTAATAAGATTGCATAATGTTCAATTAGTAAATCATTGCTGATGGAAAATAATATAGGTTGGTTTTACAAATGAGGGGAAAATACTTGCATTGGATCTTGAGATCTTCAACAATGGGGGAAATTCACTTGATCTCTCACTTGCTGTGCTTGAACGTGCCATGTTCCATTCAGACAATGTATATGAGATTCCAAATGTTAAAATTAAGGGGAAAGTTTGTTTCACTAATTTGCCTAGTAATACTGCTTTCCGAGGATTTGGTGGTCCACAAGGTATGCTAATTGCTGAGAACTGGATTCAAAGAATTTCCATGGAACTTAAGAGAAGTCCGGAAGAAATTAGGGTATGTATTGTGCTAAAATGAGAATATTTTTTTAATATCCTTTCGGTGGTCTCAAAGTAGTTTTCTAGGTGATAATAGTTTGTAAGTATCTTTATCTATTTCCTTTTGTTTGCATGTAATGTTTTCAGGAGATCAATTTTCAGAGAGATGGATCAGTGTTGCATTATGGTCAACAACTTGAGCTCTGCACCTTAGAGCGTCTGTGGAATGAATTGAAGGCATCTTCAGATTTTTTGGCTGCTCGAGAAAAAGTTAAGCAGTTCAATACTCATAATAGATGGAAGAAGCGTGGCTTGGCTATTATCCCCACAAAATTTGGCATCTCTTTTACTGCTAAGTTTATGAATCAGGTGGGTTTTTCTTTCTAATTCTCCTTTGACAATTTTAATCAGACTGCCTATTTAGATTGTCCATTTGATTTTTTGGTTCTAGGCAGGTGCACTTGTTCAAGTCTACACAGATGGAACTGTATTAGTCACACATGGGGGTGTTGAGATGGGGCAGGGTTTGCATACAAAAGTGGCACAGGTTGCTGCATCTTCTTTCCAAATTCCACTCAGCTCCGTATTTATATCAGAGACCAGTACTGATAAGGTGGAACAAGCTTTCTCTGTCTCAATCTCTCTCTCTCTCTCTCTCTATATATATATATATATATATTATAATTATTAGGAGTATTATTTTCTTTGTCTGATTTCAGTGATCATGATTGTAGAATGGTGAATTCCACCAACCTTTTTGCAACTCAGTAATATTTAGAGTCTTGTTTTCCTTCCAAAAATTAACCATGCTAACTGAAAGGATAAATCCATGCTTCTGTTGTTATGATTTTTATTGCATCTTGGATTTGTACAACATGATACCAATTCTCACTTCATGTAGTACGTAGGGTGTGTTTTGCAAGTGCTCTCAAAGTGAAACGTGCTTGTTTTTAAAGCTCAAACTAAAATAAAAAAGCTGACTTTCACTATTGAGAAGCTTCTTCAAACACAACCATAGTTTGACAGAGTTCCTTGAGATAAATAGAATACATCATGCCTTGTGTATATAAAATTCCTAGAGTTGGAGGAAAATGAAATTGAACTAATATTTGAAAGTTTGAATTAGAAATTCCTTGAAAATTCCATTAATCTGTATGAAAATCTTGAATTGTTGGGATTTTTGCACCACATAGTCTGAAACTGTTTTTCATATGACATATTCTTGGATTACTCTATCCTGTCTCCAACTCTTAAGTTTTCTTTAAATTCAATGGCTATACTGTTAACAGTGTCCGGTGGGCCATCTGCCAATTAATTAATTAGAACTTTTAAATTTGAGAAGTTTGTTGGGTTTTTTTTTCCCCTGAAAATCACAGGGATATGGACTAGAATCTGCACCTAATTTTGGGAGGAACTAATTCTTTCACTAAACATCAAGACTTTCTATAGAAAAAGAAAGAGATATGTCTTTAGTTATTCAGTTGTTGTACATGGAAAATTAGTTTTCCAATATATCTATTTTTAAGTATGTGCCAACATATTTGTTTTATCATCTATCATTTTGCGATTTTATTGACTTTTATTAAGTAGGTCCCAAATGCGTCACCAACAGCCGCTTCTGCAAGTTCTGATATATATGGTGCAGCAGTTTTAGATGCATGTGAGCAAATAAAAGCACGAATGGAACCCATGGCATCCAAACAAAATTTTGGCTCTTTTGCTGAGGTAATCTAATCATTGCTCATCTTTGTTTTATGGTAACGATAATCTTTGCTTATCTTGAAATCTCATGCTATGCCTGGTTCCAGGTTCTAGGTTCTATTTTTCTCCTCTGTTTTCAATTGGAATTTGAAATATGTACATCATTCATAGATTAACATTGAATGTGGATGTAGACTGGAATTTATTGTGACTGCGAGTAAGGAGGAACAGATTTCCAAACATCATCTTTTTTGTCTTTGACCATTCGTGAATCTAATGCCCTACATTTTTTATAATTAAAGCCCGAATATGTATTGGACCTCCTGAATCCATATAAGTCTACATTTGGTGCATGATAAACATGAGCTACCTCATTGCCTTATCGGGGAATAAACTGAAGCTTAAGCAATTGAGCATTCCACTACTAATTGGCTGAACATATTATGAGGCTTGTTTCCATCGAAATCAATAAAAAGCAGCAAGTAATTCCCTTCAATCATAATATTGTATAAACCACGAGTTTCATCAATTTGCGTTGCATAATAAGAATCAGGGTTTCAAGAAAAACACAACTCCCTGTTTCCCGATATCTCCCTGCTCCAGAAATAATTCCTCGCCACAATCATTTCGAATCACAAAGTCAAACCAACTGAGCCATCTCCTTATAACTGCCACACCTTATTTTATATCAGAATTCGGAGCACCCATCATTGGTCTTAGCTACTGCTTTAGGTGATTCTCACGTCAGGTTTGTTGCAAGAGTTGGCGCTATTAGACAAGAAATTAGTGCACAGGTTAATTAGTCTTGCAGCTATTGTTGTGTGATCAAAGACTTGCTTTTCAATGTAGAATTTATTTCTTGCTGTCCAAATGTGAAAAGCAAGGCAAGGAAAGAGTTCAACCCCTCCACTGGTGGCTGTTAGCTAACTCACCAATAAGATATAACGAAATTTTGACTTTATTAAAGGCATCAAAGTTCACCCTTATCACTTAAAGATTCCAGACAGTAGCACTGCCGATAGTGGGCATGGAGCTTTATTATTCAAGTGGGATAATTGTTACTGAATAAAAGATTGAAGTGCTTAGGAGTTGGTCTGAGGATTCATGGATAGCATGTGCAGATTAAATTTCTTCATCTTTAGTTTCAAATTCTTATTGTCATTCTATATCACACTTATTCTTTAGTTGACAGCTATACACCTGTAATCAATATATGTATCACTATTTCCATTTTAAACACTTGTTCCACATGAATTTCATGTGGATGTATGTTTATGTTAATAAGTTGATTTATGTATTGATATTAGAGGTGTGCTTTCTATATCAGCTTGCTAATGCATGCTATATGGAGCGGATAGATCTTTCTGCTCATGGATTTTATAAAACGCCTGATATTGGCTTCGATTGGGAAACTGGTAAAGGGTCACCATTCAGGTATTTCACTTGTGGAGCTGCATTTGCTGAAGTAGAAATTGACACATTGGTAGGCGACTTCCACACAAGGCGAGCAGATGTCGTTTTGGATCTTGGATATTCCCTTAATCCAGCGATTGATGTCGGACAGGTCGGAAATTTAATGTATTGATCTTGTTATATTTGCTTACACTTTTACTTTTTACTTGAGAATAAGCTGAAAAGTATCAAACCAGGACTCTAACCTTAGGGCTAGAATTAATCTCTTGGCTAATTTAGGTGAGATATTTACTTCTGTATAATAAGGTTTTCTAAATTGCACGTGTTATTATTTTTAATTAACTCCCCAAAACACTCTAAAGCTGTACTTGGATAGTGAATCCTCTAATCACTTGACCCTTGTGCTTATGTGATCCCGAATCCCAACGTTTGAAATCACATGTTTCTCCACAATTACCATTTCTTATCCCGTTACCGAATACAATGAAAAATCACTCTGCGCAACCCTTTGTGACCCAAATTTTGAGGTAAATTCCAAGTTGGAAAGTATTCCACAATTCTGCCTGTTACCCTTTTAAAATGTTTTCAAGTTGTTCTTCTTTATCATATGTTTTGGTTTGGAAACTGATTTAATTCACAGATTGAAGGGGCATTTATACAAGGCCTTGGATGGGTGGCTTTGGAAGAGCTAAAGTGGGGGGATGCTTCTCACAAGTGGGTACCATCAGGATGTCTCTACACTTGTGGCCCTGGAGCTTACAAAATTCCTTCCATTAACGACGTCCCCTTTAAATTCAGCGTCTCCCTCCTCAAGGTAAACAATCATGCATAGCCCCATCCATCTTCCTCTCTCTCTCACCGGAAGATACTCAAGGTCGTTATGAGTTTGTTGCTCAAATTAACCATGTGTTGACAGGATGCTCCTAATCCAAAGGCTATCCACTCTTCAAAAGCAGTGGGAGAGCCGCCCTTTTTTCTTGCGTCTGCTGTATTCTTTGCCATCAAGGATGCTATTGCAGCTGCAAGAGCTGAAGTAGGCCTCACTGACTGGTTTCCTCTGGATAACCCTGCTACACCCGAACGTATAAGAATGGCTTGCTTCGATGAATTCACGCAACCCTTCATCGACTCTGCTTTCCATCCAAAGCTTAGTGTCTAGCCTGAATTATGGATCCATAATCAAACTCCGATTGAATCATCACACAGGAGAAACAAGTCCAAATACATGCAATTCTATAACCTGTTATGTTGTCTTTTTAGTCTGTAATAACATGCTTTGTAAATTGTAATTCACTATTGGAATTCTGTAGTGTCAACTGTCAAGTTTATGTGCCGTTGAAAAAAGAAAAGTCTTGCTATGTTTAATGTTTATTGATTGTGGCAATTTGCAAATTAATTTTCTTAATCATTGCTCTCCTGATAATTAAGTAACTAACAAGATAAAGATGAGGACAAAACAAGATGATGATTATGTACATAAGCGAGTCGAGTCAAAGCTTTGTTTTATATGGGTGTGTTAGTTAAGGAAAAATTAGCTCGTCGAAAAAAAAATATACCACTCTCAAGCTTGAATGTTAACTTTTTTTTTTTATGGTTTGTTTCGTTGGGAGCAACGCGTGAGTTTTATTAAGTTAAGGTCCGAATTATGAATAAACTATCAATTAGGGTCCTGAATTATTTTTTCTATCAATCTAAAGTCTGAAATATGTAAAACTATCAATCCAAGACCTGAATTTGTCAAATTTTATCTCCTATTTTATCAATTTAGGGCATAAGTTCAGGCTTCAAATTGATGGTTTTACATAATTCAGACCTTTAATTGATAGAAAATATAATTCAAGCTCCAAATTAATAGTTTACCCATAATTTGAACCCTGAATTGATAAAATTCACTGCAAGTAGATGCATATACGCTTGTGAATATAACTACTTCTTGATATATAAAATATTACTTTCAGAGCGTGAATTATTAATTTTTTGAATAAGATCTATAACTCTTATTTAAATTATGTTATGTTGTGAGTTTTTATGTTCATGTTAGAGATGAGTAATGATTTATTATTAGAAGTGTAAATTACATTAAAGAGTAATTCTCACATTCTAAAAAGTAAATTTTGGAAATTTTATACAATGGATTCACATTACACAAACTCTAAATCGTCACTCTAAATTTTAATTAATTTTTTATTTTTAAATTGATATTTAACAAGTTAAAAATAAAGATAAAAAAGATGTTTAAGGATATAAAAAGTTAAAAATAAAGATAAAATAAGAAGTTAGTCTAAAGACAATTTTTCTTAAATTAATTAGCATACTTAACATTAAAATTTTATTGAAAATTAAAAATTAAAATTGGAAAGAAATTAAAACTTAAAAAGAATTAGATCTTCATATATATTTTAAATTATAAATCTATTTAAAATAGTATATAATATTTTATTTATATAAAATTTGATTTAATAATATATAAATTTTGTAACATCTAAAACTATTCAAATAAAAATGATTAAAAAAAATTACTCTAAAATAAAAAATAAAGTACACATTTATTTTTATAAACGAAAAAAAAAGTACACAGCACACATGGATGCATGGTAATTTAGTAAAATAAAAGGAGGTTCCATCTCCTTTCGTCTCCTCTTAAATTACACAGCCCCAGGGCATAACTCAAGTGGTAGAGGGGAGGGTGAAAAGGTCTTCTAGCTGAGCTTGGTTTCTGCAGGGTGGGGGTTCGAATCCTGCCTTTGGCATGTATTTGGCCCCTTGCAAGCACAAGTTTAACAGTGAACCCTCCCTATAAATCACTTGAAGCACATCCTGCGATTTACCTCCTCCACTAATCCACAGGGCCCCTCCTCCACTAATCCACAGGGCAGGGGCGGTGGGGGCCCCTAATGGTGGGGTACACCATTTTTTAAATTACACATATTTTATTTTGAACTGTCCCATAAAAATTTGTACCTCCCTATAGCAAAACAATTACCCTTTCCCGTACATTTTATTTACTAAAAACCACCACAACACAACTAACATACTTTATCATTTATTTATTAAAAAAAATATCTTAATACTCTTAAAAGTTACCATTTTTTCTTAATATCCGTTTTGAGAGATTGATGCAATCTTTTAAGAGATGGGGAGTATTAGAATAAAAGTGGTGAATCATTTTTTACCTAGAACTTGTAGTGACTTGGGTCATCTGTGACACTAAATTAGTCAAAAATTACCTTGAATCTAATTAAGTTTTTAAATTTAATAATAAAATATAAATAATGTATTGGTATTTAAAAAATAAGAAGTATTGGAAGGATGTTTTAAAGGGTAAAAAAATTGCATTTAAAGATCTGAGAGGAGAAAACCTAACTAATGAAGCAAGAAATTCTCAAAAGAGAATAATGATCATAAATAAAGAAATAAATTAATATATATATTATAGAGCTAATTAGTTGGTTAGTTAGTTAATTAAGTTGACAATATAAATTATTGGGTGAAATATTTATTTAGGAATGAACTATGTTTACTAATTCCAACTAAACATAACATAGATGGTCACTTAGCTCAGCCTCAGCCAAACACCGCATTAATGTTCATTTGCTCTATTCAATCAAGGCTAACATTGTGTGAGACTGTTTAGAAAACTTGTGGTTACAAACTAAGGTTTAATGGCGCTCTCAACTAGAGCATCATCAATGCAAAACCAATTGCAACTCACTTTGATGCTTCAGAATTAAATCATTCAATCTCCTCCCAAATTTTTCTGCCTTCTTATAAATTGCATATGTACTTGTGGATGAATGTATACTTCATCTTCACCACGAGGTGGACTTTATTTTTTATTTTTTTGCAACCAATTAATCATGATCATGCTTGCACAAACGAAGTATTGAAGCAACCAGCCGACGTTGGCGTACGTTTCAATGGTGGATCCATTTCTCGTGGAGCATCTTCAAAAACCTCGTTATCGTAAGTTGAATGGAGCTTGATATGATGATAGTTCCAGCAGAACTCTAATATACAGTTTTCACACTTTCCTACTTACCTTTATCTTGTAGCATATCGTGTTGTCTTGATCACCACTATGGCCTGCAAACCATTGTTCAGGATAACGCTATAGATGGGCAAGGTGTTCTGATTTTTTTTACCAGAAGAATTAAATACGTGGTGTGAATGAATTAAAAAGAAGGATAAGTTTTATATTTTAAAATAGTATGTTTTTTTAACCATATGACATATAGGGAGTGTAATCATAAACTTTATATGTATATTAATCTCAATCTTTAAGAAATTATTAAAAAAAAAAAAAAAACATGTAAACGTTGTTGCAAGGCACCCCAATTTTTTTCAATATTGTTGTAAAGGAAACCAAATTTCTTAAAACAGAATTTCACTTTTAATCCCACCTTTGAAAAATATATCCCATGTCTTGCAACAATATTTAAAGATAGGATTTTTTTTTAATTTCTAGATTAATTTGTAATAAGAGTAAAGTTAGGATTTTTCATGCAATTAACCCTTAATAAAATGAGGTGTGAAATTTAGTGGCACCCAAAATATAATCCTTCAATGCTTTCTTTTAGAATATACTTGGTGTTATTTATCAACTACATTCATCAATGGCAGGAGAAGATGCAACACAATAGGAAATCTGAGCTAGGTAAACAAGAATCTTACATTCAGTTCATCAGGATTGATATACTAATAATGATCAAAGCTTTCCTAATAAGTTCCATGTGATTCTATAATCAAAACATCACGATATAGAGACCACATTTGTATCGAATGAGTCGAAGTTAGAGTAAATTTCAAAGCATCACACAAATCGCCTCCGAACTTACATCAATAAAAGAGCGGCGAATGCCAAATCCATTCTATGAAGTGAAAACCCTTCAACCGAAACAATGTGTAGTTGAAGTAAATGCACCGCCACACAAAGCCGTGTTTCAATCTTATATAGTTAGAACATAAATCATCCAACAGCTCAAAAGGAGTAAAAAGGAAAAGCACTAGAAACTTGTATGAAAAGCTATAACCTTGAATTTAAACTAGAAATAATGAAGCTGCCCTCCCGTCGCGTCCTATATGAGGAATATAGTAACTTTCAGTGCTTTGGAACCTCAACTATCACCTCCTTGTAACAAATTGGGCAGGCCTGTTGATTTAATACGAATGATTGATTATTAGCAAAAGTATTATACCCGGGGTACTTCTTACAAAGCTCGTTTGGAACTTACTTTGTTGATGCTAAGCCATCGACTCCCACAACCAGTATGGTAGAGATGTTTACATGGAAGACTGATTCGACTATCACCTCTTTTATACTCCATCTGGCAAATTACGCACCTTTATCAACACAAAAACAGACACCAGATTAACAACACTAACACAAAATCAATATATTGGAATTAAATGGAATCAATGAATTCATTGAAGCACCGATGCATAAGATTGAATTAGTTGCAACTTGAAAGCAAGGGTAGGAAGATTATTATAGAGGAAGAAGTTTTTCCACCGCAGATGATATAACAGTCACAGGCATATATTTTTTAACAGAGTTGAAAATGAATGCCATAACTGTATAACCCCACCCCCAACAATATCAGTTATTATAAAGATTGCTTAATCATATCAAATGAAAAGTTACTTTCAGATTTTAAAAATAAACTATTCAAGCATTGGATCAGAATAATGATGAGACTCAACAAAGCAGAAAGGCTTGACCTTTCATATACAGTTCTGGAAATAAGAAATTGGATCTTACCTTTCACCCTTGAATCTTTTTCTTGAGAAAAAGCCACACTTGAACTTAGATGTTGGGAGCAGATCAATTTGATCTTGGAGGAGACCCCTGCTTTGAGTCCCAACAGCCTCACCCAGCTCAAGTAACTCCTTTAGACAGCATTTAAAAATAAGTTTAATACATATTTTTCAGGAAAAAATACACGAAAGATTAAGACTAACTTAGGGTAGCATTCATTGCATAGGACAATTCCAGACCTGTTACGTGGATGCAACAAATAAATGAATATATTATCAAAATGAAAATTGATAAGGTATGGTGAACTCCATCACTGGTACAAAAATGCAAATTGTGATGGAAAAAGAGAAGATTCCAAATCAACAGAAATTCTGAACCATCTCCAAGTGAACTAAAGGAGAATGTCCATAGGTTCCTTGCTGTCGTTGAAAGCAAAAGCAAATCAAGTGGCTTAACTGGTACCCACTAATTGATTTTAAGAAATTGAATGACTTTCTTTTTCGAAGATGTATATGGAGGAAGTTTTGCAAAAATGTCAAAAAATGAAAAAAAGACTGATATATTCCTATAATTTAGAGGTACAATAAAGAGTAATAAAAGGATTAAAGAGTAATAAAAGGATCAACAGTGGACTCAATATTTGGAATGGAAAAAACCAGTCACCAAAAGAGTATTAAAATTCCCAAAAAAAAAAGAGAGTCCTAAAACTATGTTTACAAGTCCATGCAGTTGTCAACTTATTTTCTCAAGAGAAAAAAATAAAATAAATAAAATAAATTAATTAATTAAAAAGGGTTCCTGACCAGAAATTCAGATTAAGAAATTCATGTTACTTGAAATCAAGATTTTCATATAGTTTCGGGAAATTAGCAATGACAGGCCAATTTATATATACAGCTCCTTGGTTTCAGTAGTGAGCTTGTACCGAAGATCCTGTTGTCCTTTAAGGATATTTATTATTAGGAATAGATGGATAGATAATGAAGTTTGTTAAGAGATGATACAAGATGAAGTTCCAAACCTCGTAGGTCATATTGTCAGGATCAATGTTATCTTGCCAAACAACCTGCAGTTGCTCAAAGAAGATAAGTATCACATAAACTCAATTACCCATGAGCCAATGTTATAAACCAGAAAATCTATAAAAAGATAATTGCAGTGGAGAAACCATAATACCTCATTATCACGGCCATCCTGATGGTTCCGTGGACCTGTAATTGCAAGGAATAATGATTATATAAAAGGAGAATTCATTGCAAAATATAGATAAAATCACATACGGGCAAATGATAGGAGAGTAGAAAAAAAAAGTTTGGAAATCAAGTAAAAAAGTACATAGGCGCAGGATTGCATGGCATACTGCATGAAGCAACCATAATGTTCTTGCATGCTACTGGAAGATTACCATGGTACTCTATAGCACTCAAAACCCTCCAAAATGTCATAGTATACTTCATGGCAGAAATTCAAATAAGTAATAACACAGTACACAAATTGTAGAACCAACCAAAAGGTCTCTCAGGTAGGGCTACATACATTTGAAACTTCCTATAAAAATACTAAAAACAGAATTAACTAATGCCAAAAGCGTCAGGCTAAAAACAAATTTTTTAAGTTTAATAAAAGTCTCTTCAAGAAAAATGTTGCAGAAGAAAAGTAGAGGAAGTCAGATCTTACACTCTACTGGAGTAGCATGAGAATTCGAGCTTAAATTTCTTTCTTGGTGAACATGTGAAACAGTTGCTTGATCATCAGCCACCATGTTTTGCAAAGGCCCGTTATATTCATCAGTTTCTGGGATGTGATAATCAACCGCATAGCCATTTCCATATTCATAGTACGAGAAACTTTCGGGTTCAGATACTGTGAACTTGGAAACTAGGGTATTCATTGCTGGGTAAGCATTGTAAGCATTCTCCTGCACAAAATAACAATCTAATATTCAAGACATTCTCCGAATTGATACAATGTTTGACATACTGTATTTCATATTCAGATACCAGAGTAATAGTGAAGTCAAGAAAGTAGAAACCATCTATTAAGTCATGGACAGGTAAATTGAAACCTGTTTTTTAACATAGGTCAATCGACTAAGCACAGGCATAAAGATGAACAAGACTAGTAGTAACATAAAAAAGCTCGATGTAGATAGTGCAAGGAAATCAGCGACGAAATTTTGGTTAATAGCATTTTTAATTAATGAGATATAGTTTTATATGGATCAAACAGAATAATGATACAAAGGACAAGAAATCCCCCAAGTAACGATTGACACATCTCTAATCACCAAAAAATTTCATCCAAAAGAGAAATGCATATATGGATTGAAACCCACCAAGCAGCTCTAATCTTTAAGGCTGATCCCACAGATCCTCAAGGGTTCTTCAAGACTTCAACATTCTTGAAGACTATTATTGCTTTCCACCCCCCAGAGTCCAAAATATTGCTGGGACAATCACAACCCAAAACACTTCGCTTTTTCTTTTTTTGTGTGTTTACTGCTTACAAAACTACCCAAGGGCAAGCTTAATATATAACTTTAGAAGCCCTATAGTTCAGATGGATCAGGTCCCACCAAAGCTAAAAAAGTTAATTAGCCAATAGGCATATGAGGTTCTCGCCCTTTACCATTTCCAATCTATCTTCAACAAGCATCAAGAAAGCCAAATGCATCATAAGCTAAACGGTAAAAATTGAATATATATATATATAACCCAACATGTGCCACAATGTGAATTACCTTAAAAGAAAAATTAAATAACAAACTAAAAATTCCTTCTAAACCGACTTCATAAAGAAGGCAAATAAAATCTTTGATAGTTACCTGAGCGTAATTTGCATCAGCAAAAATGTAATTCACATGCTCATAGGTAAGACCTCCAAAAAAGTCTACAAAGCTTCCAATTGAATTATAGGGCATGGAATGGTTTTGATAGTGAATTTCCATTGGTGGAGTCCAGCTCATTTTGGAAGCTTTTCCTATACATTAAAGTTGATACATATCAAACTCGTACACAATTTCAAGACTGAACTAGCATGTCTACTAACCAGTAATATCTTTGCAGAATTTGAGCTCTGGAAAAGGTAAGAAAAACTTAATTTTCTGTAACCCAACTCTCTTCACCTGCAATGAACAAGTCAACCGTTAGACAATTTCCCCGATAAGAATAAGATTGTGAAATTTGCATTGTTAACATACCTACATTTAAAAAAAAAAAAAAACACACACACACACACACACCAATTAGAAATTAACAGTAGTAGAAAGAAGTTCACTTCCAGGGGGAAAAAAAAAAAAAAGCTTCTCAAACAGTCAATTGTCAACACAAATTGGAGGAGCACAAGTGAAAGAGCTTAAAACAATAACAAGAATGGCCCAGAAACACACTATAAACAAGAGCCATTTACTTCATCAATCGGACATGAAAACACTGAGAATCCGAACACATCTTATTTCAAATGCACAAACAACAAAATGAACGCTGAACATAAATTGAAATTGAAAACCAACATGCAGTTGTAGAAAACCAAACCGATCGCAAAAAATTGGAAGCAGACGAAAAATTACGCACCGTACGTTATAATCCACACATCAATCTCCAGCGGCGCGATTTGAGGGGGATAAAATAGATTGTACCTAAATAAATCTACGCAACCATCTGGAGAGAAGGAAGGAAACTGGTTAGTGAAGCAACAAATCGGTGAAGTCTAGTGTTGGAAAAGAAAGAAGGGGGTTAAAGAACCGACATTGATCGCTTTACCAAACGCGAGTCTTCAGCTGATCAAAGGCAGAATCCTCTCTCTCTCTCTCATTCACTCGAGAGAGAGCAATGCGTTCAACTTTTGTCTCTTTCTCCTTTTATGCGTTGCACTCAAAGATTGTGAGCGTGATAAATGCTCCAGGGAGAGACCCAAAGGTACAAGCGGTGTAGCGTGATGTACAACTACTGGTAAATGAGACAATACTAGGGAACTAGTTATTGATGTGCACTAACCATTGAATTTGGTGCATACAATCGAATGTAGTAAATGTGGCATTACTATGGTGTGTATCATTACATATGCTACTTTTGGTTTAAAAAAAAAATTTAGAAATTGATTATTATATATGCTATGGACTAATTTGATGATGTATAACTATCCGAAATTTTCAGTGGCTAATGGTTACATAAATCGCATTATTATTTATTTATCCTTGTTATTTACTATACTTGTGTGATTTTTTCACATGTTTTATTTTTTCTTATAAGGTAACATATATTTGTACCGCAACTTTCATGAAACGAATAATAAGTGATAAAATCTTAACAAGAATAAATAATACTCGAATTAATGAAAAGTGTGGTGCAATAAATTATTTTATGAACAATTTGTAATATAAATAAAAAAAATGATATTTCCTCCATCCCATATTACTATTCACCATCGCTGTAGATACAGAGTTTTAAAAAAATTATTTTTTGACAAACTTTATTGACTTTTGGAAGGTAATGTAGAATTTTTAGATAATAAATAAATTATAATGTATGTTATGTGTGTTACGTGAGAGTGATAAATTGTAATTAAAATGTAGTTTTAGTGTTGAGAATTGATGTGTTTTTTTCTATCTTAGATATTAAAGTTTAATTTGGGACAGATAAAAATAAAAAATGTAAAATTTAATTTGGGATGGAGGAAGTAATATTTTTAATAGAAAGTAAGTGATAATTATTTGAGAAAATTTAAAAGCTGTCCTATAGGATGTGTTGTTTTTTTCTTAATTAGTTATATTTTTTAATAAAAATATTGCTCCATTTGTAAGCATATCTATTTCACCATTTTTTCTTCCACCCTAAATATTACTCCATCACCATGTGTTGTTCTAAAATATCAATGAAGTATGTGTGTACCTAGGCCTAATTCAAACAAATTAGGGTTGAGTATTAAAAAAATTGAGAAACTAATTTTGAGAAATCTCTTTCACATGTAATGACCCAATTTTGCATGTAAATGATATATGAGTGGGGTTGCCTAATTTAGTATTATAAATAAGGGTACATTGATTTGGTCTAAAGGGTATACATTTTAATTAATAAAAGGTACACCATTTTGTTCTAAAGGGTATATATTTTTCATTAATATTTTTTTTTCTTTAGAAAATAAATGGTACAAATTTTTATACTAAAGGGTATACAATTTAACACAAAATTTTAAAGGCGCACGGAGTGTTGTCCATGCGCCCAAATACACACAATAATTTTCTTAAAAAATAAAGAGTACACATCTTTATACTAAAGGGTATACAATTTAACACAAATTTCTAAAGGCGTGCGCCCGGGTGCACAGGAGTTTTTGCCATGATATATTGCAATCGGTCTCTCTCTCGCTAATCCTTGCCAAAAAAGATTGGGATGAAAATAAGTTAATAAATTCAATACAAACAAACATTTCTACTTAAAAATTTAGCGCTAAATACTAAATTTAATTATGAAACATTTATATATCTTTCAACCAACTCATGAGTATTTAATTACAAACACGTTAGAAGGATTTTTCAGTATTTAAGCAAGGAGGGTGTTGTACTAGTATACTGGTGGAGTTTATCCTTTTTCTTTTTCCTTTTCCTTTTCCCTTTCTTATTATTTTATTATTATAAATAAATTATATTTGGAGAAAAGAGAAGGACCATATGCATCCAGTTTCTTGTACCTTACTTCTTCCACCTCCATCTTTAAATTCTTGTTTCTTATTAATAATTTATCTTAGTGCTAAAGATTTTATATTTGCATAATTTGATTGTAACTATTCAAATTAAATTTGAATATATATATTTAAAAACATCATGACATCACATGATGTATGAGTTACAATAATAAAGTGATATCTTTATTTTACTGTGATTAATATGTTGGAAATTATAGATAAAAAGAAAAATCACCTTAAAATTATGTGTATATATCATGTTAAAAGTGTATTTATGAAGAAGTATAGTATAGTATAATTTGTTAAATAAATCGGGTCTTTTCCTAAAAAGACAATTAAGTTAAAGTTAAAATAATTATTTCACGACATATTTATGGTAGTAGGTGGAAATTTAATTAAAGAATATTAACATATACTCATATTCTCCAATTTTTAGCAATATGGAGGGAATATAGTTTTAAAAAAATTAGTATTGGATGGTTTACATTACATTTAAATTTAAAATTTTAAATAATAACAAAATATTTTGAGAGCGACTACCCTATAATCGGTCTTACCAAAATTTTGGTAGAACCGGATCCTACAGCAAAATGGGTTAAAATCGCTGATAAACAGCCTTCCTACCTGGATGCAACAGAAGAAAATTGCGCGGATAAATTTCGCTGTTTGCTTAAAATTTCGCGCATGTTATATGAATCTCTAAATCATATTTCAAGCCCTAAATTAGCGACATGGAGAACCTACAAGAAAATGATAGACAGGAGGATAATACACTAACGTCGCGCATCAATGACCGCTGCGAATTCGAGGCCTTTCATAACGTGGAGCAGTGAGACGACGAACAGAGTCCAGTTGTTGCGAACATAGGTTACGAACCAGAAGAAGATTTCAGAGATTTTACTTTCAATTCAGGTTTGTATATTTTTTCCGTCAATTCCCATGAGATTAAATGTTAAATTTAGTCAATTTCTTCATCAATTTTGTTAAATTCGTAGGAATAATTGAAGAAGAAACATTTGTAGTCAACAACAATGCATCAAATGGAGGTTAGAAAATTCTAGAAAATATGGTATCATATACTATGTGATTACATAGAATTTCCATTTACTGATTTAACTCATTCATCAAATAGAAATGCATGTGTTGTTTTACACTATTATGGTGGTGTTTTGTTTTAAAATTTTCTTATTCCTTATGTTGAATTTGTTATATTGCTTAGTATGGACGTGTTGTGATTTAGAAATTTCTTATTCGTATGTTAATAAGGTGATGTTCTGTTATTGTCGTATTCTGCTTTAAATTTTTCATATTTCTTATTGTACATCTTATATAAATACAGAACTGCATTTAAGTCATTTAAGAATAGGAGTAACCTAGTTACAAAATTGGAGTGATCCAATTTCTACGAAAAAGTAACCTAAGTTTACTTGCAGATTGCATACAATTATGTACTGCTATTTTCTAATTAACAGTTGGTATAGATAATTTGTAAACCTATCAATATTAATTCTTATTTATCTATGACATTACTTATTCAACTAGCATTCACTCAGTATGAAAAAATTAATGAAGTCTTACTCTTTATTAAACATTAAATGCAGAACATGATGAAATAAGTGGAAGTCTACTAGGTATGACAACAGATACAGTGGATGAGATGTATGATTTATATTGTAAGCATGCTAGATTAGTTGGATTTAGTGCACGTAAAGGGACTACAAGACGTTCCAGCAAAGGACATCCAATAGCAAAGAACTATATGTGTTCATGTGAAGGAATAAGACGACAAAAGGAAACTGCCAAAAAAAATAAAGTTAGTGTTACAAGAACAGATTGCAAGGCATTAATGACAGTGAAAATAAATAAATTTGGATGTTGTGTAGTTATTAAATATAACACAGAGCACAATCATGAGCTAACAAGAAAGGAATGGGGTCATCTACACCGTTCAGATAGAAAAATAACTACAGAAACTGCAGCAGTGATCGAGCATATTTTAGATTCAGGAATGGGAGCAGCAAGATCTTATCACTACATGGTTAATGAAGCAGGTGGTCAAATATGTCATACTATGAAAGACCACAAAAACTTTGTTGATGGTTTGAAGAGAAAGAATATTGAAGGAGGAGATACACAAACATTGCTCAACAAATTGAAAGAGGAAAATTCTCAAAATCCAGACTTCTATTATAATTTCGTGCTAGATGAACAGTCAAGATTGGCTTGCATTTTTTGGAGAGACCCAATAATGAAGGAAGATTACTTTTTATATGGAGATGTGTTTATTTTTGATACAACCTACAGAACTAATAAATATGATCTCATATGTGCACCTTTTGTGGGAGTGAACAATCATAGGAAAAACGTCATGTTTGGATGTGCTTTTATATCAGATGAGAGAACAGTTACCTTTGAGTGGTTGTTTAAAGAATTTAAAAAATCAATGGAAGGCAAATATCCAGTAAAGTGTATGAGATGTATGATTTATATTGTAAGCATGCTAGATTAGTTGGATTTAGTGCACGTAAAGGGACTACAAGACGTTCCAACAAAGGACATCCAATAGCAAAGAACTATATGTGTTCATGTGAAGGAATAAGACGATAAAAGAAAACTGCCAAAAAAAATAAAGTTAGTGCTACAAGAACATATTGCAAGGCATTAATGACAGTGAAAATAAATGAATTTGGATGTTGTATAGTTATTAAACATAACATAGAGCACAATCATGAGCTAACAAGAAAGGAATGGGGTCACCTACACCGTTCAGAAAGAAAAATAACTACAGAAACTGCAGCAGTGATCGAGCATATTTTAGATTCAGGAATGGGAGCAGCAAGATCTTATCACTACATGGTCAATGAAGCAGGTGGTCAAATATGTCATACTATGTAAGACCACAAAAACTTTGTTGATGATTTGAAGAGAAAGAATATTGAAGGAGGAGATACACAAACATTGCTCAACAAATTGAAAGAGGAAAATTCTCAAAATCCAGACTTCTATTACAATTTCGTGCTAGATGAACAGTCAAGATTGGCTTGCATTTTTTGGAGAGACCTAATAATGAAGGAAGATTACTTTTTATATAGAGATGTATTTTTTTTTATACAACCTACAGAACTAATAAATATGATCTCATATGTGCACCTTTTGTGGGAGTGAACAATCATAGAAAAAACGTCATGTTTGGGTGTGCTTTTATATCAGATGAGAGAACAGTTACCTTTGAGTGGTTGTTTAAAGAATTCAAAAAATCAATGGAAGACAAATATCCAGTAACAATCATCACTGATCAGGACTATGCAATTGCTTCTGCAATACCAAAGGTAATATGAATAGAAAACTCATTTATTAACATTAAAATTCATTGAGTAGTCTACATTACATTATAGAGTAATATATGCTTCTACAAATGAGTAACCCTAATATTTCTATATTTGCAGATATTTTCAGAAACCAGACACAGATTATGTTTGTGGCACATACATGAAAGGGCTACGGGTAAATTTGGAAAAATAAAAGGTATCCATGATTTTCTGAAACATTTCAATGGATGTTTGTCAGGATATGTTGATGAAGAAGACTTTGAATTGTGTTGGGATAGTATGATCAAAAAATATAATTTACAAACTCACACATAGTTAATGAAAATGTATGGTGTGAAGGAAAAGTGATGCACAATATTGAATAAAAACTACTTCTCTGCTGGTATGTTGTCATCACAACGAAGTGATAGTACAAATAATGCAATAGGGTTCAATACAGGAAAAGACACAAACTTGACAGAATTTTACAGAATCTTCAATGACGTAGTCAAGAATTGGAGGAATAATGAAGTGTTAGATTTTAATGGAACAAGAACAGAAGCTCATACTTTCTTGGGAAAAAAAGGCTTGATAAAACATGCTGCAGAAGTTTACACACAGTCAGTTTTCAGAGAATTTAAAACGGAGTTCTTAAAATGCGTAAATATTACCACTAAAGTATGTGCATTTGAAGACTGCACTATAGCATACAATGTTGGTGAGACTGAAGATGGTAAGCTTATGAGAGTTGTTTTTGATACACATTTGAAGCTCATACAGTGCACCTACAAGAAATTTGAAGAAATGGGTCTCTTGTGCCACCACAGTTTGAATGTTCTACTCATAAACTCAGTGAAGCTGATTTCTGAGTCTTATATAATAAAAAGATGGACAAAACTTGCAAAAACTGATGTGTGGGATAGAATTAAAAAGGAACTTCCAACAATGGACAAAGATAAAGCTATACCATGGAGGCATCAAATGACTCGTAAGTATTATACTTTGGTCTTGTTATGTGAAGATAATCAACAAGCAAGGAAGCACTTGAAGAATATCTTATACAAGAGATTTGAAGAAAATGAAAACAGTTGTAAGGATTGATGAAGAATATGCAGATATAACATAATCCACATCATCCACAGCTGTTTTGGATCCTGCACTAGCAAAGACAAAGGGAAGAAACAAGAGAATAAAGAGTGGTCTACAAAGTTCAAAAGGACAAAAGAAGAGTAGCACAAGTGGAATAAAAACAGGAAATAAACATTTGATTTAGTATTCTTTCGTAATGTTCAAAACAAAAATAAACACTTGATCTATATTTTACATATTTGATTATAAGTATTTTACCTGGGCATTGAAAATTTATATAATTTATGTAATTTTGGTAGCAGTGATCACCTTCTGTAGTTATTACACATATTCACAAAATATAGCCTCTGTCATTGAGGAAGGAGTAACCTAGTTCATTTAAAAGAGTACTCCAATTAAGTCAAAAGGGTAGCCTAAATTTGACTATAAGCATTTAACTGTTGTAGCATATATCACTTTTTGTACTTTTTACAAATGTATCCCTTTTGTGCTTCTTACACATATCTCAGAGCCATAGTTTGTAACAGTTTGTGATTTTCATAGCAGGGATCAAATTTTGTAACTTTTACATATATCCGTAACCATAGTTTGTGTAATTTGAAAAAAGAATGAGCTACTTAATCAAAAAAATCTTAATAATTCAAATGAGTAGTCTAAAGTTACTTTCAGATCACATGAATTATTACCACTATTCCTGATCAATATTCAGTTTAAATAAACAGTAGTTAAAATAAAAAATAATTATCTACAATATTACAATACAAAATACTAATCCAATTATATATCAAATTAGATAGATGTTTAATGGATCACTTTTCATACCTTGATAAAACTATGTAAAATCTGGGGATTTAATAAATATAAATTAATTGTGTTATATCTTATAACAACACATGTTTGATACAATTTATTACAATATAAGCTATCAAACAAGTTACCAATATTTACAATAATCTATAATAATCCAAATAAAAAATCATTTAAATTTCACAGAAATCAAACACAAACTTCAGAATACAAAGACTAAATTTATAAAGTCAATGATCAAACAGTAATCCTACAATTCACAAATCAATGAATCAAAATAAGATTACTTCTAGTGCTGTTCAAACAGTCTATCTAACAGTAATCAAAATTCATTTACTTGAGAACAGTACTTAGAGTACCTACATATTAGTTAACACAAAAATGACTATAATAATCAGAATCAAATCCAATTAACTATTATAGAGAAAGTTTCTTAGGAATCCTTTTCCTCTTTCCTAATGCATGTTCATTTAAACTCTTCAATTTTTCCCCAGCCAACATCTTTTTCTCCAATTTCTTTTGCATCAGGTCTTCCTTCTTGCGTTCGGAGATGTTCTTGATCAAATCTGGCTTTTTCTTGTAGAGTTTCTTTGTTTTAATAATGACAAAATCCCTCAACTCATTAAAGTTTGATAATACTATACTTGCACAGATTTCACCACGCAATCTCAACCTTATGCCAGCCTACAAAATAGAGTAGGGAATAATCAAAATGACAAATCAACTGAGATGCAATTATCAAATTGCAAAATGATACACTTAAGATGCAATTATCAAAATACAATAATCAAATATGGAATATGCAATTATCCAGGCCCATGACACGTATAGGTCATTAAAATATCCACATCTTTGATAAATAATGAAGGAAACTATATCCTGAATAAATATACCTTGTTCAAATTCGGTTCTGTATAAGGAAATCCATCAAAGTGCTTGATATGATGCATGACATAAATACCAAAATCATTATCAACTCTTGATGTAGTCCATTTAAAATTGATTGGCTCATCCACGTAGTTAACCATCTCAGCAGCTTTTGGATGATTTATATCAGCCAAATACTGAATTATCATTTCCACCTAAAAAAATAAAATACATTAGATTAAAAAACTTTAAAATGTGAAATTTTAAAAAATAAAAACATATTAATTTTATGTTACCAGGAAACGTGCTGACTGATAATAGTATTGTTTTTCAGGATCACACCACTTCTTATTATCCAAGTATTGGATTTTGGAGTCCACCAGATTGATGACTACGACATTGAAGTGGTGCTCCAAACACATTGGCAAAAAAATCTATAAAAAAAATAATATTGAAAAATATTAAGCAATTTTATTAAATAAAGATTGTAAAACTTCAACAAATATAAAGAGTAATCCCATTAATAATAGAAAACGAAAAGTTCTACTGGAGTAACTACAATTAACTCTGAAGAGTAACCACATGATTATTTAAAGAGTAACCGTATCAGCAAAAAGAATATCAGATATTTAAAATAAGAATATATCATACCAATTCAGCACTTAATAACATGTCTTTGAAAGACTCTAGCCATAAATCCCAGCATATTTTAAAATTCCCGTAATTATTTAAATGAACATCTGATTGAATAGTTTCTTGAAGCAAATACTACAAAAAAATTAAGAATATATAAATAAACTGCATTAGATTATTTTAAAAATGTAAACGATTAAAAAAATAAAATACTTACACTATGATCAATGTTAAAAATAAATCTCTGTCTATGACTATCATGCCCCGACTTAGTGTTCACCTCAAGAATCCAAGCAGAAAAGATTGTATCATATATTTGACAATTGCGTTTCATGAATAGAATGTCATCTTGTTGGATAAAATGGAACAACCCCCTTCGATAATAACGCTTCCTGATTGAATTATAAAATATAAAAAAAATATTAATAAATAGACAAAATTATATTTAGAAAAAGATATTTATAAAGAAAAAATGCACTTACTGATCCCTTGAAACTTCAGCATCATAGAAAATATAGTCCAAAACCTCCTTATACTCCTTTTCCATGTCTTCAAAAACCTTTTTATGTTGGTTTATGAATTTTGTAACATAACATACATCTTCAACCATGTTGTCCAGATTGTTAATTGAAGATCTTTGAGGCCTTGTTCTCTGAATTGAATCTCTTGCTTCACTTAATTCTTGAGGAGACACATCATCAACATCATCATCTTCGTCCAATTCACATCTTTAAAGTTAAAATACTGTTTTCAGCCTCAAAATAATCTTCCTCTGGATCAGAAGGGATGGGTGGAGAAGGGGTAAACTTATAACTAGGCATTTCTGCAGCTAGCTTTTTGGTTGCTTTAAAATGCTTAATAATATGATCAATATATTTCAATATCTTTTCATCACAAAAGAATTTCTGGGAATCAGATTACTCGGGAGTGGAACTCTGATTATCCTTAAACTTTTGAGCAAGTTCGGAAACTTTGTCAAACTTTGATTGATATTTCTTCAAGAAACTATCTGCATTATACTTAAGACTATTCAACAAACTGCCTATTTCCTGAATAAAACAAAACCAATAGATTATTTTTTATATTCCCATAAAGTCAAATTTAAATTTTAAATAGTAACCTAAGACATATAAAAGAGTAATCGTATTGATATATAAGAGTACCCTGTCTAAAACTAATTAAAGAAATGCATTATATAATACCTTGGTCTGTGCGTCATCTAAAATAGGATTTGAACTGGTAAGGTCAACAGTTTTGACAACTCCATTTGCGGATAGAGGATATCTATCACTCAATTTTCCGAGACCAAATTTACCGGCTTCCATTTCTTCCTTCTTCCTTGAAAGCAGTTTAATATCTGTCCAATGCAGTATAAGAGAAATAGATACAGGTTCTGGTATTCCCCTCCAAATCATACGATGAAAATATATGATTACAATAAAAGAATACATCCCCAATGTGTGTACTAGATCTTAGCTTAAACTTGGAAATAGAAGAGCATAACTCATCCAAAACAAACTTGCACCAATCAAGTTTGGGAATCATACTCACATCTTCCAATGATTTAGCAACCCGACTCTTAATAGACCCATTGACAGCATGTGCAAGAAAAGAACTTACAGCATATAACACAAATATTCTTTTAAAATCCACACCCCCATCCTTAAACTTGTTCAAAAGAAGATCACCCAAACAACCACAATGCATTTTGACCTTTATATCATATTCGCCTTTAATGAAATCGAAAAACTCTGACCCTTCAAGATTTGTAAACATTGTCACATCCATACCATCATTCCTTGGCAGCTTAAAAACATCATAGACATCATCAGGAGTAACACAAAAGCTCTGATAATTATCCACAGTTAACATTCTACTACCACTATTGAAGTTATCAACCAACAATGACATGAGATCTACATTAACACATTTATCAACTTTTAAGTCCAATAAGGTATTAAACTCAAGCTGCTTGATATCAGACTTCTGCTTATCATTGAAATTTCGAATAACAGTGTTAAGGCCATTAGGCCTGCAATGGATAAATAACCCACTGGACAAAAAAAAATTATAAGCATAATATATCAATTGACAAAACACAGAAATCAAAAAATAAATAAAAAAGTATAATTACTTTTCCCTAAGTCTGTAGTCAACTCGCTTTGCTTTCTTCTTATCACTGTAATACATATAACAATAATGATTAAAAGTGTTCATCGTAAATAATATAAATATTCAACTATGAACAGAATCGTAATACCTCTTATTGTTGGTTGTAGAAGTCGATACTCCCTTTTTAGATCTCTTAATAACAGGCTTTGTTGGTTTAGACTTTCTAACAGAAATTTCTCTACAATATAAATAAAAATAAACACAAAAAAACAAACAAAAAGAATATTACAGAAAAAAAAAGATACAATGTATTGAAATTTAAATACCTCAAAGGGATCTCATCTGAAACAAAATCGTCATCATCATCAACAAGACTGCAAGCAATAATACAAAATAATTTAAATAAAGGAATTTCACATAAAAAATGAATAAAAACATACTTAGTAACCTAAGTCATTGAAAGTAGTAACCTCATATATAGAATAGAGTAACCTTTGAAAACAGGAACATAGAAACATTACCTCCTATTTCTGATATTATGAGTTGATTTTTTTCTTTTCTCAGCCCTCCCATCAGGCTTGGATATTTTAGATCCCCTAGTAACAGGCTTGGATGGTTTCGATCTTCTAATAGGAATTTCACTGCAATATAAATATAACTAAACATAAAAAAACAAACAAAAAGAATATTATAAAAAAAAAGAAAATTTGATACAAAGTATTGAAATTTAAATACCTCAAAGGGAATCATCATCATCATCAACAAGACTGCAATAAATAATACAAAATAATTTAAATAAAGGAATTTCACATAAGAAAATAAATGAAAAACATACTAAGTAACCTAAATCATTGAATAGGGCAACCTCATATATTGGAAAGAGTAGCCATGAAAACCATGAAGATAGAAACATTACCTCCTATTTCTGATATTAGAAGATGATTTTTTGCTATTCTCTGCCCTCCCATCAGGCTTGGATATTTTAGATCCCCTAGTAACAGGCTTGGATGGTTTCGATCTTATAATAGGAATTTCGCTGCAATATAGATATAACTGAACATAATAAGAGATCAAACAAAAAAAAAGACTACAATGTATTCAAAATTTACATACCTTATAGAGGTCTCATCATCAACAAGACTGCAAGCAATGATAAAAAATAAATATAAAAATAAATAATATCACATAAAACAAATTTAATTTACTTCAAGTTTAATACAAAATAATTTCAAATCCATCTACTTCTTTCCATTACCAAAATAATAGAAAAATGAAAACTAGAAGTTGATAACCAAACATCACAAAACATGGACAAAATGAAAACAAATAAAAACTACAAACAGTAAAGTAAAATCTGGTTCATAATAAACCAATTCAACAAAAGGAGTAACCCATTAAATAGAAAATAGTAAACATGATCAAATTAGATATCATAAAAATGAATCAAACTATACAGAGTAACCTAAATTATAAAATAGAGTAATCTCATATATAGGAAAGAATAACATTCGAATCTAGAAACACAAAAAGGATACCTCCTATCTCTGAGATTAGGAGTTGTTGTTTTTTTGCTTTTCTCTGCCATTCCAGAAGGCTTGTTTTTGGATATACTGCTACAATTTCAAAAAGAATAAATAAGAGCACAGCAACACAAATACATATAAAGAAAAAACAGTCCAATGAATCAAACCTTTGTTTATTATTCCTTAACTTTGACCTCCTCTCATGAATAATAGGTATTACAGTTTCAAGGTGTCCAATTTCACTACAAATTCAACAAGAACAAAACATTAATATAAGAGTATATCAACATAATAGAGTATAATGAATCAAACCTTTGATTCCTATCATTTTTTAACTTTGACCTCCTCTCATCACTATCGGGGATTGCAGTTTCAGTGCGTCCAATTTCACTACAAATTCAACAAGAAATAAAATTAATATAAGAGTATATCAAAATAATAGAGTCTAATCAATCCAACCTTTGATGCCTATCATTCTTTAACTTAGACCTCCTCTCATCACTATCGGGGATTGCAGTTTCAGTGCGTCCAATTTCACTACAAATTCAATAAGAAATAACATTAATATAAGAGTATATCAAAATAATAGAGTCTAATCAATTCAACCTTTGATTCCTATCATTCTTTAACTTAGACCTCCTCTCATCACTATCGGGGATTGCAATTTCAGTGCGTCCAATTTCACTACAAATTCAACAAGAAATAAAATTAATATAAGAGTATATCAAAATAATAGTATCTAATCAATCAAACCTTTGATTCCTATCATTCTTTAACTTGACCTCCTCTCATCAATATCAGAGATTGCAGTTTCAGTGCGTCCAATTTCACTACAATGTCAAAAAAAACAAAAAGTAAATATAAGAGTATAACAACATAAGAGATTCTAATCAATCAAACCTTTGATTCCTATTATTCCTTAACTTCGAACCCCTATCATCACTGTCCAGAACTATAGTTTCATTATGCCCAATTTCACTACAATTCCAAAAAAGAACAACAAATAAATATAACAATATAACAAAATAAGAGATTTAAATCAATCAAATCTTTGATTCATATCATTCCTTAAGTTTGAATTCCTCTCATCACTATCAGGTATGACCGTCTCAGTCTGACCAATTTCACTACAATATAACAGTACAACAGAAAAGAAACAAATCAAAACAACAAAATAATATTAATGTATCTCATTTAAAAAAACAAACATGTATCTATCCTCATTTACTCTAATAGGACTTCTTTGTCTTTTCATTCTCCTTGCATAAAATCTTGGTGAAGTTTCAGCACCAGAATCCATTGATTTTGGTGCAAATTTATCATCATACAATACAAGAGAATTACATCCATGATCTGTTCCTTGTTGTTTTCTTTTATCACCCACTCTATTTTGATTTTTCTCCATCAACTTCTCTTGTAAAATTTTAGAAGTTTTAGAACAAGTTTGAATTATACGTCTACGTTTTCTACTAAACATAGGACCTTGCCCAGGAAGAATACATTATTTTCTACCCATTATAAAATTATCTCAACAAACCTACAACGAAAATCCAAGTAATTAATATACAAAAAATTGTGCATGCAATGAATGAAAGACAATTTAAAAACAAGAGTTCTATCTACTTAACCTAGTGCAAATTGCTGATTATTATACAATTGCTTAAAAACAAGGATAATTGATATTATATAAACAAAAAATATCATATGAACACAAGAAAAACAAAATTCCAGTACATATGAAAAAACGACGACATCGAAAATATTGGCTAAAAAATACATTTACCGTCAAAATTCCAGAACTAAAATTAACAATTTGTAGCACCGATTCTCAAAAATTAAGGATGGAAAACTGTAGAATAAGTTTAAAAGAGAAACAAAATATGTAGAAAATACATTACAAAAATGAAAACTCGTACGGCGATTAACAAAAAACGAACTATACCAAAGGGGCGCGGACAATCAAAGTCAGGAACACGAGAACCGATATTGGAAAAGGAGCTACAAATGGAGAAGACGAGAAGAAATTTCGCGAACCGATATTGGAAGAAGCACGCAAATCGAGTACGGCGATGAGCAGATGAGAAAGCCCTCTGACATTTTTTTTTCAAAATATCAAATGGTAATGTGATATGGGCTTGGGTCAAACAATTTTGAAAGAAAATAAGAAAACGGGCTGATCCAGATATCCAAAAAATAAGAAAATATGCTGAAGGGTCCGGTTGTACAATTTTGAAAGAAAAAACCTGTCCTATACTAGTCATTGCCAAATATTTTTATAATAATTTAGTTTTGAAATATTATGAAAAGATCTTTTAGAAGACGAGTATATGTGAAACAGATTGTGAGACGGATTGATCTATTATTAAAGTATAGTTGTTATATAAATAAAATATATTTACTGGTTATTAAGTATGTTTGTAATAAATCATATTACACTTTAAAAACATACTTTACTTTAAAAAAAATATAATTTAACTACGAATTAATATACTCTACATGTACCTATATAACAATCATACTTAAACTACGAGTTGATCCGTCTCACAAAATTAAGGTCTCACATATAAAAGCTTACTATAGTACTCTATCCGTCTCATGCTAATGGTTACATATTTTCAATTTGGCATTCCGTCTTAATGGGTACGTTTTCTTTTTTTATATGAGACCAACATAAATCAATCAAAATATCTTCATGGGACCACCTACAACACTAATACAACTATCTAATATATATTAAAATATTAATTTTCTCATCTTAATACACATTAAAATAATATATTCCTTATTCCTCGTGCAAAAAATAAAATATAACATGGGATAGAGAACATACAAAGTTTAATAAAGAAAATTGTTTTGTTCAAATACCCCTTACCTAAGTTAAGTACCTATGACGCGGGCATTGTCCCTACCCACTAATATTTTCATCCATAATCCATTCTATCACTTATATCCGATAATAATTCAAATAGTGAAACACATAATGGATCGAACATCAACATTGAACTAGAAAAATAGATGTACGAGGTATTATTAATTAAATAACTTCATTTTAATTCACAAAATTGATCAGCATATTTCGCACACAGTTTAATCCTTGACATCATCTCACGAAATGAGTTCCGTAAAATGAATAAAAAAGTATAAAATTTGAATTCTAATCAATGAAAAATAATAATCAATCAAATGAAATATTTCATTAACAATCAACCACAATGTATATGCAGCGATAATATCTTTATAATTAATTAAGAAAAAGTAAAATTTGAGTGTTACTCATTATTGTTGGGATAGACAAATCCCTATTCATTCCTAAGGGACAAATAAAGAAGAACATAAAAAAACACAACACAAGAATTTACGTGGAAAACTCTAAAATTGGAGAAAATCCACCGACCGAGAAAATACCACTATGTAAAATTTTTTTAAAATCACACAGAATTTCTCTCTCCCGATCCCAATCCCTACAATCTTACAAATATTTGACTAATTCACACCTTTCTCCCAATTCTCACAACCGAGAATCAAAGAAAGAATTTAACTAGAATCAAATGCAAAGATTAAAGTGTACTTGATTGGTGCACTTGACTTCAAGTCCAAGGGCCTCCTTATATAACCTAAGAAATCCCTCCCCCTTTGCTCTCCTTTCCGATGTGGGACAAAAGTAAAGGAAAAATTCCTCCTTTTATTTTTGACAAAAATCCAACAATCTCCACCTTGTCAAAATAAAAGAAGACACATTGTCTTTACCGACAATCCATTCTCAACCTTGTGAATCCCTTAGAATAAACTATTTTAAGAATCATTATCTTCATCGACAATCCATTCTCAACTCCGAGAATCCTACTCCACCATATGAGTAGACCACTTAGAATCAACCGTTCTAAGAATTTCCTGCGGTACATATCGAAAACACCTGCTGATATTTATGGTATTACTTCCAGCACTTGGCTACCCCTGGAAGTCCATCAGCCATCGATATATATCCACCACACACCCTACATCACCTGCCAAGTCAATGTTCGTGTGTAAACTTGTGGACCAGCTAATATTATTATATCATTTTCCATGACAACTGAACATGTCATAAGGGTCCCCAATAATAACATTCAGAGTTGTTGCCGCACCAACTCCTCCTTGACCAGCAACGTTACCATTGCTCCACCATAAGCAATTACCGTGCCATTGCTCCATCGCAATTACTGCACCATTGCTCCACCTTGAACAAAACTCGTCTGTACCGACATGACGTCACTGCCTTTTACCGCCAAGCTACACCAGGTTTGCCTGAACCCTTTTCCTATTGAAAGTGTCGTCACTTGAAGTCGATTCCAATCCTCCGGAATTTACGATGCTTTTTCCCACTTGTCGGTTGAATTCACGCTATTCTTTACTGATCTAGCGCCAGCCGATACCAAGCCACCACATCACCATCTTCACCATTGAATCGCCGCTTTCCCACGCCACCGTCATTATCGAAAAATCCCATTTCTTTCAAACCTCTTTGAACCGACATCCATGGAAAATCCCATGCCGATGTTAAGTCAACTCCATCACCGGGAGTCCCAGCAATTCACATTGCTGCAGGTCCAAGAACTCCGCCAAAAATTATTGTCCCACAAATCCTACCCTTGCCACGCCACTGTCGCCACTGTCCGACATATTTCACCGCAAGAAATGAGATGCCACCGCATCCGGATGTTCTTCTGACCCCCTTGTGCCACTAGATTTTCCCACTTCTTTCATACCACCCTTAGCCTAATGAATAACCCTCTTCCTCTCATAAAGTCTTTTCTGATGTGGAAGATCAGACTATGCTGCAACCACAGAGCATACTAATAACTTTACAAGCGCCCGAACCGGGCTCTGATACCACTTGTTGGGATAGGCAGATCCTCATTCATTCCTAAGGGACAAATAAAGAAGAACATAAAAAAGCACAACACAAGAATTTACGTGAAAAACTCCAAAACCAGAGAAAAATCACAGACCGAAAAAATATCACTATATAAAAAATTTTTACAATCACACAAAATTTCTCTCTCCCTACCCTAATCCCTATACTATTACAAATCTTTGACTAATTCACACATTTCTCCCCATTCTCACAACCGAGAATTAAAGAAAGGAATTTAACTAGAATCAAATACAAAGATTAATGTGTACTTGATTGGTGCATTTAACTTCAAGTACAAGGGCCTCCTTATATAACCTAAGAAATCTCTCCCCTTTGCTCCCCTTTTCGATGTGGGACAAAAGTAAAGGAAAAATTCCTCCTTTTATTTTTGACAAAAATCCAACAATTATATATTATTCAAGCCTTTAAACAAGATTATCTTAAATTTTCTCAACTCTAAATAATCAAATTCTATGATATTGCTTTGGCCATAAAAGGAGACATGTGACACAATGCGACCCATGATTTGTGAATGGTCCCATGGAAGATAACCAAATTTATGGAAGGTTGGGACTCGAAAGGAAGTTGGTAGGTATTGGTTGACAATTGGTAACGTTTGGTGGGGTTTGCCTAACTATATTAACTATCTTCCATTATTTTCTTCTAAACATGTACCAACGATTTTATGATTTCCCTAACACCAAAGCTTACATACCCTCAATGAATATATATTCAAGAGTTTTACTTGTAATTTGTTTGTTATTAAAGTTTTAACTTTGTCCTCACGTCTTTAAAACCTTACTTTAAAATTAGATACTCTCTCCAAAAACATTTATATTTGTTTTTTATGAGGATTATATATTTTAATATGTATGGAGCATAGAGAAACAATATTTTATTATATACTATGTAATTGTATAATTAGTGTAGTGTTGTGGGCTTCATGGAAATATTTAAATATTTTGTTTAAATCTCATTTATTATAGAAGGAATGTAAACATTTTTATCTTTAACGTCCAAACTAAAAATATGCAAATGTTATTATAGACAGATGAAGTATTAGTAGGGCTTCCACTTTTATTATATATATATATATATATATATATATATATATATATATATATATATATATATTAAAGGCTAGTTTTGTTTGTATAAATTTTTCTATAAAGAATTATAAATTATTAAATAATATTTTTGTTTTAAAATAGTAATATGATATTAAAATAAAATTTGGGGGTTATAATGCACTAGGTATATCGGTACACCTAGAGTTTATAGGGTATAATTATTTTTATTTTTTAAACTTTTAATTATTTTTATTTGATCAAAGATGGATATTAATCTAGTTTTTATCTAATGATTTCGATTAACTATTACACAGGTACCCTAGGTGCATCCTAGTCTCTCTCAAAATTTTGATGATAAAAATTATGAGTCAATTTCTAAAAAATCTAAGAGTCAAACGGCAGTGTACCGGGTGTACCTAAATAATGTAAGTCATTAGATCATATTTATATTTAATCCTAATCACTAAATAAAATAAAATTAATAACCACCCCACATCCTACTTCATTTACCCTAAATTCTCAGGTGCATCGTTTACCACAAAATAACCCAAAATTTAATCATATAAAAAAATACTCCCTCCGTCCCTTGATAAATGTCTCATTTACTTTTGGGCACGTGGATTAAGGAGTATTATTATTTAATGTGTAGTGGGTTGTTGTATTAGTGGGTGTGTGGGCCCCATGTTTTAATTTTATTAGTGGGTGTGGGTGGGTCCATGTGTCCAAAAAGGAAAATGAGATCTTTTGGGTGGGACAATCAAAATGGTAAAATAAAACTCTTACCTAAGGACGGAGGGAGTAATGATTATTATAATCTTTCATTACAATCAACCAAACAATATAATTATAATTTAATTATAATTTGATCATTACTATTATCACTATTATAATTATTACCCCCATGAATTCGCTTTAAGTTACATCATATTTTCTCGTCAACGAATTTTTATGCAAAATTAGGCAAATAGAGGGATGGAAATAAATTGATGAGCATGATTTGTTTAATACTCCCTCCCTCCCATAAAAGTTGACACACTTTCTTTTTTGTTTTGTTCCACTAAAGTTGACACATTTCCTTTTTAATACATGGAACCCACACAAAAACAATTAATCTATTCTCATGGCCCCACATATCACCTCTAATACAACTAACTACTACACATTAAATATTATTTCTCTTACTTCACTTTACTCCACTTTACATTAAATTATTATACTCCTTAATTTTCGTGCCAAAAAAATATATCAACTTCTCCGGATTACTTGTAGGACTTGTGCGCTTCCATTAACCAGTTGAGAGTATTAATGTTTGGGCCAAGATACTTCGGGTAGGACAAATTTCATGCTATACATAACTAAATTATACTATTTGAGGTATCGTAATTATATAAAGGCCCACAAATATTCATTAAAGTACGGCCCAATCTTTTACCTCCAAATACTGTTCCTGCTGGCCCAATTTGGCCCAAACATTGAGTCAACCCGGATTCGCTCTTGATTTGTTTCCAATCGACATTACACAGATTCAGAGATTAAGCCAGCAAAATGGCACCGAAGACGAAGGAAAAAACGAAGGGCGCCGCCGCCGCCGCCGCCGTATCGGTGCCCTTGGAAGATCTCTTCACATCCCTCAATCGCCATATTCAGAAGCTGGAGTACGACCAAGCCGTTAAAGTCTCAAATCAAGGTGCGTAGGGTTTTAATTTAGTTACGTGTTCAAATCCGGCAATCGATGTGACGTCTGTGTTATTTTTCAATTGATTAGTTCTCATTTTTTTGGTTGTGGGGGTTTAGTTCTTTCGGTAGCACCGGAGGATGAGGACGCGATTCGTTGTAAAGTTGTGGCTCTGATTAAGAACGATAGCATTGAAGATGCTTTATCAGCTATTCAAGAGTTCTCCAAGAAATCTTCCATTGATTTCAGTTTCTTCAAGGTAATTTTATGTATCGTTTTTTAGATTTATATCCATTTGTTTTGTAATCTTCAGAGAATTCCTAAGTAATGGTGCTACACTTCATTCTTTCAATGCTTGTAACTTCAGTAGCGGGAAGAGAATTTTATTGTTTTATTCGGGAAGATTGAGTTTCAGTCCCTAATTCTCAAATTAGATACTTGAACTACCTGCATTTGTTTTTATATTTGAGAAATGTAAATAATTATAAGGTTTATTCAAATTCTAAAGTGAGTAGTTTGTTTAGAATTTGCAATCTAGTCAGCTGGGAAGACTTTGATAACATTTTCCAACGAATTGGGGGAAAACCATTGAAGAAAGATGATAGCTTCTTTAATCTGAGTTGTTACTTATTCAGGCGAACTTATAATACCTATTTCCTTGGCAGTATAAAAGCTTCTACGAAGCTCATGATTCCTTCTCAGTTCTCTGGACAATTTTATTTATTTGTTACTTTTGTTTGTTTTTATTTTAATGAGTTGAATGCTATCCAATTTCGTTTGCTGAAATATATTATATTTTCAGCTCTGATTAGGGTAATCTGTCTATTGCCCCAAGTTTTATGCACTATATTTTAATATCTTTTCCTTTTTCTGAGTAGGCATACTGCTTATATCGACAAAATAAATTGGATGAAGCTTTGGGGTCCTTGAAAGGGAAAGATGAAAACTCAGCAACTATGTTGTTAGAGTCGCAGATTTTATTTCGTTTAGGAAAAATGGATGCATGTGTCGATATTTATCAGAAGCTTCAGAAATCCAAGATAAATTCTTTGGAGACTAACTTTGTTGCAGCCTTGGTCTCTGCTGGGACGGCTACTGAAGTTCAGGAGACGTTGGATACTCTCAGAGTTAAACCAACAAGCAGTTTTGAATTGGCTTACAATGTTGCTTGCTCTTTGATAGAAATAAACAAGTACAAAGATGCGGAACAACTTTTGATGTCAGCTCGAAGGTGATATCCATTTTTACAAAATCTGATTATTTTAGATAGAATAAATTGCCTCCATTATGCTAATCATTTCTGAATTTTATGTGTATGGGCACTGCTTGAGAAGTTTAACCTAATCCTTTTGCTATGCTTGAGTAACTTAGCATACCAAACAGAAAACTTAACCAGTGTGAAGAATAATTATGCTCTCTTTCTCCCTCTCTTTGTGCGTTCATGTGTGTGCTTGTGATGTGTGATTCTGCATGGTAATATTACCATTTCATGATCTGTTTATTTGTAAGATAAAGCATTGCACTTTTATTTCCTCTTGCTATTTATTAGTCTTTTTATTGTTGTTTTTATTAATGCAGAATTGGCCAGGAAACATTAATGGATGAGAACTGGCCAGATGATGAAATAGAAATTGAATTAGCGCCTCTAGCTGTTCAACTCGCATATGTTCAACAGGTGAGATGGTAATGCTATATTTCCATATTTCTTATTTTCCCATATGAAAGGTGGTACTGATTTAATCAGTTTTATGTTACAGATACTGGGAAACACTGAAGAAGCTTCAGAATCTTACTCCGACATTATAAAGAAAAAGCTTCCAGATGACTCGTCACATGCAGTGGCAATAAGCAACCTTATTGCATTAAAGGGTCACAAAAATGTGTCTGATGGCTTAAAAAAACTTGATGACCTAATAGAGAAAGGTGAAGGACCTCTGACCTTCCGTCTTGCTCGTGACCTTGACCTAAAGCTTTCTCAAAAGCAAAGAGAAGCAATATATGTTAATCGATTATTACTGCTACTTCATTCCAACAAGTTGGATCAGGTAATGCATTTGGGGTGCCATTTCTTCTTTCAAGCCTTTACTTTCTATTGGTGTTTTATATACTGGTACGTAGAGAGTCTAGTTCAGGTTTTGTGTTTTTGATCAGTTTATACATTTTGAATGCCCACTTCTCACAAATCTGGCTTATTCTACTTAGTCGTTATAGTTTTCCTTTTTACACGAGTATACTAGATTACTTATTGTTAGAATCTCAAGATTTTGTGTTGATTATTAAATGGTTAATTTAAGAATACAAATGCAGGCAAGAGAACTTGCTTCTGCACTTCCAGTCATGTTTCCGGATAGTATAACCCCAGTGCTTCTGCAAGCTGCAGTGCATGTTAGAGAAAACAAAGCCAATAAAGCTGAGGAGATACTCCTGCAATTCGCTAATAAGGTTCCTCACAAGTCGAAGACCGTCCTCCTTGCAAGGGCACAGATTGCTGCATCTGCAGGTCATCCTCAAATAGCAGCAGAGTCTCTACTAAAGATATCGGACATTCAACATAAACCCGCAACTATTGCCACAATAGTATCACTCAAAGAACGAGCTGCAGATATTGATGGTGCTGATGCTGTGTTTGATTCTGCAATACAGTGGTGGTCCAACGCCATGGTTGAAGACAATAAAGTCGATGTAATCATGCAAGAGGCTGCTGCATTTAAGCTCAGACATGGAAAGAAAGATGAAGCTGCACGTCTCTATGAGGAGTTAGTTAAAGGCCATAAAAGCATTGATGCTTTGGTAGGTCTTGTTCAAACTGCTGCTCATACAGATGTTGATAAGGCAGAATCTTATGAGAAGCAGTTGAAACCACTTTCTGGTCTCAAGGGAATCAATGTGGAGAGTTTGGAGAAAACTTCTGGTGCAAAGAACGTCGAGAATGGGTCCACCGTAGGCGTAGCTGAAGCTTATGAACAAAAGAACAAAGACAAAACAAAGAAGAAAAGGAAGAGAAAGCCCAAGTATCCAAAAGGGTTCGACCCTGCAAATCCCGGTCCTCCTCCAGATCCGGAAAGGTGGCTTCCGAAGAGGGAACGATCCAGTTATAGGCCAAAGAGAAAGGACAAGAGAGCAGCTCAAATTAGGGGTTCTCAGGGTGCAGTTGCTAAAGAGGCTAATAGCAGTGTTAGCTCAAAATCAAACCAGACTGCCAACTCTAAAGGAACCTCTCAGAATGTAAGCACAGATCAAGCCAAGCCTTCTTCGAAATCGAGGAAGAAATCCAGGAATTAATTCTATTTCTCTGTCAAGTTTTGTATTTCTAATTTTTACTCGTCTAACTCACCATTGAACTAGGATTCTGTCATTGGAAAGTTGGCATAGCTGAGAAATTCTTTTTTCTTTTTGTTATATCTGTTGCATTGCGGAACCTTTTTTATTTTGAGAAATATTGTGCTTGCCAAATGGTCCAAGTATCGTTTATTCTGCAACAGCATTTAGGTCTAATGTTTGGAAATTTTAAATTAATTTTCACACTTCTCACTTTGCTTGTTTTCGAGTGTGTGTGGGCTTTCCGTAGAATATGATTGCTTGACATGATAAATTGTGGAATATAGATTAAATTATTAACAAAATGAGTGAAAATGGTTGGTTGTAAATAAAAAATGACTGAAATCCACAGCGAACAATAATTAAAAAAAAAAAAACAAAATTGAGTTTGTCAAATGAAAAAAAGATTAAAGTTGAAATCTTGAGTTGTAGGAGTAATACTTTTTTGTTGTATGAACGATTTCTTCTTTATGTGTTCTAATGGTAGTGTAAACGGAAGAGTAGAGTGGTTATGACTAGGGTAACATTTTGTGGGTTAAGGCCAATCGAAAGAATGAGGTTATATTTGTTCTTATTATCAGTAAATTGAATTTTACTTGTGTGGATACAAGAAATACCTCCAAATAATATTTATTAACCCATCGTCTCATAGAATGGTTCACATTTTCCTTACTTGTTTGTCCTATAACATACATAACTTACGTTACATTCTACTCCCTCCGTCCCATAATATTTTTCTCACTTTCCTCATTTGTTTGTCCCACAAAACCTTTCACCCCCAAAAAAGGAAACACCACTTTATCCAACAACCTCAAAAGTTACTTTAATTTCAAATTTGTCACTCCTTTTTAACACACATATCATTACTTTATACTTTTTTATTACCTAAAAATACTACAATACCCTCCAAAGTTAAGAAAATTGGTCAAAAAGTGCAACTTTTCTTAAATAACGTGGAACAGTAAACGTGAAAAGTTTTCCGGGACGGAGGAAGTATTTAATAAAAATACTAAAATACCCAAAAGGTCAGTAAAATTAATAAAAAAAATTCATAACCATAAACAGTAAACATGAATCATTGTACTCCCTCCATCCCGGCAAGTATTTCACGTATTGTGGTGCGCAGAGTTTAAGAAAATTTTATTTTTTTATGTATAAAGTAAGAAAGAGAAGAAATATTTGGGTTAATTTAATGAAAAAGTTGTGTAAAGTTATTGAGATATGTGAAAAAGTGAATATTATTTTGGAATGTGTGTAAAAAGTGGGTATTATTATAGTGTATTTTTTACCAATTTTAGTAAAAGTAATGTGTGAAATATACTTTGAGGAACGAATAAAAAAGGAAAGTGTGAAATACTTTTAGGGACGGAGGGAGTATGTGAGTAAAGGAGTACAATTTACAACAAGCTTTTTATAAGTATTTTTTGTTTTTTAATATACTTGCTAAAAGAGTATCTAGACCATTCGAACTTTTTTAGTATTACAAACAAACTTAATTTCTATTTTTTAAACTCCTCAACTATCTTTTCAATTGACAGTATGATTCCATCATAAATAGTATTCTCTTCGTCCGTCTTATTATTTATTTTTTGCACTTAAATTAAGAAGTATAATTATAAGGTGTAATGAGTAGTTATATTAATAAAGTGTATGAATCCTACATTTTAGTTGTATTGATGGTGTGTATGAGCCTCAATGTATAAAAAGAGAAAGGATGCCCTTAAAAGCAGACACCCAAAATGACAAAGTGATATCCATAAAGACGATGGAGGAAGTATAATTTTATATTTCATGTTTATAGAGTTTCTATATTTACGTAGAATCCACAATAAACTACCAAAAAAATTGTCTTCCTTTCTTCTTCTAAACAGTTACATGTTGTGATTGGATTTGAACCTAAATCTAAATGCAATACAGTAAAGAACGGTTTGGATCTCCTATTACATTTTGTGTTACATCTCCTGTTACAAACCGTTGGATTGTTGACACGTAGACTAATCTATACCCTAACAATCAACCCTAAGGGGAATGGTTGAGTTTTTCCCCTCCGCACACGTGTCACTCATCTAACACGTGTAACAGGAGATGTAACACCAAAATATAACAGGACATCCGACACCAATAACGATATTCATGCAGTCAAAGCAAATCATGCATACCTTATAAGAAATTTCACATTCAAAGAAGATATCTTTCGGTTCCTCTTCATTGCAAAAAAAACACAATTTATGTTGTTATTTTGATTTAAAGTATTCCTCCTTAGTAATTTTTGTCATTTTTTGTGCTATTGGTCATGTTTCATATCGACACTATAATGATAAATCCGAACATGACATGATAAGGATTTGATACGAACACAACACAAAATTTTGGTGTCCTTATCAAGTTGATACGATAATAACAAGAACTAATAAGACAAACATTAACCCACAATTATCATGTCGTATTGGAATTGTCACCCCTAATATTAGGTGAGAGTAGATTCAATTTTTTTTAGTGTGAAGAGTATAATAAAGTAAATAAATAAAAAAAGTGTGGAGTGGAACAGAAAAAATATTTATTTAAATTGAAAAGAGGCCGACTATTCTAACCCCTAAAATTGTTAAATATACCTAAAAAAATTAGATTTAAAATATTATATTTTAAAATGATTTAAACACCTTTAATAAAAATATCACTCCATTGAATATAATATTAAACATATCTTATACTCCCTCCATCCCAAACTTGTTGTCTTACTTTTCGTTTTTATCCGTCTCAAACTAATTGTCTTATTCCAAAAAAGGAAACTTCACATCAACCAACAACCTCAAAAGTTTATCTTAATATCAAAAATATCACTCTTATCTAACACACAAAATATACTTTATAATTTATTTATTACCTAAAAATATCACAATACTCCTAAAAAGTCATATTAAATTATAAAAAGTCAAAAAATAACTTTTCTTAAACTTCGTGTCTACAGTAACTCAAACATCGAGTTTGGGACGGAGGGAGTAATTACTAAAGATACTAATTATATTAACCCTAAAGATTTCATAGATTTCACCATTCTGATTTCATAGATTTCACCAAAATGATTCCTTTAATGTTATCTCTTTCAACATGTGAATTTGAATCATAAAATCAACGAGATTTTCACCAGTTATGTTCTCCAAAGCTTACTCCTTCACAATCTTCAGATCTCAACTCTCAATGAAATCATCTAACCTTGTCTATTTTCTCATCCAAACCATTGAAACGGCTGATCCAACTTAGCCATGAAATGTACTCTCCAATATCATGTCTCATCACCTCTGATAATTCTTTGACCCAAGAAATGAATGTCTTATCATTTTCCAGTTCATTGTACTTTTAGCTAAGATCTGCTCCAGTTCATTGTACTTTTAGCTAAGATCTGCTCTACATATTCTAATACAGCAATACTATTGAACTCAGCTCATCGTTTGGATCTTCCACGTGAATTTTAACCTAGAGAGAGTGTATGTTCCGATGTTGAGGTGTTTATTTTTTCTCAAATAGCGGACTCAATTAGAAATATTTTGATTTTGATATATTGAAATTATGCTTCACCACAAAGTAACAACAATCAACCAAATGACATTCTTTTTATCTGATCAGATATATCAAGTGAAGCTTAGTTATGAGCGTAGTTGATACGCTCTAAATTTATAGTGTATCGAAAGAGTGAGTGCAAACTCATTAACCAGAATAAAGAAGAAGATTGAGAGAGAGATAGGGGAAAGGGAGATAGGGACCGAGAGATAGGAGAGAGAAGAGGAGAAAGAACGATGATAAGAATAAGAGAGATACAGAAAATATCTTAATTCCAATATCCCAAAAATATATCCCTGATCACATATTTAAAGTACCTCTAATTATAAATATGGAAACATGAATAAATAAAATAAGTAAAATATCATATATATAAATAAATTCAAATATTCTGAAATATTTGATCGTATAAGTAGTAGTCCGTCATCATGACTTAGATTCACAAATCGTACGGAACTCGTACACTACTTGAGTTTTTGATTTTGAAAAATAAGTCCTGATTTTCAAAGTTTTCAAAACCCCCATACATATATACCTAGAAACCTTAATCCCTAACTTGCTCAAATTTTATACATTCCTCTCAATCTTACATAAACTATTACAGTTTTACACATCAAAACACACTTCTGCTGACATAAAATTAAAATGGGCAAAAGGTCACTTAAGCCCCTATACTTGCATCATGGGATCGAACAAGCCCCTGACCGTTTTTTTTTAACATCCAAAGTCTTTATCTTTTCAAATGGATCAAATCCACCCCTTAGTTTTTATAATCGAACAAAAGTAACATTCCACTTACCAAATCGATAGCGGTGTTATTAGTGTGGGACCCATTATTTCTTATTCGTAATTAAGAAACAAAGTTGTAGTAAACCAGATTCCATTCTTGATTTTCTTCTACCACTAAATCCACACTCTGTACCCTATCAATTTCTGATCTCTGCACTCATTCTATCTCTTTTGATAAAGTGGATTTTTGAATTTATTTTGTTTAAAGAAACTAGCTTTTGGTATGAAAATTTTTCAACTTCTTTCAGTACGTAGTCTCTCGTCTTTCTTTCTCCTCACAACTCAAGCTCTCTCAACAAACCCATTAATTTTGAGCCCAGAAGCACCGTTCAGATTCTTGAAATAAGAAATAGAGCGATTCAGAGAGAAGATATTGTTGTTCTTGATGAAAACGCGATACAGAATTTGCAACTAAATTGAATGGTGATGTGCATAAGTGTTGAATCCTAGATCCAATCATGATGGTTCTCTGATCTGATGGATGGAATGGAGGGTTGAAAGGTTTTCTGTATATTGCATAAGTGTAATGCATGCTGGAAATGGTTTTGATCAACTCAACACTTGAAATCAGTTGAAGCAGCTCAAGTTGGTGGCATGGTTGGGTTAGTCTGATGTGGCATGTTTCTAGTGGTCTGTTTGTGATAACTTTCAACATGTATCAGATGGAATATTCAGTTGGGACAGTAGGCTTGTTATTGGTTAGCTTGATAGTTATTTTGGTGGAAGTTAACAGGATCAAACTTAGCTGCTCGATCAGTTTTTCTTAGACTTGCAGAGTGCTTAGTTATGCTCTTTTGGTGCATGTGGTTTAGCCATTAGAGTGTTTTATCTCCACACTTGTAACCTATGATGAATAAAGTCTCTCTCTTACTCAGTGGAGGTGTTTTACACACCGAACCACTCGTTTTTCGATCTTCATTCTTATTATTGCATGCGAGTGTGTTAGCAAGATTCTTGATCTTGTGTTTGCTGTGTTTAAACCCACACGCGTCAAATTGGAATTACAATTATACCGTGTGGCTGATAAATATGGAAATGGGAGTGTGAAGGACCTGAAGGTTGAGAGTAAGGATGAGAGTTTGGGGAAGCTTGTGAATGGAAGTGTGGTTGTTGGTAGTTCAGAAAATATTCTAAAGTCAATGAAAATTAACAAGGTGACTAGTGAAAGAAAACCGTAGAGGAGATTGGACAGAAGAAACTAAGTGGACAAGATCAAGTTGAAAGTTATTGCTGGGTTGAATTTGTGTGCGTTCATAGGTCGGACGAATATGAAGAGATCCATGTCGGAATATTTGAAAGGAGAACCATTCTAATGTCCATTCACCTGCAATTGCTATGGCTATAAATGATAAAGGAAGAAGATGATAATTCCACCAATTAAATAACGACAATTGTTATATATGAGACCCATGCTTAACACCCTTATCTTTTTAATTAACAGAATGCACTCTTGTTATATTTATTAAACATAAAGGGTGGTAATGATCCATTAAAAGAAAATGAAGGGCTTTGATGTTCAAAAATAAAGATGGAGGGTCTGTCTGGTTGAACCTCTCACACAAGTAGAGGGGTTAATATGAACCTTTTCCCAATTAAAATCTATTGAAAACACAAAACAAAACTACTCCCTCCGTCCCCAGAGTATTTCACATTTTCCTTTTTATCCGTCTTTCAAAGTATTTCACACTTCACTTTTACTAAAATTGGTAAAAAATAAATTATTATAATATTCACATTTTACACACATCCCAATATAATACCCACTTTTTTCACATCTTTTAACAACTTTACACACTTTTTTCATTAAAAAAACTAAAATATATATTCTCTCTTACTTTATACATTAAAAAATACTCCACGGGACGGAGGGAGTATACTAACATTATTTAGTTTTCAAACAACAAAACCCACGTAGACCCAAAACGAGCATAGCATAGTGTTCCTATAAGTAAAATCAAAGTTCTAAACAAACAGTAGATTATTAGCACACTAAACTTCTGTATACACAGTTACCGTTTCCCAAGTACAAACCCAACAGCATGATTTGTAATTACCAAAATTCACAATTCTCGAATCCACGAACAAAACAGGCAAACACAATAAGAAATAAAAACAGACATGAATCCATTTACCCAAAAACAAGTATTGAATTGAAAAACAAAATTGGAAATGAATTTGTTCATCAATAAAACTAAGCTCAACTGTCTTCCCAGATAACGAGACAGGCAGGAAGAAGAAACACCCATTACAGGGGAACAATGTTTGGGTTACGAACCCTCCTAAAATTATTATTCAAATCGCGCAGATTTTGCCTCCGAACAAATTCTCATATCAGATAACAAAAATAGATTTTCATCACCATCTATTAACTTACCTAAAGACGAAAAAGGTGGTGATGGTGGCTGTTTAAGCACCACCAGATCCGTATTTCTTTCCGAAAACAAGTACCTGAAGCTTGTCGTATCCAGCTAGCACACCAGCACCAGCAACGGCACGAAGAATGTTAGCCCCCGCACCCTTGAACAAAGATTTAGCACCCTCGTTCTTCAGAATTTGGGTAAACGCATCCATAGAGCTCTTATACTTGACAGCTTCACCCGATGTCATCATCATTCTTCTACGCACAGTGTCAATTGGGTAAGAGGCAAGACCCGCACCGTTCGTGATGAGCCAACCAAGGGCAAAACTGGCAAAGAAGCTATCCTGCAATCGTAAAGAGTCCAATTCAGTTACTAAAAGAAGTTTTAAGCATAAAAAATAATTTAGAGGTTGCCTACTTCAAACAGAATTTCTATATACCAAAATGGATGCCCTAAATATACTAACCTGCAATGAATCAGTTAGCACTACTGGCTTTAAGGAATCGTACATTCCAAAATAGAGACCACGGTAGACAATAATTCCAACACATGAGATGTTGAATCCACGATAAAGACCAGCAATACCATCAGATTTCAGTGTCTTCCTGTAAACATCGATTAAGCCGTTGAATTGCCTTTCACCACCTTTTTTCGCAGCCTTGGCATCATTAGCAAGACGAGTACGAGCATAATCCAAGGAGTAAACGAAAAGCAGTGAGGAAGCACCAGCAGCACCACCAGATCCAAGGTTTCCAGCAAACCATTTCCAGTAACCATCACGATCTTTCTTGAAGTTGAAGAGTCTCTTGAAGTAGTCTTTAAATGCAAAGTTCAAGGCCTGTACAATGTGAATTAACTTCAGTATTCAGTAAGCAAAATAATCATATGGAGTAAATGAAAGTGGCGACTATGCACATTCTATGAATGACAGATGGGTTAACCTGAGTGGGGAAGTAACGAATAACATTAGCAGTATTTCCTCTCCATAATGATCCAACTCCTTCCTCCTTGATTGTTCTACTGAAACATTCTCCAATTCCCTTGTATGGTTCAGAGAGCCTTCCAGCCTTAATCATTTCATCTTGGTTCTGGATCAACAGCTTAACACGCTCAATAGGAGCAGCAGCTGTTTTCGACACAGCAGCGGAAACTCCTCCCATCAAAAAGTCAATTGCAAAACCAGCAATGCCTTTCTCTTGGGGAGCCTGAACAAACACTGGTGAAGCATTTGCAGAAATCAAAGGCAGGTCCTGCGAGGCTCTGCAGGTTGAAGGATACTGCAATGCTGGATTTGAGTAATTTCCATACAATCGCCTCTGATATACAGCTGGATAATGGGTCCCTCCTAGACGAGCCTGAACATCTTGTGAAAGACCAGATCTCAAATGCAGCTGGTTTGCTACCCTTTGGGAAATAGATGGGTACTGCTCCGCCATAGTACTCCTAAAAGACCTCCTGCAGGACACAATATTAAACTTAACTGGACATCCAGATAATAACCAAAAAGCTATTAACAGCAATAAAAAGGCTGTAAAGGCTTGCATGAAAGTTAACATAGTAGCCATCTAAATTACCACTAAACATTGTTGGACAAACAACATCGAACTCGTTATTCAAGTATGCACAATATTACATGTACAAACATCAATAGCATTTACAGAATACAAAAGTGCAGAGCCCGCCCATCCAGAATGTAAAAATTAAGGGGGTGTAGGATTTTATGTCATGTACCGTTAGAAATAGGGAGTCTTTGATACTAGCTAAATTACATTACAAATAGAACCAATAGAAAGAAGAACCAAGAATAAAGCAATCACGTCTGCTTAAAACTGCTGAAGAATAAAATAAAAATATAGTACAAGTTTGTAACTTAACTAATACTCTTTAATTACAAGGCAGGTATTATCAACCTCATCTATAGATCTTAATAAGTCTAACAATAATCAGGTTGTATTAGCTGCTACGTACAATTAATTGGCAACTATCAGTTCTACTTCGCAAACCACAGTGTTTCATAGTCAATGAAAAACTTTTTTACAAGAAAATGTCAATAAAAGATAGTCACCATGAGTGATCAGAATTAAAAGACAGCATTTTTTAAAACCTGCAGCGATCATTGAAGCTAGATCTATGTAGTTTCGGAAACAGTAAACACAAAATACATCTACTCAAATCACAGTAAGAACATAGCAAATGCTTATCAACATTCACAATAAAAAAAAAAGACAAACAAAAAAGTAGACAAATCAACCGGATCAGCTAAATCCCAAAGTGTTTGCCGGTAATTATCACTAGCTAGAATCAACATACAAACACAAACTATCCCAAAATCCGTCAGATCTAGATGAACATCACAACAAATGGAGAACCAGATCTAGAACTCCAGATATACACAAGTACGAACCTTCCGCAACTAAGGTTATACAGAAATTATGGACAATCGAACAGATCCAACGCAGCAGCAAAGAAAAACAAATACTTGTGGACAACTGGGTGGGAAAAAGATCAAATAAAATGTAATAGACAAGAAAAGGAGAGTGGTAGAAAAGCGCAAACGATGGTGGATCCTTAGAAAATGGCAGTGAAGAATAAGAAGAGCAAATGAGAGTAGATAGGGGGTTACCTGCGGTAGAGTCGGCGGAATAGCGGAGAGGGATATGGGGACGGAGGAGAGTAGAAGGCGCGGAGAGAAAATGAGAGAGGGGTAAGAGAGGGCCGCGATGTCATTTTTATATGACCTGGATCTCACATTCTCACTCTGACCTAAAGACAATTACTCCCTCCGTCCCAAAGATATTGACACACTTTCCTTTTTGGGTTGTCCCACAGAAATTGACATATTTCCTTTTTAAGGAAATGGGACCCACACAAAAACTATTTATTTATTTACATGGGTCCACACAAACATCACACTCACCACTAATACAACTACCTACTACACATTAAATATTATTTCTCTCACTTCACTTTACATTAATTTATTATACTTCTTAATCTCCGTGCCCAAAAAAAATGTGTCAATTTCTCCGGGACGGAGGGAGTACTATTATTTTCCATTTCTTTACGCGGAGATGCCCATGCTATGCGGCCATGTGAAACGTGACGTTTTCATTGTTTTCTTTGCTTCTACTTTAGATTTTAATTGCATTTCGACTTCAAATTTGCTCCAATTGACTTTTTTTTTTTTTTATATAGGGGGAATCTGATGTGTGATCCGGGTTTGTTTTTGCAAAATTACTCTTTAATATGGTATAAAAATATATTTATTAAAAAATTAATTTTTATTCAAAAGAATAATAATTCATCTCTCGAATAATTTTTCATGTACTAAAAAGTAACCGATAAATAAGAGTTTACAACAATTTGAAGAATAATTTTTTTATTTAGAAAAGCAATAATTTTTCATGGAAGTCCCAAGAATAAGCTTGGATCCTGCTTGCTTAGCGCTACCCATATGTGAGGCGCCGTCTTAGTCTTCCCTGAACAGGATCACTCCCACACCTGTAGCGTTCGTGATCGGCCTCCTCAACTGTGTATCCATCGAAACCCAAGCTGATTTTTTTAAATCAGTTAGATTATTTAACGTTATAGGCAAACTCAATTTCTGAGTAAGAAAAAAAACTTGATCAGGCAAAAAACGAAAGCAAATGTTAAAAAATCGGGATAGAAAACAAGGCCCACGTGTGAACCCAGTTCGCACAAGTGTTTATCTTTTAATATTAATAATAATAATAATGTGAATTATTATGAAGTGCATGTGAGACTGAGTTATGAAAACCCTAACTAGTAATATAACTATAGGTTTGTTTAGTTTTTAATATATAATAGATAGATAGATTTAATGTTATGTCAAAATAATGATAATTGTAATAGAGCATTCATTAAAGCAGAGAAAATGAGGGAGAGAGAGGAAAGAGAGCTTTGGTTGAGGAAGACATTGTATTCAAAGTGAGTGAATTAAGAAATTTGCAGGGCATGAGGATGTAGATTCGAGTGACTTTCAAAGCTGTCATTTCAACAAATAAGAAAGATGTACATAGAGAAAACTCATAAATAGGAAACAACCTTTCACAGTTCACTACAACTATATTCCCACGGTTGCAATCAGCCAGAGATTATCGTGTTATTAAACTAGTTATTGCAAAGCAAAAAGTAATGAGATCGTAAGTAGTTTGGATACAAATTTCATACTCTGTAGAAGAATTAGAATCTTGTTCCACATGGCATTTTAGAACAGCTGAAGTGCCTCACAAGTTAAGAAGCACATCCTTATTAATCACATCAATTACGATGATACAGTGTAAGGCTTTAAAGAGCCAGTTAAGTTCAAAACCACCCTCACAAATTTCATCAAATCAATCAAAGAGCTGACTTCTCTAATGCGGAGTTAGTATGCAACGGCTTACTGTAGTACTGCAGGAGGAGGGATGAAAGAACGACGCTTATGGATGAAGCAGCCATGCACGCACCAGCAAGCCAAGGGGGTAAACGCACCCCTGTGAAGGGGAATAAAATCCCCGCAGCAACAGGCATCCCTAGGATGTTATATCCAAGTGCCCATATATAATTAATACGGATTCTTGACATCGTCTTCCTTGAGAGATCTATAGCAGTAACGACATCCTCCAAGTTGCTTTTCATTAGAACCACATCAGCAGCTTCTATAGCCACATCTGTTCCAGCCCCAATTGCCATCCCCACATCAGCAGCAACTAATGCTGGTGAGTCGTTGATCCCATCTCCTATCATCGCCACACTTGTACCATGCAACTATACCGAGAATAGTAAGGACAACGATGTAATAAATTGGGTCATTTTGTTCATCTCAAACATTCTCACACAATAATATGGACAGACAACAAAATTAAGCCTTTATTTCAGTATGTGATGGATCGTATATTTTTGTCGTCAACCAAGATGCAAGCCCTGATAAATATTTGAACTTTTCCTTTAATTTATCCAAATTCTTTTATACCAGGTAGAGTGGCAACACAAATAATATTAAGCTAAGTAGGCGAAGATGCTTAAACTCATACCTGCAACTCTTTTATCTTGTCAGCCTTCCCAAGTGGGTCAGTCTCAGCAAACACCTTCTTAATGCCAACCTGACTAGCTATTGCAGAAGCCGTAGCCCAGTTGTCACCTGTAACCATGACACTTGAGATGCCCATTGAGTGCAGATAAGATACAACAAGAGCAGCTTCTGGCTTCACCGGGTCAGTTACAGCAAATGCTCCTGAAACCCTTCCCTCAATAGCAACAAGGACACAAGTACGAGCCAAATGCTCATTTTCTGAAACGTATCTTTGTACTTCACTGCCAACCGGGACATCAGAAAGTTGCATGAGCCTCCTGTTTCCAACCAGTATTGCCCTTTCTCCAATTTTTCCACCTACTCCAGCCCCAGGATACACCTTGAAACTGGTCACCTCAACAAATCGTTCACTTTGGGATCCATGCTTCTCATGTAATGTTTTAGCATACTCCACAACAGCTTTTGCTATAGGGTGCTCACTATTTACCTGAAAGTATACAGGGAGCGAGCATATATACCAGCGTTAATAAACCTGACCTCCTTGAATTACACATTCAACTGTACGAAGATACAAAGCTATAGAATAATCAGCAACCATCAGCTTTGAATTGTTCAAACTTCATTCTTTTGATGACAATTTGTAATTTAAAGCCACTCCTCCCAGTTAACCTCCATATACATTCTCTCCAGAGCTGGGATCTTAATAGTTTTGCAAAGGTTATAATTCTTTGTTCAAATAATCCTCGATTAGGTTATCTACTTACTCTCAGTACAAATTCATTATCCATTTCAAGTTCACAAATACATAAAATGTTTAGATAAAAATCAGAAATAGAAACTCACTTCTGCAGCAATTGTCATCTCGCAAAAATCTCCCACTGAAACTTCAGAGAAAAGCTCAAAACTAACTACGGCTGGTTTTCCAATAGTTAGCGTTCCAGTTTTATCAAATACAACAGTCTTGACCTTCAAGATTAAAGCAAAAGTCATTTTATATAATGATAGAAAGAAAACATCAAAAGTGCAGAACAAAGAGATATCACCAATGAAACAAATTAAACATATTGTGATAGAATCAAGGCTACAAAGAGCCAGAATATTAGCAATAATACAAATCACGCAAAACCAACAAGAGCAACTTCTGCTTGAGATAATTCATGTTAAGCCTATAGCTGAATATCACATAATCTTTCAACGGTGACTATAAATGACAAGAAAGCATATAAAAATATGACTCTTTGACAAAATGGCCCACCAAGTGGGTAAGTCCATATGCATTTTATTAATAATATAAAATACACAAACCTAACAGCCCAACCAAAGAAATAAACATAACGCATTATCAGTTCCCTCCACATTTGAAACAGCCTTTCCATTAAGGCAAAAATTACTCTAAATGCCTGTAATAGAATGTCATCATATAGCCTGTTCAGCCAAAGCAATGCGAATCTAGTAAAGTAGAAAACTGAGCCTAAGGGAAATAAAAGTATCAGTACAGTCATCCACAGAGGATGCTTGACTTTACACAGCTAAGATTCCAAAATGGCAATAATCCCGTTGTACCGAAGGAATTGTGACAGCACATTCTCGACATTTTCCAAACAGGGTAGATAACAGAGAAAAATCAGCCAAAAAGTCAGATTCAATGCTAATACATCCACTCGTGATTTCATGCTTTTTGAAGTCAGGATATGTATAAATAATGTAAGACCAACAAGAACAAGTTCCCTTAGGATAATTTCTGCACAGCCTATAGCCAAATATCACAATAATCTTTCTATTGAGACTACTAACAATAAGCAAGCATGTACACGAGGCTCCATGACCTAATGGTTAGCCAAGAGGAAACTCCACTTGGCACTGGCAGCTTATTTAATAAAAATACTCTAACCTAATAGCCTAACTAAAGTAATAAAAAATAAGATGTTATCTAGCAATTTTTCAGAATAAGGCCTAAAAAATGGTGAACTATGAATTAGGGATTTGAAATATATAAATTATCAATTCTAGTCCTGAAAGATGTAAAACTGTCAGTTCAACACCTGAAAACGTAAAATTGTTAAAAATAATTTAACAATAACCATAAGAATTTTCCGTGTAATTATAAAAAAATTAAAAATCTTAAAAGAAATGTTAATTATGTAAAAATTTAATGTACTTTCATTAAATTATTTTATAAATTTTATAATAATTTTGTGATTTCAGGGACTGAATCAATAGTTTTATGTCTTTCGGGGCACGAATCGATAGAAAACATCTTTTAGGCCCTAATTGATAGTTAAACTATCATATATTACAGAGAATAAAATCATCCACTTAACAGATATCGTAAACTTGATCACTATGCAGATAAGCATGGTTGAGCCTAGGGTCGGGACTCTGATATATGATAAAAAGAACATGAAACAGGTAGCCCAGAACTACACGTACTGTGGTTTTCTTCAGGAAACACAGAGCAGTCTTTTTTCATATACTCCAAATGTGACACGAATAAATATTATTTCGTCTTTCACCACTAAAACCATGTACACTCAACGACATAAGAAGCAGCAATTGTACAATATTTGAAGGCAATTTTTTTCACATACTTAGTGCAAACATAATTTGTTTTTCTTTTCACTTTAAATCTCAAGGAACACAAAAGACTAGGGTTATCGGCTTCAAAACTGAGTACTGACCATTCAAGGAGTATATGAAACATGTGGAAAAATATCACACAACGTCAAAAATATAGATTATAAAGATTAAATCATCCAAAATATAGTAGAGAGCCTGCCTTATGTGCATTTTCAAGGGCATTTCCACCTTTAATTAGCACACCTAGTGAGGCACCCTTGCCAGTGGCTACCATCACTGCAGTAGGAGTTGCTAATCCTAGGGCACAGGGGCAGGCTACAACCAACACTGCTATACCAAATTGTAAGGCAAGCTCGAAGGCATCCATAGATGTGGGTATCCAGGTTCTAGGGTATAATCCAGCTTCTCCAGGGATAAACCAACCCAGCCACGTTACAAAAGCAGCTAGGACAACCTAATAAAGAAAAAAATAAGTGTTAAATCATAATTTAATAACAATTTAGAAAGAAAAAAAAAACTTAAAAGTATACAACTTCAGGAGCTACAGTGCACGCATAACTATGTACTGATCCACATGAAAATAAAAGCAAACTAAAACATAATATTTGCTGCTACAAATTTGTATTTGGTACACAACAAGAATTTTTTATATGTGAACAATTAGGATAGTTATATGAAATTCAATAAAAAGCACCAAATTCACATTACAAGATGCATAAGGTAGAATAGACAGCCAAATTAGAAAAAGGTAGATTCAATGGAGTAAAAAAACTAAAAAAGTACTTCTCAATATCAAAATTCATGCATGCTAGGTAACAAAATCAACATGCTACACTCTCCTTGACCTGACGACCATACATTATTAATAATTTTTATTATTTTGTGTGTGTGTGTTGGGGGTGGGGGGGGGGGGGGTGGTTCATATTGTAAAACTGAAGAGGTTCATAACATAAGACAAGCATAAAATAATAAACTAGGTATCAATACGTTTAAAATCTAAGATAAAGTATGCATCTAAATGTCACAAATAATGTCCAAGAAAACTATCTCAAACCAAGCATACATGTTTGAATTAGCTGTACATTCTCCTATATATCAATTATCAAACCAAATTCAGAAAAATTAGTGTATAGTTTCTTGTTTCAGAAGATGGATAACATCCCCACAACAATTGCAACATTCATAACCTTTACAAGAAAGGGTGGGTTGGAATAAGACATAGTTTATTATAAAAAACAATGAGTTCATATGAAAATTATGCCATTTCCAAGTAAAATAAATGTATATAATAGCGGGAAATGGCAATTATATGCCATGTGAATCCATTACAAACAGATTCTAGAAACTAAAACAGAAAAAAAAAATTTAAAAATTAAAACTCTAATAGGAATCAGGAATAGAATATAAAATACACAAACTCACAGTCGGAACAAAAATCTTAGATATCTGATCAGCCAGTTTCTGGACAGGTGCTTTGGCAAGCTGAGCAGCTTCAACCAGCTCAACAATTTGGGAAAGTGCTGTTTCTGAACCAACGTGGGTAGCCTTAATACGTATGCACCCATTCTGATTAACTGTGCCGCCAATCACCTGTTGATGGAACACTATTGTTTTAAGACAGTTCCTAAAAAGTGTAAGGACAGCTGAATATCTTACTTTATCACCAGGCTTTTTAGGAACTGGCAGAGCCTCCCCTGTGATCATGCTTTCATTCACATGACATTCACCATCAACAACAAGTCCATCAACAGGAACTTTTTCCCCAGGAACAATCTTTAGTATGTCATTTTTTTCTATAAGTTGTGTATCAATTCTAGTTTCAGAAATTATATTTCCTTCAGCATCTAGAGTTAGAAGGCAAGCTGTATCAGGTGCTAGTTCAGTCAACTTTGCTAAAGCATCTGACGTCTTTCCTTTGGCCAAAACCTCTAGGTATTTTCCCAAAAGAATGAAAGATATCAACATGGAACTGGTCTCAAAGAAGTCCTGCCCCTCAAATGAGTCGGAAGTTAATGCCTTTATCATTACATATATGGAATAAAAGTAAGCAGCATTGGTACCCAAGGCAACCAGAACATCCATATTAGCAGATTTTCGTCTCAGGGCATGATATGATCCTGCATAAAATCTGATAAGGTGATTACAACCTACACATTGTTTGATTCCTCAAAGCATTCTGTGTATCAACAACCATATTAATTAGAGAACTTTGGATATGACTTTCAGCAAAGTGAAATCTGAAACGAATACCTCTTGCCAATAATAAATTGCACAGGTGTGCAAAGGAGCCAACGTAGAAGCATCCTAATGTTAAGCATATTGATAACCTTGTACTCAAGCCAATTTCCATAAGGGGGAAGCATTGGGAGTACCATAGCGAATACAAATATGGGAACTGAAAATAGGCAACTGCATAAGAACTGATTCCGATACATTAGGATTTCATGATGCCTTTCTGTTTCTCCTCCTCTTGGAGGAGTGTACAAAGTTGCCTGGGAAGTATCGCGTCCGCCGTCAGTTTCTTGAATGCACTGTATTAGAGATCTTGGACCAACGATGTCTGGCTCATAACTTATGATTACTGTCTTCTCTTTCACATCCATTTCGACATGATTTACACCTTCCATATTCATAAGGGAGCTTTGTATAATTGAAAATTCATTGGGAGAAGAAATTCCTCCGAGTTTCAAATATACTTTACTCAGGTCATTGCCAGAAGTTATTAGCTCAGCTCCAAAGCCTGCGTCTTCTTCTATTGCTTCAATGATACGGTGAGTATTCGTCAAATTTGGATCAAAATGGATTTTAGCTTCACCAAGAGCTAAACCAACCACTGCTTTTTTCACTCCGTTCACCATCAATAAGCCGCGTTCTACTGACTCAGAACAACTTGTACATGCCATTCCTTTAATCCTAACCCTGCACATAGCAATGTCTTGCTCGGGAAAGTCTGTAACTTCAAAACCTGCGTCTTCTACTGCTTCTTTTATCATTTTTGCCTAAATCAGAGAAAATTTGGTAAAGCTAAAGGAAGCACTATTCTACTGAGAAATTTTACACAGAGTTTGGGAGTAATTGAAACCTTTCCCACACATTGCTAATAACAATTGTGAGAAAAGTACACAAATTGAAAATGAGTATTATGATAAAAACAGAATTCTCATCATTACCATCAGTTATCACTTTCTACTTCCCCTCTTTCTTTGAGAGGATCATTACTGGTGATTGATGAGCATAAAGAATACATAACACAAAGATTAACCTTGGCATTAGCCAAGGTAATTTTTTTCAGTTCTCTCTCTCTCTCTCTCTCTCTCCAGGAAAGGGTATTGCTCAAAATTCAGATCCCCTTCTCCAACCCCAGCTAAGTTACACAGCATTGGGTTGAGATAATCAGGAACTAAGATACAAAAGTCAAACAAAATTTGAACCAAAATATCCAGGAGTAGAAGCACTTAACACATCATAAAGAGTCTTAAATATGCACCCTAAAAAATGTTTAATGATATACCAATCAAAAAGGGATTCTATATAGCTCGAATTATTAAAGTTGACTTACAGTTATGACTTCTGGTATGTATTTTACGACAGCCTGACCTTGAAGTACAGACACCATTACACTCACCACTCCATCCAATCTGCCAAGTGCAGCTTCTATTGAAGCCACACAAGATGAGCATGTTATGCCCAATACCTTGAAAGCCAGTGTCCTAATTCTCTTATTAGAAATTGGTTTGGGGGTTGATATGGTGATAACAACATTGTCTTGATTTTGCAAGAGCGGTGACTTCAGATCATCTTTCCCATTTATTTCCATATTCTAGCTCAATAAATTGTGTATCAGCAACCTGAAAAATGGTGCAAATGCTAAAGCTTATTACATACAACAGAGCGCAATTGATCAGAAAAATCATATTTGAAACAATGAAGAAAGCTTTGTCTAGAAATTATTAATAGTATGCAGCAGTTCTGGAGCTATAAAAAGTTATTTCAGATATAAAAGAAGTTACTTCAGCTCCATTAATAATCATATTGAACACATCCACCGCAAACATTCAGCTCAGTCAATGAGATGAAGTGGTCTAAACTCTAAACTCAAACCAAAAGTAACATTTAATGAAAAAACATGAACTACAACAACAAACAAACAAACAAAAAAACAAGCACTTTCATGGTTGACTATTCAGAGACCAAGCAAATGACATTTGATATGATACGAATACATGAAGTACATAAGCATGCCGTTTTGTCAGTCTAACAACGTCTAACTAGAAGCTAACGAGGAAGCGACCTATTCATAACCAAAACACATTTCGGAAAGAGTACACCTAAATCTCCAGCTTCCGAGCAAAACTCGAGTATAGAAATTCATCAAATTGAGCGCGATTAAATTTCAAATTAATAATAAATACTTCTCATGAAAGCGAAAGTGTGCATAACAACAATATTCACGAAAAAATCAGTGAAAATAGAAAGGTTTCCAGTCTACCAGATGCACGATTGAGTGAAGTGAGATATTTCTTCACTCGTTTCCTTTTGTGCGCAGGAAAATCATCCGTAACTTGCGATGAATCGCCGACGAACTCAATCAGAGAGGAGATTGGATGAGAAGTATTAAGAGAGATAAGGGAAGGAGCAGAGAGAAGGTTAACCGATGAGAAGAGAGGGCGGTGGTTCGCTGCCGCCGTAAAATTGGGGGAAATTTTGAAGTTCGAAGTCTTATCCTTTTATATATGAGTGCAGGAGGTGGAAGGAAAGGGTCTCCTTTGTGAATGTTGGTGGGGACCACTGTTTTTTTAAAATTTCGAATATGTTAAAAGCGTTCCCCCCAAGAATCCTTCCCACCACCAACGCAGTCTTTATATTGGCAATGAGCAGGCATCTGCATCGAATTCGCACCGAGTAAATTATTCTTCCTCCCACACCTATTATCGTGTTTTCTACCATTATCTTGTGGAAAAAGTTTCAAATTGGCCCTTGATTTTATGTTATTGGATCATATAAGCCCTTTACTTTTATTTTTGTTCGTCAAAGCCTTTTTTATTTGTATGTAGGATCAACTAGACCCCTTATCTTTCTAAAATAAAACAAATAAGCACACCTGATCAAAAATCACTAACGACGTTAAATTTGGGGTTAGTATTTCTTCTCTTATACGTCATTTCCTTCCTTCTTCTTTTCCCATTTAGCGCGGCAAATACTATCTTCTCTTCTATTTTATTTTATTTACTAGATATTGTTAGTGAAACTTTCTCTTGAGAGTGAGTTTTCATGATCGTCTTCCTCGCAACTCTACATCCATATCTCATATGTAAGTATTCTTCAGATTCTTTTAAAATACTTCGTGATGTACTTTTAATATTGAGCAAATTAATATTTGATACACACATCACAAAAATATAAAAATTGATGTTTATTATTTTCATTTCTCATAATTAAAAAACTTCTATAATGTTTTTCTTTAACATTGCATTTGAAAATTTGCAGATAAAGTTACTTGCTTAAGATGTCTGGTAATTTGTGAATCAGATATTAGGTTGATAAAAAAAATAGTTCACAACTCAAATAGGAGATATATATATATATAATTTTGTTCACTGATATGCTAATTTAGTTTTTATTGTTTATTTGGTAGAATGGAAGCAAGTGTTGATTTGATATTCCGTTATATAGGTACGTCATCTCACTAGCAATCATAACCAGTGCGTTGCACGGGCATGGTTGGTATTTAATTTTTATTTTTATTTATTTTTATTTTATTTTATTTTTGCATATAACCCCTCCATTTATCCTAAAGGTCCTTATTTTACTATTTTGGATGTTCACTCCAAATGTATCAATTTTCTTCTTTTAGTAAAATGGTCCCACATATGACTCACTATTCACTGCATAAACATATACTCACTACACAAAAAACTCATTAATTCACGTAATGACCACCTTTAAAATACGGGGCGGCTATTTGCACTCCCGAAATTTCTATTTGAACCCCAATTACTTAATATACCCCACTAAATAAAAAATTCTATAGTTGAATTACTTAATACACCCCGTGTAAAAGACTACTTTAACCTTTTAACTAAAATATACTCAAATTAAAAATAAAAAAAAAAACTTAAAATTCAAATAAAAAAAGAAACAAACTTTGAGAGAGAATAGAAAAGAAAACAGTGAGAAAGAAGAAGAAATCAACGCTGAAAGATTGAGAAAGAAAAATCGGCGCTGGAGTTGTCTTCCATTGCGACTGTTCAGAAGAGAAAGGAAAGGGAAGAACGTCAATACTTTGCTTCGTCAATGTCAAGTAAGTAATATGTAATCTTCGCCATTTCGCTTATTCTGCAGTTACATGAATGTAGGGTTTGAGTTCGCTTCAAATCTAGAAATTAAGCATTGAGTTTTTGAATTTGTGTCTCTATACTTGTCTTGCAATCTTGGGTTGAATTTTTAGATAGGTTTGTGAGCAGTATGTATGCGAATTGCAAAACCCGCTGCAATGTCTTGTGTTCGACCGCTGCAGTCGAACACCTTAAGTTGTTCGACTGCTTCAGTCGAACGCCTTAATCTGTTCGACCGCTTCAGTTGAATACCTTTTTTTATTTTTTACATATTTTTTGCTTTATACTGATGGATTCACATTTGTTTGAATATTTTTTCAGTTGTGTGTTTGTCACCATTTATTTTAGATGCATAGCTTGTTGATTTTAAGATGGAAGTTGGTTTTTCCTTTTGTAATAGACGAGTATTAAAGTGTTTTTATTGAGTTATTGAAAATTTTGAATTATTGCTAATGAGGTGAATGTTGGTTATTGAGTTCATTGGAAGAATGGCATGTTGTTCAACCACAAAAATTTCATAAGATTAGGAATATGTAAATTAGGATTTGTTAGGAATATGTAAAAATTTCAACCACAAAAAATTAGATTCTTGTTTTTTCTTTCAACTATTCTTATTGGTAGGGCTTAGGAATATTTAAGGGGGTGATAGGCTTGAGGCCAAGGAATTCATTAGTCCATCTTTTAAACTTAGTAGCCTTGGAGATTTTATTAGATAAATATTAGTCTCTTTCTTTGAATATGATTTTAATTGTGGGAAAAAATTAATAATATAGAAGTTTCATATCTTAAATTTATTCTTTTCCAAGAATTGATACCATCTTGAGGTTGCTGGTTATGACATTGAATTAATTGATTTGTGAATTTACTTATAACATGTTTTATTGACCCTTGTAGCTTCTTGATTATTTATAAATAATTATAATAACTTTTTTCGTATAATTTGTACAATTGAAATAATTTCTTTACCTATAACATGTCTTACCTCTATTTCTTTACATAGAACTTGTATTTTCAGCGTCACGTGAGGATGATGGAGATGATAGTGATGATGAGGGGGTTCTCAAATGGCCTTTTCCTGGTGGTCCAACAAATTCATTTTTATTGCCTAGTTTTAAAACACATGTAGCTGCTAAGATTTGGAAAGGTGAAGAACGAGAGCTTTTAAGGGTTCAATGCCACGTGATAAAATTATTGGAGTGGGTAATTCTACAAGAGAGTACCTTTAGACCCTTCTGAAATTTATTTAGGAGTACAAATGTGTTGCATTTGCATAGTTTATCGTACCGTAGTGCGAACAAAGCTCTTATTGGTGCTTTTGCAGAGAGGTTGCATCCTGAGACCAATATTTTTCACATGCCATTTGGAGAAATGACAATCACGTTAGATGACGTTTATTGTTTGACTGGTTTGAAAATCGAGGGGGCTCCTATAGACCTTCCAGAGGTGGAAAAAGATGATGAGATGAAAAATGAGGAAAGTTTAATTGAACGGTTGTTAGGAGTGAAAGCTCAGGATGCTGTTGCTGAGTTGAATCAGGTTTGGGGTAGCTCCGTTAGATTTTCATGGTTGAAAGTAAATTTACAAGATAAAGTGACATCTAACAATTCTGATGATCGTGAGTGTTCAGTTCAAGCATATTTGATGTATGTGTTTGGTTCTGTTTTATTCCCTGATAAAAGTGGGAATCGAGTTGGAACACACTTTTTAAGAGTGTTGGATTCTATTGAAGATGCACGTGAAATTGCATGGGGTACAACTACTCTAGCTTTTTTATATAGACAACTGGGACTAGCATCTAGATATGGTGTGAAGCAGATTGGAGGATTCATTCCTGATGAGTGATATTTTTACCTAGATTTTAGTGTCTTTTTATGTGAGTTTTCGTATATTTTTATCCGTATTTTATGTGTTATTTGGTTGTGTTTTGTGTTTTCATGGAAATGTATGTGAATGAGCTTAAACATAAGATGTAGGAAAAAGCGGATCTCAATTTGGAGTTGAAACGAGAGAGAACGAGCCAAAACAGTGAAGGAAACAGGGCAGCAGCAACACGACTGGCCGTGTCGGGAGCACGGGTCGTGTCGCAGCACACGACTCGTGTTACTAACACGGGCCTGTCCAGAATGGCCGTGCGGCGATATCTATTTATCCAACACGACCACCACTTGGCCGTGTTGCGGAGCTCGACTCGTGTTGCAGCACACGACCCGTGTAACCAACACGGGCCTGTAAGCGATGGTCGTGCGGGAGCATCAGTTCACGCAACACGGGCACCTTATGGCCGTGTTGCGCCACACGACTCGTGTCGTGTCAGGGATCAGAAAAATTCAGAATCCTTCTAGAAGCTTGTCAAGGAGTATAAATACCCCTCCATTCAGATTTTATGAAAAAATCCGATTTCCACCTCTTCCACACACACCTCACACACCATTTCTTCCATTTTCCACCATCATCTTCATCCATTCTTCATCCACCCATCTACACTTGATCCCCTCCATCAAATTCACCATCCAAGTGATCAAGGAAGCAAGGGAGAGTGAGATCACAAGAAGAAGAAGGAGATCTCCATTGAAGCACTTCAAAGGGGGAATCTAATTCTAATTTTTGTGCATTTCTTTATAGATTGATCATGTTTTGTAAGGATCTTAATGTCTATGTTAATTTTCTTATGGATATGAGAGGCTAATCTCCTTTGTGAGATTAGCTCCATGATTGGTGTTGGATAATTTAGTTTTTTATGCAAATTGATTTTAATCTTGAATGGGCTTTGTGTTATTTCTATCATTGATTGTTGATTGCTTGATGTATATGATGATTTGTGTGATTAATTGTCATGGGCATGTGATTAGATTGAGAAATCAATTATGTGTTTAGGATAATTCATTGAATCATTTCATCATACACTTCATGTGCATTAATTTAGAATGAGATAGAGATATCCTTCTAGATTTAGAACCCTTTGATAGAACATTTGATTAGCTTAATCGAGAGGTTGGTTGATTAAATGAGGAGACCCAAACAATTAGTGAATTCATAGTACCTTAAAAGGGAATATTGCTTATGATTTAGTACCTAATTAGGGAACTCATAGAGTAATTAGTACCTAGTGGGAGGTGTTTGCTATTGTCTCGATCCTATGTGCGTTTGGGAGCCTTGTTGAGGGCCTACATCCTATCCATCTCGAGAGAGAGTTTAGGTGGAATTAGTGATCGCTTCTATACCTTGTCCATGAGAGATTAGAATTAATTGCATGATTACTTAATTATCTATGCCATGATTGTTGTTAATCTCATCCTTGCATCATTTGGAACCCATCTTATCTTTGCATTCATTTTATCTTTATTTCTTGCTTTAGCATAATTGCATTCATTTGCATCATATCCTCTCTTCCGTCGTCCTTATAAAATCACGATAAATTTGAGATCGCTTAAACTCTAGTACCTTCCTCCATGTGGTTCGATAATTTCTTTAATTGGTCATTCCCACTATATTATGGCTAATCAATTCCATTATTAGAGGTAATTTATTATACATCTATTACTTTTTGTATATTTTTCCGTGCTTATATTAAATATCGTCTTTATGTCTTACTTGATCTTAAAGGCATGGATATATGAACATTTTCCACCCACTCGGCCTCAGCGCATCGTGATGTATAATTCAGAAAAACCACTTGCAACCAAATGGTCTCCCGCGAATCAATATGGATCTACATTTGTAAATCAAGTGTCTTGGAGAGAAACACTTGATAGTCTTTCAGAGTCACATGTAAAAACTTTATTCATCTTATTTAGCTAAAGGTATTCGCATGATGTTAAGTTTGCTGCTTAATTTTTAGTCCAATTTATATATGTACAAAGTATGAGCTTTACACTATATGTAAAACTAATTTTTCATCTGTTTATCTTTCTTTTACAACTTAAATTTATAGGTGGAATGTAATCCTTATCCTGTCGTTCATGATAAGTTTCCTTTGATGGAAGTTGCATTTTTCCAAGGATGTATTCGTTCATTCAATATTGTTGAGCCATACCACCCGGATCGTGTTCTGAGACAGTTTGGTTTTGTCCAAAAAATCCCGGCTGGCCCTATTGCTCCCAAACTTGTGTGCAGGCCTGCCAAAGGTGTAAATTACACACTCACGTTTGATGATGATATGATAGATAGTTTCAGTAACTGGGATGACTATCTTTTATCCTCTCTCAGATGAGGTCGTGTAGCCAGTTCTCCATAGGAGTGTTCACCTGATTATCTTGAGTGGTATCGAGTTCATTCGCATCCTATTGTGCCGAATCCTAGTAGAGCCTCGAGATTAGCACGTCCATCTACGAGCACTGTGACTGCTCTCGCTTTACTTGAAGTGCCCATGCACATGTGGAAAATCCAGGATTCAAGTCTTACATTGTCTGAAACTATGTCACGTGTGGAGGAAGCGTACATGACATTAGGTGGGGAAGCAAGAGAGGTTGGACCTACTTGTTGGCAATTGGATCGTTTGGTCCAAACGTGATCCGTTTAGGTTAAACAGTTAAACAAATCAGCGGAAGCAATTGAACCGTTTACCGTACTTCAGGGTTGATGTAGAGTCTGAATCGTTGCAGAAGAACCACCTCTAGATCTTCTGCTGTATATCCCAAGTCGAATCCTGTTGTTGTGTGGGCAACAATCTGCAGGATTCTCCCAATCTGCTTCTTTCCTAACTCACGTCAAAAGAGGCGCAGTAACTTAGGTTTCCAGAAGCTGAGATGACTATAAATATTGGGCTACAGCAGGGACCAGGAGGAGAAATTGGGCTGGGCCTCAATTGAATTTAATTAACCAAGCTTAGCCCAAAGCTTTTAATTAAATCTAATAATAATAATATAGTCCACTAAAATATTATTACTGTACTACCCGTCCAATCCCAAATTATGTTCTGGGCTCCTTCTTATTATAAGCCCGATGGTCTCCCCAAGTTTAAGATATACAATGTCCATTAATTAATTAAGTTACTGACAACTCAAATTAATTAATATCTCATCCGAGAGTAGTACCACTCAACCTTTTTATCATGCCGGAAATTAATCCACTTGCAAGATCTACATGATAAACCTTATGAGCTCCTCAAGGGGACATCATCAACCTATGACGGACATGGATTCCTTCTACAATCAACAGCACACCATAGATACAGCACTACTTCCCAACTCACCGAGTTTGTTGATTTAATACTTATAAATCTCACCCATTGATGAATCAAAGAAATACATACTGCCCTACGTGTCGAGGTTATTGTATAGGGATTAAGAGCACGAACTTCCATAATAACAGAGATCAAGTTCTTCTATAAGTCAGTATAAGTCGAACGATCTCAAGCGGTCCTGCTCAATACACACGAGTGCACTAATGTGATTCTATAGCCAAGACAAGCTAATACCGAGCCATACTAAAACCATACCGATAGAGAGTCCCCGTCTATCTCAGTTGTGAGCATCTGTTTATACTTTATAAGGATACCGATAACATGATCTTCCGCGTGTTGTCGCACAACATATTATCTACAATATAAAGTAAATGGACTATTGCATCATGCATATAAAATAAATTATAAGATGCAATCATTTGATCAATGATTCTCATTTCAAATATTGTTATGACATTGTTCATACTAAAGCTAGACTTTTAGTATACAATCCAACAATCTCCCACTTATACTAAAATACTATGCTGTCATGTCTTCTGCCATACATCTGATTCCTACTCCTACTTACACGACCATTAAAAGCTCTCGCCTTAAGGTCCTTGTAAATGGATTACTAGGTCATCATCCGATGCAATCTAGGCGACAACTGTTGGATTGTATACTAAAAGTCTAGCTTTTTGTATGAACAATATTATAACAATTAATTTGAAATGAGAATCATATGATCAAATGATTGCATCTTATAATTTATTTATATGTTCGATGCAATAGTCCACTTACTTTATATTGTAGATAATATGTTGTGCGACAACACGCGGAAGATCATATTATCGGTTTCCTTATAAAGTATAAACAGATGCTCACAACTGAGATAGACGGGGACTCTCTATCGGGATGGTTGTAGTGTGGTTTGGTATTAGCTTGTCTTGGCTATAGAATCACATTAGTGCACTTGTGTGTATTGAGCAGGACCGCTAGAGATCGTTCGACTTATACTGACTTATAGAAGAACTTGATCTCAGTTATTATGGAAGTTCGTGCTCTTAATCCCTATACAATAACCTCGACATGTAGGGCAGTATGTATTTCTTTGATTCATCAATGGGTGAGATTTACATGTAATTAAATCAACAAACTCGATGAGTTGGGAAGTAGTGCTGTCTCTATGGTGTGCTGTTGATTGTAGAAGGAATCCGTGTCCGTCATAGGTTGATGATGTCCCCTTGAGGAGCTCATAAGGATTATCATGTAAACCCTGCAGGTGGAATTTATTCCGGCATGATAATGAGGTTGAGTGGTACTACTCTTGGATGAGATATTAATTAATTGAGTTGTCAGTAACTTAAATTAATTAATGGACATTGCATATCTTAAACATGGGGAGACTAACGGGCTCATAATAAGAAGGAGCCCAAAACGTAATTTTGGGATTGGTACGGTAGTGCAGTAATAATATTTTAGTGGAATATATTATTATTATTGGACTTAAGTATAAGCTTTGGGCTAAGCTTGGATACTTAAGCTCAATGGAGGCCCAACCCAATTTCTCCTCCTGGTCCCTGCTGTAGCCCATGTATATAAGTCACCTCAATTTGTTCTAAACCTAACTCTGCGCCTAACATACGAGAGAAAGAGTGAACAGCAGATTGAGTAGGTCTCGCAGCAGAAGACCGGAAGGTCGTTTGCTGCTGCAGTTCATCATGTTCCAAAATTCATAAAACATCGTACATTACTTTAATTTTGATGTATTATATACTGACGGAAAGCCGTCAAAGAGAGGATCGTCTGAGCACAAAGACCACTCAATTCCGACATCAGAAGAGGAAGTTATGGCTATTCTCGTGGGACTGCGCAGTCTGCCAGCGAGAATTCAACCTCTACATCAACCTTGGTGAAAGGTATTGCGTTTCATGTTTACTTGCTTCCGCTGCTTGTTAGAAATACATGGAACCCTAACGGGTCACGTTAACCAAACGATCGAGCGCCAACAATTGGTATCAGAGCTTCGGTTTCGTGGTGAAGCGTGACACGTTAGGCTAGGGTTTATGTGATTAATTTTTCGGAATTAGGATCACATGTTTAGGGTTTTGGTTTTATTGCGCAAACCATGAATATCCCTATGTGATATATATCCTGTATCATATCTATTCGTCCATGGTTGTGTGTGAGAGGATTCGACGAAAACTGTTCGTCAATTTCACATACAAGGAAGAAAAAGAGGGCAAAAATTGAATCACGTTTTTTAGAGAAAATCCAGCGCAGTGATATTGCAGAGGCAATAACTGGAGTTTCAACGGTCGGATTGAGCTGTAATTTGGTCAGCACGTTCAGATCTTGTGGATGTACATTTTGAACGGTGGAGATCGAATTTGGAGCTTTTTCGTGCTAGGATTACGCTGAAAACAGAAGCAGATTTTTGGGCGATTCTGTTTTGCGCAGTCGAGGGAAAAGAGCCGTTTCTCACAAACTAACCGTGAGATCGAGCTGTAATTTGGTCAACACGTTAGGACCTTATGGATGTAAATTCTGAACGGTGGTGATCGAATTTGGAGCTTTTTCTTGCTGGGATTACGCAGAAAACAGAAGCAGATATTTGGGCAATTCTGTTTTGCGCAGTCGGGGGAAAAGAGTCGTTTCTATCAAACTATCCGTTGGATCGGGCTGTAATTTGGTCAGAACGTTCATACCTTGTGTATGTAAATTCTGAACGGTGAGATCGAATTTGGAGCTTGTTCTTGCTGGGATTACGCTGAAAACAGAAGCACATCTTTGGGCGATTCTGTTTTGCGCAGTCGAGGGAAAAGAGCCGTTTCTCATAAAATAACCGTTGGATCGACCTGTAATTTGGACAGCATGTTCAGGACTTACAGTAATAGATTCTGGACGGTGGAGATTGGATTCTGAGAGTTTTGCAGTTTCGAACTACGAACGACAGTTGGTGTAGTTTGGTGTTGCGCGTTGGGCTGAACTTGGTTTCATGCAAGTAGGCCCTTGGACGAGCGACAGTCCGGGCGAGGGGCGCTCGTCAAGGCACTTGGAGCGCTCCCTGACACGATTAGCGGTGGGATATGGCGATGGACGTCTTGGGGCACAAGCAATCCTGCTTGTTGCGTAAGGCATCGATTCCACAGTAGGAGTGTCGGACAAGACATTAAAATTTAGAGGCTTTTTTATTCCTAATATATATAACTGTCATAATTGATTTAATTGTCTATTATTGTTATATATATATGGATGCCTGATCTCTATGATTTATTGTCTTATATAGAAGCATGCTAGATTGCGTATTATATTTGGTATATTATATGCATATATTGCTAGAGTGTTGGATAAGACATCCAATTTTAGGAAAACTAATTCCTAATATATAACTGCCATAATAGATTGTATATTATTGTTATATATGGATGTCGAATTAATTCCTAATATATGACTGCTATAATTGATTTAATAATCTATTATTGTCATATATGGATGTCGAATTAATTCCTAATATATAACTGCTATAATTAATTGTCTATTATTGTTATATATGGATGTTGAATTAATTCCTAATATATAACTGACATAATTGATTTAATTATCTATTATTGTTGTATATGGTTGCTCGTCGATATCGATGATTTCGATAATCTAGACGATATCGACGATCGATATCGATAGTTTTGGAATGTTGATAATCTTGATATTTTTCGAATATTTGATAATCTAATCGATATCGATGATTTTGATAATCTGGACGACATCGACGGTCGATATCGATGGTTTCGAAAATTGGACAATCTGGAAATTTCAAAATTTTGATAGTGTGGAAGTCTTTGCTGATATTCGTGCCTGATGGCGAACAATCGAATTCGCTGATATATAACTGTTAATGATTGATTTAATTATTAATTATTGTTATATATGTATGCATGACTCTCTGGGATTTACTGCCTCATGTGCCGTGATAGGAGCATGCTAGAATTGCGTATTTTATTTTATGAATATTATATGCATGTAAAAACCCTCAGTTTTAAATAACTAAGTGGGAGAGGGGATTGGTAATTAATTCCCACGGCCTCCATTATTGGTTTGTTAGCAATGTGAATAAACTTGCGCGTCGGCATTAGAGCCTTCCTCCCCATCGGATGAGTTTATTCATGGATATTGCTGGAACTGGCTTCTTTAAAATTATGTTTGTAATGTGATGCACATGAACTTGCGCGTTGGCTTAGACCTTCCTCCCTATCGGATGAGTTCATGTGCGGATCACTGTACAGACTTATAATTGATGACTATAGGAAGTTATCCGAGCGCGTGTGTACTTCTCCATCTGTAAGGCACATAAGCTTGGGCCGCGGACTTGGGGTCAAATAATGGTGTACACTTAGATGTGAATAATAAGTATCCTCCCCATCGGAGTCACTGCTTTTATTTGCATGGCTAAAGAGGAACCGACTATTAATTATTTTGTCATGAGGTTAGGTTGACAAATGAAATTAATGGGTAAAACCTTCTCTTGTAAATGTTCGGGTTTGTAAACGTCCACACTATCGTGGCTTGCAGACTCACGGTGCTTGAGATGTCGGTGAATTTTAATTTTATATTATTTTGAGGGAATCAATTAAAAGGATAAAATTCGAAGATTTGATCGGTGTATTTATTTATGATTCTCTGTAATTTCAAATGGTTTTATCTCGCTTATTGTTGACTAAAAGAAATTATATTTACTGGTCCAAAATTAGATGATTAGAAAAGAATCTTGGTTTTGAATTTTACTGCTTAAGAAAATACATGTGTGTTCTCACAATGGGCGTCTCATGATGCCTATTAAAGTCTCTAGTGAAGAGATGAGAGGTTCATAGAAATATGATGGTCTCATGTAACTCTTCGGATACTTGAGTAAGTTAAAAGGCAGAAGATCATGATTTAATTTGATGAATGAATTGGGAAAGCATGGAGTATAAATTGAAGGGAAACCTAGATCAATTTAATTCTTTGTGAATTGCCTAGATGTTTTTGAGTAAGTTCCACCTGAATTACAATAGGATGTATATGGTGGAAAACTTCTGGCAAAACATGTGGCAAAGGAAAGCCATTTTCATCATAATGTGAACAAGTTTTATATCTTATTCACTAGTTGTTTAAAACATGATTAGTGATGGCATTTACTGACACGAAGTGTGTAGATACTGGAATCACTAAATGTTTATTACTAAGTGAGGATAAGATTGTTATGACATGGGTAAAACTACAAGAGTAGTGGCTATTGCAGTGGGAGTTGTTTATTTATCTTACGATATGAATAAACGTTTGATTTTATGAAATTGTCTTTACGTACATTTTCATAGAAAGAATTTGATTTCGGTTTCTATGCATTAATAGATGGATACTCCATTTCATTTAAATGACATGGTCATTAAAATGAATGATAGAGTTGTAATCTGTTATGGTACGTTGGTGAACAATTTGTACACTCTTAAATCATGTTTATTCCCTGGATGCGACAAATAGTAATTAATAATGAGTCTTCTAATCTAGTAAGAGAAAGGTACCTTCGGAAATGAATTTCCCACCTTAATGGTGTGACGAATAGAAGGAATAGCACTCTTATGGTAGTGATTAGATAGATGATGAATTATTTGGAATTACTAAATTCATTTTATGGATATGCCCTAGGAACAGTAATTCGTAAGAATGTTTATCTGTTTGTGGGATATCCTAGAAAAATGAAGGATGATTTATTTAGTCAACAAGATCGAAGAGTGATTGTTAACATAAACACTAGATTTTTGGAAAAGGACTATGTAATAAATCAAATACCCATGTATAAGTTGTTCTAAAGGAAGTGAGAGGAAAACACGAAGTATTAGTACCAAGTGTACAAGAGGATATACCACAAGGTAAACTGCGACGCGTGTCACATCTGATATACAATTGCGTGTAGTGTCTTCTCGTAGTGGGAAGGTTGTTCTAACACCTGATAGATATTTGTTTTGGGAGAGTCGTGAGGCTTGGTCCCTAGTAAACATGGAGTTAACCCACGGATACGACGAAGCACTACAAGTTAGAAATGCCTAAATCTTAACAAATTGCAATAAATGTTGAAATAGAATCAATAGATTCTAAATAAGATCTGGATGATTGTAGAACCACGGATGGTGTGAAAACCATTGGAAGTGGTCATACAAAATAAAAGAGGATCATACGGTAAGGTGAAAACCTTATAAGTAAAGCTTGTTGGGAAAAGGAATACTCAGAAAGAAATGGTTCGATTATGAGAAAACCTGTTCGCCAGTAGCTATGCTTATGTTGATCCGGACTCTTTTATCTGTTGCTACTCATATGAAATATGAGGGATAGCAAATAGATGTCGAGACAGCTTTCCTGATTGGAAGTCTTAAGGGAAACATCTATGTGAAGCAACCAGAGTGATTTATTGCAAAGAGCTAAGAGCATTGTGATAGTGAGCTTAAAAGTGTCCATTAATTGACTAAAACAAGCTTCAAGATCATGAAACATCCGTTTTGATGAGGTAATCCAGTGACATGGATCTAATCAATGATCGGATGGGTCTTGTGTATTGAAAAGAGTGATGGAAACGTGGTGGTATTACTTGTACTATACATAGATATTATCTTGCTCATTGGAGACAATGAAAGAGTATTATCGGGCGTATGGGGTATGGTTAATAAAGCGGTATAAGATGAAGGACTTAAGAGGAGCAAAAATATCCTTTTGATCACGGTAATACGGATCACAAGAAAGGATGTTATGCTTATCTCAAGCTTCATGAAACGATACAATCCTTACTCGTTTTAGCATGTGACTTTATCTAAGGAAATGTGTCTTGAGACACAAAAGGAAGATAAAGGAGATGAAAGCAGTTCCTTATGCTTCGATAAATGAGGAAGCCTAATCTAAGGAATGCTATACATGAGTATGGATATCTGTTTTGCTAAATGCATCAACAGTGGGTATCAACGTAACCTGGAACAAGAATGATGAGCTGTGGTAAGACATATATGAAGTGCCTGAGAAGGACTGGAAATTATATGTAAGCTTACTGGACAGATTCACTGCTTCTTGTGGATTACGTAGATTCAGATTTTTGCAGTAAATCCACCTCAAGGTTATGTGTTTAATTTTAGGAAGTTGAGTCATAATGTGGAGGAGTGTTATATAGAAATGTATTTCAGACTTCGGACTCCATATGGAAAGATGATAAATTGGAGCCTATGAGGCAACCAATGTATCTGTATGACTCTAGAAACTTCATGATGGACTTTGATGTGATTCTAAGTTTGCCCAAGGTTATCACAATTTATATTGATGATATTGGTGCAGTTGCAAACTTGAAGGAATCACAAGTCCATAAGGCAATTAAACACATGGAGCGCAAGTACCACCTGTTACGAGAAATCGTATGATGAGGGGAAGGCTGTTGTTGCCTAGATTGCATCGGATGATGACCTAGTAAATCCATTTACAAGGACATTCAGGCGAGAGCTTTTAATGGTCGTGTAGTGGGAGTGGGAATCAGATGTATGGCAGAAGACATGACAGCATAGTCTTTTAGTATAAGTGGGAGATTGTTGGATTGTATACTAAAAGTCTAGCTTTTTGTATGAACAATATTATAACAATTAATTTGAAATGAGAATCATATGATCAAATGATTGCATCTTATAATTTATTTATATGTTCGATGCAATAGTCCACTTACTTTATATTGTAGATAATATGTTGTGCGACAACACGCGGAAGATCATATTATCGGTTTCCTTATAAAGTATAAACAGATGCTCACAACTGAGATAGACGGGGACTCTCTATCGGGATGGTTGTAGTGTGGTTTGGTATTAGCTTGTCTTGGCTATAGAATCACATTAGTGCACTTGTGTGTATTGAGCAGGACCGCTAGAGATCGTTCGACTTATACTGACTTATAGAAGAACTTGATCTCAGTTATTATGGAAGTTCATGCTCTTAATCCCTATACAATAACCTCGACACGTAGGGCAGTATGTATTTCTTTGATTCATCAATGGGTGAGATTTACATGTAATTAAATCAACAAACTCGATGAGTTGGGAAGTAGTGCTGTCTCTATGGTGTGCTGTTGATTGTAGAAGGAATCCGTGTCCGTCATAGGTTGATGATGTCCCCTTGAGGAGCTCATAAGGATTATCATGTAAACCCTGCAGGTGGAATTTATTCCGGCATGATAATGAGGTTGAGTGGTACTACTCTTGGATGAGATATTAATTAATTGAGTTGTCAGTAACTTAAATTAATTAATGGACATTGTATATCTTAAACATGGGGATACTAACGGGCTCATAATAAGAAGGAGCCCAAAACGTAATTTTGGGATTGGTACGGTAGTGCAGTAATAATATTTTAGTGGAATATATTATTATTATTGGACTTAAGTATAAGCTTTGGGCTAAGCTTGGATACTTAAGCCCAATGGAGGCCCAACCCAATTTCTCCTCCTGGTCCCTGCTGTAGCCCATGTATATAAGTCACCTCAGTTTGTTCTAAACCTAACTCTGCGCTTAACATACGAGAGAGAGAGTGAACAGCAGATTGAGTAGGTCTCGTAGATCGTCGCCCACACGACGTCGAGATCGGACTTGGGACATACAGCAGAAGACCGGAAGGTCGTTTGCTGCTGCAGTTCGTCATGTTCCAAAATTCATAAAAAATCGTACAGTACTCAGATTTTGATGTATTATATACTGATGGAAAGCCGTGAAGAGAGGATCGTCTGAGCGCAAAGACCACTCAATTCCGACATCAGAAGAGGAAGTTATGGCTATTCTCGTGGGACTGCGCAGTCTGCCAGCGAGAATTCAACCTCTACATCAACCCTTGGTGAAAGGTATTGCGTTTCATGTTTACTTGCTTCCGCTGCTTGTTAAAAATACATGGAACCCTAACGGGTCACGTTAACCAAACGATCGAGCGCCAACAACAACAACCTTCCCCTCATCATATGATTTCTCGTAACAGGTGGTACTCGCGCTCCATGTGTTTAATTGCCTTATGGACTTGTGATTTCTTCAAGTTTGCAACTGCACCAATATCATCAATGTAAATTGTGATTACCTTGGGCAAACTTAGAAACACTTCGAAGTCCATCATGAAGTCTCTAGAGTCATATAGATACTTTAGCTGCCTTATAGGCTCTAATTCATCATCTTTCCATGATGGAGTCCGGAGTCTGAAATATATTTCTATATAACACTCCTCCACATTATGACTCTACTTCCTAAGATTAAACACATAACATTTGAGGAGAATTTACTGCCGTCCAATCTGACTAAAAAATCTGAATCTACGTAATCCACAAGAAGCAGTGAATCTGTTTAGTAAATCCACATATAATTTCCAGTCCTTCTCAGGCACTTTATATATGTCTTACTACAGTTCATCATTCTTGTTCCGGGTTACGTTGATACCTTCTGTTCATGCGTTCAGCAACACAGATATCCAACTTCGTTCATAGCATTCTTTAGATTAAGCTTCCTTATTCGCCGAAGCATAAGGAACCGCTTTCATCTACTTTATCTTCTTCTTGTGTCTCAAAGACACATTCACTTAGATAAATTTACATACTAAACGAGTATGGACTGTATCATTTTATGAAACTTGAGATAAGCATAACATCCTTTCTTGTGATCCGTATTACCGTGATCAAAAGGATGTATTTTGCCTTTCTTAAGTCCTTCATCTTTACCGCTTTATTAACCGTACCCCATACGCCCGATAATACTCTTTCATTGTCTCCAATGAGCAAGATACTATCTACGTATAGTACAAGAAACACCATCACGTTTTCGTCACTCTTTACAACACACAAGACTCATCCGCTCATTGATTTAAATCCATACCACTGGATTATCTAATCAAAACAGATGCTTCACAATCTTAAAGCTTGCTTTAGTCCATCGCTGGACACTTTTAAGCTTACTATCAAAATGCTATTAGTACTTTGCAATGAATTACTCTGGTTGCTTCACATAGATGTTTTCCTCAAGACTTTCAATCAGGAAAGCTGTCTTGACATCTATTTGCTGTCCCTCATAATTTAATATGAGCATCAATAAATAAAAGAATCCGAATCAACATAAGCATAGCTACCAGCGAACATGTTTGCTCATAATCGAACCATTTCTTTCTGAGTACATATTTTCGCAACAAGCTTTTGCTTTCAAGATTTTCACCTATCCGTATGATCCTCTTTTATTTCCTATGACCACTTGCAATGGTTTTTACACCATTTTAGTGATCTTTCAAGCTCCAGACTTATTTAAGAATCCGTAGATTCTATTTCAACATTCATTGCAACTTATTAAGATTCCGCATTTTCATCTTGTAGTGCTACGTCATATCCGTGGGACAATACCATGTTTACTAGGGATCAAGTCTCACGACTCTCCCAAAACAAATATTAATGGGTTGTCATACAACCCTCCCACTACGACAAGGCACTACATGTAATTGTGTATCAGACGTGACACGCGTTGCAGTTTACCTTGTGGTATATCCTCTTGTACACTTGGTACTAATACTTAGTGTTTTCCTCTCACTTCCTTTAGAACAACTTATACATAAGTTTGTGATTTATTACATAGTCCTTTTCCAAAAATCTAGTTATTGAGTTAACAATTACCTTCGATCTTTTAGACTAAATAAATCACCCTCCATTTTTCTAGGATATCCCATATACAGACAAACGTTTCACGAATTACTGTATCTAGGGCATATCCATAAAATGAATTTAATTATTCCAAATAATTCATCATCTATCTAATCATGACCATAAGAGCCTTATACCTTCAACCCACCACACCATTCAGCTGGGGCATGCCCGGTGTAGTCAACTTGAGATTTAATCTCAACTTCTGATTATTAGTTCCTAACTATCCTAAGAGGTTTTCATCATTACGATTGAATCGCAATGTTATGATATATTTTCCATGACGCTTCACTGTACCAACCTTACAATTCTTGAATTAATCCAAGAACTTAGACATGCAGTGCATCAAATAAATATATCGGTATCCAGAATAATCTTTGAATATTCATAACCACCTCTCGCCTCGATATTGTTAGGTTCGCTTAAATCAGAATGAACTAATTCCAACATATATATCTTTGGCTCTACACCCCACAGCCTTTAAAAGGCAGTTAATCATTTTTACTTCCAAGCAAGACTCGCAAGTCCGATAGTTTCCACTTCAGATAAACCTTACGGTCTATCGGCTATCAACTTTTGAATCCTACTCAAGTAAAATGAACTAATCTTAGACGCCAAATGTATGTTTAGTTCATCTTTGAAGGTTCCTTTCTCTTACTTATATTAGAAGATGCATTATTAATAATTATTTATTGTATCTGTGGGATGTACATGATTCAAGAGTTTACATATTATCCACCAACGTACCTTAACGGATTATAGCCTCATTCCTCATTACTATGACCATGTCATTTAAATGAAATGAAGTATCCATCCGTTAATGCATAGAAACCGAAATCAAATTCTTTCTATGAAACATACGTAAAGACAATTTCTCATAAACAATCGTTTATTCTTATCATTAGATAAATAAACATCTCCCACTGCAATAGCCACTACATTTCTAGTTTTACCCATGTCATTAACAATCTTATCCTTACTTAGAGATAAACATTTAGTGATTCCAGTATCTACATACTTCGTATCAGTAGATGCCATCACTAATCATGTTCAAACCATTAGTAAATAAGATATTAAATTTGTTTATATTATGATGAAAATGGCTTTCCTTTGCCACATGTTTTGTTAGAAGTTTCCCACCATATACATCCTCTTGTAATTCAGGTGGAACTTACTCAAAACATCTAGGTAATTATGGAAAATAAATTGACTTAGGTTTTCCCTTCAACTTTTATTCCATATTTTTCCAATTCATTCATCAAATTCTATCATGACCTATCACCTTTTAAATTACTCAAGTATCCGAAGAGTTACATGAGACCATCATATTTCTATGAACCTCTCATCTCTTCACTAGAGACTTTAATAGGCATCATGAGACGTCCTATGTGAGAACACACTTGTATTTTCTTAAGCAGTAAAATTCAAAACCAAGATTCTTTTCTAATCAATTAATTAGGACGAGTAAATATAATGTCTTTTAGTTAACAATCAGTGAAATAAAATCATTCAAAATTCAGAGAATCACAAATAAATATTCCGATCAAATCTTCGAATTTTATCCTTTTATATTGATTCCCTCAAAACAATATAAAATAAAATTTACCGACATCTCAAGCACCGTGAGTCTGCAAGCCACGATAGTGTGGACGTTTACAAACCCGAACATTTACAAGAGAAAGTTTTACCCATTAATTTCATTTGTCAACCTCACTTTATGACAAAATAATTAATAGTCGGTTCCTCTTTAGCCATGCAAATAAAAGCATGACTCCGATGGGGAGGATACTTATTATTTACATCTAAGTGTACACCATTATTTGACCCCAAGTCCGCGGCCCAAGCTTGTGTGCCTTACAGATGGAGAAGTACACACGCGCTCGGATAACTTTCTACAGTCATCAATTACAAGTTTGTACCAGTGAACCGCATATAAACTCATCCGATAGGGAGGAAGGTCTAAGCCAACGCGCAAGTTCATATGCATCACATTACAAACGTAATTATTTAATGAAGTCTGTTCCAGCAATCCATGAATAAACTCATCCGATGGGGAGGAAGGCTCTAATGCCGACGCGCAAGTCTATTCACATCGCTAACAAACCAATAATGGAGGCTGCGGGAATTTATTACCAATCCCCTCTCCCACTTAGTTATTTAATTACCGAGGGTTTTTTTTAACATGCATATAATATTCAGAAATAAAATATACATTTTAGACATGCTTCTATTAACAGCAATTTAAATAAATAAATCACATAAAACATGTCTATCATATATAACAATTAATTGTCAAGTTAAAACAATTAAATCAGTTATATAACATTAATTAATTGCATAAAATGTTGGATCAATTAAATAGGCTCAGCTGACCCAAACATTATTAGCATAAAATGAGCAGCCCATTATTAAAATAATTAAGCCCATTTATCTTGCCAATTTCTGCATAAAGGTCTAGCCCAATATTTAACCTTGGCCCAACATCAATCCCACAATTAATTAAAACCAGCAATAATAAATGGCCCAGCAGCCCATTACCATTTAATTAAAATTTGGGCCTTATAATTAAACCTGCCAGCCCAATAGAATCCTCAATAAAATTGGCCCCAATAATTAAACTAGGCCCAACAAGCAATCCTTAAACAACAGCCCACTAGGGGCAGCCCAATTCCAACTGACGCCCTAATTGACAGCCGCCTTCACTCTCCAAGCCAGCTGCAGACACACCGCCAGCAAGCTGCTCTCGGTGGCCGGATATCGCCTGGCGTCGTCAAGACCCATCAGCGCCGCTGACTGGAGCAGAGAGAGACGCGCTCGAAAGTTTGGCGGCCGCGATCCGGACTGAGTCAGGCTCGCTCAGAATCTACAACAGGGTCGACCGGGACACCCAATGGCGTGCACACTGGAGAAATCGGCGCACTGTCCTAGCATAGACACCCGAACGACTACTCACCACCAGACACATCCCAACCGAGCCGTTGCTGATACTTGTTCCCCTGTCACTTGCGGCAGACAGTACGCATCACGATCTTGCGATTTCCGCACGCCGCCCAGCAACAATCTGGGGAACCCGATCAAAAACGGCGAAGGACTCGCCCCGGTTGACTGCTATGGTCTGACTGGAAGCCCTTCAGACCTGCCCCAGCAACCTGTGAATCGCTCGAATCTCACAGTTGAGTCGCCAGGAAACAGCAGTCTAGGTATGTTGCTGTCGTTCGCCGCCCTGCAGTTCACTCAAGTCGTACGCTTCTAGTGGTCCACGGTGGAATTTTGACAACACCGCTCATCCAGCGAGATTATTTTTCCGCCGTGCCGCCATGTGCCGTGTCCTGTCGCCGCCTGGTCCAGGCATCAACCCACGATCGAGACTCGATCTGTAGAAGCATCAGACTTGCCCTCACCAACGAAGCAGTTGCAAGAAGCATGGGGAACTCGATGCCTCCCGTCCTTTCTTCACATTTTCTCGCTGGTTGCAATCGCTCCCACCAGACCCCAACCGTGAGTCAACCACTACCCAGCAGTCACGCCTTTCTTTTAGCAACCGCATCCTCTCATCGTCGTTGCTCAGTGATGTAACAATCGTGTATTTTAGTGTGATTTACATGGTGTTTCTCTCGTGTCCAGCAAGATTAAGCAACACGATCACATAGGGCAGATTATCCATAAAGGGTTTCATGCTTACAATCATGTGATTATATCCCGATTAATCAAACAATCACATAAGCCCTTCATAGATGCTATAAAAAAGACAATCAACACACGTATGGCTTGAAAAACCATACTAACGTCTCACGTTTCACCACGAAACCAACGCTCTGATACCAATTGTTGGCAATTGGATCGTTTGGTCCAAACGTGATCCGTTTAGGTTAAACAGTTAAACAAATCAGCGGAAGCAATTGAACCGTTTACCGTACTTCAGGGTTGATGTAGAGTCTGAATCGTTGCAGAAGAACCACCTCTAGATCTTCTGCTGTATATCCCAAGTCGAATCCTGCTGTTGTGTGGGCAACAATCTGCAGGATTCTCCCAATCTGCTTCTTTCCTAACTCACGTCAAAAGAGGCGCAGTAACTTAGGTTTTCAGAAGCTGAGATGACTATAAATATTGGGCTACAGCAGGGACCAGGAGGAGAAATTGGGCTGGGCCTCAATTGAATTTAATTAACCAAGCTTAGCCCAAAGCTTTTAATTAAATCCAATAATAATAATATAGTCCACTAAAATATTATTACTGTACTACCCGTCCAATCCCAAATTATGTTCTGGGCTCCTTCTTATTATAAGCCCGATGGTCTCCCCATGTTTAAGATATACAATGTCCATTAATTAATTAAGTTACTGACAACTCAAATTAATTAATATCTCATCCGAGAGTAGTACCACTCAACCTTTTTATCATGCCGAAAATTAATCCACTTGCAAGATTTACATGATAAACCTTATGAGCTCCTCAAGGGGACATCATCAACCTATGACGGACATGGATTCCTTCTACAATCAACAGCACACCATAGATACAGCACTACTTCCCAACTCACCGAGTTTGTTGATTTAATACTTATAAATCTCACCCATTGATGAATCAAAGAAATACATACTGCCCTACGTGTCGAGGTTATTGTATAGGGATTAAGAGCACGAACTTCCATAATAACAGAGATCAAGTTTTTCTATAAGTCAGTATAAGTCGAACGATCTCAAGCGGTCCTGCTCAATACACACGAGTGCACTAATGTGATTCTATAGCCAAGACAAGCTAATACCGAGCCACACTACAACCATACCGATAGAGAGTCCCCGTCTATCTCAGTTGTGAGCATCTGTTTATACTTTATAAGGATACCGATAACATGATCTTCCGCGTGTTGTCGCACAACATATTATCTACAATATAAAGTAAATGGACTATTGCATCATGCATATAAAATAAATTATAAGATGCAATCATTTGATCAATGATTCTCATTTCAAATATTGTTATGACATTGTTCATACTAAAGCTAGACTTTTAGTATACAATCCAACACTACTGACGAGGATAACACTCCCGGATCATCTTCTGGACAGCGAGAGTGAGAGGGAGAGGATCTCGACGTCGTAGGATTGAGTGATTTGTGTTTCAACTATTATGTATTTTGCTATGAAGCATTATGGATTTATGGATTTTACCTTTATTATGAATATTTTCATGTTGACAAAATCATGCTTGAGTGTTATTTAATGATATGTTGTTTCACTTGTTGTTACCGTTATAAAATTGTATTTATCACTTATGTCTGAATTGTTTCCTTAGTTCTTATTTTCTTAGTTATGAATTGTTAATACGTATTTAAGAAAGATACACAAAATGAGATTTTATTTTCAATAGCAATTGTATAAGTTGGGAAGTCAAAATAGAAATGTCCTAATCTAGAGTTACAATATCTGCATTATTTCCTGTACGAGAGTATCATATTATATCATTATACATAATAAATTGTTGCTTGCTCACCTCCCATTCTTTTGCATAATCGGCATAATAGTCATACCACTTAGCCAAAGTGTGAGGCAGTGGGTGTCCAGGATGCAAAGTCACCTGCAATATAAATACATATACTTATCAACCTACAATCAACAACTACACATACTAAATAACAACAAAAAAATTAGAAATATCGTACCGCGATAAAATGATTATTGCTATCGAGCAATGCTATGCAAATGCACTTGGGTTTCGCTGGAATCGCTGTTCTTAGGGGTAAGAATGTAAAGCAACCTGCAATTGACAGTGTGACAAAAATAACATTGTATGCAAACGCAACCAAGTGACCCATCTCAGGCAATGCAAACCAAAAAGGTTTTTGAGCGAAGCCTTTCCCAAAACACTGTAATACTATTTTAATATCATCAACAGCACCATCTTGAATAAAAACATTTTTATATAGGACGTTATGCATCTGTAACTCGTTAAAGAGATCATGTCAAACCTTACACCATTCATCTTCTCCCAACCCCATGACATGAGCTACAGATCGAAAACCACAATGTCCATCCCCTAGCACATTGGTGGTCTATGAGACATACTTGCGAAAAAACTCTGGAATCTGAGCAATGAACTCATTTAAAAAAAATTTCGACCGTACTACATGTTCATATATATACCATATAGGAATTATCAATTTAAATAATATAAATCAATTGAGATAAATAAAAACTATTATTGCTACCTGTTTATTTTCTTTACGAACTGTGGTAAACATCGGCTTAGCACCACTTGGTTCACTAATGAATATTGGCTCCGTTGCCGGGGAACAACTATCCTTAATAGATTCAGCAACATATTTAAAAGCACTCTTGTCTCGTTTTGTGATGAATCGTCAAATGCACAATTAAACAACTTCCATTCCTCATCGTCATCAAATAGTTTCCTGCAGTTTGTGAAAACATTTTTTGAAATGTGCCACCTACACAAAATATGCATAGAGGAAGGAAATATTGTTTTAATGACATTCATCAATGCCAAATCTCAATCAGTGACAATCACAGTAGGAAACTTTGATTCCTCCATCAAGTCTTTCAATGTCATGCATACCCACAAATAGTCTTCCTCACGCTCTGAATCCATATAAGCGTAGGCAATAGAAAAAGTCCTACTTGTGGATGTCACTCCAACCATCTCCAATAATGGCAAGGCATATCTATTGGTCTTGTATGTACAGTCCATCAATAACACATTAGGAAAAACTTTCAACATCTCCACACTAGTAGGATGGGCAAAAAATAAATCTTTCACTCATCAGTATTGGGATATTTCCGGTCATAGGAAATATATCCATGATCCTTCAATTTTCATTTTAAGAACTGGAGTTGAGATAGACCATTTTGTTTTTTAACTCTATTCTTTTGCCGAACATTATATATGGTCTTGAGCATGGTCACACTTCTAGGATAATCATGAATTAATGCTGCCCAAATCTTGCCAGGATGAGTATTCGTCATTGATGCTTTAAGAACAAATTCTTCCTATTCGGGAGTTAATTGACCAGCAAACGCATGACCCTCCAAATATTTGGGAATTGTATGGTTATGTGTATCATTTATAACTTCCAACTTCCACCTCCCAGCTTTGTCTATTCGAATGCCTCATAGTGAAAACAGGCAACCACACTTCTTAGTTCCAGTTTTTCGAGATTTGCACTTGCCCTTTATATCTGTCTTATCATCAACCTTCAATTGATCTGCATTTTGAATCTTTTTTTCAATTTTCCTGTAGTTACCACCACGCTCGCACCACAGATTTACACGAGGTGTTCTTGAATTCTCATTTATGTCAGATCTCCTTATAATAATCACCATTTTATTTTTTAATCATGTGGCACGAACCCATCCAACTAACTCCTCTCTCGACTCAAAAACATCTCTGCTCATGAACAAATATCCATAATATGTAACTAGTTCGAGCTCATTCTTCACCTAAAAGTCAATGAATATGTACATAAAGTTATGAATATATATAACAACTTTAACAACATAATTGCTTGGATGATAACACAATAAAAAAATATAAAGAAAACAATATTCTAATTTGCCCACAAAATAAAGAAAAAAAAAGGGTGTTCGGTAAGTATAACCAAACATGATTAAATATGTTCGGTTATAGAAACCGAACAGATTACAATCATTAACCAACAGTTCGATCAGAAGAATCGAACAGAATAAAATGTTCGACCTCTGTAGTCGAATAAAAAATGTGTTCGAACTCTGTAATTGAACAAAACAAAACATTTGATTCCTGTGGTCGAACATGTTGTTGGCATTAGACGAGTTTATTCTATTCAAACCTAAACCCTCGTGCATTCTATTTGTCAATCTATCAAAACCAAAACCCTCGTGATACTATTTGTTTGTTACAGAAGAATATGATAATTTAATTCAACATATCACGATACAATCTACTATTCTACAAACTAAAACTTCTAAATTTTAAAATTAAAAACTGACCTCATCATTATTCTCCTCCCTTATTATTATTGCTTGTTACGGATCATGATTATTCTCCTCCTTTATTATTATTTCTTATTTTGGATGATCATCATTCTCCGTTTTTTGTTTGTTCCATGATGCTATACTACTCTGATACAGAAGGGTTTAGGTTGATCGTGTAGCATTTAGTTTGATCGTGTTTTAGCGATTATAACTTTTGGGGTTCACTTAGAAATCTTACTGGGTGCATTTAGAAATCTTAATGGGGTGCATTTAGAAATTTAATTATAATTAATCTTAGTTTATTATTTATAAAAGGGTATTTAAGTCTTTTTACATTATAATATTTTAATTTTATAAATAATTGGGGTTCAAATAGAAATTCCGGGGGTGCAAATAGCCGCCCCCTTAAAATACGCGGAAGTATTATCACATTGTAATTCTTTGAGATCAAAGGTTTGAAAATTGATTAAATTATTTAAAGGGCTTGTAATTTATTTAAATTATTTAAAAATTTTGAAAAAAAATTGATTAAAATATTATTTTAAATGTGTGTGTGTGTGTGTGTATATACTACTTTTGGTCCGATAATAATTTTTACATTCCTAAAAAGAAGTAATTATTTATAACACATTGCATAAATTTTATAGAAAAAGTAAGCAGTAATGTTATGGTAACGTAAAAGTATTATTATATTATTATGTGCATAAATTTCGAGATAAAAAAAGTGTGAAGTTATAGCATGTAGGAATGGAGATGACAACGGGTAAGGTATCTGCTTATTTTGGGATATTCATATCCGTTTAAATATTAATTACCCGTATTCGTACACGTCTCATTTTAAATTAATATTTTAATAAAAATTAGTATACTATTATTAATTAAATATAACATAAAATCTATTATTTAATTTTGTGGTACCTTAAGAGTGTTTATATTGTACTATATATTATTATGTGCATAAATTATGAAATAAACAAAACTAAAAAGTGCAAAATTATAGCATATAGGAATAAAGATAGCAGCCGACAGGGTACCCGCATTTTTTTGGGTACTTACACTCGTATCCGTTTATTAAATATCCGTATATGTACCCGCTCTGTTAAAAAAATTTATCATCATACCCGTACCCGTCTCATACCCATTTATCAAAATTCGCGGGTTACCCATACTTATTTAATATTTATTTATTTTATCCATATTTATATTTATTTATTATTTAAATTAATATTTTATTATTAATCAAATATTATATAAATTCTCTTTTAATATTGAATTAATTATATTTTAGACAAAGTTTAAAATTAAAATTAGTTTTTAACATAAGAAAATATTTTGGACAATGAAATTAATAATAAATAAAATATTACAATAATAAAGATAAAGATTGTATAAATGATGTTATGTATTCATGTTAAAAAAAATAACAAAAAATATTACTTTATAGTAAATTTTAATTAATAATTTAAATATATGAGTTCATATAATAAAAAATAATTTACTTTTAAAAAGAAATTTAAGAAATAATTTAGATATATAAAATGATAATAAATAAAAATATATAAAATAAATAAAATACTACAACAATAAAGATAAAAATTGTCCAAATGATATTATGTATTCATGTAAAATAAAATTACTTAGATATATAAATAATCAATTGATATATATATATATATATATATATATATATATATATATATATATATATATATATATATATATATATATATATATATATATATATATTATGGGAGACCAAGAAAATGAATGGATGAGATAAAATAAAAAACAAAATAATTTTTTAAATTAATATTTTATTAAAAATATTTTATTATTAATTAAATATATATAAATTCTCTTTTAATATTGAATTAATTATATTTTAGACAAAGTTTAAAATTAAAATAAGTTTTTAACATAAGAAAATATTTTGGAAAATGAAATTAATATTATACAAAATAAATAAAATAATACAACAATAAAGATAAAGATTGTATAAATGATGTTATGTATTCACATTAAAAACAAAACAAAAAATATTACTTTTGACAATAAATTTCAATTAATAATTCAAATATATGAGTTCATATAATAAAAAATAATTTACCTTTAATAAAAAATTTAAAAAATAATTTAGATATATAAAAAGACAATAAAATAAAAAATACTCCCTCCGTCCCATTTTCATCTTCATATTTACTATACACACGCAAATTAAGAAAAGGTGTTTTTTGAGTAACTTTTGGGGTAGTTTGGTATTTTTAGGTAATAAATAAATAATAAAGTATGTTATGTGTGTTAAAAAGGTGATGGCAATTTTGAAATTAAAGTATGTTAGAGGGATATTAGTTATGTATCTTTTCCTTTTATGGAAGTGTGAAGTTGAAATTGGGACGGACCAAAACGGAAAGTGTGAAGTTGAAGTTGGGACGGAGGGAGTATAAATAAAAGATAAAAATTGTACAAATGATATTATGAATTAATGTAAATAAAATAAATTAGTTAGATATATAAATTATATATCTTATATATACTAATTACGAATACGCTGCTATAAATAACTTTTTAAAAGTATGAGGTGTCCCGACGTGGTTAATTGTCGTATTTTTTATTTTAATTTCATATATATAATCTTTTTACTTTTATTTATTTATTATTATTATATTATTCATGTATATCTATAAATTAAATATCACGTTTATTTTTTTATTGGTTAGAAATAGATAATTAAACCAATCAATAAAAATATATCCAACTTATTATTATTATTCATTTATATCTTCAAATTAAACACCAACTTTAATCATATTTTTTGATTAGTTATGAATACATGTTTTTATTTGTTTTTTTAATATCACATATAATCTTTCTATTTTTTTATTTTTATTATATTACTAATGTATATCCTTATATTTAGAATTAAAATGTAAACCTTACAATGATAAATAAATCAATTAAAAAATATATCTTCAAAATTTTTGAGTATATCCTTATTATTAAATTAAAATATGCATTTAATATTGAATTATCTAATTAATTCTCTTATAAAATATAATGCATCCGCATATTATGCGGAAATATGTACTCGTATATATATATATATATATATATATATATATATATATATATATATATATATATATATATATTATGGGAGGCCAATAAAATGAATGGATGAGATAAAATAAAAAATAAAATAAAAATATATAAAATAAATAATATATTACAACAATGAAGATAAAGATTGTCCAAATAATATTATGAATTCACGTAAAAAAATACTTAAACATATACTCATATATCATGGGAGGCCAAGAAAATGAGTGGATAAGATAAAAATAAATAAATAAATGGATGAGATGTTGTTAAAGATTGATAATTACAATCAAGGGATTAGATGTTACCATAACTAATGAAGGGCCAGGATTTAATATTACAGCTAAATTAGGTAGATTAAAATGGTAGGAAAAATTTTGATCTAATTTTGACTTTTAAAGTGTGTTTTATTATATAAATAAATAATAAATAATATATAATATAAAGAGATAAAGAAGATAAAGATTAATAAAGAGCCAAAATTTACTATTACCAAGCTAAATTAGGTAGGTTAAAATGAGAGGGAAAATTTTAGTCTAATTTTGACTTTTAAAATGTGTTTTATTATATATAAAGATTTAAGGTATGCTGGTGGAGAGACTAATTTACTGGAAAATTTTGACATGGATTTTCTATCTTACACTCACATTAGGAAGAAGTATATCAACCATTTTGATTATTCCTCTAAAACAAAAATTTATGTGCTCAAGCTAGGAAAAAAATTAGATGATGGCTTGCCTTTAGTTGAAGATGACGAGGGCATTAAGACTTTGACAAAATACTTGATAAAATCAAAGAAAAAGCTTTTGATGCATATATATGCACATGATGTTGATGATCTTCCTTATTTTAACATAAATGAGCTTCTAAATGATGATGATGATATTGAAGTTCAACGTAGTCAAATTGGGACCCAATGCAGTTATGTCGAACTTCCAAAACAAGTTGAAAATAGAAAAGTGTTGTCTCATACTCTAATTTCTCGGGATGGGTTGGAAACTTGTTTGCAGAGGGTTTGACTCTACCTCATTTTAGTCAGTTGTTAAATGAAGATACTAGTAAGTTTCAAGAGAATTGATGCAGAAATATTACTGATAATTTGTATGATGGAATTGTTAGTGAGCATGTGTCAATTGACATAAATGTAGAAAAGGATACATAGGATGTTATTGGTCAAAAAATTGTTTCAATTGAAGGTGGTAAGATTTCTGTTGATATACTTGAAGATGGGGCAAATATTTATGATAGTGCTCTCCATTTAACTGACGTTATTTGTGATGTTAGTGATAAGAATTATGAAGGTTTAGATGAGAAAATAAATGATGAAATCAAAATTTTGAGGATGATGAGTTGAAAACTGATACGTCCATCAGTGCTAAGTCATTGGAAACTAATAATTCACATTTCATGCTTGGAATGACATTTAGCAATGCAAATGAAGTTAGAGATGCAATTACTAGATATAGCATACAACATGGCTATGATTTGAAGTTGAAACCTAACGAACCCTATAGGCTTAGAGCTAAATGCAAAGGAGATGGTTGTTCGTTTGAGTTATTCATCTTAAAAGAAGGTAAAAATGGAGGTTTGATGGTAAAAAAGTTACTCCCTGATCATAATTGTTATCAGGTGTTCAAAAATTCCTTAGCTACTGCTAAATTTCTTGCAAAAGAGTTCAAGCATAAACTGTATAAAAATCCAAGTATGAAAGTGAAAGAGTTGATAGATGAAGTTGAAACAGGAATAAAGTTCAATGTCTCACATATTAAGTGCAAAAGGGAAAAACTTATCTATTTGAATTTAGTCAATTAGCTGCTTATGTTGATGATGTGAAAAGAATGAACCCAGGTACTACCGCTGAAATTGATTTGTGTAAAGAGGGACTGCATCAGGGTAAAAGAATTTTTAGAAAGATGTTCATTTGTTTTGATGCTCTTAAAAGGGGATGGAAAGCGGGCTGCAGGCATTTTATTTGTGTGGATGGTTATTTTCTTAAAGGTATTGTCAAGGGTCAAGTGCTTGTGGCTGTGGGAATAGATGCACAAGATCAACTATATCTCATTACTTGGGCGGTGACGGACAAAGAAAACAAAGTTAATTGGAAGTGGTTCCTTCAATGGCTTGCAAAGGAACTTGATTTGGAATCTGGGGCCAAATTGACCCTCATTTCAGATATGCAAAAGGTGAGGAATGCATTTATTTTCTTAAGCTATGCCTTTAATTAATTATAACTTTTTTCCTCTTTTGGCATTGATATTTCATAGGGGCTTCTAGCAGCAGTTCAAGAAGTTTTACCAGAGGTTGAACATAGATGGTGTGCAAGACACATTGAAGCCAATTGGGCTAAGAAATGGCATAGTGAAGAGTTAAAGAAAAGGTTTTTGATATGCGCTTGGAGCACTTATAAAGAGAAATTTGAGGATAATCGTATCCATCATCAACATGGAGTAGAGCTTTCATTAGTAGTAAGTGTAAGTCAAATAGAGTGGATAACAACATGTGTGAGAATTTTAATGCAAGCATACTTGAGGCAAGACATAAACCAATAATCAGCATGTTAGAAGAGATTCAAAAAGAAGCAATGGTTAGACTTGCAACAAAAAAGATGATGGTTGAAAAATGGAAAACTCAATGGAGTCCTGCAAGTATGGATTTTTTTTCATGATAACAAACACACAAGCATTTGGTGATGATACTCATACTGTGTATATTAACAAGCAATTATATACATGTAGAGTATGAGATATCACTGGAATCCCTTGTCCACATGCGATTAGAGCACTTGAACATGCCAATTCTCAAATTTCGCATTGGTGCCACAAATCATCTTACTCTGGCATCTATCAATTTGCTATCACTACAAGAAACTGTTGAATTACAGACGGATTTATTCCATCGGTAATTACCAATAGATTACCGATATTTTTCGATTTTAGTATGAATAATTTTTAAAAAACCATCATAAGAAATTTACAACGGATTATTTTTCGTCGATAAATCCATCATGATTTTAAAGGGATTAAATCTCGAAAAATTATCAACGACTATTTTCTGTCGGTAAATATTATAATTTTTTTAAGTTACCGATGGATTTAATCCATCGGTAAAGTGAAGACTTAATTTTTTTAAACTCACCGATGGATTTTATCCGTCGATAAAAAAATACTCCCTCCGTCCCAATGATTGCACACTTTCCACATTTATCCATCCCAAAATAGATTGCACCTTCCAAAAATAGCAAAAACAAATTACCAATTTATCCTCCACTTTTTAAACATTTATAAAAATGCCACTCTGATTAACAACATAAACCCAATTCTTTAAGTAATGGGTTTGAGCTCAATTAACTTAACCCAAACCCAATTATAATCCTAAACCCAACTCAAACCCAATTATAACTCTAAACCCAACCCAATTATAAACCTAAACCATACTATTACACCTTATAACTGCATTGCTCTCTCTCTCTCTCTCGTTCTTCTCTAATGAAACCCTAGCCTCTCATTCTTCTTCTCACCATGAAACCCTAGCCTCCAATCTGTTCGTCTCTTTCTTCTTCTCACCATGAAACTCTAGCCTCTCTCCTGTCTGTTTGTTTGTTTCTTTCCTCTTCTTGCCTCCAATCTGGTGTGTCGATGAAAGCCGCTGTTAGAACCCATCCGGATGAGGGCTGGAATCATCCAGATTAGTGTTTCGCACCGCATACACAGCTAGACGTTCATTTCCTCTGAGCCCGAACCCTAGCCACCTCTTTAATTTATGGGATCTTCCTTCTGACGGCGAGGTGTTTGAGATCTCTGCCGGATCTGAGTCGGAGTTGCACGGATCTGAGATCCCGAGTGTGGATCCGGTCTGTCTGTGGCCCGAATCAGCCGATGATAGTATGGGGCTATCCGGATGGAGCGTCGGAGGAAGCCAGTACATAGTGGTACCGGAGATGGAGTAATCTGAACCTGTGGAGTCTTCCGAGGTGGTAAAGGACTCCGACTTGGAGGAAGAGACCGCCGGACCCCCCCGCCGACCCTGTGTTTTCCAGCGAAATCGAAGGCACTCCGCCGCCTCCCTTCCGGCCATAAGGTCTAGCCTGTTGGATAAAGAGGATAAGGGGACTGATGAGAAATTCACATACAGATGGCTGTGTATGTTGATTCCTGCGTGGGGGTACATTTCTATCCTTTAAGAACTACCTTTAATTGCTTTTCCATTTAGTGTGTAGACCCTGTGAGGCATTACATGCTTTAATTGGTTATCCATGCTATGTATTGGCCCTATGAGGCATATTATTGGTCACACATGTTTTATGTTGGCCCTGTGAGGCCTCTAATTGATTTTCCATGCTATTTGTTGGCCCTATGAGGCCTCTAATTGATTATCCATGCTATTTGTTAGCCCTGCGAGACATTTTATTGATCATGCATGCTATGTGTTGGCCCTGTAAGGCCTGTAAGTACTTATTCCATGCTTTAATTGGTTATCCATGCTATGTATTGGCCCTGTGAGGCATATTATTGGTCACACATGCTTTATGTTGGCCCTGTGAGGCTTCTAATTGATTATCCATGCAATTTGTTGGCCCTGTGAGGCATATTATTGGTCACACATGCTTTATGTTGGCCCTGTGGGGCCTCTAATTGATTATCCATGCAATTTGTTGGCCCTGTGAGGCATATTATTGATCATTCATGCTATGTGTTGGCCCTGTGAGGCCTGTAAGTGCTTATTCCATGATGTCTTTGTCCTGTGAGGCATATTATTGGTCACACATGCTTTATGTTGGCCCTGTGAGGCCTCTAATTGATTACCCATGCTATTCTCAGGTGATCTTTTTAGGCTGACCCAATGAGGATATTATTCCGAGGGTTAATTTTCCCATGTCCCTATTGTTTAAGTATCACCATTAGGTTTCTTAACCTAATTAGGAGACCTGTACCCAATGAGGATATTATTCCGAGGGTTAATCTTTCCACATTAGTCCCTTTAAGTGGTATCTCTAGTCCCTCATGATGAAGTTCAATGTCACCATTAGGGTTTATCGACCTATTTAGGAGGCCCAAATATCTTTGGATATTTTGTTGGCAACCAATAGACATTATAAACCTTTTTAGGAGACCAAGCTCGATGATGAAATTACATTCTGAGAGCACAACGAATATTCCCTCTAATGTCATTTAAATATGATCTTGTTACAGCCTAAACAACACTCACACAACAAAATGTAATACATGATCCATTATTTCTACTGTAAACAACTTAAACTATCAGTCTAAGACACCTTATACCCATAATCCTTTCTCATACACTGTTCTTAGTAGCCATAAACCAAAATGAGATCACCATTGCCTAATAATCAAATGGCTAATGCTTCCACTAGCTCTGAAATGTCATACACCATCTGGTATAGAGCCTGTTCTTCAACCAACTTGTCTATGCAGCCTTTAACCAAATCAAGATCAATCTCAAGATTGATAGGCAAAGTTCCTTCCCTAATCATCTTTGCCTTCCCCATATGGGGTATGTTGTAGTTGTTCCCCCCCTAGACCTTCATTATCTCAATTAGGCAGGATTGTAGGCTAAGAAACACATTTTTGAGTGTAGCAGCTGTTAGATTTTCAAAGGACTGGTTCATATTGTTGATCATCTCATCAACATTATAGCTTCCACTCTTCACTTGTAGTGACTGTAGGGCCCTGAACCAACCAAGGTCATTCACATTTAGATCTAGAGAGCATGGAGGTTGATTAACGAGTCTGATGTTGAAACCATCGAATCTTGCAGCTGTTCCAAACTCCAAATCAGTGTCATTGATATGAGGTGATACGTTATCCTGCTGGATAATGATCTCCTTAATCATATTCTGTGGCCATTTAGCTTTTATAGCTGGAATGACCTGTCACCATGTGTATAGATGCATATAAAGGTATCTTAGGAGGCCTCATTGTCTAAAAATTAACCCTAGACTGATCTTAAAGCTGAAATAAGAGTAGATGGTTATACCTGATTGATTATTAATGCTCTGATAACATCTTTGTTCACTGAATCAAATGGTTTAGTAACCATTGTCCCCCGAGCCCTATTCTTAGAGTTCCTCTTTGCTGTCTCCATCCTTGAGAAAGGAAATAAGCCTATTTTACCATCAAACAACACTTCCCCATCACTTCCAATTATTGGCATAGAAACAACACACATGAACATTATCTTAGTGATGAACTTCTTTGACTTGCATGCCCTATGTGGTTCTTCCTTCCCTGGAATCATGTAATACCTCTCATTGTCCCTTGCCATATAGAACTATTTTTCATCAATTTGAACAACTTGATACATACCATCAAACATTAGCTTGTTAACAGCCCTATCAAGATGAATTTGATGCAAACAATAGTTGAGCCTTTGTAGCTTGTTTTTTTTGGAGTTAGGCCAGACTTTATAACATTTATGTGAGCTCTTATTTTTCCATCTTTTATCCATCTTCCAACTGATGATTTACTGACTTTCAACTTCACTGTCAGTCCTCTAATTGTACCCCTACTTTGAAAAGCTATCTTTTTCACTTCATCTGGATCTAGTTGAACTCTCTTTGTCTTGGCCACCCCCCTTTTGCTTGGAAATTAAATTGACTGGCAGCCCTTGTTGAATTTGATTCCTAGCCTCTTTCCAAATATTTTGGATTGTTCTTTTAGAACATCCAAAGATCTGCACTGCCTCTAACACCTTCCTATGGACAACTTTTCCATCATGGTTGTTTACCAGTAGATACTGCCCAATATGATTTTTCTTTTCAAGAGAGAGGTGTTGTTTTAGGCCATCCATTAAATGTTGAGTGAGTGCATTAATGTGTGCTAACAACCCCCTATTTATGGTGATGACATTGGAGGGAAAATTTCAAAAATTTGGCCTATCTTAGTTGGAACAGATTAGAGGGAAAAAAATGGAGAAAAATTTTAAGTTTGGTGGGAAATGACAATTAAAACTACAAATGGTGGGAAAAACTTACCCCACAAATTATTTGGGAGGAAAACAAATCCCAATGATGATGTTACAATCTGAGGGTTTTTCAATTTTATATTCATGCACATCATACATACAATATCTCACTTCTATTGTTGTTTCATTCTTTGTAATTTTCAGAAGTGTATGTCCACCCTCCTCAAGAAAGCCACCTCAGTAAAAAAAAAAAATTGTTCTAGAAGATCATATATTTTGATGAACAGTGTTGCTGTAATTTCAGACATTACTCCATGTAATATTTGAAATTTGTACTAGATGAATTGTAATAGGGCTTAATTTAAATTTCTGTAATTTGTAATGTTGTAATAGTGCTGCTGTACAACCCACTTTTTTTTACTGTAGATTTTTTTTAAAATTTTATAATTTTCTTTAATTATTTTATTATTTTCAGTGGATTATAATTTGAATTAACTTTAATGATAAAGTTAATCTTAAACATAAACCAAAATACATGGACAATTTTACCTCTCAAAATTGAGTTGAAAAGTCAATAAAGTAACATTTCTTAAAACTCCGTATTTAAAGTAATAGTGCAATCAATTTTGAGACGGATAAAGTATATATTTATAAATGTACCGATGAATTTAATCCGTCAGTAATTATAAAATTATATTTTAAAAAATAACTATTCATTTACCGAGGTAATGAATTTTTTTTAAGTTTTAGGGCAGCCCTGGAAAACGAATCCACCTATCTGCCTTCGATCCACCAGCCCTAAAACGAATCCACCCATCTGCCAATCCGATGAGCCGCTGCACCATTGCCGGAAAAGAACGCCGCAACAGATCCGCAGCCAGAAACGCTGCCGACGTCCGTCGATCTTCTTGCCTAGTTTGCGAACAGCCGTCTTCGTGCGCAGATCTGTTCCGTATCCACCATCACCTAGGTCTCTAGAAGGATTAAAATTATCAGTAGCTTCTTCAAGTTCAGCGTAATCAAATACTTGTACCCCAAAGTATGTGATTCCCCTACCAAGATCAGAATTCGAAGATGGATAGGAAGGGATACTTTTAGTAAAATTAGTTGAGGGGTTTGATAAAAGAGGCATGTTCCTCCGCTTGACGCTGCTGCCTTAGGAAAGAATCGCCCTTCGCCATGTTGTTTTTTACCACCAAAAAATTGCGGCCACAGCACCGTCGACCACCTCCCAAACACTGCTGTCGTCTCACCAAGCGCCAGGTATATGCATTTTCTTTGCTTTCTAGAGAAAAACTACTTTATTTATTAACTAGTTTTGTGATTTCAATCTGTTCAATTTAATTCATCGTTGTGTGTAATGCCATTTTCATTATTTCACACCCATATTTATCGCACATATTGTTACTTGGAAGGTTTTATTTGTCTAATTGATATTTGAGATAGAAAATTAGACATTGTATGTTGTTCACAAGTAATCTTGAGACAATTCAATGGCATTCTCTGTGTATTATATGATTTGCATTTGACCGGAAATTTAATTTTTCGTAGAAGGTCATGTGATATTCTTAGAATTCTAAAGTTTTTACAAGGGATACTGTAAGGAGTGGTAGTAAGCTATCTTAGATCCATCCATCTACACAATAATTATCATTCTCATTACCTAATTTCTTTTTATTATTATTATTATGATCGAGTATGTTAGAATGTATATATTTGTGTGAATTGATGAGCAGATTACTTTCATATGTAAAACATGTGTTGAGTTTTAGTTGTTTTAGTAATCTATTCTGCAAGATATTGCTTCCTTGTTTTCCTTCCATTTTGATCATTTACACTGATTAATTTGATTTTGTAATTGACTAATTTTATTAATTTAATCACTAATATGTTAAGACAGAAAATAACATCACATTCTGGAAGCTAATTAATGAGGTAAAACCTTTACCAACGCATGGGTGGTGGGAGATTATATACTGCGATTTTGAAAATTTTGATGTCATCAAAATTTTACTTTTAATTAAAATTAAATTAATACACTTCATGGAATAAGTCAAATGCTAAACAAAATAATAGAGGTATTACATTAGTGTACATAATGCGTTCAACTCCTCTCTGCAGTTGGACAGATGTACTCATAAACGTTTTCAATGGTTCTTTCCAGTGTCTATCCTTATTTTTCTTCTGCTGTACTTTTTGGTATGGACTTCATCATAAATGGAGACCATGCTTGTAAGTCTCCAAAACAGGGCTACTTAACAGGATTTAAGAACGTTCCGAGATATGTCATTAATGATTATTTTGATTAGGAGTAGTCACATTTAAGCTTTTTTATTTAAGCACTTTCTTTGAAGCATTTCCTTGATTGTACGTTTTGTTTCAGAGTATTGTGAACCATGTCCAACAAATGGAGTGTGTTATGATGGCAATTTGTATTGTGGTCATGACTATAGAAAGCATGGAAAGCTATGTGTTGAAGATGGGGATATTAATAAAACAGCTAAAAAACTTGTATATGGTATTATGATATCTGCCATCTCTTTTTTTTGTTTTATAAATAGACACAAATGTACTCATTTTTTGATCTACTGAAATCTAATACTCTTTATTGCCGATGATATTGCAGTCAAAATGGGTAGAAGTTCGTCTATGTGAATCATGTGCTCAACTCTTCTACAGTGGAAGTGGAAAATGTTGGGTTTGTGACGCTTAAGGTTCATATTTTCATTTTATTTCAGAATTTATGTCTGCAAGGGAAAAAATAATAATAACTGATATCATAGAGCTGTATGAATTATAGTTAATTTAATTCATATCTTCTAGATTTCGGAGAATGAGCTGTTGAATAATTTGGATGAATACAAACTGAATGATAACAGCAACTTGGATGAGACCATTTTCATGACTGCAAAACTTAGGGCCATGGTTGCCATCCGTAATGGAATGGATACAAGAAGAGATAGTCAAGGGTAAACTACAATAAGTTTTTAATTAGTGAAATATGGCAATGTTTTTTTCAAAATTGATGTTACTTAAGATTTCTAGTTTAATTTTATGATATGTTGCTTTAAGTATTGAAGAAATCAAGTGCCCAGAGTTGCTCGTAAACAATTATAAACCACTGAACTGTGTCATCAGAAAGTGGATTATCGAGCATGCTTTACTTGTGGTGCCAGCTTGTGCATTGGTATTTCACTATGCATTGGATTTATACAAGATTATTTTACAGTATATACTATCTACATTTTAAAGCTTGTTTAGTACGTTGTTTCAGTTTATTGGATGCATGCTGATAGCATCTAGGGCCTATAACAGACATTAGGTTGTCTATCAGAGCTGAGCAGCTTTATCATGAGGTATTATACTTCATTGCTTCATTGGATGTGAATTTTAGTTGAATTTTGTGAATCCAATTCTTATTTTTATTGACATCAGGTCCACTGATCGATTACCAAGAAGGTGTGACAACTCTGTTCTTGCATTATTGTACTAGTAATCTTTTGTTCGCATGTTCTGGAATCTTTTTTAGCCTCTAATAACTAAGTCATATCACTTCTTTAGTGTAGTTGGGTCTCTTGGTATATTAGTACATTGCATAATGGAGGTAGTATAAGTTTTATTTTTGAAAATGAACTTAGGATGCAGAAGACAGATTTTAAGAGGCATATGGTACGTGACATCTATTATATTTAATTGGGTTAAAAGAATCTGCATTTGAATTCAGAAAGATCAAGAATTACCCTTGGAGTTAAATCTAAATCACGTTCTTATTTTGAAGTTTGGCCTAAATTTTTTGTCTGTGGTGTTTGTTATTTCGAATAGCTGTTATTTACTCTTAATACTTCATGCAACACTGTACAAGTTAGTCTATGTCATATGATAAACATAATATCTTTCTGTCACAATAGTTAAGATTAATTTAAGAATCTAGATTGTATCCTTTGATTATATTCCAATAAATCAGGATCTGAAGATAGTTTGAGGAAATATTGGTGTCCAGGGCCCAAGGTCAGTTTCCGTTTAAATGCATGATGAAGTTATTCATGTTACAGTTTTTTGTAATTGATATGGGTGACATATATTTCTCTAGGTAATGGATGATGTAGTTATTCTATTAATTGAAAATGGGTTTTTAATTTTTCATAGTTTTTTGCATCATAATGTGAAAATATGATAAATTCTTTTAAGTTTAATCTGTCTGAGCCTTCTCACTGGCTATTTGGCTTTGATATACACCAAAATGTGATATTGATTTGAGCTTATAATTTGTTAGGTCTGTGATATACTTGAAGAAAAACCTTTGTTGTCTAAGAGTGTAGGTGGTGAAGGTGAACCCTGGGTGGTTGCATCCTGGTTGAGAGATCATCTTCTCTCCCCCAAGGAAAGAAAAGATTCAATTCTTTGGAAAAAGGTACATCTCATAAACTGTGGCCACTTTTGATGACGATGCTCCTGAACTGAGTCAAATGCCTGATGCTCCTGAAATTAATATGGGAGATATCTTTCGTCAAACTGTTGCACCAAAAAAAGGTTGCATCTTTGGCATTAGAAATTTGGGAGAAGGAAGTTTAAGCAGCCAATCCAGTGTTACTCAAGGCGCCTGTTCGAAATCAGAGTTCAATAAACAGTTAGATGAAAAGATCTTGGAGGTGCGTACTGAGATGCAAGCAGAAATTTAAGCGCTTCAAGCCTAAGTGCAACAACTTATGGAAATGATGCGAGGTGGAGGTACGATGGCTTCTCCTTATGGTGGTGGATCTACATCTGGTGTCGGTCATAATGATGTTTGTCGGTCATAATAATGTTGATGTTGATATTGATGCTGATTACGATATTGATGTTGATGACGATGCTGATTTGGGAGACTTGTGATCATGTTTATCGTATTTAGATTTTTTGAGTCAAGGATTGAGTAGAATTTGATATTTTGTATTAAATTTGGATAATCTATTTCAAATTGTGGAAATTTTAGAATTTAAATCTTATATTGGGTTGTGTTTTGAAGATTAATTTAATTAGAATTTTATATTATTTAACAGGTATTAATATTAATTTTAAAATATAAATTCAAATATATAAATAAATTTGCGATGGAAAATTTTATCGGTAACTGAAATATGCAATTTGAAGAACTATTACTGACAGAATATTCCGTTAGTAAATTTGTGACGAATTATTTTCGTCGGTAATTACTGACGAATTCGCCGACGGATTACCGTCAGTAAACTAACTTTCGTATGATTTTGCCATTTGCGATGAAAATTTTTGTCGGTAATTTGCGACGGAAACCTCCGTCGTTAATTTACAACATCCGATGAATTTACTTTGCATGACTACCAACGAAAAATTCTATTTACCGACGTCCATAATCCGTCGGTAATTACTGATGTATTTAAATTTCCGTCGGTAATGAATTACCGACCATGATTTTAGCGACAGATCATTTCCATCAGTAATTCGTCGGTAACCTCATTACTGACGGATTTTCCAAGTATTACCGATGAAAATTTTCATCGGTAATTTTGACAGTTTCTTGTAGTGTATGGAACCTATGCCGGGTAAGAAGTTCATGAGTTGTGATTTGTTTGAGCCTATTGAACCCCCATCTATTACAAAAATGCCATGCAGACCTAAGAAAAAAAGGAATAGAAGTCATGGTGAGAAACCACGAATGGGAAAAATAAGTAAAAGAGGTATGATTGTTACATATTCCAAGTGTCTCATAGAAGGGCATAATCAAGCTACTTGTAAAACTTCCAACTTCTGAAGTATTCTCTTAATATTTGTGATTTTTGATCATGTGAGTTTATATTTACACTTCTAATATTATTTTATTTTTTATTTCTAAAATTTTCATATTCAATCGGAACCTGTTAGATCACTGCAATCAAAATCATTTCAAATTATTGAAGATGGTTTGGTTTCTATAATTCTTTGCAATAATTTTGGTGAAGCCCATGACTATTTAATTTAATTAAAGCTCTAAATTTATTGTTTTCATCTATCTTTATACGTTGGCTTTTATTTCAGCTGCAAGAATATCAACCTCTAAAGGTAAGAAAAAACTTATTGGATCAGTAAGATCAGTTTCAACTCCCACAATGATTACAATTCCAATTTCTACATCTAAAGACAAAGGAAAAGTTCCTTCTTGTTTGAGTGCTAAGTCATTGGGAGGTATATGTAATAGAAGACCAATGGGAGGACAAACTAGTTTTGGGATATATTTTGACGAAGACAATGGCAATATCATAGAAAATGTGATTATACAATTTACATTTGCTGATTATTTGTAATTGTTCCACTATTTCGTGGTTATTGATTATAATGACTAATATGGATTCTAACAGCCTGGGATGCAAAATGAAAGGTTTGTGTCTCAAGTTGATCATATGACTAATCAACCAGTTTGCACAAATTTTGACCCTGAAATTAGATTTCCAATTCCAAATGAGAGAGAAATTTGGCATTCAAATTTATGTTCTAAAACACCTAATAGCACGGGCTCAAGAAAGATTGGATATGTTGGAGATGGATATAATGTGCAGTTTTCTGCTAATCTCCCATTCAAAGCACCAGGTTTAAAGTGGCATGGCGAACCATGCACAACATCTAGACAACTTCAAGAGTGGAGGCAACAAGTGATTAACAAAGTTAGCCTACCACAAAAAAGATAAGAAGTGATGAAGTAGTGGTTTGACTAGTTTTTTTTTTTTTTGCTAACAATCTTGTTAAATCAAGTAAATGTTTCTGCAGAAACTTCTTAGAATGCTTGAGTTTCATTATTTTGAAGATTTAATATTGTCTTGCAAAATGATATGTTTTGGGAAACTTGAGCAGCTTTTGATTTCTTTTGTATGTAATGAATGATATTTTGCATCTATTTAGTGTAATGATACAAGTAGAATCATGAATGGAGGATGATGTTGCCTTCTTGATGAATTTGCTGTTGCTTCTTTTTTTTTGTGTTTCGGGCTACTGTTGTTTTTTTTATGATTTGGTTGCTGTAAGGGGTAGAATTTTGATGAGAAGCTTCTACTGATTTTCTGCTTAAAATTTACTATGTGTATCAGTCATGTGTTGCTGCAATATTATGATTGCTGCTGGTAGTTTTTCTTATCCTTGATGTGGTTTCTTATGACTTATCATGGTTCACTATCCCCTGTACTAATTATATGTTTGAGAGTGAGAAGTATTATTGATGTACTAATTCAATATCTCATGATTTTCTAAGCTTGGGAGATGAGAACTTTGATTCTCTTTTATGTACTAATTATTAGAAGTGGAATTCATGTTGGTAGTGAAACTCTCTTTTAATTTTGTGTGGATATAAGGGACTGTTATTTGCATGTTTTCTATGTTTCTTTCTTTCTTAAACCTCCTCATCTACTTAAGGATAGAAGCATCAATCTCACCAAGATTACTGGATAAAAAAACTGAAATAACTAGAAGTGATAGACTATCTTCTGCAGGTTCATCCATGAGTATGATATAATAATGTTAAATTACATTTAGTATACAAAACACTGCCACAACACAATATTTTTGGGTTACACCATGTCTTAAATTATCACCCATTGCCCACAAACAAAAAAATAACAGAAAAGAGTCTTGACACCATCTCTTGCAATTTTACTCTGCTGCTTCCTTAGTTAAATAGTGGCGGTGATGGGAGTAGGGTGCATTGGTGGATAAACAAGTTAATGATTCAATAATTTTGAGAGGAAGAGAGAGAAGCCCGAATACGTCGAACGACACCATCCCAGAATCGTAATACACTCATATTTCTTTATAAGCTGCCATCTCAAGATCAGAACTCAATTCTTGCAACTTCCTCTGTCTCTCTTCATCACAAAATCCAAGTTGATGAAGAGCCCTAGACCACAAATCCTTCATTCTTTTCCAAAGAAACTGCAACCTAACTCAAAACTCACATGTTCATCCAATTCGCCCCCAATTTCTTTCATCGTCTCTAATGGCGTCATGAGTTTCATTCTCAAAGCAGCTCATCAATTCAACGTCCCAGAGATTCTAATCTTCATTGTAAGTGCTTGTAAGATGTTGGGTTATCTTTAATTTCGGGATTTAATCCACAAGGGATAATTCCCATTGAAAGGCATATTTGATCATTGATTGGTATTCTTCTCTAATTGGTTTCTCTACTTGAGTGTTGAATGGTGAGTGGTTTTTCTTTGTGCAGATGCTCTCAAAATAGGGACTCTGCTTCTCAATAAAGAGATAATTAAATTCAATAGAGATTGAAGGTTTTAGGGTTCTGAGATAAGAGAGGCGAGAGGAAGAGAGAAAGAGAGTAAATTCTCATGCCCTGATCTTCATCCTCTCACACCGTTGATAAATTTTTAACGGCAGTGCCTCAATGTTTTATTTTAAGAAACTAAAGGGTTTAATTGATCCAAATTAAAAACAAAAAGGAGTTTAGATAAACAAATTAAAAGATAAAGGGCTAATTTGATCTCTTGATATAAGTTGGGTGGCATATTTGACCCTTTTCCCTTATCTTATTCATTAAAAAAATAAAAGCACGTCACTCTATAATCTCAAAAAGTGATTTTAATTTTTAAAATATCAATCTTATCTAACACACATAATATAATTTATACTTCTTCCGTCTTACGTTAATGTTTACGTTTTTTATTTTGATTTGTCCCAAGTTAAGGTTTACGTTTTTTCTTTTATCAAGTTGGGCCCACATAAAACAATGAATTATTATATGTAGACCCCACACACAATACTATTACAACTACCCACTTCACATTAATATTATTTCTCTCATCTCACTACATATTAAAATACTATATCTCTTAGTATACGTGTAAAAAACAAACGTTAATATTATTTCTCTCATCTCACTACATATTAAAATACTATATCTCTTAGTATACGTGTAAAAAGCAAACGTAATATGGGATGGAGGGAGTATTTTATTTATTACTTAAAAGACAAAACTCCTGTGCCCCCGGGGACACACCGTGCTTTCATGGGAACACAAGAGTTTTAATACTAAAACTCTTATGTTCCTATTAGGGCACAGTGTGTCCCGGGTGCATAGGAGACAAACTCTACTTAAAAATACCACAATACTCTTAAAATGTCAATATAATTAATAAAAAACAAGACAAGGTCTCTTGTGAGACGCTAATTAGATGAGACGGTTTGTGAGACGCGTTAAAATATATTTATTATTTAGATAAAGTATGTTTAATACTAGTTGTTAAAGTATATTTTCTAAAGTATGTTAGATTATACATTAAAGTATGAATTTAGTGTGTTATAATTTAATTTATTATTGATATATTTAACTGCAAATAATCATACTTTATCTATACAATAAGCATACTTTAATGATGTGTCGACCCGTCTAACAAGAGAGTATCTCAAAAAACAATATTCTTAAACTACATATCTAACGTGTCGATACACTTTAGTGTGGACGGAGAAAGGGAGTACAGGACAAGTAAAATTAAAATTGTAAAACTAACCCAAACCACCATAATAAGAAATAAGAATCAATATTCACAGCCCCAGGGCATAGCTCAAGTGGTAGAGGGAAGTGGTAGAGGGGAGGGTGGAAAGATCTTCCAGCTGAGCTTGGTTGCTGCAGGGTGGGGGTTCGAATCCTGCCTTTGACATGGATTTGGCCCTTTGCAAGCACAAGTTTAACAATGAGCCCTCCCTATAAGCCACTTGAGGCACATCCTGCGATTTACCTCCTCCACCAATCCCCATGCAGGGCCGGCCCTGGGGTATGTCGCGAGGGGCGACGGCCAGGGGCCCCCAATTTGAGGGGCCCCACAAAAAATATATATATATATATATATATATATACATATATATATATTTACTAATTATTTTATATGTTTTTATCAAATGTATTAATAAAATAAATTATATTTTAAATATAATTAGGTGTTTTTGTGCGTAGAGATTAAGAATTTTTATTATTTTTTTATTTTTAAGTATATCTATAAAGTAGGGTAAATGATGGGTGTTTAATTAATTTAATAAGAAAAATATGTATAGTTATTTAAGGTAAAATAAAAGTGGTAATTTTATAATAATATGGTATTGTGTGAATTGTTATTTGGAAATGTGCACAGCTTTTAGAATGAACGAAAATGAAAAGTGTGGAGTAAATATTGGCACGGAAAATATAATTTAAAGATTTTATATATTAATAGTTCTCATGTGATGAACGAGTGTTCACACTTATTTTTCATGACTTAAAAATTGACTTTAGTAATTGCTTTTTTTTTTAAAAAAAAAACTTTCTCTAAAATAGTCTAATATGTTTAGATAAAATGAATAAATTGTAATATATACTATGTATGTTAATATAAAATGAATGTCAATTATTATATTAATATAGTTTTGAGGTTATCGCATTAGTCATATTTATTTTTTTGAGTATGAAGAACGAAATAAAGATGGGAATAACCGTTACATGTGATGGAAAGTGCACACAACTAAAAAGATAAATACTCCCTCAATCTCGCGTTAATATTTACGTTTACTTTTTGCAGTAGATTAAGAGATATTATATTTTAATGTGTAGTAAAGTGATAAAAAATAATATTTAATATAAAGTGGGTAGTAGGAGTAGTATTTATATTGTGTGTGGACCTACGTGAAATAATTAATTGTTTTGTGTGGGCACAACTTGATAAAAAAATAAACGTAAATCTTAACTTGGACAACTAAAATGGAAAACGTAATTTTTAACGTTCATGAGACTGAGGAAGTAGATTATAGGCCCCCACTTTTTTAGTTCGCCAAGGGCCCCTGAAATGTCAGGGCTGACCCTGTCCCCAGGGCAGGGACGGTGGGGCCCCTAATGGTGGGGTACATCATTTCAATAATCAATATTCACATGCTACATGTTGTAGGACTTCATCCACACATGGAGGCCGTAGGTCCAATCTTACTGCATAAGCCCAAACAATGATATTTGAAAGGCCCACGAGGCCCAATATTCTAAAGCAGCCAGCCGATGCCCAATGTCTGTAGAAGTAAAATTGAATGGAAATAAGGATGGGGAGAATTGGGCCTCAGGCTTTGGCAGACAGAATCGAAACGCAACCGAGGTTGGACAAGCCATATCATATGGAACCCCAAACTGGACTGAGGTATGTGTACGTGTCATTCACTCATTGGCCTGGTTCGGTGAATGAACGCGGACACTGGTTTGAAGAAAGAAACCCTGACTACGTGAGTATATAAATAGTATGACTCAAGACTCACAATTGTAATCATCATTATTGTTCGCATGCACGTCGTCTTACATTAGATCTTTTTGCGTTTTGTTTATGGGAAACCCTATATGGATTGGTCAACATCTAATTGCCATATCTTTTCTAAAACATCTAATTTGTCCTAAAAATACATGCAATGCCATAAATACCCTCAAGGATGACCTACCTTTTTGTATTGGGAATGAGTTGAGAAGTACAGTTGTAGGCACAATCCATGTGTCAGGGAATATGCAGATTTTTTAAGGGATGACACATTAAGTAAAAAAGAAATAAATAAATCTATTAAAAGTTATCACCTCCAAAAAATAAACTCGGCGGACAAGCTCAATTAAGTGAAAAGGGAAAATTGTAAGCGGACACGAACTATTTAAAATTCACCAAATATTATTTTAAAATTCCTTAAATTGTTAGATTATAATAGGCATATTTAATTAACACATGCAGTAATTAGGTGATTAAACACATGCATTAATTACCTTCCACTGTCACTCAAACACACTTCATTTAATGGACTGAAAATTAAGGCACTGTTCACAATCAGTTCATTTATGTAAATTTTTATCTCATTAAACTCTTACATATCCCCACCAACCAAATAACTACACCACCAACAAACAACAAAATTGGACACAGTGGATTCAAACTTCATTCCTCTTGTTCCACAAATTATTTGAGCGTAAAAAGGTGATCGGCTCCCCTATTTATCCACCGTTTTTGTCGACGGATCCATAGTTAGAGCCAAAGGTAAGATACGAACACTGTTTGCATTGTATTTTATTTAATGGTTAAACTGTTCTTTCAATCTTGTTGTTAATTTATTTGTGAGTTATAATGTATCGGTTTTAGGATTTTTACGGTTTTAGGATTTTAAAAATGCATGTTCGCTGAGTAAAATGATTATATATATCCATATCCGCTGAAGAAAATATTGAAGTATGCATGTAATACGCTTGTCCGCCAAGGAAAAAGGTAAACTATGCATGTAATATGCATGAATACCACTACATACACCCACTGTAGACTTGTCCGCTAATATGCACGGTTAATTGTGCTTGTCCGCCCATTATTTGAGCCTTATCGAACATGTCCGCCAATTTTTGTAGCATAATAGAGTGTGTCCGCCTATTATTTGGCACTAATTGAGCTTATCCGCCGATTTTTTTGACTAAGTGAGCGTGTCCGCCGAAAGTAGTAGCCCAGTTGAGCCTGACCGCAAAAAATTTGACTATAATTGAACACCACCGTCGATAATTTGACCATAAATGAGCATGTCCGCCGATAATTTGACCATAGTTGCGCATGTCCGACGATTTTGTAGCGTATATGACCCTGTCTGCCTATTATTTGACCCTATATGAGCATGTCCGCCTATGTTTTCACCCTAATTGGTCATTCCGCCGATGTTTTGACCCTAATTGATCATGTCCGCCGATTCTTTCACCCTAATTGGTCATGTACGCCGATTTTTTCACCCTAATTGAGTATGTCCGCCGATTATTTGGGCGTAATTGAGTATGTCCGCCGATATTCCTAGCGTAATTGGGCATGTGAACTGATGGGAAGGAAAGTTGCGAAACCATAATAATGCTCGATTGATGGCTTTACTAGAGGGGTGGGTTTACAATAAATGGTCGAGGTTTCACTGTCCGATCACTCGTTACGAGTTCACATCATTGAACACAGCTGAGACCTTTAACAAGGCCATCCTATGGGCCAGGACACTACCTATTTATAGTTTGTTAGAGGTTGTACGTGCTCTCATTCAAAGATAGTTTTATGATAGAAGAACGAGTGCAGAGAACAGTTGGGATATACTTTGCACACGAGTAGACATCGAGTTGGCAGCGTTGAATGGTGAGGCATAGAAACTTAAAGTGGAGAATCTTACAGCGACAACATTCCAGGTCACTTCCACCACAAGAAACTTCACTGTTGATTTAAGGGAGTGTACTTACTCATGTAGCAGATTCCAGTACCATCAATACCCATGCATTCATGCATTGAAGGCTATAGAGTAAGTTGAAATGCTATTATGCGTATAATATAATCTTTCATATTCAGTAGTTGCAGTAATATGATAATTATCTATGTCATAATACTCCGGTGTCAATGTGTGCATGTAACAGCCATTACAAACTTGCGACTAGTGCATTTGTTGCACTGTGGTATCATCGAACGGCTATCCTTTCATTATGGCAAGATATTATTATGCCTGTGCCCGATCCATCCGATTGGTCAACACCAGAGCATGTGAGTAGTGTCCGTGTGAACGAGCCACTAGCACATCGACAAGTAGGCAGATCTCATACCACCCGTCTGCGTTCTGCAGCAGAGACTTCGAGGGGTACTCGGGGGCATCAGCGTTGCAGCAGATGCGGAGAATCGGGACACAACAAAGTGAAATATCGAGCTAATATATCGTTTCACACAAGGGGGGAACTGTTGATCAAATGATTGAAATGCAATGTTGGTGGAAAAACAGTTTGGACCTGGTGTTTGTTTTTATGGTTTAAGTATGATATATTATGAGAACAGGTGAAATGTCCCTTGCTTTCCTTCTCAGAATGTTTTAGTACACTAATTTCATATAATACAACATGAAAAAAAGAACAGACTAACGAAAAGAAAGGCCCGTATTTGCACCATTTCTCACGTAAAGGTTGTACGCAAAAATATCTCGAGCCCATTTTTTACGGTACTCCATCAGGTATGGATTATTTCTTCATGAATCATCGTCTGTGAGTAGATACTATATTTCTCTGACGCTAGCCTGACCACAACACCAACTGTCATCTGGAATGCAGCACATGGATGCTAATGGTCTAGCCCACTTCAGAGTGGCTCTGTACTTCTGCTCTGGACTTGATCTGGATTGAGGCTGGTAATTATCCTATGTAGATGGAGGGCTACCAGGTGATCCATGAAACCCTAGACCTCCTTGACTATAGACAGATCCTCCAAACCCACTATAATGACCCTGCTGTGATCCTTCACTTCCACAATAAGGATGAGATTGATGTGGGCCCTGAAATCCACCAAAGTGAAACTGATATGGTCCCTGATATCCACCATAAGGAGAAGAGTGAGATGGTGGTTGAAATCCAGCAGAAGGAAAATATGGTTTTTTAAAACAGGAGGATATGATCTCTCCGGAATGGCCATCAGCGGGTGTGGAACTACAGCACTATGGGAGCCATGGGTAGGAGGAATGTGAGTGCGATACTCTGGACCAGACTGAGATGGCCGCGGGGTGAATCCTCAAATGGTATATGAGAGGTGTCATCCTGATCACCCATTACCTCATCGTCATCATCTTCGCCATCACCTCCGACGGCATGAAAATCACGTAGTAAGTCCTCTGCTGTTCTGTGTTGCACCCCAAATGCTGTATCATCATCAACCTCAATATTTATCCTTCCACAGTATTGCTCGCCGCCAACATAATTGGAAGAAATGTTCACTTCCACCGGAATGGCACCCTTACCACTAATTTCATCTTCGGAATCGAAACTAGAGCGCACCACCTGTTTCTTTCTCTTTTGGTTTTGGATCCCCAAAGACCCTAAACTGAATTTGAAAATCAGAACTCCAATCAGAATATATTCTCCTAAAATATGATCGGCGGGACTCCTCAGGGAGGATGGCAGGTAAATCAAAAACTCTCGGGTCCTGAAAGTAAAATAATAAAACATTTCATAAAGACATATACTCATGTGACCAAAATAGTATCCAAATGCATCCAATTTAGATACTCAAAACCTTAAACTCATACAAAAAAATATTTGACAAACCTATCTAAAAAATTGAGTATCGTCAACTTTTTGGCAATTGTATATGTCCAGCGAATACACAGAGGTCTAATGTCAGGCTCGGACTGTCCATCGGTCAAGTGTTCTGCAAAACCTTCGATACGCTCGAAGGCCCAAACCTGTGACCAAATATCAAAGTGATTTGATGTCAACATATATCTTTTTAAATGCATTTAGTATAAGAATATAAAAGGTTCACATAAAATCGGTATCACTTACTGCTAGGGCAAATGAGCATCCATAAAAGTTGATGCGCTGCTGTCTGCCTAACTCTTCCACCATAGTCTTCACAGAGTCCATATGGTGCAGTATGATTAGGTATGTGTACTTTCCCTATGGGAAAGAGTTCCACTGGTGAGCATTTTCAGCTAAATACCATACCCATGGCTCTATGTATACTTTGGACATATCCCGGCCTAGCAAAAAGTAGTACAAAAGTAGAATGTTGGCCGCTTTCACCGCGGTATGGCCCTTATATTTTTTTTATTGAATCTTTTCATAAGGTACGAAAGCTAGCAAACAAACTATCTGGTGGTGGCTGAAATGAATCATTTGGGTCAATATCTCCACCATCCTCAAACCCTAGTCCCATAACACGCATAAACTCCAGTGGTGTGAAGCTAAGAATTGTATCAGACATCATAAAGTACCGGGTGTACATATCTGAACCAGAGATTATAACCTCCTGAGCCATTAGCTGAAATAAAGCTTTAGGAGACCCATAATCAGAATCAAAATCCCAAAAATGATCGAAACACGATCTTCTGAACATTCTTACTGTTTAATCGCCACTACTTGTAAGCACCTCACGTATGCAATTCAAAATTTTTGTAGGCCTACAATACCGTTTTATCCCAACTTTTCGTGATTGAAGTCCACGACGTTTCCAGCTCCACTACAGTGCATGCCAACTCGATTAGATATATCATTTATCTAAATAAAATAAAGGGTATACCACTTTCAAAATATATCTTTTAATATATATTTCAAGCGTTACATACTATATTCCACCACAAAATGGCCAAACATGCTCAATTATGCTATAAAAATCGGCGGACATGCTCAATTAGGGTCAAATGATCAGGGGACAAGCTAGATTAGGGTCAATAATTCGGCGGACATGCACATTTAAACTAAAAAAATACCAAAATACACAATTATGCTATAAAAATCGGCAGACATGCTCAAATGGGCTATAAAAATTGGCGGACAAGCACAATATGGGTCAATAATTTGGCGGACATGCTCAATTAGGGTAAAAAACAGCGGACATGCTAATTAAACTCCAACAAATAACAAACATAACAAATAATGCTACAAAATTCGGCGGACAACCTCAATTTAGCTGTAAAAGTCGGCGGACATGGTCGATTATGCAAGAAAATAATGAATACTTGTAAATTAAAGATTACATCATTGGCGGACAAGCTCTATTAATCGGTGGACACGGTCGATTATTCTCACAAAATCAAAATTGCATGTTGAATTATGCTAAAAGTTGATGGACAAGCTCAATAATAATAAAAAATTTGGCGGACAAGGTCTTTGATTCTCAAAAAATTAGAATCACGTGCTGAATTTTGAAAAAAAGTTGACGGACAAGCTCAAATTGACTAAAAATTTCAGTGGACAAGCTATATTATGATCTAAAAATGGCATAACATGCTCAATTATTCTAAAAATATTGGAGAACGAGCTCAATCATGTCAATTACAATAGATTTATCGGCGGACAAGCTCAATTATGCTAGGAATTTGGGCGGACATGTTCATTTTAGCTAGATTTATCAGCGGACAAGCTCAATTATGCTAGAAAATTCGACGGACAGGTTCATTTTAGCTAGATTTATCGGCGGACAAGGTCAATTATGCTAGAAAATTCGGCGGACAGGTTCATTTTAGCTAGATTTTTCGGTGGACAAGCTCAACTACGCACAAATAATGGGCGGACATGTTCATTAAGGCTGAAATAATCGGCAGATATTCTAAATTTTTCTTAATATATGGGCGGACATGCTCAATTATCCCCAAATCAACTGCAAATAACTTGAAAAAATTAGTTTAATTCTGCGGCGGACACGACACCTTCCTACATCAACAATACTAAAATCCAACTAGTTCCTCGGCGGAGGATCAGATTAAACTCAATCACCCCTAGTTGCTCGGCGGAGGATCAGATTAAACTCAATCACCCTAAATCAACACACACTCAACTGCACTAAAGCATACACAGATATACAAACGACTTATCCAAAAATAAAAAATCAATTACCCCTAATTTACAAGCAAAATTCCGATGAATCCCTAAAACCCTAAACCCTTTTGAAATACTATCATACCTGATTTTTCATATTTGGTTATGCGACTTTCCGACGTGGAGATGACGAGGGAAGCGTGCAAATATGGCCGGAGGAAGACCTGTGTCCGCGAGAGAAAATTGAGATAGAGACTGAGAGAAAGACGACACTGAGAGAAAGACGACAAAGAAAAATCGAGGAGGGACAGAGAGAGAAAGAGACTGTGAGATTTTGAGATAAGGGGTCAAAGATTTTCTCCACTTTTTAATTCCAGTAAAAGCGGTCAAAAATAACTGACCCACTTTTCAGATTTTTCAAAAAAGAAGGGGAATATAACTGAAATGTGTCAGGGGGTAAAATCGGGTATATACACAAAAACCGGGCAAATAAGATGTTTTTCAAAGATTAGGGCAAAATAGATGTTGCATGGGTGAAATAGGGTCATATAAGTGTTGTCCCTTTGTTTATTTATTTAATTTTTTATTTTAAAAAACTTAATTTTAGTATAATTATTAATTATTTGAGAACCTATTTTTAATTAGGTTGTCTTCTTTATGTAAAAATGTTTTCATTTGGAAATGATCGTCCGATCTAATTAAGATTTTTGTTTTTTTTATGGATATATCTCAAAAGAAAAAAAATACTTTGTAGTTGCTAAATAAGATATTGCTTTCTTATGCATTTGAATGGGTATTCCTTATTCATTTGTGCACATTTTCTTTGTAATTTATTAATTAATTTAATAAAAAATACTCCATATCTTTAGATAATATAGTGTTATGAAAATAAAACCAACACCGAATCAAAATTAAAAAAGTTGCATTTAAAAAAATAGATAATCGAATTGTGTTAAAAATAATCGACCATTTTTCACATTACGGTTTGGTTTCGATCGATTAATTGAGTTTAATCCAAATTTTGCACACCCCTACCTCATAAATTTAGGTTTTGTTTTTTTCAAAATTACATATTTAATAATAATATGAAACATTATAGAAGATATATATTATTCATGATGTTAAAATTCTGAATCAAACTGTGGTGTACATTAATATTCTAAACTATTAAATCATATTTTCATTAATCATTACCACTAAGTAAAATAAATAATAAATAAAGAGTTGGTCACCTGTGTCTCTGGGACACACCGTGCTACCATGGGAACACAAGAATAAAATATTAAATTCTAGTGTTCTCATGGGAGCACGGTGTGTCCCGAAGACACATAAATTTTTGTCATAAATAAATTCATTATATATCAATCCAGTGAACCCTAAATTTTACCTTGTAATTTTATGATGCACCAGTTGCACCCGAAATGATTCTAAAATTCTTTTACGTACAAAATATTTTCTTCATCCGCTTCAAAGAGACTCATTTACTTTTTGTTTGTGGATTAAAAATTACTCCCTCCGTCCACTGTCAATCTATCAATTTTATCATTTTTGACTGTTCATTCTTAATCTATCCTATTCCCCTTTTTGGACTATGGGACCCACACCCTCTACTAATATAAATAAAATATGGGACTCACATCCTCCACAAATACTACCTACTACACATAAAATAATAATACTCCTTAATTCACGTGCAAAAAGTAAATCGATACATTAAGAATGAACGGAGGGAGTATTATTATGTGTAGTGGGTATATATATTAATGATGTGTATATCCCATATTTTAATGATATTAGTGAGTATATATTGATTTATGTGTATTAAAAGGAAAACGAGACTCTTAATAACGGATATCCAAAATATATATAAAAAAAAATTACTTGAAGTGAATATAGGCGGTACTAACTTGTAAATTAAAAACATAAGTGGCACCCCAATAATAGAATGTCAGTTCTGTAAATAATAAAAAAAAAAAAAAAGGAATGCTAGTCTTGATGTTTTACTTCTACACAACTGAAAAATAGAAAAAACTGTATGTTTGTCGGCGTGTGGACAACAGTGCATGCATATCAATGGACAAGTTGTCGACAAACAATGGTCAACAAAGTCGGAGGAACAAATATTTCTTTTAATCTCAAGAATTAGTAGCTAAGTACATTTATTTAATTTTTTCCCCTCGTGCACTCTTGAGAGGTGGGAACCAAATTTAAAACCGATTCATTTTCATACAACAAATTGTAGAGACTTACTATTAGGTACAATTCAAGTGTTCTTATACTATTCCCTCCGTCTCATAATACTTTTCTCACTTTTCACATTTGTTTGTCCCACAAAACCTTTCACCCCAAAAAAAGGAAACACCACTTTATCCAACAACCTCAAAAGTTACTTTAATTTCAAATTTTGCCACTCATTTTTCACACACATATCATTACTTTATACTTTTTTATTACCTAAAAATACTACAATACCCTCCAAAGTCAATAAAATTGGTCAAAAAGTGCAACTTTTCTTAAACAACGTGGAACTGTAAAGGTGAAAAGTTTTCCGGGACAGAGGGAGTATTAGATACATGAATCTTAAATTATTATACTATGAAATACAAAATTATACTTTGCAATTCTAATGTTACAAGAAAAGTGTGTGACTCACCCCATCCTTTTCTCCTCCTTCTCTCTACCTCTCCTACTTTTGCAGTTGTCATTTTCTCAACAAGCTTGATGGAGTCCAGTGAGCTGGCTACTGTTGTGTAGTCTCCATTAAGTGTTGTTTATTGTTGCTCCAGTGATCATGAAATACCGTCGAGCCTCCTCAGTACCAACCTCCCCCTCCGGTGGCGGTAAGAAAACAAGAAGTGGCAAGACATATGGCTACCTAGTAAAAAAATCAAAGCTAGTCGTCAATGGAGTCTCGGATATGGAAGCTCGTACTCCTCCCTTTATGGAATCCAAGTTCAATTCTCAACCCTCTATTTTGGAAATTTCTCCGGCCTTAGCTGTTGAGGAATCAAACAGAGATCCTACATTTAAAAAATCCAAAGATCTCATGATTGACAGACTGGAAGATCCACCAGATAAGAACCATTCCACTACATTGGATGATGTTCCTTCAGAAACAGATAAGGTGGAGATGAGATCTGGTAATATTTTGAATTCCCTTATTCTGTCTGCGTTGGATGTTATTTCTGGTGTGAAATCTCAGAAAAAGACAGTGTGTACCCTTCCTTCCAAATCCCCACCTGTCCAAGCAGACTCTCAAAAAAGAGACACGCAACCTTCCTTAACAAAAAAGTCAAACTTCCCTTCTTCTCTCACTTTCCTTTCTGACTTCCCACCTCTCCCTGCCACTAACTGCTTCTAAGGAAAAATTGTTGGGCTCCATGCAACCTCTTTCCCTTGTCCAATCTCCCCCTTCTTTGCCCCATCCTCCTCCATCCCTACTCCACCTACCCTCCGTAATCCATGCACCTCTCCGGCTATGCAGTCACTGGAAATCAGACTTATAGCCCTTACTCCCTTTAATCCCAATCTCCGATTCAACCTTCCTAAAAATCGTACTCGCCTACCGTTCATCCCATCCCTCCACTGTCCATCTCGGACCCTTACCCCGGAGCTTCCTCCTCCCGCCCCCTGTTGCTCCACCACCACTCTGCCCCGAACCCCTCTTCCCCCCTTAGCTGCCAATCCATCTCCTCCAGTTCAACTCCAAAACCCATCAACTCAGCCCACCACAACCCATTCTAATCCACACAATCAGTCCCCAAAACTCCTCAATCGAAGCCCAAATCCCAATCACACTCTCAAATATATCCCTCCTCAGGAACCAAGAATCGTTGAAATTCCAGATGAAATAATCGACGATGAGAACGATGAATGGAATTACACCCTGATTGGTTGCCTCACGGGCTGATATCCAGTGTTTCAAGTAGTACAAAACATCATCAATAAATGGGGAGTTGAAGTTCGTGTGTTTAGCCACGACAGTGAATGGATTGTTTTCAAATTGAACAGTGAAGAAGGCGCCAAGAAGGTTGTGCAGAATGGCCCCTATCAAGGAAATTTCAAATATCTGATGTTAAGGAGGATGCCTCACAATTTCCAATTTGATGAATTATTCATCGTTCCAGTCTGGATTAGATTGCCTTCTCTCCCGCTCAAGTATTGGGCATCTGATCGATTGAGTATAATTGCTTCCGCCATAGGCGAGCCCATCATGATGGATTACTATACCACCAACAAGGAACGCGTATCATATGCTCGAATTCTTATGCAAATAGATACGTCCAAATCCTTACCTGAGGATATATGGATTAAAAATCGATACGGTAGATTTAAGCAGAAGATCATCTATGAATTTACTCCCAAATTCTGCAAGGATTGCAATGTTCTTGGCCACCTTGATCATGAATGCCCTCGCGGTGAGCAGCCGCCGCAGCCCAATGAAGAAGAAAGACCCTTTCAGCAAGGAAAGCGGAAAGAAATAGAAACAGGAAGCCCAAGCCCACTGGACCTTTTCATAGGCCCAACCCCATCCCCCATACCAGGCCCAAACCCTTTAATCCACACTGTGATTCCAATTATAACAAACTGCGCCATTGGACCAAGTGTAGAAACATCCTAAAGATTGAGTATCTTCAATTCCTATGAGTGAGCAGATGTCATGCAGTTCTCTTATCCCTGGATTAATAGACGTGTCAGTTCTTTCACTGTCAAATCTAACACAATTAAAATCACCTCCCAAGATCCACGACAATTAAAATCACCTCCCAGGAACATCTGAACTCTCTCTTCTATTCTAACACATTGCCGTGGATCCTGGCAGGTGATTTTAATTATGTTAGATTCGACAGTGAAAGAACTGGCACTTCTATTAATCCAAGGATAAGAGAACTGCTTACATCTGCTCACTCATGGGATTTGAAGATACTCAATCTTCAGGATGTTTCTACACTTGGTCCAATGGCACAGTTCGTTCTAAATTAGATAGAGTGATAACCTGCAAGATTTGGAGGATTATGTGATGGGAGATTAACACCTCTTTTCTGCCTCAGGGCACTCAATTCGACCATTGTCCCTCTATTACCACTTTCCAAAATCCTAACCCCCACTCTATAAAGCCATTCAGATTTTGTAACTTTTGGACTAACCATAATTCTTTTATTCAACTAACCTCTTCTCATTGGCAGGTCTTTATTACAGGTACAAGACAATATTCCCTTTGTCAGAAGCTGAAACTATTGAAGAAACCATTGAAGGAACTACATCGTTTGCATTATAATCACATCTCAGAAAGGATGTGCCGGGATAGAGAACGATTGATCCATCTCCAATCTCTCTTCATGTCAGATCCGAGTAATCATGACCTACATTTGGAGATTGGTGTTGAGATCAATAAACAAAAGCACCTGGAAGTTTGCGAAGCTGATTTTTTATTACAGGTTCTAAAAATAAACATATTAAGAATCAAGATCGCCCGACCAGGTACTTTTATTCTCTTATCCGTAGCAATGGAGCTAGGAACGGTATATACAGGATTTTTTCTGATCAGGGTCCCACGGCATCCTACCAAGAAATGGTTGATAGTTTCCTCTCTTACTATCAAGTACTACTTGGTGAGGAGTCCTCAGTAGTGGATTGTGTAGAACAAGAAGTGTTAGAATTGGCACAGAAACTGAGCATGGAAGAAGCGGCTAGGTTAGAAATCTCGGTTGAGGAGGCGGAGATTAAAGAAGCTTTATGGTCTATCAATAAAAATAAATCTCCAGGACCAGATGGATACAGTTCAGCCTTCTTTCAAAGTGCATGGAGTATAGTAGGCAATGATGTGGTGGCAGCAGTGAAAGAGTTTTTTCGGAAAGAAAAATTGCTCAAACAGATTAACGCTATGTTTGTTTCCTTGATTCCGAAAAAGTCCAATGAACCTGGAGTGTGAGACTATATGTCAATCTCTTGTTGCAACACTGTATATAAAATCATCTCAAAAATTTTGGCTAATCGTCTCCATGAATGCCTTCCTTCCTTGATTAGTCCATCCCAGTTTGGTTTTATTAAAGGAAGAAAGTTGAGAGATTGTGTGTTTTTGGCAGAAGAAATCTTCAGAGGTTATGGTAGGAGGAACGGAGGAATTTCACATAGGATGGCAGTGAAAGTTGATATTTCCAAAGCTTATGATTCTGTTCACTGGAGCTTTCTTTTAGATTTTCTTGAAGGGTTGGGATTTCCATCCATGTTTCGAAGATGGATTGATCAATGTGTGACTACCACCTCATACTCCTAGCTTATCAATGGCAAACCAGAAGAATTTTTCAAAGGTAAGAGGGGTATCCGCCAAGGGGATCCCATCTCTTTACTCCTATTTGTTATATACATGGAGTATTTCAGTCGTATGTTGAAGAAAGCTGTGGAGATTCGAGAGTACAGATTTCAGTCCAGAAAATGTAAGAAGGTTGATGTTTCTCACTTAATATTTGCGGATGATCTGCTTATTCTGAGGTATAGAAATACTACAACGGCTACTACACTCCATTAGCTGTTGGAGAAATTTGGCAGAGTATCAGGATTGGTAGTGTTGGCACTCGATCGTTTGGTTAACGTGACCCGTTAGGGTTCCATGTATTTCTAACAAGCAGCGGAAGCAAGTAAACATGAAACGCATTACCTTTCACCAAGGGTTGATTTAGAGGTTGAATTCTCGCTGGCAGTCTGCGCAGTCCCACGAGAATAGCCATAAGTTCCACTTCTGATGTCGGAATTAAGTGATCTTTGTGCTCAGACGATCCTCTCTTCGACGGCTTTCCATCAGTATATAATACATCAAAATCGAAGAACTGTACGATTTTATATGAATTTTGGAACATGACGAACTGCAGCAGCAAATGACCTTCTGGTCTTCTGCTGTATGTCCCAAGTCCGATCTCGACGTCGTGTGGGCGACGATCTACGAGACCTACTCAATCTGCTGTTCACTCTCTCTCTCGTATGTTAGGCGCAGAGTTAGGTTTAGAACAAACTGAGGTGACTTATATACATGGGCTACAGCATGGACCAGGAGGAGAAATTGGGTTGGACCTCCATTGGGCTTAAGTATCCAAGCTTAGCCCAAAGCTTATACTTAAGTCCAATAATAATAATATATTCCACTAAAATATTATTACTGCACTACCGTACCAATCCCAAAATTACGTTTTGGGCTCCTTCTTATTATGAGCCCGTTAGTCTCCCCATGTTTAAGATATACAATGTCCATTAATTAATTTAAGTTACTGACAACTCAATTAATTAATATCTCATCCAAGAGTAGTACCACTCAACCTCATTATCATGCCGAAATAAATTCCACCTGCAGGGTTTACATGATAATCCTTATGAGCTCCTCAAGGGGACATCATCAACCTATGACGGACACGGATTCATTCTACAATCAACAGCACACCATAGAGACAGCACTACTTCCCAACTCATCGAGTTTGTTGATTTAATTACATGTAAATCTCACCCATTGATGAATCAAAGAAATACATACTGCCCTACGTGTCGAGGTTATTGTATAGGGATTAAGAGCACGAACTTCCATAATAACTGAGATCAAGTTCTCCTATAAGTCAGTATAAGTCGAACGATCTCAAGCGGTCCTGCTCAATACACACAAGTGCACTAATGTGATTCTATAGCCAAGACAATCTAATACCAAACCACACTACAACCATCCCGATAGAGAGTCCCCGTCTATCTCAGTTGTGAGCATCTGTTTATACTTTATAAGGAAACCGATAATATGATCTTCCGCGTGTTGTCGCACAACATATTATCTACAATATAAAGTAAGTGGACTATTGCATCGAACATATAAATAAATTATAAGATGCAATCATTTGATCATATGATTCTCATTTCAAATTAATTGTTATAATATTGTTCATACAAAAAGCTAGACTTTTAGTATACAATCCAACAATCTCCCACTTATACTAAAAGACTATGCTGTCATGTCTTCTGCCATACATCTGATTCCCACTCCCACTACACGACCATTAAAAGCTCTCGCCTGAATGTCCTTGAAAATGGATTTACTAGGTCATCATCCGATGCAATCTAGGCAACAACAACCTTCCCCTCATCATACGATTTCTCGTAACAGGTGGTACTTGCGCTCCATGTGTTTAATTGTCTTATGGACTTGTGATTTCTTCAAGTTTGCAACTGCACCAATATCATCAATATAAATTGTGATAACCTTGGGCAAACTTAGAATCACATCAAAGTCCATCATGAAGTTTCTAGAGTCATACAGATACATTGGTTGCCTCATAGGCTCCAATTTATCATCTTTCCATATGGAGTCCGAAGTCTGAAATACATTTCTATATAACACTCCTCCACATTATGACTCAACTTCCTAAAATTAAACACATAACCTTGAGGTGGATTTACTGCCGTCCAATCTGACTAAAAAATCTGAATCTACGTAATCCACAAGAAGCAGTGAATCTGTCCAGTAAGCTTACATATAATTTCCAGTCCTTCTCAGGCACTTCATATATGTCTTACCACAGCTCATCATTCTTGTTCCAGGTTACGTTGATACCCACTGTTCATGCATTTAGCAAAACAGATATCCATACTCATGTATAGCATTCCTTAGATTAGGCTTCCTCATTTATCGAAGCATAAGGAACTGCTTTCATCTCCTTTATCTTCCTTTTGTGTCTCAAGACACATTTCCTTAGATAAAGTCACATGCTAAAACGAGTAAGGATTGTATCATTTCATGAAGCTTGAGATAAGCATAACATCCTTTCTTGTGATCCGTATTACCGTGATCAAAAGGATATTTTTGCTCCTCTTAAGTCCTTCATCTTATACCGCTTTATTAACCATACCCCATACGCCCGATAATACTCTTTCATTGTCTCCAATGAGCAAGATAATATCTATGTATAGTACAAGTAATACCACCACGTTTCCATCACTCTTTTCAATACACAAGACCCATCCGATCATTGATTAGATCCATGTCACTGGATTACCTCATCAAAACGGATGTTTCATGATCTTGAAGCTTGTTTTAGTCCATTAATGGACACTTTTAAGCTCACTATCACAATGCTCTTAGCTCTTTGCAATGAATCACTCTGGTTGCTTCACATAGATGTTTCCCTTAAGACTTCCAATCAGGAAAGCTGTCTCGACATCTATTTGCTATCCCTCATATTTCATATGAGTAGCAACAGATAAAAGAGTCCGGATCAACATAAGCATAGTTACTGGCGAACAGGTTTTCTCATAATCGAACCCTTTCTTTCTGAGTATACCTTTTCCCAACAAGCTTTACTTATAAGGTTTTCACCTTACCGTATGATCCTCTTTTATTTTGTATGACCACTTCCAATGGTTTTCACACCATCCGTGGTTCTACAATCATCCAGATCTTATTTAGAATCTATTGATTATATTTTAACATTTATTGCAATTTGTTAAGATTTAGGCATTTCTAACTTGTAGTGCTTCGTCGTATCCGTGGGTTAACTCCATGTTTACTAGGGATCAAGTCTCACGACACTCCCAAAACACGTATCTTACAGGTTGTCGAACAACCAACCACTACGACAAGACACTACAAGCAATTGTGTATCAGACGTGACAAGCGTTGCAGTTTACCTTGTGGTATATCCTCTTGTACACCTGGTACTAATACTTTGTGTTTTCCTCTCACTTTCTTTAGAACAACTTATACATGGGTATTTGATTTATTACATAGTCCTTTTTCCAAAAAATCTAGTGTTTGTGTTAACAATCACTCTTCGATCTTTTGAACTAAATAAATCATCCTTCATTTTTCTAGGATATCCCACAAACAGACAAACATTCATACGAATTACTGTTTCTAGGGCATGTCCATAAAATGAATTTAGTAATTTCAAATAATTCATCATCTATCTAATCACTACCATAAGAGTGCTATTCCTTCTATTCGTCACACCATTAAGGTGGGAAATTCATTTCCGAAGGTACCTTTCTCTTACTAGATTAGAAGACTCATTATTAATTACTATTTGTCGCATCCAGGGAATAAACATGATTTAAGAGTGTACAAATTGTTCACCAACGTACCATAACAGATTACAACTCTATCATTCATTTTAATGACCATGTCATTTAAATGAAATGGAGTATCCATCTATTAATGCATAGAAACCGAAATCAAATTCTTTCTATGAAAATGTACGTAAAGACAATTTCATAAAATCAAACGTTTATTCATATCGTAAGATAAATAAACAACTCCCACTGCAATAGCCACTACTCTTGTAGTTTTACCCATGTCATAACAATCTTATCCTCACTTAGTAATAAACATTTAGTGATTCCAGTATCTACACACTTCGTGTCAGTAAATGCCATCACTAATCATGTTTTAAACAACTAGTGAATAAGATATAAAACTTGTTCACATTATGATGAAAATGGCTTTCCTTTGCCACATGTTTTGCCAAAAGTTTTCCACCATATACATCCTATTGTAATTCAGGTGGAACTTACTCAAAAACATCTAGGCAATTCACAAAGAATTAAATTGATCTAGGTTTCCCTTCAATTTATACTCCATGCTTTCCCAATTCATTCATCAAATTAAATCATGATCTTCTGCCTTTTAACTTACTCAAGTATCCGAAGAGTTACATGAGACCATCATATTTCTATGAACCTCTCATCTCTTCACTAGAGACTTTAATAGGCATCATGAGACGTCCATTGTGAGAACACACATGTATTTTCTTAAGCAGTAAAATTCAAAACCAAGATTCTTTTCTAATCATCTAATTTTGGACCAGTAAATATAATTTCTTTTAGTCAACAATAAGCGAGATAAAACCATTTGAAATTACAGAGAATCATAAATAAATACACCGATCAAATCTTCGAATTTTATCCTTTTATATTGATTCCCTCAAAATAATATAAAATTAAAATTCACCGACATCTCAAGCACCGTGAGTCTGCAAGCCACGATAGTGTGGACGTTTACAAACCCGAACATTTACAAGAGAAGGTTTTACCCATTAATTTCATTTGTCAACCTAACCTCATGACAAAATAATTAATAGTCGGTTCCTCTTTAGCCATGCAAATAAAAGCAGTGACTCCGATGGGGAGGATACTTATTATTCACATCTAAGTGTACACCATTATTTGACCCCAAGTCCGCGGCCCAAGCATATGTGCCTTACAGATGGAGAAGTACACACGCGCTCGGATAACTTCCTACAGTCATCAATTATAAGTCTGTACAGTGATCCGCACATGAACTCATCCGATAGGGAGGAAGGTCTAAGCCAACGTGCAAGTTCATGTGCATCACATTACAAACATAATTTTAAAGAAGCCTGTTCCAGCAATATCCATGAATAAACTCATCCGATGGGGAGGAAGGCTCTAATGCCGACGCGCAAGTTTATTCACATTGCTAACAAACCAATAATGGAGGCCGCGGAAATTAATTACCAATCCCCTCTCCCACTTAGTTATTTAAAACTGAGGGTTTTTACATGCATATAATATTCATAAAATAAAATACGCAATTCTAGCATGCTCCTATCAAGGCACATGAGGCAGTAAATCCCAGAGAGTCATGCATACATATATAACAATAATTAATAATTAAATCAATCATTAACAGTTATATATCAGCGAATTCGATTGTTCGCCATCAGGCACGAATATCAGCAAAGACTTCCACACTATCAAAATTTTGAAATTTCCAGATTGTCCAATTTTCGAAACCATCGATATCGACCGTCGATGTCGTCCAGATTATCAAAATAATCGATATCGATTAGATTATCAAATATTCGAAAAATATCAAGATTATCAACATTCCAAAACTATCGATATCGATCGTCGATATCGTCTAGATTATCGAAATCATCGATATCGACGAGCAACCATATACAACAATAATAGATAATTAAATCAATTATGTCAGTTATATATTAGGAATTAATTCAACATCCATATATAACAATAATAGACAATTAATTATAGCAGTTATATATTAGGAATTAATTCGACATCCATATATGACAATAATAGATTATTAAATCAATTATAGCAGTCATATATTAGGAATTAATTCGACATCCATATATAACAATAATATACAATCTATTATGGCAGTTATATATTAGGAATTAGTTTTCCTAAAATTGGATGTCTTATCCAACACTCTAGCAATACATGCATATAATATACCAAATATAATACGCAATCTAGCATGCTTCTATATAAGACAATAAATCATAGAGATCAGGCATCCATATATATATAACAATAATACACAATTAAATCAATTATGACAGTTATATATATTAGGAATAAAAACGCCTCTAAATTTTAATGTCTTGTCCGACACTCCTACTGTGGAATCGATGCCTTACGCAACAAGCAGGATTGCTTGTGCCCCAAGACGTCCATCGCCATATCCCACCGCCAATCGTGTCAGGGAGCGCTCCAAGTGCCTTGACGAGCGCCCCTCGCCCGGACTGTCGCTCGTCCAAGGGCCTACTTGCATGAAACCAAGTTCAGCCCAACGCGCAACACCAAACTACACCAACTGTCGTTCGTAGTTCGAAACTGCAAAACTCTCAGAATCCAATCTCACCGTCCAGAATCTATTACTGTAAGTCCTGAACATGCTGTCCAAATTACAGGTCGATCCAACGGTTATTTTGTGAGAAACGGCTCTTTTCCCTCGACTGCGCAAAACAGAATCGCCCAAAGATCTGCTTCTGTTTTCAGCGTAATCCCAGCAAGAACAAGCTCCAAATTCGATCTCCACCGTTCAGAATTTACATACACAAGGTATGAACGTTCTGACCAAATTACAGACCAATCCAACGGATAGTTTGATAGAAACGGCTCTTTTCCCCCGACTGCGCAAAACAGAATCGCCCAAATATCTGCTTCTGTTTTCAGCGTAATCCCAGCAAGAAAAAGTTCCAAATTCGATCTCCACCGTTCAGAATGTACATCCATAAGGTCCTAACATGCTGACCAAATTACAGCTCGATCTCACGGTTAGTTTGTAAGAAACGGCTCTTTTCCCTCGACTGCGCAAAACAGAATCGCCCTAAAATCTACTTCTGTTTTCAGCGTAATCCTAGCACGAAAAAGCTCCAAATTCGATCTCCACCGTTCAAATTGTACATCCACAAGATCTGAACGTGCTGACCAAATTAAAGCTCAATCCGACCGTTGAAACTCCGGTTATTGCCTCTGCAATATCACTGCGCTGGATTTTCTCTCAAAAATGTGATTCAATTTTTGCCCTCTTTTTCTTCCTTGCATGTGAAATTGACGAACAATTTTCGTCGAATCCTCTCACACACAACCATGGACGAATAGATATGATACAGGGTATATATCACATAGGGATATTCATAGTTTGCGCAATAAAACCAAAACCCTAAACATGTGATCCTAATTCCGAAAAATTAATCACATAAACCCTAGCCTAACGTGTCACGCTTCACCACGAAACCGAAGCTCTGATACCAATTGTTGGCACTCGATCATTTGGTTAACGTGACCCGTTAGGGTTCCATGTATTTCTAACAAGCAGCGGAAGCAAGTAAACATGAAACGCATTACCTTTCACCAAGGGTTGATGTAGAGGTTGAATTCTCGCTGGCAGTCTGCGCAGTCCCACGAGAATAGCCATAAGTTCCACTTCTGATGTCGGAATTAAGTGATCTTTGTGCTCAGACGATCCTCTCTTCGACGGCTTTCCATCAGTATATAATACATCAAAATCTAAGAACTGTACGATTTTATATGAATTTTGGAACATGACGAACTGCAGCAGCAAATGACCTTCTGGTCTTCTGCTGTATGTCCCAAGTCCGATCTCGACGTCGTGTGGGCGACGATCTACGAGACCTACTCAATCTGCTGTTCACTCTCTCTCTCGTATGTTAGGCGCAGAGTTAGGTTTAGAACAAACTGAGGTGACTTATATACATGGGCTACAGCAGGGACTAGGAGGAGAAATTGGGTTGGGCCTCCATTGGGCTTAAGTATCCAAGCTTAGCCCAAAGCTTATACTTAAGTCCAATAATAATAATATATTCCACTAAAATATTATTACTGCACTACCGTACCAATCCCAAAATTACGTTTTGGGCTCCTTCTTATTATGAGCCCGTTAGTCTCCCCATGTTTAAGATATACAATGTCCATTAATTAATTTAAGTTACTGACAACTCAATTAATTAATATCTCATCCAAGAGTAGTACCACTCAACCTCATTATCATGCCGGAATAAATTCCACCTGCAGGGTTTACATGATAATCCTTATGAGCTCCTCAAGGGGACATCATCAACCTATGACGGACACGGATTCATTCTACAATCAACAGCACACCATAGAGACAGCACTACTTCCCAACTCATCGAGTTTGTTGATTTAATTACATGTAAATCTCACCCATTGATGAATCAAAGAAATACATACTGCCCTACGTGTCGAGGTTATTGTATAGGGATTAAGAGCACGAACTTCCATAATAACTGAGATCAAGTTCTCCTATAAGTCAGTATAAGTCGAACGATCTCAAGCGGTCCCGCTCAATACACACAAGTGTACTAATGTGATTCTATAGCCAAGACAAGCTAATACCAAACCACACTACAACCATCCCGATAGAGAGTCCCCGTCTATCTCAGTTGTGAGCATCTGTTTATACTTTATAAGGAAACCGATAATATGATCTTCCGCGTGTTGTCGCACAACATATTATCTACAATATAAAGTAAGTGGACTATTGCATCGAACATATAAATAAATTATAAGATGCAATCATTTGATCATATGATTCTCATTTCAAATTAATTGTTATAATATTGTTCATACAAAAAGCTAGACTTTTAGTATACAATCCAACAGGTAGTTAATCCTCAAAAATCCATTCTCATCAATTCAGGAGTACCAAATCATATCCGCTATCAAATTTCTCAAATCCTACCTTTCAACACATGTACCATTCTTTTTAAATACTTAGGTATACCAATTTGTAGTAGAAGGATAGGAGTGGAAGACTTCATGCCCCTATTGAATGATATCAACAACATGATCCAGAGATGGTCTTCTAAATTACTATCATTCACGGGTCGATTGGAACTAATTACTTCTAGAATATATAGTATCTTATATTTTGGTGTGGTATTGTTAAGATTCCCGGAGTGGTAGTGAATAAGGTAGAGACATTGATCCGTAGATTCTTGTGGAGTACCAAGGTAAGCCCGGTGAGTTGAAAGGATATTATTTAACCTAAAAATGCAGGAGGGCTAGGGTTAAAAGAAATATCTTCTTAGAACAAAGCTTTATTAGCAACAGCCTTGTGGGATATACACAATGAAGCTTTATCCCTCTGGGTGAAATGGATCCATAATGTTTATTTATCATCTATCCAGTGGACGGTGGTCTCCCCTAGAGCTAATTCTTCCTATCTTTGGAGAATACTGATTGCTATGAGGAAAGCGATTGAAAGAGAAGACGAGGAAGGCGAAGGTGTTGTTAGTATCATGGGGAAATGCAGTGAGAATGGAAGGTTCAGAGCCAGCCATATGTATACATATCTGAGGAACAGACACATGGATGACCCAAGTTTCGTTTACAAACAGATCTGGCATAAATGGATCGTGAGGAAGTACAACTTCAGACTTTGGTTAGTCCACAGGGAAAGACTATCTACAAAGGACAGGATTTGGTGCACAGGAGAAGATAAACAATATGGGTTCTGCTTTGATAGATAGACCACATCGCATCTCTTCTTCCACTGTCCTTATACCCAACGCATCTGGGACGAAGTGAAGAGATGGATAGGACGGAGAAGAGGAAGAATCAACTCACGGATGCCTTCCGTAAAATACATGTGGACACCCAACGAAGTAACAAAGCAAGAAGGCTTCTTTTCATTACTCTCGCTACTACGACTTACTATATTTGGATGGAAAGAAATACTCTACATTTTGGAACAAGGATGCTTTCACTGAGTCACATAGCTGATAAAATCAAATTTCAGATAACGTCCTTGTATTTGAATCATTGATGTATTTGTTTGTTGTATTCACCCTAGTCTTTGGATTAGGTAGGCTGGATAGTTTGGTCTAGACTTATATTCGCATTGTACGTAAGTACCTTGTAAACGTTTTCAGTAAAATAACACTTACCAATTTCACAATTCTAATGTTACCCTTTTACTTTATTTACTAATTTTGTTGTATTTTTAAATCCTTAACTCAAAAGTATTGAGAAAGTGTTATTGCACAATTGATAAAAGGTGAATTTTCACACTAATTAAACCCCATCTCTGGCGAATAATAACGCACATTTAGTAAATAATTTTGCACAATACTGCACAATTAGTAAATAATTTTGCACAATTAATGAATAATTTTGCACAATAATTTATGTATATATTTTTCTCGTATGAATAATTCTACACAATTAGTGAATAATTATGGACAACCATTTAATAATTTTGCACAACTCATTAATAATTTTAATTAATTATATTAATTAATCTAATAATAATTGATTACGGAGAACAAAGTCAAAGTGAGAATGGTAGAAAATTCAAATTCCCATCCTCTCGATCACAAAGAGCCCAATTCAAAATTTTGATAAATTAGGGTTGGGCTTCTCTGCAGAAGGAGGGCTGAGGGAGGTTATTAAATTGATGTTGTTCCTATTTATTAGGCATTACTTTTTGTATATCTAATAATAATAAATTTGAGTATGTGTATCCCACAGTAATAACTCTTAATACCTTGTATTAGAAAGTAATTAATCCCAAATTTTAATATTTAGATATTAATTGAAAATTATCTCTCATGTACTAAGTGGGGTTTTTTTATATATAGTGAATAGTTTTATTAGTAGTGAGTAATGTGTCATATGTGCGGACTCTTTTTACTAAAATGAGAAAATGAGTAATCTTTAGAGTTGTCCCCTAAATAGTAAAAGACAAATACTAGTTTGAGACCGTCTCACGTAAGGGCTTACGTGAGACGGACAGAAAGTGATAACCATTACTATATTGAACAGTGACACTAAATTAATGAAAAGTGATAATGTTATTTCATGAACAATTCATAGTATATTTCATAGTACTAGTTTTTAAGACATGCTACGCACATTGCATGCACGTCATACATTATATTATAATTATTTTTTTGTCATTTTTTTAATTCATGCAAATCTTGCAAAGGGTAATCATAATGGCATTAAACAATGCCCACTGCCGATGAAATTAGTGTTCAAACATAATGAAATAATTAATTATGCCAAATGATTTAGAAAAATTAACATAATAGAGTGTATTCACCATACATAGAAATACCAAATAGAAGAAAATATCAACCTATAGAAAAAGAACGAAGAAAAATCAATTGAAAATCTGAATTGCATGAAAAGCTACATACTCATAGGCTAATCATAAACATGCACATATATGAGGAACCAGGGTTTGATGAGTGTAAATGAAATTTTTTGGATGATATTTCATTAACCTAGATAAAATACTAATAATTGCATTATATTACTTATTCAAATTGATATCACTTATTCTTGGGGTGAAAATTTTAATTGATGTAAGCACTCATACTTCAATTTCAACACCACTTTGCGTGTACTTTCCAAAAGTTCAAATCTGCAATATGTAAAATCAAATAATTGTTTGTTAAGATTTAAAGAATTATAGGAAAACATACAAAATACCAGAAAAAATATACTCCCTCCGTCCCCCAAAGTATTTCACACTTTCCTTTTTCATCAGTCCCTCAAAGTATTTCACACTTTACTTTTACTAAATTTGGTAAAAAATACATTATACTAATACTCACTTTTTACACATATCCCAATATAATACTTACTTTTTCACATCTCCCAAAAACTTTACACACTTTTTTCACATCTCTCAATAACTTTACACACCTTTTTTATTAAATCAACTAAAATATATATTCTCTTTCTTACTTTATACATAAAAATACAAAATTTTCTTAAACTCCGCGCACACCAATACGCGAAATACTTCCCGGGACGGAGGGAGTACAAGGAGAAAAATTAAAAGAATTAAACAACTTAACCCGTGCTTAAAAAAATTCAAAAGAATAATAAGAGAAAAGAAATGGAAAATTATGTAAAATAATCTAAACAAACCGACTAATTTGATCGAGAGTATAAAAATGCATAGTTAAAAGAATAATACTAATAACATCTTGTAGTGTAGTCTTATTTTGAGCGTGTCCTAAATAATTTATGTATGGATCCATTTTTTTCTTCTCATCCTTTTTTTATTTTTTTAAAAGTGAAATCCATATTTTTTGAACTACTTCATGGGCACAAACCCTCATAACGAATTACTGGGCGGATTTTGACATCAAATCAGAATGAATACTATAGCAATGATGTTGAAGCTAGTGACTCTATCATATCGCCGGAGCAATCCCGAAAATCTGTCAAAAGTCTTTTCAATATCTTCCACTCCACTTTGTAAGACCTTCGTTGAGAGAATAACACTTACTATCAACCGATGAATCCCCAAGAAAAGAGAATAAGTAATCATCGTGTTGAAGCTCTCATTTCAGAAGTAAGTTTGTTTGTTTTTTTAAAAACAACCAAATGGAAAGTTGAAGAGCTATGTTAATCGTTCTTCCACTTTCAAATTATTATTATTTTAAAAAAAAAACAATCAAAGGGAAAGCTGAAGAGCTATGTTAATCGTTCTTCCACTTTCAAATTGTTTTGTCATCACATTAGTTAATATAGTATTGTAACATGCATGAAGTTAAAGAGTTGTATGAACATGAAAAGTTTGTGAGTTAAATAAGCATATAATGAGTAATTATGAATTTGCATTTAATGAATCTTACAAAGTACGTAAAAAAAAGAATTTAATTGCATTATTTTTAATAATAATTAATAATAAAATTAATATAAAAAATAAAAAGTCGTCACATGCATATTTTATATTAATAATAAATTAGGTTAATGAATTGTAATGATAATGGTAACTCAAGTGTCATCCTAACAATTAATAAGATAGAAATTGTTTTTAAGAAAAACATAAATAAAGGGAAAAAATGTAGTAAGTGAAAATAGGTTATGACAAAATTGGAAAAAAAATGTTAACCAAGGCTAAGATACTTTTAATATACTAGTTTTTATAGACGTACGTTGCACGTCGCAGGCACGTCGTAATTTATTTTACGATTATTCTTTTGTTATATTTTATTTAAGTAAATAATCTATTTATTAATTAAATAAAACTTCTTTCATACCATGTGTTTTGTCTGACAATATTCATCGCGCAAGTCTTGCGTGAGACCGTCTCACGTAAGATTATTTTATACCTTTTAAATTAGTTATTACTTTCGTTGTAAAATATTATCATTTTTTATTTATACTATAAATTGTTTATAAAATATTATTATCACTTTTTATTAATTGATCAGAATATCACCTTTTTATTATAAAATTAAAACTTTTTATTATATAAACTACTTTTTATTCATCTCATATAAGTACTTACATTAAATGTGTTTGCCATGTTCATATGATATATTATTATTAATTGATTAATTATTAAATAAGCAAATTATTGTATGCATTTTTTTTATTAATTTCTTAATTATATACTATAGTGAATTTTTGGCCTTTGCACTTCTAGTGGTCTCTTTTCTTTTTTTAGGCAATTTATAGTGTGCATTCGGGTGCACTTAAAGATAGGGTGTACCCACATACAAATATAGACAAAAACATATACAATTAAGAGTAATAGTGTATACAATGTACTATACTAATTATACAACTCTCATCATGTCATACTTTATTATTAAAAAGTTTCATAAACGCGAATTGTCTAATTCGTTTGTCAAAATAGAATATAATTTTTTTTAAAAAAAAATTCTAATTTTAAAATATATTATTTTGGGAGATAATTTTATGTTAATAATTATGAAATTTTAAAATGAAAATTTAGAGTAGTTTTTAATTTTATTTGACTGAATATCATGTGAAGTGTTTTATTTTTAATATGCAGTATTCAGGTTAAAATAAAATATATTCAAGTGTCTTAAGTTAAGGTTTCTCTTTTATTCCTTTTTAATACATAAATGATTAAATTTGCATTAATAGTGGAAATTAGTTTATATTTTTGGAATGCTATTAATTATGAAAATTACCTCACACTTTATACACCTACAAGGAATTAAAAGATTTTTATAGAATTTTCAAGATGTTTAAAAAATATATAATTCTTTATTTAATATTTTATAAATATAAAGATTCAAATTATTTATAATATTAAAGAATAATATGATTAATTAATATTTTTTAATCTTAATTATTTAATTTTAAGTTATTTAATTAAGTTCATAGAATTATATTAAATAAATAAATTTTGAAAAGATTAAAAGGTACATTAAAATTAATTTAATGAATTTTAATGAAGACATGATCAATACAAAATTAGTTAGATAGAATAAGAATATACAAACGTTATATATTAAAGTAGTTATTAAGAATATGAAGAGTCATTGTTAATATAAATAAATTTATTATTAATAATGTTGGATGTCTATTTATTAATATAATGTAAATATTAAATAATTCCTATGTCATTAATTGGGGAATGTTAAAGATGTTATAAAAAGTGGAGATAAAGAGTTAGAAAAAAAGTTTTTCAGTGATATTAATTTTTAATATATTATTATGATTGCAATTATAATATGATATGTATATAATAAGTAATGCTCACATATATTTATATATTAATAATTTATTATTAAAAAAACTTACAAGTTTACATTGTGACCACAAAAAAGAAAAATCAATGTGTAAGTTATATTTTATTATTTTTACTAAATCCATTTTTTTAGCCCATAGAATTCTTACAATAATAATAATAATAATAATAATAATAATAATAATAATAATAATAATAATATAATAATAATAATAATATTTATTAAAATAAATACTGTAGTTACGTAATAATACAGAAAATTGCTAGATTACTATTGAAGTGAAGAACTTCAAGTTAATTCCCCCATAATGATTAATCATACATAAATGGTCGATCAAATAGTATAGAATTTGATATAAATAATCATTTTTTATAAGGTGGATCATACTTAGTAGTTAATTACACTACTTTTACTTGAATAGTATTCAATTAGGAAATTATTAGACAATGCAAAATCAGAAGCCGCATACAACTTTATCCATTCTTTTAATATATAAAATATATAAAAAATAATAATAAGTTGATACTTACACAAGTCTTACACAAAATTAAATTTCTCTTCAAGCTCTTTTAGAAAATCAAGCAGACCTAAAAAAACTAACCACAAATTATATATCATCTTATAACCATCCCTACTCTTAGAACGATGGCGCATTCGTCTCTGCATCTTTGTCCTCTCGTCTAACCAAGCATTCGAGAAGATTTCATTGTTGTCATGGATTTGTTCATGGAGTCCGCCTCAAACTATTACATTGCCACTACAAGTTACTCTACATTTTATAGTGTTTGATTTTCTCATCATATTAATTATTCATTAAATGGCTTTGTGAATTCATGATATATATTTATATTAATAATTAATTTAAGAGACTCCAAGAGCCTAAATGAATACAAAGAGTCTTACATGCATAAAAAAATATTTTAAATAATATAAAGTTAAAGATGTAATTAAGAAAATTTGGTGGGGATAAAATGGGAAAAAATGTTAACCATGAGACTAGCCACTTTTAATATATTATGATTATGATATGATGATAAATGAAAAGTGATAACATAATATAGTGAAAGTAATAATGTTTTATACCGAAAGTGATAACTATTTTAAAAAGTATAAAATGATCTCACGTGAGATGGTCTCACACAAGACCTACCCATAGTAAAATATGGATTTTTGAGGTGGAAGGAGGGAGTATACTGATTAACAATTAATCAAAGTTAATTATTTGGTGCACCTACTTTCAATAACATATACACTTATGAATAAAACAAATACACTAATAAATAAAAATGTATACAATTTGTTAGCGAATTTTCTGTTAAAAGAAACATATATACATTATTGAATAAAAATTTATATACATAAGGGTCTACGTATACAACCAAGTGCACATGATATCAACTCATCAAATATATAGGCCAAATATATAGTTCCATAATTATCAAATTTATGTTTTCAATTAAAAATAAATAAAAATAATTCAGTGAGTTTTGCAATAATTTCTAAAAAAGAACCACAACTTTAATTCCCAAATTTAAAAAAAATATATCATATATTGAGTGCGTTTTGTAACAATGATTAAATGTATGATTTTTTTATTATTATTTTTTACTTCTCAAAAGTGAAGATTAATTTGCAACCGGAGTAAAATTCATAATTTTTCTTTTGCTATTTAACTCGTTAAAGTAAAACCGTTGAACATCTTATGAATTCGAATACATGAGAGAACAACTCTTAAAATTAAAATTTTATTTTGTGATTTAAATTTTCTCCTCCGCCTCACCGTCGCTCATAATACGTTTAATTATGTGTTAAAAAATATCTAAAGAATGCAAAAAGCCATATTCCTGCCGTCCCATTTAATATTTTTTTTGTCACATTCAAATAGTCTTTTTTTTACACATATAGGATCCACACACACAGTGGTATTCAATTAAAATATGGGGCGCACACTCTCACTAATACAACTATCTACTACACATTAAATAATAATATTCTTTAATTCACGTGCAAAAAGTAAAATATATACATTCGATTGGGTGTGACGAAGAAAGTATACTCTAGTGCTAAGGAAATTTGAACCGTAATACATTTCAATATGTAGTATTAGCATTAGCAGTAGAATAAAAATTTGTGTGACACTAGCTATTTCACAAAGTGAAACTCATACCATGGATAAAATGTGTTCTTAATTAATTATAATAATATTCTAATAGAACAATATATTACATGAATGTTAGAAGTTAATAGTCAATTTAATTATATTATGAAACATTAGTAAAATAAATAAAAAGTGATTATATTTTTAATGAAAAATTATGATATTTGATAAAAAAAAAAAAAAAAAAAAAAACGCATAACCTACACAAAGATTTGCTGCTCTGTTACTCGAAGTTAAGGTGATCGATCAACAAACATAGCAAATGGCTAGGTATTATAGACACATCATCAATTAATAATGAACAGCGAAACAACAATGGTTGACCAGCTATTGAAGAAAATGTCATCTACTACCATACAGTACACTATTACTACGCCAAAATTTTTGAGAGAGTTAATTTACAAGATTTTTAACAAAAAGCCTAATTCTTGGAGGCCCACTAAGCTAATTTATGATTTCATAAAATGGAGTGACAGATATATATAAGCATCCACTCTTCTTCTTTAAATTCATAAAAACGTCAAATACATATATCTGCATATGTAGTAGCAGTGGACCCCATCTACAGAAAATTTTCTCCCATACAACTCTATTGTCTCTCTATCATAGGTATTTCAAATCAGTGGGGGTTTAGGCATTAACATTAGGTGCTGAATTATGAATATATATCCACACTTGGTTCCACGTTAATATTTATATTTGTTTTAGGATTTATTATAAATAAAGTCCAAATATTTATTTTAATTGCGAATAAGTCTAAACTTTTGAAAATTTACAAATAAGTACTTCATTTTAAAATATTTTTGCAAAAAGAACACCGGGCAGCGGGAGTCCTACCCCAATATCGCTGACTTGTCCGTAATATTCCCGCTGCCCTGTGGTTCTTGTTGCAAAAATACTTTAAAGTGAGGTACTTATTTGTAAATTTTCAAAGGTTAAGACTTATTTGCAATCAAAGTAAATGTTAAGACTTTATTTGCAATTAACCATTGTTTTTATTATGTAAATTAATAGATATAATAATTTAATAGATAATAGATTGAGAAATATAATATTTAATGTATAGTGGGTAGTTGTATTAGTGTTGTGTGATTCTATATGAGATAATTAATTGTTTTATGTAATTCTATTTAACAGGAAGGGAAATGTAAATTTTAATTTAGTACAAACTAAAATGGAAAATATAAACTTTAACGCGAGACGGATAGAGCATTACATATATGTATGTATGGTGGAGATTATTTTATTAAAAATAAAATATATATTATTCTAAATGAAGTTGTTAACTAATTATTCTTGATACGTGAATTAGTATTTGTGGATAAGGTGCAATTAATTACACAATTACTCGGTTTAATTAAGTATTAATCCGAAAATACGATGCAGCTTGAACTAGCTTAAGTAATTCAAAAAAATATTCTCAAAGCACTTCATCAAACTCGGTCCTAGGCTCAAAAGGAAAAAGAGGCAAGAGTGAACAGTTAGAGAAAATGAGCAATTTGTGCAAAAATGCTAAAAAACGCACGCTCATCTTTCTTAAATTTATGTATTCATATGGAAGTTCAAATTGGTTATATCATATACGGTTAGAAAGCCATGAAAAAAATAATCATTTTGGCGCAAGAATCGCTCAAATCGGAGTTCGAATGTGAAAGTTATGCTCAAAACGGTGAGACTGCGTAGAGCTATTCGACTAAGAGACCTCCAGTTCAACGTATGCTCCAACTCAGGTAGCCAACTCAACTAGTTCAGCTCCACCAGTTCAACCCAATCAACCTCAGCTCAAGCGGTCCAGCCCGGCTGGTTCAGCCTAGCTGACCCAGTTCGGCTAGTTCAGCTCCACTTGATCAACTCAATCGACCTCAACTCAAGTAGCCCAGCCCGGCTGATTCAGTCTAGCTTGCCTAGCTCAACTAGTTTAGCTCTGCTAGCTCAACTCAATCAACCTCAACTCAGGTGGTTCAGCTCGGCTTGATCAGCTAAGGTGGTTTACCTCAACTAAATCATGCAAAATATACTGAATGCCATCGAGCTACATGTCAAGGCTTAGGTGGCAGCTGGCTGGTTTGACAACATATGAAAGTGCTGACTCATAGAGGCTAGGGGTCTATGACTGTAGACCTAGTGATTAAACCCCCTAGGCTTTTTTGCCTATAAATGGCCCCCACATTGTGTACATAAAATTCAATTGGAAAATTTGACAAGTAGTGGACACCATGCCAATTCTTTGATTTAATTTACGTGCAACTAGCTAGTTACGCTACTCATCATCCTATCTAATTAACAGTTCTACTGATCATTCCGAATATTCTTTGTGTTTAATCAGTCTCGATTATCACCTAAGCTAAGGTTAAGAACTGATTATCAAAGTAGAGGTGTTTAAGTAGAGCAATTGTAAAAAAATTTATACATGATTCTTACTTAAAATTTGAGCCCTAATTTTGGTACATACTTTATAACTAATATTACTCCATTTTCTTGGACCACTAGAGCATGTTTCTTGTTTCAAATCCATATTTTTAACAAAGTCATTCTCCTTTTCATTATTGCTCAATTTATTGATATTGATTGATTCAAGCCCTTCATCATTATATGTTGATGGATGTTCAATCTCTTCTTCAAGTTCAAGATTATTCTTTTTTTTTCTCATTCTTCCAACAAATTATCAGCTTCATTTTTATTCTTAGTTACTACAAAATAATTATTGGTCCTCATGACAAAATAATATTGATGAAGCATGGATTTTGAAGGGTTGTTTGAAGAATTTATTAGTAGGTGAAATTAATGAAGAGAAATTTACATAAAGCGTGGTAATTTTATGTGTGCAGATTTAGTTAGAATTTAGGTGGAAAGAAAAAGGAAAGGAGTGGAATGGGCAATGCATGATAGTAACTAGACCCCTTGGGTATTCCCTCTGAAATTAAATGAAGGGTGTAAATGGATGGGGCCCATCTCAGGAGGAAAGAAAGAAACCCACACATGCGCCAATACAGACCAGAAATATTCTTACATACTACAATACAAAATGGAGAGAGAGAGATTGAATAGTAAGTTTGATGTACGCGTTAGCCGGCCATGAATGTGATGCAATGTGAACAGTGATGGAGGGACAGTGAGCTTCGTACTGTAGTAACCCGACCACTGCTCTTTTATCCATGCATTTGCCGCCATACCCATTCTTACAACACTGTTTGTTTCCCGAGATTATTATAATTATATATAACTCTCTCTCTCTTGTATATATATATGTACTTTCTCTCTCCCTGTTACTTGAAGTGGTTGACTGGATGAGAGACAACATTCAACCCTAGTTTCCTGCCTGCCCTTGTCTTGCCCCTCTTACTTGTACTTTTTTCAAGATTTTTTTTAAAATAATTTTATTTTTTTTATTTTTTATTTTAAACAAGCTTCTTGCGGGAGTTAGAGGTACTCTTTTTAATAAATTATATTCTCATCCCATAAACAAATTCACAATTAGTATTTTTGTTTATATCATAAACAAGTTCACACCTCTAAATAAAAAATAGGCATAAACAACAATCCCACAACTATTTTAATTAAACAAGATTCCAGCAGTAGTTAGAAGTATTTTTTTAATAAATAAATGATAAAATATACTCCCTTCGTCCCTTGTTAAGAGGGTCTTTTGCTTTTATGGCACGTAGATTAAGGAGTATTATTATTTAATGTACAGTAGGTGGTTGTATTAGTGAGAGTTTGTGTCTCATATTTTAATTAATTGTATTAGTGAGTGGTGTGGGTCCCATGTGAAATTGAAGTTAGGACGGTAAGAGTATTAAACTACTCTTAAAAGTTGATAATAAAAAAATATAGGGTTAATTATATAAAAATCACAATATTTTTGTCAATTTCAAATTAATCCAAACATTTCAATATTTATAAATAAATACTCGACTTTGAACCCGTATTGCAATTTGAACAATCGGGCAGCAATCCAGCTGCCCGGTTGCTGGCGTGGCATTTTCTTTGCAAATAGTATCCACATGTAAGTGACCCACCCTCACCTCCAAGTCTAAGCATGTCAGTCTCCACCTGTCACACCATCACCCAACCTCAAATGAGATCACCTGTTTTATAATGGTGTTTCATCTGCCGGCTGAGGAACTCGCTGGACGAACAGTCTCCACCGCAAACTGTCTCCACTCGCTGACTGTCTAAACCTCAATGAAGGCACCGGCAATATCTTGTACGACAGAAGAAGCTTAGACGAGCCGCCGACGCCGAGAGTGGACGCCGACGATACCGTCCAGAAACTGAAGAAGAAATTCTATCAGATTGAACGCGTGCCTCCGAACCGGCTTATCTTCCACGCGAATGGAATTGAACCGGCAGATCAGAAATCAATCGGTGACTGCGGTTTGGTTGAGAATAAAGCAGAGGTGGTGGTGACTGTTCACGCGCCTCCGCCGAATTCGCCGGCGATGCTGAGAATCGTGCGCGGAGAAGATTACGGTGGAGATGAATGCGTTGGATAATGTTAGGGAGCTGAGGAAGAATCTGCAGAAGATGAACGTGAATCTCCTGCGCGATGGTTATTTCTTCAACTTTTCCGTTTCCACGTCGAGACGGAAGTCAGCACGGCGGCGTTCCTGCGGCAGCAGGAGGAGTTGATGGGAGGGGAGAGCGGGATGAGGAAGGGGAACGACGGGGGAGGGTTGCTGCTGATGAGCTGCCGGCAGGAGAAGGCGGTGGGGCAGCGAGCAGAATAGCTTCTATCCAAACCCTTTTTTTAAAAAAATTAAATTCTGGTCTACAGAAGCTGCAGACTTTGTCCAACATGAGCACATCGGAACTCCGATGAGAATTTGTCCAACATGTGCTGGTCCTCGACAACTCCGACCAAACTCTAATGGGTGGGTAGAAGAAAGGATAAAGTAAGGTTGGGTGAGGGTGTGTGACACGTGGAGACTGATGCTTGGAGGTCATGAGGATGAGTCACTTACATGTGGAGACTGATTTGCAAAGAAAATGCCACGTCAACAACCGGGCAGCTGGATTGCTGCCTGATGGTTCAAATTGCAATAAGGATTTAAAATCAAGTACTTATTTGTAATTATTTAAAAGTTTGGACTAATTTAAAATTGGCGAAAAGATTGAAACTTTTCTTGTAATTAACCCAAAAATATATACTCCATCTCACATTCTAATGATTACATATTTCCATTTTGGGTGTCACATTCTAATGATTACATTTCCCTTTTAAGCATATGAGATCCATACAAATTAATTATTTCTCTCTCCACGGGCCTATACATCCCACTAATACACCTACTCACTTTACATTAAATTATTATTTCTCTTACCTCAATACACATTAAAATATTATATTCATTAATCCTAGTGCAAAAAGCAAACGTAACCATAAGGACGGGACGGAGGGACCTACCCACTTTACATTAAATTATTATTTCTCTTACCTCAATATATATTAAAATATTATATTCATCAATCCTCGTACAAAAACCAAACGTAACCATAAGGACGGGACGGAGGAAATACTTACTTCATCCCGGTTCACATTTATTATTACTTTTGTCCATTTACTATACAAGTTCACAAGAAAATAACACACAATCGGCTAACCACACAATATACTTTATCTTCAAAATTATCATTATTTCTCAACTCACATAACATATTTTATAATTTATTTATTATTTAAAAATATAAAAAAAAAGTTTTTGCAGAGTTTATATATATATATATATATATATATATATATATATATATATATATGAATGCTTTGGGTTTTTATAGGTGAGTTTGAATTTTATGTTAAATCTTTGTAAGAATATATTAATTTATTTAAGAAAAGAGATAAAAATGAGAGATAAAAAGGAAAAAAAATTGATGAGAGTGAGTGTGTTTGAGAATTATAGAATTTGTAGCTGTATACAGTAATAGTGGTTTTTTGCGTGAATTTTGAAAATCAAAATCAGGTTTTCAAAATTGAAAATATACATTACATATAATTAAGGCAATATAACAACTTTTCTTAAATTTTATTTTTTATAATAACTGGAAACTCAAGTTGAATTCCCTGTTACATTTTCGGTATTGAATTTTATGCATTGATTATGACATGTGGCAATAATTTAATTAGTGGAATAGGTGATGAAACACCATTGTGGAACTGGTGATCCCATTTGTAAAATTCATACAAAATAATTAATATTTCTATATAGGATCACCACAACACTAACTCAATTATCCACCACACATAAAAATATTATACCCTTTACACTAAACATTAAAATTTTTATAGCATAAAAATAAAAGGTCTCAAGATAGAGAAAGTATTATTGATTTTATTTTGTTGTAAAGGGGGTTCTTGTTGTTTATTCAAGTTCCCTAGATGGTGTACGTTGTGTTTCTCTCTCACACATTCCTACTGTTGTCGTTTATCTATCTTTCCAATCTCTATCTCTCTCACCTACCCTAAAGTACTAGAGTGTTTCAGTTATGAGGCTTATATATTAGCAGTTCTTGATGAGCTGGGGATATATAATCTGTTCCAAGAATCAAGTCTAGCTAGCTAGCTAGACACAGAGTGTGTTTGGTCTCAACTTTATTTATGTTCTTTCTTTCTTTCATCTACACACAATAACACACACATGTAAGTACCACCTCTTCAATTAGCTTAAACTGCCAAAAAACTCTTCTCTTCTGATCTCATGGCAGATCCCTACTACAATAACGTTGGACCATTTGGATGGTTCAATATCAACAACTTTTCCCACTCAGATCCTTACCCCCCTCCCCCTCACCCTCACCCACCCCCACCCCCTCCTCTCTTCTCCTCCTCTTCTTCTTCCACATATTATAACCTCAACTTCTACAACACAAGCAATTCTTTGTTCATGGCAGAGAATAGTGAGCCACCCCCTTCACCACCACTGAAGGAGGCTCTCCCCCTCCTTAGTTTGAGCCCTAGTGGAAGCCCTTCTCCTCCTCTTCATCATCAACATCAAGGTTCAGTTTCTGACTCAGCATCTTTGATGATGATGATGATGAAAAACAGTCATCAAAGAGTGGTGGAAGAAGATCATGAACAAGAAGAGGATGAAGATGATGATGAAGCTGCAGCAGTTACTCTAAACTTAGGGCTTTCTACCCCTTGCAGTGATATAGCACCTGATTCTCATCTCACCTCCACCGCTACCGCCATCGCCACCGCCTCCGCCGAAGATGATAAAGAAGAGCAACAAGTCACGGTTGCAAACATAATCAGCCCATTGAATAAAGGGCAGTATTGGATTCCAACACCAGCCCAGATTCTAATTGGACCCACTCAGTTTTCTTGCCCTCTTTGCTTCAAGACCTTCAACAGATACAATAACATGCAGGTATGCTTCAAGCTATATCATAATTTATGGAGTAATATTTTATTTATTTTTTTCTTAGTTTCACAATGATCTACTTTCTTGATCTATAATTGCAAATGTAAACTTTCACTTTTCTATGTGCTTGCTGGATTGGTAGCATCCTTGTTAAGATGGGTCCTTAGGGTTCTAACTTTATGTCTCTCTTTTGAATATGTGTTGTTGGATTTTGCTCACCATCCTCTTCTTCATTGTTACTATATTAAATGGGTTGATATTAAAATATTGTGTGAATGTTGGGAGGGTTCTTGGGATCTGAATAAATCTACTTAGTCCAAAGCCATAGTCCACTCTTAATTTATGTGATTGAACAACCAAACAGATCAGAGCCATTTATGCTTTTTGGTCCTTGAAGTTTGTACCCTTACACATTGGACAACAGGTTCTGTCAATCAGAACATTTTTCTTTCCCTGTTCAAATTTAAAGACACTCAACCATCCTTAACACACACATGAAAAAAAAAAAAAAAAAAAAAACTGTTTCATTAAGCCTTTCTTCTCAATTCAATAATAATGGATGATTATGGTTCACACTTTTCTCTTTTGTAATGTAAAATAATAGTAAAGGTTCACAGTTTTCTCTATGTGTTACATTACATTTCAAAAATAATAAAACTTCCAAAACAAGGAGTAATATCTAAATACAATAATATCATTTAATTTATTACTTAAAAAGACATGATTAACTTTAAAGTCAGTAGTTTTTAAAATTCAATATCTACAGTAGGAGTAAAAACATTTATAGAGAGTTTTACTCCCTCAATATCAACAAGTTTTTCACTTTTTCCTCTTTTATTTGTTCACTACACTCTTCATCCTTCAATAGTAGTAAAAATTTCAAAACAAATAACCACTCACTATATTATATTTTCAATAATGTCACTCTTAACTTATAACTCACATAACTTATTTTATCATTTACTATATTTATTAGTTAAAAATACCACAATATTATCTATGAGTCAATAAAATTAGTCAAAAAAAGTAATTTTTTTTAAACTTTCATATGTACCGTAACAGTGTGGTGTTGAAGAGGTAGCTATCCAGAAATGGGGGAGAGTATTAATTTTCACCCATGCATATATATTCCCATCCAAGAAATTAGAGTGAATGAATAGTAGCACTCACAATAGATTACATGGTGTCATGTTGGGTGCAGATGCACATGTGGGGGCATGGATCTCAATACAGAAAAGGAGCGGAGTCTCTACGGGGTACACAGCCAACGGCGATGCTGAAGCTGCCGTGCTACTGCTGCGCGCCCGGGTGTCGAAACAACATCGACCACCCGCGCGCGAAGCCGCTCAAGGACTTCCGGACGCTGCAGACGCACTACAAGCGGAAGCACGGCATAAAGCCGTTCATGTGCCGCAAGTGCGGGAAGGCGTTCGCCGTGCGGGGCGACTGGCGGACGCACGAGAAGAACTGCGGCAAGCTCTGGTACTGCACCTGCGGCTCCGATTTCAAGCACAAGCGATCCCTCAAGGACCACATCAAGGTCTTCGGCAGTACTCACGCTGCCTTCGCCACCGACTGCTTCGACGACGACGAGCCGGCTTCGGAAGTCGACCATGATAATGATTAACTACCACTCTTATATCGTTCTTCTTCTGTTACGTTCTTCATTGCCTATATGTACTGCTTAACTTGTTTTACTGCTCTTCAAATTTTATTCTTCTTCGTTTTCTTGCCAATTCTTCTTCGTTCCTTAAATTCATGTCCATTTGGTGCTTTTTTTTTTTTTTTCTCACCAGTGAAAACGAGTGGTACTATTTCTAATAAAAATTACACCCAGTAAGCTATCTATTTTGATATTTTAATGTTTCATTTTAATGTATTACTCCCTCCGTCCCAAACTTGTTGTCTTTGTTACTATGGACACGGAGTTTTAAGAAAAGTTGCTTTTTGATTAACTTTATTGACTTTTTATGGGTATTGTCAGTGGCGGATCCAGAATTTATATTTTGGGATACAATTTACTACTCTTTGTCCTATAAAATATATGTATTTGCATAATTTAAGAAAAATGTATTTAAAATAAGGGTAAAAATTGACGGCATATTTATAGTACTATAGAATTGTAAAAGAGTTAATATTGAAAGATATGTTTTGAGAGTTGATAAATTATTTGGGGATGGATAAAAAAGAAAAGTATATACTATATTAAAGGGATGTGAGAGTATAATTAATATGAACGAGTGTAACGTTATGAAGCATGTCCTATAAAAAACTAATTTATAATAAAAATACATTTCTAAATTTAATCTTAAAATAAACGAGCAACACCCTTGTTTATTTGAGGAGTTGAAATTTTAAATTTATTTATTTATTTTAAAATTATTTTAGATTTTTTCAAATGTACATTTTATTATGAAAAGAGAAATATTAACTCTTCAGTGAAATATTGTACATGATATTTGTTATTTAGAAAAGTGTAAATTTATTGTACACAAAAATAATAATTTCAAAATGAGGATAAGTAATTGATTTCACAATTACAAATGGGGTACATTTTTTTATTTTTTAATTTTACTTTACAATAGGTAGCAGTTAAAAAAATTTAATTTGGGGTACACTTATACCCCTTATTCCTAACTAGATACGTCACTGGGTATTGTGGTATTTTTAGGTAATAGATAAATTATAAAGTATGTTATGTGTGTTAGGTGGGAGTGATATTTTTGAAATTAAGATAAACTTTTAAGGTTATTGGTTGATGTGAATTTTTCTTTTTTGAAATAAGACAACTAATTTAAGACGGATGAAAACGAAAAATAGAACAACGAGTATGGCATAGGAGTACTTTTTTCTTTTTAAAATAAGGCGCCACACATGCCAACGACTTAGTTATTAATTTACATGTAATGTAAAAGGTGAATATTTTTTGTGGGATCATGAATGGAGTAATAATTATTGAGTTTAATAATAATTAAGGGCTATATATATACTAGTGAGGCTCTTATGTCGTGTAGCTTTACAATTTAAACCCCTAACAATACATAAATTTAAATAAAATATAGAAGGGAGGATTGTGTTCTCATGGGACGTGATGTGTACCCGAAAACACAAGTTTTTGCCATGTATACTATATTAATAAAACTGATTCAATAGTTAATAAGTTGATTTTTGTTTAATCAAATGGAATCGAGCTCGAATCAAAGCTCGAATTTGACTCGAATAATTTTCAAATTGAGCGAATTCACTCATAGGTTCATTACATAATGGATTCGAGTATGCATTATTCAAATTTGTTCTTGTTAAGCCCACATTAACCGATGAGTCTTTAGATCTCACTTTTTTCAATTTTTTTTAAATGTCTAATATCATTAGATTATTATTATTTTTATCACTTATTTTCTCAACGATATATTAATTAAGTCAGTATTTTAATTAACATAATAAAGGGGTAAATATGTATGAGATCATGACACAATAAAATCATTTTATATTTTTATATTATTTTTTATTAAAAATATTATTTTTTTTAATATATTATCATTTTTTATTTTTATTATAAATTATTTATAAAATAATTTATAACGCTCTTATTATTTTTCATAAATTGAGTATTACTTTTTATACATTTCTCGGAAGTAATCGCGTAAGAAGCCTGCACAAGTATTTGCCCAACATTAAACACATGCGGATGTCAAAATTATGTACTAATATCTTTTATTCTTGTCGACTTAAAAATTGCATGTATCATATATACTATTATTGTATCAGAACGTGTTAAATTTTATTTTAAAATTAGTTTTATTTCCTTGTCATGATATTATTAACATAGTGATGAATTTAATTATTAAATTATTTTATTTTGTCAATATTACTTTTTAAATTAACTTTTTCTTTTATTATCTCATGTTGTGTGTCTACATTTTTGTCGTGTCAGGATGGAACTATTGTTTCTATTTGAGTTTTAAGTTTATGAGATCATGACATTTTCATTTTAATTTTTAAGTTAATTTAATTTTCTTATCATGTCGATATAAGACTAAAAATTAATTCAAAAATTCCGCATCGTTTTCGTTTTGTACTATTATGTCTGTGTTTAAACTTATCTCCCCTAGCATTATATCATAACTAAAAAAAAATAAATTAAGAAGAAAATCCAACAATATCTATCCTTTTCAATTGCTTTTGGCAAGGCAACTTTGATAATGACATGATGTGCATAATTATCCATTTATTAAAACACCATGCAACTAAAAATGTTTCATGTAAAAAAAAAAAATTAACCACAATACTAATATGTTTACAAAAACTACCATGAAATTAAGTTACGATAAAATCAAAATTTCTTTTAAATATAATGGAAGGTCACTATTATGTAGTATAATTAAGAAACGATCACTCGCTCTTTTATACAAAAGGTAATTTTAGTATGGCAAAAGCTCCTGCACCCTCGGGGACACGCCGTGTCTCCATGAAAATACAATTCTCTCCCTTCATATTCTATTTAAATTTATGTATTATTAGGAAATTTAAATTATAAAGAACACAAGAGCCTCAGCTCTTTTAGTATCGTTAATAAACTCTTTTTAATTGACAACTTTGTGTATTCTTATAAGACTAACTCTCGCATTTTAAAGAGTAACTTTATTTCTTATTATTTGTAGTAAAATTAAATGTAATGTACTTGGTTTGACCTGACGTATATATATGTTGAAATAGTAATTCAGCGGCACCTACCCATCTACCATCTGGCTGGTTGTCCCATGTAATGCAAGTACCCTAACTCTGACCGTATTTAATCATTATAAATTTAAATCCATTTAGTATTCTATCATGTATTTTTGTGATCTTTGTCTTTATTTCTCCGTAAAATGATTACACGTGTTGACTACAGGTAACGCTGTAACAATTCGGAACTAAGAGGAGTATTATTTTGAGATAAAATCTTTTAAGGGTAAATATCAAAATTAGTAAGTATGGTACTTTTTAATTTTAGTATTTTTTTTTTGCAATTTTTAATTTTAGTTTTTTTTGTTCATTTTTAGTCTTTTTTGTTCAATTTTGATCCTTTTTGTCCAGTTTTAGTCTTTTTTTCAAAATTTAGTTCTTTTTTGTCCACTTTTTGTCCTAAATGTGTATAATTTCGGACCATTTTTGTACTTTTTTTAACATAAATGACTAAATTTGGACAAAAATGACTAAATTTGGACCAAAAGGACTAAAATTGGATAAAAAATGACCAAAATTAAGAATTGCAAATAAAAAATGACTAAAGTTGAAAAATATCATACTTACAGGACCAATTTTGACATTTATCCATCTTTTAATCCCACCTTGCATCGATGAATTACTCATTTGTTTTTTCATGTGAATTAAAAATATTACTCCCTTCGTCTTGAATAAAGGTTTTTATTTACTTTTTGCGTATAGATTAAAGAGTTTTGTTATTTTATGAGTAGTAATTAGTTGTATTAGTAATGAGTGGTGGGTTATATATGGGGTCCTTTTACTAAAAAAGAAAAAAAATGAGAACCTTTAAATGAGACTTCCAATTTAGTAAAATGGGAATCTTTCGATGGAATGGAAGGAGTATTATTTTAGGTAAAAGCTCCTGTGCCCCTAGGGACACGAAGGGATACTCCGTGTCCCCATGTGAACACCAACCCTCCCCCTCTATATTCTATTTAAACCTATGTATTGCTATGGGTTTAAATTGCAAAGGGGCAAGGAAATTGCAAAGGCGCACGGAATGTGCTCCATGCGCCCGGGTGCACAGGAGCCTCACCCATTATTTTATATAAAGTGGACAGTTATATTAGTAGTGAGTGATTGGTATGTGTGGGAGTGAGGCTATTTTACTAAAAAATGAATACTTTTAAAATCAACAACCAAAATGGCAAAAAATATATGGACTATTTAATAAATATAATAACATAAAATGTTTTTAATTCTAAATTTAAAAAATAGATAACTGTTAATATGGACCTGAATTGTTTTTTCTAATTCTCAAATATATAAATTTATTAATTTAGGGTTTGAAAACATAAAATTATCTAAAAATTTTATGATAATCATAAAAATTTACCACAAAAAGTTATTTTAATGGTAATAAATTATTTTTTAAAAATCTTTTAAAAATATATCAAATTTGTGAATTTTAATGTAGTTGTAATTATATTTTTTAAATATTTTTACAATTTTCAAATCCTTAATTGATTTTTTTTTATATTTCAGAATTTTAATTTATAGAAAATATAATTTAGAGTTCGAAGGGAGAGTTTACTCATTTTTCAAGTTTTGTATATTCAAATAGATACGGCTAATTTATCGTCTTTGATCAAAGTTTTTTTTATAATGGTTTAGTAAATGGAACTTTCTAGTTTTTCTTTAATCAATAGTAGGTGTTACTTTAAGGTTGTTCAAGATCTTTTAAGTATAGATGATGATTATCATTAACAAAAAAAAAAAACTTATATATACACAAAAGAAATTTAAAATACCAGAGATATTGATTCTTATAACATTTTGTGATTAGGTGTATTAGATTTTGAATTTTAGTGTATTTGAATACTGAGTGAGTTGAAATTCGCGTGTAATTATTGAAAGAGTTGTGACAGAGAAGTGAGAATTGATTAAATGAAGAGATGTAGAAGAACAAGGGTTGCAGTGAATTTTGAATTACTTAAAGAGTTTCGGGTATTAGCGTCACCCTAATAATATTTTATATGATAAATAAGTGATGCTATAATTAAAGAGAGAATGGAGATATATCAGAGAGGAAGAAATCCCAGAAAAAACTTTTATTAACTACTCCATCCGAATTACCATAATGTTTTTGCATGTTCATTCTGGACGTTTATTATAAGATTTACATTTCCCTTTATAATAAATAGAACTTCACCGCACATTAAAGTACTGTATTCTTAAATCCTCGTGCAAAAAAGTAAGAGTGAGTCTCTTGTGCACCCGGGCATACAGATTTAGATCTGTGCTCTTTTGCAATTTTTGTGTCCCTTTACAATTTAAACTCCCTAGCAATACATATGTTTAAATAGAATAAGGAGGGGAAGAGTCGTGTTCACATGGTACACGAACCGTGTCCCCATATCCCTAGGGGCGCAGGAACTTTTGCCAAAAAGTAAATGTAAACTTTCAGACGGGAGGGGGGAGTATCAATAAAAAAAAATAGAGAACAGGAGATTTTATTTAGTTGATTATCATTCATTAATTAATTTGCAAATTAAATCACAACCTGCATCTTACCGCACTACAATATGCGATCCCATAAAGAGTAGAAGGTTATATTTCTTGTGGTTTCCCATAAGAAGCAATCAATTTTGTGTACATCATCATCATCATAGTAACTTCATGGAATTAATAACCGAAACTATTTATAAATCAGCAGAAGATGATGATTGGGACTGACTACAAGCTCATTTCTGCTGGCAAGCTAATCTCAAGAAAATATAAGCTGCATCCAAATCCAAAAACAAAAAGAAAAAGAATAAATCAACCTCAATGAAACATAGTACGTAAGACATTGTAAATCCATAACCATATATGATAATTTTCCTCGACAATGGGCATTTCTAAATACGTCCATCGCTGATGTGGTATAACCGAGTTGATCTAAAAGCATGATATCCGTTCACATTGTGGGCTCGCCAAGTGGATATATGACCACAGCAGATATGTGTGCAGCCACGAGTAATTAATTGTATATAAGTTTTTAATGCATGAAGCCATGAGAAATAGTATTCTAATTTTCTAAAACATGATTGATAATTGTATTGACATTTGAAATAAAACAGCAGAAAGTGACCAAACCTTTGTCAAACCGCTCAGTCCTCTTTACCAAATACATCCCTTCACCCCCTAAACCAACTTTAAAACTAGGTTTTTGTCATCTCACATTGTATCCTCTATGAGAAAAAACATACTCCATATCCATCATTTTAATGTTTGTTTTCCTTAATTGTCATGTTTTACCCTTCTCATAGTCCAACTTAATGTGTGATCTGTGTGGGTTTGACCAATATGATGCGTAGCTTCTAAGGAGCATTTTCAGAAACAATAATCCAAGCAGACTATAAAGATTGCTTATAATATTCATGGGCTTATATAAGTGATGAAAACAGAAAAAACTCGGAAAGAAATGTACATCAAAAGCACTCTAATTTCTCAGGAACCATGAAATTCGGGCTAAGAAGATTACCTGGCAGACATAAAAGCCATGCCTAAAAATACAGCCTTTACAGCTTGCTTTTGTCCGGCATAATCAAATGCCAGAGGCAGCATTTCATGCAAGGTTAGAAAGGCCATCACTCCACCAACTGCAAGTTGTACAAAAAATATGCATCATATAGTTTTTATCTACTTCAAATTTAATCTGCTAAAGTGCTGTATAATAAATAAAATAGTAAACCTGATCCCAGAAGGCCCTCCAGAATTTCAGGATTTAAGCTGCTTGGAAATATGTACGCTGCAAATGATAAATTGCAACAAACACATGAGACTCCAAGCGTTGCGTCTGTTTATCACCTCTCAAAAAATACTTCTTTCTCATTTCTTTCTCCCAAAACATAACCATATATGCTCGTCTTTTCAATGCAGTTTATAAATAACTTTCTCCTTTCCCCAGAAATTCAGTAAAGCATAACCAACCAAACATGGTCACAAAGTTTGACGCAGATTGTTATTAATATGTAACTAAGATTTAATGTAGGGGGTCAGACCTACAATAATTACACCAAGGGGCTCAGCTAAACCAGAAAGAGAAGCCAGCTTGAATGCCTGCCATTTGCTGCAAGCACACAAAATACTTGATATATTTATATAATTTTCAAAATAATTAAAACAGCATTTCAATCAAATTCATCTGGAAAAAAAAAAGGTTGCTGCGAAACCAGTGTTCATTATACAGGTTCTCATGCATGCAGATTAGATAATTATCACAGTAAAACTGCAAGCGGATAACTGCTTCCGAATGATGATTTTTGTGCTCACAAGATAAACGCTCGCACCTATCCCTTTTTCCTTCACCATTTTTCATTAAAGAAATGCAGGTAACTTAGACCCACCTACATTTTCTGATTCTTACATTTAAAATTCTATGTAGTAAATAGATTGATAGTCATAGATTAAGGGAATGGAGTGCCAGAAAACTTTATTTAATTGAGTTGATATATTTGTTGCCTCCACATGCTCTTAAATACTCATTATAATTTTTGGTACTTAATCAACTGGAAACATGGAGAGCTTGAACCTTTGTGTGGCAAAATAAACAGGAAGTGCAACAGCAACGCCCTGTAAATGCAATTCAGGATCTCATGTTAGTAAAGGTGAAAAAAAGGTCACAGTTGAGGGTAAGCAATTGTAATAGTACTTGGCATGGGTTGCACTATGAGATGTTGGAACCGAAAACTCAACCTTAAACAAGATTAATATAATATCTAACCAGATATATAAGTCAGCGCAGATATCTTGTCACGGAATTTTTTAAGATCATGTAGTTCCATATTAAGAAGTCCATATAAAGAAAGATTTCCTGAGAAGCCCTATAAGTTAAACAAGGAGTTTGTATCCGCCATTAGAAAGAAAACATATAAAAGAAAGAAGAAGAAAAAAATCAGGCTCTGTAGCATTTACAGAATCAAAGGGACTGAAAGGAAATTTGTAGAAAAAAAATAAAGATCTATTTCAAAGCTGCTCCATTTTGATACTTGGTAACCCCTGAATAAAGATCAATCCTTTATTTAATAACCCTATGCACGGAAATATTTGTTATTTCAGGGTTTGAGCAAAAATACCTCAGGAATGTTGTGCAAAGCAATAGCTAGTGCCAAGTTCAGACCAACACGAAGTCCCTGAAAGATATGAAAAGAAAATGAGTGTATTTGTTACCCAGATTTTATGTTCCTTGAAACAAAAAAGCTAATAATTTGAAATTTTAACGACTCCCAGATAAACCTTTCCACTATATCTCTAGGCATGTGATTTCAGATAGAATGAAGAAGAAAATTCTGTTGAGTCAAATTTATCCAAGTATGCGTACCCAAGTTATTAGATATATTAATAGACACACTTCTCAAAAATAAAACAAGAGTTAATTTCCACAACTAATTTCTGTGAATAAAAGGTGACAAAAATAATTGAAAGGAACTTGAGAATGGTGTTAGTGTTTACACATAGTGACGCAGAGAAGAGGTAAGTCAAAAATAAAATACAAGATGATGAGCTCCATTTGCCATTCCCATACAAAAAGGGGGGCAGAGGATAAAAAATAGTCATAATAATCAACAGTAAGAGCATTTAAACAACCTTGATTGATCCAAGGAAAACTGCCATGCCCTCCGGAAAATTGTGCAAACTTATACCTGAAAATGACAAAACAGATGTAATAGTTTCCAAAGAGAATAGTTACAATAGTATAAATATTGAACGTCACTTCTACTTTACATGCCTTGTTATGTTATTGGTAATAAGTGGAGGCATATGAATATCACACTGAAGTAATGATTACTCTGGGAGAATAAAAAAGTGTTTAGGGATATATAAATTTCAAACAAGTTTTTATATTTCGAAAGAAAGAAACTCTGGTATAAGAGAATCAAATACCGAATCCAAGTTTACCCACTAGTCCACTACACAGAAGCGGATATAGCAACAATATAAAGAGCATTTCCTGGTTCGGTTAAGCCAGGGACTCCAACAAGTAAATGGAATAATGGATTCTTAAAGATATTAAATTAAGAAAGGCGATGGCATGTTCTCCTATAGACAACAATCAGTGATAGTAATATTAAGTAGGGCTAGCAAGTTGCAACCCATAATAAACAAGCATAAACAGCAATAATAGTCTGCTCCACAAAGGTCACATTGCAACCAAACATATACATGGCTGAAAAATCAGTAACTGACCTACAGCAGTGATGATTCCACTAAACAAGACTTGACGCCGATGCTTTTTCATGATATCCTTGCCACCGTCATCCCTATTTTTCTGTTTGCAACACAAAATTATTTTTAAATATACTTGAAAATATAGTTACTTACAATAAATAGCCCACTACAGATAAAAAAATTGCATGAAACCTTCTTTTTGTCCACATCTGAAATGGGCGCAAGTGTTGGTTCAGGAATGAAATTAGCAACAATGGCAAAGAAAATTACACCTGCAAAGAACTAAGAGGCCAACATATCAGGAATAAGCAGATAACAGAAGTTAACCCGAAAAATTGAAAAGAAATGAAGTAGCAAAGGTCGTACCCAGAGATTTCCTTTTAAGAAGCCAATGGAATTTATGGCATTGTGAGCCAAGTCTAAAAAAGATATGCTCAACATAAGCCCAGCAGCAAAACCCTTTCCAAAGGAAATATAATATTAGATAAAGAAACTATTAGTAACTAAATACAGCCTTAAAAAAAATAAAAAAAACTACACTTCCAACCTTCATAAAATAGATTCAGAGTGGTAAACTCAGAAAAAAATACTGTATGATCATGCTTGTGTTTTCCATACCTGTAAAAGCCCCAGCATCTTCAGATTTGGAGTCTGATTAATGACGACAAACAGTGCTCCTGCTCAGTAACATTATTTGTAAAAATTAATGACACAATCGAAAGGAGAAGATGATTTTCTAGAGGCAGATATTTGGTAAACAATGCTGCAGATGAGATCTCCTGAGGACTCTTACGATGGTAAAGTTGTTGGGAGTAAAGAAGTGACGATTTGTTGAGAGAAAAGTAAAAGACAAGGAGAGACTAAAAGGTACTACTTGTGTACTAATGACTGCACATTTTATTAGCCTAATAGTATTATTTCCTAGCAAGGCTTTAAAGATGACATTCTAGTGAATAAAGTTTAGGCAAATCAGTAAAATGACAAAAAAGCATTTAAAGTGGTTGTCTTTGATGCTGAGGTATGGTTTTGGTCGTAGAGGGCTGCATTCAAATTGAAACTAAGATGGATAAAATCGAAGGATCTTCGAATCGTTAACAAGTTAATGAGAAATTCAAGCACTGGATGACCTCATGAAACCCTTCCCATGAGCTCAAAAATTTAAAGTAAAATTTTTTATTAAGGGGAAGAGTATGATACAACTCAAGATAGAACAACACAACATGCACAGGGGCCAGTGAAGGCCTGGAGGAAGGATGTTGAATTAAGGGAACTAAGTCAAAATAAGAGGCAAAAAAAAATATTCATTTTGGAACTTCAGAGAATACCTACACATGTTCGTAATTTCAGCACAACTCCCTTGTCTAAGCTCCAAATGAGATCTTTGAAAAGACAATCTAAGACAGAGATCACTAATTTATTACTCCATTTTGAGTTCTATTCTATTTGAGATTCTATCATTTTGCCCCTTCACCCCCACCCCCCACCCCTAGAAAAAATGCCCACATTTTTTTAAATATCAGAGCATTTATAGACTTTAAGGCTACTATCTACAGCAACTGTGCTTGACACCAGTGAACAGAAACTGAAGATTAATTTTTTGTTTAGAGTGATGAAGATTTAACAGTTTCTTCTGATGCTCAAAACTACAGCAGAGTCTGGGCAAAAGTTCATAGAGATGAAGCAGCGGAACACCAGAAACAAGGGTGCAGGATACAAACAACAAACACTAAAAACATAAATCTTACACTTCAGCAAGCGCAGCAGATAGAAAAATTCTATAATCATGCGATATTTCAGAACATGTTCCAAAATGGATAGCAGAGTAGTTCACTCACCAATAGAGGTACTCAAACCACCCAGAAGTGAAAGTCCAAGAGCAACCAAAACCTGAGAATCCATTAAACCCATTGTTTCAAAAAATGCAATCGAATTATTTCAAATTTCAAAGACAATCCAAAACCCCGCTTTATATTCTTCTTAATTTTCAACAGCAAGAGAATATAGGAGGAGGGGAGACACGTGATTGAGTGCTGAAAAGAAGAAGAAGGAAAGGGACAAGGAGAAAGAATCCCTTGAGATGAAATGAGAATTGAAGCAATTGAGTGAGTTGGAAGAAGCTGCAAAGTAAAAGGGAAAGCGTGAGGAAATCCGTTGGGGCCAAGAAAGGGACGATCAAAGTGCTATTTACTACCCACCAAAAAAAAATATTCTATACCTAAAACACTATTTTATTTTTTATTTATTACATAAAAAAAATTACACTCAAAATACCAGAAAGGTGATAAAAATAAATAAAATAATCCCACAATGCCCCAAATGTATCCATTTACTTATTCTGGGAATATTATCATTTAATATGTAGTAGATAAATATATTATTGGAATGTATGTGTTTTATATTTTAGTTGTATTAATATATGTAGATAGTCGGATTGTATTCTTCGTTAATGATGGAATAATATGACTGTTTTAATAAAGAGTGAGGATTATCCGTACTAATCTAACATAATATCTCTGTGATAGAGTAAAGGAATTGCACATAACTTTCCTCTCGGCTTTTTGTGTCTTTTCTGAAGGTGGAAATTATGCGTGTATATTCGTATTCTTCTCTTTAGGAGCGAACTCCTTATAATGTGTGGTTGTCGTCATCCGTGTTTGAGGATCGACAAGTCACATCAAATCAATTACAAATACTATATACATTAAATGCATAGCCACACGAGGCTATTTAAAGATATTGTTTTAGGATTATCCTGTTGTTAGATATCTTAGGGAATATCTAACAGGCTTATAGGGTTTCAAGTCCAAGTAGGGCACTTGAGTAGTGGGAGAGTAGAGAGGATCGGGAGAGTAACGCTCCCTCCTACTTCCCAGGAGTCTAGGGATGGGGCAAGCGCATGCTGACCACTCGTTCGCCTCTCCTTGTAACGCCTTCTACTGCAGGCGGGTAGAGGGTGTGGGTGTTAACTCCTTTTGGGCTACGGGGCGTGATCTTGGCCCGCTCGTGGCCCTACCACAATATACACAAGTCCTATATTTCTAAAAAAAAAAATTAATACTCCCTTCGATCACTTAGAAGGTAATCGTTTATTTTTATGTATAGATTAAAGAGTATTATTATATTATGTATAGTGTGTAGTTGTATTAGAGGGAAGTGGTGAGTCATGAGGTGTATCTTTTTACTAAATAGGGAATATGGATACCTTTGAAATTGACGCCCAAAATGGTAAAATGAATACCTTGTAAGTGGCCGGAAGGTTTAGCACATTTTGAATATGAACAACCAAAATGACAAAATTAATACTTTTAGAAGGAACAGAAGAATTAACATTTATATTTATTTTTTCCATAAATATTAATAATATAATATTTTAATATGCAATAAATAAATTTAATTGTACTTTTATGTTTTTGTTCCTAACTTAATTTTATATTGATAACCAATTATGAAATACTCATAAAACTTATAGATGTACTCCCTCCTCTCATAACTGTTTTCACATTTTCTTTTGCACATAAAATAAGAGCGTTATTACTTTTGGAGTAATTTGATATTTTTCATATACAATTTTTTTAATTAATATTTATCTTATAAATATAGAGTATTAAAAATACTACTTTTAAAATGTTATATGAATAAGTTATGTTTGTAGAAGTGTTACATAAAAATGTTACTTATATATATGTAAGTATTATATTATAGTGTTACCTTTATAAAAGTGTTACATAAATAATGCTATTTATTTATATAAAATGTTAAATAAAACGTGTTATGTATATAAAAGTTCTACATGCATGTATTACATATATTAAAAGTTATATATATATATATATATATATAAAGGTTATAAAAATGTTACATATTATAATAATTTATAAGGTGTTATCGTTTTGTATTAAATAAATTTAAAGTATTATTGCAAGGTGTTATTTAATGCTCATTGTTATAGTGATAAATTGTATATGTAAAATATTTTATTGGTAGTTAAAGTATGTTAATAGTAAATTATATTATAATATTTTAAAATTATGCTTTAATACATCATTTATCATACTTTAAAAAACACATTTTATTTTTGGATAAATGTTAATCTTTTATCTATATAAAAAATATACTTAAATCCTCACAAAAGTATAAGTATTATGTGAAACTTTGTCTTCAGAATATATCTCATCTAAATAAAATAGATAATTGAACACTCATGATTCGCGCCATCATCTGGTCAAAGAAATTGGGCTCACTTGGTTGGTGGTCTAGAAATAGTTTAGCAAAATTGCAATCCATCGTTTTTCATTATTTAATTTAATTTAATGAATTAACATTAAGCGAGTTGGTATTTTGGTAAAATGGATTATATTTGAGTGATAGTGATATTTTTATAAAGAAAGAAAATTATAATAAAAAATTAAATATTAGATTATTAAGTCTTTTGTGAAAAGTGATTATACGAAATGAATCAATCAACTACTAAAATATACTCTCCGTCTCATGATTATTATTACACTTATTAAAAAGGGCATCACACAATTAATGTTATATTTCCTTTTTTGGATGATGTGAGCCACACAAAACTATTAAATATATCCATGGGGCCACAATACTTCACTAATACAACTACCCACTTTATATTATAATATTATTTCTCTCACCTTACAACACATTAAAATACAATACTCCTTAATCTTCGTGCAAACAGTAAACGTAACATGGGACGGAGGGAGTAATTATTATATAGATAATCGATTAATGTTATAGAGTGGTTAGAATATAATTTATTAAAGTATATAATGAATAGTGCATCAACTATGATTTTAGGGTAACAATATTAGTATGTTTCACTAAAATATAATTATTGAATATTGAATCATATTATAAACTCTAAAATAATATTTTAATACATTATTTATTTTATTTTAGTAATAATATTTTAACCACCTAATAATATATTTTGCTTACTCCATCCGTCTCGTATTAAGGTTTACATTTTTCATTTTGAGTTATACCAAGTTAAGGTTTATATTTCTTTTTTTTTTTTAAGTTGGGCCCACACAAAACAATTAATTATTTCATGTAGAGTTCACGCACAATACTACTACAATTACTCACTTCATATTAAATATTATTTTTCTCATCTCACTACATATTAAATAGGGCCACGACGCAAAACAATTAATATATCTCTATGGACCTACACACCACACTAATACACTTATCCACTATATCTTTGGGATAAATGCCACGTCCGATGATCACGTGACATGCACGTGATCGATTCCGGCGAAAATATCAAATTCCGGCTAAACAGGGCACATTGGTTCAATTATGAACCAATATCTGTTTACTTTTTGCACATAGATTAAAGAGTATGATAATTTAATGTATTTTGAAGTGAGAGAAATAATATTTTAAAGTGTGGTGGATAGTTGTATTAGTATTGAGTGTGGGGTCATGTGTGCTCACATCAATCTAAAAAAGGAAATGAATACTTTGTAATGAGACGAATCAAAATGGTAAAATGAATATGTATCAACGGGATGGAGGGTGTATCTTTTTTGGGGCAAAAATTATACATGGTCAAACTTAAGTGGCAAAATTTTTTTTTATCCCCCATATCTTTAGCTATGGTATTTAAATTAAAAGGATTATAAGGTTTACAATTATTTATAAGGGTAGCCACAGAGTTTGTAGTATAAATCCGATTACAAGAAACTAAGCCTTTCATAAAAATAAGCTTTTTGCAGAATTGATTATGATGAATTATCAGTGGGATGACGTGAATAATATTCGGTCCATATAGTACAAACTATTCAAGGACAAATTCGTGATGAGTTTTTTAAGAACCTAACTGGCTTAGATCGATGAGCCTAGCCATTTGGACGGTTATATGGCTGGGATATATATAATAATAATATTATTATTAATAATAATTAAAAAAAATTATTGAATTATTATAAGGAAACTAGTAAAGTTTGCGCGTAAGTTATCATATTTATTATTTATTTATTATTTTTAAATCTAAAATTATTATATCGATTAAGGATAATTGAAAGAATAACTTATTGTTTGACCAAGAAAAAATGTTTTAAAATATATAAATTTAACAAAAGTGAAAAACATGCATTCTCTATTTATTTCATATAAATAAATAGAAAACATTGTTATCATTAAGGTTGAAGTGATACTCCTCAGCATATCATCAGATGATATCAAAATAAAGTATATTAATTAGTGTGTCAAATATTTTGAAGATTATATACAAATATTGGTGGAATTCATATCTGAAACTTTAAAAACCACTTAACCTCCTTGAAATTTTTCAAGTTCTTCAACCATGCACTTTCATCCTCTAGTAAAACTCGTAATAAGAGCAATAAAAGTGAAAGAACATTCATATTTAACCAATTTTAACTAACTGTGAGAAGTAATTTTCAAATCAATAAATGTATTCTTTAATCTTATAAAATATAAAATATGTAAAAGTCAGTTATATTGTACATATATTTTAAGGATATCATATTTTATTTAAATTATGATATCAAAACAAAAACTTAGTGCATAGAGTACACTATACAATTGATCAAGCTGATAGTTATCATCATCTATAATTAAAGTTAACTCATTCTCGCAGCAAACATAATATAACCTAAAATCCAAAATAAAATAAAATAAGCGCACTTTCAAAATTAATGTGTAGCTATAATTTTTAATAACAATATTTATAGTTTATATTACTCATTTTAAAAATAGTACAAATACTATTATTTACCTCCATTTACACCATCAATTTTTAAGCCTTTAATTAAGTGACCTAATTTATTAAAAAAATAAATAAGATGAATAATGAGTCAAGCAAATTATTTAGATGCATGTACCAATATAAATTGGTTGATATATTATCATTAAAAAAAGTCATGCATAATTTCCAACTTTAATTAAAATTCATGTCCAATTCAAATAAAAGTTTTCATTATATATATTTATATATATATATATATATATATATATATATATATATATATATATATATATATATATATATATATATATATATATATATATATATATATATATATATATATATATATATATATATATATAATATTGGCTAGGTTTAAACCTACAAATTCATTAGAATCAGCCAACAATTTAAATGTTGTTATTTCTTAAATTAAGAGAAATTATAAATTTCAACTACATCTAAATTTTGCATCACCATATTTTAATTTTAAGTCAAGAAACTTATTTTACTTATTAAAAATAATAAAGATATGAGTTACAAAATAATATATCTCCCTTCCTCATATATTTAATATTTTAAATGATATTACAAATATAAAATACGTTTTCTATAAAAATAATACAAATTATAGAACATTCTTATGCTTAATAATTTTATTATTATACAAAGCATGTGTTTTATGAAATATTTCATAGTTTATTCCTTTGAATTTTTATTTTAATATAAATGAAATTAAATAAGTTCTTTATAAAAAATTCTAATAATACATTGTTTTATAATAGTTATGAATCTTGATATTACTTAATTTATTAATTTTTAATTGTATAAAATAGAGAGTTAAACAATCATAAATGTCAAATACACTTGACACCTCACATATTTTGATTTTATTTCAAAAAACTTATTTTACTTATTAAAACTACTAAAAAAATAAGTTACAAAACAATAAATCTCCTAAACTAATAATAATAAGCCATCTAACATTTTTTAAAATGTAATAAATATTCAATAAACCTATGCATGCCACCTCACATTTTGTAAAAAGTAATAAATATAAATGAACATATGCTTGCCACTTCACATTTTGTAAAATTTAAATTTGGAAACTTATTTTGTTTTAATATATAATAAGATATTTGTAGAAATTATATTTTGAATAGTGGCTTGTAATTTTTAAATAAAAAAAATCCGTGAAATGTTTCCTATACCTAATATTTTCTACTTAAGGCCTGATAAATGAATAATTACAAATCTGAGGCTTAAATTATTTTTTCAATTTTTTAGGGACTGAAATCTGCAGAATTATGGATTTAGGGCCCGAAAATCATACTATAAATTTACTTCATGTGAAGTTAATGTAGTTGTCATTATATTTTTTAAATATTTTTTTATGATCCGGATGGTTTTTCTGCCATGGATATGCAACTACATCCTGAGACTAATAATGCAAGCCGGAAAACATGTCTTGCTAATCAATTAAAATAAACACAGATTGCCATATTAAAGGAACAATATATAACTGAAAAAGGCTACTGATGTTGCTGTTAGTACAATTGACTTTACAAGCATAAGCTTTAATTACATGAATTGCTCCAACTTAAACCTTAATTTAAAACCTCAAGAGTATCGGGCTTATCTTGTGCATCCGCAGTTGCATCTCCTGATTCATTACCAACTGTATTGTCCTCAGACGTCAACGTAGGATCCTTCTTGGACATATCATCTGATTCAGCGGAAACAGAAGCCTCTACATTTGAAATTGAGACATCAGTTGCAGGATTTTCGTTTCTACCTTCCTCACAGTTAGATTCCTCCTGTGTGTGACCAGAATCTTTATCGATTAATATAGGATCATCTGAAGGAGGCTTCTCCTCGTCATGATCACCAGCAACCTCAGAATCGCTACCACACTTAACATTGATTGCTACAGGTTCCACCGGATTAGGGCCTTCGGAAGACACCATCATTTCCTCATCTTTGGCCTCAGACACCTCCAGAGTTGAAACAGAACAATTTGCATCATCAAGGGCCATATCATCAGCTTCTTTTTCCCTTGAATGTGATGGCATGTTGTCATCAGATTCCAGTTTTGATGGGAGCACTTCAATTTCACTTTCTAACTCTGTTGTAGCTGCCGTAGTATCCTCCAATTTGTCAACAGTGACTGCAGCACCCATCAGAGAATCATGTGGTATAGAGAGAGAGTTCAAATTTTCACTAACGGACAGATTATCAGTACTCGTCACACCAGAACCCACGATCTGTTTCGCTTCCTCTGATTCTTCAGCTGTAATTAAAGCTGATTGTGGCTCTACATCAAAATCCTCCAGTGCATCTTGCATCTCTTGATCTTCTGAATTCTCCTCATCACGAGACTGATTGGAAATGTCTATACTGTGGTTTATAGCAGGGAATGCAATGTCATCAGTAGAAACGGGAACCTCAACTTGAGTACAATCGGTTTCAGGTTCATTCAACAATGATTTTTCAGATTCGTTCTCCATGTCTTTTGGTGTCTCTGATGTGGCATTTGTGGGGCTCTGTGATTTTTCAAGGGACTCAATGATTTGGTCCCCTTCCACTCTGGAAAGAGTATCACAGTCTCCACTCTCACAATGTTGCATTGAATCACCTTTGGTCATCTCAACAATGTTGCTGCTCAATACCTGTGAAGAATCAGCACCTTCACTTGCTTTCAAGGCAATTTCAGTATCAGATAACTGAGAAACAGATTTGGAGGAAACATCATCAACGGCTCCCTCTGAGAAATTCTCTGAAGCAGGAATTTCATCCTTGTTAGGGCTTTGGGCACATACAATCACTTTGTTGCTGCTCAATACCTGTGAAGAATCAGCACCTTCACTTGCTTTCAAGGCAATTTCAGTATCAGATAACTGAGAAACAGATTTGGAGGAAACATCATCAACGGCTCCCTCTGAGAAATTCTCTGAAGCAGGAATTTCATCCTTGTTAGGGCTTTGGGCACATACAATCACTTTGTCATCTTCGTTTCCATTGAGAGAATTAAACTTGCCACTCACTCCCGGAAGATCTGTCAACCCAAATGTTATAGCAGCATCAATATTAACACTCTCCGGACATTTTAGATCTTTTTCAACCTCAACGTTGTTGCAATGGGTCTCTAATAAGGATTGGGGATCTTCAGATGTTCCATGATCATTAGAATTTCCATGATGGTTCTCATCATCCAGTTCTGTCACATTATTAGATTCTCCACTTTCTCCAGACTTAGAATCCTTAGAAATCAAGTCTCCACCTACAGATATAAAGTCAACAATTATGGCATAGAAATTAGATTTTGATGAATGGACTTCACTGGAGAGATTCTTGCCTTCTATTTCTATTCCATCTTGATGCTGAAGAGGATCCTCCAACTTGTCCACACCAATACTTGGATCTGCATCAGATCCTGCAAAAATACATTAGATGAATTCGCCAATTATAGTAAAATGCTCTCCAGGCAGAAGTCAGATGGCCAGTGCTTTTATTATTTAGGTGGGGGATTTATTTGTTAAGGATCCTAATAAAATCTGAGAACTTAAAAATGTCAGAGATATAACATTGCAGTTGTCAGTTCTATTATAACACATCATGGTCATATCAACACAGGTATCATTTGAATTAACTACAAATTCCCCCTGCCTAAAAGTTAACTGCCAATAAAGATCCTAAGTGGCTGCCCCGTCCTTAACATTATATTAGTAATTCTAGAACATCGTCACATATTCACATTGACTTTCCACCCCAATATAATTGTTACAATGATTTCAAAAAATTATATCAGTGATGTCAGTACACTTTCTGTTCCTTCTGGCATTTAGTGAAACTCTCAGAACATCAGAATATCAATTCCACTTTTCATTTATAATAGTTAAATGCTCCTTCTGAAATTATTATAACAGAGCAGTCACATTCAATAGAAACAGAACCGAAATGTATGGTTTATATATGAGCAAATAAATATACTCCGTCATATTTTTGCAGAAAGTTATGATATATAGCATCCTGTCATATAATTAATCAGTGATTGATCAAATTATAAAAGAACATAGGGATATCAAAAACACATCTAAAATGTTAAAATAAAAATAAAAAATAGGACATTGGAGGTCCAAATTGCCAGTAGAGGAAAAGAGAGAGTGAGTGAGAAAGAAAGTATACCCTTGGGTACTAGCTCAGAAGGAAGAACTCCAGTAGCTTCCTCAGAAGCTTGGGGACTTGCAGCAGGCGCAGTATCATGACAACTAGAAACATGACCATGCACTGCTTCTTCTGACCCCACATCAACATTGCTAGGTACAGAATCTGGCACAATAGCAGGCATTATAACTGAATTTGGCTCATCGAGTACTTTCTCCATCACAGTAGTGACATGAACAGATACAGTACTGGTTGTCATAGCAGAACTATTGAAATGAAGCTCAGCCGTAGAAACAGACACCTTATCAGGAGTATTATTTTCATGTTTGTCTGGTGATACATTTCCAGATTCACCCTCACCAGGTAAAGGCACCGTCAATACAAGAGCTGATGTAGCATGAACATCATCACATTTTAGAAGCTGGTCTTTGGCCATCTCAATAGAAGTTCCGCTTAATAAAGGCAGAGACTTGGGATCTTCAGATGCTATCAGATCATATTTATTGTCAGATAACTCATTATTTGAACTTAACAAAACAGCATCTGTTGCCCCCTTTGATAGATTATCTGACACAGGAAAATCATCCACAGTAGGGATTTTGGTAGAGACATTAATTTCTTCATCTCCATCCTGATACACAGAATCAGACTTTTCACCAGCTGTTGCTGCAGCCTCCACAACAGTACTAGTTATGTTTTGGTCCTTTTCAACCACAGCAGATTTGCTGTTAAGTTCCATAAAAGACTGGGAATCTTCTGATGCATTATTACTATTATCACATTCAGGTGGCACAGGTAATAAAACAGAAGATCCATCTGCATGAGGCTCCTTATCATCAACTTCTTCCCTATTGTTCAATTGTCTACTTTTTTCAACAGAATGATGACCAGACTCGATAACTAGAGAACTTGATGCTATAGCTGAGGGATCCAAGGTTGAAACAGATGGAAAATTATCAGAGACATTAGATTTTATTGCACGGGAGTTAGCGCATTCCTCGCCTGGTTTTTCATTTGAATTCAGTCCCTTGGGAGGATTCTCTGACTTGTTTGCACCATTCTGTTCAGCTATAGCAGAACCTGTAGAAACATCTTTATATAAAAAATTCCCAGTCAGCTAAGTCAAAATGTTACCAGTCCAACAATAGTTAAGATGAATGGCATAATTTATGATCCAAAAGATAAAATACATGCAAGATGACAAGCATATTTGAGATAATATAACATTATAATAATTCTTTCATCTGAAATCAGATACCATGAGCTACAATTTTAGACAATTTGTTCTTTTATCAGCTAAGGTAAATATATGGAGCCATAACTGGAAAATGTGTCAAATAAAATTATTTATAGTCACGTAAAGGGTGTCAGATAATTTAAAATGCAGTTCGAATTTACTATATCAAATATATAACTACTCAATTCAGATAATTGCACATTCTCATGCCAGAAATCAGATACCATGAGCTACAATTTTAGACAAAAATTTGTTCTTTTATCTGCTAAGGTAAATATATGGAGCCATAACTGGAAAATGTGTCGAATAAAATTATTTATAGTCACGTAAAAGGTGTCAGATAATTTAAAATGCAGTTCGAATTTACTATATCAAATATATAACTACTCAATTCAGATAATTGCACATTCTCATGCCAGAAAAGTAATCTTTTAAAAATTGACTAAGAATGAGAAAGAAATAATATCACCCTACAGGGCTACCAAGCAACTTCCAATAATGATCTGATTCTACAAGTGTTTTTCAGCTTTGGTTATAGATAATAAGAAGAAAATAACTCATAGTATTTTTATTAGATGAAAATGGCTTGTGTTATTTTCAAGAAAAGTGCTTGGACATCCTTTACCAAACACCACTGAATTTAGGTTCACTAACTGTTCACTTATATCATAGATTACCCTCTAATCCTTTTAAGCATCTTATTTACCTTTAATAACATCATCGAGAACTGAAGTTTCAGATAACATTCCCTAGGAGATCAGATCTCACTAACATTACGTCATTGATTTCAGAACATCATTGCACTTGTGCAATTTGAAATGTAATATAGGCAGTAGCATTTTAATCTCATGATATTATTCAAAGTTAGATTGAAATTGTCATTTAACACAGAAATTCATATTAGACGATTTATAACTTGAAAAAGAGAGAGAGAGAAAGAAATCAGACACTTAATTCTTTTTCGAATTCTTTATGGTAACTCAAAAACAGGGGATCACTAGTAAGGAATCAAAGAGCACATATAGTCGAATAACACTGACATTTCCTCATAAATAAAAGGGTGCAAACTAAAATTCAACTTGAGAGAATTAAAGTAGACATTTAGGATACACGAGCAATAAAAAGAGTCAAGAAAAAGGACAGTGGCTTGGGGACTAAATTTACGCATACAAAAACATTTACAGAAACTTAGTCTATTGAATAAGATATAGAGATATCTTCCTCGTAATTAATTGCTTAAGTGATTACCAATTATTTTAAAACATATATACTTATTAATACACATATATCTCTTAAGTTGTCCAGCTTCAACACAATTTTAAATGCCTAATAACCATAAGCACGCCCACTTCAAGGCTGAATTGTAACAATATCCCACCATCAACCCCAGACAAAAGAATGGAACGGCTAAGTGGGGATCAATCATGTACCTTTAACCATGGCTTTGAGTCAAGTTAGGGATCCCTAGTTTATATGTCTAACATGTTCTTACTATTCAAACGGAGTACAAGAAAACTCTAAATATAGAGCTTAATGTGTTCAGGGCTTGTAAAACATCACATTGTATTTGCGAGTAGTCCAAGAGTTGGAATACACAAGAAAAGACATAATAGAAGTTCTTGCTCCAAATCAAGTGGAATTGAACCTCTCCTATTTCACAAGATAGATTTAAGAAATCAGAACCAATCTATCTCCGTACTTCATTTTGATCATACCAAAGAAGGAAAAATATAACAGATCCACTTTCACTTGGAAAAATACCACACTTCATATAAACTGAACTCCATCTCACCTTTGATTTTTCTTGTGCTTATGTTCCACTTGTGACACTTTGGACAGGACAAATTTATAAGTAGACTTGTACAAAATAAATCAACAATAGTTTGAAGAGAGAGCATAGATGTCATCTGCACTTTAATGAAATCAATTATATACTTTCAGATTGAAATATACCCTTACGATCTTTCTCAGCTGAAGGATTTTGAATATCTTGAGCAGCAGACTGACTTGCATTTGCCGATTCATGATCCCTCTCACTTCTTATGTTGTCTTTCCGTCCAACGGAGGCCCGAGTTCTTTTCTGTGGAGGTTCAGGCAGTGCCGAATCCTGACCAGCTAATGAACCAGGAATAGTGGTCACTACAGGTTCCTGCCTTCTTCTCTTCCGCTGGGGTGCCTCTTCTCGACTTTGAGCATTCTGCCCTCTCCCTCTCCCACGTCCTCTCCCACGACCTCTCCCTGGTAGAGGGAGGGAAGGAATAGCAGGATGTGCAACAGAAATAACAGACACGAGCGGAGGTGTAGCTTGAGAACTTGACGCGGGTATAATGTTAGGATCTGGCTGAGTAACACTACCTACAGGACCAGGACTAGTGATAGTATGACTGGACGCCATTGAAGAACCTTGTGACATTACATTCTGGGGCTCCACATCAGTATTGCTTTGCACAGAAGCTGATGGTAGCACAGGAGCAGGTAACACTGATGTTGATTCATTGCAAACTTCTGTTGTAATGCCAGTGACAGAAACAGCACCAGCTGCAGTGGTCATAGCAGAGTTAGATGCAAGTTCTCCCTGATTTCCTATTAGGGGCTTGTCAGTCACACACGGTGATGAAGCTATTGGAACAGTTTGTAATGGTGTTGTCTGTCTTTTGCCTCTGCGTCTAGGAGCAGGAGCTTCTCCACCTGTCTGAGACTTTCGTCCTCGTCCTCTGCCTCGCCCATGACCGGGAGCAGCAGGAAAAACAGAAGGAATTATAGCTGGAACCGAGATGGTATTAGTAGTTGACTTCAACTCTTCCATGTTCCCAGTGTTACTCCCGGCATCAGTAGTACTGGCCAAAGAATTAGGACCAGGTACCACACTTAAGGGCGTGTTGTTAATCTTAGAGTCTTCCTCTGCTTTTACAGATACTGAAGGTCCAGAACTAAGAATCCCTGGAACCACTGCTGGAGAGGTATCTAAAACTCTTTTTGGCCTGCCTCGCCCTCTTTTGGAGGGCGGCGTGGCCTCTTTGATTTGTGGTGCCAAAGGCTCTGCTGTTTGATGCTGGGGCACTTGGGGTTCTGCTGGTGCTTGCATCTCACCTAAAGTGGTGGTTGTGGTGGTTGTGGTGGTTGTGGTGTTTGTGGTGTTTGTAGCCACTGACAATATTTTTCCAGCAAGTTCTTCTTTCATTATAGGTGAATCTGGAGACTCTACTTGACACATTTTCTCAAATTCTTCTTCTGTCCATTGCTCTTCATAAGAGCGCACCTAACCAGAAATATAAGACACAGAATATGTTCTCTTGTCAAATAATACTCCTTTTATGATTGGCAGAGGTCACAACAATTTTATGCTTTTCACAGGACAAATCAAACAAAATGATAATGTATATTCAGGTAAATTGAAATATATTTTACGCTTTCCACAGCACAAATCAAACAAAATGATACTGTAAAATCATTAACCTCTCTAGCACGTTTGCCTCTTCCATAATGTTGGGTATCAAGGCCACCAAGATACCCAGTCTTCCGCTTCAACCCAGAATCAGGTAATACATTAGAAGTTGGTGCATCAGAGATCTTCATCACTTCATAAAACGATTTTAGGTCTTCCTCTACTAAGAGCCGAGAAGGCAAAGGAGGTATCTGCTTACATTTCTCTAAAGATTTCGCAACAAACAAATTTTTCCATGCAACCTGCAGAACATAATATAGATTTCTCATATGAAAAGATATAAGCTCTATCTGAGCCACAAAATCAATATTATACACAATAATTTCAGAAATTGTATGTACCATTTCTGCTGAGCGCCTTTGCTTGTCAACTGACTCAAAGATGTCAATTTCTGACTCACTGAGTAGAAGTTAGCATCAGAAAACAATCAGGAGCACACACAGACAGGGAGAATGGTAAAAAAATGCAAAGGGAGATCCCTACAGCCAACTACAAAGGTATGAAAAACCAGGAGAGAACAGCAAACTTGTGCAGAAGAATGTATGAAAAAAAAAACACTGAACACAGGTATCTACAACTCATAGAAAATAATAAACACAAAATGAATTATCATTAGGAGCAGTAGCTATAGCATAAGGCATGAGTACGCAGAAAATCAACTTCAGTGACTACTCCCCTTTTGTTCAGCCTCCACCCTTATAGAAATTTTAAAGCATCAGTGCATCACAAACAATTTTACACTAGTAAATCACCCCCGTGTACCCCAGTTTTCATCACTTCACTACCTAGTGAAGGAAGTCAAGCTTAGTAAATTGTACTCACAGACTCAGATGCATAAACTCAATTGCTTCACCATAAAAAGTACATACCTTCGCGCTATAATATCATTGAGAGAATCATCATCCAGAACAGGTGCAGCTTCCTCTTTCTTGCACTCCCGCAGCAGAGACTCCAAGTATTCTCTTCGATCTTCCGCACTACAAATATTGTAATCAATATACTCAGCACATACCAAATGACACTGACAAACTGTTGTCATATGAGAACACCAAAGCACACCTCGTGTTATTGTCAAAAAAACCAGCAGTTATGCTCTGATTAGCAACCCCAAGTTTGTGCTCAGCAGAAGCTCTAACTTGTTCCTCCACAGTTTGGACCTAATTGAGATTGAAGCAATGGAGGAAACGACACTTAAATATCAATAAAGGAAAATTTTAACCCAAGACCAACATAAATAAATGTACTCGGGAATTCATAACTAGTGCACATGTGCATCAAAGTTACAATTTCATCATACTAGGACATCATATTTATGCCCAACATTCCTGAAGAGAAAATGAACATTCAGTAAGAATGGTCACAGGAACTGTGAAATACATGAAACTTAGAAGTCACAGATAATTTCAGCAGACTAGAAATGAAACCATACTGGCATTACTTCACATTTTGTTTAGTTCAAAGACAAGTGGATAAATTATAGATGTCTAGCCACAGCTTTATGATTATCATTCAAACAACTTAGTGACTAAGTAAGTGAAGTTTCACACTAAATGCAAAGTAAAAATAAAGAATCCAGTTGGGATACATAAAAAAATAATAATAATAATAAAAATAATAATAAAAAAAAGCAACCTCACGAAGAGGTCTATATCACCAGGTTTCTGAACAAAAATGCTCTTCATATATCTAATGTCATCATGTTTATGTAACTACTAGACTTTTCATCTGAAAATCTTTTATATAAAAGCAATCAAAATGCAACTAGTCTAGCACTAAACCAACACATCCTTCAAGAGTCCTCATCAATATAATAAATTATGATATGTTAAAGATGTTAACTTACATAGAGCATCCTGACAACTATTCTAACTTTAACCTTTTTTTTTTTTCTAGTGAGGAGGGAAGAAATATCCAATAGTCAATTTTTAAGGGATAAAAAAAATTATATATTTTGAAAATAACAACAGGACAATGCCAAGAAAAAAACATGCAACTGCAAGTTGAAATGGGAAGAGTTCAGCGAAAAAAAAAAAAAGGTTTCAACACCACCAAACAAATCCTTAAACATGGAGTACACAACCAAGGATAACAATCATTGCAACATTGAAAAGAAATCTGGTGAAATTATATTTACATCATAACATAACAGAGGGTGTTCTTTAAAAATTAAAAGAGGAAAGTTATTGCTTCTTCCATTAAAGAATATACAAAATATTAACTCAATTTCAGGGATCAATGTATTTACAGTTTCTAACCGAAGAACAAGAACATCTCTCTTCTGTCCAATCCTATGAGCCCTTGCTTGAGCTTGCAGATCAACCTGAATATTCATGCACATCAATAAAATGAGACTTCATTTGGATTTTGAAAAGAAAAAAAAAAGAGAAAAAAGTCAAGTCACAATTGCAGAGGAGACAAGCATCACCTGGGGATTCCAATCTGTATCAAAGATTATCACAGTATCAGCAGCTTGGAGATTCACACCAACTCCTCCAGCTCGGATACTAATTGGTAAATTATTACACGTCAATGCAAAATTAGATGGTACAAACAAAACAAGAAAAGTTAAGATAGTGTCTTTGTGCCATTCATTTTTGCGGTGCCCTGATCTTCCAGGCAAATAGTTAAAAAGGCAAAAATGACCACCCTATACACATCAAAAGCCGAAACTCTCCTAGGAACTTGATGATAATATATATCAAACTGAAGAGATTCAAGAGAAATGATTTGCAAGAAACATATTCATATCTGAAGTTCATTTTTTCCCCCATCATCAGGGTTATAAGATATTGACCATTAATACGCATATTTCACCTTTTTGTTTGGATTTCTCATATATTTCACCTTTCCTGCTTTGTGAAAATGCAGCCAACAATATTCATCCCAATGCAAATTAATAAATTAATAAATAACAGATAGCTCTATGAGTTTCTATTAGAAGCTACTTATCCAGAAATAATCCCATGGTCCTTTGATAGACCACCGGATATTTTGCATCAACAAAAGGCGAAGAGGCAGACAGATGATTTACTGCTATCATCTTTACTTACTTAATTGAGTTGGGCTAGTGAAACTCACATATCTAAGAAAATTACTTCATAGGGTTTTTATTAAGAAATACTAGTAAATTTGCAGCCTCATGGCTTGTGTCAGAGAAGAGTTCTCTGGGATCCTCTTCTAGGATGGTCCGAATGGCTCACCTGTATCGTAACCCTATTATCCTTCCACATTTCATTGGCTTTCATTTATTTGTAACACAAATGATGCCAATAACTGAAGAATAAAGATGGGGAAAATGTTAAAATATCAAACAACGGTTCCACACACAAGAATGTGGAAGGCAAATAAGTGGGGGAAAACCCTTACTTACCCAAACACCATGGTCGAATGTAAAGGGTAAAAACCAACTTATAAACCCTTCCACACTTTCGTGTGAAACTGATGTGTGATATCGTAACAATCCTTCCCCTTTCGATCCAGAAACAGCATATGCAGGGGGCAAACCAACATGCCAGGGCACACAACTCCGGTTGGCAAACCCAATTGGCCCCACATCCTTGGAGGCAACCCCTAGACGCACTGCCAGCTAACCCCTCTCTGCAGACCATCCAGGTCCAGCAGGTTGGACCAAATTGTCAGACATATATGCTAGGGAACCATAACTCGATGTGAGATAAGCCGTTGACCCACACTTATATGCCCTTCCACATTGTCATGTAGACGATGTGAGATATTGTAGCAAAAACTTATTCTATAACCACCTCAAAAACCTTAGACAATGCGCTAGGGCAAGAATTTGATAAATATCTTTAGTTAAAATTGTGAGTTTGAATTTCTCGATAACTTAAGAGGTTTATTCATCCATCCCCATTCCCTCGTCTCCATACACCTAAATCAAGTAACCACTTAAGGAAATCAAAAACAAAACTTGGACAGAGCTAGACTATAAATACTTTAAAATTTGATAGCCTCACATAAATCGACTTATTCAACGTTTCTTCCAAGATTTTGGCCAATGACCACAAAGCTGTAAGGACCGACACGCGACTGAGGCAAGAAGCACACATCTCTGGTACAATCTACCCTAATATGATTCTACAACATACATATACATAAGTATATCCAATTTACATTATAATTATCTAACTAAATAAAGGTAAAAAAAAACACATAACATCACATAATGATACATGATATCTCATTAAAAACATGATAACACATAGATCATCCATACAGAATCAACTTCAAAGTTAAAATCTTCAAAAAACTAAATAATAAGTCAATAAAACAAGGTGAGTACTTGAGCTTTGTTTCTCCCAGTGCTTTATCCGTGAAAACTTCAAAACCCTAACCCTAGTTTAATTTAAAATATAAAAGTAAAACTCCCCGCCCCCTAAACCCTAACCCAAGGCCCAAACCAAAGACCAAGAAGCAAGAAACTTTATACTCCCTCCGCCCCAAAATAGTTTACATTTTCCATTTCCGTCCATCACACAAAAGTTTTCACATTCCTAAAATGGCAAAAAAGTCAAAACAACCAACCTCCAACATACACTTTATTTACAAAAATACCACCTCTATCTAACACACCTAACACACTTTTATCATTTATTTATTACTAACAAAATACCAAATTAACCACTTCCTAAATCTATGTGCAAAAAAAAAATGTGAAAAGTGAAAAAAGAACCAGGTGGAGGGAATACACAATAAAATCATGTAACACTTGAAAATTCCCAAAAAAAGGTAGGATATTTGGAACATGTATTGGATGCACACCTCTTAAAATAGAAAAATGTGCAAAGAGGAGCATAGAGGCGAATGCCTCTTGTACATCCCCTTAAATAAAAAAAAAATTGAAAAATGGACGCAAGAGCTCGAGTCTCCTAGCCGGCACACCTCTAACAACTAATCTACCACCCAATTAACGTTTATATTTACTCTAATAAGACATCAGTACAATAACAATTCCCCAAAATTAACTTTTACTTGATATATTTAAGGTTCCAATATCTAATAGCTATTGCAGCAATAGCTCAAATGCATGTTAAATCCTTAAGCTGCATGTACCTGAGCAAAAATATGAAGTACGGAGAGTCAGGATTATTGAACTGCTCAATGAGAGCTCCTCGATCACCACCAGATGTATGCCCATCTAACCGAAGGTATTTATACTGTTTCCAGATAAGATAGTCCTCCATAACATCAAGTAGTCTAGTCATTGTTGAGAAAAGAAGAACCTGTAAAAAAGAAAAAGAAAAAAAGGTCATTACAATGACCACAGAAGCATAATAATAATGCAACTGACAGGCGACATATTCTTCATTAACAGGATGGCGGATACCTCAAGGTCAAGAGCATACTAACTCTCCACACTACATTCAAAATAAGCAAAAGAAATCGTGGAGAAATTTTAACAAGGTTATGAAAATTCAGAATTCATGATTGAAACATGGAAAAAAAAATACCACTAAAATAAGGTAAGAAAATGTTGAAGAAAGGAAAGAGAATCTCAATAGAGAAGGCAAGACATCAAATTCAGCTCTACTTAAATACATCACACAGCCTCATACGCCACAGGAAAATTAGGACTTAATTCTTATACCCGCAGTAGGATTACAGAAGGCTCCCTCATTAAATAGACTTTCACCAGTGCAAGTTTTCTAATGCCATCAATCAACAAAAAGAAAAACAAAAATGCAGGTAAAGAACAACACACCATGATCTTTTTTTTCTTATTGTGAAGGGTGGTAAAGAGGTTGAAGGGATCTAGGGACACTGAATCGCCTTTCAAAGACAGGACAAAGAATCATAGCAATCGTATTCAAACCGAATAATGCAAAAAATGCTCACATAGACAGTACACATGCATATAAGCACATAGGTAGAAGTTAAAAGATAAGGGAATGCCAAAAGAGAGAAAAAACCAAACATGACAGATTAAGTAGCAAGGAAAAGACAAGAAAACAGAACTCCACACAAGCACATAAATGCAAATTGGGCATTCTTTGGGGAAAAGATTAGATAAGTCTGAAAAACTAAGTCAACTTTCCGTAATTATTGATTTGCATAAATAAGAAGATGAATAAATTCAGAATGAAAATGTCAGTCTTCTATAACATTAACAGCTTATTAAAAAACACTTGAAAATTAAAGAATGCATAATGCACAAAGATAAATTCCTAATATTCAAGAAGACACTTCTAGCTCTGTATATATAGTAATAGAAACCCTACCCGATGATCTGTAGCTTTTAGTTTCGGTAACAACCGATCCAACATCTCAAGCTTTCCACAAAGTCTCACAAGGTTAGGAAGATAATGCTTCGGAATCAAATCATGAACCTATACATCAAAGAAAATGCCAATTAATCAATAAATTAGCATTGTGCAAAATCTAGAAAGGATGCCAAAAAACCAACTTTACAACCATAAATTGTACAAAACTATATCTAGTTCAAGAAATAAATAATCAATCTATTAGACAATTAAGCCTGACAGAGTAACAAGAGAAATCACTGGCCAGATTCTACTCGAGCTTAGCAACAACAAGTGAGCATATAAAAGGGAAAAGCAATCAAAACCCATAATTTTAAGGGAGAGGCATAAGGGGCCTTCTAGCCCCTGAGGCACGCCTCTTGTACTCATAATGTATCAAAAAAATTACACTTAAATATAACCTATTTGACACATAATTATCTTTGAAACAAAATAGAAGAACTCATAATATCACATAATAACCCAAAAACAATGTGAAAAACTAATATTAGAAATTAATACTAAAACACTGAAGTAGCAAAGTTCAACTTCATATCTTCAAGACAATAAAACAAGTGCATCAAATTTCAAGCAGATAGCAAAACTACTCCACATGGCGGTTCCAAGCCAGGTCAAGCTTGAAGGATACTATCCCATTTCTGAGAGAGTAGAGCTACAATCTTCTTTTCTCAAGTTGAAGTGAGAATAAAGAAACCCTAGGTAGAATATATTGCAGGTAGTAATCAACATGTTTTAAAAACATCAATCGAATTATAAGATATAATTAGGGGTGGGCGGTATGGCATACCGAAGATTTTTGGTCATACCATATACTGTACCGAAATTTTCGGTATTTAAAAAATCATACCGTTACCTTACCTAAATTTTCGATATACCTTAGTTCGGTATACCAATATTTCGGTATAAGAAAATAGTATACCTTCTGCTTACCAATATTTCGGTATGCCATACCATACCTAAAATATCGGTATATATCATCCTATTACATAGTTTGCTATACCGTTATACATCTAAAATTCAATAAATCTTATAAAAACCATGTACTAGAAAAGTGAAAGATAGCTATAAAACATACTCTAATAAATAACAAATTCAAAAATATACGACAATCTACAAACGACCAAATTAAATAAGAGTAAGTCTCATGAAAACCGGGTTTACATGTAAGCCTTATTTTTTAATATTACTCTTTAATATATAAAAAATAACTCTTTGAAGAGTAATAATTTTTACACAATAGAGTAATAATTCGTATCTCTAAAAAGTAATTTTTCATGTACTTAAAGTAATCGATACATCGGGATTTACAAGAATTTGAAGAGTAATTTTTTAATTTAAAAAGTAACAATTCATGTGCTAAAGAGTAATTTTTTATGTACTAAACAGTAACCGAGTTTACATAATTAATATATCTAAACCCGTTTTACAAAGTGTTTGTCATTAAATAAATAGTACTTAAGAGATCTACACAAAAATATATGGAACTTATATTAAAATCAACACTTTTAAATTTTCATATACATAGAATTACTTAATTAAAAAATAAGTACTAATATCATGTAAGTCAATGATCTTTATCAATAATTTATAATTATGAAGAAATATACAGTAGGATTTTAGATTTAATCTTTAATAAAATAGTGTATATATATAATTTAATTAAAAATTATAATACATAAATAATAATTATAATTGTATGTATCATCTAATATGATAATATCGTATCATATAACTCAAAAAATTGAATATTTTACGGTATTTCGGCATATACCAAAATACCGCGGTATTGATTATTTATATACCTTTATCGTACCAAAATTTTCAATACGTATCATACCTTACCAAAAATTTCGGCATACCTAAAATTTCGGTAAAATCGGTATTTTTTATTATGATAAGGGCGGTATACCAAAATTTCGGTATTTTTCCCCAGCCCTAGATATAATGGACACGTGTTTGGAAGGAAGCTAAGCTGGGACACTGAGTGGGTTTGAGGTGCACAAAAGACGCTCATAGGCGGTTGCCTGCAATCTAGCGCCTGCCTCTCCAAAAAAGAGGCAATCATCACACATCCCCCCTAGGAGGCGCACCTCTTATGTCAAAAATACTCATCTTGCCCATTAGAACAGTTGATCTAGCTAATTAAAACATTTATATAATACATTTAATCTAGCTAATTAAAACATTTAAATAATAAATTTAAGAGAGCAAGAGTACCTCATCCACATGAAGTTGACTGAGATATGGATGGTTACATATGTTCCGTAGTTCCATAACTGAGTTATGCACAGAGCGAACCTGATCAAGAAGCGAAGTAGAAGAATGACATTCCATCAAAACTTTATATAGAGCATCAGAATCTGTAGGTGTAGATAATTACAGAGAATAACCATACAACACAAATGCAAGCTGCATATTGTTTTACTATGCAAGCACGTTGATGAATATATGTGCATACATGTTTATATCCAATATCTATTTACGTGGAGATAAGTTAAAACAAAGATCATAATACAATATACATACAATGAACAGAAAAATTCTAAGAAACACTCTAAAAGATTATGACATGAGAAAACCTTTGAAGGTCCAATGGCGCCAAGATTCTCCTCAACTCTCTTCATCAATAATTTCTGATACGCAGAAGCTTCACATCTAATGAGTCTTTCAATCTTTTCCGGCAATTCATTCTCAACCTGGTCAGATCATCAAAAGCACAGCAGATTAGGTCAAGAAACTGGTTTCGATATTGTCATGTCATGCAACACTTCCACAAATTCCATGACTAATAGCAGGCATTCAGTGGAACTAATGACCAGTTACAGATACCCCAAATATATTTTAAAATTAATCTTTTAATTGCAAAACCAGATGCAGGTATAAATACAAGTTATATTCACTAGTATAATGAGATATAAGTCAGCACCTTGTGTTTTAATCTTCGAAGTACAAATGGTCGCAAAACTTGGTGAAGACGGTTTATTATCAAAAGATTCTCCTCCTCAGAAAGCAAAGCCTGGCCATATATGGCATTATAAATGAGTTAAAATGTGAAGAATAACGAGAACTCAGAGAAATCAATTTTATTATTAGAGTATAGCTTTTACTCTACTTACTTCATCCGGTGAATTGTCACCATTGCTCTCAAATGGTTTATTAAACCATTGGGAAAAATCTTCAGATGAATTAAAAATGTTTGGCAACAAAAAATTAAGTAATGCCCATAGTTCTTCAAGACTGTTCTGCAAGGCCAAACATAGAACATCGAGAACATATCAGAACACACCAAACAAATAGATAACTGTTTAAAAAAATAAAATAAGTATTATAAGATGTACAATTCAGTTAATTTGAGACCTGAAGAGGAGTTCCAGTCAAAAGTAATCTGTGATTGCTACGATAATGCTTCAATTCAGCATTTAATTTGCAGGAAGCATTCTTAATACGATGACCTTCATCAATAATGATATAATGCCAATGTATTTTGCTCAGTTTTGGTCGATCATGCTTGTTCATCAAATACTCATATGTTGTGAGAAGAACATTGAACTTCTGATGAACAATGTGTTCCCTGCAGAGAAAAAATCACTGATAAACATCTTCTTAAATAGGAACCAAAGCAACAGTAAGAGATCATCCAGGAATTAGGCAAAGCTCACTTAAAGAGTCTGCGGCGTTCTTCAGGGGGGCCAGAATAAACAATTTTGTGGATACTTGGAGCCCAGAAATTGATTTCTGACTCCCATCCAGGGAGAACAGATGATGGTACAACAACTAGAAAAGGTCCTCTATCATTCTTAGTCTCCATTAAGTAGCAAATTAGAGATATCACCTACATATATAATTTTTCAAAAAATATAAAAAATAACTTCAGAAAACAAGCCAGACAAGTTCTACTGGGGTTATATGTTCATATGACTGAGCACAAATCATACCTGAACCGTCTTACCCAAGCCCATTTCATCTGCTAGTATGCCATTCAAATGGTTATTATAAAGTGAAACAAGCCATCTTAGTCCATTCATTTGATACCTTAAGAGGAAACCAGAATACAAGAAGTTCAGGAAACAAAATATTTGTGGATGTACATGAATGCGTAGAATGTGCAATAAAAAGAAATAATTCTTACAAAGAAAAGCCTAAAAGAGAGAGAGAGAGAGAGATAATAGAATCTAAAAAGTAAAAACCCAACAAAAAGAATGAAATAAAACAGGACAGAATGCTAAAAACTCACTCCCTCAGTTTTCCACCCACGAGGCATGTAGGCTGCTCAATGATATTCTCTTTTACACTGCAGAAAAGAAATCACAGTCAAATACATAAACTAGATCAGTAGTCAGTACTGATAATAGATAATCACTGAAAAACTTCACAATAAGATTCCACCAAATAGTATTTACTATCCGAAGATTCAAATGTCAGAAAAATAAATCTGATCTGACAGAAGCCTAATTGGGCAACAAAATTCTCATAAAAGCACTTGAAAACCAATTGATGTTAAATGCCAACTCAAAACAAGATTTTAAAAATATTTCAAGTATAATATTTTGGCAAAATAATCATAACAAGGCCACAATTTTCAGTTTACCTGTGTGCCATCATGTAGTACTTTTCATTGCTTTCCATATAGTGCTGCAGAAACCAAATGGCAATAATAATGAAAAACTAAATAAGTAAATGATTTTTAAATAAAAATAATAATATTTAAAACCTTGGCCTGATCTTTTTCATCTTCGTTCTCAACAGTATCTTCAAACTCCTCAACAGCACTGCCCTTGGTCTCCTCAATATCATTCTCAAATTGTCTTGCCATAGACTTGGCATCCTTTAGTTTAGACCCAAGCTTTTGTAGATATTTCTCAGTCTCTTTTAGCAGTTGTTTAACCCGGTCAGATTTTGCATCCTACAGGCAATTTGGAACATTCCACAAATTAGAAAGATCAGAATCTAAATTAAAAACTTTAATATAATCTAGGGCATACAGCACCTGAACCATGCGCAGATATCCTTCAACGTCATTAATTTTCAACAAATTAATCTTTTCACGCTGGATCCTGTCTATCTTCTCGCGATGAAATCTTTCCTTCCTCTTATGGAACTCCCTCACATATCTATTAAATCCTTTCCAGCGCTCTTTCTTTAATTTAGATCCATCTTCCAGCCTTTCTCTATTTCAGTTTCAGGAAAGGATAATAAAATTTTGATATAGATAATCATAGAAATATATAATAGCAGAACCAAGCTACCACACAAGCCGACAAATAGAGCAAAGCTACCTGTGAACTTCTATCTCACTAAAGAACTCCTTCTGCCTTTCTCTAATTCTCTTCTGCCTCTCCTCCTTCATTTTCTGTTCATATCTTTCGATTTGTTTTGACCTCCTTCCAATTCTGTGCTTCTTGATTGACTTCAGACGATCCATTTCGCTGGCTATTGGTTTAAAAAAATTATTTAAGATGTCACTACAAAAAAAAAAAAATATTATCCAATGTCAGTTTCAAACAGATGAGAATATAGCTCAAAACCAAGAGTACAAAGGTAGATATAATAGGATTAAGAAAATTCCGTAATCTCCAAATTTCTGAGATGCAGCCAAAAAAAAGGGGGAGGACAAATGTAAGGCAATCGAATAATGCCCATCTATTATCTAGAGCACAAATACAAAAATTACCGCCGAAGAGCTTGCTGCAAATTCAGCAACTGAAGCTTTTTCAATTCAATTACACTTCTGGTTTTTGCTGAAATATCTTCAGACGAACTTACTATCTCCTGCAGCATAAATGTGACAATCAGAACCACGTGAAAATTAAAACAAGCCAGTGGAATTTCGAATTAGAACCATAGGAAAAAATGAATGATACATATAACCAGAACAAATCATTCACATGAATTCATACGCTAGGTATGTATTTGCAGAACACAAGAAAAAAGGAATTATTTAGAGGAAACAAGTAAAAAAGCTAACTATACTGGTGAAGGCTCAATAAAGTAAAGATCAAATTAGACTTCCATTTTATGTAGAATTAAAGCAATGAGCAAAACCTTTTAAATCTCTATCTCCCTTACAAAGTATACAAAGTTATGTCATTGGTGTATAAGGTCTAAATAAACAAAAAGGTCTAACTGCTACACACAGAAATTAAGAATATCAATTTTCACTACATCATTCCAGAGACAGATCTTCTAGTCAATTATGATAACAGTAAGATCCAAAGACAACATAGCTATATTCTTCAGCATAGCCATATCAAGTTTATTCTCTCTGTCCCAGACCAAGATTCACATTTGCTATTCCACCTTATTTAAGAAAAGTCTCTTAATTGACTTATATTTTGACTTTGTGAGGGTAACGTAGTCTTTTTTGGTAATAAATGGTTAATAAATAAAGAGTAAAGTAGGTTAAGTGCATTAGGTGTTCTGCCATGATTTAAGATAAAGTATTTGGAGGTTATTCAATCGGGTGCTCTAACTATTCTTGGAGAGTGTGGTACTGGGACAATCAAATGAGGAAATGTGAATATCGTAATTGGGCAAAGGGAGATTTATACATAGCCAAATCTTTAGTGTCAAATTTATTTTACCAGAAATATAAACCAAAAAAAAGAAGACATTATTTACAAACAATCAATAATTTGTGCAAAAATAATCACTAAAAACGTTATCTAAGAAACATATGAGATATTAATATCGTGAAATTAAACAACATACTAGGGCATCTTGAAATTTTTAGAATAGGCGGTTGTAGGACATATTCAATAAATATGTGAATTTGGGGATATGATGAAACTTAAGTCAAAAATAACATTTAAATGACAGATCGCCAAAATTTGGCAAACGCACATCCTTTACTATTGCAGGATATGAACAAATCCCACAAATAAAGGGTTTCACAATAATATCCCCAAGGTCAATTAAATGCATGCTACAAAAATAGTATACTGAGCTGTGTCTAGAATATCCAAATAGAATGTCAACCTTTAGCTTATAAGAACAAGCTGATATCTTCTGTTCTGTTTTTTGCTGCTTCTGAGCCCAGTTCTGCTCAATAAGAACCTTCCTCTTCTGACTGTCTAAAATCCATTTCTCAATGGTGGTATTCTTCGGAGAAGGTTGCCTGTCAGTAGATATTGATGTATGATCCTCTTCCTGATCTGTCTCTAGCACTGTAAACCACCATCTTTCAGTGAAAAAGCAAAATTATTTTGCACCAAAAAAAAAAAATCAAAAAACAAGGATAAGTTTTTTGAAGCTCAAATAACACATTAAAAACATATATTGTTTTTAAATGAATAAATCAGGTCATGTGTATTCTTATCAGATAAGAAACGGAGCAATCTTTGATTGAATCAGTGTGTTTGCAGTGTACGCATATTTTTAGATTTTTGTATCAGAAATAACAATAAATTTTATATTCATTAACAATTAAAAACGCAAAGATAAGTCATCCACTTAAAGAACATGACCAGGCAATTACATTACATTAGAAACACTTAATTACCTTGTGAAACATTTTTTACAGTCATGTTAGAATCATTAATTGGCATTGCAGGGTAATTTTGGCCACCAGCTCCTGAGACAGGCTTCCACTGATCCTTTAAGGGAAAACTTTGCAGCTTCTTGTCAGAATATGACTTTGGTAGAGTATGGCAATCAGCTGGATTTTGAGTGTGATTTATTGCATCATCTGTTCTGTGTAGCGTTGCTTCATTCATAACAAAATTAGTTGGTAATCGTACACTAGGAATATCATTAGCAAATCCATTTCCAGACCAACTATTCTCCTCAAGCATCGATCGTTTGTAAGGGGTCGTAACTGCAGAGGGTATACCTTTGGGCTGGTGGTGGTTCCCTAAACTATCCTCATGATTACGGCCAAGCGTCTCCCTCATGCTTGAATCATTTTTTTCTTTTTGTGCAGATGCATGTAATTCTTCAGCTTCTCTTATAACTTCAGAATCTGCAATCCCTCTTGTCACTAAACTTTTCCTGTCTTTTCCATTTTCAGCTGCAGTCGCGGGCTGACCAATTCTCTCATCTGAATATTTTGCAAAATCTGACTCTTTCGATGAATTAGAATCCAAGATAGATGGGTGGCCCTTAATGCTATCTGGTCTTTCTAATGACCTAGGGACTTCAGATAAACTGCTTGGATCATGAGCATGTTGCTCTTTACCTTTCTGGTCCATAAGGTCCCTACGAGTGCCATCTGTAGAACAAATGACAATATCAAATTAAACACACAGAGAAATATAAGTACAATAAAATTGTTTGCACTATTTACCTTCTTTAGGATTTATGTTTCCAAGTGCAAACTCAAGATGAAGTTGCTTTGGCATCAAACCATTTCTGCAGATGCAAAGCCACAAAACTCACATAGAAGGAACAGAAGAACTCCTAAAAAAAAGAATGAGCTATTAAACAAGATGCTATATTGTTCCAAGTTTCACCTGAAAGCCAGAAAAACAAGACACTGAGCTCTAAGCTGCTTCAATTGTTGTTCCTTAAATGGAAGGCCAGCACCCAAAGCCTGAGAAACAGGAGATCTCCCAGCATCCCTAGAAACAGTGGTTCTGAGCATGTTTGCCTCTGAAGTACTGCTTGAAAAGGAACCCTGCCAACCAAAACAGTATCAACAACTATATTCCAGATACACAGAATATAACCAGTAAATAGAATGAATACATGGAGTGGCATAGCATTAAAAGAATAATCCATAAGCTAAAATAGCCTATGGTAGATGAAATGATTGAACATCCCCAACTCTTAAGGGAGTAGTACCATATTTGCATTTGAACTAGGTCCCCCATGATCCACTGTCTTTCCAGCAATATTTTTTCCAGCAGAATTTTCTCCAGAAGGCATGGTAGTAAACACTTCCATGTTTCTATCCTTAGTTGCCTTGGCAGCATAGCTGTGGCTATCAAAGGAAGAGTTACCAAACTGCATCCTATTAGCTGACTCTGCTGATAAAAAAGAAGCTGGAGGAGAAGCCCCATGTGCCTTGACAGCGCCACCTGAAATAAAATGTTTCCACATCAATAAATACTCATTTTAGGCAAGGAAGTAATAGGGCTACTAGAGGATCTGCAGCTAACAACAACTTTAGAAGTATAAAATGAATGAAGGCAAAAGTTCAGAAAAGTGCATACTTCATTTGCTTCATTAAAACATGGAACCACACAAATATTTCAAAACAAACATAAGAAATAGCATACTTGTAGAGGGCGCACCAAGGCATACCGAGGCATATTTGTGCCTAAGGAGCATGCCCAAGGCGTGCCTTGGGTATAAGAATGAAATAAATATAATAACACATCCTACAATAAAACATAGCATATATAGAACATAATCACCTAATAAAATGAAGTTTGAAAACAAACAATATAACAATTGACATAGATATGACACATGGACTAAAATAAACACATAATATAAAACAATCAATCATAATTGAAATAAAATAACTAAATAGCATAAGACATTCACCAATATTTTAGAATAACCAAACTAGTCTTACAATCATCCTCTCATCAAAATAAAACTCCTAATTAACGATTAGAGGGTGGCTAGCGGTGGTCAGCAGTCGGACAGAGGAGGTCGCCAGCAATTGAAAGGTGGCACCCGGTGGTTACCAGCTGGCCAGAGGTTGGAGACCGGTGGCAACAACAAAGGGCAGTGGTTTGTGGAGGAGTAGAGAATGCGTGTTAAACCTAAAAGTCTAGAACTATTATAAACCCCAATATCTAATTTTTGGTGAAAAATAAAAAAAAAAGCTGGGAAATAGCACAATCCTCCAGACGCACCAGAGGTGCAGCAAGAATGGCACAAAAGGGCACACAAGGATGCGCACCTTAGGATTAGCACCTTCACACCATGATTTCAAGTCACATGAGCTACAGCAATGGTCAAGACACTCCTTAACAACAATGGAAATTAGTTTAATGCATGAATGAAATAGCACTACCTGCATGCTCTTAAAAAGGGCCCTCTTGCTAACAAAAAAAAAACCAGATTAAGACCCTTGGGATAATCTAATTTTCACTACACGCAGCCTCAACTTGGCCAAAAAAAATACCGGTATAGTTTAATTGCACCAATTCAGTACACGAGAACTTGAGACTTATTTGATCAAATTACAACAAATCAAGCTATTTAAAATTAAAAGTATTGTTCAAGACTTGCCACTTATATGAGCCCCAGCCACAGACCCTTGATATATGTCTTGTCCGCCATTTCCTGAACTAGTAGGAGCCCTAGTTGACCCATAGGTCTCAGGAGTACCAACCTCATTTCCAGATTTAGACTCCGTAGCACCCCCAACCCGTTGGGACGACCCTGCAGTTACATTATGAAGTAAATCAACATATTAAGATGCATAGTACTCAACGGCATTACATTATTGATGTCCTTTTGCAGATTCTTTTTTTATTGTGAAAAGAATCAGTATCGTACCAGGCAATTGATGTGATGTAGAATCACCAGGTTGTGCTCCAGTTGCCAATGGCATGCGTGATGACATTAAAGTTTCAATATCGAGATTGTGTTCTTTGATAACAGTTTCCATGGCCCTTTACACATTACACAGAAGAGGACGTGTGAGCATTAAAAAGTTAAGAGATGCTGGTTAAAAGGAAACAAATACTAATATGCCATCTAAACCAGAAAAAACTATGAAATAATGAGCTTGGTTCGTTGGGGTTTACCGTCAAGAGTAGAAAGTTCTTCAATGCACTCTTATATAACTTTAAAATAAAATATGGCCCAAACCAATTTGTCTGACACTGACTGAGGGATGAGAAGGTTATTACTCACACACACACACATATATAAATATATTGATAGAGAGAGAAGAAGACATAAGTTTAGGGTTAAGTTATTTTAGTACTTTGATTTCAAGTTAATTATTTCCTTGTTTAGATTATTTAGTTTCCCATTTCTTATTACCTAAGTTTCAATTTCTGCCATATTATTAATTAGGTTTAAGGTTTTGTTTATGGGCTGTCAGACTACTTAGACTCCAATGTTACTAGGGTTTCATCATCAAGAAGAAATTTCTATTTTGCAACCTTATTGGTTTGTGGCAGAGCTTGTCTCCGTGGCAGAGTTCATTTCTGTGGCCTTCTTGAGGGATTTCTTTGTTTCGTGATCATCTTAACTCTATCATATTAATATATCATCACTCAACAATTGGGTCCTTGGGACAGTGACACGACTCATGGAGTTTTAAGAAGAGTTCTTATATTAGGGGTAGAAAAGTATTTCAAGACCACTCTAGGTTAACAATGGCCTCAAATATTTATAAGTGTAGGTATGGGTAAAGTAACAACAGCTTCATCATTAGGTGCATACAGGCACACACATATGGATTGAGGGAGATACTTAAATAATAATAATATGTATCCACTATCCATGCATGTGTGAGTGTGCATAAAAATATGATTACGCATACATATAGAAGAGATAGAGGAGAGGATTACAATTTTGAAATCTTGATAACACATTTAATTAACTGATAAGAATCTACCAAACCACAAAGCAACAGGCTGAAGTGGCCTTCCACAAAACATTGAGCGTGTTACCTTGATATAACTTGATAGGGCATTGAATTTTCTTTGCCGCTAGATCTCATGTGTTGCAAAATCTGTTTCCCCAACATATAACAGAAAAATTACTCCATACATATTAGTATTGCAGGCTGGAATTTCACAGAACATGTATTTTTCAAGTAAAATCCTCACATACCACAAACAGCTTTGTAGCCAATTTGGAAGGCTCGTCTTTAGACTCCTGGATAAGTTTGTGCAGAAACTTGGCTGCCTCCAACTCCACATTTTGTGGATTGGCCATGTTACCTGACGGCACAAATAAGCCTATCAATATAACAAAAATAAAAGCAAAAATAAATATGTTAAAGAAAACAGTGATAAGGATCAGGCAATTAAAGCCAGTTCTAGCGACATGAAAAATAAATAACAAAGTAACAATCTTTATCAAGATTTTGTTACCATGTAAGAAGATACAATAACATAAAAGATATAGAGACCGAAGATCAGCTCATTAGAAGAGGAGATCAAAAATGAGATTTTTTTTCCTCATTAAAAATCATAAAGCCAAGCAATCCCGATTTCAGTTCATATCAATGATCCATTCACCACTCGTACTTCACCGACCAACAAGTGTCCATCAATTTGGCAAACAATATATACAACAACCCAAGATGAACGATAAGCAAATGCTGTCATACATCAGCTCGGACCTTTCAAGATGGCCGAGGCCGACGCACCCGTATCCTACGGATACAACACGGGTGCGGGATCCTCCACTGAGAAAGCGGCAAAGCCGTTGCGGTCCAGCGATAATGCTTAGCCGAAGCAAAAAACGAACTGCTGAAGAATATTGTGGGTGTGGGGAAGATGAAGAGTGCAAAAGGCTGTGAATTTGCTAGATACTAGGGTTAACAGCTTGAAATTAGGGTTCGAGCAAATTACCTTATAGAGACCCAGAATATAGATTACACTCGGAAATTCAGCTGCATGAACATTTGTCGATTTCTTGGGTACCTACTCCCGAATTTTGGAGTTCAATTGACAGGAAATGAGCCCTAGCTGGTGCACTGGTTCATCCCTTTTCTTCGTGTTTCTCGTTTACATAAGTAATTGGTTTTCATTTGCAAATTGCAATAATCAATTTCGAATAACAAACTGTGAAAACTATTTTTTTCCTGTTGGTCCGATCCGTTCACGTAAGGCCATTCCATTTAAGGGCATATTGGGCTTTTAATTCCTATTTGGTCCTGGTGGGTGATTGACGGTTTTGGATCACTTATTGGGCTTCTTTCCTTTGGGCCCATTTTATTTTAGAGCCATAGCCCATGATATGAAATGACTGAAAAATCATCTGTTTACATGTTATTACCCCCAAATTCATCATTTATTTATAATCAGTGTTTTCATAACCGGACCGGAGAGCGAATTAGAGTCACAAACGGTTCGAGGTTCAACCGGTCGGACCCAAAAAAAAAACAAAAATCAATTATTTTTAATAATATTTTATTATTTTATAATATACTCCTAATATATTTCAAAATAAATATGTAAAATAATAAATAAGGGGAAGAGAGAGAGTATGCATTGAGCCAACAAAAAAGGTTTCGTACTGGCCCATCTCAATCAATACATGGGGAGAAGCTCTTCAAAAAAAATCCCTTTTTCAACATATCTCAAATTGAGATTCTCTCCCCTCACAACAGACTTTTTTTAAACTCCTTCGTACCTCTCTCTCCCTCCCATCCCCAACCCCAAATTTAAGTCATAGAACACCCCCTCCATTCCCAAATTTCTTCACAAAATAATCTATTGTTGATGGCATTTCGTGAGATGCTACGAAAGATGTGCTGAAAGATCACTTTGGAAGCTTTTATTACCTTTGCTGAATCTTCTTCAATTGATGGCGCCCTTGGAGAGCCGCATCAAATTCTTGGCAGAACATTCTGTTTGTTGTCCATTGAAATTTGTTAGGGTTCGTCCACCTTTTTTATTTTCTTTTTTGCTTTAATTTTTTAGGATTTTTAAGAAAAATCACTCTCTCCCATCTATTCAAACTTTCATCCAACACAAATCCTTAAAAAAAAAAAAAAAAAAAAACGCCTGTTTACAGGTTTCCTGATTCAGCAGATTTTGACAGTTTTGACCGGTGGGAAGCGGTTTTTTCGGGTTTTATGACAAAAATGGTTTAAGGGGTAGTTGGACCGATCACCGGCCGGGAATCGGTCCGATTCCGTTACAAAATCACTATTTATAATAATATATATCCATAATTTCAAATAACTAAATACATGTGTGAGACCATCTAACGGAAAGTGTTTCATGAAACGGATAAAAAGTACTAATAATTTGAATAAAAAGTGAAACTCAAATTGATGAAGAATGGTAGTGGTGCAGATCTGCACTGCATTATTTTATGAACAATTCGTAGTATAAATTAAAATTAATAACATTTTAATTAAAAATAATAATGTATTTAATAAAATGTGAAGATTATTATTTTAAAAAAATACGTAAAATTGTCTCATGTAAATTGATCTAATGCAAGTGTTGTCTTCTCAAAAATTCACCATTATATTTTTCTTTTAAGAAAATTTAATAACAACATAAAATTAAAGTAATACTGTTATTTTGGGTTTTCAAAATCAGTTTGAGTTCGAAAATCTCAGTTATAAAACCCACACTTATGGAGTTCAATTTCCGTAATCCATTATAAGGGTGATCACGGTGTGATTTGGGCTGTTTTTTTATGAAATTTAAATTGTCTTACTATAAACGGTTCGATTCTACGTTTAATTTAAAATCACAGTTTTTCAATTATAATTCATCGATCGATTTTTAGCGATTTGGAGGTCGGTTTAGCGGTTTTAATAATAAGATAGAATATAACTATATAAATAATATGAAACTTAAATATAGATAAATATGCATGTTTCAATAAATGTGCTTTAGTAACATATATAATGACAGTTACAAAATGTATAATTCTAAACTAGTCTAAAATGTCAATTTCTTAGTAGTAAGAACTAATCTTTTATTTTAAATTTATAGTATTTCATTATAATCATGAATTTAAATGTCTCTATAAAGTTTAAATAAATAATTATCATGAACTTTTTTTTAAGTTATCATAATTTGTTAGAAATTTAACAATCATAAGTTTTGACAATGAACAAATGTTTACAATAGTATAACAAATAGAGATTCTAATATTTAAATAAGTTTAAACCACATACATATATAATATAAATGTACATAGTATATGCATATGCAGTGCGGTGCGATGTAAATTTAAGAAAAAATCGAAATTGTACCGTTATGGCGGTGCGATTTTCTCAAATATAAATAAAATGTGATTTATATAATTAAATCATTAGCGGCGGTGCAGTTCGGTGTAATTCGCGCGTTTTGAGTAGTTTTGAAAATTTGATGCTCACCCCTAATTCCACTCTTATATTTCATCTTGTATTCTAATGAATATGCGCCACCTAATAATTTTACACGAAACACTTATGTAAATCGGGTTCACGATGTAAATTATGTGGTTCCCTTCCAATCCTATATACTTTATGTGTATTGTTAATGTGTTTAAATTAAGAGGATCACAGGATTTACAAGAATTTATGACGTAAACTCGATTTATAAAATACTAACTCATAATTTTAATGAACTAATGAGCGTAAGAGTCTTATGTAACAAAACAAGTGATAATATTTTGTGTACAGTGATTGAATAATTCATTATTTTATAACACATTTAAGGACTAGGAATGAGAATTGAATAGTTAATTAATTAAAGTAATCTCAACCAAATAATTAAAACCTTAACAATAAAAAATTTAAACAATAATTAAATTCAAACCAAACAACTAAAACAATAACAATAAAAAATTAAACAACAATTAAATTCAAATCCAAAAGAAGAATGAAACTAATTGTAAACGATAAAAGAGGAACGTGACTATTACACGTCATGTGTATTAAATAACATCACCAATCATTATGGAATACGAACGGTGCATGTTAAAAGAATTGGAACATAAAATGAATCACGAAAGCAGGGTATAGAAATATTAACCCAAAGAATAAGAATGAGATCAAGCTAGTGTAGTAAATTGCAGTGTGAACTATGAGGAAGGACTTTCACAAGGGAATGCATGTTGGCCTCATTTTTGAAGGAGGACTTGCTTCAATGGATCTGGTTGAGTCACCTTGGGAGGGGTAGAACGCTCGGACTGGGAAAATACAATGAGTATTTGCATAAGGAGTGTAACCAGAGCCAAGAACACAAGGCAAAACGCGACTTCTCCCCACGAGAAAGGAAAACATTCGAACACTTTTACAATAGCAACAATTAGGAGACTTGACCAAACGAGCACAACCTGCTCATCAAGAGTTAAAGGTTTGTTTAAGAGTTTGTGAGATGTAATGTAAGAATACAAAGTTCAACAACCATACCATTAGAGATTTCTTTGGTCTGCCTATGTCATGACGTATTTCAACTCCAAATGTATCTGTTTCAAGATGTCTTTCCAACAATGCATCCTGGGTCAATTAAAATAAAAATTAAAAAAAAAAAAGAAAAATAACTTTGTTCTAATTCCATTGCACCATTCACCAATCAAACCTAACATCTCTTCTTCGTATGAACCCTGTTGATACGGCTTCTGTGTCTCACTGCCACATCAACAGGTGCCTACGGGATGCGTGGGATGCGTGCATGATTACGGTCGCATAAAGTAACTCATGTATAGATCTAATCAATATAACCACCTTAAGATGATTGATTTTAGCTTTTTATGATGCAATGTATTTTGTTTTGAACTGACTAGTACTTTTGAGCATGTGAGCAGCAGTAATAAACCAGCACATAAGAGAGACAATATAACAATAATCCTAGATTTTTACCCACTAAAATAACTAAATGTCTAAAGGGATGAGAATAAGCATCTCTGATTCTGCATTAGAGCCATTTCACTTTTAAATGACAGAGAATGACATTAACAACCATCTAAATTAAGTATTGTATTGTATTGTATTGTATTGTTACATCTCATTATTATGGGCGGTGTATCATCATTTACTTGAAAAAAGGACTAAGAAAACTCATTTATGCAATAGCGATCATACTGGAATAAGTTTTTATTATAATCAACACAGTTCCCTCAGCCAATTAATCATTCACTGAGCCTAGAATCCGAGATTAACAGATAAACTTCCCAGTCTCATATTAGTTTATAACCTTTATAATATCTATTGTCTTAACAATTTGTGTGTGTGTGCATTTAATTTATTTGTTTATCATGATGCAGCCAAATCTAATTCTTAGATATTCATTATAGTGCCTACTAAAATGATTCCCTGATAAAATGTATGTATTGCACAAATAAGATGTCCCAATATCCTGAGGTCATGAAAATGTTACCTTCGCCACAAACACATCTTTGCACCATTGGGAAATCCCACTACTAGTTTCTGGTAAATCTTGCATTAGATGTCGCTCAATATACACATGTACCTACAACATGAGGTTATAAAGTTCAGTTGGATACTTTAGAGAACCAAATAAAATAACATTGCAACACCAAGACGTAGATATTACTCGAAAGTAGAATTGGTTTTGCCAAAAGCTGTTGGAAGTAGGTGAGGAGATGCTTGAGCATCAGAACAAAGGCTCTACCACTAAACCAAAAGCTACAGTTGATGCTGTATACTACGTGGGAATTTGATACCAATGTTAGCATCAAAGGTGCTACCACTGCTCACAGAGTTGCAGCTAAGGGCCTTTCATATTTCATTTTGTACTGCGATAATTTCTTGAGGCAGGTATTGGCAATTGACCCTATGGTGACAACTCTAAGGGGTGCTGGATTCTCAAGTATCAATTAAATTCTTTGGCTCAACTCATTCAATATAAACAAGAACTTTTGCTATGAGAGTTGAGATATAGATGAGCTTGCAGATTTCACACCATTTTCACTTTATCAATGACTCTTAATAAAATAATGCTTACCATAGATGAGCGGCCCCTCATGATTCTCAATAGAGTAGGTTGAGGTTCAGTTTTTGGAATAGCCGCTGTTATATTATAAATTACTGGAACAAATGACCTCAAATGAGTAACAGCTGCCACAAAGCCCTGGATAAAGAAGATAATAATTACATAGCACAAGCCAAATTATCCTTCAATTTCATGCAAATGGAACATGATCAGAGAAATAACCTTAGTGCGGGGAATCAGAACATTCCTAGGAATAGGTAAACCAGCTGAAGCAGCATACTCTTGAGCTGCTACAAGTTTTGCCTGGGTAAAGCGTGTTCCTTCAACAAAAAGAGCCAACCAAAAAGGTACGGGGAAATTACGTAGCCCCTCAAATCCAGACTGCAGTATAAGATATCAAGAACAAGATTAATGAAGTAATATAATTTGAAAATCCAAAGTGATAAGGTGGCTTATGATTTAACAGCATACCTTCAAGGTGTTTTCATCTTTAGCCCAACTTCTCTGCAGAAATATAAAACCAGAAAACCACATTGACCAACCTATAACCTGTATATATATGACACCAGGTCTCAGTTTCTTCTAGCATAAGATATTTAGCTAATTATTATGATATTAAAATTAATACAAGTTAAAAGTATAATTTTTATTTCAAAGTTCATAAAAGGAACTTTTCTATATTGAAGCATGATATGGTGTTAGTACTTTAGGATGTGGTTTCCAAATGGCTAAAATGAATTTGGGAAACTCACGGGGAGGCATAGTACTTCTTTCTTTATCATGGCTAAAGAGCTGCCAAGGCAACCTGCACGCTGCCAAAAGTGATATGTAACATTCAGTCATTGAAAAATGAGAGAAAAAGAACTCTATACAGCACATGTGAAATTAGAGTAATAAAGTTTCCTAATACAGTATATGATAATAAATGTAGTGATAACATTGTTGCAAATGAATTTATATTGCACAAATATCTAGTTTACAACTTGCAAGACAGCTACTACGTACAAAGTATGTTTAGTGGTTCCAGTGAGTCTGTATAGACGCCTTCATGAGATTTTGAGGTGTAGTCATAATGAGGAATTTGTGAGTTTGTAATGTATGTAATCTTGTTTCCAAAGACGTAACAAAAACGAAGTAACTAGGTTGATGAAAGAATTAAAGGTACACCAGATTATTGATGCAGTAATTTATAGTTCAACTCTTGTGAAACTTAGATATTCAGAGACGTAGGAAAGGAAGGAGGCATGGAACTGAAGGATATATTGAAAATAAGGATTATCAAGTTTTATTCAACTAATTTGAAATTTTTTCAGTAACTCCATGCAAAAAGACGCAGCAATTCTGAAAAAAGTTTACCAAGTCAAATAAAGACTTGATCCACTTTATTTAGCATGAATTAGGAGCAACCTGAGCTAATACCCATCCAACAAGCCAGTCAATATCACTTCTGTGGTTACATATGAGAAGTGCACGTTCTTTTCCTGAAATTATAACCAATTTAGTCAACAGAATTATCAAATTTTAAATTAAAAAACTCATAAACTGCTTTAAATTATCAATTATCTCAGCAATAAAAAATATGCATCTTTACATGCATGCACAGAGCAATGAAAATTTTCTTACCCAACATTTCGAATGTTTCCTGATCAGCAAATAGCTCAACCTGCCACACCAGCAACTAGTCACCCATTTAACAAAGTAATACAAGAAAATGATAACAATAAGACAGAATTTAATTAATTAAATTGCACGGAATCTTATTATATGGTGCTTCAAATATCCAAACTTTATATAGTCATTCAGCTGAGTTTCTTACTTTTTTTGCTTTGAGCTAACCATAATTGTACACTGCTGCTATAATTTGTTTCAGAATGCAAATTCTGAACTTAACAAAGTCATTCAGTTCTTCTTTTTTTTTTTTGACCACCAACTGTTCTAACTCATTACTTTAGTGCAAATCAAATAAGACATGAATGACAATGAAAAAAAAATGATTTGTGCGTGTGTGTAGAATCCTTTCAGAACACCTTAATGTTTGCCCACCAGTCGAAAAGCCAGATAAGCTCCAACCATAGTAGTTCTATGATTTCTTTGTTAATCATTCTGTAAGCATTTTTTGACAGTGGACGAACAAGGATCAACAAAATTGCCTGAGAATGAGGTAAAGCATAATAAGAAGTATTATACATGTCCTAGGCATGACAATTCAATAACATCTGTTGGTAAAAACACTGTTGTGGCCACAACTTGTAGTATTTTTCATATATTAATAAATATTGGCCACTACATGATAAATCAAGAATCATTGGTAGCTTGAGTGGAGAAAAATCAGACAAACCACAACCCTCTGACAAAATGAAGTTGACAAATAATTTAACAATTCAAATTGAACAAAAAGTCACCGTTCAACACTAAATTATTCATTGATATCATTCTTTAGTCACTTCATTTTTTTCGCATTATCATGTTGCAACCAAAACTGGATAGCCACTGAGCTGAGAGAAGAGCACCGAATGAGTTTGACATATGAGAGAAAAAGTACGTCTTAAGTTCTCTGTTCAAATTATCCTACAAACTACTTTCTGTGGTTTGCAATGGCCAAGTTATGAGTTAGTATAATCTCTTGTAAAATGCCCCAAAACAGTAAAAGATGATCCTCATCATTGATTCAAACTAATCTTTTTTTTTTATCGGTAAATGTTAGTTATTAGTATAGTTAGTAGTTAATAAACCAAGCATCCTTACTTCCCCTTCTCCAAGGCTCCTTATATCTCCCCTCCTAATTCGTTCCAAATGGGAATCGAACCTGGGTCTCTCACTTAAGTGAGGAGCCCAGTGGCCTCATTTACAGGTGAAAATGGTGGAATTATACCCAACCGGCAACATAACAAGTTTCCTTCACATTTCAGAGTATCTAATTCCAGTTAGATAATCCAGATGTGGCCTATTGTATTCCATAAATCAAAATCTAATTAGCAAAACGATTTACAGGCTACAACAAGGGCTACGTTGAGTGAGAAACAAAACAAAATAACACATCTTCAATTCAGCGGCATTAAAAGTATGGGTAAAATGTACTAGCACATGGGTTAAACCATAACTTTAAGCAAGCAAGATCCAGCAAACCACATTACAAAAAACACAGACAAAAAGCAGAAAAAAAGAGTGGTATGGGATTGGTGGGCACATGAATACCTGAATCAAATTGATGGTGATGCCAGAGAGGAGGAAGAGGAGGCCTATAGGGAGAATCACCACGGCAGCGATGGCCATAACAACGGAACCCACCAGCAAACGCAATTTGAATTTCACTGGATGCGAGGATTTGCGTGGATTCAATACTGTTCCATGATTATTGATTGTGAGCAAAGCCACATTTGTTTGTAGTGGATGAATCTGAGGGGTGGTGGTGGAAATGAAATGAAATGACCGTTGAAGCTAAGATGAAGGAGTGAAAGGGGATTAGTTACGGGAACAACTAACAGAAAAAAGGCTTAATTGGTAGATTCCGTTAGATGAGAGAATATGGAGTATTAAATATAAGAAAAATACAAGTAGTTAATATAAGCATAAATTCGTACACAATTAATTTATTAATTGACACGTATAAGGATGAGAAGATTTACTTTAGACGCCCATTGAATATGTTCTTGTCGGGATTGGTTCCTCTCCCTGCAACCCTTTACTTTATTTTATTTTAGAGTATAATACGTAATTTATAAAATTGTCTCTTTATGACAGAGGATAAGATTTGAATGATAAATCTTTATTAAATCACATTATGTGATTGTTATCATAAATAAATATATATTACCTTATTTCTTATAGTATATATTTAATTATTAATGACACTAGGTGTGAGAGGATAATTAAAATAAGGTAGGTCTTGCGTAAGATCGTCGCATGTGAAATTATTCTTCAGAAATAACATTTATCACTTTTTATTAATTTATTATCACTTTCTATATAAAAGTTATCACTTTCTGGCTGTCTCAAGTAAGTCTTTATGTGAGACAAGTCTTTGTCATTAAAATATATTTTGAACATTAGTGTTAATAGAGAATATGAATATTGTGGGTAATGGAAATATTATAAATTTATAAGTAATTTTTTTAGTCAATGTATCTTAAAGAAATATTGAAATATATTTTGTACTTTGCTAATGAGTGAGTTAATTAATATAAGAATGACAAAATTTTATGTGTGATCATCTCGTGTAAGCCTTTACGTGAGAAATGATAAAAAGTGTAACCTCTATAATAAAATGTGATACTCAATTAATGAAAAATAATAATGTTATTTTATTAGAAATTTACAGTATAAATGAAAAGTGAAAATAATTTATAGTGAAAGTAATAACATTTTATAATAAAAGTGATAACTATTTTAAAAAGGTGTAAAATAGTATCACGTCTCACATAAGACTTGTCAAACTATTTTGATGTTATTCAATGATGGGTAGGTCTTGCGTGAGACTATCCCACGTGAGACAATTTTTTACTTTTTAAAATAGTTATCACTTTCGCTATAAAACGTTATCACTTTCTCTATAAAACGTTATTACTTTCGCTATGAAATGTTTTCACTTTTTATTTATACTATAAACTGTTCATATAATAGTATTATCACTTTTTATTAATTTATTATCACTTTTCTTTATAAAAGTTATCACTATCTGATAGTCTTACCTAAGCTCTTATATGAGACGATCTCACATAAGTCTTTGCCTTCAATGAAATTAAATTTAAAAATATTTTACATTTTTTAAATATATTATGTTATGAATTAAGGTAGTTATTGTAAAAAAACCCAAAAAAATAGTATTAATTCATTTATTATTCCATAAGATATACTCGCTCCATCCCATTTCAAACTTTACATATTTTCAATTTGGGCGTCCCATTTCAATCTTTATATTTTTCTTTTTAGTAAATGAGACCCACACAAATTAATTATTTTTCTCCCTATTGGCCCACACATCACACTAATACATCTACTCACTTTACATTAAAATATTAATTCTCTCACCTCACTACCCTCTTTAATTACATTAAAATATCTATCACCTCACTACATATTAAAATACTACATTTCTTAATCTACGTGCAAAGTAAAGTTTGAAACACACATCACACTAATACATCTACCCACTTTACATTAAAATATTAATTCTCTCATCTTACTACCCATTTTACATTTAAATATTATTTCTCTCACCTCACTACACATTAAAATACTACATTCCTTAATCTACGTGCAAAGTAAAGTTTGAAACGGAACGGAAGGAGTATATATAATTTAATGTGACAATATTCATAAATTTTTTATTATATCAATAAAATGGTGGATAATTATGAGGTGTACTACCAAATTTATAAGTTAAATAAAATAGGTAGTGGGTAGTTTTTTTTTTTAATTGATTAATTTTTTTAATGGTATAAAATGAATTGTATATTAATTTGATGGTTAAAAATGTTCCGTGCAGCATTGCGTGGAAGTTAGACCCTAAAATAATGTTGTACAATTGCTTATCAAAATTTATAAAGGAAGTGTTCTATTAAAATTTATAATCCTAAAATAAAATAAAATGAAATGAAATGAAATGATTAAAAAATAATTTATAAAATATAAAAAAATTTGGGTGCCCCATCATATACTCCTAATTCGGATACATTTTTAAAATTCAATACCCAAATCCAAATTAATATAATCTAAAACCTGAAATTTCAGGTACAAAACCAAAAAAAAAAAGAGTAATGTTCCGGTATCGAAAATCCCAAATTGAATTGATATTAAGTGGGTGAACCATGTGTATAATTTTTTTATTCTATTTTATATACATGTTATTTTATTTTATATACGTGTTTCTTAATAATTATATACTTTTTTGACAATAAAATTTTCATTAAAAAACTAACATTCATATGTGTATAATTTTTTATTCAATAATGTATATATGTTTTTTAATAATTGTATATCTTTTTACACTCAATTTTTCGATTAAAAAAATAACAATTAAATTATATACATTTTTGTTTATAATTGTATATGTTTTTGTATATATTTGTATATATTTTTTAAAGTGGGTGCACCGAGTGCACCATATAATTAGCCTTAAAAATTTGCTCCACCCCTATTAAAAGGAAAAAAAAATAAATGAGTTGATATTAGGTGCATCCGGTTGCAAGATTGCACCCATATATGTATAATTTTTTATTATATTTTGCATATAGTATGTATTTTATTTTGTATACGTATTTCTTAATTATTGTACATTATATATTTTTTTCATATTAAGTTTTTCATTAAAAAACTATAATTGTACAATATATATTTTTTTCATACTAATTTTTCATTAAAAAAACTAGCATCCATATGTGCATAACTTTTTATTCAATAGTGTATACATATTTTTTAATAATTGTATATTTTTTTACACTCAATTTTTTATTAAAAAATAAATAATTAAATAGTATATACTTTTGTTCATAATTGTATATGCTTTTGTTTATATATTTGTATAGGTTTTGTTTATAATTGTATATGTTTTTGTTGAAAGACTCTCTTGTGAGACGGGTCGACCCATCACTAAAGTATGCTTATCGTATATGTAAAGTGTGCTTATTTATAATTAAAATATGTTAATAATAAATCATATTATAACACACTAAAATTATACTTTAATGCATAATTCAACATGCTTTAGAAAACATAGTTTAACAACCCTTTAACATACTTTATCTATATAATAAACATACTTTTAGTGATGGGTCGATCCGTCTCACAAATAACTCGTTTCACAAGAAACGTTTAAATATTTGTATATGTTTTTAAAGGCAAAAAATATTGAAAACCTTATAAGAGCAAAGAGCGCCACAGCGGCGGAGTCGACCCCCTCTACTGAAGAAATCAATCAATTGGCGTGAGCACCAGTGGGACGATGACCTCGCAAACGGTGCCGTATCACCAGCCAGCCACTCTTGAAGAAGTTCGCACCCTATGGATTGGGGATTTGCCTTATTGGGCTGATGAGAACTATCTCCGCGCCTGGTTCTCGCACACTGGCGAGGTACCTATTCCTGCATACACGATATGTGTGGCCATTTTCTGTCTTTCTATTCAATTCACTGTCTTCTCTTTATTGAATGGAGTATTTGTTGAACAGTGCATCACTTCAATGTTACACCAATCCACGGTTTCTGATTGTTTCTTGAAACTACGTTTATATTGTTTTTGTAACTTGTGACTGCCAGGGGATAGGACTCCTTTTCTTTCTACTTGCTGCTGAGTTTCAAGCTCTAATAGTGTTTTTGTTTCAGGCATTGCTATCGATAATGAAAAATATGCTGAACTGCTCTTGTTGTAATTTAGGTTTAAATAGGAGTATGTTTTTATTGTTGATTGTTATGTGCTGATTTCTTAGAATTGTTTTTAAGTTGGCTTTATTGTTAATTGATAGTTCAATATAGTACGTTTCACATTCTGAATATGTTATTTTGCCTTTGGAGATGCTGATTTTCAATGTTTTAAGAACATTTGTGTTTTTGAATTGGCAGGTTCTCTCAATTAAAGTAATTCGAAACAAAATCACTGGCGCACCTGAAGGTTATGGGTTTGTGGAATTCACATCACATCAAGTTGCGGAAAGCATTCTGCAGTCCTATAATGGAACACAAATTCCTGGGACTGAACTAACGTTCAGGCTGAACTGGGCATCTTCTGGGATAGGGGAAAGACGTGCTGACGGAGCCCCCGAGCACTCTATATTTGTTGGGGATTTAGCTCCTGATGTTACAGATTATCTGTTGCAGGAGACTTTCCGAGTTAGTTACCCATCAGTCAGAGGAGCCAAGGTTGTGACTGATCCTAATACTGGGCGTTCCAAGGGATATGGATTTGTTAAATTTGCTGATGAGATGGAAAGGAACCGAGCAATGGTTGAAATGAACGGTGTCTATTGCTCAACTAGGCCAATGAGAATTAGTGCAGCAGCGCCTAAGAAAACGGCTGCAGGTGTGCAGCAACAATATGCTGTGGCTAAAGGTAAATTATCTTACTGAAATTGCTAGATGTCAATGTATGTATTTGATTTGTTTATACCTATGGATGCTGATAGCTCATAGACAGTAATGAAGTTTCAAAGCATATCTTGTGCTAACTTCTTTACTCATGTGTGTAACTGTGAGGTGGGATGACATTAAATATGATTGATATTTGCTGGTCATTAGGATCCATAATGTTCTCTCTACAAAAACCTAATCTTACCATGAACATATTACAGAAAAAAAATTGTCATTCTCTTTTCACATTATTTATCATTAATATATTTGCTGTTGCCTGCTGGGCATAGGTGGATGTCCTTGGGGACTATGCATATAAGAACACTTTTACAGGTCCCTCTGAAGTTTATCCTTATTAATACCTTTTATGCTTTTATCTAACATGTGTCTCAGTGTCTTCATCACACACACTGGATTGTAGCTTCATTTAAATCCAAGCTATAGTATTAGTGACTTATCAACTCTATTTGGTCTTCATTCTTTAGTTACATTGTCTTCTGTGCTCTTACAAAACTTCTTTTTACTGCAGCAATATATCCAGCTCCCATCTACACTACACCCGTGCAGACTGTTCCAGTGGATAATGATATAAATAATACTACTGTAAGTCAACTGCCAACTTTCAAAAGATATTGTGGATCTTCATTTTGTTTTATTGATCTTCTACTGAAATGTAGGTTTTTGTTGGTAATCTCGATATTAATGTATCTGAAGAAGACTTGAGGCAAATATTCTCGCAATTTGGGGATATTGTCTATGTAAAAATCCCTGCAGCCAAAGGATGTGGTTTTGTGCAGTTTGCTGCAAGGTATGTCTTGGCATACAAAGTTCTTCTTTACTAGTTGGGTTTTGAGAAATTACTTAAGAACGAACCTTTTTTAATCCATTAAGTGCACAATGTAACCCTTTTCTCCTCTTTCCCCATAGTGTTGACAAGATGTTATTTGTTGTTATAGTTAATTTTTATGTTGCTTTTCAGATTTCTAAATTATACATGAGTTAGACAGTGAACAATCTTGTTTTCAGTTTTGAGAATGTCTTTTCTTTCAAAATTTCTGCCTTCCTCTCCTCGTGAATGATTTGGTCCTTTGATGTTAACTTGCACAGGACATCCGCAGAGGAATCAATCCAGAGGATGCAGGGTGCAGTGATTGGTCAGCAGGTTGTTCGCCTTTCTTGGGGAAGGAGCCCAACTGCGAAACAGGTTATTATATAGAAATGTTAAAATTTTCTGAAAATTGAAATAAATACAGGAACAACATAATATTTTTCAATTATAGTTGACTGATTACCACTGCATGCTATAGGAAGTTGCTGGTGTCTGGGGTCAATCAACTGATCCAAGTCAATTGAGCGCTTATTATGCTTACGGGCAAGGCTATGACGCCTATGCTTATGGTGCCGCTCAGGATCCTTCAGCATACACTTATGGTGCATATGCTGGGTATGTTCAGTACCCATATCAGGTAATCAGCTTGTGTTTCATTATTCTCTGAAGGTTACTAGATGGTATTTATGTGTGATTTTTGAAGTGTACTCATATATATATATTTTTTTTATCGGACAAAGTTAGTTGTTAGTGTAGTTAGTAGTTAGTTCACCAAGCACCTATACACCCTTCTTCTCCAAGCCTTCCTTATAACTCCTCACCTATTCGTTCCCAAAGGGAATCGAACCTGGATCACTCACCTTAGTGAGGAGCCCAGTGCCAGGGGGACTAGCCCACCTGGGTCACTCACCTTAGTGATGGTCATTAGGTGTTGTATTGATAAATTATTAGTGTTTTATCTTAAAGAGCAAGAATTGGGTCTTCAAAAGGGCTGCAAGGATTGCCCATAGTGTCGGAGGTCCTGTATGATCATTGTGCTAATCTTAAGATTACCCACATAGCATCTGCTTAACAAAGTTTTTCGACTTTTTCTCTCTCTGTCTAAACTGAATGGTCGAACTAGAAACCAGTATTTTCTTGAAATTTGCAAGACAACCTTGATCGTGGAAATATAATCCCCTTGAGCATTATATATTTCCTTCTGCCTGAACACATATTAAAAAGGATGCAAAATTGGTTTTCTTGTGCATCCTTTTTCTTTATTTTTTCCCTTAAGAAGAATATATAGAAGTTCTTTATTTTGTTTTAGAATTCGCAATTATGATTTTTTTGGAAAAATATTTGAATTTTTATAACACGTCTTTATTTACTCTTGAATGATATATAAAATTTTTATTTTTGTATTTGAATTGACATTTTTTTTTTTGGGAAAATTATTTAATAATTTCCAACCTTCGAACCTAGGCTTCCAGATTTGTGATTACACCTTTGATGTAGCATTTCAATCCAAGAAGTAATGAAAGTTTACCTATGGTAGGATATGTTTGAGAGAGTTTTCTTTTTCTAAACTAATTCAAGCATGATAGTTTTGGCCATTTATCTATTTATAGATTTTTAGATGAGCACCAAAATAAATGAAATGTGAAAAATGCATATAGTGGCTTATATTTGTGTTGGGAACACATTCAATTTTTACTGTGTTCGTAGCGACTGATTTTCATATTACTCATTTTTGTACTCAGGCAGATGGGGCTCAGGACATGGTCGCGTTATCAGGCATTGTGGAACACACCGAGGAAATTTATGATCCTTTGGCCACACCAAATGTTGACAAGTAAATCTTCATTATTCCATGTTTAATATGTAAAAATATGATCATGACTATGCTTGCTTTCATCACTAGATTTGATTGAATGTGTATGATGTTTTGTTAGGTTAAATGCTGCTTACCTTGCTACACATGGAAGAGCAATTTTGGGAAGGCCGTTGTGGCAGAGCACCTCGTACCTGCCCCTGCAAAGTTAGACGTTATTTGGGGTTTTCGGTTTTTGAAGCATGCTGGTTGCAAGACATTTGGCTGTAGCATAAGCTGTACAGCTCCACAACGATCTTTACTTGCAATATTTGAGTACTAGGTTTTGGTGTAGCATCCAAATCTTTGATCACTTATAATATATTAGTGTTTTTTCGCCTTACCTATGGAATATACATCGATGATTGCGATTTTAGTACTTGTGTGTGTAAACACATATAAGTAGGAATTAATCAACGTGTATTGAGAAGATTCATGTGAAATTATAAACCATATATGGAATAGTCAACAATTTCTGCGAAATTATAAACCCTAGAAATGAAATACTTATAGGCACTTGAGGCACATCCTGCGATTTACCTTCTCCACCAATCCCCAGGGCAGGGGCTGTGGGGGCCCCTAATGGTGGGGTACACCATTTATAGGCACTTTTTCGATGTACCAAACTTAAATCAATAACCTGTTGAATATAATTTTATAAAAACAGTTTATATTATTTGGAAATCCTTAAATTAATGTAAGAGTTATAAACTCTCTTATAAAAAAAATGTATTATCCATAACTGAGAATCCTGACATTGGCTGAATTATAATAAGACAGTATGTTAAAAGATGGTGCTTAATTATGTGATATGAATTGTGAGGTGTATTAAAATATGATTATTTTATAAATAAAATATGCTTATTTTGTTAAAATATAGTATTGTTTAAAGTATGATTCTAAATTGTTATAATATTAATTTATTACTAACCTATTATATCTATATAATAAACATATTTTAATAATAGGTCGACTCGTATTACATTTACACGTGTGAGAGTCAGCTTATAATAATAGTATTTACTATTCAATGATAATGTAATGAGTGGTTTATTGAAACCTAAAGTATAATCGCATATTAATTAAATTATTAAAATATGATAAAAATGGAGAACATGAACAGAGTGCCTCCTTTAAACTTTTCCCGCTTGGAATTGAAAGTATTGTGTCTAAAGTTCATTAAACCATGATATGTGCTATGTTAAATTCAAAATTAATACAAGTACAACATACGTGATAAAAAAATTTGTATATTTTATTGTTAAAATGTAACTAGAAATGTATGAAAGTGTGAAAATTAGTAATAAAACTTATGAGAAAGAAAAGAGTGAACACATATATGAGAGGGGGATATGCGTATACTTTTTTAATTAAATTTAGAGTGAAGTTATCTATCCATGGGAAGTTGTCTTATTATTGTTCTTAAAAAAAGATGACATCAGTAGTATTATACTTATATTGTACGTGTTTACAATAGGTAGGGTTGGATGTAGAATCAGCATCTTTTGAATCCCAATAGGATGAGAAGAATTCCCAGATAATCATATCTGTAAGCAGCCCTAAAGAGCTGCAACTTCTTGTCATTCCATGGAGGATATCTGAACCAAAAATCTACAAGAAACCCTCTCCTTGCGATCGCCTTCTCGTGCGAGAAGGCGTCGAACGAGAATTTCCCGTGATATCTTCCAATTCCACACTCACCTACTCCACCAAACGGCAGAGCATCAGCAACATACTGCAATCCAATAACTACATTCATTAATATTCCAATTCCACTAAATTCTTCACATGAAATTTCATCCTAACTCAAAAATATTTGAAACAAGTATTCAAATGATTATGTGTTAATAATTCCTATAAAAATTAATCTATTTTAAACAAGGAAAAACTTACTTGAATGATGGCATCATTAAAAATGAGGCTTCCGGAAGAAGTTTGTGATGATAACATTTTCTTGAGCTTTTCATTATTTGTGAATGCATATATGGCAAGTGCTCTTGGCTTTGAATTAATAAATTCTATGCTATCTTCTATCTTCTCCACCTGCACTCCAAATTAACAACTTTTACACTCTCAATCAAATATTCTGTTGATGTTACATTTCCAGTTACAATTTCGTAACTTTAGCTAGGTATATATAATATGCTTTGTTTAGTTTCTTTTTTCCTCATGTTACACCATTTTAACACAGGAAATCATTTTCAATAAAACTCATTTAATAATATATTCCACGTATACTGGATCATATAAAGAATTCTAATAATAGGGTTGGTTATATATGTATATAGTAATAATAATTATAAAACAGTAAATGGTGAATGATTCTTACAGTGATTATAGGAAGCAATGGGCCAAAGATTTCTTCAGACATGATTCTTGCATCAAGTGGAGGATCTAATAGTAGGGTTGGTTCAATGAAACTGCAATAAAAACATATAGAAAATTAATCATATGAACTGAATTAAGGGAAATTAATTAAAGTAATAATAGATATATGATAATTAAAGGGTTTAATTAGTGGTTACAGATTGTGTTCATCCACTGAACCACCATGAACAATGGAGTGTTTAACCACTGGATCTTCGAGGAGACCCCTTAAACGTGAAAGGTGAGTTTTGTTGATGATTCTTGCAATACTTTTTGATTCTTTTGGATTCTCTCCAAACATTCTCTTTATCCCATCCTTCAGCAACTCTACCTGCATAACATACACTTATATTCGTGCTACCAAAAACACTGATAATTACTTCACACTTTTCATTTTTATCTGTCTTAAAACTTATGATAGTACTTCTTAAAATGGTAATAAATTCTTGTGTTCCCATGGGCACAGTGTGTCCCCGACACAGGAGATCAACTCTAGTACGCAAAAACTCACCGTGCCCATAACACAAGAATTTATAATATTAAATTCTTGTGTTCCCATGGGGCATGGTGTGTCCCCGGACACAGGAGACCAACTCTAATACTAGGCAAAAACTTATGTGTCCCAAAGGACACACCGTGCCCATGGGAACACAAGGGGACACAGGAGACCAACTCATAGTACTATAATACTGCAAAATTGTCATTTACTTTTTATACTCAACCCAAAAACTTTATACACTTTCCTTACTAAACTATCCAAAAAATATCATTTTATCTTAGTTTATCTTTAATTAAATTAATTTCATCCGTAAAATCTAATTATCCAGTAATTGTTTATAAAAAGAAAATAAAAATGAGAGGGAATTATATATAGGCAAAAGCTCCTGTGCGCCCGGGGACACGGAAAGATGTTCCGTGTCCCCATGTGAACACAACCCTCCCCTCCAATCCTATTTAAACATATGTATTGCTAGGGGTTTAAGTTGTAAAGGGGCATGAAAATTGTAAAGGCGCACGGAATGTGCTCCGTGCGCCCGGGTGCACAGGAGCCTCACTCTTATATATAAGAGTACCAGAGTGGAGGAGAAGTTGACGTCCACCAGAATATAATCAATGGCAATGCAGGCTTGCCCAGAACATGTCCCGAATTTCGCCGAAAGGATTCGTTTGATTGCAATCTGACAATTATGCAAATTTCTCAACCATAAAACACTAAACCAAAGATAAATAATGCAAACACTTGTATGACACCTTCTTACGGAATTACATGAACAAAAAGTAATAAAATTTCAATAAAAATTGATACTCAACTAATGAATTAAAAGTAATAATGGCGTACTGAATTTTATAAATAATTCTTAGTATAAATGAAAAGTTAACTTTTAATAAAAATGATAACTAATTAAAAAAAAAATTTACCATGAGACGGTCTCACACAAATATTTCTCAACAAACAATTGCAAGAATTTATTTGATACTAGCCAATGTGCTAATAGTTTAAGATAAGTTTATGAAAGGGTATCTATAAGTGTTTGCTAGGTCTATATCATGTAACAATCTCAATATAATTTTTTGGAGTTGGTCTCGTGTATCCAAATGCACAAGGTGTATAAGGGTATAACATTTTATTCTAAATGATATACACTTTAATTGATAAATGTATAACATTTTGTTTTAAAAAATATATACTTTCATTATTTTATTTTATTTTTAAGAAATAAAGGGTACACGTCCTTATACTAAAAGGTATACCATTTAATACTAAAGGGTATCTCCGTGGGCACACAAGTTTTAGTCAATTTTTTTTAATGTAAAGATGATTTTATGTAAGTAAAGATGAATTAATTTGTATATATAAAATGAAAAAGAAATTATTACCTGCTTATCCCATGAAGTTGAAAGAGAATCAACAAGAGCAGGACATTTTCCTCCCAATTCTAAGGTAACAGGAGTGAGATTATTGGCAGCAGCAATCATCACACTTTTCGCAACCACTGGATTACCTTTATAAATCACCCAATTTAATTAGAGATTCTTATAATATTGTTTTTTTTTTTAATATTATTGTTTTAAACATGTGAACCGGGTGTAAATCCGTAAATCTTGTTTTTACCGATTATTCTTTAGAGAAATAAATTATTACTCTTTTAAATGAAAAAAATATTCTTTAAATTCTTCCATACCTTTATTTATTAATTACTCTTTAATACATGAAAAATTATTTTTTTAGACATATGAAAAATTATTATTTTAAATAAAAATTATTACTTCTCAAATAGTAACTTTTATATATTAAAAAATAATTTTAAAAAATATAATTGACCTCTGGAATAGATTCATAGGAAACTCACCCCCCTAGGAATTAGTACAAAGAGTTTCGTAAAATTGATTTCACATGAAGTTTAAGAATCAAATTACCTTTTTTGGTATTAAATGTATAAATCTTATATATATAATTATTAGTTATTAGACAAACACTATATACAGTGTTCACACTGCATATAATTTATCGATTATAGGTTATAAATCATTTAAAAAAAACTAATTATTACTTTATTAAATGAAAAATTATTACACTTCAAATTATTGAACGGTAATTTAAAAAAAACTAATTATTACTTTATTAAATGAAAAATTATTACACTTCAAATTATTGAACATTAATTTACCGATTATTTTTAGTACATGAAAAATTATTTTTAAAATAATAAATTAGTACTAGTATTACTTTTCTCAATGATAAATATTACTTTTCAATTTATGATATATTATGATTTTTTATAAGATGAATAATATTTTCGTTGAAAAGAGTAATAATTTAACTCTTTACAGAGTAATTTCTCACTAACTAAAAAATAATTTTAAAAAAATAGAATGCATGTTAACTGAGTTCCTAGAAAATTCCATCTAATTATCATCCTTCTAAATTTAATTATTATATGGAGTACTGTTATTATATTATAGGTTAAATGTTATATAACAATAATAATTGTGAAGCATAGGATAATATTTAAAATTTGGATTCCACGGTTATCAAAATTAATGCAATGGTCTCCTAAAAAAAGGGGGGGGGGGGGGGGATCAAATTACCAGTGAAAAAGATCTTGTCCCATTTGTGGAGCAACAAATGCTGAGCAACAGAAGCACCACCTTGAATGACTTTAATACCCTTGGAATCTAAGCAATTGGAGATCAAATTGGCTAGAGTGGAAGCACAAGATGGGGCCTGCTCTGATGGCTTTATAACCACACTATTTCCAGCAGCAATTGCTCCAATCAATGGCTCCAATGTTAGCCCTAATTTACTTCCACATTTAATATTTTGTTTTTAAATAAATAAAAACTACCACTGAAAATGGGTAGATTAGTACCGAAAGGGAAATTCCAGGGTGATATAATGAGAACAACTCCAAGGGGCTCCGGGACTAAATATGCAGAGGTAGGGAATGCAGCAAGTGGCAAACTAACCTGCACCAAATTTCACATTTAACCAATTTTTTTTTTTTTTTTTTTATGATTATGTGAGATCAATCTCACAAAATTCATTTGATGAGATTAATATGAAGGATACTATTTTAATAAAAAAAAAGATATTTTATTGATGAAGAGCTTAACTGGTAGTCTAAGGATCTACCTTACCAGTAAGGGAGGGAATCTCGGGTGAGATGCCCGATCGATATCCTTTCTATTGTTTCCAGTATCTACTTTTGCTAAAGTGTGGATGTAGCTAGATCTGTCTTTGTAGCTAATCTCTTCTTCAAGTGTAGTTACGGTTTCCTTTAATGAACTATTTTATAAAAAAAAATTATAATACTGTAATTTATAAATTAATAATATCCTTTAATGAAACGTGATGATTAGTTGAGAAAAATTAAATAATCTAGGTGCTCCCTCTTTTTATATTTTATTAGGCAAAATATTTTGTGTTTCGTGCACCCACATTCCATTTATACACATTTATTAATAAAAATATACTATACATTAATTAATAAAATCTTATATAATATGAGAACGATTTTTAATTATTTTTTTAATGAACAACTAAATATAAAAAAAATATTTACTAAAAAATACGTGTATAATTAAATAAAACTAATATAGAAAGGATGCACGGAAATTAATTTCAAATATTATCTCATTTAATTGATAGATATGAAGTTGTAAAAAATTGCCTTTCAATTTCCTTTTAAAGGTATATATACTATGTAATAAAAATGTTCATTTACTAATACATGAAATAATGCATAATTGCTATGAATTATATGACTTAAATAACTAATATTTATAACTACACAATTATAGATTGTGATACCATAAATACCCCTATGTATTTGCACAATTTGTATTGCACAATTTTGTTTTGCACAATTTGTATTGCACAATTTTGTTTTGCACAATTTGTATTGCACAATTTTGTTTTGCACAATTTTGTTTTTGGTCCAACAATGGTTCAGCGATCCGGCGATGGTCCGGCGGCCGGCCGAAGACGGTGGGTGGGTGAGAAGGTTTAGGGTATGTGGTTTAAAAGTGTATGTGATTTTAATAAATTAATGTTATATTTGGTATTTTACTTTAATATTTTGTATGTGAGAGTAATTTTTTGAATTCATTGTATCTTCTAGTAATTTAGGGTAAAAGTGTGTACCTAGAAGTGATTTTTCCTTAAAAAAATATATTATAAAGTAAATTATGTAAGTTGAAAATGAGAGATAATTTTAAAATTAAAATTTATTTAGAAAAGACTTGTATGAGACGCACTTACAAGAGACAAATAAAAAGTGATAACAACATTAATAAAAAGTGATACTCAATTGATGAAAAGCGATAATGGTGCAGTAAATTATATATTTCATGAATAATTTATAATATAAATAAAAAGTAATAACATTTTATATTGAAAGTGCTAATTAATTACGAAAGTGTAAAATAATCTCACAATGATACTAAGATTGGCCAAATTTATTTTAGGTTGTCAAATTAAAACGAGTTATTATTATTATTATTATTATTATTATTATTATTATTATATTTTTTTTAAGAATTGTGAAAAATAATTTTGTGACAAACTAATTAAGAAAGGGTAGGTTTTGCGTGGGACCGTCTCACGTGAGACTATTTTTTATTTTTTTAAATAGTTATCATTTTCGTTATAAATTGTTATCACCTTTTATTTATATTATAAATTGTTTATGAAATATCATTATCACTTTTTACTAATTTATTATCACTTTCCTTTATAAAACTTATCACTTTCTGATCATTTCACGTAAGCCCTTATATAAAACGGATTGACACAAGTCTTTGCCTTGACATGAGTAAATACAGATGGTCTCACACAAGTTTTGCGGAATTGTTTACAAGAACAAGGGAGAATCAGGAAGTTGAATCAATAATTCATTGTACGTACAAGGATTTTTGCCTAAGTTTAATGTCAATATTCTACTAGGCATAAATAAAAATAATTTATTTGTAAAAAAAAAACTATTTTAAGGGATTAGAAAATATATAAATATGGAATACCTTTTTGCCGGACATCCATTTGTTCAAACCTTTAAGAGCAAAATTTGCAGATTTAATCAACACCCCTACCTGCATTTCCCAATATTCAACTATATCATTTAATAACCTAACTTCAATTATAATCATCACGAGATCAAATTAAAAAGTAAATGAGTAAATTTGTAAGACCGTCTCTTATTTAATGAATTTTGAGATGAAAAATAAGTGAAAATATTGTTTATAAAAAGTAATATTTAATGGACGAAAAACGATAACCTTTAATTAAACTATCTTATAATCATCTTAAAATAAATAAAAAAATTGAGCTATAATTGAATTTTTATTTAATGAATTCGGTAATAAACCAGTTATAAGACTTGAAAAACAACTCTCTCCGAGAAACATTTCACACTTCCTATATTTATACGTCCTATAATATCTTTCACAACTTAAAAAATTAAATAATTATTTTATCCACAAATTTAAAAGTCACTTAAATTTTAAATTTATAATTCTCTACTGACATAAATATCATTACTTTATACTTTTTATTATCTTACAATACCCTCTAAATTCAACATAGTTGGTAAATTTTTTTTTCTTAAATAATGTGAATTGTTATCCGAAACGCGGGGAAGTATAATTTAATATTTGTGAGTTGTATTATTCTAAAATAGTGAAAAATAATTTGATAAGTTACCTCATCTCTAAAAGACTCAACTGGATGCTTCCCCAAGTCGTGTTGAAGGGCATTGAAAATGAGATCTTCTTTGTCAACTAAGAGAGTCAACAAATTTTGTAGTTGTGTTCTCCTCCATGATTCTTCCTTTGTCTTCCCACTTTTGAATGTTTCTCTCACCTCTTTTATCTCTCTCTCTATCTCCTCCATTCTCAACACTTGTTAATTAATAATTCTCCATCACTGCTGCCTCTCTCCCCTTTATATATATATGCACTCGTGTACTGATAAATGAGGGCTAATTAAATCCTTTTGAGTTTTTTTTTTTTTTTAATTCTTTCATGCAATACATGTGTTGAGTTTATAGACCCACACCAGACCCACAAGTGGATGAGTAGATGACTCCATCCATCAACACAATATTTTCAGCTTTGGATCTACCTACGAGACACACAACTATATATATATATATATATATATATATATATATAACCTCATATACACCTACGGTTTGTGGAGTTATGGAGCTTGCCATGTAAGATTTAATAGAAAATGCTTTTCATAACATAATAAGTTGAATGTACAACAAGTATGATAAAGAAATATGAAATTTAAAGTATAAATAAATTTACAAATAATTTATGAATCGAATTAGAATGTACATAAGGTGCACACCTTACAAAAAAAAAAAAAAAAGCACAATAATTAAGTCATTTTCAACTTCTCAAGTAGCTAAGCTGTTTCGGTTGGACGCGACTTCTCATTAATTCTTCTGCCTCCTCTCACTTTCTTCTCCCCCATTCTATAACCACAAATTACCAAAACTACACGCACACATATTTACAAATATACCCTTAAATCTTCTTAAAAGGATCTTATCAATTGATATATACTACTCTGAGTATGAGAAAAGTTATTATTATTATTTTTTATATAAATTTAATGGTTTTAAATGTAAAATTGTACCACCTCGTCCCGACACAAGATGTGCGTTTTTTTTACGTAGATTAAGAAATATAATATTTAATGAGTAGTTGAGGGTAGTTGAGGTGAGATAAATAATATTTTAATGTATAGTGAGTAGATGTATTAGTATGATATGTGAGTCCATGGAGATATATTAATTATTTTGTGTGTGTTTCATTATTAAATAGGGAAATGCACCGATTGTATTGAGACAGACGAAAATAGTAAAATGCACTCCTTGTTGTGGGACAGAGGGAGTAATTTTACGTAATAAATAAATGATAAAGTAAATTATATGTGTTAGGTAATAGTGACATTTTAAAAAATACTCCCTCCGTCCCATTCAAAGGGTTTTTTTTTACTTTTTGCACTTGAATTAAAGAGTATTATTATTTAATGTGTAGTGGGTAGTTGTATTAGTGGAATTATGAATTCTATATTTTAATTGTATTAGTGAGTGTTTGTGGGTCCCATGTGTGTAAAAAAGGAAAGTGGACCTTTGGATGAGACGCCCAAAATAGAAAAAAGTGACTCTTTGGGTGAGACGGAAGGAGTATGGTCTATTGAGTAGTTATTTGTTTTGAAATTTTTACCATTTTTAAAGGGTTAAGAGTGTAATGAGACATATAAAAGTAAAAAAAGTGCAAAGTTCATTGAGACAGAGGGAGTATATGAGTTGATAACCCAGTGCACCCATATCTGTATTAATTTTATTATTTCTTAGTAAATATATTATTTTTTATATTCTATCTTTTCAATAAAACTATCAAAAAATTCGCTAATAAACTGTATAAATTTTTATTCATTAATGTATCTATTTTTATTAAATATGCTTTGAACGTGGGTGCACGGGTGAATTTGCCTTTATTTTTGTATATTTTAAAACATGATATTTAAATTTTGAATTAAATTATGAATTATGATATCGAGTGAACATATAATAAATTATGTATTAAGTATCAAGAGGAGTCTAATTTTTTATGTAATTATATTTTTATTTAAATTGACTTTTTAACGTTGCAAATAATTTTGATGTTTATAATTTTTTATAAATGGTGAATCAATAAAGTATAATTGAAAATATGTAAAATCTAATTTTTTGATTGAATCAGTTTGACTGGTTGAACCTCAAATCATTGTCTCTATTAGTTTGATATCTAATTCGATTATAAAAATACTAATTTTACTTTTAATTTAAGGTATATTTTAAAATAGTAATTTATGTACTATTTTATTAAGATTTATTAGTTACATTTAAGGTATAATAATTTTTTCATTATAACTAAAAGTAAATAAATTAAATAAATAACTATGGGAGCTGTTTGTTCATGAAACCTATCTCACTTAGGGCATAGGATGTACTATGACACTTTGGTGTGACATCTCTTGTAACATCTCTTAATAGAGTGACACATGGTAGGTTGAATAAATCCTTACCCTTAAGGGTTTATTGGTTAGGGTATAATATCTCTTATCTCTCCTACGTGTCACTCATTTAATGAAGTGACATAAGAAATGTCACACGAAAGTGACACAGAAGATCCAGACCCCTCACTTAGTGGTGTTAAATGTTAATAGTAGATGATTCATATTGGAGTAATGGTACTCTAAATGACAAATAATGTAAAATTTAAAGAGTCATACACATAAATATATCTCTAATAGCTTCTTTAAAACAACAATTTTTTTTTTACATAATGGTTTTGCTTCTTTAAATTTGAAGAGTCAAACCAACTCTTTAAAATTTAATGATTGAAAATTTCACTAATTCCAACACTTAATTTCTTGATATTGTCAATTGATTATTTATTATTTAATTTTATAATGCATAATGGTTCTTTCACTTTGATTTTATATTCTAAAAATATGGGAAAAAATAAATGTAATAAATAAGTCTTGGGAAGAGAAAAAATATAAAGAAGTTGTTGCAGATAAATAAAAATACATCACTCTAAATTTTAAAAATTCTTTATATTATCTAAAATTCTCTTTAAATTATAAGATGAATATATGGAATACGAGATATGAGATGGGTCGATATATTATCAAGAAATGCTTATTATATACTCTCTCCATCTCATTTCAGATGACACACTTTTCATGTTGGGTTATTCCACAAAAGTTTGCACATTTTTAAAAAATGTAAATAAAGTTTATTTATTGATAATTAAACCATGTCTATAATGATAATACCCTACAATCATACTTAAATGTATCTTTCATCATATATACTCTATAAAAATATATTTTAATTAAATTTTTTTATCAATACAATAATCATATTTTAACACATCTTATAAATGTTCGCTAGATATAAACTTTTCTTTAAATAAATGCAATCTTTCCTCTAATTAATTACTCCGTATATTATCTTTCTCTTTAAAACACTTTTGTTCCATGTTTAAAAATGTTGTGTTAGGTGAAATTTTTTATATTAATGTATTTTGAGATTATGTAATCAATTAATTAATTAATAATAATAATAATTTTACACCATTTAGAATGTTGTTAGACAAAAACAAATGAAAAAAAATTTAAATAATGAACTACTGTTTGTTAATTATAACATTAGCTAAACAAAAATCAAGGTTCATGTGATACAAAATAGGATGACCATATCGATAAATATTACCAAAAATTCTTAGGAGCACCCAAATTTTATAACAAAAGATGTTTTCTATTCGAATAAAGAAACAAAAAGTGTCCAAGTACCCTTGAATATTGAAATTGAAATTTTGACACATATATAAGAGTTATACCCTTTGAATATTGAAATTTAATATTGAAATTGAAATTTCGAGATATGGCGGCGCTATTGTCACCGAAAACTATATTTAGAGCAATCGAATTCTTAAATAAATAATAATGAAATGTTTATTGTACCCAAGGATGAAATATCGATATCAGTTAAAATATCGGTACCTCAAATTTACAGATATATCGATGGATATATTGAATATCGATATCGATATCGGTAAAAATTTTAAAAATCGCGGAAACTTGAAAAAAATAGAAGAAAATTAATTTATTAACTTTTCAATATATTATAACTAATTTTAATATATAAATACACTTTAAAATTTTAATAAAACTCATAATACATGATAAGCAAATCAATAACTACATATTTAAATAGTCTGGAGTCATATAATAATTACTACTTGTTGTTTAATAAATAATAACTAATACTAAAATGATGATCTATGAGGTTCAAATATAAAACATGTTATGTCGTCTAAATCTAAATAATATTGGTACCAACTCATCGAATTAGAGAAATTCTAAACATAATTCTGAATGTACCAGTAATACATCGTTTTATCTTGTCTAACTATTTGACCATGAATTGGATAGTATAGGCTAATCCAATCACCATGTTGTTGAGGCATGATTGAACCTACTCCATATGGCAATTGAGGGATAGGGTAATCAAGATGACTTGAATTACTCCAATTAAATTGTGAATTACCTCTTGAATCATGACCACATAATTCTTGATCACTACGATCTGTATCCAAGCTCATCGAGTCAATACTAATAGCAAGTGATTCCATATCAGTATTTGAACTCCCACCTTGATTCCATGCACGCCTCCTTATATATTCCTTACCAATAGCACCTATTCTCGAACCTCCTAATTTAGATCCATGATGTGAATCCTGTGTTGCATGTGTGAATTCTGCCTCTCCTTTAAATGGACTTAAAGGGAGTAGATTTTGAAAATAATCTTCATTGTTCCCTCCATCTCCACTATTTCTGCCATCTCCGCCATCACTACTACTATCATTTCTAGTATGAAATGGTTCTGAACCAGTATCAGTATTAACTTCTCGTTGCAACACTTCATTCACATCAATCCCATACTCATGAGCCATAACAGCTACTTTTGGATCAGGATTTCCTTCATCGCCATCTAAGAGTGTCGGTCGAACCCATTGGAAAGTGGATCTCTTTCTTCATCACTTGTCTCAGCTGCTATATCCATCAGATCTAAATATTCTGTCTCGGCAACCTTATCATCTTCTGCTTTCATGTCTCTTTTTAGTCACAATATACTGTGTACGTGAACCCTCTTAATTTACTTAATCATAATAATGTTAATAAAAATTGATAACAATTTTAATAAAAAGTGATAATTAATTAATCAAAAGTAAAATAATGGCACCATGAGATAGTTTCACGCAAGTGTTGATTTATTTTTTATTTTATTTTTAAATTGAACATATTAATAACAAAAAAAGTATTTGGTTAGTAAAAGTAAAATAAAAATTAATTAATTCTTTTAAAATTATAGATAATTTTTCGATATTTTCGATATATCCTCGATATTTTATAGATATTGTATCGATATTTTCTCGATATATCTCGATATCTGGAAATATTTGAACTGTGGCAATTCAATATCGATATTCTTATCGATATTTCCCGATATCAGAAAAGATATATCCTTTTTCCCCATATCGATATCAGTACTCTAAAAAAAATGGATATATCATGGATATATCGGGATATTTTCGTCCTTGATTGTACCTCATCCTTAAATTTATACACAATATATTAATTATAACTTAATTCACCCAATTCATTTTTTGCTTAACCCACCTAAGATATTACTAAACCCACCCAATTATCACAATTCAAAAGAAAAGAACTAAAGAACGCACAGGAAGAAAATGAATTTTATTTTGTTTCATTGGTGAAATTTGAACATCTCTAATCTCCATTCTCCAAGTATTGTTTGTCCATATGTAATCGATTTGGTTTAAGCTATTACATTATGATAGAAGAAATAGATCGAGAAGTTGACATAAAATTCATTTGTTACTCAAATTTATTCTACTGTTACGAATTTGAAGAATCATGAAGCAAGGGAATTAATTTTCGAATTCTGTGTTGGCCAGCCAGATTTGTTTTTGATAAAAAAAAATCTTCTTCTTTTTCTCCTTCTAATTTTTTCTCAGGCACAATATTTTTAAGGTTTAAGATTTGGTGTATGGAGAAATTATTTTGAGTGTATTCAGTAATATTGTTGGGTGGACTTAGCAAAATATATTGGTTGTAATTAATTTGAGTGTAAATTTAAGAATGGGGTACAATAGATATTTCATTATTTATTTTTTTAAATTCAAGTATCTTAAGTAAAGTTTGGGGTGACAATAGCCTGCCCTTCCAGATATGACAATTATCTTTAAGATGAAGCAATCAGTTCTATGATGAAGCGATGAATTTGGATATAAAACCATAGGTTTTGAGATGAGAGAATGATATTCATAATTAAAAAATAAATAAAATTGAGTTGAGATAATAAGATTCGTGATGGGAACTTTGAGGTGAGAGCTTCAAAACAAGATAATGAGTTTTATGAAATAATACGTTTCATATGAAGACATAAGGTTTATTAATTATTAGAGATTAAAAAAATTTAAGTTTGTTAGGCGGGATTTAAAATAAGGACGACTAGTATATCCTTTTGACTCATAAAAGAAATAAAATACTCCCTCCGTCCCGGGTATTTTTATCCGTTTGTACGGGTACGGAGATTAAAACGTTTTATTTTTTTAATATATAATGTAAGAGAAAGTAGGGATAAATTAATAATTTAAAAAAAAAGTGAATAAAGTTATTGGGAATGATGAATAAAGTGTAAAAAAATAATTAAAGTTGTAGGGATTGTAAAAAGTAGGTAATAAAATATTATGTATTTTTGCCAAAAATGGAATGGGTAAAAATACGTGGGACACCCCAAAATGGAAAGTGGGTAAAAATACGTGGGACGGAGGGAGTATATTTTTCCGTATATACAACTTAAGACTCTTGTTATAGTAATATACTGTTCCGTCCCGTTCAACGTGTATCATTTGCTTTTTACACGTAGATTAAAGAATATTACTACTTATTATTTTATGTAAAGTGAGTAGATGTATTAGAGAGATGTGATGAGTAGTGGTGGGCCATTGAAGGACCCTTTTTACTAAAAGAGAAAAATGATTTAATTTGGACGGGACACCCAATATGGTAAAATGATACTATTTGGACGGACGAAGAGAGTAATTTAGAAATTGAGGTTTTAGTGGGTGTATGGTACACTTTTTCATAAAAATTTCTCAGAAAATGGTTAACTCTTTAGAATACATAAAATCTCTATAATATATTGAGTTTAATAACAACATTAAATTTTTATATAGAAGAGTATCATTTTTTATACTGTAAAGTAACCTTTCACTGTATTTAAGACTACGGAGTAATTTAGACTCCATCGTGTAAATGGTTTCATGCCGGTCTCTGCAATTCATAAAATACTTTAATGACTAAAAAGTTGATTTAATTACGCACATATGATAAATTTATTACACACAGTAACTATAAAGTTGCAGTACTTTAAGATTTAATGCATATAACCAAGTTGATTTAAACGTCAACTGTATGTATTTATACACTAGCTAGTCTACTAATTTAATAAGATAGTATTAATAATCTTTCACACAGTATCCTTATGAATTTTATAATTAATGTAATATTTTATTCTTTTAAATTTAATTCTTGTTCTTTATTTTTCGAGTATAATTATAATTTCTTCTTTGTTATAAACAGTTTGTGTATATTGTCCGCTTTGGTACTTCAGGACCTCACGGCTTTAAAACGCGTCCACAAGTAAAGGCTTCAAGCCCTGCTTATAAGCAGGCACACAATCCCGTGTGCGAGCGATGTGGGAACTTCAGGTTCACAACACACCCTCTCATCGTGAGCATCGTGCTGATAACATATTGAGAAATAATAAAAAGGAAGAACGTGAGATTGAAAGAAGAAAAACAGAAAACTGTAAAAGTGGAGAGAAAAAAATAGAACAACGAACAAAATGAGCCTCTCTTTCATTATCATCGTAAACTGTTCTTTATACAATATAATAGAACTGCTCAACTCCATACAGAAAATGAGAGCAGTTATTTAGTCGTAATGGCCACATCATTTATGTTACAACACTCCCCCTTGGACATTACGCCGTTCATGCCTTGTTAAAAATCTCACTAGAAAACCCTGTGGGAAAAACTAGTCGAGGAAAAGAGTACATGACTTATGATTTTCATATGTTATAGCTACCTCGTTAAAAACCTTCAACTAAGAAAACCCTATGGGAAAAACTTAGTTAAGGAAAAAAGAGTATAGCTTGATCTTCAGGACCTAATTTTCAGGATTGTTAAAAGTTATCGTTCTTCTTGAACATGATAATTCAGTGCCTCATTAAAAACCTTTTAACTAAGAAAACCTCGTGGGAAAAACTTAGTTTAGGAAAGAAAAAAAAAGTACAGCATCGGTCTTCAAGACCCAATCTTCAGGATTGTTTAGAAATTGTCGCTCCCCCTGAAGATAATAACCTCCCAAGTCTTCGCATTCCAATATTATGCACAAGTCTTTCAAAAGTTGATGTGGGGAGAGATTTTGTAAATAAATCTGCTAGATTTTCACTCGATCGAACCTTTTGTATGACAATTTCACCATTTTGTTGGAGTTCATGTGGATAAAAGAATTTTGGTGATATATACTTTGTTAGGTTTCCTTTAACATATCCACTGCTCATTTGCGCAACGCAAGCTGCATTATCTTCATATAGGACTGTAGGGGAGATGTTATAATTTTCTATTCCACAAGAGCTATGAATATGATTTATCAATGATCTTAGCCATACACATTCTCGTGATGCTTCATATAGAGCAATAATTTCTGAATGGTTTGAGGAAGTAGTAACCATTGTTTGTTTAACAGATCTCCATGAGATAGCAGAACCACCACAGAGAAAAACATAACCAGTCTGAGATCTGGCATTATGGGGATCAGACATATAACCAGCATCTGAATAGCCCACCAATGACATATTTTTATTCTTTTCATAAAACAAACCAAGATCTTTTGTTCCTTGCAAATATCTCAGGATATGTTTAATGCCATTCCAATGTCTCCTTGTAGGAGATGCACTAAATCTCGCTAATAAGTTAACTGCAAATGCAATATCGGGTCTAGTGCAATTTGCGAGATAAAGAAGTGCTCCAATGGCACTCATGTAAGGAACTTCTGGTCCTAAGATATCCTCATTCTCTTCTTTAGGTCGAAAAGATTCTTTATCACTATCAAGAGATCGAACAATCATTGGTGTGCTTAGTGGATGAGATTTGTCCATATAAAATCTCTCTAAAACTTTATTTAGATAGGTTGACTGGTATATGAATATTCCTTCAGGGAGGTGCTCGATCTGCAGGCCGAGACAATATTTGGTTTGACCCAAATCCTTCATTTCAAATTCCATCCTTAAGTATGAACGAGCTTCTTCAAGTTCATTATATGTTCCTATGATGTTTATATCATCAACATAGACTAAGATAATACAAAAACCTTTTAATGACCTTTTTATGAACACACAAGGGCATATATCATTATTTATGTACCCATTTTTTAGGAGGAATTCACTTAGTCGATTGTACCACATTCTTCCAGATTGTTTTAATCCATACAATGATTTTTGTAATTTAACACAATACATATTATGATTTTCATTATGACCCAAATAGTGAATTTTTAATCCTTCTGGGATTTTTATATAAATGTCAGCGTCTAATGATCCGTACAAGTACGCGGTCACGATGTCCATTAACTGCATATTTAGATTCATATTAATTGCCAGAGATATTAAATAGCGGAAAGTTATGCCATCCATAACAGGAGAATATATTTCATTAAAGTCTATTCCGGGTCTCTGCGTAAACCCTTGAGCTACTAATCTCGCTTTGTATCTCACCACTTCGTTATTTTCATTTCTTTTTCATACAAACACCCACTTATATCCTACAAGGATAATATTTTTTGGTGTACGAATCATCAAACCAAATACTTTTCTTTTATTTAGCGAGTCAAGCTCTGCCTCAATTGCATCTTTCCATCTTACCCAATCTGAGCGCTTCCGGCACTCTGCTATTGATTTAGGTTCTGGATCTAAATTATCATTCGAGATAGTATGCGCAATTGTAGATGCAAATATGTTGTCGACAACTATAATATTTCTGTTATAAGTTTCTCCCGTATTTGTAAAATTCATGGCAACTTCTATATTTATATCAACCAGATTTTTGTTATTTCCCAAAAACTCTAAATTTGGTTTTTCCGCATCCCCAGTGGTATGAGTATTTGATGCACGTGCAATTCGACTGGGGTTTTTGTCTTCAAGACTATTCTCTTCTGGAGATTTTTCATTTTGAAATTGTAAGAGTGATTGTGTTTCATTATTAATTTTGGATTTCTGCGGATTCTTATCTTTTGCACCAATGGGTCTTCCACGCTTCAGGCGTTGAGAAACATCAGTTGAATTTTCTAGTCCCTTGGGAACTTTCACACTTGCTGGTGCATTAACAACAGGTATATGGGACTGTGTCACTCCTTTATGATCAATAAATGCATCTGGAAATTTATTTGCTAAATCTTGCAAATTAATAATCCTTTGAACTTCTAGTTCAGTTTGACTAGAGCGTGTATCTAAATGTTGAAGATTGTTTTTATTCCATGAAATTTCTCGGCATTCTTTTGAATTTAAGCTTTTATCTCCCCCTAATGCCGGGAAATAATCTTCATCAAATGTGCAGTCAGCGTATCGAGCAATAAATTGATCCCCTGTCATGGGCTCTAGGTATTTAAGAATAGATGGTGAATTATAACCAACATATATACCTAATTTTCTTTGTGGGCCCATTGAAGTACGCTTTGGTAGTGATATAGGAATATAAACTGCACAACCGAAAGTTCGCAGATGGGAAATATTAGGTTCTTTACCATGCACTAGTTGTAGGGGAGAATAATCATGATATGCAGTAGGTCGGATCTGAACTAAAGAAGCAACATGTAAAACTGCATGTCCCCAACAAGAGATGGGCAAATTGGAATTTTATAGTATTGGTCTAGCGATCAATTTGATACGTTTAATTAGTGATTCAGCTAGACCATTTTGAGTGTGGACATATGGAACTGGATGCTCTACTGTAATGCCCAATGACATACAATATTCATCAAATGCTTTTGATGTGAATTCGCTGGCATTGTCCATTCTTACTGATTTAATTGGACAATCAGGAAAATGGGCTCGCAATTCAATAATTTTAGTAATAAATTTTGCAAAAGTATTATTTCGATTGAATAATAAACACATATATGTCCACCGAGTAGAAACATCAATCAGAACCATGAAATATCGAAACAGCCCTGAAGAGGGATGAATATGTCCACATATATCTCCTTGAATTCTTTGTAGGAAAGTAGGAGATTCAATTCCAACTTTTGTTCGAGAAGGTTTGATTATGAGTTTTCCTTTTACACAAGCTTCACAAATAAATTCAGTTGGAGAAGGAATATTTTTGCTTTGTATATTATGCCCAAAAGAATTAGTAATTATCCGACGCATCATAGTTTGCCCTGGATGACCCAATCGGTCATGCCATAATTTAAAAGAATTTGGGTCTTTAAATTTTAAGCTCATTGCAATATAACCATTATGTGGTTTGATATAGGTGTAATACAACCCCGAGGAGAAAGAAGGAAGTTTTTCTATAACTTGTTTTCAACATCCATTCAACCGAGTCATCAGGAGATACTCAGTATTGTTTTCCTTTTCAGTTTCAATATGAACACCATTTGCTCGAATATCTTTAAAACTGAGAAGTGTACGTTTAGATTGTGGGTATAAAAGTGCTTCCTCAATAATTAGTGCCGTACCCATCGGGAATATAATTGAAGCTCTGCCGGAGCCCATAATTAAAATATTATCATTTGCAATAGTAGTAACACTCCCTTTTTTCTCAGTTAAAGTTTTGAAAAATTTTCTGTCTTTAAATATTGTATGAGTAGTAGCACTGTCTACTAGACATAAAGTATCCTCGTTCTCCATAGGTTGATTACTGAAAAAATTCAATTTAATAAGATATATAAAAGAAGTACTAACAATAATAAAAAAACATAAACCATGAACATAATTTCATCACAACATATAACATCACCACAAATAAGTAAACATATAGTTTAGCAAATATCTAGAGTTCTAAAAATAACTAAATCCATGAAATACATAATAAAATAAGTTGTCTGACATAAGAAACAATAGCAACGTGAAAATAAGATCACATTTGATCTCCATAAGCCTCGAGCTTGAGTCCCAAGAGGTCATCATTGTTATGGTCAAAATCTTTGTTTGCTTCAGGCAATTTTGTATGATGTGATTCACCATTGATTGCCTTTCCCTTCTTGTCCTTTTGCATTCTTTGATAAGCTTCAACTAAGTATTTTGGTGTTCGACAAGTGCGAGACCAATGACCATCGCATCCACATCTATAACAAATCTGATTCTGATTTTGTTGAGTAGAATTTGAAATTTGTTCATGGGTATTATTTTGAGTCATTCCACTACCCTGAGCCCTATCAATACCGATAAATCCTCTGCCTCGACCTCGACCACGTCGAGGTGACAAACTTGAGTTGCCTCGACCACCTCTTTGAGGCCCACTTAAGTTTCCTCTACCACTGTGATGAGGCCAATGTGAATTCCCTTGACCATTACCTCTTACTTTTCCTCTATCCCTTCCACGTTGATTCTTATAGAATGTGCCATGTGCTTCAGGCACAGGTTTTGAACCAACTGATCTAGCATTATGATTTTTTATTAACAACTGGTTATGTTTTTCTGCTACCAATAATGCTGAAATAAGCTCTGAGTGCTTAGTATAATTTTTGGCTCTGTACTGCTGCTGGAGTACGAGGCTACTAGCATGGAAGGTGGAAATAGTCTTTTCAATCAATTCAATTTCAGTAATTGTCTGCTTACAAAGTTTCAACTGCGAGACAATACGATGTAGAGTGTGTTGGATTGTATACTAAAAGTCTAGCTTTTTGTATGAACAATGTTATAACAATTAATTTGAAATGAGAATCATATGATCAAATGATTGCATCTTATAAATTTATATGTTCGATTCAATAGTCTACTTACTTTATAATGTAGACAATTGTTGTGCGACAACACGCGGAAGATCATATTATCGGTTTTCTTATAAAGTATAAATATATGTTCACAACCGAGATAGACGGGGACTCTCTATCGGGATGGTTGTAGTGTGGTTTGGTATTAGCTTGTCTTGGCTATAGAATCACACTAGTGCACTTGTGTGTATTGAGTAGGACCGCTTGAGATCATTTGACTTATACTGACTTATAGGAGAACTTGATCTCAGTTATTATGGAAGTTCGTGCTCTTAATCCCTATACAATAACCTCGACACGTAGGGCAGTATGTATTTCTTTGATTCATCAATGGGTGAGATTTAAATGTAATTAAATCAACAAACTCGATGAGTTGGGAAATAGTGCTGTCTCTATGGTGTGTTGTTGATTGTAGAAGGAATCTGTGTCCGTCATAGGTTGATGATGTCCCCTTGAGGAGCTCATAAGGATTATCATGTAAACCCTGCAGGTGAAATTTATTCCAACATGATAATGAGGTTGAGTGGTACTACTCTTGGATGATATATTAATTAATTGAGTTGTCAGTAACTTAAATTAATTAATGGACATTGTATATCTTAAACATGTGGAGACTAACGGGCTCATAATAAGAAGGAGCCCAAAACGTAATTTTGGGATTGGTACGGTAGTGCAATAATAATATTTTTAGTGGAATATATTATTATTATTGGACTTAAGTATAAGCTTTGGGCTAAGCTTGGATACTTAAGCCCAATGGAGGCCCAACCCAATTTCTCCTCCTGGTCCCTGTTGTAGCCCATGTATATAAGTCACCTCAACTTATCTGGAACCCTAATCTAACTGATTATTCACATGTGATGAGGGTTGAGAGCAGATTGAGGAGGTCTCGTAGATCATCGCCCATACGACGTCGAGATCGGACTTGGGACATACGGCAGAAGATCAGAAGGTAGTTTGCTGCTGCTGTCCGCCACTTTGCGAAATTGATATAAAATCTTAAATTGCTCAGAATTTGATGATCAATATACTGATGGAAAGCCGTTGAAGAGAGGATCGTCTGACCACAAAGATCATTCAATTCCGACATCAGACGAGGAAGTTATGGCCATTCTCGTGGGACTGCATAGGCTGCCTGCGAGAATCAATCTTCATCAACATACCTTGGTGAACGGTAATCGTTTCTATAATTTATTGCTTCCGCTGTGATAGAAACGCATGGTATCCTAACAGGTCACGTTAACCAAATGATCCAAGCGCCATCAATTGGTATCAGAGCTGCGGTTTCGTGGTGAAGCGTGACACGTTAGGTTAGGGTTTATGTGATTAATTTTTTGAAATTAGGATCGCATGTTTAGGGTTTTGGTTTTACTGCGCAAACCATGAATATCCCTATGTGAAATATACCCTATATCATATCTGTTCGTTGATGGTTGTGTGTGAGAGGATTCGACGAAAACTGTTTGTCAATTTCACATGGAAGGAAGAAATTGAGAGAAAATCCAGCGCAGTGATATTGCAGAGGCAATAACCAGACTTTTAACCGTCGGATCAGGCTGATTTTTGGTCAGCATGTTCAATTTTTTGGATGTACATTCTGAACGGTGAAGATCGTATTTGGAGTTTTGTGTTGTCAGAAATATGCCGAAAACAGAAGCAGTTTTTTGGGCGATTATGTTCTGCGCAGTCGAGGGAAAAGAGCTATTCTCACAATCTAACCGTTGGATCGACCTGTAATTTGGACAGCATGTTCAAAACTCACAAGCGTAGATTCTGGACGGTGGAGATTATATTCACATGTTCCTACAGTTGCGAACTCTGAATGACAGTTGGTGTAGTTTGATGTTGCGCGTTGGTCTGAACTTGGTTCCGTGCAAGTAGGCCCTTGGACGAGCGACAGTTCGAGCGGATTTGCATCAGGTTCGATTGGTCTGCATCAGGTTCGATCGATGTTGCACCAGGTTTGAGTGGATTTGCATCAGGTTCGATTGGTCTGCATCAGGTTCGATCAATGTTGCACCAGGTTCGAACGGATTTGCATCAGGTTCGATTGGTCTGCATCAGGTTCGATCGATGCTGCACCAGGTTCGAGCGGGCCTGCATCAGGTTCGATTGGTCTGCATCAGTTTCGATCGATGTTGCACCAGGTTCGAGCGGATTTGCATCAGGTTCGATTAGTTTGCATCAGGTTCGATCGATGCTGCACCAGGTTCGAGCGGGTCTGCATCAGGTTTGATTGGTCTGCATCAGGTTCGATCGATGTTGCACCAGGTTCGAGCGGATTTGCATCAGGTTCGATTAGTTTACATCAGGTTCGATCGATGTTGCACCAGGTTCGAGTGGATTTGCATCAGGTTTGATTGGTCTGCATCAAGTTCGATCGATGCTGCACCAGGTTCGAACGGATTTGCATCAGGTTCGATCGATGCTGCACCAGGTTCGAGCAGGTCTGCATCAAGTTCGATTGGTCTGCATCAGGTTCGATCAATGTTGCACCAGGTTCGAGCGGATTCACATCAGGTTCGATTGGTCTGCATCAGGTTTGATCGACTCTGCACCAGGTTCGAGCGGGTTTGCATCAAGTTCGACTGGTCTGCATCAGGTTCCGCCTGAGTCTTCACAATATGATCGAGCAGGGTGCCAGAGTGGTGGAGCAGGCTGCTGGGAGGTCGATCCCCATCGCAGTTGTCCGCATTCGTGATTGGTGGCGAACAATCGAATTCGCTGTTATATAACTGTTATAATTGATTTATTAATTGATTATTGTTATATATGTATGCATGATTCTCTATGATTTATTGCCTTAAATAGAAGCATGCTAGATTGCGTATTATATTTGGTATATTATATGTATGTATGTTGGAGTGTTGATCAAGTCAACTTATTTTTGGCAATTTATTTCCTTATATATGACTGCTATAATTGTTTTATTGGTCAATTATTGTTATATATTTAGAAGTATGAGCATGCTAGGTTGCATATTTTATTCTGAAATATTATATGCATGTAAAAACCCTCGGTCTTAAATAACTAAGTGGGAGAGGTGATTGATAATTAATTCCCACGGCCTCCATTATTGGTTTGTAAGTGATGTGAGTAAACTTGCGCGTTAGCAATAGAGCCTTCCTCCCTAACGGATGAGTTTATTCACGGATCACTGGTACAAACTTCTTTAAATAATTATTGTTTATAATGTGATGCATATGGACTTGCGCGTTGACTATAGTGCCTTCTTCCCTAACGGATGAGCTTATATGCGGTTCACTAGTACAAACTTATATAATTGATGATTGTAGAAAGTTATCTGAGCGCGTGTGTACTTCTCCAACAGTAAAGCACATAAGCTTGGCCAGCGGACTTGGAATCAAATAATGGTGCACACTTAGATGTAAATAATTAGTATCCTCCCCAACGGAGTCACTGCTATTATTTGCATGGCTAAAGAGGAACCGACTATTAATTATTTTGTCATGAAGTTAGGTTGACAAATGAAATTAATGGGTAAAATCTTCTCTTGTAAATGTTCGGGTTTGTAAACTTCCACACTAACGTGGCTTGCAGACTCACGGTGCTTGAGATGTCGGTGAATTTTATTTTTATATTGTTTTGAGGGAATCAATATAAAAGGATAAAATTCGAAGTTTTGATCGGTAAATTAATTTATGATTCTCTGATTTTCAAATGGTTTTATCTCACATATTATTAACTAAAAGAAATTATATTTACTTGTCCAAATTAGATGATTAGAAAAGAATCTTGGTTTTGAATTTTACTGCTTAAGAAAATACATGTGTGTTCTCACAAGGGACGTCTCATGATGCCTATTAAAGTCTCTAGTGAAGAGATGAGAGGTTCATGGAAATATGATGGTCTCATATAACTCTTCGGATACTTGAGTAAGTTAAAAGGCAGAAGATCATGATTTAATTTGATGAATGAATTGGGAAAGCATGGAGTATAAATTGAAGGAAAACCTAGATCAATTTAATTCTTCGTGAATTGCCTAGATGTTTTTGAGTAAGTTCCACCTGAATTACAATAGGATGTATATGGTGGAAAACTTCTGGCAAAACATGTGGCAAAGGAAAGCCATTTTCATCATAATGTGAACAAGTTTTATATCTTATTCACTAGTTGTTTAAAACATGATTAGTGATGGCATTTACTGACACGAAGTGTGTAGATACTGGAATCACTAAATGTTTATTACTAAGTGAGGATAAGATTTTTATGACATGGGTAAAACTACAAGAGTAGTGGCTATTGCAGTGGGAGTTGTCTATTTATCTAATGATATGAGTAGACGTTTGATTATGAGAAATTGTTTTACGTACGTTTTCATAGAAAGAATTTGATTTCGATTTCTATGCATTAATAGATGGATACTCCATTTCATTTAAATGACATGGTCATTATAATGAAGGATATAGTTGTAATCTGTTATTGTACGTTGGTGAACAATTTGTATACTCTTAAATCATGTATATTTTACAGATGCAACAAATAGTAATTAATAATAAATCTTCTAATCTTAGTAAGAGAAAGATACCTTCGGATATGAACTAAACTATATTTGGCATCTAAGACTAGATCATTTTACTTGAGTAGGATTCAAAAGTTGATAGCCGATAGACCCTTAGGTTTATCTGAAGTGAAAACTATCTGACTTTCAAGTCTTGCTTGGGAGTAAAAATGACTAATTGCTTTTTCAAGGCAAAGGGGTGCAGAACCAAAGATATATATGTTGGAATTAGTTCATTATGATTTATGTGGTCCTAAGATTGTCCGGGTGAGAGGTGGATATGAATATTCGTCAATCGATGATTATTCTAGATACCGATATATTTATTTAATGCACTGCATGTCTAAGTTCTTTGATTAATTCAAGAATTGCAAGGCTGTACAGTGAAGCGTCATGGAAAATATATCAAGTAATGACGATTTAATCGTCATTACGAGTACCTCTTAGGATAGTTAGGAGCTATTAATCAGAGGTTGAGATTAAATCTCAAGTGGTCTACACCGGGCATGCCCCAGCTGAATGGTGTGGTGGATAGAAGGAATAAGACTCTTATGGTAATGATTAGATAGATGATGAATTATTTGGAATTACTTAATTCATTTTATGGATAAGCCCTAGAAACAGTAATTCATTTGAATGTTTGTCTGTTTGTGGGATATGCTATAAAAATGAAGGTGATTTATTTAGTCTAAAAGATCGAAGGGTGATTGTTAACATAAACACTAGATTTTTAGAAAGAGACTATGTATTAAATCATAAACCCATGTATAAATTGTTCTAAAGGAAGTGAGAGGGAAAAACACAAAGTATAAGTACCAAGTGTACAAGAGAATATACCACAAGGTAAACTGCAACGGTGTCACGTCTGATACACAATTGCATGTAGTGCCTTGTCATAGTGGGAGGGTTCTTCGACAACTTGTAAGATACATGTTTTGGAAAAGTCGTGAGACTTGGTCCCTCGCAAACATGAAATGGACCCACGGATACGACGAAGCACTACAAGTTAGAAATGTCAAATCCTAGCAAAGTGCAATGAATATTAAAATAGAATCGATGGATTTTAAATTAGGTCTGGATGCTTATTGAACCGCTAAATAGCGTAAAAGCCATTGAAAGCGGGCATGCAAGAATAAAAGAGGATCATAGAATAAGGTGAAAACCTTGGAAGTAAGCTTGTTGCGAAAAGATATACTCAGAAAGAAAGAGTTCGATTATGAGAAAACATGTTCGCCGGTAGTTATGCCTAAGTTGATCCGAACTCTTTTATTTGTTGCTACTCATATGAAATATGAGGGATAGCAAATAGATGTCGAGACAGCTTTCCTGATTGGAAGTCTTAAGGGAAACATCTATGTGAAGCAACCAGAGTGATTCATTGCAAAAGGCTAAGAGCATTGTGATAGTAAGCTTAAAAGTGTCAATTCATGGACTAAAGCAAGCTTCAAGATCATGAAACATCCGTTTTGATGAGGTAATCCAGTGACATGGATCTAATCAATGATCGGATGGGTCTTGTGTATTGAAAAGAGTGATGAAAACGTAGTGGTATTTCTTGTACTATACATAGATAGTATCTTGCTCATTGGAGACAATGAAAGAGTATTGTCGGGCGTATGGGTATGGTTGATAAAGCGGTATGAGATGAAGGACTTAAGAAGAGCAAAAATATCCTTTTGATCACGGTAATACGGATCACAAGAAAGGATGTTATGCTTATCTCAAGTTTCATATAATGATACGATCCTTACTCATTTAGCATGTGAATTTATCTAAGTGAATGTGTCTTGTGACATAAAAGTAGATAAAGAAGATGAAAGCGGTTCCTTATGCTTCGATAAATAAGGAAGCTTAATCTAAGAAATGCTATGCACGAGATTGGATATCTATTTTGCCGATGGCATGAACAGTGGGTATCAAGGTAACCCAAAATAAGAATGTTGAATTGTGGTAAGACATATACTTATTGACCTGAAAAGGACTAGAAATTATATGTAGGCTTACCGGACAGATTCGCTGCTTCTTATGAGTTACGTAGATTCGGATTTTTTAAATCAGATGGGGATGGCAGTAAATCCACCTCAAGGTTATATGTTTAATTTTAGGAAGTAGAGCCATAATATGGAGGAGTGTTATATAGAAATATATTTCGGACTCCAGACTCCATCATGAAAAGATGATAAATTAGACCCATGAGGCAGCTAAAGTATGTGTATAACTCTAGAAACTTCATGATGGACTTTGGTGTGATTCTAAGTTTGCCCAAGGTTATCACAATTTATATTGATGATATTAGTGCAGTTGCAAACTTGAAGGAATCACAAGTCCATAGGGCAATTAAACACATGGAGCGCGAGTACCACCTATTATGAGAAATCGTATGATGAGGGGAAGGTTGTTGTCACCTAGATTGCATCGGATGATAACCTAGTAAATCCATTTATAAGGACCTTAAGGCGAGAGCTTTTGATGGTCGTGTAGTGGGAGTGGAAATCAGATGTATGGCAGAAGACATGACAACATAGTCTTTTAGTATAAGTGGGAGATTGTTGGATTGTATACTAAAAGTCTAGCTTTTTGTATGAACAATGTTATAACAATTAATTTAAAATGAAAATCATATGATCAAATGATTGCATCTTATAAATTTATATGTTCGATGCAATAGTCCACTTACTTTATAATGTAGACAATATGTTGTGCGACAACACGCGAAAGATCATATTATCGATTTTCTTATAAAGTATAAACAGATGCTCACAACCGAGATAGACGGGGACTCTCTATCGGGATGGTTGTAGTGTGGTTTGGTATTAGCTTGTCTTGGTTATAGAATCATACTAGTGCACTTGTGTGTATTGAGTAGGACCGCTTGAGATCGTTTGACTTATACTAACTTATAGGAGAACTTGATCTCAGTTATTATGGAAGTTCGTGCTCTTAATCCCTATACAATAACCTCGACACGTAGGGCAGTATGTATTTCTTTGATTCATCAATGGGTGAGATTTACATGTAATTAAATCAACAAACTCGATGAGTTGGGAAATAGTGCTGTCTCTATGGTGTGTTGTTGATTGTAGAAGGAATCTATGTCCGTCATAGGTTGATGATGTCCCCTTGAGGAGCTCATAAGGATTATCATGTAAACCCTGCAGGTGGAATTTATTCCGACATGCTAATGAGGTTGAGTGGTACTACTCTTGGATGAGATATTAATTAATTGAGTTGTCAGTAACTTAAATTAATTAATGGACATTGTATATCTTAAACATGGGGAGACTAACGGGCTCATAATAAGGAGCCCAAAATGTAATTTTGGGATTGGTACGGTAGTGCAATAATAATATTTTTAGTGGAATATATTATTATTATTGGACTTAAGTATAAGCTTTGGGCTAAGCTTGGATACTTAAGCCCAATGGAGACCCAACCCAATTTCTCCTCCTGGTCCCTGCTGTAGCCCATGTATATAAGTAACCTCAACTTATCTGGAACTCTAATCTAACTGATTATTCACATGTGATGAGGGTTGAGAGCAGATTGAGGAGGTCTCGTAGATCGTCGCCCATACGACGTCGAGATCGGACTTGGGACATACGACAGAAGATTAGAAGGTAGTTTGCTGCTGCTGTCCGCCACTTTGCGAAATTGATATAAAATCTTAAATTGCTCAGAATTTGATGATCAATATACTGATAGAAAGCCGTTGAAGAGAGGATCGTCTGACCACAAAGATCATTCAATTTCGACATCAGACGAGGAAGTTATGGCCATTCTCGTGGGACTGCATAGGCTGCCTGCGAGAATCAATCTTCATCAACATACCTTGGTGAACGGTAATCGTTTCTATGATTTATTGCTTCCCCTGTGATAGAAACGCATGGTATCCTAACAGGTCACGTTAACCAAATGATCCAAGCGCCATCAGAGTAGAGTTATATTCTGTAACTGATTTGAAATCTTGAAATCGTAAATTCAACCAGTCATACTGAGCTTGAGGGAGTATTATCACAGTTTGCTGATCAAAACGATCCTTCAGGGATTGCCATAAGATAAGAGGATCTTTTTCGGTTAAGTACTCATTTTTTAAATCTTTGTTCAAATGATGACGAATGAATATGAGTGATTTAGTCTTCTGGGCTGGAGTAGTATCAGCATTTGGAATGACATTGTCACTTAAATCACTAGCAGCTAGTTGCATTTCCACATCTAGAACCCATGTTAAATAGTGAATTCCTTCTTAGTGATGTCAGACATTTTCAATGAGCTACAATTAAAATAAAATTTGTCAAATTATTTTTACAAAAACTTTCTACATTATTAAAGCACATTATTAAGGATATTAATATTTATGTATTATCTTTATTACATAATGTGAGTAATTTTGACTTCTGGCCTTTTATGTATGTAAATATTTGTTTTCAATCTAATAGATATATTTTTTTTTATTTATAAAAATGATGTGTCACAAGTTCACTTCAAAATTTTAATACTTAAATATAGATACGTGTATCACAATGTGAGAGAAAAAAATTGATGCCGAATTTTTTTATTATTATTATAACAGATTTAAGAAAAACACATTTAAGAAACGTGTTATAAACAGTTTGTGGATATTGTCCGCTTTGGTACTTCAGGACCTCACGGCTTTAAAACGCGTCCACAAGTAAAGGCTTCAAGCCCTGCTTATAAGCAGGCACACAATCCCGTGTACGAGCGATGTGGAACTTCAGGTTCACAACATTCTTTATCAATTTCTTCTTTATCATGAAGTGTTTTATTTTTGCCGTCCATGATCTATTTTACTGTTAAAATTTAAGTTTTACTTAAAGATTTAATGTTCAATTTGTAAATTATAATTATCTTTATAAATTGTACTCCCTTAGTCTCCTTTAAGGAGTCATTTTTTTCTTGTTTTGATTGTCCGTTTTGGGTCTAATTTCTTTTTTTAAATATATAAAACCTATATACACACTACTATAATTAAAATATGAATCTCACACATCCACTAATATAATTACTTATCACTCATTAAATTATAATAATCCTTAATCCACCTAAAAAATACAAATGAGATTCTTTAAACTACAGGGAGTAATTAAGAAAGTTTGATGCGCATGAATCTTGTCCAAGCAATACTCTCTCTTTTCTCTCTTTTAGTAATGAGTATTTATATTGCATGCAATTGTGTCATCGTGGAAGCTCTTTAATTATAAGTTAAAAATATAATTATACCTTAAAAAATATATTAAGGTAAACCTTAACATTGGAGATTATAAAGATATACTAATAGTTATACCTCAAAAAATATCTTAAGCTAAGATATTATCACGGTGACCATTTTACAAATTTTTAATTACTTATAATTTTTTATTAGAGATATTAATACTTTTTTTTTAAATGTTTACAATGTTTATTTATATTATAATTTATTTATAAAATTAATACTATACTATTATTACTTTTCACCTATTAAATATTACTCCCTTCATTCATTATCAATGTATCCATTTGTTTTTTTGCACGTTGATTAAGGAGTATTATTATTTTATGTGTAATGAATAGTTGTATTAGTGGAGGGTGTGAATCCTATATTTTATTTGTATTAGTAAAGGATGTGGATCCCATATGTTTAAAAAAAAATTAAAAATAGACGTTCCAAAATAATAAAATAAATAGATTAAGGATCGATAGAGAGAGTATTATAGACTCTTTGCCATTAAGAGGAGACTATTAATTGTTGGCTTATGTTAGTTGTGTCTTCGCTTTCTTTGTTGCCATCACATATAAAGAAATACATTAATGTGCATGTGTCATTTCGTTTACCATCACAATTGGAACTTTATTATATACATTTATTTTGGGTACTCATTAATTAATGTCGGGATAAAAACTTTTTTAATCCCATAATTTTTCTTATAGACTTTTTTAGTTTTAAGAAAGATAAATTTGTCAAATTAGTTCCACAGGCGAAGAAATAGGACCAAATACGTTCTATTTTCGTCGAAAAAAGCCAAATCACAACCAGAATTATTGATTTCCAGCTGGCATGATGATGTGGCACCCTAATGGCAGGTGAGTCAGCGGCATAAAAACTTATTCAATCCCATAACTTTCCTCATGTTTTATTTTAGTCCTAATAAAGATAAGTTTGTCAATTTAGTCCCACCCGTGTAGAAATAGGGCCAAACACGTCGAATTTTCTCCGAAAAATATTGACATCACTGATAAATGGCACGTGATTGTCAAGTGACAACCGGAATCGCCGATTTTCAGCCAGAATTAATATTATTTTAATAACAACAAGATATTTTATTTTCTAAAATTTTAAATAATTAGAAAACAAAAATTAATAAGGGTCATCAGCCCATTTCTCTTCTGGCACGGAATCGCCGCCATCAAAGCTTACATCACAAACACCAGAACTTCGCCACCGATCATGATTTCGCCACTGGCCATGACATCGGTCGGAATTGTTTAAATAAAAATGCCTTATTGACATTAAAATAACATTTAATTTGTTAACTCGCCTGCCATCAGGGTGCCATGTCATCGTCCTGTTGGAAATCGGCGATTCCGATGATGTCATCATTTTTCGGCAAAAATAGGACTTGTTTGGCCCTATTCCTACACGGATGAGACTAAATTGTCAAACTTATATTTATTGGGACTAAAATAGAACATGAAGAAAGTTATGGGACTAAATAGATTTTTATCCCGTTGACTCACTGCCATCAGGGTGCCACGTCATCATATCGGCCAGAAATCGACAATTCCGGTTGTGACGTGGCTTTTTCTGGCGAAAATAGGACGTTTTTGGCTCTATTTCTTCACCGGTGGGACTAATTTGACAAAATTATCTTTTTTGGGACTAAAAAGACCATATGAAAAGTTATGAGACTAAAATAATTTTTATCCCATTAATGTCGGTATCATAACTTTATTATCTAAAATTTCTTTATTTATTCAATCTATTTACTTGGAAATTTGGTCTTAGAATGTGGGAGTTACGCATTTTAAGTTAGTTTATAAGGTAAAACATTTTTTTTTAAAAATTAATTTTGTTTTATCTAAATATTTATTTTAATCATATTTCAAATGGACAAAGTCTCTTGTGAGACGGTACTTTAATGAGACGGTTTGTGAGACGTGTTAAAGTATGTCGATTATTTAAATAAAGTATGTTTAATGTTTGTTAATGTATGTTTTTTAAAGTATGTTGGATTATGTATTAAAGTATGATGTTAGTGTGTTATAATTTGATTTATTATCGACATACTTTAACCACAAATAAGCACACTTTAACCACAAATAAACATATTTTAGTGACGGGTTGACCGGTCTCAGATCCGTCTCACCAATAACTCGTCTCACAAGAGACTAACTCTTTCAGATGTAATGTTTCCCATTAATTACGTGACCAATACTCCTAAATGTTACCACGTTTTCCATTTTGTACTACTTTCATGACATTAGCTACACATGCACGTGCTTGCGGTATTACCATCCAAGATGGATTAATACTCATGCCCCATCCCAAAATTTCATTTTATTAATTGATTAATTCTTTTGAATTTTGAAATACATATATACAAAAACTTATATGAATCACAAAATGAATTTTGTGAGACATATTAGAAATGACAACAATTTCATAAAAAATAATATATTATTCAATTAAATCTCATGAACAATTTGTGTGATAAATGAAAAGTAATTAATAATTAAAAAAAAGTAAAATTGTGTTATCGTAAGTGGCTCATAGAACGTGTTAATTCCACGGAAAATAGATGATAATATTTTTAATAAAAAAAAATTGAACAATAACAAATGAATGACCGCATAATTGAAATATTTCATAATTAAATAATTTGTAAGGTAGAAAAGTGATAATATTTTTATTTTTTAAAAAATAATTAATTGGAAAAAAAGGTAAGCTATCTTGAGCCGATGTCACATAAAATTGTTGTTTAATAAATTATCACTCATCTATATATATAAATATAATTCCACGATAATAAAAACCTTTCTTTATAACTACGCGAAATATAAGAAATAGTACCCAAGAAAAAATCATAGTAATAAAAAATAAAACAACATTCTATGCAGAAGTAGCCAAGAAAGAATGAATTAAAAATATAAATAATTTACAGTAAAAACGGATAACGCTCTCAATCTCCTAGTAAACTAGAGAGTTTCTCTTTGTGTATCGATTGGACAGCATTTCATGTCATTTCCTAGTAAACTAAAGAAGAATTTCTCCTTACTTAGGTGTCGATTGGAGAGCATTTTTGGGATAAAATGTCATTTTTATATATTTCTTACCTTTTACCTTTTTTTTTTATGTTTGGTGCTTCATCCAAATTTAATTGTATTGAGGACTTCTTATGTCATTTTAATTTATTAGGATTTCAATGCTTCCTTTATTTTAATTAATTAAGATTTAATTATCAGTCTTAAAGTACTTCCTCCATCCCGGTCAAAGTGTATCATTTGTTTTTTACACGTAAATTAAGAAATATTATTATTTTATATAAAGTGAGTAGGTGTATTAGAGAGATTTGATGGGTAGTGGTGGACCATTGGTAGACCCTTTTTTTACTAAAAGATGAAAATAGTGCAATTTGGACGGGACGCTCAATATAATAAAATTGTGCTATTTGGGCGGGACGTATAGGGCTGTCAATTTTATCTGCGGGTTCGGATACTCTGCGGGTAATACCCTATCGGGTAAGGGTAGGGTAGAACATATTCGGGTATAGGGTAGGGTAGTACTCGTACCCGCTTGAAAATGTTGAGGGTAGGAGTAGGATATGGTATTTATAAAATACCCGATTACCCGTTTACTATATATATATATATATATATATATATATATATATATATATATATATATATATATATATATATATATATATATATATATATATAGTATATTTTACTATATTTAGTATAGTTTATTATATTTTATATATATTTATATATAGACATATAAGAATATATGTTTTTGTATAATCTGAAAAATAGTTTCACTTTATAACGCACATACTAGTGTACATCACATTGCTTATTTGATTTAAGAAAGCTAAATGCTTCAAGGGTATGACTAATAAAATGATACCCTCTAATATTATATATCAAATTTTATTTTAATTATTAGGGGATTGAGGTAGGCTACTTACATATCAGTTTTTTTTAATCTTTTGCATTTACTTTGATTTTCTTACATCACTGTGTATTTTAGAGTGATATATTATTTGGTTGACAATGGTAGTCATTTTAAAATTTTGGATATTCATTTATTCGCGGATTATCCATTACACGATGAATATTATCCGTACCCTATCATATGATACATTTAAGAGTAATAAAATAGTGTAAAGGTAATAAAAATAAGATGTGGGTAATATATGGATTGAGCGTACCATACCGTACCCGTTTGCACTCCAAGAAACGGAGGAAGTATGTGTTTTTATATCTAATTATTTTTAGGACCTATTATTTCTTTTCCTTTTTCTTTTTGGACGTAACGATAGTGAAATCGAGTCTTTGATTTGGTCAGCACAGAGCTTGGTCTATTCTTATTATTCGTATACTTAAGTGAGGGTAGCATCTTATTTATTATTATTATTATTTAATTATGATTTAATCTATTCTTATAGATTACATTTCATTAATTTCTTTTGTTTTTTTACGCGAATGATGATCAACTCGAGTCTTTGATTTGGTCATCGCAGAGCTTGGTTTATTCTGATTATTCGTAATATAGGTAGCACCTTATTTTTTATTTTATTATTAATATTATTATTATTAGTATTATCATTATTATTAATTAATTATGCTTTAATCTATTCTTATAGATTACATTCTTACATATTTTATCTATTTAATTTCCTATAGATTTTATTTTTGTTTTTATATTTTTTTAAATCGCGATACAATAATCTTCTTACTATGCCTATAGTAAGTTATTGATCTAATAAATGTAGGTATAGGAATTCGTAAGGCGGCTACTAATTAGCTAAACCTTAAACCAATGATTTTCAAAATCTGTTGGACCGGCCGGTTCAACCGGTTCAAACGAAAATCGGCCCCCAAATCGGTCCAAAACCCCTGCAAAACCATTTTTTGAGTTGAACCAGATTGAACCGGTCAAAATCGGTCGAAATCGAAAAAACCGGTTGAACCGGTCCAATCGATTTTTGAATTTTTTTGTTTTTGTTTTTATATTTTATATTTTTATATTATTTCACTTTTATTTTTATTTATTTTAAAATATAATATTTAAATTTGAATTAAATTATGTGATTTTTCTAGAGTGGTGCATCAGATGTATAACAGTTTGAGTATAAATTATGTAATATGGTATTGAGAGGATATACAAAAATATGTATAAAGTATGAATTATTAACTATAAATATTTTATCTAATTATATTTTTATATAAATTGAATTTTTTCTTTATAAAATAATTTTGGTTATTAAATTTTTTTGTAATGAATTGTAATATTATAAAATATAATTGAAAATATATAAAATTCAATTTTCTGGTTGAACCGCTGATTGAACCGGTCCGACCGGTTGAACCTCGAACCGCTGCATCCACCGGTTCAGCCTCCGGTCCAGTTATGAAAACTCTGCCTTAAACGATGGCGTATTTTGTGCCGGTTCACTTTCATTTGTTCTCATAATGTATGTTTTATAATAATATTCAATTTTTTTTAAACTATTACTAAATTTATTTTTAAAAGTTGTAATGTTACTTGATTGTCAAATGAATAACAATTAATAAGGATCCAACCAAATTGCAAATTTTTTTTATGCAAATTATATTTTTGAATAAAGAATGAGATAAGTGTTCATGTTAATATACTTTGTATACATTTTCTTTGGGGTATCTTAACGTGTTAGTAGGTATTCATATTTTTAAGTGTTTATAGTTTGAATGTGTTGTAAACTATTTTATAAGAATAACAAGAATATAAGAATTATAAAGAAAGAAGGAAAGAATACAGAAGAAAAGAATATAGAAGAAGGGAGAAAGAGAGATTTCATTAACGTTAATTGTTGATCTCAGTCTGTACAAAACCCTCACTCTTTATATAGAGAAGAGAAAGGGTATAATAGTAATAAGCCCTCTTCCTATTATAATGATATATGGAGTAATGTCCATATAAAATATTTCACAACACTCCCCCTGGACATTACGACATCATATGCACGCCTCGTTAAAAACCTCGCTAGAAAACCCTGTGGGAAAAATCAGTCGAGGAAAAGAGTACATGTCTTATCATTTCATAATATTTCATATTAGCTGCCTCATTAAAAACTTTCAACTAAGGAAACCTCATAAAAAAAACTTAGTTAAAGAAAAAGGGTACAGCTTGGTCTTCAGGATCAATCTTCAAGATTATTTAGAAACAACGTCTTCAGGACCAATCTTCAAGATTATTTAGAAGTTGTTTCATCCCTAAGACATTTAGCTTGCATGTCTCATTAAAAACCTTCAACTAAGAAAACCTCTTAGGAAAAAACTTAGTTAAGGAAAAGAGTGCAAATCTTATGATTTTGATGTATTACATTAGTTGCCTCGTTAAAAACCTTAGATTAAGAAAACTCAATGGGAAAAACTTAGTAAAGGGAAAAAAGAGTACAACTATTAGTCTTCAGGACTTAATCTTTTGGATTGTTTAGAAATTACTGCTCCCCCTGAAAATAGGGATACATTGTAATATAATTGCTGATCTTCAAGATTGGAAATTTGAAATTTATTTGGAATTGTCACTCCCCCTGAAGATGACAATCTTTTGGGTCTAGATAATACAATACTACAAGGACATACTAAAATATGATTTGGGAGTAAACAAAACAATGATAAATAATTTACATGAGCAAATGCTGTATATTTGTAATACTAACTGCTCTTCTAGAGCATATAAATTTATCATGTTTCGCTTAATATATTAATTGTTCATCCATGCAACACATAATTTATTGTCCTTATAAAAGACTGGGGATATTAGTCTTTCATCATGTCCCATGGGCTAAGTATTTATTATATCAACAATCTTATTACACTAGTTTGAAACCTTAACATTATGGGGATCATTTAATTAACATTCAAATCAATATGCCAATGTCATGTTGGTTTCTTATAAATAAACCAATAGTATTTTGTATCTACGATATAATAATTGAGGATATGTTTAATTTTATGTAACTTCTCTTTGTCTGAGAGTCATATAATCTTGCTAGTAAGTTCATCATAAGTGCATATCATGCCTGATACAATTATGAGAAAACATGTGCTTTAAAAGCACTGAATGGAGGGACATCTAGCCCAAAACTTCCTCATTATATACTTCAAGTATATAGACATTAGTTTTCCACTACAAGGGATAAAAATGACAATTGTCATACAATATAAATAGATATATCGAAAATCAAAAATTCATCTAAAACAAACATAAAAAGATTAACTGGTGTTTAAACTTTAAGATATTCTCAATCTACAGGTTGTGACAACTTTTTGGTTTATCTAAATTCTTATATTCTGAAAAATCCGTCATGTTTGCATGTGTTACCTTATATAAATTTCTTATATATTTCAATCTTAAAACATTCATATACACACAATTTTCATTCTTCTTCAGGAAGAAATAACAAATTAAAATATAGCATATCCATATTAACTGTTTCAAGGTCTGGCAATGACCAATATTATATTTATATGTTGTGATATTTTATTCTCAACCAATTTGAGAAGTTTTAATCCTTCGAGGATTTTCATATATATCATATAATGATGTATATTTACTGCATATCTAAATATATTGAAACTGTCATATAAATTAAGTAGCGAAACGTAATGTATAATGAGAGAGTATGTATCATTTATATATTGGATCTCTGCAAAAGAAAAAAACCCTTTGAGCTTTGACTGATCACCATGTTATCTTTCATATGTCCTTTTGGGATAAATATTTATATCATTTCAGATAATATTCAAATAAATATTTAACAAGTTAAGCTCAACCTCATTGCTTTATACTGTCTTACCAAATTTTTCGTGCTTCTGGCACTTTGATATCGAATATAAGTTCTGTATCCAGATTGTTATTTAATACAATAAAAACAATAAAAAAGGTAATGTGTTGTCGACAACTTTTTGTTTCAATTCATATTCTTCCCCCAACTTTTATAATGATTTCTATATTTCTATATTTATGTAACTAGATCCTCGTCATTTATCAATACGTATGGATCTAGCCGTTTCGCATACCCAGTATTTTAATTATTTTGATGCACGTGCGAATTTACTGGGTATTTGTCTTCTGAACATATCTATAGAAAAGATTTTTCATTATAAAAACAAACTCTTCAAATAATTTTGGAAGTGACTATTTATTCTTAAAATTAATTTCCGCTGATATTTAATTTTCAAATCATAAAGTCTTTAACAATTCTAGCATTGATCCAATAATTGTTTAAAATATTATGTCCCTGGGGAACTCCACTTTTAGTGGTCCATTAATTATAAATATAAGGACTTTGTCACTTCATCATAATAGTTTGATAATTTATTTGCTATTGCAAACCAATAATCTTTTGAATTTCTGGTTCAGTCAATCTAGTTCAAAATAATAGAATTTCTCGGCATTCATATAAATATTGAGAGGGGGAATAATTTCAATAAATGTGCAATTAGCATACAAAAAAAATATTGATCCCCTATATCGGGCTTTATAAAAATTAACGGATATTTATAATTAGAATGCCCATTGAAATACACTATGGTGGTGATATATAATATATTAATTGCACAATTCAAAATTTGCAGATGGGAAATGTTTAAGGCTTCTGGCCATAATTGAACAACACTAGTTATAAAGGAGTATAATTATGGTATCCAAGAGCCAGAATTTGTGTTTAGTATTTCAAGTTTTCCCAAATCTTAATTGTTGGAATAAAATATTCACTACGTGTGAACATAATGTTGGATTGTATACTAAAAGTCTAGCTTTAGTATGAACAATATTATAACAATTTATTTGAAATGAGAATCATATGATCAAATGATTGCGTCTTATAATTTATTTATTTGTAGATGCAATAGTCCACTTACTTTATACTATAGATAATATATTGTGCGACCACACGCAGAAGATCATATTATCGATTTTCTTATAAAGTATAAACAGATGCTCACAACCGAGATAGACAGGGACTGTCTATCGGGATGATTGTAGTGTGGTTTGGTATTAGCTTGTCTTGGCTATAGAATCACATTAGTGCACTTTGCGTGTATTGAGCAGGACCGCATGAGATTGTTCGACTTATACTGACTTATAGGAGAACTTGATCTCATTTATTATGGATGTACGTGCTCTTAATCCCTATACAATAACCTCGACAAGTAAGGCAGTATGTATTTCTTGGATTCATCAATGGGTGTGATTTACATGTAATTAAATCAATAAATTCGGTGAGTTGGGAAATAGTGTTGTCTCTATGGTGTGCTATTGATTGTAGAAGGAATCCGTGTTTGTCATATGTTGATGATGTCCCCTTGAGGAGCTCATAAGGATTATCATATAAACCCTGCAGGTGGATTTATTCCGGCATGATAATGAGGTTGAATGGTACTACTCTTGGATGAGATATTAATTAATGGAGTTGTCAGTAACTTAATTAATTAATGGGCATTGCATATCTTAAACATGTGGAGACAAACAGGCTCATAATAAGAAGGATCCCATAACGTAATTATGAGATTAGAACGGTAGTGCAGTAATAATATTTTAGTGGTATATATTATTATTATTGGACTTAAGTATAAGCTTTGGGCTAAGCTTGGATACTTAAGCCCATTGGAGGCCCAACTCTAATTTCTCCTCCTGGTCCCTATTGTACCCATATATAAGTCATCTCAACTGTCCGGAAACCTTAATCTATGAAATTATTCACGTCTAACACTGTGAGCAGGGTGATGGAATAGCAAATTGAGAAAATCTCGGGGATCGTCGCCCACACGATATTGAGATTGGACTTGGGAATATAGCAGAAGATCAAGAGGTCGTTTGTTGCTGCTGCCTGTCACTTTCTATGATTTTTATAAAATCGTACAGACTTTAGAACAAGACGTGTTATATACTGATGGAAAGCCACATAATAGAGAATCGTTTTGGCGTATAGATCACTCAATTCCGACATCGGATGAGAGAGTTATGCCCAAAATAGAGAGGCTGCATAGGCGCCAGCGAGAATTCATCTTCTCCAACATACCCTAGTGAAAGGTAATACGTTTCTTATTTTCGTACTTCCATTAATTGTTAGAAATGTATGGAACCCTAACGGTTCACGTTAACCAAACGATCGAATGCCAACAATTAGTATCAGAGCTTTGGTTTCGTGGTGAAGCGTGAAACGTTAGGCTACACTAGGGTTTATGTCAAAAGGTGAAAGGGTTTAAGTATTCATATTATACTAGTATACCCTATTTAGATACCATATACCTGTGTCAAACGTGGACTAGGGTTTAGAAATTATTATTTCTTGTAGAATACTCTATATATTTGACGGTACTTGACGAAAATTTGATAATCTGGAAATTTTTGAAATTTTGATAATCAGGAAATTTCAAAATTTTGATAATTTGAAAATTTCAAAATTTTGATTATCTGGAATTTTTTTGAAAATTTGATAATTTTTAAAAATTTGATAATCTGGATATTTTCAAAATTTTGATAATCTGAAAATTTTCAAAAATTTGATAATTTGAAAATTTCGAAAATTTGATAATCTGGAATTTTTTGAAAATTTGATAATCTGAAAATTTCAAATTTTGATAAACTGGAAATTTTTGAAATTTTAATAATCTGGAAATTGCGAAAATTTGATAATCTAGAAATTTTTTTAAATTTTGATAATTTGGAAATCTCGAAATTTTGATAATCTGAAAATTTTAAAAATTTGATAATCTGGATATTTTCGAAAATTTGATAATATGGAAATTTTTGAAAATTTGATAATCTGGAAATTTTAAAAATTTGATAATCTGAAAATTTTAAAAATTTGATAATCTATTTTTTTTTTAAAATTTGATAATCTGGATATTTTAGAAAATTTGATAATCTGGATATTTTCAAAAATTTGATAATCTGAAAATTTTTGAAAATTTGATAATCTGGAAATTTCGAAATTTGACAACCTGGATATTTTCAAAATTTTGATAATCTGGATATTTTTGAAAATTTGATAATCTGGAAATTTTTGAAAATTTGATAATCTATATTTTTAAAAGTTTGATAATTTGGAAATTTTTGAAAATTTGATAATCTAGAAATTTTTCAAAAATGTTATAATCTGGTAGTTTTCGAAAATTTGATAATCTGAAAATTTTTGAAAATTTGATAATCTGGTCGATATCGATGATTTCGATAATCTGGACGATATCGACGTTTGATATCGATAGTTACGAAAATTTGATAATCTGAAATTTTTTGAAAATTTGATAATTTGGTAGATATCGATGATTTCAAAACTCTGGACGATATCGATAGTTTTGAAAAATTGATAATCTGAAATTTTCGAAAGTTTGCTAATCAGGAGGTCTTTGCCGACATTAGTGCCTGGTGACGAACAATCAAATTCGCTGATATATAATTGTTCATAATTTGATTTAATTAATTGATTATTGTTATATATGTAATGCATGATTCTCTGTGATTTACTGTCTTATGTGCCGTAATAGGAGCATGCTAGATTGCGTATTTTATTAAAAAAATTTATATGCATGTAAAAACCCTTGGTGTTAAATTACTAAGTGTGAGAGGGAATTGGTTAATTAATTCCTGTGACCTCTATTATTAGTTTGTTAGCGATGAGAATAAACTTGCGCGTCGGAATTAGAGCCTTCCTCCCCATCGGATGAGTTTATTCATGGATTGCTGGAACAAACTTCTTTAAATTATTAATTGTAATGTGATGCACATGAACTTGCGCGTTGGATATAATGTCTTCCTCCACATCGAATGAGTTTATTTGCGGATCACTGTACAAACTTATAATTGATGATTGTAGGAAGTTATCCGAGCGCGTGTGTACTTCTCCATCTATAAGGCACATAAGCTTGCGCAATGGACTTGGGGTCAAATAATTGTGTACACTTAGATGCAAATAATAAGTATCCTCCCCATCAGAGTCACTGCTTTTATTTGCATGGCCAAAGAGGAACCGACTATTAATTATTTTGTCATGAGGTTAGGTTGACAAATGAAATTAATGGGTAAAACCTTCTCTTGTAAATGTTCGGGTTTATAAACATCCACACTATCGTGGCTTGCAGACTCACGGTGCTTGAGATGTCGGTGAATTTTATTTTTATATTATTTTGAGGGAATCAATATAAATGGATAAAATTCGAAGATTTGATCGGTGTATTTATTTGTAATTCTCTGTAATTTCAAATGGTTTTATCTCGCTTATTTTTTACTGAAAAAAATTATATTTACTAGTCCAAAATTAGATGATTAGAAAAGAATCTTGATTTCGATTTTTACTGCTTAGGAAAATATGTGTTCTCATTAAAGATGTCTCATGATGCTTATTTAAGTCTCTAGTGAAGAGATGAGAGGTTCATAGAAATATGATGGTCTCATACGACTCTTCAGATACTTGAGTAAGTTAAAAAGGCAAGAGGTCATGCTTAATTTGATGAATGAATTAGAAATACTTGAAGTTGAAATTGAAAGGGAAACCTAGGTCAATTTATTCTTCATAGTTTGCTTAGGTGTTTTGAGTAAGTTTTGCCTGAAATACAAAAGGTTGTATATGGTAGGGAACTTCTGACAAAACATGTGGCAAAAGAAATCCATTTTCATCAAGGTATGAACAATGCTAGTATCTCATTCACTAGTCGTTGAAGCATGATTAGTGATAGCATCTACTGACACGTTGTGTGTAGATACCTGAATCACTAAAAGCCTACAACTAAGTGATCATGAGATTGTTATGGACATGAGTAATACTACGAAAGTAGTGATTGTTGCAGTGGGAGTTGTTTATTTATCTTACGATATGAATAAACGTTTGATTTGAGAAATTGTCTTTACCTACATTTTCATAGAAAGAATTTCATTTCTTTTTTCATGCATTTATGGATGGATACTCCATTTCATTTATATGACACAGTCATTATAATGAAGGATGGAGCTATAATCTGTTGTAGTACGTTGGTGGACAATTTGTACACTCTTAAATCATGTTTATCCCACGAATGCAACAAATAGTAATTAATAACGAACCTTCTAATCCTAGTAAGAGAAATTAGCCTTCGAAAATGAACTAAACATACTTTTGGCATCTAAAACTAGATCAATTTTACTTGAGTATGATTCAAAAGTTGATAGCCGATGGACTGTTGGGTTTATCTGAAGTGGAAACTATCAGACTTGCGAGTCTTGCTTGGAAGTAAAATGATTAAAAGGCCTTTTTAAGGCAAAGGGGTGTAGAGCCAATGATATATTGGAAGTAGTTCATTCTGATTTAAGCGGTCCTAAGACTATCCCGATGAGAGGTGGACATTACGGCTTAATCGTGGTGGCGAGTACCTCTTGGGATAGTTTAGGAGCTATTTATCAGAGGCTGAGATTAAAATCTCAAGTAGTCTACACCAGGCATACCCCAGCTGAATGGTGTTGTGGAAAGAAGGAATAAGACTCTTATGGAAATGATTAGATGGGTGATGAGTTATTTGGAATTATTAAATTCATTTCATGGATATTCCCTAGAAACAGTAATTCGTATGAATGTTTGTCTGTTTGTGGGATATCCTAGGAAAATGAAGGGTGATTTATTTAGTCCAAAAGATCAAAGGGTAATTGTTAACACAAACACTAGATTTTGGAAAAGGACTATGTATTAAATCATAAATCCATGTATAAATTGTTCTAAAAGAAGTGAGAGAGAAAAATACAAAGTGTTAGTACCAAGTGTACAAGAGGATATACTACAAAATAAACTGCAACACGTATCACATCTGACACACAATTGCATATAGTGTCTTATCGTAGTGGGAGAGTTGTTCGACAACCTGTAAGATATATGTTTTGGGAGAGTCGTGAGACTTGGTCCCTAGTAAACATGGAATGAAACCACGGATACGACGACGAACTATAAGATAAAAATGCAGAATCTTAAAAAAGTGCAATGAATGTTGAAATAGAATTAATGAATTCTAAATTAGATTTGGCTGCTTGTAGAACCACGGATGGTGTGAAAGCCATTGGAAGTGCTCTGTAAAATAAAAGTGGATCATAGGATAAGGTGAAAATCTTGGAAGCAAAGCTTGTTGCGAAAAGGTATAATCAGAAAGAAAAGGTTCGATTATGAGGAAACCTGTTCGCCGATAGCTATGCCTATGTTGATCCAGGCTCTTTTATCTGTTGTTACTCATATAAAATATGAGGGATATCAAATATATGTCGAGACAACTTTCCTGATTGGAAGTCTTAAGGAAAACATCTATGTGAAGCAACCAGAGTGATTCTTTACAAAGGGCAAAGAGTATTGTGATAGTAAGCTTAAAAATATCTAACGATGGACTAAAGCAAGCTTCAAGATCATGTAACATCCATTTTGATGAGAAAATCCAGTCATATGGATTTATTCAATGCACGGACGTGTTTTGTGTATTGAAAAGAGTGATGGAAATGTGGTGGTATTTCTTGTACTTTACGTAGATGATATATTGCTCATTGGAGACAATAAAAGAGTATTGTCAGGCGTGTGGGTATGGATGATAAAGCGGTATGAAATAAAGGACTTAAAAGAAGCAAAAATATCTTTTTGATCACGGTAATACGGATCACAAGAAAGGATGTTATGCTTGTCTCAAGCTTCATGAGATGATACGATCCTTATTTGTTTAGCATGTGACTTTATCTAAGGAAATGTGTCTTGAGACACAAAAAGAAGATAAAGGTGATGAAAATAGTTCCTTATGCTTCTGCGAATAAGGAAGCCCAATCTAAGGAATACTATGCACAAATATGGATAACTATTTTGCCAAAGGCATGAACAGTGGGTATCAAGGTAACCCGAAATAAGAATGTTGAATTGTGGTAACACATAATTTTGAAGTACCTGAAAATGACTAGAAACTATATGTGGGCTTACCGGACAGATTCACTGCTTCTTAGGGGTTACATATATTCAGATTTTTCAAATCAGATAGGGACGACAGTAAATCCACCTCAAAGGTTATGTGTTTAATTTTATGAAGTTAAGTCATAATATGGAGGAGTGTTATATAGAAATATATTTCAGACTCCGGACTCCATCATGGAAAGATGATAAATTGGAGCCTATGAGGCAGCCAAAGTATTTATATGACTCTAGAAACTTCATGATGGACTTCGAAGTGATTCTAACTTTGCCCAAGGTTATCACAATTTATTTTGATGATAATGGTGCAGTTGCAAACTTGAAGGAATCACGAGCCCATAAGGCAACTAAACATATGGAGCGCGAGTACCACCTGTTACGAGAAATTGTATGATGAGGGGAAGGTTTTTGTCGCCTAGATTGTATCAGATAATTACCTAGTAAATCCTTTTACAAGGGCCTTAAAGCGAGAGCTTTTGATGGTCGTGTAGTGGGAGTGAAAATCAGATGTATGGCAGAAGACATGACAACATAGTCTTTTAGTATAAGTGGGAGATTGTTGGATTGTATACTAAAAGTCTAGCTTTAGTATGAACAATGTTATAATAATTTATTTGAAATGAGAATCATATGATCAAATGATTGCATCTTATAATTTATTTATTTGTAGATGCAATAGTCCACTTACTTTATACTGTAAATAATATGTTGTGCGACCACACACAGAAGATCATATTATCGGTTTCCTTATAAAGTATAAACAGATGCTCACAACTGAGATAGACAGGGACTGTCTATCGGGATGGTTGTAGTGTGGTTTGATATTAACTTGTCTTGGCTATAGAATCACATTAGTGCACTTTGCGTGTATTGAGCAGGACCGCATGAGATCGTTCGACTTATACTGACTTATAGGAGAACTTGATCTCAGTTATTATGGATGTTCGTGTTCTTAATCCCTATACAATAACCTCGACACGTTGGACAGTATGTATTTCTTTGATTCATCAATTGGTGAGATTTACATGTAATTAAATCAATAAACTCGGTGAGTTGGAAAATAGTGTTGTCTCTATAGTGTGCTGTTGATTGTAGAAGGAATCTGTGTCCGTCATAGGTTGATGATGTCCCCTTGAGGAGCTCATAAGGATTATCTTGTAAACCCTGCATGTGAATTTATTCCGGCATGATAATGAGATTGAGTGGTACTACTCTTGGATGAGATATTAATTAATGTAGTTGTCAGTAACTTAATTAATCAATGGGCATTGTATATCTTAAACATGGGGAGATAAACAGGCTCATAATAAGAAAGAGCCCATAACGTAATTATGGGATTAGAACGGTAGTGCAGTAATAATATTTTAGTGGTATATATTATTATTATTGGACATAAATATAAGGTTTGGGCTAAGCATGGATACTTAAGCCCAATGGAGGCCCAACTCTAATTTCTCCTCCTATGAGATTATTCACGCCTAACACTATGAGGAGGGTGATGGAACAACAGATTGAGAAGATCTCAAGGATCGTCGCCCACACGATGTCGAGATTGGACTTTGGAATACAACAGAAGATCAAGAGGTCATTTGCTGCTGCTGTCCATTACCTTGTATTATTTTTATAAAATTGTACAGACTTCAGAATAAGACGTGTGATATACTGACGGAAAGTCACAGAAGAGAGGATCATTTTAGCATGTATATCACTCAATTTTGACATCGGATGAGAGTTGTTCCCAAAATGGTGAGGCTGCGCAGGCTGCCGGCGAGAATTCATCTTCTCCAACATACCCTGGTAAAAGGTAATACGTTTCTTATTTTCGTGCTTCCGCTGATTGTTAGAAACGTATGGAACCCTAACGGTTCACATTAACCAAATGATCGAATGACAACACATAAAACATTAGATGTTCCACTTTTTTTTAATATTATCAATTGATATTCATTCCAATTGACTAACTCAAATATTCAATATTTGAGCTCTTCATATGTAATTTTATTTGTATTAGTACACTATGAATAAGAATGTATTTATTCAGTAATACATCAATAAAATATTTTGGGCATGACATTAGAAAATTTGACCAATTTTTCTCCTTGAAACTTTTGAATTTATCAGGAGAAATAATTCCAACTTTAGTATATAATTATCATACCATAAAATTTTCACACAAACTTCATTAGTGTCATTTCATATCCCACGATTAAAAGAACTTAAATTATCTGACTCATCTATTTGCCCAAAATAACCAATTACTCATTACATATTTTAAAAATGTTGGGTTTCAAATATCAATATCATAACAATATATATATCCAACTATCATCTTATAAGATATGCATGATCTAAACATGATCATTTAACAATATACTATAACAACATATATATATATATATATATATATATATGAACAAAATAAGCACAAAAACAAGAATATAATGTCATAAAAAAAATCATATTTGAATAAATATTTTTGCAAATATATAAATTTTTTTTAATGTAATATAGCTAAATTGTCTAGTCTTTTTTAAAAAATCTCAAAAATTAAAATTATATATGGTCACAATAATTTTCGAGCTTAGGCTCCAAAATTATCATCATTGACTTGGTCGATATTTTATTTGCTTCAGGCAAATAAATTTTTATTTGCACCAGTTTTATTCCACAAATACCTTTTTTTTTCTTATTTGAAATTCCAAAATTCCACAACAAAGTGATTTGGTATACGATATATATAAGATAATGACCCTCTATCAACATCCATGAAAATTTTACTTCTGTTGGAGTAATTGTTGAGTGAGATTTATATTTTATGCATAAGTATTATTTTGAGGCAAACTTGGACTACCTCGACCATTTTGATAAAATCAATTTAAATTTTCTCGTTTTCTCAACTACTACGAGGAGGAGTCCAATTTGTCCATTTTCCACTATCTCTTGTTTTTTTATCACTTTCATGTCAAGTGTAATCCTTTTGTAATGTACTATTCTTTTGGAATGTGTACTAAGTGCGTGAAGCATAGGTTTTGAACCAACTAATCTATAATTATGATTTTTCATTAATAATTAGTTATGTTTTTCTACTACCAATAATGCAAAAATTATCTCTGAATAATTAGTATAAATTTTAGCTCTGTACTGCTGCTGGAGTACGAGGATGATAACACGTAAGGTGGAAAGAGTATTTTTCAATCAATTCTCATTTTGTAATGTTCTGCTTACAGATTAAAATTGAATTGTATTATGTTATATATTTAAATCTTATATTCAGCCAATCAAATCGAGTTTGAGAGAGGATTATAAAATTGTGCTTATCAAAACGATCCGTCAGGGATTACCATAAAATTAGAGGATTTTTTTCTGTTCAAAACTTTTTTTTAAGGTATTTGTTCAGATGATGACAAAGAATTTTTTAGTATTTTGGCCTTCTAGATCAAAGTACATTCAACTTTTGAAAATAATAATTTAACTTAGATCTCAGGAGATGAATATCAACCTCTAAAGCTGCTTTAGACTAAATAGGTATTGACATCAAAGGTTAGCTCGACATATTTTCTTTTAGTAATGTCGGACATTTTCAATGAATTACAATTATTTAAGAATAAGTGCATGTTATCCATTTATATCGAATTTCATATATATACATCAAAAGGAGAAATATTGGAAACATATTAACCTTTATAAAAATTGATATTGGTTGTGCTTGTAAAATATATCATATCATATTAGATTTATGGGATGCATCGCATATCCAAATAAATAATTATTCATGGGATGTATCATTGCATATCCAAATAAATAATTAGTGATTTCATACTTTGATCAAAATATCTGACAAATATAAAAAGTTCAATCACATCCAATTCAAAAAAAGTTTATCATACATAGAAAAATCTCATAATTTGATCAAAATATCTGACAAATATAAAAGTTCAATCACATCAAATTCAAAAAGGGTTTACCATACATAAAAAAATTTAAACTGCCAATTAATGCCCAACATAATTATTCTGTCAATTAATGCCCAACATAATTATTCTAATTTTTAAATTTATACTCAAATTATAATGACTTAAATAATTAAAAAAAAGGAAACAAAGTATGTGAAATCTAATTTTGATTTTCTCTTTTTATTTTATCAAGGACTAATAATACTTGTAAATAGCAAATATCTTGAGCGAAAAGATCTTGAGCGAAAATCAGAGTTTCTTAATTATCAAATTAAGACACCCTTTTATAATGAGTATTATTAGTAGTAAATAATATCCTCAACAATCATTAAAATAATAGTCATCGATGTATTGTAATATCACAAAAATAATTATCCCATACAAATTAAGAATGATGTTTCACTTAAATTACATGAAGCAAGATGAATTTCAACATATATAAATATTTGTTACTATTAAGGTTGAGCCCAAAAAATTCAAGATTTAAATAAATTTACCATAGATCATAATATCAATTCATCAGTAAAAGCAGTCTAAATAAAATGATTAAATTACGTGAGTAGAAAAAAATCCAATAGAATATTTTTAATTAAAAAAAATAAGTTACCAATATTAATATATGCATATCTACACTGCAAATATATTCATCAAAATAAAATTCAAGTTGAATCACAATGCAATAGTGGGTGATCGTAGCGATAATTAATTCTAGAAAATTTGGTATTAAAAATATTTAATAATTAATACCTATAAGAAATCCGAAAAAATTTAACATATATTCACAAGATTTTATGGCAAAATAATGGTTAGATCAAAATATAAATTATCATGAATATCGTTTAAAAATTATCTCAAAAAATAATTTTACGAATTAGTTAAAATTCTTTTTTATGGCTCTTCTCAATTGTTATTTCTCCCCGCAACTGTGCAATCGTGATTGGTATGTGTTAAAACGTAAGTATGAATCAATAACTCAGTTGATTGAGTGGGAAATAATTAATTTTGACTATTTGTAAGAAAAAAAAGAATAGATTTTGCAGTAAAAAAAAATCAAATGAATCAAACTGTTCATGATGAGTGTAGAAATGGCTCAATTAGCTAGAGCGTGCTGATAACATGTTGTAAACTATTTTATAAGAATAACAAGAATATAAGAAAGAATGAAAGAATAAAGAAGAAAAGAATATAGAAGAAGGGAGAAAGAGAGATTTCATTAACGTTAATTGTTGATCTACAAAACCCTCACTCTTTATATAGAGAAGAGAAATGGTACAATAGTAATAAGCTCTCTTCCTGTTCTAATGATATATGGAGTAATGTCCATATAAAATGAAGTATTTCACAACAGAATGACATTTTTGGTTCAAATGATTTATTTTACATTTCTCTTGGAAAAATGTTACACTACAAAAAAAAAAGTTTTTTTTTAGCAACCGAAGTTACAATGAAATTCAATTCATTGGTAAATTACTAATGGATTAGCAATAAAAATGACAATTTTGTTTTAGCAACGGAATATTAATGGATTTATTCTCTATTTTAGCAACGAAATTCAATCCGTTGCTAATTACCAACGGATTAGCAAGGGAATCATTATATAAATTACCAACGAAATTATTAGCAACGGATTACCAACGGATTTCGTTGCTAATCCGTTGATAAGCTAATTTAACAATGGAATTAAGGCTTTCACCAACAGAATATTCTGTTGCTAAAAAAATTTTTTTTTAGTGTTATTCTTTTCTAATAGGTAATATTTCATATAATCTTTATGGATTCTTAATTCTAATTTGGATATTCATTTTTAACATGAATTGTAATTTTGTTATGAGGACTAAGAATAGTAATTTTGTGAATTTATTTTTTTATAATATTTTGCATTTTCTATTATTTACTAAATTTGTGTTGTGCTTTCATGTTAATATGTGTGAAAACAATATAAACATTACATTTTTTTTAGAGATGCAATATGTATCGATCAAATCGCTTTGTATTTTATTAGAGTGAGGCTTGCGTGCACCCGGGCGCACGGAACACATTTCGTGCGCCTTTAGAAATTTTGTATTATGGGTAAGGGTACATTAATTTGGTCTAAAGGGTATACACTTAATTACTAAAAGGTACACAATTTTGTTCTAAAGGGTATACACTTTTCATTAATATTTTTTTTTCTTTAGAAAATAAAGGGTACACATTTTTATACTAAAGGGTATACAATTCAACACAAAATTCTAAAGGCGCACGGAGTGTTGTTCGTGCGCCCAGATTTTTCTTTAGAAAATAAAGGGTACACATCTGTATACTAAAAGGTATACAATTTAGCACAAATTTCTAAAGGCGCACGGAAAGTGTTCCGTGCGCCCGGGTGCACAGGAGCTTTTGCCATTTTATTATGTTGAATATTTCCAAAAATTATATTTTGTAACGTGATTTCTGGATATCTTATTTGATAATTATTATATGGGAGGATTACAACTAGATAAAAAAATCCTTAATTACTATGAGATACAAACATACAAAATATTACTATTAACTAAAAAAATATATAGTGATATTCCAATATTACCCCTACAATGTGCTGCACATAAATGTTGTGTGCAGCAAAAGTTCGTGTGCAGCAAAGTGTGTGCAGTAACAAAAGTGTGTGCAGTAGAAAAAAATGTGTGCAACAAAAAATATGGTGGTCCGGCGGTGATCCGACAGAGCTCCGGCGGCGGCGATGGCCGTCCGACACTTTTCCGGCGGGCGGGCGGCGATCCGGCAGTGCTCCGGCGAGGTCAGTTTTTCAGACTGCGGCGGTTTCCGCGCGGCCTGCGACGGTCCGGCGATGGGTGGGGGTTAAGGTTTGTGGTTTAAAAGTATACGAGTTTAGGCTTATATTTGGTATTTTACTTAAATATTTTGTATGTGATAGTAATTATTTAAAATCAATGTATCTAATAGTAATTAGGGTACAAAGTGTGTACCTATTAGTAGTTTTTCCTTATTACATTAATACATCATTCACTCATATATAATTTTTTTATTAACACATAAAAAGTATAATATTTATTGTGTAGTGAATAGTTTTTACTATATAATTATTTACAGCTTATTAATATTTTTTTAAAAATATCAAGATGAATATATTTTAAATAAATAGATAAAATATTTAATTATTAAAGACAATAACTTAATGATTCCACGTAGTACGCAAATTACATGCTAGTGTTTAAATAATTAAAGGTTAATTGCTGAAAATATCTCATCGTTTACTTCATTTGGGACGGCTATAATTTGCGTGTTCTTAGGGCACCGTGCCCCCAAATCTTATAATTTTCAAAAGTTGTACTATTTAATATTAAATGATGTACCCTTTAGTATAAGAATGTATACCCTTGATTTTTTGAAAAAAAATTAATTTTTTAATCAAACATATATACTATTCATATTTCATTCGATCTTTTCAAATACAAAATTATACTCTTATTATTTAAAGTGTATAACTTTTAGAATAAAATATTATAACCTTATACACTTGTACACTTGGGACATAAGAGACCCACTCATTTGGGAATTAGTCAAAGCTTTTGACATTTAGCAAAAAAAACCACCATCTTTGAAATATGTTGCTTAATTATAGTTACGCGCAGTCAACGTTGCTCGATCACTGACATGTCGTTGACTTTTGTCACGTCAACTTTCATGTTATCTTAAAGTTTATTGCATGAAAATCACAATATTTACTTAAATTGCAATTTAGTCCAAATTTATGAAATTTCAACAAAAAAGAATATCAGATTATATTTTTAGCAAATTGCACCCATTTAGTAAAATTAAAAATTTAAAAATTATTATATAAAATATAAAGTTCTAATATTATATTAATTTGATTAAAATAATATTACTGCAATTAATATATTAAAAAAATATTTAAGTTATTAAATCTGAACAAACTTAATTATTTTTAACGTTTTAAGTAATAAAATAAATTATAAAATCTTTAATATTTAGAGTCTTATAATTTTTCAAGATTTTACAAATTATAAGATTTTTATAATGAAAGTTTACATTAAACATTTAATTTTTTACAGAGTTTTATAAGTTTTTATTTATTAATTTTTCTACTATTTAAATGTTAGAAGTAATTAATATTGTCCATGTAATAAAAATTAAGGACTTAGGATATTTTATTTATAAAAATAATTTTAATAATTTTTTTAATTAGATAATTTAAATTTAAATTTACAAAAGGTACATGTGAAGGAAATACTCCCTTCATTCTAGGAAAGTCTGCACTCCCTTTTAGACACGGAGATTAAGAAAATGATAATTTTTAGGGGTATTATGGTATTTTTTGGTAATAAATAAATGATAAAATGTGTTATGTGTGTATTAGGTTAGGGTGATCTTTTGTAAATAAAGTGTATGTGGAAGGATGATTGTGTTTAACTTTTTGCTTTTTAGGAATGTGAAAACTTTTGTGGGACAATCCAAAATGAAAAGTGTGCCATCTAAAATAGAACGGAGGAAGTATGAGTTAGACACCATTAGAAGTGATGGCGGTGATCATCGTCATTGCAGGTTCCGACGAGCTAAACACGTCGTTGTAGGAAAGACAAATAAAAAGATGATAAACTAATAAACAAGACTTCCGATTTTTAAAAGTTGCATTTATCTGAGGTAGGAATAAAATATATATATATAAATTATTTGATTAAAAATATTATTAAAATTAATACTTATGAATAAAATATTTAAATCCTTAATTTTTATTATATGTAAAATTTATTACTTCTGATTTTTAATTATAAAAAAAATTATAGAATGTTGAAAATAATTAAAAAAAACTTATTAAATGTGAAAATATTAATTTTTCAAGCAAAATCTGTCCGATTTTTATGTCCCAAAATTATCATCAAGCTTTTCTCGAATGGGTTCGAGAGATCGAAGCAAGAGAAGCGCATATCCCAGTGATCTGCCGCAATTAGCTACGAGTTATGCCGCCGTTGGTCAGAATCGAAGAAGAAGAAGCAAGTGGGATGGTGGTGGTGGGGATTTGGGGGATTCCTAATAACACTCCTCATCATCAACAACAATAGCAGATTTCAAGCATTAATGACCACGCTATTAAATTCATAAATAAACTCAAAATATGCATCTCAAATTCATGATCAAAGAGTTTGCAAGGCGTTGTATCTGGTTTTCCTCATACTAGAATTTAAATGGTGTACCCCACCATTAGGGGCCCCACCGCCCCTTGCTCATACTAGAATTTAAGTTATCCGAACATGGAGAGATTGTTTTGTTAGTGTACCGCTAAATCCATCACCAATTGGGGGTATGTATAATGTTAATTGGAAAATGATAATTTTGGAGTTTTGGAGGTTGTGTATATAATAAAATTAAAAAATAAAAGTATTAAAAAGGGGTGTATGTGTATTTAATAAAAGGGGATGTGTATTTAACATCACTCTATTTAAAATTGGGGGAGGCAAAAGCAAGTGCCACCCATCATTATACTCCAAATCCATTTATGAATGGTAGTTTATGCATGGATAATCTGTTGTCCCTCGTAAAAAAGAATAATAACCCACATTTCATAGTGTTCCTATTCTTGTTCTGATCTATTGATATGTGCTCGTATACCACACCTCACCCTACAAAATGTGGCACAAACAAAAGTAAGGAGTGGAAGAGTGTAGGGTAAAAGGGAGTCACTCATTTGATCTCCCCAACTCCTAGAAAACATTGTCACTTCACTACACTACCACAACCCTATGGCCTTCCACCACACACCTCCAACTCCGAACCAGATGATGAGATTGACCACGGACACCACGAATCCGTAGCCCCACCACTGCGCCAGCGGAACGTAGCCAGCACCATAGAACACTGGCGCTGATCCAATGCCGTAGTGAGTGAGGCCGCCCATGAGATTCGAAAGGAAGGATAGAACACAAGCAGCAAGGTAGGGCGGAGCGCCCAGAGCAGTAGCTACTGACAAGAATGCTGTAAACATTGCACCAATATGTGCAGCTCCACTGGCAAAGAAGTAGTGCGAGTAGAAATAGAGGAGAGCCAGGATGCCGAAAGATGACTGCCACGACAAGCCCAGTCCCCCAACAACCTACAACAAGTAGAGAAATCAAAAACAAACTCACCAGTTGAATGATCTTGTAAGAAACATTGCCATTCAAAGATCATTTTAGATGGATTGTCCAAGCACCCTCCCACTCCCACACTCACTAGCATACAATATTGCATGGATTCTGATAACTACTAGATGTTATAATGCGAGCTTAGCATTGACAGTTGAGGAAAGGAGAAAAATGGCATGATCACCAATCTTGAATGTGAACACCATGAATAAAGACTTGGGAAAATTATGTTTTAACCAATTTGATCTTTTTCCCCTTACATTTCAGCTTCTCTTTGGTGTTTCACCAAAATTTATAAAACTTTTGATAATCAACATGTTCAAATGTAGTTTGAGTCATTCTTCAATACATTCGATGTAAATAACATAGGTTCGTGTATTTGGGTTTACACATTTAATTTAAATGAATTGACCCTCTAAACATAAAATGCAATAAACTCTAAGCATAAAGAATGTACTAAACAAACTACAAGGATAAAGTAAGTAACGAATAGGAATAGGAAATCAAGAAATATAATAAACCAAATGTAAGTAAGTACTTAAATTATAAGTAAATTAAAGTAAACATGGTAATTTTTTACCAATCAAGAAATGTTATTGAGATATTCCACATAATCAATTATAACAAGTTAACACTCTTTCCCATAAGTGAGAACCACATGCTCGTTTTGACAAAATATAGAACACGCTTTGTATTATAAATTTTAAAGAAACATGTTTAAATTAAAAAATTTGCATGAAAACTGGTTGTATAGTTTAGTGAAGGTGCCACCCTAAATGACAGACTCCCTTGGGTTCCTCAACTTTTTTCATTTTCAAATAAGCCAAACAAGTTAATTTAAGCGGATTTAGTAGGAAAAACAACAAGCAAAAGAGCCAGATTATATACTCATCAAGACCAAATGTACTTTTTGCTCTGCTAGAAATCAGCTTTCAACTTCATAGTCTGTTTCATCTTAAGTGATTTAGTTCAACTTTCATTCTTTCTAATGTCCAGACTGATGAATGTAAGCAGAGGAAGTCATCATACCTTTACAACAGTTTGGCTGAACCAGGAAATAAGACCATTTTTGTTAAGATAGCCAGCCATTGCAATGAGTGCAGCAAACCAAGTAAGGGTGTCCCAAGCAACTGACTCAGCTAGGCACTCCTTCCACGACACCACTCCGCTCAGAAGCAGCACAGACAATCCGAGAATCGCTGTGGAAACCGCATCCACATTCAAGACACTCCCAAACACCCACAGCCCCACCTGCCATTAAACACCAAGATCACAGCTTAACAATCACTTTTTCAGTTTTAACAGGGACAATGAGAGTTATTACCGTGAGCAGCAGAGTCCCAGCCATGATAACTTCATTCTTGGACATGGGACCCATGCTGGCCAACTTCTCCCTAGCAAGCTTAGGAGCATCTGGACTGGTCTTCAGTGTGGGAGGATAGATGAGATACAACAGAAATGGCACCACGATTAGAGACAGCAATCCTGGTACGACAGCTGCCTTTGCCCAATCCATCCACCCAATGGGCATGTTAATGGTGGTTGCTGTTAAGTTTGCTGCCAGTGGATTAGCTGCCATGGCAGTCAAGAACATGGAGGATGAAATGACTGATGTTTGGAAACAGGTGAGGGCTAGCCAAGATCCCAGTTTTCTCTCAGAGCCATCACCTGGATTACTCCCACAAGCAGCACACAGGGATTTCACCAGTGGCAGAAATATCCCACCTGCTCTGGCTGAAACAGAGGGGATTGCAGGGGCTAACAGGGCTTCACTGAAAACCAAACTGTAACCTAACCCTAAAGAAGAGCTGCCAAATAGGGACACAAATTGATAAGCAATTCTGTTCCCCAATCCTGTTTTGATAAATCCTCGAGCGAAGAAGAATGCCAGAGCGATCAGCCATGGAATTGGATCTCCGAATGCCGAAAAGGCGGCTGCGAATGTGAGGGTTTTTGTGCCGACGCAGGCTCCAAGGCCCATCAGCGCGACGGCTCCCAACGGTAGTGGTTGGGTGATGATTCCGACGATGGTGGCCAGGAAAATTGAGAGTAATTGCCACGCGATGCGTGGGACGCCGTCAGGCGGTGGGATGAACCAGAGAATTACTCCGGTGGCGATGGTGGCAGTGAGCGGCTTCAACGCCGCTCCCTGCCACGGCTCAGGAGCCGGAGTAACGGACGGCGCAGCAGCCGAGGCGACAGTGATCGGGCCCCGTTTAGAGGGGGAGAGTAGAAAAGCGGGTCTCCTGCTGGTGAAAGGAACATGGACATTAGTACGTGGGATGTTTAGGATGGAAATGGGGGCGGCGGGGCGGCGGGGTTTAGGCGGAGAAAGAGGGAGGAGGCGGAGGTTGAGGGAGGAGGTGAGGGCGAAAGACGCCATCTCCAGGATGGCGTTTTGTGGTGAAGAAGGGAGTTCAGTCGCTGTGTGAAATGAGGGGGATATGAGAGAGAAGGTGGCCGTTGGATTGGGATCCGACGGTGTCGATTGCAGTCCATTCCGTTGGTGTTTTGGATTTCTCCGATGACGGTGAGAGTGCTAAAGTGCGCCGTCTACCACGTGGAGGCTTGTCATTGGGCGGAACCAAATCAACATGAGCGGACGAGGTTACGTAGATGGGTGGTGACGGGACAGGGAGTGGAATGACGGAAAAGGGCTTGGAAGTATGGTGTTCACAGAAAGTGCGAAAGCGAAGTAGAGTGAAGACGAAAAAGGAGATAATTGTAAATTAAAGTGATAAGAAAATGGTGGTGGGAAGAAGAGAATGTGTTGTGGTTGGTGACGTGGCAGAGAGGGGTGGTTCTTCTTTGTTGTCCTTTAGAAACAATTAAAGTTGCCTTTCAAATATTGGTTAGTGGCTTTACCTTTTGGGGGAGGGGTTGCAATTTCTGTTATGCGTTGTTATTTTTAAAAAATGTCAGAACCTCACATTAAACATGCACAAAAAAACCGAAACCGCCGGTTCGAATTGGGGAATTATCGGTTTTAACCGGAATCGAAATCACCGGTTCCGAAACCGGCCAAAAAAAACCAGAACCGGCTAAGGAAGGTTCGGTTCCGGTTCCTCATATTTGGGAAAAACACCGGCGGTTCCGGTTCCGAACCGACGGTTCCGGTTCGAACCGCCGATTTTTCAATTTTTTTTACTTTTTACGCTAAAACCCAAAAAAATAAAAAAAATAAAATCGGAACCGGTGGTTCCGGAACCGAAACCTTCGTACCCGGTTCGGTTCCGGTTCCCCCTACCTTGGAACCGGAACTGCCGATTCGGAACCGAAACCGGCGGTTTCGAACCGGGATGCATGTCTACCTCACATGCCACAAAAGAATTCAATAGATATTTTCCTACCCTCTCCATCATGGTGAAATATTTATTACTCCCTCCGTTCCACGTATTTTTACCCACTTTTTATTTTGGAGTGTCCCACGTATTTTTACCCATTCTATTTTTGGCAAAAATACATAATATTTGATTACCTACTTTTTACAATCCTAACAGCTTTAATTAATTTTTTACACTTTATTCATCATTCTCAATAACTTTATTCACTTTTTCTTTTTAAATTACTAATTTATCCCTACTTTCTCTTACACTATATATTAAAAAAATAAAACGTCTTAATCTCTGTGCCCGTACAAATGGGTAAAAATACCCGGGACGGAGGAAGTATTGTTTTTTTATGTGAAGGGAGGATTACTACTAGGTACACAAAAAAACCCTAAATTACTATGAGATACAAACATACAAAAGTATTACTACTAGGTACAAAAATATATAGTGATATTCCAATATTACCCCTATTAATGTGCTGCACATAAATATTGTGTGCAGCAAAAGTTCATGTGCAGCAAAGTGTGTGCATCAAAAAAAGTGTGTGCAGCAAAAAAATGTGGTGGTCCGGCGGCGGCGGTCCGGCAGCTTTTCCGGCGGCGGCAGTTTTTCCGGCGACCAGTTTTTTTTTTTTTTTCTTTTTTTTTTGGACGAACAGTTTTTCCGGCTACCGGCTGCCGGAGCTCCGGCGGCGGCGGCGCGGCAGCTTTCCGGCGACCAATTTTTTTTTTTATTTTTTTATTTTTTTATTTTTCTCTGACGAACAGATTTTCCGGCGACCGGCCGCCGGAGCTCCGCCGGCGGCGGCGGCGGTCCGGCAGCGGCAGCGGTGGTCCGGTGGTGGGTGGAGGTTGGGGTTAGTGTTTTAAAGGTATATGGGTTTAGGGGTATATTTGGTATTTTACTTTAATATTTTGTATTAAATAATAATTATTTTAAATCAATGTATCTAGTAGTAATTAGGGGTACAAAGTGTGTACCTATCAGTAATTATTTCTTAAGAAATGTAGTAATTCAATGTGTATTGACGTGAACAATATTTTAATATATACGGTGAATTAGTTATATTAGTATAGATACAATAGAGATATTTAAATATTCTGTGGGCTCATTTATTATAAAAGGAAATATAGACTTTCAAAATAGAAATGCATATATTGTAGGACTCGATAGAATATATAAATTTTAAAAGAAAATCAATTTGATTTTAGTAATTTGATATTTTATAATAAATGATTATTAATTAATCAAAGCAATATTCTTCATTTGCATATACATAATTTTTAATTTACAAGTATTATACAATTTTGGAGTCCAACTTGGGTGCACTTGATGCACCTATATACTTGAACGATCTTAATCGTTAAATTAGATTTAATTTAATCTCTACCGTTAAATAAAATAATAATTATTTCCACTACTCTATTTTATTATACCTATAAATCATGGAGTGTACATGTGCGTTAAATAAAATAATATAATTATTTCCACTACTCTATTTTATTATATCTATATATCATGGGGTGTATATGTGAACCAAAATAACCCATAATTTTATAACCCACTATAATTATATCTTAAAAATAAAGATTATTATCTTTAGAATTAGAACTAAATGGTAGGATAAAGACTAAATCATATAAATAAAATAGTATATGAATCACGATGCATTATGAATCGAGGGATGTAAACATGACAAAATATTACAAGAATGTAAAAGTGAAATTATAAATGTAACCTAAAATAAATAATAGAGGAAGTATTCGGGATAAAATATTTTTTTTTCACATAAGTTTGGCCATGTACAATTTTTGTCCTCATAAAGATAAAATTTGGGCATTTACCCTATTATCTTTATAATTGCACTAATGTTGTCCCGTTTTTGCCGGAATTTGACATTTTTGCAGGAATTGATCACTTGCATGTCACGTGATCATCGGATTTGACATTTTCCGGCGGGATAAAATATTTTTTTGCCCCGTAAGTTTTATCATGTACAATTTTTGATCCAAAAAAGATAAGATTTGGGCATTTATCCCAATATCTTTATAATTGCGCCAATATTGTCCCGTTTTCCCAAAATTTGACATTTTCACTGGAATCGATCACGTTCATGTCACGTGATTATCGAATTTGGCATTTCCCAGTGAATTTACTGACTTGGCGACACAGTGGCATCCACATCAACAATAATAATAATATTTTAATGATAATTTAATTTAAAAAATACCCTCCATCGATGCACTCAGTTTTGACGTCCCTCCACGTGCTTCCACCATCTTTGCAAACTCCCTCTTCTTGTCAATTAGGGGATCCCCATGTACCTTCTCACCACTATGTCGCTAGGCCGGTAAATTCACTTGAAAATGCCAAATTCAATGATCTCGTGCATATATGTGATCGATTACGGTGAAAATGTCAAATTCCTTAAAAAACAGGGGAAAATTAGAAAGTGTGAAGTTGAAGTTAGGACGAAGGGAGTACACATTAATTTGACATAAATTTAAAATAAAACCTATAAAAATCAAATACAAACATAGCTAGGTTATCACTATTCATTGTTTTCAAACTATACGCAAACCCAAAATAAATGTAATCGGTAAATATGAACACGGATCTATGTTTGTTTTCAATTTTGAAATCCGATTTTTTACTTTAAAAATCCACACTCAAGTTTTCAAAATCTCCCTTATATATATACCTATAATCCCTATTAACACACGACTCACCTATCTTTTACACATTTTCTCTCTTTAGATAATATATAATGTATACTTTATATCATTCATCTCTTCTTTCACATCAATTAATACATTCTTACACATCACCACACATTTCTTACACCTTGATTTTACATAAAGTTAAAACTTACCTACTAAAAATTCAAAGCAAACATATATTACTAATACTATTAACTTATATTTTCTAAACCCAAACAACCCGAAACAGACATGCGATCTTAAAAAAAATGGAAAACGGATTCTAAATATTAAAAAGTTCCATGAAATAATTTGCTTGAATTATAAAATAATACATGAACTACTCTCTCCGTCCCGCCCATATTGCACTGTTTACTGTAACTTTTGTGAGAGCTTTATACAGTCAAACAGTGCAGTTTAACCGGGACGGAGGGAGTATGTTGTTTCACACAAACATTCCATGTTACTTAATATTACGTGTGTTAAAAAATTTTGTGGTATCAACCACATGTTGGGTTGGGCATAGTCACATATATATTTGAAACTTGGAGTATCTATAATAATATAGCCCATATCCAATTTTCCAGCATTAATACTCTACGTTTTGATTCTGTTGAAATATCGTTCAAATCATTTACGCATTAGTTGATTTTTGGAGTGATGTCTACCTTATGATAGATAACCTATTGGAACTTTAAAGAGTTGAATTCAAATGGACAATTCCCAAATAATAAAATTTTATTTACAATATTGATTTTTATGAGTTGAATTCATTTTTCGACTTACAATAAAATAAAATTTTAATTTTAGTCCAAAATATTAAAACGAGGTCTTATACTTTAAGAAAAAAAAATAAAGTTAAATCTTAATTTGAAATACTTATAAAATTAGTTTTTATTTTAATACCTAAACTAAAAATTAAGTATTGGTATGAAAAAATTTCATTAATAATTTCATAGGTTGAAACTAAAATCCTCATGGATAATATTTTGGAGATATATTTCGTGCACTCAGTGCACTCAACACCCATACATATTTGTATTAATTATTTTTAATAATGTAAATATGTATTTTTTTTAATAAATGTATTATCTTTTTATATTCAATTTTTTTATTAAAAAACTAACAGAAAAAGATTCGTTAAGAAATCATCAATAAATTGTATAAATTTATATATATATATATATATATATATATATATATATATATATATATATATATATATATATATATATATATATAAAAAATAAAAATAGAAAGATTATATATATAATATTAAAATAAAAATATATAAAAATATACAACGATTAACCACATCGCGACACATCATATTTTTAAAAGTTATTTATAGTAACGCATTCGCAATTAGTATATATATATATATATATATATATATATATATATATATATATATATACTAATTGCGAATGCGTTACTATAAATAACTTTTAAAAATATGATGTGTCGCGATGTGGTTAATCGTTGTATATTTTTATATATTTTTATTTTAATATTATATATATAATCTTTCTATTTTTATTTTTTATTATTATATATTAACATGTATTATTATATCACTATTATATCATAAAATATTTATTCTTATCTACAAAATATCTGATAAGTCTTTATTCGATTAATTATTTCAAGAAATTAATTATCTAAATATTATAATATATTGAATAAAAAATAGATCCACCATTTAAAATAAATAAATAAATTACACTCCTTTCATTTTATTATAAGACAACATTTAAAAATTAATTACTCTATTTTTTTTAATTACCGTAAAGCTTCAACTAAAAAAAATAATATTTATAAAATATTTATTTAACATAAATATTATACTATTTATAATTATATATACAATATTATTTAAGTTAGAAATATATCTAAAATAAAAAATAATGAATATCATGTAACACACGGGCAAAAAAAAAACACAAACAATTATATAAATTAATAATTTAACTAAAGCATTTAATTAACATAAATATTTTGCCCATAATAATAATAAAACATATTTAAACTAATTAATTTTATTTATCTAAAATAAAGTATACTAATTAATCCGTGTAGTACACGGGAGAAAAAAAACTAGTATATATATATATATATATATATATATATATATATATATATATATATATATATTGTTAATAAATGTATATATTTTGAATCTAAATTTAAATTCGGAATTTGACTGCAGTACACTGGTGCACCTGGATAATCTAAACCGTTGGATCAAATTTTTATTTAATCCTAACTACTAAATAAAATAAAATAATTAAATATAAATATAATAACCACCCACCCACCCACCCTATCATTAACCTATAAATTCTCAGGTGCATCGAGTGCACCGTATAATAACCCTTAAAGTCGTCCACCATATAATTATTCTATTAGTCCCGTTGATTCCAAAGCTTGAAAGTGAAAGAAGCTTGTACAATTATAGTCAAGTAAAGTTAATCAACCAATAAGCTTCATCATGTATTTTTTGAATACGCAAGATCTCAATAATGTGGCAAGAGATTTTGAAATTGATAAGTTTTCAAAGACCGTTATGAAATAATCAAATAATACACTTTATATATTTTAGTAATCTCTCATACAAGAAAATGGAGAAAAAGTTTATGGCTGGGTTATGGATGTGTGTGGTGTGCCTTATATGGAAAAACAGAAATGATCTAGTGTTCAATGATAGTAAATGGAAAGCAAGTCATGCAGTAGATGAAGCAAATGTTCAATTATGGTCTTGGTACGCTTGGAAGCTAAAAAATGTTAATCACAAATTAAGCTACAGAAATTTATCTGTTTGTCCTCTTAATTTTTTTGTATAACTATTTGCTGATTGATTTTGAGTTCTTGGAAAGCATAAATAGTTTAAGTATGTTGCTTTTATAATTAGATAGATGTTGTTGGATTTTGTTTTTTTATTTGTAGTTCATTTGTAATTGGGTATTCTCATATTCTTTTGGAATGAAATTTCATTTTCTATAAAAAAAATTAAAAAATCAACCAATAAGCTTCAAAGAGGAAGTAGCTTCAAGCTTGTACAAGTACAATTAGTGTGCAACTTATCTTCCTTTTATAAAATTTAAAAATAGTGATCAACACAATATAAATCAAATACTACATTTTTAAAGTAAATTAATTTTTAAATTATAATATTACTCTCCATCATCCCAGAAAATATTTTAACCTAATGAACATGAAGTAAATGTTTTCATAAGATAAATGTGAAAACATCATAGCGCAATGGTGGAACAATTAATATTGAGGGCTACAAGCGGCAGTGTGGGAGGCTGAAACTCAGTGGGAACCTGCGGCTCGGTGGGAACCTGCGGCTCGGTGGGAACCTGCGGCTGAGCTAGGGGGAGGGTCAGCATGGAGCAATCACCAGCATGGAGCAATCACTTGGGGATCGACTCCTTGTGCGCAGTAGTTAAAGATATTAGGAACCTGTGATCCATTGTGTGGTTACCGCGATTTACTTGGAGGCAGTTCTGAGGGGCCGGGACTGTTTCCTCGAGGACTAGTCGGGCGTAAGCCCGGAACCTCGGTATTAAAAAAAAAAATATTTTTGAGACGTAATTTTTAAATATATATAATTGCTTTTTTCAATCTTGATTAATCAATTCATGTACTCTCCACAAACAAAAAAAAAATAAAAAATGAAGACTACACTCTTGAAATTCATGATTTGGTCTACGTGAGTCACCCCTGGGAATATTATTAGGGAGAGTGGGACACCACCTAAGAAAGTTTCTGGACCAGAACAATTAATACTCAATTATTCATTTTCCTAAGAAAAATTAATAAACGTTGGAGGACGTGGAAATTTTTAACTCAATACAATTTTCCGACATAGGACCTATAGAATTTAGCCACAAAATTATCACGTATTCCATTGTATGTCTTTTCCATGCCTACTTTATAATGTCAAAGATCATACTATAGAATTCTTTTAGAAGGAAGTCATCATAATGGCAAATTCTACTAAAACATACCTCTATTATTAAATATATACTTTACTAAAATTTAAAAGTATGTACACAAATTACTAAATAATATTTTAATCATTTTATCTTTTACTTAAACACAAACACATTATACATTTAATTAGTAGAACAATCGAACTCCCCTTCCCTTCAGCCACACCATGCGAATAGAAGAAGAAAGAACATCCCTTCCTTCCAACACACCGCGCGAACAAAAAAAAAAGGGAAAAGGAGAGAATGCTGAGAGAAAGAATGGAATCGAACACCTTCAATCTACTTCAGGATTTGGTTGAACATGTCCGGGAATATTAAGATTACACGAATCGAACAACATGTTGTACATATTCGATTACACGGATCGAACACATATAAATAGCCAACTCAATCTTTTTGTTCGGTCGCAAAAATCGAATAGAAAGGTATTTTTCCGTTGCAGCGTCCGAACGATTTGACTTCTCATAATTACAAGGCAGATTTCGCATTGTAGATACGTTAATTAACCTTAAAAATAACTACAAACTAAAACTTGTACTCCCTCCGTCCGGTTCTAAGGTATCCATTTGCTTTTTACACGTGGATTAAGGAGTATTACTATTATATATAAAGTGGGTTGTTGTATTAGAGGGAAGTGGTGGACCATATTGTCTACTTTTTTACTAAATAGGGGAAATGATTGCCTTTGAATCGGACGCCAAAAATAGTAAAATAGATATCTTAGAAGTGGACGGATGAAGTATAACTTAATTTCAGAAAGAAGTACTTCCTCAATGTCCTTATCATGATCAATCTTCATATTGATGATTATTGCTTGTTCCATTATATTATGGAGGACTATTAAGATTTGTAATTCATGTGATTGAAGTACGTATAGAAATTTGGAGTAAAAATAAAAGAATAATCTTAATTTATAACTTATATATAGGTATTTATGTCTTAACACGTAATGATATTTTAGTCTTATATATTTACAGAATACATATTGTAAAATTAAGAATACGAATAGTCGCGCCCTTTTAAATTTTCTTTTGTGCATAAATTTTATGGGGATATTTAAAAATATCCAAAATAATGATTTGTTTTTAAAATTTGATATTGACACAATATTATTTTTCTAAACTTAAAAATAATTTATGAATCGAGTCAACTTTTTTGACTTAGCTTGATACATGTAATTTTTAATTGAAAGATCCAAGATTAATATAATAATGTATGGTGAATTAGGTGAAGGTAATACATATGTAATTCTTTTTAATTGAAATTTAAGGATCAATAAAATTACGCATAGAGACGAGTAGATATGCACCCAAGTTGGTGTGATGTTTCATGTAAAGCACAAAATAAAATAATCAAAGAAGAATAAATTCTTATGCCATCGATTTTCTTTGTCACGTTTCATTTAAGATCCTTTATCGCAATTATTCTCTTATCTTTTATATTGGCTCGGATTCTTTTTGTATTATAGTGTATTTTTCTCTAATATGGATGTGTATAAAAGAAATACACTAAAAAAATAAAAAATAAAAAAAATTCAGAAACAACAATCATTTATATACCTTCCCAAAAAGTATTACTTTTTTGAAATATAAGATCAACAACAATAATATACTCCTATTTCTTTTTTCGAAAGTGTATCTGTCCCTTGATTATAAAGTAACTTTTCATACTCCATATAATACTCATTTCCTCAAAGATTATTATTTACTTTTTGCATGAAAATAAAAAACTATTATTTTATGTTTATTGAGTAGTTGTATTAATAATGAGCGATGTATTATAAGTAGGATTGTTTTATTATAAAAGAAAAAAAATAAGTATCTTTGAAATGAACCTTCAAAATAGTAAAATATGGGCGTTTGATGTGGTGGAGTATTAAAAGAATGCTAATACTACTGTTCACCTGGGTGCACCCCATGATACGGTTCATCCACTTTCAAAAATGTATGCAATTATGAACAAAAACATATTATACAATTATGAACAAAAGTGTATACATTTTGTTAGTGAATTTTGTGTTAATTTTTTTTAATGAAAAATTAAGCGTAAAAAAATATACAGTTATTAAAAAACATGTATATATTATTGAATAAAAAGTTATACACATATGAATACTAGTTTTTTAATGAAAAATTGAATGTAAAAAAAATATACCATTATTAAGAAACATGTATACAATATAGAATAAAAAGTTATATACGTATATGTATATACTCCCATCCCGTCCCGGTGCATTGGATATCAACCCTTAAAAGAAATTCTGGTTTTATGATTATTACTTTTTTCTTTCTTAAATATCCATCATTTAATTAACGATATCATGATTAATTTACTAATGCCGGATAAATCTTAGTGATATACAAGTAATGAATGCAATTTGCCAATGAAATAATAGAGGTATAATTCGAGATGGATATTTGTGGATGCATTACATTACGTACAACTTTTACATCCATCTCCACCTTCAAACCGTCCGCGGACTACGATTCCTCTTCTCTCGAAGCTTCTTTCTCACTTGTAACAAAAACACTACACCCACACCCACAAGATTCATTCGCCACTCCGACAACATTATTCTTCACAAAGGTAACATTTTTCTTGATCGATTGAATGCCTTCAAATCACTGGAACATGAAAGCCATGAGTCCCACCTGCTTTTTTGAGGGCTGCAATCTCCCCCCTTCTCTCTCTCTTCCCCCCAGTATGTATAAGTTGGTGAATCTCGCGACCTATACGATTTTCAGACATTTATTCATGTTTTCTTTTTCTTTTTCATGGGTTTGTGTGTTCAGGAAAGGGTGTTTGAGGAGTGAGGTTGGATGACGTGGCAACCAATTAATTACCTGGCTGGTTCGATTCACTGATCAGAGATGGTGATTTGAGGTGGTCAGATATATCTAATCGATCATCATTTTCCTGCCATGGCGGAGAAAGATTGTGGCTTGACCACTGATAATCGGATTCCACCTCTGTTCGTGTTCTTCAAGGATGTCAGGTACAATTTTGTCTTCTTTCATCTCAGTCTCCATTTTTTCCACTTAATTTATCATAACTATACCAACATGCAGCTGGGTTTTGATGTTAATGAGATTTTTGTTGTGTTTATGAAATTTCTAATTTGACATGATTTTCTTGTTTTTGTGAAACAAATTTGGGTGGAGAAGGGAGTGTGTGTAAATCATTTTGTTAATGTTTGTGAGCAGTTCAGTGTTTAAAGTTGATGATCTTGGTGTGGAGATAGCAAGAATTGCTGTACCAGCAGCATTAGCTTTGACAGCTGATCCTATTGCTTCTCTGGTTGATACTGCATTTATTGGCCAAATTGGTAACAACCTCTTAATCTTAATCATTAACAACGTTTTTCTTGCCTAGAATGAATGAAATCAAGATTATAATAGTGATTATCTCAAAGTACAGGTCCAGTTGAGCTTGCTGCAGTAGGAGTTTCAATTGCTTTGTTCAATCAGGTTTCAAGAATTGCAATATTCCCACTAGTCAGTGTTACCACCTCTTTTGTTGCTGAAGAGGATGCAATGACCGAATCGACGGACTGCGAAAGCTTGGAGAAGGCGCCGGGTACAGCCGGTGAGACCAAAATGTTGATACCAAGAAAGGGTATGCTGAATCAATCCTATTGTGTAGTTGCTTTGTTTTACTTCATTATTACAAAGATATTGACATGTGTATGCATGTTTCAGATTGTAAGAGTTTAGAAATAGGTAAGGATGATGGGCAGGGAAAGAAGCAGATTGCATCAGCATCTTCAGCACTCTTCATTGGTGGACTTCTTGGTCTAATCCAAGCTGCATTCTTGATTCTTACAGCTAGGCCTTTACTACGTTTCATGGGAATCAAATCTGTAAGTGTTTTTTGTTTTCTGGTTTTTCGATCCAGAGTAGCCGGTTTGATTGAGAATTATTCTGTAGGATTCAGAAATGTTATGCCCCGCAGAAGAGTACTTGAAACTCAGATCACTGGGTGCTCCTGCAGTTCTTCTGTCTCTGTCTATGCAGGGCGTTTTTCGTGGCTTAAAGGACACGAAAACTCCGCTCTATGCAACAGGTAAGAACTACATACATCTAAATATCCTTACAAATTGCATCTAAAAACAGAGATAGTCATAAGATGATTGATGTTGTTATGTGGATGCCATCCAGTTATTGGTGATTCAGCAAACATTATATTGGACCCAATTTTCATATTTGTTTTCAAGATGGGTGTCCAGGGCGCGGCCACTGCACATGTGATGTCTCAGTAAGTCGAACGAGCATCAATGCAATAAATGCTGAGTCATATATCCGTCATGACATGTGCTGGTTTTGTTGCAGGTATTTGATTTCAGCAATACTATTCTGGAGACTAAGGGAACAAGTGGATCTTCTACCTCCGAGTCTAAAATACCTACAATTCGAGCGTTTTCTTAAAAACGGTGAGCTAGAGTGAGACCACATTGATTAGTTCTACTGCAGTCTCATTGGTTGACAATTAACATGAGAGAATTGGTGTCTGTGACGTAGGATTTCTGCTGCTTACGAGGGTGATAGCGGTAACATTCTGCGTTACATTGGCTGCATCATTGGCTGCAAGGCTCGGATCCACACAAATGGCAGCATTTCAGGTTTGCTTGCAAGTTTGGCTGGCTACTTCTCTTCTTGCTGATGGTTTGGCTGTTGCTGGACAGGTAACTCATCATCTCTCTTATTTTCTCTTTCATCATATTGCTCCAAAGAGACTTGAGAGAGAGAGTTTTCCAGTCTCCAATTTTGTCTTAGCATCTACCTAATCTTAGCTAACTTGCTTCAGACAATACTAGCAAGTGCATTTGCCAGAAATGACTACGACTGCGCGGCTGTCGCAGCATCCCGAGTGCTGCAGGTAACATCATAAATATAATATCTACTCTTTCCATTCCAAAGAAGCTTCTGCCTTGTGTAAACTAAGAAATGCACTTTTTAGACATTATGGGGTTAATATTGATACTTTTGGGTAATAAATAATGCGTAAACTATGTTATGTGCATTGGGAGGAATGGCATTATTAAAATAAAATGTATTTGCGTTGAATAAGAAAAGTTTTGTGTAATGGGTGGACTAGAAAAATGTGAAAGATAGCATAACGAAGCAGGGGCTTGGAGATTTTATAAGTTGTGAACTATTTTTAAGATTGAACTCGAAAATGTTATAGGTTAACATGAAATACAGGTCTATAGAGAAGCATATAGCTTTAACTTTTATAGTATTATTCTGTAATTTTAAGGGTAGATTCAACATTTTGGAAAGATGATTGATTAAGGAAAGAGCATATGTTAGGAAGTGGGCCCTTGACCAAGCCTGCCTAGCCCACCTAGCCTGGGCGGCCCCCATGGCGGCCCAGGAAGCTGCGGGTCGCTGCCCCGGCCCGCCCCTAACAAGGCCTGCAGGCCATGCACCCCCAACCTTCAGGCAAAGGGGTTGTAAATCCATCTGCCTGCAGGATGCTGCCAGGGGGAATCGAACCCCTGACCTTTAGGTATAAAGGAGTACTTATGTCTCTTACTGGTGGTAAAAGGAGACATAAGTACTCCTTTATACCTAAAGGTCAGGGGTTCGATTCTCCCTGGCAGCATCCTGCAGGCAGATGGATTTACAACCCCTTTGCCAAGGTTGGGGGTGCGGCCTGCAGGCCTTGTTAGGGGCGGCCGGGGCAGCGACCCGCAGCGTCCTGGGCCGCCATGGGGGCCGCCCAGGCTAGGTGGGCTAGGCAGGCTTGGTCAAGGGCCCACTTCCTAACAGCAGACATGTAATAAATAACTTGATCCTTCACTACACTGTTTGCAGTTGGGGTTAGTTCTTGGGCTTGTTTTAGCCATAATTCTGGGATTTGGACTACATTTTGGAGCAACATTATTCACAAAAGATGCCGACGTTCTCCGCCTCATTGCTGTTGGCATTCCGGTATTTTTTCTCAAATACAGATCCTTGAATCAGATCGTCTTACAAAATATATTACATGTAGTAATTTTTTCAAGTTTTAAAGAGGAATGCTTTTCACAACAGCATATAATTAAATTTAACTTTGAAAAATATTATAGATCATATTCTTTGTATATTAAAGCATGGAAATGTTATGTTTTTTATGTGCAGTTCATTGCAGCCACTCAACCGATAAACTCATTAGCCTTTGTTTTTGATGGTGTCAATTTTGGAGCTTCTGATTTTGCATATTCAGCATACTCAATGGTATGTATATATCTTCCTTTCAGTTCCTCTTTTAATTTTTTTCTATCCTGCATATATAATATGATCTTGATATGATCAAAATATAAATCATAATTAGAAAATATAAAACAATGATTGAGTTGAGCTAATACACACATATATAGAGACAGAGCAAGTCTGGCATGAGACCGTCTCTCGTTAAGATGGATTAACTTTTTTAATTAGTTATTACTATTTTTTATTCAAGAGGTTATCATTTTTCATCTATCTCACGAATTGTTCATGAAATAAATTAAATTGGATGATATCACTTCATATGAAAAATGTTATCCCGAACCCATTCCATGACATGGTCTAACACAAGTTTTTGCTGTGTGTATGTATATACGCACACATGCGTGCATGCGATTACACATACCAAGTGAAGATGGATTTATTAGTAAGAATTGAACTTCTAAGTGTTGTTGTGCCCTGCAGGTTACAGTAGCAATTATTAGCATACTACTTCTGTTAATTCTTTCAAGTAAAGGATTTGTAGGAATATGGGTTACCCTCACCATCTATATGAGTCTAAGAGCCATTGCTGGATTTTGGAGGTAACTTTTCCTCTTACTCCAATCTCATGTTTCATTCTTTATAGAGTTATATTCTTTACATGAATGAAGGTGTACGTACACCTGACTATATCTAAAATCAATTTAAAATAAAATAGACACGAAAATAGTCAAATACCGAATAGTCCTAAGAATGAAGCATTAAAAACTGAATCAAAGTTTAATCTCAAGGCAATATAATAAATTAGACCCCGGAACAGGGTGTGCGTGCACACAAGATCTTGCCTTCTTTATCTCATTATCTTTAATTTGGACACTTGTATTAATGAGATATTTAGTCATCATTAATAGGGTGAGCTTTCGTTCAACTCAGTTAACCGAGTTATTAATAAATTTAATTAAGTTATTGTTTGATATATTAGTAATTCAGTTAACTTAATTAATCGAATGTTCACCCCATTTCTTAAGCTCAGAACTTGTGTACAAAAACATTGGAATATAAGATGCAGTATCAAATTGGAATAGAAATCTTTGTTAGATAAGCTAATTTGGGCAATGCTTTTTTATTTTTCTTGGTGCAGAATTGGTACTGGAACTGGGCCTTGGAAATTTCTTAGGAGCTGATTCTTAAATATAGAGGGGAATTAATAAGTCAAAATAATGTATTTGGGCTCTCAAGATTTATTTAGATGTGTATTGTAGTTTAATTTTTAATATATGTAAGAGAAGATTGTTTACCAAATACTTAAAGTAGAAGGGAACAAGATTTAGGAGATCTATAAATCCACTTTGTCATACCATCATTTCAGTTTTAAAGCATAAAATGGCTGGTTTCAAGAGTCACTCATTTAAGATACTTAATAAAAGGTGCCCTGCGCAGGGCTATGACTTTTGCGCCTTAAAATCACATGTCAAGGTGCTGATCTCCAAGGCGCACGCCATATTGTGCCTTGATGGGTGCGTGCTAGGCGCACCTCCGGCGTGCTTTGAGATTTTGCCCATTTTTGCTTTTTTAAAAGTTCATGATGATTGAAATAAAAATTTTATAAGTTGAATAACAACTTTTACATTGAGTGCAACTTATCCTTGGCATAAAATTACAATATAAATTATTTTTAAAATTTTGAATTAAAGATTAAGATAGGGTTTTGAGAGATATACATCACACCTCCACAACGTTAAACCTTTGCTGCTGCCGCAACCACCAACTGCTAATTGTCGGCTAGCTATCTGCCTGCCACCGGTCATCCGCCTTTCGTTGGCCGTCCACCAGCCGCTGCCGCAACCACCAGCTGCCAATTGTCGGCTAGCTATCTGCCCGCCACCGGTCATCCGCCTTTCATTGGTCGTCCACCAGCCGAAGAACATTTTAATGATGATGATGACTTTGATGTCGACGATGAAGGATATGATAATTAGATTATTTTTGTTGCTAGGATAGACTTATTTTATTTCAGTTATGATGAATTTCCATACATGCATGTTTCATTTAAACGCAAGGCTTAATGCATGCGTCATATTCGTATCTAGTGTTATATTATGTGTTTTTCAAACTTGATATATAAGGTAGTTACGTAGTACATAGATTATATCAAGTGTAGGATATGTTTATTCAATATAACAATTTTTTTTTGATTCAATGTGCGAATCCGACGTGTTCTTTATGTCTCGAGCACAAATAAGCATAGTTGCGTGTTGCTCCTTTAATAATTATGTATTAAGGAAAGTGGGTGTGATTTTCGTTCATCAAAAGGAATTAACAAACACTCCTGCGAGATCATCTTTATTAATTATGTATTCCCTCCATTCCACCGAAGTCCCCATTTTACTATATTGGGTGTTCAATTCAAATGTTCTTATTTTCCTATTTAGTAAAAATGACCTACATATGACCCACCACTCACTACTAATACAACTACCAACTACACATAAAATAATAATATTTCTTAATCCACGTGCAAAAAACAACCAGTTACCTTTCACCGGGACTGAGAGAGTAGTATTTAGGATAGTGGGTGGAACGAAAGGGGCTATCTTTTCAGTACAGTGTAAATTCCAATAATATCAATGCTCCAAACTTTCAATCAAAGATAGCAATAGGCAAAAAACCACAAACTAAACAAATATGCAGAAAATTAACGAAATCAACACTAACGATTTTAACATGAAAAATCCCTTTCAACTTGAGAGTAAGAACCATGGGATTTCGAAAACAATCCACTAATAAGCAAGAGTATCCCTCAATTATTTGGGCCACATTTTGGACCATTTTCACTTCAAGTTAGGTTTCTTTTATTTGTATTTTCTAGCATACACTATATTGAGTAAACTAACAACTTGATGAAAAATATAAATAATGCATTTTTTTTTTCCAACACGAGTGAGGCTCTTGTGTCCCCGGGAACACCGTGCCCCTTTGCAATTTCCGTGCCCCTTTGCAATTTAAACCCCCTAACAATACATAGGTTTAAATAGAGTATGGAGGGGAGGATTATGTTCACATGGGGACACGGCTGTGTGCCCCCGTATCCCGGGGACACAGGAGCTTTTGCCTTTGCCTTCCAACACAGTGTATTGTATGTTTTTTTCTTTTTAATTTCATATTGACATTCGCCGAAAATTGTAAATATTTCAACACTAAGTGGTTAAAGATATGAAAATTTTCCTATTAGGTAGTCCAGATTTTGAGGGATATTTGGCCGAGCTTGGCCGAATTTTGATAAAAATGTCGACCTTTCCTATACATAAATTAGGCAAAATTTAGATCACCACGGGTGAAATTCTTACAAAATCAATATGAGAGAGGGATAGAATAGAGAGAGAATGAGAGAATAAATATTAATGGAGGAAAAAAAATGTATATTAAAAATGGATTGGTTGATAATTAATAGAATATGCAGGTGTTAAATTATAAAAATATTTTTTATAAATTGGGTGTGAATTTTAAAAAAAAAAAAAAAAATTTTTCAAATCCCACAACAAAATTAGGTACACATATTTTCCCCCATATAATAAGGTGATGTAGAATATTGAACGGAATTCCCAAAATACTTGTTGAGGGGAAAGACAAATAAATAAATACATAAATAAGCTGAGATGTAAATTCTAAATAAATTAATATATTGCTATACTAGTTTTTGGTATGAATTACCAAGATACATGAAGAAAATAATATTAACAGGTATACATGTACATAAACAGCAGATGATCGAGCACAAGGAATACAGGGACAAAGAGTATTGGTAGGGTAGAGATGATAAACACCATTGAACCATGGATCATGAGAAGTTGCTTTCCATTCCATCATCCGGCCACCTCTGTGTTAGTGTCGTCCGGAAGAAATACCACCGTCTCCATAAGACGCTCACGCATCAACTCCAAATTCTGATCGGAGATCCTTTCGTACATCTTAGTGTGATCACATAACTACATACCAAAGTTGTTACTATGATGAAATGAAATTCATTTTTATGAAAGGATGATGTTATGTTGTTGGATAGAGTCGATTCTCAAACCTTAGCCCATCTTTTGTAGAGGTCAAGCCTAGTAATCATTACTCTCTCAGCAAGCTCCTGATTATCCTATCAAATAGAATTGACATACACCTTTTTTACACAATACAATGAGAAAAAAGGGGAAATTAGAGAAGTGGTGTGCATTAGCATTGTGTTATTCTTCAAGTAGAAAATTCTCATATTTGTAATAAAGGGATAAAAGACCTAGTGTTATTACAAATATAAAGTAGTTTAGACAATGTTACCAGATTAAAGGTTGATCTACATTAGTGAGACAGAGAAATCTTTGACAGGGGTTGACCAGAAAAAAAGGGTAAACGGTAGTGAGATTGATGATGATGAATATACCTTCACAAGGCCTCGTATAAAAGTCTTCCCATAACCATGTTCGTTTGATGAAACATAACTGCAACAATATAGTTACCATGTACTAAAATATAAGATTTCCTGTATTTAATGAAACTAGCCTTCTTGAATAGTTTGAAAAATTAAATTTACACATAGCAGAAAATCAAAGAATGCTCAACTGATAGAACCATCGGTACTGTGGAGGGTTCAACTCGTATAGTTGGTTCAAGACAGTTCTCACAGCTTTGTAAGTGAAATAGTCCAGAATTTGCTGCAAATAATACCATCTTACTTGGTCACATTAACTGATAACATGCAAATTGAATAGCAAACTCAATACAATGTGAATAGGACGTGTAAATTTTGTTGATTGCATCAGCTACAATTAACTCAAACATGCGGATCCTCTGTCGTGCATAAATCACAATAACAGCTGAGATTGGTTCCATAAAGTATTAACCAAAACAGGTTAGTGAGAGGGGGCAAACAACTGGATCAAATATATACATATAGGTTATCTTGGATGCGATTTATGTGGATTTTTGAAACCCATATGAAAAAGCCAAAGGATTTTGAGACCAAATTGAATACTCCATCCCAACAAGCTTTTTACCCTTTCCTCATAAATTAGAAAGGAAAGGTGAAAAGCTTGCTGGGACGGAGATTTAAAAAGGAAAGGTGAAAAGCTTGCTAGGACGGAGGGAGTAGTAATAATCTATGTTTGTTTTAAATATTTAGTTGGGAAGGTTTTAGTTTTACAACAAAATCAATGCTTAAGAACTGGCTGGAGATGCGTGTAAATGACTATTAAATGAAGTGAGAGAGGCGAGAGAAAGAGAGAAAAGCACCCACCAATTATGTAGTGTATAGAGCATAAGTTGAGAATTAATAGAGCTAATAAGTGGATGTAGAGGTGGTTTTTGAAAACTGGATTCTAAAAGCACCACCGAGAACAAGTCTAGAATTTCAAAAGTTCAAAGCCAGTTTTTAAAACCGGAAAACAACACATGCTCTAAGGCTCTGACTGGTATCCATGGTAGATTAACAAATGTTTCGAGAACCAGAGAGAGGCCAAGTTCTTTGCCAAAACAACGAGATAATAATAAATCAATTAAGGCTGTATATTGTAACAATCTCGAGCTTATCATATTTATTATGCATTAGGAACTCTAAGTCCTTCCTACCACATTAGAAATTAAACAAGGCATGGATGTTTGAGGTTATTTTAGAGCTTCCATATTAAATGGAAAAAATAGCATACATCAATTAAAACTGCACATTCTCATTCTGCCAGCAGTTCTAACCTTTAGGCGTCGAATAATCAGATTAGAGGAGACAAAAGTTATTCACTTCAGATTTTTCAAATAAAAATGAAACATCTAATATAAAAAAAGAAAATCCAAAGGATGAATGTATTCATCTCATTATCATGAAAAAGAAAGCAAAATCTAGAATCATATAGTAATTGAGAACAATTTGAAAATTCTATTTTCCATGGCAATTGTCAAACTCAATTAAACATCTTTCAATGCAAATTTGCACAGCAAAACAAATAATCTGTCTCAAAGAAATCGAACAATTTTCACATCCATTCATCCTGAATAAATCTGAATGATCAATAAAATAAAATTTAAAATTCAACAGAATAACCTCACATCCCACTTTAATTTTTATTTCAGATTTCCATCTTATAACATAGCAAAATTTCACTTCATTTATAAAAAATAAAAATTGAATTACCCAAAAAAAAAAAAATCATTTTAGTAAGTCTATAATAAATAGTTTCTCTTAATCTCATTGCAAAAACAAATAAATATGGATTAAAGAATACACAAGCTAAGTGGGATTCAACTGAAAAGAAGATTCATGTGAGATAAATCGTGAAGATGAATATCAATTAAAGTTATGAATTGTTTTTTCACATTAATTTACCCATCGTATTTTCTTAATTTAACTATATTTAAAATGAAGGAACAAATAAATAAAAATAAAAAGGAGGAGAGAATGAGGAAGATTGATACTTTTTTAACATCGTTGAAATTAACATCTTCGTTGGCAGATTGTTCATCCACAACCACGACACTCCTGTTCTTCTTCCTTCGTTTCGTGATTCGAAAATGGGGAACCCTAATTGAAGAGTAATCAAGAAATGAAGAGTGTGGAAGCACGCCAAATTGCTTTCTCACAATCAAATCGCTCCACTTGAAAATTCTCGAATCAACCATCGAAGAACAACCCACTGCGCACGCCATCCTTTCTCTCCTCTAATCTATAAGCTTTTAACCCAGATTCAAACTTCCAATTCCAACTTTGCCAACTTTTTTAATCGAATTTGAGGGGATTGTAGATGGAGGAAAAGGGTTTACTACCAAATTTCGAGGGCAGAAGGAAAGGAAATTGTTGATTTTTTTGTTATTTGTGAAACGGTTAGTCGTTACAAGTATGACCACTTCTATATTTTTTGAGGCACGAATTTTTTTCAAGGCATGATAATGATTATGCGACTATAAACATTTTCCTCCCGTAAGAAAGTAATTTTTTTTTTATTATTAATTTTTTTTTATCGCGGCTCATCGTGTGTACTCACTCCTCAGACTTCAGAGCATGAAAAATATTTTATTACTAAAATTTATTTTTTTTAAATAAAAAATAGTATTATTTATTTCAATAATGATATACTAAAATTATTAATATATTAGAACAAAAATTAACCATACTTTTCATCTATAAAATTATTCATAGTTTAAAGTGAGAGTTTATCTATTGTGTCCCGTGAATATATAAAGATAAAGTCCTCTGTCCGATTTTAAAATATCTATTTATCTTTTGCACGTAAATTAAGAAGTATTATTATTATATGTAAAGTGGATAGTTGTATTAGAGTAAGTGGTGGACCATATTATGTATTTTTTCACTAAATATGAGGAAATGAATATCTTTAAAGCGGACGCAAAAAATAATAAAATTGATACCTTAGAAGTGAACGAAGGGAGTAGTATTATTTTATTTTAAAAGGTATATATTTTAATAAATAAAAGTATAATTTTTTATTGAAAAAATTAAGTGAAATATGAAGATATAAATATTTGATTTTTTTTTGTTTTTAAAAACTAAAAATATAAATTTTTATATTAAAGAGTACAACTTTAAAAAATATCGAATGGAGCATGATGTTCCGTAAACACACAAGAATTTATCTAAAGAAATTTATCTAAAGAGTAATATTAAATACAAAATGAAGCTTGCTTAACTATAAGCTTTGTTACGTCTTAGGGCAAGACTTATCATGTAAGAAGTTTTTTCACTTAGTATCATTTATCACTAATTCAAGTATTATTTATTATTAAAATGTTATCACTTTTTATTCGTTTCATAAAAGTCGATAATGAGAATGAAAATAAGCGTGTTTTAGTGTTCAATTTAATACTTTTTTATAGTAATTGTTTTTATATATTAGCATAAGGATCTTATATTTAATATATTTGAGAAAAAAATAAATTTGAGGTGTTTTATTGTGTTTTAGGTGGAAAAAAGATCAAAAGTGCAAAGTTGGAGAAAATGTGCAACTTGTGTATGAATGCTGAAAAATGCACGTCCAACTTGTGTAATTTTTATATGTTCGTGTGGAGCTTTGAATTAGAAGAGTGATGCTTGATTGGAAAGCCACAGAAGTAAGGATCGTTTTGGCTTAAAGAACACCTCAATCGGATTCCAAACGAGAAAGTTATGATTAAAATTGTGACGTCGCGCAAGCTGTTCCTACTCAGCACAACTATTTTATTTTGCATGACTTGTTACACATTCAAATGTTAGAATTTTTGTGAGCTCTTTATATGGATAGAAAGCCAAGGAAGAGGATCACATGAGCACAAGAATCACTGAAATTGGAGTTTTAATGTGGAAGTTATGCGCGAAACGGCGAGACTGCACTTGCAGCTCGACCAGTAGTTCGACCAAGGCCTTTCAGTTCGACCAAAGCCCTTTTAGTCGAACGGGGATACAAAATTCTGATTTTAACGGGTTTTACACCACTAGTGTGTATATTTTCGTATTTTTCAAGAAAAAGCCCATCCAATGTCCATAAGGAGTATTTTACAAGTATAAAAGGAGATGCAGTTTATATCTGAAAAGGCCACAACACAACACAGCTCCACCCCACAAGGGGGGATCACCTCTCAACCATCATCCACATCCTTTCATCCATCCATCTATCACTTTGAAGATTCGTCTGCTGAATTAAGAGGAGAACCAAAAGGAAGATTCAAGACGGTGAAGGACGCGACGACGCCCAAATATAGGGTTTTATTCGTTTCCTAATTTATCTTGTATTTTCCAGACTATGGGTAAGATCTATCCAACATCCATGATTGTTCTTCGCAACATCATGGACTAGAGCCTTTTTGGTAGATCTAGGGTTTTGAAGGCTTTTATGAATTAATTGAACTTTCGTGTGTATACTTCATACACCACTACTTGTGGATTTATTTTATATATGACTAAGCATTTTTAATCGATATTTAGGGTCGTTTTTTGCATTTTCAACTGTTATATAGAGTCTGAATATATATCTTGGTTGCTGATTGAGCGCGTTCACTGCTGGACAGGATTCCATGTTATGATTCTAAGTTAGGGGACTCCTAAGCTTCATTAGAACTGTCATATATGAATGTTTATTAATTGAATTGAATTCAGGTTAATAAGCAGGATAAATAGGGTAATTTTATAGTACCTATAAAAGGAGATCATATTGAGTTAGATTCTAGACGTAGGAAATAATTGATACTAATAGTACCTAGAAAGGGGGGGTGAAATTATATCTCTTGTTCCAAGGTTATTCACACGTGTTACACGCATATTTACTTGTGTCTATAGAGTAGATTTGCATGTCTTAGTTTTGCGTCCATATTCCACAAGACAGAGTCGGACATTGATACACAAAAGGGAGATTAATGAGTGAAACTGGATTATTTTAGAGCTACCTATTCTTCATTCTTGAGTGACATTGTATTCTTCAAGTGTTTATTTTATTTTAATTGTTGAATTTCTATTATTTTAGTTAATTAGATAATAATCCTTTAAATTTTATTGTCATTTCGTCTTAATTAATTTAGTAAATAATTAAACTGATAATACGTCGTCCTTTGGGTTCGATATTTAATTTGATCACTTATCAAAACTACAATAACATCCTTCATACTTGGGAATTAATTATGTGTTGAGAAAACGCTCATTAGTCGTCTCATGAAGTCTCAAACAAATCTTTATCTTATTCTTATTATATGAACTTTTACTATTTGACAGCTAAAAATTCAGTGATTAGAAAACCGGATCAGAGGCCAAACTGGTGGCCCTAATGGTTCAAGGTTGGACTGGTCGGAGCGAGCGGTTCAACCGAAAAAATAAAAATTATATATTTTTAATTATATTTATTTATATATATATATAATTTTACATTAATATACTTAAATCTACATATAATTATATAAATAAACACATATTTAAATTTAAATAAATAAATTAAATAATAAAAAATTATCAAATATTTTTTAAAGGTTAAATATATTTCAAAAAATTTCAAAATAGCACCAAAATTCTATACTTCTATATTTCTATATTTCTATTTCTATCATTTTAGTTATCATTGCATAAAGGTAATAACCTGTCAACGCTTTAAAAAAATCAGAAATAAAAAAAAAATAGAACCAGTGGTTTTTGGGTCAACCAATTTTCCCGATCAGAATCGGTTATACCTGATTTTTCCCGATTTGATGCCCCAAACAATTTTATAGGGCTTTTTGGACTGATTTCTCGATCGGATCTCAGTTCGACCGGTCTAACCTGCCGGTCCGGTCTGATTCAGTTCTCAGATCATTGGTTAAAATAATACTCCCTCCATCCACCGAAAATGTATATATTTTGCTATTTTGGGCGTTCACACCAAAAATATATATTTTTCTTTTTAAACACATGGGACCCATACACATCACTAATAAATTTAATATATGGATCTCATACACCTCACTAATATAACTACCTACCACACATTAAATATATTAAATAATAATACTCCTTAATTTATGTGCAAAAAACAAATATATATCTATTGTGGGAATGAGTGAGTACCTTTTTAGTATTAATTAAAAACGGTTGCACTTTATCTGTAATTTTTTTTGTTTTACTCCCTCCGTCCCGAGTCTTTTTATCTGTTTGTACGGGCACGAAAATTAAGAAGTGTTTTTTTAATATATATAATGTAAGAAAAGGTAGGAATAAATTGATAATTTTGAGAGAAAAAGTAAATAAAGTAGTTGAGAATGATGAATAAAATGTAAAAAAAATAAAGTTGTTGAAATTGATGAATAAAGTGTAAAAAGTATGTAAGATGTAGAGTGTATTTTTACTATTTATGGATTAATGGGTAATAATATGTGGACACCTCAAAATGAAAAGTGGATAAAAATACGTGGGACGGGGAGAATAATGATAAGTATTGCTCTTTGGTAATAAAGTTTAGGAAAAATGTGCAAACTATCGATATTGGGCTTAAATTCAGAGCTTGAATAATGTAAACTATCAATCTAAGATATGAAATACTAACATCGCTAACTTATTTTCTAACAAAATGTCATTTGTAAGTTTAATTGCCACCCTATTTTCATATGTAACATTCAAATATATCTTAAATTAAATAAATAAAATAAATATTTTTCTATGTGCTAATAAGATATATAATGGAAAATATTAAAATGAAGATACAAGAACATTGATGAAATCGTCTCCCTATTTAATCCGATCATCTATTTCAATTTTGTATTTCATTTTGTATTCCATTCATTATTAATTAAATGATACGTATTTTTATGGTTTCCTAAATTAATATCACATGCCCCAAGAATTTAATGGTAAATTGTAGGATATAATTTTATTATGTTATTAATTATGAAATTTAAGTAGCTACCTATTGAGGCAAGAAAGCAAAAGTTAAGAATTAATGGGGCAAGAAAGTAGCTTACGAGTATAAGCCAGCTCTGTGATGAATGTTTGCATGTCAAGTTTGATAAGGATTCATGTCATGTATTTGATGAATCAAATTCTTGTGTTATCTCTGTCGGTCGATTTCAATCCCTCCTCAAGCGGTCTTTGAATCATGATAGACGGATCAGTGTGAATTTCTTCACCCACTTCAACCTTGTTACATTTCTGAAAAGAAGGAAGTTATTCAAGTCTCTCAGGTTCTCTACATCTCTTGTTAGTGTTTTATGCTAATTTTCTTAAATTGGTTGGAGATGATAAAGATAAGAAGTATGGAAAAGCGTTTGTGCATGGAAAGATTGTTAATTTTTCTCCTGCTAGAATCAATTTCTTTCTTGGTACTCCAAATATTGTATTTGATGAAGAAATTACTGATTATGATGAAATTGCATCAAGATCAATGAATCTATCTGAATAACAACGCAAGTTGACAAGCACATCTTTTTTCCAAAGAAAAGTCATCCCACTACTATGACCACGACAAGGAACAGAGAAACCAAACAACCCAAATTGCATTTCAGGCGATCAATAACAGAGGAATCACCCTTGTTTCACAAAGGAAAACTAAGTTGGGAGACTTTTGGTGAATAACATCGCGGAGCTCTTGAACTGTACCAGGGTTCTCAAGCCCTCTACAGTTCCAGCTAAGGATACTCATTGTTCTCGGCGGGACAGGGGTGAAAGCCCAGTCACTGTCATTGTGACAATAATATCAAGAGGAAGAGGTGAAGAAGCTGTTAAGTCAGATTTTGCATGTTTTACTGAGATTTCCATGAGCTCTGATGATTCAAGGTTACCACTCAATTTTTTTTTTGGGAAATTTTATAAGCATCGGTTCAGGGTGGGAAGAGTGAAGGGCTCTTTTACAGGTGTGGATGAACTTTTTGAAGGTTTTCTTAACAGAGGGTTCCTGTCGGATTGGTATGTTGACTAGGAAAGGATTTTCACATTCCATGTCAGGAAGAAGAGGATCAAAGTTATCAGTGGGGGATAAAGAGGTGGTGTCGAAACTGCAGATTGATGGCTTTGGAGGGAGACATAATTGTTGAGTGTGATCCTCACCGTCAAAGATAAAGGGAGGAGTGGATGGTAGAGGAGTGGAAGTGTTTGGGAGGGTGTATGCTAAGGGGAGATGGTCTGTGAGGATGGGATTCACCGATGTGAGAGTGGGTTTACAAGGTGCCATGGATAGAGAAGATGGAGTTGGAGTAGTGTTTAAGGTAGGAGATTTTGGATTTGAACTCTTTAAAGGAAGAGAAGTTTCTTGGAAAATGACATCATGAGGGTTAAGAGGTAATAAGGGCTTCCAGGTATGAGGTTCGGGTGGCTTTATGATGGGGAGGATGAGATATCGTGGGGAGGTTTCAATAGCATAACCATCAAAGATGAAGTTCAAGTGATTAGAGGTAGGGGTAGAGAGGCTAGAGGCTGGGGGAAAAGAGTGGGAAAGAGGGTGATTGATGGGGATGGGGGAATGGAATGGAGAATTTAGGTGGTGGTTTAATGAGGAGGGGTTGGTGGGATTTTTTTTGGAGTAATGGCAGAGGAGTCAGATTGGGAAGATGATGTTGCAAAAGATGCTCTGAGCCAAGATCCATAGGGCAGAGGCTGAGGGGGAGCATCAGAGTTATGAAGTTTTGTGTCACAATCTTGATCGGTATGGCCCAGACGGCCACAGAAGTAGTAAAATATTGGCAAGCGTTCATACTTCAAATAACAACGCATAGAGTTTCCCGTGTGAGTGAAACAAACTACCCTGCGTTGTGGCTTTGAAATATCAAGCATTACTCGGACTCAAAGATATCTTCCGACTAGATTCCCAGAATGATCTCCTTCTACTTCCATAAAGGTGCCGATCTGATTTCCCACAATTTTTGCAAAGTCTACGGACATGAGACTAATCGGAAGCCCAAATATTTGAATCCAAAAAGGGAATAAGTCGAACTTCAGCTTTGAGGCCACAGTAAAGGCATCTGCCTTTTGAAGGATTAAAAGGTATCTGTCGAAGGACCACGGAGCACCCTTGAGAACTTTGAGCATATCCGTCTCCGATTCAAAAGAGAATAGCATGATATTATCATCCAAGAGTTTGCAGGAGATAGGCTTTTTTTATTTCCAAAGATCACAAAAAGTGTTTTCGATGTCCCGACTGGAAAGAATCCTGTGAGCTAAGAGTTTGTCTATCAAACAGTGAGAGCCATGGACACTTGTGGAGAGATCTGGATTTGTATCAATAGCAATAAGTTCTTCTGGTTCAAGAGATAAATTCGAGCACAGTTTCTCTAGAAATTCGGCCATGAAAAGAGAGAAGAAGGGGCTGTTGAGTAGAAGCCGAGGTAGAACTTTTGAGGGAGTGAATACTATCCTTGACAATCCATTACTAAAGCACGAGATCTGAAAAGGAAAAAAAAGAAAATCAAAAGCAGCAAGAACAGTGAAAATCAATCAAAAGGAAAAGGGGAGTAGGTGAATGAAATCAGAAGAAAACAAGGAAAAAAGAAACAGAGAAGAACAACAGTGTTTGCCTATTTTTGTATCACTTACGAGCAAGAATACTCGATCGTTGTAGTAGTATATCCCAAGAAAAATTATCAATCCACAAAGGAGTTATGTTCGGACTAGCAATATACGTGAGCTCATGTTCATGTTGTTTTTATAAAGATGATCGGGGATTTTGAGATTGATTAACAATTAAAGCAAGGAGCAAGTAAATAAGAATAGCAAATAAGAGAAATGACAAGTAAAGAAAATGGGTGATAAAGTTCAAGTATGGAAAAACATGGGATTAGAAACATCCAAGCACACTCGATTCATATTATCATGCAAAAGGAATTCAACTCAATTGATGTAGACTAAGGGTGATCATGATTGTATCCTAAGCTCCCTTTCGGGTTACAAAGGTTGTTGATCTATTTTAGACTCCCAAAAGCACTTAAGATCAAAGCCCAACATTAACCCCTTCCATCTAGGTACTAGTTAGATTAAACTCTCCCTTTTTGTGTACTAAGGCCAACGAATGGATTGGTTCCCCTCATTGAATTCAAATATCCTTTCGGTCAAACCCAAACTCAATGTCTATTCATGCCTTCCTAATACTATAGAGGGTCGTTTCCGTCTCACTCCAAGCAATACATACATGAACATCATGATAGCATTTAATTACCACAAATAATACATTGATCAACAATCCATTAAACCAATAAACATTCATGAATAACAAACTATGCCATCACAACATCAAGACAATTAAACTCCATGAATAGAAATCAACATCAATTAAACCAAAAATCAATTTAATCCACATGATAATATAAATCTAATATGCTCTTCATGTTCCTAATCCCACTAGAGGGATTAGCCTATCATGATAAAAGTAACAAAACAAATAAATGATTCATTACAAATATACATAGTCTAAATCCAAAAGAAAATCAAGAGAGATGTAAATCTTCCCCAATAATTTCTTGTAGGAAATCTTCAATACTCATGGATCTCCAACTCTAACTCTTGATTTCTTGAGATCTCTCACACCCAATGGAAGGGATGAGTTTTGATTGAGAATTAATGGAGATGATGAAGATGGATCAAGATGGATGAAGGTGGATGAAGATGATGGTGGAAAATGGAAGAAATGGTGTGTGATGTGTGTGTAGAGGATGAGAATTTCGGATCTGCTCCTCAAAGTGTTGAAATGGGGTCTATTTATACCCCATGTGGGCCTTCTAGAAGATTCCAGCAATTTCCTGCGTTTTTGCACCAACACGGCTCGAGCTCCGCCGCACGCCCCGTGTTCTAACACAGCGCACGACTCGTGCGCAGCACACGGCCACAGGGGTGGCCGTGTTGTGTTTTCTGACATTAACGCACGGCTTTCTGGACAGGCCCGTGCGCGGTGCACGGGCCGTGTGTTTGTACTGGACACGGGTCGTGTTCTGCACTCGGCCACAGGCGTGGCCGAGTTGGTGTTTCGAGTGTCAGCGCACGGCCATTCTGACAGGGTCGTGCGCTGCACACGACCCGTGTTGTGTAGCTTCCGTTTTTGCCCGTTCTCCCTCGTTTCAACTCCGAATTTAGATCCGTTTTTTCCTATGTCTTCCTTATCATATCTAGCATCCAATAAAAAGTGAAAATCATAGGTTTAAGCTCATTCACACATATTTCCATAAAGACACAAAACACAACCAATAACATACATATACGGATAAAATAATACGAAAACACATATAAAAAGACACTAAAATTTAGGTGAAAATAGCGCCAATCAAACAGCACTATTGGAATAACAAAACTCTAAAGGTGCCTCCAAGGGAGAAAACCCTAGGTCTAGTGAGAGAAATTTTTTAAGATTGAATCAATGGCCTATGAGTCATTGGGCATATAATATGATGCTTATTGCCAAAATGATTCATCACAAGAAATTAGATAAAAATAAATAAAAAGACATTCAAAATGAGCAACCGCCTATTCACCTATTAAAAACGATGTAAATCGGATTTACATTATAAACCCTTGTAAGCCATGTGGTTTTCCTTAATTTAAGCACCCTAGTAAGAAAGATCACATAATTTACGTCGTGAACCCGATTTAAAAAAATATTTGTGTTAAAACATATTAAACTCGATTGTAAGTTTTTTCACTATTTGTCTATGACTAGTGAAAAGGCAATATAAAATGAACATTTTGAACAAGTAAAAATCATATGATTTGAAATTAATTGGGAAATTTGAAATTAGTAGAAAATTCCAACAATTTTGCTATTAACACAGAATTTAAAATTCAAAATTGTAGTCTATTACAATATATAATTTGAAAATCTCTTATGATCCATTTCGTAAAAAAAATGTATACTAAAGTTAATATTTTTAATGAAGATACAATATATCATTTAAAAAAATGATCGATTTATAAAAATATATGCATGAATTTATTTTTAATAAATATTGAGTTTATTTGTTCTAAAAATAACACATTTAGAACCTGTTAGCTTGAACCTCATGAACCAATACTCGTAAATACTTAGATTTAATATTTATGTTTTCTTAATGAAGTATCGACAAAATTAATATGATATAAATATAATATTGTAGAATACACGTGCAGAGGGAAATAAATACAGAAGAAGATTCTCCTTGGTTTGACATTATATAGCAGTAGAAAGAGACTATAGTCATGTAAGAAAAAATAGAATCCCAAAGCTCAACAAATTCAGTGAATACGCACGTTTGTCCACTCATTTTAAATTTATAGACACAATTTTGCCTATTATTAGGCTAGGGGTATCCAAAGTTCAAATGTCACACTACTAATTTAATTTATTATTATTTTAGCCTATGATAATTAATTAATTCTACTATAAAAATTTGTAAATTTAATTATCTTTCAAGTGAAAATGGCTAAAAGTAGCCACTATTACTTAAAAGTAAGTTTAAGTGGCCACTGATTTTGTATACAATTTATTCTAGCTACTTTTTATGGAATATACCAAAATACTCTTGAGGGGCCCCACCTTTTTATCGGTTTGAGGAATCAAATTCCTCGCTTTTATGACCAAAAGTACGAAAAGTACACTAGGGGAATCAAATTCTTACTATTTCTGAAAAAGATGTCAAAGTACTACTATGTAGGCATGTGGGGCCCCTTAAGTATGAGGAATCAGATTTCTCACTTTTATGACCAAAAGTACACTAGGGGAATCCGATTCATCCTATTTCTGAAAGAGATGTCAAAGTACAACTATGTAGGCATGTGGGGCCCTCGTATGCTTACAAAAAATGAGGTATTATATAATAGCGGTCCAACCATGGTGCTGCATCATACACATACATTCATTTTCATTGTTCTAGTTTTTTTCTTTAGTGTTGAGCATTCGGGGAGCAACTATTTTAACTAGATTTTTAGAGGCGTGAGAATTTGGGGAGCAGTATACAAGGTATGTTGTAAACTTGTTTTATTGTTCTAGTTTTTTCTTTAGTGTTGAGCATTCGGGGAACAACTATTTTAACTAGATTTTTAGAGGCATGAGAATTTGGGGAGCAGTATTCAAGGTATGTTGTAAACTTGTTTTATTGTTCTAATTTTTTCTTTAGTGTTGAGCATTCGGGGAACAACTAGGCATGAGAATTTGGGGAGCAGTATGCAAGGTATGTTGTAAACTTGTTTTATTGTTCTAGTTTTTTCTTTAGTGTTGAGCATTCGGGGAGCAACTATTTTAACTAGATTTTTAGAGGCGTGAGAATTTGAGGAGCAGTATACAAAGTATGTTGTAAACTTGTTTTAACATCTATGAATGCATTAATTTGATCATCTTTACATGTCGTATGAGTGTATTTTATGTATTTCAACATTTTATAATAGAAATAATAGTATGTCGAATAGTGTATGTGAATTGTAAAATGTATCCCCATTAAATTTTATTTTTTTAAATTAGCAACTCGTAGGCCGAATAGAACAAGATTTGTAGGCTGAATAGAACAACTATGAAGGACGAATAGAAGAAACGTTGGCCGAAAAGTTCCAAAAATATAACCTACGATAAAAAATAAGTAGGCCGAATAGAATAAGTGTTGTAGGCCGAATAGAACAATCTTATGGGCCGAATACAAGAAACGCAGGCCGAATAGAAGAACTTAAATTTTCACATTTAATTTTCATTTTTGAAAAAATATGTAGGCCGAATAGAAGAATTTTGGTTGGCCGAATAGAACAACCTTAAAGGCCGAATAAGAGAGACTTAGGCCGAATAGAAGAAAAATATACAGAATTTGAAAGGCATCTGAAGGTAGGCCGAATAGTGAAACAGTGTAGGGCCGAATAAAATAATACATTGGCCGAATAGAGTACATTGTTGACCGAATAGAATACTTGCAACTAATTATTATGTTGTCATTTATATTTTCCTAAATAAATATGCAGATGAGCTACAAACAAGTTGGGATGTGTTGGGGTGGATATTGGGATGGGTTACTATACAAAGGTGGACAGGTTCACTGGTTATACTTGCGGGATGACAATCTGTACTATACTAGTTTGCTATTAGAAATTCATAACTTAATACAAGCTGATTTGGATAATTGGGGTTATGAAGTTCATTCTCTCGTCGAGTACAATGGCCGAATGTCTAAATATAAGATAAAGAATGATGCTCGTGTGTCAGAAGTTTTCAACTGTGTTGATGTAGGAATGGTGTATGTGACACTCGTTCCTGTCGCTGGCCATGCATTCGTTGAACCTCCTGCACAAGGTTCAAGGCATAGTTTGGAGTTAGGGTTGGGTTATAATGACGGAAGTGGTGGTCCGAGCAATGATCCATGTTCGAGGACACAGTCTAGTGCTAGGCCTGATTTTGATTTGAATGTGGCGTACAGTCCGGCCATAGATGCTGAAGCTGATGACAACGCTGGTGAGGGTGAGGATGATGTACATGCTTATAATGATGATGTTGAGCCCGAAAATAGGACTATCGAAGAAGAACATGAAAACAACGAAGATGACATACAACAGGATTGTAATCAGTCTTCTAGCGAAAGTGATGATGGTGCTGAGGATAGAAGAATCCAATTGTATAAAGAAGTCTATGATTACATACGTCAGAGAGGCGGTCCTAGCTTTCTTGAACCGATTAGTCGCGACTTGTCCCGTCCTAAAATACAGCCACAAGATTGTCAAAGTATTCGGCCCACCACCCGTCCATGGTTGATTCCAGGTATGAATACTATATTTATTTAAAGGAGAACTAAAGTAAACTTGTACTTTAAACTAATGCACCTGATACGATCATAGGCATTCCGGTTGTAGCTGACAGAGAATATCAGATGACTGTCTCTGACTTTGATACGTCTGGTGTTCTTCACCAGAAAAGTGTATTTGATACAAAAAAGAAGTTGCAGACTGCTGTAGGAATGTATAACTTGCGGAACTGAGTTGAGACCACTGTTGAAAGATCTAGCTCGACCAGATATAACGTGGAATGCAAGCTCAAAGGGACAACCGATTGTCAATTTGCGATGCACGTACAAATGAGCCATGGGCTGTGAGGGGTAGTTAAATTTGTTCAACATCACGAGTGTTTGAATGATCCATACAGGCCCACTCCTACACAGGTGTCATCCAACATCATCGGTCAATATTTTGCTGCTAGGCAATTTGACAAAATTACTGGGCTCCGACCCAGGCGATGAGACAGGATATATTGAAGGATTTCGGGTTCGACATTAGCTACAACGTGGCGTTAAAGGCAAAATACCGGGTTGTTGGACATACGTACGGGGATCACGACAACTCATTTCATATGCTCCATGCGTACATGTATCAGTTGGAGTTGGCAAATCCCGATACGCATATCTGTATCTCTGTTGATGAAGAGGACCGCTTTTGATTTTCGTTTTACGCTCTTGGAGCATCTAGACGGGGATTTTTAGAGTTTGGTCGTCCAGTCATTATCATAGACGGGACTCATATGAAGGGAAAGCACAAAGGCATTATTTTCGTCGCAGTTACGAATGATCCAAACCATCAGATATTTCCACTCACCTTAGGGGTTGGCGACGTCGAGAGCAACATGTCGTGGACATGGTTTTTAGAAAGGGTTCGAGAGGCATACGGATGTGCACGAGATCTTTTGATAGTGTCAGACGGTCATCGCAGTATCGCACATGCTATTTCTACTATCTATCCTGATGCACATCATGGTTTGTGTGGTTTTCATTTAAAGAATAGGTTGGCAGGTTATAGAAAGCACGTTTTGTATAGATTTCAGAGTGCGATGGATGCATACCTATCGAGGGACTTTGACAGGTTAGTCTTCCAAATCCACTTCGTCGTAATGTCATATTTACGAATCTCATCCATTAAATGGATTTTTACAAATGTTTACCTTTCCATATTTGTTATTTTTAGCTACATGAACTCATTGCGTGGGCACCGGTCGTCGGAGAGGTTACTGGAATTACTTGGGTCGTGGGGATATGAGAAATGGTCAAGGGTCCATTGTCCCGTGAAGCGATACAAGTTTATGAACTCTACGTCAGTTGAGTTGTATAACAATGCCATACTCTGGGCGCACACGCTACCTATATGCACGCTGTTAGAGATTGCACGCACAACCACTGAGAGGTGGTTTTATGAACGGCAAACTCAAGCTGAGCAAGAATGTACCATTCTCTGCAAGCGTGTGGATGACAAGCTCGTGGAACTTTTTTCTGCTACCAAAAAGCTACCGGTATTGCGACTCCTGGGTAATAAGTATGCAATCAGAGATGGTGATCAGCTATTCACAGTGGATTTGAACGACAGTAGCTGCACCTGTGAGAAATTCCAGAAAGAACTTATTCCATGTATTCATTCGATGAAGGCAATTGAGTACGTATTCATACCTGCTATTTTGTTGGGTCGAACATCAGAGTTTGTGATTCTTATATTATACGTTCTTCAGTACTTGCAGGTTGCCAGCCAGTAGCTTCGCGTCGACCTTTTTCCATTGCACCAGTGTGTTAGGAATGTGGTCCGGTCCAGTGATGCCTGTACCGCATTACAGTCAATGGGACACACCTGACAGTGTCAAGTCACAAACTGTTAACCTCCTATTACCACACAGACAGGCAGGCCGACCTCGAATGTCTCGGATAAGGTCAGGTGTGGAATCATCCAGGAGACATCACAAAGAGCATGTTTGCTCACGCTGCCGAGAGCCAGGTCACAATCGAGTAAATTGTACTGGAGCTTCATCATCACACAGCGGTCCACCTCCTCCTCCGACGGCTGCCCCGAATCCCCGTATACGTAGAGAAAAAAATATGGCATTTGTGGTGAAACTGGGCACACACGTATACGTTGTCCTTCTCAATTATATAAGTAATGTATAACTTGTAATTTATATCAATTATAGCAATAGTGTATAACTTGTAATTTTTATCAATTATAGCAATAGTGTATAACTTGTAATTTTTTATCAATTATATAAATAGTGTATAACTTGTAATTTTTATCAATTATAGCAATAGTGTATAACTTGTAATTTTTATCAATTATAGCAATAGTGTATAACTTGTAATTTTTATCAATTATAGCAATAGTGTATAACTTGTAATTTTTATCAATTATAGCAGTAGTGTATAACTTATAAAAATAAAATAAAAACGTAATTAAGTGTCCAACAGTAATCAACATGTGATCATTAGTGTTGCCCTGAGTACATCATGCTGAGGTAATAATGGTACCAGCCTGAAAGATTAGGAAATCAATATGCCTCCGGTAATGCAACATGTGATCAGGAGTGCTCCAGTTAAAGTCCCTCGTTAATAACCCGTCAAAGGTCCTAAGACACGCTGGACCGCAACTGGATCCGTCCTCCTATCTGTAACAAACCTCTGCACGAGCTGGAGTCAATGGAAAAGTGTACGGAACCCCTTGGGGGTCAATCTCGCGCAGCAAGGATGGAATGACGCGTTTGAATGGTAGAGTCTCTATCATCCGACGATCTCTCATGTCGGGCTCGTCATCCCACCTATGCCGAAAGGAGTCAAAACAGTAGAAGGTCATATCCTTCGTAATCAGTGCACATGGGTAGTAGTGCGCATCCGTGTGGACTATGAACATAATCTGTCAAAATAAGTTACGAGGAATGGGTTAAAGTAGGAGATATAATTAGAAGATCACATCATGGGTTAAGATACAATACCACATCACATTCTGTCCATGGCCTGGACCCCCTCCACACGGGTAAGCTCTCTGCTGCGTACGCACGAAGATCTGTCAATAAGTCATCACTTATGTTGGCAAATGTCGTTCTATCATCTCTGTACCGCCTCGTGTGCTCATTCTATACAGATTGAACTCGGGCCTTAGAGGAAAATCATTGTATACGATTGGTCTCAAAATATGGCAGAAAATTTATACATAGGTTGCTAATGTGGTTGTTACTTACAGTGAATTGCATGTCCAGAATGCAGTAGGTCCCATCATCCTGATGGACGTGAACGCCTATGGCCGTCGGTCGCTCTGATAATATCCGGAGGTATGCATCTAGATGCTGAAATATATAAAAATTTATTACAGAATATTGTGAGTTAGTGAACATAATTATTTTTCCCGATACACACATGAAGTCTCTCTCAATTACCTGGTCGTCAAACCAAGCACTGGGGTCCTCCATCTCAGTGAAAAAAGCGCTGCCGACTCCATAGCCGAGTCCGACGTCGACCCTGAAATAAAAAATTCTTTAACAACAAGCACAAGTATGTAAAGTAACATATGAAAATGTCTAAAATAGTAGATTAGCACGTATAGATCGTTGATTCTCTTAAATTGTAGGTACAGTTGCCAGCGGCGCTCGCGGTCAGTCGTTGTGAATGGTGATTGTAACGCTGCACTTGGGTTTCTTGGCCGCTTAGCACGCATCAAACCATCTTGAGCGACACCAGGTATGGGAGCCATTGGACTCACAGGATCCACCACTGTAGGAGGGGTAGATCTAATCTCTGACCTCATGCTAGACGGCTCATACTCAGACCCCCGACTCAACAAAATATCAGCTCGAAGGCGTCTGAACTCTTGTGTGAGCGCAAGTCGAAATAAATGCTGTGTCTGATGCTCAGCCACTATCTGACATGCAAGTTGGGATAACAACTCATCCTGCTGATCCAGCCTATGGAAGACCCTATCTTTGAAATCCTGATCATATCCGGAGTGGTCCTGCTCATATTCGTGATCCTGCTGACCATACTCGTGGTCGTCCTGATCATCATATCCGTGATCTTACTGATCATATCCGTGGGCGTCTCCTATCCCACTCCCATGATGAGCAACGACTCGAGCATGCCAGCTACGAGCGGAGGATGGAGGAACATGATGTGTGGATCATACGAACTGCGCTCAGCATACCTCGTCTCCCCTGAATGATGTCCACTGTGGTCAGGACTAGGAGTATAGGGAGGGCGGTAAGAATGCTCATCCCAATTTGTTACCCAAGCTGAAGGATCATCCGTGCGCTGGCCAGTCCACCGATCCTCAACAGCTGCTGATCCCATGGATTACTAGTAGGATCGTATGGCTCCGCCACGGTCTGCTGCTCCACATATGTGAAATCAGGTCCCCGGACGACCTTTCGTCTGGGGTTAGAGAATGCCTTTGTGTACAGCCTCATGATCAACCCCTGTAAAGGATCATCCTCTATTCCAATCCAATAAACCTTTCTATGCTCCTGGGGAGCACCCGCGGAAAATCCACCACTACAAGATCATGATTAAAAAAAATCAATACATTTAGATACAATATCACTGATTTATCTGTACCGACATGTATTAATGATTCACAAAAATTTAGATTTCATACCCGAGAAAACAGATTCCTGTCAACCTTCTTCACCTTACGAAAAACCCATTGCAAGCAAAGTGGCCTATTTTCCTCCCTATTAGTAGGGACATGGTCATACGGTGCAGCAAGGGCAGGTAGACGCTCGTACGCCCAAACCTGTCACGCGTAAACTACATATGTTAGATTATTACTGTTGCTGAAACTAGTAATACACTATAACTTTAAGTGATCTACTACAACACGTACCAGGAGCCAAATGTGCACCCATAAAAGTGGTATCTGTACTTGTTGGGGTTTGCTCCTTTAGGAAGTTCGATCAAAATGTGGTCCATGAAATGCAGTAGAGTCATATAACTGACCTGGCCCCAAGGAAATAAGTCCCATCTACGCTCGTCCTCTACTAGGACCCAAACCCAGTTGTCTACACTCACCTTGGTAACATCCGATCCAAGGAGAAAATAGTACAACAACAACACCTTAGCAATTTTAACCGCGTTCTCGGGGCTAACACCACTAAATTTTGTACCCTCAAAGTCACGAGCAATCTCACTTATTAGTGGTCTTTCGCCCTGACCATAATACATATCGTATACCCCACCAGACGGGATATGATACGACAAATTCGGATCAAACCTCACTCTATCCCGAAAGCAGAGCCCCATTATCCGCATGAACTCTACCCTACTAAAGCTAAGACACTCGTTCCCAACTTGAAAATATCTAGTGGTGACATCATCCCCGCTACGTATGATCTCTCGTGTCATGAGACCGTGGAGATTAGCATGCGCGATCCAATCGTCGTGAAGACCCCAGTAATGACCAAAATAAGATAGCCTGAACATCTCCTCCGCATTACCCCCAACCGTTGTTAACTGCTTATGGATAAGTGTCATAACAACCCCAGGTTTATAGTAATTATGTATACTGCAGTTCTGCCCCTGCATGGTTGGACGCTTCCATTCACCCTGCACAAATTTATCTTTTTGTTAAATAATATGTAACACACATCAAAAAGATGTACTCTGCATCAATTCAACCAGCTTACTTAATAAGACAATAACTGATAATTATATCAAATAACAATAAGTTCACTGCAGCAACTGAACAAATATTGGCACTCTCAATCATTTGTTCTATTCGGCCTACTTTTCCTTCTATTCGGCCTACAAACTATTCTATTCGGCCTAAAAATATTGCTCTATTCGGCCAAGGTCAGTGCTATGACATTATTCAAACTACATTTTGTTCTATTCGGCCTACACTTCTTCTATTCGGCCTACAAAACTGTTCTAATCGGTCTACCAAAAATCTCTATTCGGCCAACCAACATTTCCAAATATTCCAAAAATTCAAGTCCTAGAATTTGTTCTATTCGGCCTACAACTGTTCTATTCGGCCTACACATTCATTCTATTCGGTCTTCAAAGAAACCCTATTCGGCCAACAAAAATTAAAAAAAAACTCCTACACTTTGTTCTATTCGGCCTACAAATTTGTTCTATTCGGCCTACTAAAAAAGCTCTATTCGGCCAACCCACATTTTCAAAAATTCAAAAAAATAACACTCCTAGAATTTGTTCTATTCGGCCTACAACTGTTCTATTCGGCCTACACATTCGTTCTATTCGGTCTTTAAAGAAACCCTATTCGGCCAACAAAAATTTTCAAAAAATTCAAAAATAAAATAAAATAAACAACACCGCACAAAAAATTCTAAACATGATGTATATACAGTTAAGTCACAATCATCACATTACAAAATGAATTCGCATTTTACACATATGAACAAAACCACACAAATCCTCGAAAACGAGTACCACAAACTCAATGTAGGACACATTATAAAATAACTCACAATTTAAAAATGCAAATAAAACAGATTTCATACATACCCAAAAATTTGTCATTTCGAAAATTCACCAAATTCACCTCGTCGGAAACGCCTATTCCGGCAGATGGAAAGGAGATTTGAGAAATGGGTACTACAAATGGGTGGCGCTGCTCTTTGTGCTTTGGAACGAAAGGAAGAGCGGAAGAGAGAGGATGTTGGACGAAAAGGAGAGAGGAGAGGATGTTGGACGAAAAGGAGAGATGAAGAGAGAGGATGTTGGACGAAAGATGAGAGAGAGGAAATATAGACTATTTAGAATGAAAATGACGTTAATAATATGATATATACCCCACCAACCCACATCCAAAAATTTAATTTGAAAAGTTTTAAAACTTTAAATATGGTCCACCAACCCACTACGTATGATTTTAAAAGTGGTCCACTCACCCCATTTATTGCAGTCAAAACTGACATGATAAGCCCCTTAATTTTCGTACTTTAGGCGACAGTTATTGAGGGAATTTGGGGAGTCCACTAAATAGTGACTAGTAAAAATTATTCTTATCAGATGTGGCTACTTAAAATTGTACTTAGTCAAAAGTGACTATTAAAAAATTGCTCCGCTCTTTAAATGGCTATCTTATTAGGCTGCCTACTCTGTTTCTTGGACGTTGGGATGCACTGTCGGAATTTAATCTTGTCAACGTGGGTACAATGTCAATTAGTGATTATCCGATTCCATGTAACTTAGTATTAAAAAGGAAAAATAAAAAGATTTGAAATGACTAAATGTCAACCCAAAGAAATGAAATGTTTATCATGTCTATTGTAAAACAAAGTTTTAAGAGTGTATGTTGGGATATGATTTTTTATTCTATTTTGTATAGATATTATTCTATTTTGTATACGTGTTTTGTAATAATTATATATTATTTTCACACTAAGTTTTTCATTAAAAAAACTAACATTCATATGTGTATAACTTTTTATTCAATAGTGTATACATGTGTTTTTTGATAATTGTATATTTTTTACATTCAATTTTTCATTAAAAAACTAACAATTAAATTGTACACATTATTGTTTATAATTGTTATATTTTTTGTTATATTTGTATATAGGTGCACTCTATCTTAAGGTGCACCCGAGTGCACACTATAATTAGCCAAGTTTTAAAATTGAAAATCTTATAGCGTCAACGTCTTATGAAATGAGTTTGTGATGAATAAGAAGTAATAACATTTTAAATAAAAAATAATATTGATTGATTAAAAATAATAAATGTCAAATTAAATTAATTCATGGACGATTCATAAATATAAATGAATATTGATATCTGGTCAAGAAAAAGTAAAATTGTCTAAAAAAACTACTAGTCTCTGTATGAGATTGTCTCTCAATAATACCGTTTCAATTTTGTTTATAAGTACTTTTCAATATAGATATTATCACTTCCCATTTATCATGCATATCGTTCACAAAATAATTTAATGGTACAATTTACTTTTCATAAAACATATACTCTCTTTATCCTATGATAAATTTTATATTTTCTCATTTTAATTTGTTCAAATTTAATATTTACATTCTTTTTTATAAGTGAAACTCACCCAAAATAATTTATATTTCTACTTGGCCTCAAACAACTCTAATATACTTACTCATAAACAGTAAAAACATTATTATATTCCTTATTGCATTACACATTAAAATAGAGTAATTTATTTAAACATAATATAGAATGGAGAGGATGTGGGAGCATCATTTATTATTCATCTAAAGAAACTCATTGCATAAGACAATTTAAACAAATTTTTACTTATTACTAAATATATTGTTCTATTATTTATATACAAAATATTATATATATATATATATATATATATATATATATATTCAAATTAAACAATATATACAATAATACGGGGCAGTTTTATTATAAGTACGTATTAATAATATCTAGTTACCCATAAATTCAAATTGTTCATGGGTGGATGATGGATTATTTTAGAATTCAAATTTAGTCAATTTTATCTCTCATCTCCAAAATCTAGTACATATTTAGATTTTTTTTTTTGAAAAGCTAGTACGAATATAGATTAACATAATTTTACTCTACAAAATATAAGCTTTACTAGCATGAAACCATGTACGGAACATCAAATAAATATACTTTTAATTAAAAAAATTTAGATATATAAACATTTTGCAAAAAATATTTATTATTAATTTAATATACTTAAGTTAGTTTTTTTTAGTGATTTTCCGGTCTATCCTAGAATTTTGAAAACTATATTAACTACCCCATATTGTTACTTTTTGAAAAAATTGAAACATGAAACATTGATATTAAAGCTGTATAAACTACCTCACATTGTTGGGAGATTCTTACGTGACTCGTGTCACTTATGACCCAAGCAAACTATTTACCATTGGATCAGTGTATATAATTGTCAACGGTCAGATCATCACAATGCTTTTTAATGTGATATGGCCTATGGGTTACCTGCTTCTCCAGTCATCATTAGTTTCCACTTTTTTTTTTCTTTTTCATTTTTTCTTTTTTTAATAATCTACAACCATTGAACGCTGTTGATCACGATTCATGAATCACGCTGTATCCTTTTTTTTTATTTAAGGTTTCTACGAGACTATCTCACAGTTAAAAAAAGAATTAAATAGTTATTATTTATTAAAAATATTATTCCTTGTTTATATTTCAAATTGTTTATAAAATAATTTATTACATTACTTTTATTTTTCTTAAAATATTATTACATTTTATTCGTATCATGTAACTTTTACTTTGTGACATGTTGTCATACAAGTGTCCTTAAACCGAATAAATTTCGAACCCAAAAAGATTGTTGACTACTATTTAACTTTATCATAACTAAGGGTAAATATTGTGTGACACCGTCTCATGTTAAGATTATTTTACGCTTTCATAATTAGTTATAACTAAAATGTTATCACTTTCAATTTATACTACAAATTGTTGATAAAATAGCGTTATTACTTTTTATTAATAGAATATCACTTTTCATTATAAGATTATCACTTTTTATCCGTTTCTCGTAAAATCTTTACGTAGGAAGGTTTTATACAAGTCTTTGTCTAACTAAATTGTACCAATTTTTCTTTTTCATTTTTTTTAACAAAAGGAGAGATGTTGGTGAGATCGTTTCAGCGACCTCTTTATGTGAGATGGATTATCCATGAATACGAAGTAATATATTTTAATTTTAAATTCAATAAAAAGAAATTAAGTGAAAATAAAGCTCGGTTTTCTTATGTTAATTAATTATGATTAAGAATTAAAAAAAGCGGCGGTGTTGCGTTATATATATACGTAAATAATTCAAAATAATTTTTTTAATAAATAATTTTATTAATTATTAATATATATATATATATATATATATATATATATATATATATATATTCTAAAAATTTATAATCCGACGCCACTCTTTGTTATATATATTAGGAGTATCACTTTTTATTCATATTGTGATTAATAAAAAAAAATTATTTAATTGATGATCACATTTTATATATTATATATCATTAATTATTAAATTATTATCACTTTTTATTAAATGATTTATAAAATATTACTACAATTTAACGGTGATCACTTTTTATTGATCAAATACCACTTTCTATTAAAAATATTATTACTTTTATCCGTACTATTAATTATTCAAAAAATAGTTCAATCAGTTAGTTGTTAATTTTCTTTAGTATCATTTTTATTAAAAATATTATCATGTTTTATCAATTTTACAATTCGTGAAATTCACTTTCATAATTATTCATCACTTTTTATTAATAGTAATAATAATAATATTTTTTTTAATGTTATCACTTTTTGTTCATATTTAAGCTATTTATGAAAAAGTTCACGTTATCACTTTTCTTTATAAAGATTATCACTTCTTATTTCAATAATTCGTAGCTCACATAATTCTTTAACATTAATTATTCATAACATAATTCGTAATACGGTTCCACCCAAATCTATCTATACAAAATTAGTTATTCCCTTCTAATTAATACTGAAAATCCAATTAAATCAACTACAAACGTAAACCTGGTTTATTGTGGTCCCCCTTCCAATCCTATATACTATATCTATTGCTGGAATGTTTAAATTAAGAAGAACAACAAGATTTACAAGAGTTTATAATATAAAATCAGTTTATAAGAGTATAACTCTTGAATTAAAATATGTATTAAATAATAGTATATTTTTGTTATTCCTTATAGTTTAAATATAATGAATTAATAAAATTTACTTCTCTAAATAAAAATATTATTAAATTTAATAAATACAAAATATTTAAGCCCATGAATATTTTTAATATTGTATAATTTAACAAAGATAGTTTAAAAATAAAACAAAATCAAAATTCTAAAAAAAATAATGAAAAATTAAAATATTTATTTTACTTTATTTATTTATATTAAAATTATATTTATTATAAATTTATTGTTAATTAATAATACTATATCACATCAAAAATCTAATAATGCATTAAACACTAAGGAAATACACCGTAACCAAATAAATTTTATACATTTCTTTTTATTAAATCATTTAAAATACACCAATTTTATATGACTATATACATTTAAACAATAAAACTTCTTACTTTACATGCAGTATATAGTAAGATTATTAATATATATTTACTCATAAATTTATTTTTAAGTAACGTTAGTATTTAAAAAAAATAAACTTTTTTTTCCTATTTTCAAATTTACTATATTTAAAAATTATTTAATTTTAATCTTGACCGTTCTTTTAATATTTTTTATCTAAGTCACTGATCATATTTATATCAATAATAAATTTTTAATTTTTTAATTAACAATATAAATTTAGTAAATACAAGACCATATTTTTTTATGAAAGAGTCTCGTGTAAACCGGATTTATATATAAACCCTATTTTATAAAATTACTTTTTAGTATATAAAAAAATACTCTTTAAAGAGTAATAATTTTTATACAGGAGAGTAATAATTTATGTCTTTAAATAGTAATTTTTCATATATTAAAAAATAATAGATAAATCAGGATTTACAAGAATATGAAGAGTAATTTTTTAATTTAGAAGAGTAATAATTTATGTGTCTAAAGATTAATTTTTCATATACTAAAGAGTAACATGTTTACATATAAGTGTATGTAAATTCGATTAATTTACACAAGTGTTTGTGATTTTTTATTGTATATTTAATTAATTGTCAATGAATATATTAATTTTCATTTAATATATCAACCTATATTCAGTGAATATATTTTAATTTAATTTAATTTAATTTACACGAGACTTAAATTTCAATAATTTATTTTCTTAATATTCAATTAATTTATTTAAACTATTTAATTTTAATTTAATTTGATAGCATAATTTTTTTAATTAATTTAATATATACATTTAATTTAATATTTTATCTAAAATACCCATTTAATTTAATTTAATTATGATAAGATATCATTTTTATTTTATTGATTAAGTTTCAGTACACTTTTTATTTGTTAATTTTGACCACTAGTATTAAGAAATGAGTTTGGAATGTATCTTGATAAATTATTTTGAATGTGACGGCTACGAGTAGAACTAAAAGGATAAAAAAAAATATTATTCAAAAGGTTATGCACACGTTTACTCATTAAGAGACATAAGATATCGTTCTACATGTTAAATTACTTACAAGTAATAGTGATGGAGAATATGTTTTATACAAGTATGGATAACAATGAGACGAATATTTTATGTTCCCCTAGTGGTATTGTTGTAATTAAAGTGTAAGTGAGAAGTTAGTTGTTTTGATTTTTTAATATTTTAGAAAAGTGAAAACTTTTTTTAGGACATACAAAAATAGAAAAGGTGACAAAACTATTAATTTAAGCATTAAAAATATGAATATATAAAATAAATAAATATAAAATGGATACGAGTAATCTGCGGACATCGATAAATTGATTTGGGACGAATACGTGTATAATGAATCTTTTTAATGGGACGAGACGAATATAGATACGGGTAGTTGATATATAATTTAAATGGATATGGGCACCCTTAAATAACCGTTTACCCTGAATGTTATCATCCTTAGGTATATAACTAAAAATTAATATTTAAAATAAATAAATATATGTATTATACTATTTAATTGATAAATATAAAATTGTGTTACATTAAAAAAATAAATTTTTATATATTATATATAAATAATTAACAATTATTTATAAAATACATAACACAACAATTTAATTATATAAATAAAAAAAACACTTGTGTAAATCGGGTTCACGTTCGAAACATTAAATCTTATTATTCTTTATTACATGAAAAATTACTCTTAATTTAGAAACATAAACTATTACTCTTCTAAATGAAAAAAAAAAATATTTTTCAAATTTTTGTACACCTTGATTTATCAATTATTATTCAATACTATATAATAAAATTATTTTTTAGAGATATGAATTATTAATTTTTTAAATAAAAATTATTACTTTTAAAAAAGTAATTTTTTTATATATTAAAGAGTATTTTTAGAAAATAAGATTCACACGTGAACTCAATTTACACCAGACTCGCTCTATAAAGAATAATAATTATAATATATTTCCTTCCGTCTGGTAAATATAAAATCTAGTTTTTGAAAATGTATAAAAATAATAATAATTTTTAAAAAAAAAATTAAATCTGAAAATACGGAATAGAAAGAGATGAAATTTTAATTCGAAAAGAAAAAAGAGAAAATTTAGGAGAGAAAATGCGAAATGTTTGACTCAAGAAAGTCGTGGGCGGACCAATTACCTGCTGGAAGCCGGTAAATATTTGGGTCATACATGACCAGGTTACACGAGTAGTTATTTTCAAAAAAATAGAGAATATGAAGTGAAAATAACTATATTTCGTAAATGAATAAGTTAATTCTAAATTTGTATTAGATTATATTCATGTGATGAGAGAAAATTGACTGAAAAGTTTTTGAATTCTAAAATGATCCATATCATGTCATCCACCTATAAACAATTTGAATTTATAAATAAATAAAGTAGAATATTATTAATTAATTAATACTAATAAAAACTGCCCCATTTGATTATTATTATAAATAAATCTTACTTTGCTTAATTTAAGGATCCATAATCATTAAACATCACCCCAAATCATTCCTTTTCCTTATATATACAATAACATGTGTGTGTGGTGTATACATACACTATACAAGCACTCTTTCTCTCTCCTCTCTCTCACTCCAAATTTCCTTATATATATTATTGTAATTAACCTACCCTTGATCATTAAATTCTGATCAAAATCTCCGCATCCATTATTCTATATATATCAACCAACTGTGTGTTGAAAAAGAATATTGTGAAAGAAATGTATCATAGGATCAATATTTCCAGCAGTCAAAAATATTGCTGTAAAGTAATCATAGGATCATAGCATCTATCCTAGAAATGGAGTCAGTTTAGGTTTGGTGTTTGTGTATTTGTTTTGTCCATCTGTGGAAGCTTCGAGATGAGTCCTTGTACAAGATCATCATCTTCCAGAAGAAGAAAGATTGTGAAGAAGAAAGAACAAGTGTTGAATTCGGACAGCAGTGGTTGTTCAGTGGAGAGTAGTGTGAGTGTGTGTATTTGTTCGACTCCGAAGGCGGAGAAGTTCCGGATACCGGAGATCAAGACATGTCCGCCTGCACCCAAGAAACGACGACGTTCGACTCCCGCCTTTTCTACTTTCCGGCCTACTCCGTTGTCGTTTTTTGCTCCGCCGGATATAGACCTCTTCTTTTACTGTGCTCTGCGTGGTATTCCGGTTTGATTAATTAATTATGGTATCTAGATTTCTTTTATTATCAGCTTAGATTAATTGCTTTGATATTTGTCTTGAATGTAGCTGGGATTGAGTTTACTAATGTTTTTCTTTGTTTTTGTTTTGTGAGTGAGTGAGAGTTACTTTGATGTCTAATTAATTAAGTATAACTCATTTGCTTCTAGAATTTAATCAATTTAGATTTTTGTGTATCCAATTATTTCTTATGGAGCACAGTCTATGTATTGGATTGATTTAAGTAAGAGTGCAATATTCTCATCCTTAAATTATGGCTTCTTATAAAGATAAGTAAATATATATTCGGTAATACTATCAATTTTTCATGTTTCAGAGTATTGCAATGTTCTTGCAAAGAGGTTTCTTTTTCCCCATTATTAACAGAAATATAATGCTCACTCCGCTGTCAGCGTAATTATACTAATTATGATTGTAACATCAAGTATTTTCACAGGGCATGAGTGTCCAATCCGAATAAATTTGTGGCTAATAATGTATTATTTGATTTAATAGTTCAATTAATTTAAAAGATAATTTAATACTTAATTAATTAGTTTATAATTAAGTTGTAGACATATAAAAGGAAAATGGCAGTTAAATCCGAAAATAATAAAAATTTCAAAATAAAAATCTCTCTATAAATTTTTTTTTTTTTTTAAAAGTTGCTCTCACCTTACATATAACTTTATTATTTATTTATTATTAAAAATAAATAAATTACCCTCAAAATTAAAAAAATTTGATAATTGCTGTATTGAGATGGAGAGTGTAGTACTCTGCTAGTACAACCTAATCAATTTAACTACAAACTTATTTATCGACCCGGCCCATACACAGTCCGGGTATGGTGAAAAGAATACCCACCTCTTGGAATATTTAAAGAATGAAATAGTAGTATAGTATTGATTGGAGTTATAGTTTGTGGTGATTTTTGGGAGATCCGTGGTCACCCATGACCATCTCCATAAGGGGGTGGGACATATCCCTTTACATGTGGGCCCCATCCCCTCATTTGAGAGAGTCATAGATGACCACGGATCACCAAGTAGGCTCTATAGTTTGTTGATTAATATTGTAATTGGAGAGATGATGATTGATAAGAGAAGAGGGTCCATTTGCAGGAAACATTATTAGCACTAGTTTCAGAAAAAAGGCTTCTTCTTTAAAAAGGAATTGCTACATATTCTACTTTTAGACCATAAAATACAATCTTCTCTCTGCCTGCTTTTCTCTCGTATGTCCCACAACCCTATTCTATTCTCCACTTTTCCTCTATTCTTAAAACAATTAAAGACACTTTTTCGATGAACCAAAAATCACGTCATTTCGCCTCAAAAACACATGTATATCAATTAAAATAATCTCAAGTTTAAGAAAATTACTTTAAGTGTATTATTATAGAGTAAAATAAAGGAGTATTTTGAGTAATCTATAGTGTATTAATTTGTTGGTTTAAGTGCTTAAAGTAAATGACTAAATATAGTGTAAGCATAATTTCATAAACAATTAATTTATTAATTGACATGAATCTTAGATCTTCATAATTTTCACACCACATAAACACGATTAGAAGACTTACCTTGAGACGCCACTAATGGCGGTCCTCCAACGATACGTTCCTATCAATTACGCTGGGAACTAGTTTCTCTGTCCTCACCCCTTTCTTTATTGCACAGTACGTAAGACTTAATGTGATAGAGAATTAATAAAACTGTATCTCTTTAATAGGTGGAGAGAGGATCAGATCGGGATATTAAATCTTTATCAAATCACATTCTATCAATGTGATTGTTATCCATAAATATATATGACCTTATTTATCTCATATATATTATTTATTTAAACCATATCATTATTTAAGATATTTGATCATAATAAATATCTTATATATATTTATTATTAATGGCACTAGGCCATAATTATCTTACATTCTCCCACTTGGCCGAGTGACAGAATTAAACTTTAAACGTAAATGTTTAAATAATTTACATAATATGCGCGACATAAGATAAATTAACTGGTCAACTCATAAAGTCAATATTGAGTATAGACTAACACAAGTCATAGCGGTTCTATATCATTTACTTGACATAGTTCCTTCCATGTACTATGATATTAGCTTTCTACTCAACATAACTCGTAAGGATCAATAATGGTCCATATAAGTATCTCAAATTTGAGATAAAATCTTGTTTTATTAATGTCAACATTCATGTATACTAAAATGACAAAACAAGATATATCAATTAGAAACAAAACATAATGAGCTCTTAATGTCAATTGTTCATCATAAGCTTGTTAGAGTCTTTCAATGATCTCATATTCATGTAACGTTCAATGAATGTTTTAGAGAAGATCATTTGTGTAACGGATCCGAAATCATAAGATTGATTCCATTATGCTCAATTTACATCTTTGTTTCTAAAGTTCTTCTTAACGATAAATACTTTCATTCCATATGTTTTAGCAACTTTGGAATATCCATCGTTTTAAAGAAGAACAATGCAGCGGAATAATCATAATAAGTTTTCAGCGACTTGACATTATTGTCAACTTATTTTCAAGTCCTGAAATTAAACTCCACATTTAATGTCCTTAAATTGTAGCTTCAAATCATGCCACAAGTTAACTTTAATAGTGAATGTAGTTTTTAGAAACTTCTTCACAATATTGCATGACACAATATCCCCGACTAAGAAACGTAAAAGTCAAAGTGAACCTTTTTGCATCATATAATCATCTTAATCTGAATCTATATTTAATTACATCTAAGTAATTAAATTTTTGATAAGTAAGCACGAGTGCTTTAGTTCATTAGAATACCTTATAATATTTCCTTATGCAACATTCTGGTCATTCATTTATGAATCACTTCAATAATGACCAAGCATTCTAACAGTAAGACTGATATTTGGTATTTATACAATCTTGTATATCTTAAGCTTCCAATAATATACATATAAGGAATATTGTAGTACGTTCCAATTCATTATTGAAAATTACATAAGGTTAAACTTATCTCCCTTCCGGATTGGAACGTTCTTTACAAACACTTTTCCATCCATAACCTCTATTGAACTTTATTAACATATACTTACAGAGACATCTTTAATTGTCTCATCATCATATGTTTTATTCTAAAGTTCTTTGAGAGAAATTTATTGGTTTCACATAATAAACCAAGATCATCAGTTGCAAGCAAGTTTATCATCAAGTATAGAATTAATGTGCTCCCACTAACTTTCAGATATATATGTACACCGTTTATGATATTTTTCTTAAATCCAAAAGATATCTTTATAGGAAAGCATGCTTAAGTTTGTATGTTAATTCTTTAAGTTTACACGTCATGTGATATTTTCCTTTAATGGAAAAAAAAACTTGAGTTGATCATTTAACTTGATCTTCCACCAAATCACCTTTAAGAAAAGCAGACATAGTATTTATTTGGTGCAACTCTAAGTCATAATGAGTTACCAAAGCCATGATAATTCTAATAGAGTCTTGTAAAGAAATAATTTGTTATATCTCCTTATAATTATGTCATCTTTTTGAGTAAAATCTTTAGCAACAACTCTAATTTTATATCTTTGGAAATCGCCATCATAAAGATACATCCGTTTCAAATTCTTTTATAACTCTTTGGCAATTCTAACAAGATATTAAATTTCATTATGAGCCATTGATTTCAACTCGCCTTTCATTGAATTTACTCATTTAATAGAACTAGTACTTCCATGACTTATTCCAAAACTAAAATTTTAGTTTTTATTATAATGTCAAATTTAGCTCATTTTATTATACCACATATGCAATCGTTAGAAATAGCGAATATATTGTCCTTCAGACATTCTTAATGCTATTTGATGTGATATATCAAATGAAAGCTCATTGATAATTGATTTAGTAAAATCGGATCCTTTAAGAGAGTAGAATAACTTAATGTTGTACTTGAAAGTTGTTTGACTATTTAACAACTATATAACAACTTTAGAAGAAGTTTAGATGAATGTATTTTTAAATTCTCCACCCAACTTCTTCAATAACCACATTTCATGGTTTCATACTCCCACTGATTTTATAATTCTTAATGAATTTGACATTCTAGTTTTAAAATTCTTGTACTATAGTTAAGACCATAAAATTCATACCTTTTAGACTTTAAGGATAATTTATAAGAAAATAACTTAATTTTCTTATATCTAATTTCTTTTCATATGGATGTAAATCATAATCCCTGCCGGGCAATTTAAAACATTCAACTGCCTAAGATCGAGTTTTTCTACAAGTTCATAAGGTGTTTTGAAAACTGTTTTACTAAAAACTCGACCATCACGTAAGTGGCAGCTTTAAATGTATAAATCCACAAAATATGGGTATAAATTAATCATTTAACATGTTTATAACCATATTCAATAAAGTACGATTATGTCATTCTGCTATACCAATTTATTATGGTGTGCAACATTTAGTATAAATGTCAGTTTTTCCTGTAATTAAGTGATTGAACATGATAATTAATCACATTTTCCATAAAATTCATCACTTCTTCCAATCTTTATAATTTTCACTTTTCTATCTAATTTTCTCAACATCATTAATAAATGTTTATCAAGCATTTGTGGAGTGAGAATTTTCTTGCTAAGATAAATATAACCATAATGTGAAAATTTAAATTTAAAATTAAAAAGGATGAAATATTATTATTCCTTTAAGAAGGGTATTATCGTAAGACTTACAATTAGCGGTGTAAACTATTATAAGAAGTTGTGCAATTATCACGACTATTATTTGTGTGTTTTTGGTTTGCTTTTATTTAATGCAATTTACACAAATATCAAGATCAGTAAAAGTCTATCTCATGAAAGGCTTTATTCTTAATTAATCTTTTTGGAATAATTCTTTTAGAAAGTTTCCCCAAACATTAAAGACACGTTTAGTTCAAACTTCATTACTTTTAAATGAACATAATGTTTAAATTTTAAATTGTTTCTTAAACCTTCTTTCCTTTTGAACCATCATTAAATTACGTGAATTTAATTCACATTCCATTTGTCTTTCATGGTGTTATAGTTTATTAGGAATAGGTCATACTTAGAAGGTAATGAATTTGTAAACTACGTTCATTATGGAAGGCTTTAATCTTGTTGCAATATTTATTATCTTTAATGTTGAGTTCATGTGTGCCATGAGAACCATCAAACTTTATGATAGTTAAAGTAGTCATTAGCATCTCATCAAGAGATTTATTAGTAATTTAGGTATGTTAGACTTAATTTATTAGTCTCATTCATTCACATAAACATTATGCCCAGTCTATTTGATCTAAACCGAGCATTATAGTCAGATTACTTAGCTTTATTGCTATTACAAAGCAAATGAGCAATTTATCTTGAAGTGATAAATAAAATCCAAAACACTTTGGTGAAATTAGATTTATCCACACTATTTAAATTACTTTAATCCATTTTGTAATGGAACAGATGCATCATGCGAATAGAGACTAAATAATATAAGTAATTTTAAGAATAAGAATAATATAATTTATTCCTATAAATACCTTGAGTAATTTAATAATAGATTCAGGATCGAAAGCAATAAATGTATATTGAAGTTCTCCTTTGGGTGATACAACAATATACAATCATAATCATAATGATGCTTTCAAATATAACATAATTTGATAATTAAATATTTTCATTAAAACTATTTTGTCATCTTTGGACATACAAAACAGTTTGTCATAATATATTAATTATCAATTTATCTTCATATTCATGAATTATAAAGACTAGCAATCACCTTTGGGTGAATTTAAAGTCTTATAATTGTGAAATTTTTAATAACCCATATAATAATTCTCTTTATTCAAGCATCACTTAAATATGGGAAATTAAAATTTAACTATACGATTTAATTTTATTATTCTTTCAGATCAGACCACTTTGGTGATTAACAGACCAACATTAAATAAATTTAAATCATAAAATCATTCATTATAATCTTATCAAAGATTATCATAATAGATTATACTCAATAGGAAAGTGAGTAATAATCAAATCATTATTACTCTTATCAAAGACTCTTAGATTATACTCAATAGGAAAGTGAGTAATAATCAAATCATTATTTCATAAATATTCATAAATCACAGTCAATATCATTAATTAAAATCTTAAGACTGTCATCATATATACACATAATATATCCATATATATCATATTAATAAAGATATCATGTATAATTTGTATTCATATTATAATAAATTTGGCATCTTAACATTATAAATGCCATGAGCAGTCAAACATACATAACATAAGTGAGATATTTTAATTCCAATAAATTAGTATCAATAATAACATAATCTTTAATTATTATCAATAATAATATAAGTCATAAACGTTAGTGATGGATCGATTTCATTAACATTATTAAATCACTTTAATTGGAAAGTTTGAGGAATACATGAGTCACTTTATTATTATAATTATGTTAATAACTGGTATTAAAGTGTGATATTCAAGCCATTTTATGAATAAGGCATGTTGATTTATTGACTGTAATTAGTTGTCATTATTCTTAATCAGTCATTATACTCCCCAAAATTAAAGGGAGTCATGTAATTTTATATTAAAATCTCATGACATAATTAACTTTCATATCTTATGCTGACATAATTAACTTCCATAATCAATCTTTAATTGTTCAGTCCCAAAAACTAAATAGGGCAGTTGACATTTTCTTAATATGGAAATCATATCACTATAATTTTCGCATGAGTCATAAGATTTTAATATATCAATTTAATAATCATGTAAATTTTTAACGTGAATCAACTCATTATAATTACTTTTTCACATCACTTTAATACATTATACATAAAACATAATATTCACACATCATAATATATTGATAATAAAGTATAAATTAAAATTGAGATAATTTGGTTATAGAATACATCTCACATCCAATCAAGAACGTAATACGTGAATTTACTACATCCAAATTTAATGTTAATTATTCGATGAAAAATCATGAGATCCAAAACCATGCTCTGATACCACATGTAAGCATAATTTCATAAACAATTAATTTTTTAATTGACATGGATCTTAGATCTTCATGATTTTCACACCACATAAACACGATTAGAAGACTTACCTTGAGACGCCACTAATGGCGGTCCTCCAACGATACGTTCCTATCAATTACGCCGGGAACTAGTTTCTCTCTCCTCACCCTTTTCTTTATTGCACAGTACGTAAGACTTAATGTGATAGAGAATTAATAAAACTGTGTCTCTTTAATAGGTGGAGAGAGGACCAGATCGGGATATTAAATCTTTATCAAATCACATTCTATCAATGTGATTGTTATCCATAAATATATATGACCTTATTTATCTCATATATATTATTTATTTAAACCATATCATTATTTAAGATATTTGATCATAATAAATATCTTATATATATTTATTATTAATGGCACTAGGCCATAATTATCTTACATATAGTATTATGGTATTTTATGGTAAAGATGTAAATATTATGAGGTGTGCCATTTGTATAAGTTTGCTCAAGTTTTGAGAAGACAAGATAAATATGAAGTAATTAACTAGTGGAGTATTAAATTAGGGGATTTTAAAAGAAAAATGGAATGATGTTTATAATGATTAAAAAAATATCACATATATTTAGGCTTATTACATAAATCCAGATGTACATATAGTTTTATGATTCATGATTTATTTATTTATGTTTTATTATACCCTTTTATAGTTTATGATTCATTTTGTTTCCCAATACATGGAATCATGTGGCTCATTTTTATTTATTTAGAGGCTTAATCTTTATTTTTAGGTTTTAGTCTTAATTATTTAAGATATAAAAATGAAAATTCTAAAAAAACTTTAATCCCAAAACACATTCTTCATTTCAGATAACAACTTTGAGAGATGGATATATATGAGCGACTGCTGCTCTGTTTAAGCCTGTTGAATGAAGAAAGAAAAGCATGCTGGCCATTGTAGTTGCTTCTCAAGCTTCAGTTACTATCAAGACAAACAAAAAAGTGAAAGTTTGCATGGTTTGATCAATACTAAATTAAAGGAAGTTTTATTTTTATCTTATGATTCTTTTATCTAGCTATCATTTAAGAGTTGATATCAAGTGCATTGTGTGTGTGCATTTATATCTGTATAGTTTGATTCAATAATATATATTATGTATTTTTTTAATAAATGTATTATTTTTTTATATTCAACTTTTTATAAATTCCTATTTATAAGTGTATATATTTTTATTAATATAATAAATGTATATACTTTGGATGTGGGTCAAAGCACATTTGTGTTTTAGTTGGCGTGGTCATCTATCTACCTCTTTGTTTCTAAGTAATTAATCTTGCAGGTATATATTGTTGTAATTTCATATATAATTATATTTAATGTAATTTTATATTTTATAGTTCATGATTTATTTTACTCAGTATAAAATTAGAGTTTATTCTCAAAGAGCGTTTGATTTATTAAAGTTGATGTGGATTAATACAACTAGTAAATATGATAACTAAGGAAAATTTATAAGGACCCCTTAATTCCTTTTTAATTTTATAAAATATTGTAATTCACCTTCCTCATATATTATATTTCATCGGACTATTTAATATTAACGAACGTAATTGAAAGAAAAATTAGCCTGCATAAGTGCATAAATCCTCTTATTTTTAACAAAATTTTAAGGTCCATCTACTAATAATTATTCAATATAAACCAAACAATCTATTTTAGCATAACACTTCTTCCCTCTCGGCTCTCATAAATGGTTCACATTTAATGTTCCATATGGTAAAGAAAAGTAGCTTTTTTTTTACCTACATTATTACCTTTTTGAGGGTATTTTTAGGTAGTAGTAAATTCTTAAATAATGTTATGTGTCTTAAGTATGAGAAATAAATTAAAAGTTAAAGTAAATTTTGAGATTATTGAGCAAAGTAATTTTTTTAAAAAAAACTGTTTCGCCGTACAAACAATTAAAAACAGTGTGGAGTGTTTTGTAGATTGAGAGAATATTACTCCTATTATTTTTAGATATAATTCTATCTCTAACCTTAATAAAAAAAAAAAAAATTGTGCACATAAACGTAGCGCGCATATACTCATATTTTTATATACGTAGTATTTTCTTTTTTATCACATTAAATTTTGTGACCGTGATCTACACAATAAAATTAAAAGAAAGTCTAATTGTTTGTGTGGAGTTTATAAAAAGGGTGATGAATTTAATCTTACATAAATAAATAAAGAAACAGATAAGAATAAAAAATGCAAATCTAAATAAGAAGAGAGGCGACTATTTGCACCCGAAACTACTAAACGAATCCTATTTTAAAATTTATTTATATGAAAAGACGTAAATATCATTTTTATAAATAATAAAATAAGATTAGTTATAACATATTATTATACAAACCCCAATTAAAATTTTAAATGCAACTCAATTAAAATCAAATTCAAAAAATCAGGAACTGCACCACTGAACCACTCACCCCCTCCCAAAGATTGCAATAACAATCATGAGATTTGTGTAACAATTTGTAATAATTAATTTTTTTTATTATTTATAAAAAGTATTTACGTCTTATTATGTAAAATATTTTAATTTTATAAATTAATAAGGTTCGTTTACTAAATTCAGGTGCAGATAGCCGCACCATAAGAAAATATTTACTCTCTAATATCAAGACAAGTAAATTAGTGAAGCATTGATCAAGTTCCAAACTACTCTAGATTAGAGGGAATTAGAATTCCATATATACTGTATTAGACTTTATATATTTATTTAATTGATCCAATTTCGGGATGGGAATCTACTGCATCATTATTATACATGAATAATACGTAATTGATTATACTAAATTAAAAAATCTAAATTATGAATAATCGTAATTAATTATACTTAATTAAAAAAATCTAAATTGGTGTAATGGCTCATAATACGACTAGCGAGTTTTTTTTTTCATCAAAGTTGTAGAAAAGTCTTTCGGAGAAAACTATTTTCTTTTTTAATTATTTATCTTTTGTTAAAATATCATTTTTATTAATAATACTAATTATTTATAAAATAATTCATTTAAATGATATAACTTTTTCATAAATACATATACTTTTTTATTAAAATTATAATTTTTTTATTAAGATGATGTTTTGCAAGTATTTATCAAAGTTTTTATTTTTTTATTTTTCTTTTAGTATATCCAGGGGGCGGACATAGGGTGGTGCCAAGGGGGTCGGTGCCCCCTTAAATTTCTAAAAAATTTAGGGATATAATAGTAATTTCATAAATAAAATAAAAATAAAATATATAAATCACAAGTTCCCAACCCCACACACAGCTAATGACGTCAACCACATCCTCATTCCCCTTTCAAGTTCTCTCTCAACTTCCTCTATTTCTCTGAGGTATTTTAATTTAAATTTATTAAATTAAATATTTGTGTTCTTCCTTACATATGTAGTGATGATATATATTTAGGGTTTTTATTTAGTAGAAAGATTTTAGAATAATTTATTTAGGATTTGAGATTTTATTTAAATTTATTATTGTATATTTTGTAAAAATAAAATTTGTTATGCTATTTTTATGTGAAATGTAATATTGTTATATTTAAAAATTAGGGTTTTATTTTAGTGGAAGAGTTTAGAATAATTTATTTTTGTTGAGGGAAATTTTATTTAAGTTGAATGATTTTAAAGGGAGAATTAGGGTTCATTTCTATTCATTTTTTTATATTTAATTTGTAATGTACTAATTTTTTTAATAGGTATGGAACGATATTATAAGAAAACTACAACTGTCCATGAAAGATCATCTTCCACGGTGAATATTCTCTCTTAACTGTAACTTTATTTTTATTTTTTGTATAGTATTTTTTTTTACTAATTGGGCCCCAAGTCGAATTCTGCGTCCGCCACGGGGTATATCTAACCATATATTCTCATTTTATCTCTTCACTAGCTATTAGGCTAAGAATAATATATATTCATCATGCACAAACTCTAACAGTTGGAATTATTGTGTTTAAATTACCATTTGAATTATTATGTCACCTTTCTTAATTAATTCCATTTAGTTTAAAATACTAACTGTTGGTTTATCTTTATGTCGTGTGTGTCAGTGTGTAGGGTATCAACATGTCTAAACTTGGGCAACAAGAATAAAGGAATCCAATGAAAAGGCTCGTGCGGGTTGTGATAATTTTACTTTTTTTTAATTTTAAATTATATACTTTCTCCGATCACTTACAACATAATCGTTTGCTATTTGCAGGTGGACAATTTTAAGATCATTATTTACTTTTTGCACGTGGATTAAGGAATATTATTATTATAGGTAAAGTGGGTAGTTGTATTAGAGAGAAGTGGTGTGTCATATTGTGTACTTTCTTTATTAAATAGAGAAAATTGATACATTTGAAGTGGACGCTCGAAATAGTGAAATTGATACATTGTAAGTAGTCGGAGATAGTATTTATCTTGGATAGATGGGGAATCTCAAGAAATTTCTCATGCTATTTTCTTTCAATTATATATATGTTCATTAGTACTTTCTGATTGGTGATGATAATACCACTTGTATGGATTTTATTGACTTTAATTTGTCACCATAATTAATAGAAGAAAAAAAACATAAAGTTTTATGATAAATAAAACATAACAAATCTACGAACCTCAATTATTCTTGATGCCATTTCTGTCAAGGGTAACATGATCATTTTGTTTGCGACTTTTTTTTTTTTTTGGTTAGGAGAGACTTCATCATTACGGATGGGTTGTATTGTACTGTCTTTAATTAGAGATTAGACTACATGTGTGGAAATTGAGCTGCCCAAATTTTCTGTACCACTTTAATATACTCCCTCCGTCTCGGGTATTTTTATCCGTTTGTACGGGCACGGAAATTAAGACGTTTTGTTTTTTTAATATATAATGTAAGAGAAAATAGGGATAAATTAGTAATTTAAAAAGAAAAAGTGAATAAAGTTATTGGGAATGATGAATAAAGTGTAAAAAAGTAATTAAAGTTGTTGGGATTGTAAAAAGTAAGTAATAAAATATTATGTATTTTTGCCAAAAATGAAATGGGTAAAAATACGTGAGACACCACAAAATGAAAAGTGGGTAAAAATACGTGGGACGGAGGAAGTACTATTTTTTGTGTCATCATTTGGATCATTATACAAGGTGGGAGAGAGAAATTTAACTCTCCACTTAACATTGTTAAATACAGATCTGAATCTTTTGTGTCATTTTGGTGTGATATTTCTTGTGTCATTTCGTTGGATGATTGACACGTAAGAAAGAGGAGGATAACTATTCTCTAAGTTAATGCTTAAACCGGGCAAGGAATTTGATTTTCCACCCGCCACGTGTCATTCTCTAAGGAGATGTAAGAGGATATGCCACACCAAAATATCACATGAAAAAAAAAACATGTAGGGGGTGGCTATTTGCACCCCGAATTTATTAAACATATCCCAAAAATAATTTAAATTAAAATATTTTAATTAATATGACTTAAATACCCTTATATGTAATAATATATTCATAAATACATTACTACATATATCTCAAAATTACTAAACATATCACACTTAAAAAAAATAACCCTAAGCTCAAATTTTGTGGTCACGCTACCATAATTAATTAAAAGTTGTGAAGAAAAAATAAGGAGAAAACATACCACAAATCTCGATGGGTGCTTCAAGTTCAAGAAGATTAGGTTGAGAAATGAAGATTTCACGGACGCAACAAAGAGCTGCTTAATCTTAGATTCAGTGAGCAATTTTAATAATTATATATATCACTTATTTCCCTGATATTTAAAAAACTATACTCCCTCCATCCCACGTATTTTTACCAACTTTTCATTTTGGGGTGTCCCACGTATTTTTACTCATTCTATTTTTGGCAAAAATACATAATATTTTATTACCTACTTTTTACAATCCCAACAACTTTAATTACTTTTTAACACTTTATTCATCATTCCCAATAACTTTATTCACTTTTCTTTTTTAAATTATTAATTTATCCCTACTTTCTATTACATTATATATTAAAAAAATAAAATGTCTTAATCTCCGTGCCCGTACAAATGGGTAAAAATACCCGGGACGGAGGGAGTATTATTATTCCATTATACTCGTACAAAATAATATTCGAGTGAACATTATTCAAATGGACTTTGCCTTTCTTAAATTTTGGAGCACATATAATTTTTTTTGGTTAAAGTCTGTGATGAAGTTGATGACTCTGCCTTGAATTGATCAAGCGTAATCAGAAGCAAATCAGAAGTTAATTAATATTAATAATTATGAAAGTGTTAAAGAGTAAATAAAAAAATATTAGTAAGGATAATATTAAAAAAAGTTTTCTCCAAATCATTATAATATATTAAGATATATGTACCGTAAATTATTTTGTAATCACTTGTGTAAATCGGTTTTACATGTAAATTCTATTTTTATATATAACTCTTTAATATATGAAAAATTAGTCTTTAAACACATAAATTATTACTCTTCTAAATTAAAAAATTACTCTCCAAATTCTTATATACCCTGATTTATCGATTACTTTTTAGTATATGAAAAATTACTTTTTAAAGACATGAATTATTACTCTTCAAAGAGTAATTTTTTATTTACTAAAGAGTAATTTTTAAAAATAATGTAAACTCAGTTTACACCAGACTCACTCAAACTATTTTAGCAAATCATTCATTGCACAGAGTGTACTTACACTCAAATTTTACTCTTTAGTAAATACGAGAAAAAAATACTCTTCAAAGTAATGAATTATTATTCTTGTAAAATAAAAATATTAATCCAAGTCAAATTCTGATTTATTGTAATTTTTTCACATTTCTGCTGAAATAAAAAAATATTTTTCTTTAACTAGAGTTCATTGCTTAAAAAATAAATTTTCATGTATTAAAGTGTAAAATTCGAATGTACCATACAAAAAAATTTACATAAAACTAGCTTTTAATGTAATGACAAAATCTTGCATGCACTTGCACGCTTGGACTAGGCACCAGGTATGAGCGATCTTTTTTTCAATAAGTAAAAATTTTATTAAAAAAATATGAGAATTGCCCCAAGATTACATAAAAAAAAATAGTTTCTAAAATTCCTTGACCTTCTATTACAGACTTTTAAAAAAGCCCCAATCTAGATTCATAATTAAGATTCGATGTATAACCTTGGTTTGATTGACCAAATCTTAAAAATTGTGTCTTTTAATATACCTCATTTGACATAAATGATCCATCTTCAAACTCTACTCTTTATTTCCTCCAAAAAATGATGGAATTTCTCGAACTCCATATAAGTCACGCACAACAAATCCACACACTTGATATAATATTTCTCCCTTTTTTACCTTGAATGAGGTTGCAAAATAACAAAAAATGATCATGAATGTTGGTTGGCAAGGCAGTAAAAATGTTCCACCATGACAAAATTTTCAACCTTGAGCGATCCTAATGTTATATCCTTGTATAGTAAATGTGTTACACATTAATTAGTATACATACTTATACCCTTGATTTATACCCAAAAAAAAAAAATCTTAGTCACACATTATTAATAACCTTTATATTTTAACCAAACATTTCAATAAAAAATTATTAATTAAAAAGAAAAAATTGTATTATTTCACGTGAAATCATTTTTCTTTTTTCTTTTTAATATAGATGTTATCACTTTTCAATAGGGATATTTATTACTTTTTATCTATACTATAAATTATTCATGAAATAGTTAAGAGAATAATTATAATTTTTTATCAATTGTTATCAATTTCTTTTTAAACATTTATTACTTTTATCCGTCTCACAGAACTCATTTTGGGAGACGATTACACGAATATGTTTGCTTAAAGAACAATACTTTCAAACACATTATGCATCCGAAAGCACAAGAACCAGCTCTAATGTAATAGCTCAAAAACTTGTACTCCTTTTGTTCCTTTATTACATGCACACTTAAAAAAAAAAAAGTGTACATAAAATATTGAGGTGAGAGTATGTATTTCTCCGGTATAGTACGGAGAGATCCAATCCCGTTGAGAGCATACTTTTTAATTCCCCTTATATGATCAGTAATTAAGAACTAACAAGATATGTCTTAAAGATGAATTAAAAATATAAAATGGACAATATAAGAGGTAGACAAAGTGGATGCATAAAAAAAAGAAAGAAAGTGGGTGTGTAGTGATGTTTTGACCCTAAAGTTAAAGGATGAAAGAGTGTGTGTCAGTTTCCATCGAGAAAGAGATGGGAGTATCCTCGGATTCTAGAAATATATGTAAAAGTCATCACTGCTTCGTGGAAAATTATAGTTCGTTATATAAGTTATCAAAGTAAATTGTTAAGGTTGTCCGTGGATTTTTTTTTTTTTTTTTTTTTAATTTGATTTTTTTTTTTAAAGTCTCTTCATATTATCTTGGCAAACAGGTCGGGTTGGGCCTGTAACAACCCACTGGTCCAGAGAACATTTTCGAGTTGGGCCTGGCTAGGCTCAATATATATTGGGCCTTTCTTCTCTGGCATAGCCTCGCCTGTTATGGACCACCTGGCTATTGAACCATTTTGGTCCATTTAAAATATTTATTTATTTTTAACAAAATTAATTAAAAAATAACTTAAAGTTCAATTACTTTAGAGTTGATATTAAGTGCATATGGATGCAAGTGTGCACATTTATGTGTATTAATTTTTATTTAATAGTGTGTGTTTTAATAAATGTATAACTTTTTGGGGACAGACTTGTGTGAGACCGTCTCATGGTGAGAATATTTTACGCTTTTATAATGAGTTATCACTTTTTATTAAAGATGTTATTACTTTTCATTTATACTATAAATTTTTAATAAATACTAATTCATAGCACCATTATCACTTTTTATCAATTGATTATCACTTTTCATTATAAAAAGTTATTATTTCTTATTTGTCTCACAGGAGTTATCATTGAGACAGTCCACAAAAGTCTTTGCCAACTTTTTTATATTAAGTTTTTTCATTAAAAAACTTACTGAAATTTAGCAAAAAAAAATCATAAACAAAGTATATAAATTCTTATTCATTAGATTATTTATTAGTGTATAAATTCTTTAAGCCGCGGGAATAATTAATGGATGCTACAGGAATAATTAATGGAGTTGGTCTCTTGTGTTCCCAGGTGTACAAAGTGTGCAATAGTACAATATTTTATTATAAAGGGTATACACTTTAATATATAAGGATACAACATTTGTTCTAAAGGATATACACTTTCATTAAAAAAAAATTTAGAAAATCAAGGGTACACGTCCTTATATTAAAAAGTATACTATTAAATACCAAAGGATATTTGGGCGCACGGTGCCCCGGAGCACACAAGTTTTGGCCTAATTAATGAATTTCTCTCCTAATTATTTAACATAAGGATTTTAACATGCATATAATATTCATAAATAAAATACACATTCTATCATGTTCCTATCATGATAAATGTAATAATAAATCAAATAAGATCATGCATCTATATCACTATTACACAATGAACATTAAATAACACCTTATAATAATACTTTAAATTTATTTAACACAAAATGATAAAACTTTTTAAACTATTATAATATTTAACATTTTTGTAACACACTTTATATAAGTAACATTATTTATATAACACCTTTATAAAGGTAACACTATAATATAACACTTTAAAATAGTATTTTTAATACTCTATATTTATATTAATTAAAAAGTTTATATATAAAAATGACAGGTATATATTTCCTCTACCCGCGTTAAAATTTACATGTTCTTAATGTGTTTATATACCTTTAATTGTTTATGATGTTTACATTAAACCTCGATGATTAATATTCATATGTGTTTAACGGATGAAGAGAAAGATGCCTCCCGCCACCTTCATCACCCCAATTCCTTTCTTTACTCGTAATTCTACGGAAATCATCCCTTGTACTTTTAACTCCTACTTACAGATACGGATTTTAATTCAATTTTTTCCTTTCTAATTTCAGTCGGCACGACACGGTTCCACTAACCCCATTCGTCTCACACCTTCTTCTTCTTCGTGGTATAGGCAAGGTGTAAAATATCGATATCGGTAGAAATATCGGTACCTCAAATTTACGGATATATCGATGGATTTATCGAATATCGATATCGATATCGGTAAAAAATAAAAAATACAGAAACTTGAAAAAAACGAGAGAAAATTAATTATTTAAGTTTGCAATATATTTTAACTAATTTTAATATATAAATACAATTTAAAATATCAATAAAACTCATAACATATGATAAGTAAACTAATTACAACATATTTAATTTAAAGGTCACTTACTATTGGATACATAAAATAATGCATAATTGCTATAAACTACATGACTTAAAGCACTAATACTCATAACTACACAATTATGATTGTGATACCATAAATACCCATATTTGTTTGCACAAATTTATTTTGCACAATTTTGTTTGCACAATTTTGTTTTTGCATATTTTAAGTTTCGGCGGAGGTCCGGCAGTCGGCGATAGTCCGATGGAGGTCCGACGACCAGTGGCGGCGTTCCGGCGACCACCCGCGCGACCGACTGCAGAGGTCTGGCGACTGCCGGCAGCGGTACGGCAGTGGGTGGGTGGGTGAGGGGTAGGGTTTATGGTTTAAAAGTGTATGAGATTATAAGGTTATATTTGGTATTTTACTTTAATATTTTGTAGGTGAGAGTAATTATTTGAATTCATTGTATCTCATTGTAATTTAGGGTAAAAGTGTGTACCTATTAGTGGTTTTCCCTTAATTGGAATAGTTTAAAGTCATACAGTACTTAATAAATAATAACTAATACCAAAATGATAATCTATGATGTTCAAATGTAAAACATGTGATGTCATCTTGATCTAAAATATATTGATTGATATCAACTTATCGAATTAGAGAAATTCTGAACATAATTTTGAATGCGCCAGTAGTATTGTTATGTACCAATAAAATACTCCCTCTGTCCCGATTTGAGTGAATGTACTAAAATAATTATATTTTTAATCAGAGTATACTATCACACTGTGTACATGAAAGGAAATTCTTCATTTACTTAGTAGTAATAATTTTAATGAAGAGTGATAATGTGTTAATTAATTAAATAAAAATAAAAAATTTTTAATAATTTCATGCAAATGTTGCTCTATTTTAAAAAAAAAATTGATCAAATTAATGAAAAAAATTGTATTTAGTTGGTAAAAGTAATATAAAAATTCATTAAAAATTTCATAAAAACATGGATAATTTTTCGATATTTTCGATATATCCTCGATATTTTAGCGATATTTCCTCGATATATCTCGACATTTGAAAAAATTTAAACTGTGGCAAACCGATATCGATATTGTTACTAATATTTCTCGATATATTCTCGACATCAGAAAATATATATCTTTTTCCCAATATCGATATCAGTACTCTCCAAATACAGATATATCGTGGATATTTTCGGAAATTTTAAACCTTGGGTATAGGTAAGCTCTCCATCCGTGTGTATTCTGCTTTTAGTTTTCGCAATTCTCACTCCACCACGTAAGAGTTTTGCATAATTCATTTCTCTCTATGTGTGTAAATTATGTGATTTTTTTTGTTCCTTATTTTCATTCATGTTAAGCGGGGGTTTCTTCGTGAGAAAGCAAAATGCAGCCTACTTAGTTGATGTATGTTTTTAATTTTGCTAATATTGGTTACCACTTTCATATTTTTTTTATCCGTCCTATGCTCATTTTATTATATTTAAAAAATTATGAAAATGAAAATTGGAAAGGGTTTATGACGCAAAGTGGTTCTTTGAAAAATTAGGAAATGAGATTTGAACTCGAATTTATGTTGGTAATAGTGTTATTGCCTGTGCATTGCACGGGTAAAGACATCAATTTTAAATTCAATTAATATAATTTAAAATTTACCTAAATAAAAGAAAAATAATGACTTTGACGATCGTATAACAAAATTATTTCTAAAAATAATTAAATAATTTTAGTAACACAAATTATTTTGTGAACTCATTGCACAGTGCATTAAATTTTTTATTCTTTTGAATGGTAAATTAGACAAAGACTTGAATAGGACTGGTTTTTTTTAAAATGGTGGAACCGGATCCTACACATCATATAATCAAATATGGATCAAACCCATTTATCTGTGTAATTTCCATTGATATGTCTCCCTCTCCTCTCACTTTCTCTTTCCCCCCTCCCTCGTCTCTCTCTCTCACTTTCTCAGGACAAACTCCTCTCACTTTCTCTCTTTCCCCTCCCCGTCTCTGTCTCTTACTTTCTCATAAACATGGCAGAATAAAAATTGCTTCCTTGCAGCAGCGGAGGATGTGAGTTCTCAAGTGGCGTCCCTCCAATTGAATAACCTTCTAATCAGGCATTTCCTGAAAGACATCTCGGAATTTTGGGTGGAGGCATCGTCAGGTCGATTTGAGACTCTTGCGTTCTCCATGGCCGGCGGAGTTTGAAACCCTGGTGAAATTCGAATAGAACATCATGGGAAGCGTGAGTTCCTGGAAGATTGAGAATTTATCGGGGCTGCGGCGGCGAGAGCTATTCTTGTGGATGCCGGTGTGGAGATTCCCAGCTCCAAATTGATTCAGGTGAAGTCGCGTACTGTTGAATTCTCTCTCGGTTTATTTCTACCAAAGGATTCAGAAGAGATCCAATAATTGCAAAATCTAGTGTATAATTGTAATCTGGGTTTGAATTTGCAGAATAAAGATCAAACAAAGCGATGAAAATGGAGTATAACAGAAATTTTTCTTTTCTTAAAAGAGTTCATTTATAAGATACTCAGCATGAAAGCAATTGGTCTGAGATTTGGGGGAGTTGTTGGCGTCATTGATGAGGTTAATGATATGGAATCTGTCGACGGGTGGGTTGGGTGTCGGAATCCGATCATGGGCGTTGAGGGTGCACCAGTCTTGAACCAGACAGCGGAGGGTGTGGTTGGGGGTGATATCGGCGGCGGAGATGGGCTGCTTGGTTACGGGGCAGGTGGTGTTCTTGCAAGAGAATAGCCACTTCTCGATGCTGTCATGGTCGTATGTAATGCCAGAGGAGACCGTCATGGGATCTCTCATGAGTTGCATGGAGATAGGGCACACGAAGTAACTCGGGACTTCGATCTCGCACGACGTCGTAGTAGTTTCCTCTATTGGAGGATTAATCACCAATTGTGGGATAGGATTGAAAATGTGAGGTGTGTAGTTAGTGTATATGGAGATTTGGTAATGGTTTTAATGAACGTTATGGGGACATGACAGCAAGATAAGATTTTTATATGTAGGAAATCAAGTTGCAGACCAAACATAAGCTGATGAAGTCAAACTATTGAAATTAAAATGGGGAGAGATGCGATCATAATGGACTTTTTCCAAGACTTTGGAAGAACTCAAAATTTAACGAGACCTTTTCTTTGTCTTTAATAGATGCATTATAAAATGAAAGTTCATTTATAAGATACTCAACATCAAGACCGAAGTGACAAAATTAAAGCTTTTTCTTAAACACAAAGTGACTATATTAATTTAGTTTTGAAAATTTTATTATTAATTTAAAAGGTTACCCTTTTTTATTAATTATGTTACTCTTTAAAATAAATTAGGTTACTATGAATAAGATTTTAGATTACTTTTTTATATTAATTGTTTATATATTGTTCTATTTAATTAACATTTTTAGGTTACTCTTTACTATTTATTGGGTTACTCTTTATAATGATTTGGGTTACTCTTTAATGGCGCTGGCGCTGGAACGGATTGCTGAAGTGGAGAAAGAGTAAGGGCAATGCAGGGTTGTGCGAGTGGGGATAGATTGGGGGTGATGCGGGCAGAGTTGACGTAAATGACGACAGAAAGGGCGACGAAAAGTAGATTCATATGATTTTTTTATTTTTTAAAATTTTTTCTAAGATATTTTCTATCAATTTTATGCTGCATTGTAACCTATGGAGATCAGAACCCTCGGTGTGTTAATGTTGGACCTCAGTAAATAATTTGTATGAGTATTTTGTCTTAGTCTTCCGAAAAGAATAGAGTTAGACATCTAGACTGTGAGCATATGAGCTATTCTTATTGTTATTATTTGGAATTATGTTATCCTTATTGTGGCAATACACCTTGAGTTTTTCAAGTTAATGTATACAACCCAAAACATCACCTATCCTAGAAACATTTTCTATTTTTATTAATATTTTTTAGGTTACTCTTTTCTATTAATTGGGTTACTCTTTTTAATAATTTGGGTTACTCTTTAATTTCATATTCGAATTTTTGAAAAAAAATATTATTCTATTTGGTTTACATCTTTTAGGTTACTCTTTTCTATTAATTAGATTACTCTTTTTAATAATTTGGGTTACTCTTTAATTTCATATTCGAATTTTAGAAAATAAAATATTGTTCTATTTGGTTTACATCTTTTAGGTTACTCTTTGTTATTAATTGAGTTACTCTTTTTAATAATTTGGGTTACTCTTTAATTTCATATTCGAATTTCAGAAAATAAAATATTGTTCTATTTGATTAACTTCTGTTAGGTTACTCTTTTTTATTAATTGGTTTACTCTTTTTAATAATTTGTATTACTCTTTAATTTCATATTCGAATTTCAAAAAATAAAATATTTTTCTATTTTGTTAACACCTATTAGGTTACTCTTTTTTATTAAATGGGTTACTCTTTTTAATAATTTAGGTTACTTCTTAATTTTCTTTAACAAAATCCGTCAATGTCAAGTCGTTCCATGGTGAATGATTGATGGCTGATATAATCCCACCATCATCATCAACAACTATCATCAACTGAAAAAAAAAATTCAAATACTAACCGACAGGAATTAAGCAAATCCACATACTTTCTAAATAGATTAACCTCCAATAATCATAGCACCACGTTCCATTAAACAATAAGGGTAATATAGAAGTACATCAGCAAATGCACGCTGCAATTGGGAATCCTTACAATTGGGAATCGGCAAAACTAAATAACAATCTTCGAATCAATTTTATCGAAAATGAGGATGTCCAGGCAATGAGCGATGCAATTTATTCAAGTATGAATCTTTACACTTTTGCCTTCTAAAAGCATGTGAAATGAAATCGACACGACTGGGCACGAATCAGCTGCAATTCTCGTTGGCGGCAATAATTTTATGCTTTTCACCGAACGCCGAATCACGATGACCTCAAACGGAGTTATCCTCTTTACTACTCTTTTCTTTCAACTTCGTAACATCCTCATATGAATCGGAATAATCCCGTTTACTCTGTTTATGCGATTTGTGCCTCCAACTCCAGGCATACTGTTACTTGGCACAAAAAAATCTAGTTTTTGACGAAACCCAATTCCTACTCTCACACTCCCGGCCACCCCAAAAAATTAAACCACATAAACTACAATTTTGATAACACGCAGCCAATTAAACAAAATAAATGGTGAACGATGAATAGAAATTAGGGGAATCACTCACCTTAATGATTTTATCCAGAAAGGGTGGTGGAGATGCAGATTGTTTGTATGTCGAGTTCGAGGAGGGATAGCTGGAGGTTGCGTTTGGCCGTAGAACGGTTGATGGGTCGAGGGCTAAATCAGCAGCGGTGCCACTCTGCGAGGATTTGGTAGAGGTAGCATAAATTTAGAGAGAGAGATGGAAGAGAATTGACATCAGTATGTGGAGAGCGAGAATTAAGGAAGACAGCTGCAACCTGGAAGAAGAGGGATCCGAAAGGAGGATCCGGTTCCACCAAATTATGAATGTCCTCAACTTCGTCGTCTAGGTGCTCCACGTATTGATGCTCGACATTAGTGAATTTTCCTCCAGTTTGACATCTTCCTGTAGGTTCTCCATGTCTCTAATTTAGGACTCAAAATATATATGTATAGATTCAGAGAAGGTGAAGCATATAACTCTTGTTCCTGAAGATCGAATCCGCGCGAATATAAACAGCGAAATTTATTTCTGTTTGCATCCGAAGAAGAAGGCTGAGGATCCGCGAAATTCAGTCTCTATTGCTGCAGGATCCGGTTGTACCAGAAATGGTAGGACCGGTTGTAGGCTAGTCTTTCTCGGTAAATTATTACTTATCAAATTGATAAATTATTATTAGTTACAAAATGTGCTATGTTGTGAATGAATTATAATCTATTTCATTTTTGAATTTAATGTATTAAATATAATTTTATTTAGTTTAGAATTTTTTTTAATAGCTTATCATATTCAATGATAATGTGAATAAACATGAACCCATAATAGATATTTATAGTTAATTGTTGTGTAATTTTTTATTAAAAAATCAATTAATTATATTCAATGTACCGAAAAATAAAAATATTCATAGAATTAACATTCATGATAATTGCACAATTAACGTAGTAAATATTTAATACACATAAAAGTTCATAATATTTAAATATAACATAAATGTTACACATCATCTAATTTAATTCTCTATAATTTTGACACGTATCCAAACTTCATATTAATTTGACACGTACGACACATAATATAGAATATCTCCAAATTAGTATATTTAAGATTAAGATTGGTTATATGGTGAGGACTGACATCACATTAGTTCAATTTGATTCAAAGTTCCATATAATCATTACTCCCACATTGTATATTCATACAAGCATAAATTACTATAAATTATTATTTTTATTAAATCTAGCTTAGTGTATAGATCACTCAAACGATTATTTAGTAAGAGTTAGAAATTTGTAAATCTTATTATACTTACAATAAAAATGCCGTAGGTATTATCGAAATATGGAACCCTCAATAATGAAAAAGATAGTTAACTTTGTATAGGGGCATGTTTCTTTGAATTACGTGATTTGCTGATGGTTCTTACAGATTCATGTTTACAAATATGAATATGGACCTTCTTGGTTTTTCTCTTTTCCCTTGAATCATGAATATGGACCTTCTTCGTTTTTCTCTTTTCCCTTGAATCATTTTAGATAGAGATTGGAGGCTATCAATATCAAAATCTAATCAAATAGAATAATCCTGATATAATAATGTGAAAGAGGCTGATTTACTTTATAGTTTATGATAGTATTTTGAGTAAGACTTGCGTGCGCACACCGTGCACCTTTAGAATTTAGTATTATGGATAAGTGTACATTATTTTGTTTTAAAGAGTACATCATTTTATTTTAAAGGGTATACATTTTTTATTTCTTCAGAAAATAAAGTACACATCTTTATACTAAAGGGTATACAATTTAACACAAAATTCTAAAGGCACACGGAGTGTGCTTCTGTATGCCCGGGCGCACACAAGTTTTTGCCTAGTATTTTTATTATTATTTATGGTGTTTTTATTTATGTATTACATTAGTCGGTTAATTCTTACTTTTCTTACTAGTAATGCCCCGTGGTTAAATAAGAAACTATAAATTTCTTCATTCTAAGTGATATATTCAAATGAGAAATAAAATTGAGATTTTTGGATTTTAAAATATAATAAATGGATTTTAAAATATAATAAATAATTACATATATTTATTTTGGATTTTTGATATGGTAGATTTTAAATTTATATAAAAGTGAATATGTTAAGGGTTGTACGATCACTTTTTATTTATACTATAAATCTATAAATGTAAAAATTATTTGGTAAATATAGTAGTATAGTAAATATAGTATTATAATAGTAAGAAATGAGTGTAAGGAATGGTAATGAATATTATTTATATAAAAATTATTTGGTAAATAATAGGAATATTATCATATTAATTAATTTAACATATTTTTAAATCACTTATATCTCTTTCATCTTCCGCACCATCCGTATATCATTGTATATATTTTAATTTTCATTTCATTTTGAAAATAAACATATTTTTTGTTTATTTATTTATTTTTAGAAAAAAATCAATTTTTATTTTTTTTTCTTCTTGAATATTATACTAATATTTTTATTTATTAATAAAAATTGGAATAGGTGATAACTATAATAGTATAGTAGTAAGGAATGTATTTCGTAAATAATAGGAATGATTATCATATTAATTAATTTCACACATTTTTAAAATCACTTATATCTCTTCCATTTTTCGTACCATATATTATGAGTGAGGCTCCTGTGCACCCAGGCGCACGGAGCACATTCCGTGCGCCTTTGCAATTTTCGTGTCCCTTTATAATTTAAACATCTAACAATACATAGGTTTAAATAGAACATAAAGGGGGAGAGTTGTGTTCACATGGGGACACTGGGTATCCCTCCGTGTCCCCAGAGACGCAGGAGTTTTTGCCTATATTATTGCGTATTTTATTTTTCATTTCACTTTGAGGAATATTTGAATAAAAGTATGGGGATGGTTTTCTTTAAAGAAGAAAGAGTTATTAAAATTAGCTAATGTTCAAAAGTAAAATGATGGATATTTATGTGATCGTTAAAAATTTTGAATTAATTGGAACATGATAGAGCATGACACAGTTGAGGAGTTTAGATATATTATTATCTCTAATATAATACTGATAAATCTCAACTCCGCCTTCTTAAAACAAAATTTACCAATTTTTTCCTGCTCAATCTATACGGGTAAATTTTACAGACTTTCTCCTACTCCTATCCATACAGGTATGTTATTCTATTTTTATCGGAATTTTATCATAAAATTATAGTTGTACATAAAAATACGTGACGTTAAAAAATATTAGTAATATACTTTTTGTTTATAGACTCTTTATATATATATATATATAATATTTTTTATGATTAAATTATTGTCTTTTAAGATCATGACATGTATAATAAACTATTTTAATCTAAAAAATATATATTTAATTAAATGTTAAAATAATAAAAATATATTATAATTGAGTTGTTCAATTGTTTAAAGGCTAATTATAGTGTGCACTCACTTTAAAAAACGTATACAAATATAAACAAAAATATATACAATTATGAACAAAAATGTATACAATTTAATTGTTAGTTTTTTTAATAAAAAACTGAGTGTAAAAAGATATACAATTATTAAAAAACATGTATACAAAATAGAATAACATGTATACAAAATAGAATAAAAAGTTATACATATATAAGTGCATCCTTGCACCTACATGCACCTAATATCAACTCTTATTTAAAATATAAAAAATAATTTTACTATTATCTTTTTTTTTTTTAAGGAAAGGGATAATGAGTTTGCCTCTATAAATAAAATAAAATTAATTTTAATGCGATAACTCTTCGAACGAGGGAGTAAATTGTATACTCAACTTATTTTTTTCTTGATAATTTTGTTCAATTATATTTTTTACAACATATTTATCACTCCCTCCGACCACTTCAAGAATATCAATTTTATCATTTTGCACGGTAACTTTAAATATATCAATTTTTTTTAATAAAAATAACCCACACATAGCGCATCACATCTCCTAATATAACTACACACTACATATATAATAACAATATTTTTTAATTTATATTTAAAAAATAAATAGATACCTTTCAAGTAACTAAACAATGATGATTTCAAATTAAAATAAAAAATAAAAATTAATAATATAAAATAATAATAAAATCAACTTTTGTAGTTTCATTAAACACTCGGTTCACTCCATCAACCCTTACCTCTCAAGTCTCTCCATTCCTTCTCTCTCATCATTTTTATTTTTAATACTTCCTATATTTTTTTTCATATCATGTAAAATTTTGGTTTGTACTGTCATATTCTTATATAACTATAGATATAGATTTTTCTACATTAATATAAATAATAAATGTAATTTAATAATTATATATATACTCCATCTGTTCCCTTGATACGTATTCATTTTGTCATTTTGATACGTTCCAATACAAAGTATTCATTTTCTCTTTTGGATTGACGTGACACACAACCAAAATTAATTTTAAAAACTTTAAAGATTAAATATAAATCAAACTAAAACAAAGCAAAAACTTTTTATAATTAATGACCTTGAAAAGTTTTCTATTATAGCATATAATCTATACAAATATGATAGCAAATATTCTCGCACCATTTTTGGTGCTCCCTCCGTCTTGGGTATTTTCACCCGTTTGTACGGACACGGAGATTAAAACGTGTTATTTTTTTAATATATAATGTAAGAAAAAGTAGGGATAAATTAGTAATTTAAAAAGAAAAAGTAAATAAAGTTGTTAGGAACGATGAATAAAGTGTAAAAAAGTAATTAAAGTTGTTGAGATTATAAAAAGTAAGTAATAAAATATTATATATTTTTACCATTAATGAAATTGGTAAAAATACGTGGAACAACCCAAAATAGAAAGTGAGTAAAAATACCTGGGCTGGGTGGAGGGAGTAATATATTTTTGCAAAATTTTCAACACCTTCAATCACGACCGTTAATTTATTCAAACTTATTTATTTAAACTTTTTTACACCCAACTCATATTCTCATTCTCTTTTCTTAGATTTTTTTTATCTTTATTTTAAAAATTCTACTTTCATTGTATGTTAATTATTTTATGTTTCTTAATCAGTTTCATTATTCTCATCATGAGAGGCTGCAACATACTTCTTGACACACTTTTTGGAATTTCTTGTAACACTAACAGAGGAGTAATAAACTTGATTTAATAAAGCACAAACACATAGAACCTAAAAGTTAAAAAACATTTAATAAATTGACATATATAAAAAAAAAACTTTCATAAATAGCATAAACTCAAACTTCTAATTTAACAATTTTTCTAATATATTTAGACAGATAGATTAGAACTAAATTTATATACATTATATTATAATATAATTTGATGGAGTAGAGTGTACTAAAGAATATATGGAGTATTAAGAAGCAGTAATAGTTTTGTGATATGTTTCAAAATACAAATAATTAAATGTTTAAGTATTGCATTCAAACAACAGAACAAAATAAAATTAAATCAGAGAAATAATAAAATTAAATGATATTTGGCTACAAAATTTTAATTTATGTAATAATATACACATTATTAAAAAGTACTCCATAATCAATACTACAATAAATATATCAATGCAAATTACTTCTTGATCTTCTCTGATCCCATTGACTCAAATCAGATAAAACACACCTGTTGACATTGTCTTCAAAAATTTTCTTTAGAATGCATTAATAGATTGAAGTAACCACACAACCACTACAATTTTCTCATCTTAACTTGACTTGGGAGATTTATAGCATATGGTCAAAAAAATTAAATGTAAATGCAAGTCTAATTGCATTGCATTTATAAAATCATTCATAGAGTTTCATATATTTACTACACCATCTTTCTCAAATATAAGCTCATATATGCCTCTCTCAAATATAAGCTCATATCTGCCTCAAGGCAGTGAGGAACACCACCATATGCATTTCCTCTCCACACATGTCCCAGTGAAAATCAGTTGGATGTGTCAACAGGGAGAAGCTGGTCCAGTGGTGCCTCACTTTTTTTAGGAAGTAGAACACATCTCAAATTTACTGAGAAATCACATCCATCAATGCAGCAGTAGTAAGAAATCAAGAATCTTCATTTGATCATATCAAAAACATTCAACATGTAGAGGTGAGGGATGAGTAAACATACAGTATCAAGTATTTATGGAAGGACACAACAAACATGAAGTGCAACCATACAATTAACCATACAAATATTGTAAGATTCTAAAATCTACTGCAAAAAATTCCAACAAAAGCAATTGAAAAGAATGCAACCACCATGGTCCGTGATTTTAAGAAAAGTGCTTTAATAGAATATGAAGAAGTACCATTATGAAGCTCTGTCATTGCAGAGCATCATAAATACTTATCTCTATGCTTTATGGTTCCCAAGTTGGGTAGAAGACTGCAATGAATTAATCATAATCAACAATTTATAATTCACTGTTAAATGGAGAATTAAAATTATTGGAAATAAATACATGAAACCTTAACCCTATTATAATTAACAAGATCTAACCGTAAAGCGGAAGCGTACCTGATCCAATGAGTACTCTAGGCGGAATACGAACTCGAGTCCTCTAGGCGGAACACGAACTCAGGATCAGTGGTTTTATGGCCTTCCTCAACTAAGCATCCTTATTCCTTATGGGACCATCGTAATCCTTCCGATAGGGAGAAGGGAGAACTATTTGTGGCTTAGTATATTGGGGACCATAACCTGTGAGCCTTTATATACTACACAATTGGGCCACCCATAATCAGCTTAATTATGTAGTATTAGGTATCTACTCAATTGACACATATCAATATTATTATAGCCCATGGACATTTACACCTCAATTGAATTACTTAATTAAGTTTATAAAATAATTAAATAGCTAATATAATTACATAATAATATATTGCCCACAATTAGATTATATAGGAAATTAAAAATTTCCAACAATCTCTCACTTGGGCTATATATTTCTCAAAGCAATTATATCAAGAGTCCTTAATTGCGCAACTTTATGCTATTTCTCTTCAGGCTATACTTAACAATCTGGTCTATTTCATATACTAATATGAAATTACCGCGGCATTCACCAAATTACAAATCATGGTTAAACCCCGACAATCACCAATATCAATATACAATGACATAGATCAAATAAGGTGAGTTGCATGGAAATTACATGCAATGTGATCAACATCATATCTATTTCCAACTTGTCCAACTTTAAACTTTAGTGAGATCAATCCATAATGTAAAATATTACAAAATAGAATAATTAACTTTAGTAAATTCACAATGAATTCAAAACCATCAACTTTATTCTGCAGAAAATCGAATTATCCAAATCAAAGTGTCTTAAAAACTTTAAAGAGCAACAAATATAGACTTCCACTAAACTAATGTATACTAAAACCATATAACACCCACATGAGTAGCTAGCTTATAAAATTATAGGGCGTTGAATACATGATTGGCGAATCCGCATTTAGAGTCTATCATAATATGCTCTACCAAAACTTATCCATAAGAAAACTTTCTTTAACAACCAAGAATTCTATGTCAATATGCTTGACTTATAAGTACTCTTGTCGTTAATACTTTCTGCGAACTAACTGTCACAATCAACTTTATGTGACAAAGTTTCGCAACCTTTATTTTATGATTGAATGCCCCTTAGTGTGCTACTATTTCTGTTATCATGGTTAATGAGCTACAAGTGTTTGTTTGGCACTTATTCACAATATAACTCTCCCGACCAACAGAAAATGTAACCTAAAATGGATCTTATACTGTATTAGCATCCAACAAACTCAAAATCAGACTACTTTATGATCTCCTAATAATCTGATCTCTAATATGCAAGCATTTTATCCTTAATTCTCTGTAAATCCTTTATAAAGATCCATACTAAAGTTACTTAAATGTCTACTTAATATTCCAACAACAGAAGCCAAATTAGGTCTTGTACAGACCTCATCATACAATAACTTCCAACAATCAAATATATAGAATATTTCTACATTTCTTAAATTTTTAGTATAATTTTAGGGCACCTTATTGAGGATGCATTTGTCTCCCTTAGTTTAACTTAATTATTATCCCACTGAATCACATAACCATCTATACTTGTCTTAAATCCAAATGAGATAATTACTTCATAATGATGACCGTGATTCCTTTATGGGAAAACTTGCTTGAATGCATAGATGGATTTCCTTATAATTCTTAAAGTTTTAAAATCGTATCATCAGTGTTGCCATCAAGGAACTTTGACTTTAAATCCATCTAATTTAAATGTCACGTTTATTTTATTAGAATCTTTTTCAATAACCGGATAGAAAGTCCCTTAAAACAATACATTCCTTCCCTTTTGAGTATAATTCTTTAACAAGATGCGAACCTGATAATCTTGTATTGATTTAAACTCATAACTTATAGCATTAACCCACTTTAGAATATTTGGACCCTACATGGCTTGATGAACATTGATTAAATGTTCTACCATTAAATTTCATAGTGTCCTCATTATTTAAGAGAAAAAACTGCATAATCATCTTAATTGTGTTTCTCCCAACTCAAGTGGTTTCCTTAGGGACATTAATTCTTGAGGTTGTTGAATTTGTTATTCTTTAGATATTATTGACATTGTCTTATCGATATTTTGGATTTGCTCCATTTCTTAAAAGGCATAAGTGGGGGTCGAAACTACTCCAAAAAAAAAATATCTCTAATATTATTCTTCCCCAAATCAACATCCTCAAATAATTCTGTATTACCCGTCTCAAATATGATCTGATTAATGGATCATAAAACTTTTATTTTTATTCATAACCAATAAAGTAGCCGATAACTATGTGTCCACTTTTTTTTTAGTAGATCCCAAGGATCTAACCTTAGTTGGACATCACCATATGTGAAACTCGAAGAGTTCTCACAACTACTTTGGTTGGTACCTTACTGAGACAATAAGCTGCAATCTTTAGTATTTCTTCAATTATTAACCATATGTTGTGGAGTACTATTTTGTCTTTTAACTACACCACAAGGTTAATCTTAATGTGGTGTATTATAAAATAATTCCACAAGCCTTTAGGAGTAAAACAAAAGGTTGTACTTTAGTTGTCTTTAGCAGCTTTCTTAATGAGTTTTCTTGTAATGCCCTTATACTTTATTGAGACAAAATTTTCTTGAAGCCTTCTAGTCTCATCTTTATTATTGAAGTTCTCATCATGTATGATTTTGTTGTTGATATAGGTTAAACTTAATTAGCAGACTTTTTAATTGTACAGAGAATTATTGCAAAATAATTTATCATGCTCGCATTAAATTTTATAATCTTTCAAAATTTAAATAATTTAGAATCATCTCGAGGAATCAAGCTCATCATTAGTATTAAGTCCAATGACAACAATACCAACTAATTGTCACGTATTCACCACCACAGGTGCTTGTGTATTTCGGGCCAAATATTAATCTACCTTTGGGCCGATCAATACCCGCATGAAGATACACTCGCACAACATTATTAATTGGGGACCCATCACAAGATACTTTGTGCAACATTAACCTCGTCTATGGATAAAAATTAACTGTAGGGGTAATCTTGGTGTAATAATCAAGTATTGATAATAAGTTCTGTCAAACAAAAGTCTATCTATGGACTGACAAATGTTCACATGAACAATTTAAATAATTATCACATACTTATTACCACATGTGTGTTATTATTCTGTCAAACTGTGCCTACCTATGGGCCGAACACAGAACACATAAATAATTCCACACTCATCTATGCAATTTCAATAAAGTCGTACTCCACACACAGAGACTGCTATGGCAACATGATGCTTTGATTGACTAGATTGAAAAATTATTAGACTAATTAAACAAATATTTTAAAATAAATATTTATGTTTAATTGAACGACATTAAAAATGTCTCCCCAAATTTAATTTAATTAATTAAATTCCACCAATCAAATGAGAATATTAGATGATTCACACCAATTTTAAAAAAAATAATGAAAGATTTCTTTACTTAATTAGAAATCCAAATCTTAATTTAGAATAAATTAAAAATACTTAAAGATTTGTTAATTTAATGTATTTTGAGTCCTAATTTAGGATAAACTAAATTAGCCTAAAATCCTTTCATAAATAATTTGAATACACGCACAATACTGGATTAATGAAATAATGATGTATTCTGCCCAATACAGTGACTATCAAATCAGACCAAAATTTAATAAATTTCATTACACATGTTGATACAAATCTAAAATATTCTAAAACATGATTCTATCCCATAAATAGCAAAAACATATCAGCAATAAGTTTTGCAAGTGAAAAACTCAATTTCATGTTGCAATTGATTGTCAAATTAATCAAATAAATCGCATGCATAAACTATACACCAACCGGATCCATAGCCACATGTATACAAAAGTTGACTAGAAATTCATGCCAGTAACATTGCCACATAATACGCAGAACACCTTTTGTCAAATTAAAGAAATGAACTACTCCACATTAGAGATAATCAGATTAGTCAAATTGAATGTCAAAATCAATTTGATTTGCATGAAATCAATTTAGAAATAACACTGTCAATCCCACTAGCAAATAGGATCAAAATGTTGTGGAAATGAAATACATGAAACCTTAACCTTATTATGATTAACAAGATCTAACCGTAAAGCGGAAGCGTACCTGATCCAATGAGTCCTCTAAGTGGAACATGAACTCGGAATCAGTGATTTTATGGCCTTCCTCAACTAAGCCTCCTTATTCCTTATAGGACCGTCGTAATCCTTCCGATGGAGAGAAGGGATAACTATTTGCGGCTTAGTATATTGGGGACCATAACCTGTGAGCCTTTATATACTACACAATTGGGCCACCCATAATCACCTTAATTATGTAGTATTTGGGTATCTACTCAATTGGCTCATATCAATATTATTATAGCCATTGGACATTTACACATCAATTGGATCACTTAATTAAGTTCATAAAATAATTGAATAGCTAATATAATTAGCTAATAATATATTGCCCACAATTAGATTATATAGGAAATTAAAAATTTCCAACAAAAATGAGATGTGAAAACATACGATTTAATCATTTCCAAGTTGGTGCGAGATATACTCAGTCCAGATATCCTCTTCATATTTGTTCACATTCAAAATAAATATCATCACACCAACGCATTAACACAACACCACTGATGAGGATTTCAATTTCTATTATTCAAAAGAATCTGAACCAAATCTGAATCGGGAAAGTTTCGTTATGTACATTTCCAACCGGAGTAACCTGATGATAATGGGATTGGGCATGAGGGGCAGGAACATTCTCTACATTCACCCACTCAAAAAGAGCCCACAGGAACGCCGCCGCATGACTCCGCCACTTCCACCTTATCTTCCTCATGCTCCTCAACCGCACGACGAACTCCAAGCAATCGCCCTGGGTACCATTTCCACCCACATTAGATTCATTGGCACCAACGATTTTGGCTTTATTGCTCTCTTGTGCGCGCCCTCCGCCGATTCTCCCTCCTGCTACACCATCACCACCACCCACTTCAACCTCCTTCCCGCCCTCGCCTCCGCTTCTCCAGCGAAATCCAAGACCATGGACCAGATTTGAAACCATCGATATATAAGTCAGACAGTCTTCTTGGAGAAGATATGCACATCCACCGAGACAGACATTAAGAATAATACTATTATTAAATAACAGCTGGACTTTATTATTAAATAATAATTAGGTTTTGGGGTTTTTATGTATATATGGATTTGCAATAAAAATTGTTGTACTTTATGTATACTCTAAATATGGTGTATAATGAATTGCTACGTATATAGGCATGTAATAATACTTGTACATGTTTCATGAAGCTTCTCATGTGTTATCTGTGAACTATTTCTTTAATCACACTCATGCTCAAATCTTATTTATTTGCATGTTTCATCGCCGGATAGATTTACCGACACATGTTGATTGAAATGCTACAGAAATATTAGCAAGTACACTTAATCTAAGTAGAAATGGCTTGGTTGCAATCCTCTAAAATCTAAATTTCATTGACGGCTATCTAATGAGTAAGAACATTAATGCCCGTGACAGCCCGTCCACGGCATCTGTGCGGTCATTTATGCTATGCTCATTACATGGAAGATCCCAACCATCCAAACTGCGTCGAGTTTTTCCTCCGCGTCGGTTACGATTTCTCAGTTTTCGCAATTTGAAAATATTTTAAATTTTTATAAATTTTGATAATTTTATAGTTTTTGCAAATTTAAACAATTTCGCAATTTTTGCAAATTTAGATCATGCAATCATGTGCTATCTCTAGTTTTGGAGGTAACTTTGAAGGATATGTGAATTAATTATATATATGATTTTGGAGGTTACATATTTGGGGGTAATAGTGAGTAAAGAGACACATGACATTTATAATTAGTGACAAATTTAAAATTAAAGAAATTTTTTTAGTTTGTTAAATAATATTTTTTTTTTTGTGTGAAAGAGTATTTTGGAACCACAAATAAGGAAATTGTGAATGATTTTATAGGAAATAATGTATTTATATTATTTAATTAATGATTTACTGAAAGTATAAAGCTTTCCAAAATAATTAAAAAAATTCAAACTATTTCATTACAAAATTGATGAATTTCAAAACACAAAATTTAATATAAAGAAGCACAACTAAAAAAAGGCCAAGCTATTTGCACCCTGAAAATAATAAACATACCACATAAGTAAAGAGGATTAAAATAACATTTATTAACAAAATATGAAATTTCTAAAATAACCTTAATGAAGATTAGCATTGAAATCAGAACCCTATCCTAAGCCGCTAGTTGAGCATTCTTTGCGGTACTGTTTCTTTCATTCATCTTCTCTGTCATCACATTCTGGGCAGTGGGCCTTGATGGTAGCTTCCCCCTTCTACTTCTGCATCCCAGAAACTCCTTCGTCACGTTCCTCTCCGGCGTCGTCCGACAAGTGATGATCGAATACGTCATTATCGTCACAATTCTAGAGTATTACCTCCAGTTCAGCGACTTCTTCATCAACCGCGATCGGATTCCAGACTACTGGATCTGGTTCCACTACATCTCCCTAATCAAGTACCCTTATGAGGGGGTATTGCAGAATGAATTCTCTGACGCCGCCAAGTGCTTCGTCCGTGGGGTCCAGATGAACAATGAAATGCCGCTGGCGGCGTTGCTGAAGGCATTGAAGGAGAAGCATCTGAACATCAGGGCGATACCGTACACCTTTTTCCGGCCCATCTCGCTTCCACAACAATCTTGATAGCGGCTTAAAAAATACCCATTACTAAGTGGAAGCGTTGCTAGCTTCCTCAAAAAGATTCTCAGAACCAAAATCAATGTTGTCGGACTCAATTGGTTGTCCCACCGAGCTCAAGAGCATCATTATGGACTGGCTTGGCAAGATGCCTAAGCTCCCATCCAATTTCCTCTTCACCGGTGGAGGCGATGACGTATTGTAGGGGATCACCTGCGGGGCTATTCTATGTGGCTCTTCTACTGTAAACATCTGCATTTGCTCAGATTACCGTGATTTCATGGACGGAATGGAGAAAGCTCATTTTTTCTGCGGTTGGTTGGGTTATTATTAATTAATTTGTATAAGTAATTTAAAATGAAAGGGTAAAAAGGTATTCAATGGAGTGTATTTAATATTTTTTATGTTTATTATTTAATTATATAGGGGTATGTTTGGAAATGGGGTGCGTTTAGCATTTTCAGGGGTGTAAATAGTCGTCCCCTTAAAAAAATAGACGTAAAATATTATTCGGGATAGGTTTTGCGTGAGACCGTTTCACGTGAGATAATGTTATATTTTTTAAAATAGTTATCACTTTCGCTATAAAATGTTATTATTTTCGGTATAAATTGTTATCACTTTTTATTTATCATTTCTCATTATAAAAGTTATCACCTACGTAAGCTTTTCTGTGAGACGGTTTCATACAAATCTTTGTCATATTATTGAGTTTTAAAATATAGAGTTATTTTGGGGTAACGGTGTACCCCAGAGTTTATAGGTTTAAAATTGGTGTAGTGGATGTTTTTATTTTAAAAAAAGATAATTATACTCCCTCTGTTCCACTGAAATATTCACATTTTAATATATTGGGTGTCTCATTCAAAGGTATTCATTTTCTCCTTTTAGTAAAAGGGCCATACGTAGGGCTCACCACTGATTACACTTAAACTAATAATACTTATTAATCCACATGCAAAAGACAAATAAAAAAGTAAATAAGACATTTGCTCGGGATTGAGGGAGTATTATTTTATTTTATATAATAATAGAGATTAAGCTAAAATTTAATTTAACAATTAAGATTGTTCAGGGCACCCTAATTAAACTCTAAAATATATATTTAAATTTATTTAGTAAACAATTGACCCGAGCTTTAGCCAAGACAAACATGATCCGAACCTTAATAGTTCCATAAAAGGAATTTTTTCAATTGGGGGCAAGTTTGTGTGAAACTTTCTCAAGTACGATCAGTTTTAATGTTTATTAAATATTAATTATTACTTTTTGTTAAAAATATTATTATCTTTTATTTATATTACGAATTATTTATAAAATAACCAACTGCAGAGCTATCACTTATAATTCTAATAGCATTTTTTTATTAAAATATTATTATTTTTTATCCGTTGAGAGCTTTTCCGTGAGACGGTCTTATACAAGTCTTCGCATTTTCAAAATTTAAAAGATATGTAAAGTATCAATTTAGAATCCAAAATATTTCTTCTGTCAATTTAAGAAATGAAAGGTATGATAATAACAATTCAGGACCTGAAAGATATGATAATAATATTAATTGGTCATAAAATCATTCAAAATAATTTAATAATAACTACATTACTATTATATTAAAACCATTTTTTTATAAGATAAAATTTTGTAATTTATTATTATTAAAATAACATATTAATTAATGAAATTTTTATATGGTTACATTACATGATTTTTAGCAATTTTATAAATTTGAGTTTTGAATGGATAATTTTATATATTTTTAGTTCTGAATTGATAGATAAAATCTTTCGGATCTCTAATTGATAGTTTACCTAATTTTTAAATCCTTAATTAATAGTTTGTCTATGGATATACATTTTATGTACCTATATTACTAAAAATACTATTTTTATCCTTTTTTTTAATTGTATTCAGAAATTAATATATATAATTTATAATAACAATAAAAAGATAATATCTCATTAATTTCTCAACTAAAATAGTGGAGATCAGTCAATCATTAAATTATGAATTTGGGTTCAATCTCCATTGTGAAAATTCTCGCTGACCATCGACCACCAACAGCCAATTTCTGAATATTTTACCACCCAATTTCTGAATACATTACTGAAATTTTTGAATACATAATACTAATATTTGTATTCAATCTGAATACATTATAAAAAGATAATATCCCACTAATTTCTCAACTAAAATAGTGGAGATAAGTCAACCATTAAATTATCAGTTAAAGATAAAAAAACAGTGTTAATAATTTGGGTTCAATCTCCACTGTAAAAATTTCAGCTGATCATCAACCACTAATCGTCAATTTCTGAATACATTACTGAAAATTTTTGAATACATAATGCTAATCTCATAAACGTATTTGTATGTATTCTGAATACTTTAATGAAAATTTCTAAATACATACCAACAAATAATTAAAAATCCCTGAATACATACAATTCAGAATACATCCAAACAAGGAATATAAAGAAACAAAAACATCAAGAATATATTAAATACTTGTTAATCGGGCTTTAAATTATTTCAATTATTCAAACTGAACAATTAACCACCAATTTATTCACAGACCTGATTGAAGGAAAACCATTTCAAAAAGTATGTATAAGAAAACAAAGAAATTGAAAACCAGTGAGGTCTTCTAGCCATAGCCATTCATTCAATGAGGTCAGATTTCTTTCTATGATCACTGATTTTTTTTCTCTCTCTCCCACGACCATGAGAAATATTATATAAGAAGGATAAGAGTAATTAAAGTAATATGTAATATTTATTCATAATTAATATATATAGGATTAGGGATACTCCCTCCGTCCCGTCCTTATGGTTATATTTGCTTTTTGCACGGGGATTAATGAATATATTATTTTAATATGTATTGAGGTGAGAGAAATAATAATTTAATGTAAAGTGGGTAATATAGTATTTTAATATGTATTAAAGTGAGAGAAATAATAATTTAATGTAAAGTGGGTAATATAGTATTTTAATATGTATTAAAGTGAGAGAAATAATAATTTAATGTAAAGTGGGTATGTGTATAATGGGATGTGTGGGCCAATGGTCCTTATGGTTACATTTGCTTTTTGCACGAGGATTAATGAATATAATATTTTAATGTGTATTGAGGTGAGAGAAATAATAATTTAATGTAAAGTGGGTAGGTGTATAATGGGATGTGTGGGCCAATGGAGAGAGAAGTAATTAATTTGTGTGGATCTCATATGCTAAAAAGGGAAATGTAACCATTAGAATGGAACGTCCAAAATGAAAATATGTAATCATTAGGATGGGACGAAGGGAGTAGATGTGACTTTTTATTAGACAGTAGATGTGACTTTTTATTAGACAATCTTGCAGATAGTAATAAGATATATATTATGTATCTACTATTAATATTAAAATATATTTTGTATTAGATAATAATAATTTCTTTATCTATCTTTAGAATCTTAAATTAAAATTAATATACTAGAATTTTGCACTGTTGGTCCCGCAGGATACATAACCTTTTCAAAATAGTCCCAATACTTTCACTTTTAGTCCCAAACGATTATTTCTTTGCACACTTGGTCCCATAAGACTTCAACATAACATATTTAGTCTCATTTAGGAGTGTTAAACGAGCCGAGCTAGATCGAGTATCCCATACTCGAGCTCGGCTCGAGTACTTATCGAGCCGAGCTCGAGCTCGGCTCGTTATGGTGACGAGCTTATGTACGAGCGCGGCTCGACTCGAAAAATACTCGAGCGAGCTCGAGCTCGACTCGTTAAGCAAAAATATCGAGTTTTCGAGCCGAGTCGAGCCGAGCTCAGTCGAGTCGAGTCGAGTATTAAGTAATATATTTATATTTTTATTATATTTAAAATATTTATTTTATTATATACTATTATAATTATATAATAATAATATTATTATTATTAATTATTATTTTCGAGCCTAAACGAGCCGAGCCGAGCTCGGCTCGTTAAGAAAACGAGCAAAAGGGCGAGCTCGAACTCGAGCTCGAATAGTCAACGAGCCGAGCCGAGCCGAGTACTCGAGCGGCTCGGTTCGTTTAACAGCTCTAGTCTCATTCAATTACACTATATATATTATCAAACCAAAAACCTTTTCGAGTTTATTCGATATTCCATAACAAAATAAGTTCAAACTTGCTTTTACTGAATGATTTGGAATAAATTAGCGCGTAGTTTGTTTCGATTTCTTTATCCTTTGACGTCGTGAAATCTACTTAGTCCTTTTTCTCCAATCTATCTCCACCTTTTCTATTTTTAAGATGAATAAAATTCACCCCAGGGCATAACTCAAGTGATAGAGAGGAGGGTGTAAAAGTCTTCCAACTGAGCTTGGTTGCTGCATGGTGGGAGTTCGAATCCTGGCCACTTGCAAGCACAAGTTAAACAGTGAGCTATAAGCCACTTGAGACACATCCTGCGATTTACCTCCTCCACCAATCCCCAATGCAGGGACGGTTATAAGGCACTTGAGGCACATCTTGCAATTTACCTCCTCCAATAATCCTGGGCGGTGGGACCCCTAATGGTGGGGTACATGTGTGAATAAAATTCAAAGAAAAAGATTACACAACACGTGTGCAGCGGAAACTAAAAGGGGGCCCACTGTGGGTGCACTCATCCTCTGACGGAATCAAAACCAGCTGAAAACTCCCCCAAATCCGCACTCTCATTCTAATTCAGATTTTCCTTCCTAAATCTCTTCAATTGCCGTACGCCCCTTGAATTCTCAACTATCAACTCACATTCACTCCAAATTCTCTCGCAATCCCAAATTCTAGGGTTTTCTTTCGATCGTCGCACCTCCTCGTCTTAGCTGGTAATAACTAATAACTTCTTTTTTTTTTTTTTTTGAATTAATATTCAGCAATTCTCAGTATTTTGTTGCTGCATGAGCCCTCTCTTTGCATGTATTCATCTGTACATTTATGCATCTGTGTTTGCATGTATCTGTATTTTCTACTATAGTGAGTTTTTGGATCTGTATTTGGTTCTGGCTATGACTCTGTGTGATATGTTGAGGTGTTTTTCCTTTTTTCAGTTTTCCCAACTGAGTTCTGTTACTTTTTTTTTTCCTGTATAGATTTTTACACAATTGGTTGTTGACACTTCTTGATTTGAAAGGTGAAATGTTAGGCTTAATTCTAAGAGTAATAGCTAGAAAATTTCTATTGGGTCGATACAATTGGGATTAAAAAAAAAAAGGTACCTAGAAATTGGCAAGAATTGAGCAAATTCATAGAATACTGTGAACCTAAATGTTAAGAGGAACGATATCTATTTTGTGTATATGAAATTGTTTTGATTAATTTCATATCTTTTGCGAATAATGAATGCTGCAGTATCCTGGAGACTTGGTTTAAAACATTATAATAGGCCAAAGTAAGGCTTGGTGATTAGAAAAACTGTCTGTCTTGGGATATAGCACTAAACGTGCTGATGTGAGTCGAATTTATATATCTATTTTGTGTATATGAAATTGTTTTGATTAATTTCATATCTTTTGCGAATAATGAATGCTGCAGTATCCTGGAGACTTGGTTTAAAACATTATAATAGGCCAAAGTAAGGCTTGGTGATTAGAAAAACTGTCTGTCTTGGGATATAGTACTAAACGTGCTGATGTGAGTCGAATTTATAGAATTGTAATTGCATGAACATTAGGGATGAAGGGATACATCAAAGATTTTGTGATTTTGTATCCCTTATGTATGAAAGTAAATAGATTAAAATTCTGAGTCGTGTTGCTTAGTAATGTTATATGTGAGGAAATACAAACTCTATGTGGTTGGGGTGTATTGCTAAAATTTAAAGACACATTCCCTTATTTACATTTTTACTTTTAAAATGCTTTTTCAACACGTGGTGTAAGGTAAAAATAACTATAGAGTTATGTTGTCAACTTTTGGTTTTCTTTTTGACATATGTCCCATAGTCTTGTTGCTCCGTTAGTTGCTCAAGATATTATGCACACCATTGTATGCTAAGCTACTTTGTCTTACCTATGTGTCCTATGCTACCTACTCTTCACATCCCAGAAGTCCTGCCTAGTGCGTGCCTTTTTTTAGTACTTTAAATCAGCCATCAAATGATCTAAAATGTCTAAAAAGCCCGTAATTTGGTTTTTCTTATCATTCCCATTTTTCTTTTTCTTTTTTTCTTTTTTGGTCTCATAGACATTATATTTGTTAGTAATTTCTTTAGGAACACTCTTATTGCTGTTTTTTACTCATTAAATGAGGAAGGAGAATGCTTTTGATTTGATTAATGTGAATAGCAATTCAGTTCCAATTGCATTTGAACAAATACTGACAATTAATTATATACCAAAATAAATTCCATCCAAATCCTATATTATATAGCAACCTATAATATATTGGGATTTCGTCATCTAAGTTTTTACCATTTTCTTATGAGACCTTGCAGTAGCAATATTTGGTGTAAATTTTCCAGCTCAATCGCTTGTAATTTTGCGTGCGTAAATTACACGAGGCACTGTAAGCAAATTTAATACAATGAGACATTCATTAGTATATCTTTGTAGATTGTTTCTCACGTGTGTTTCTTTATTTCCAAGATTTAAATTATGCTGTATCTTGAACTTTACCCCAGCTAGATTAACTAGGCTTTCCCTTTCTGTGGTTATGTAAGGGCACATTGGTTGAGTTTCGGAGAGTTTAGTGGAACATGCAGTCCAAGAGTGTCAACCAAGGACAAACTAACCTTTATAATGTTGCAAACTCCACTGCATGTTCTGATCCTTGGTGGAATAATTCGGGATATAATTCCTTTAACCCCGCAGTGATGCGAGACAATTTATCAGATTCATCATCATTGGAACAATCTTTAGATGAACAATCAAAATCTGAAGGTGGGGTAAATGACGAAGATGATGATGCTACCAAACAGTCACCAAGTGATGGATCATTGCAGTCTGGTAAGGATTCAGATGCTTACAACTTAGATTCCTTGAGTAAAGAAATTATCTATACTTGGACAAATGACGTTAATTCTGCATAAGCTTTTGGCATGCTCAGTTAGGTGGTGTTTTGCAATCTGGTATTGATTTAAATCTGTATTTGTAGAGATTTTGAACACTAGCATGGAAAGAACAAAACTGCTATTGAGTCTGTTAGGATCAGAGGCCAAATAAAAGGTGTATAAAGAATGATGTTCTTCTTTTGTATTATAGGCGCATGCTATTGACGCCCAGCTTTTTGCTGAACCCATATTTACAGAATAAAATCATAATGTATAACCTATGGAAAGCATCTAGGTGTGTGTATTCATCAAAAAGCTTGGTATTCAAAGCACGCGCCATAATATAATGCCAAATTCTTATGCCTGAAAGATGTCATACTCTCTTAATGGTCTTCTTGTGTAATTTTACTCTACAGAAATTATCAGAAAGTCCTATTACAATGATGTGTGTGTAATTTGAATTAATATGACCAGGAAGATAACTTGCATATTTTAATTGAATTATGGTTCATAAAATTATAGATATCTACAATTCAATCATCTGTCTAATTCAGATAAAAATGATGTGCGGGAGGGCTTTAATCTTCAGCAAGTTTCACCTACCTTGAATCCAAGAACCAATGTGAGCTTTACTCAAGCCCCACAGAATGCTGGGCACTCAGTTGTAAGACTGCTGCTGCAATCATGAATTACTGTTGCAATAGCTTAAGTTTTCCTTCTATTGAATCAACAAAGTAAAGCCAGTGTTTTGAAAGGTGAAAGTTTGTTCTTTTCCAGGCTTCTGTCTCAACTCCATATGATCCATATTATGGAGGAATTATGGCAGCTTATGGTCAGCCCTTGGTATGATAAATTAATCTCCTCATGTTTGCATTGTGTATTGGCTTAGGTGTTTTACTGATTCCTTGCATGCCTCTGTGAGGTTAAAATATATTAAGTGTATACTGAGACATAATAAAACACATGGCTGTAGACTGTAGCAGAAAATTGTATAACCACACATCCTTACCATATGGGTGTTCAGAGGGATTTATATGATTGCCATCCAAGTATGTTCAGAAGTAATATTCCTAATGCAGTTCGAAATTCATGGGGACTCGAGTGTGGCCCTGTAGTAATTACAATTTTATAATGTGTGATTTGTTATTTGATCATTGATGTCAGTCCTCAAAAGCCCTTGACAATTTTTGCAATGTACTCAGCCCTTCTCTATTTATAGTTTTATTTGTAATATTACCGTGTCAGGTTGTGTTGTAGTACTCCAGTAACCACGACTTTACAGTTGAGAGTTTTTAATTAAAGCATATTGTGTTGCTTGGTTTACCTGTGGTTATTAGTTTGACATAAGCTTTATCTGTATTTCAACTTTTTTATTTGCTTATTGTTTCCATGTTAGGTGAAGTCAACATTTTTTCTGTGGGTGGACATTGATTCTGTGTCTATCTCCATCAACTTCTTCTAGAGAATTGTTTGATTTCATTAATTTTTTATCATTTTTGAAAAGCTTCTCTTTTTCCCCCTTTTCTCTATCAAGGTTCCTCTTCATCTGTATGATATGCATCACACAAGGCTGCCACTGCCCCTGGAGATGGCACAAGAGCCAGTATATGTGAATGCTAAGCAGTATCATGGCATTCTGCGAAGGCGGCAGTCACGTGCTAAAGTGGAGCTAGAGAAGAAGTTGATTAAACTGCGAAAGGTTTTCTTTTTTTTTTTCAGTGCATTATACTAATGATACGTTGAGATCTCTGAGGACTAGGTCCTCCTACACATTCTTGATATTACAGGCAACTTTTTGCTTTGTTTATTACAGCCTTATCTCCACGAGTCTCGTCACCAGCATGCTTTGAGGAGGGAAAGAGGTTCAGGGGGACGTTTTGCAAAGAAGTCCGATGCAGAGAAATCTAAGGGAACAGGGTCTGGCTCAGCTATCATGTCGCAATCTATTAGTTCATCAGGTTTTGAGTCCTTTCAAGAACCACATCAGTCCATTTCTGGCAAGATAGGTAGGACCATCAAATCATAGGTCCTTCGACCCTACACTGGGTCACTGCGATGGAGCAATTTCCTCTACAAATTTTACACTAGTGTGTGCTTGTGATTGTGTGAAAATATGCTGGTGGGCAATTTTGGTGGTTGCTTAAACCTTGGCTTTTCCCCGGGTTGGGGCGGCAATTCATTCTTGGCTGTTTTAGACGATGAGACACAGATGATGATGATCTAAGCTTCCGACTTCAAGTGCTAGTTTTCTTCACTCTAAAAAATTGTTTTTATCTTTTAGGAGTGAGAATAGGAAAGAGAGACCAGATTGTAGTTGCTTGCTAGAATTCTTTTTGTAAAGCTGTTCTTGTTGCACCACTTTCTTATTACCTGCATTCGTTGGGTTGCCAATTTGAAGAGGATAAAATGCATCAAGCAATGTTCTCCTTTGGAAATTTTGCCCAGAAATCCGTTGCTTCTTTTTTTAAAAAATGCACCAAAATCTCTTGTTTTGACAATCTTGAGGAAGTATTCTGTCAAACTGATTATTATGCTTCTTTGATTTATATGAAGTATTAAAGGTAAAGATTGAATTCAAGTGGTAAAACATAAATTATGAGGATAAAATAGTACATCTATGAGCAGTTGTTCATCATGTCTTCTAAAACATGTGATTTCATTGTCTGTCATACCAGTGTTAACAGATTAATTTTGTGTTCTCTTCCTTTGTTTACCTTCAATGCTTCAACATTTTCCCCCAGACCATGTACCCTTCCATCTTAGAAATCATGGCAGTGGACTCCATCTCAGTAAATCAAATATGTATGACTTTTGCATCTCTGTTGTTAATAGTTGGTAAAGGATCCATAAGCATTATTTGATTCTTGAAATGGTCAAACTGCTCATTCAAGCCCAGGAGAAATTGAATCAGTTTATCCTCCATAATATTGGATCCCAAACATTGCAATTCAACCCAATGCTTGCTCAAATTATTCAAATATTCCACAACAGTGCAGTTTCCCTGAACTAAAGTGCTAATTTCCCTTTTGATTCTGTTTTTCATTGTACCATTGTTTTCCCAAACCACTGCTCAATTGCATCCTAGTCTTGTTGAGTCATTCCAACACTCAACTATTTAAACAACAAATCTAAGATCCACGGAAACTCTGTCAAATATACGTTCGTCCATAAAGCAAAAGCTTCATGATCTTTTGAAGGATTTGATAAGAACCATCAACAAACCGAAACTTAAACTTAGCACCAAAGGCTATAGTCAATTAGTCATGGACCATTTCCAAGATAAGTAATTATCACCTTTTGACGGATAAGAAATGAGTTGAAGGACTTAAGAATCAACACCATTCAAGAAATATGGGGGCAAAGTAAAAACATTTTCATTCATATCCAAAATGTGAGTACATACTGCATTTATACACGATGTAGAGAAGATGAAGTAGCTAGCAGAAGTAACTGCGAGAAGATGAAGTAGCTAGCAGAAGTAACTTCCTCTAACTAACATATTACAAATTGTCAGCTAATAGATTCAAATGTTCAGGCAAATGGGAAACAGCCACGTGTGTCCATAACTCCAACAGGGCACAACTCAACATTCCTTTGCAGACCATACATAAATATACATATAACGCGCGCGTGTGTGTGTATATATATATATATATATATATATATATATATATATATATATATATATATATATATATATATATATATATATTCAGGTTACAAATTGTAAATAATTATGTTGCCTGAGTCATTTCTCTTCATTATAAATTCAAGTAAATATGAAGATAATTATAATAACATTACAAAATTCTACACACATGGCAATATAGTGAGATGATACATTATTTGGAAGTAAAAAAATAAGAGAATGCAAATGAAAGGCAAAGAGAGAGTTGTGGTTTGAGATTTCACTTCCAAGGGCTATTCATGATGGTGATGCCCATCGTCTTCGTTCCTAATTTCATCGGCCACAAATTGATCAGAAACAGTTTCTCCCTCTGTATCTTTGGGCTGAGCCATTGGCTCGGTACCATCAGTTACATTATTGTTGAGATCCGTCCCATTAACCACGGAGTGCTTGTCCATCATATTAGATAGGGCAAGCCTCGGAGACCATTCCAGAACGTCATCAATTATGTTGGACACCCTCTTCTGGTACCTGAAAACGCACGACAAAGCCCAGAAAAGACTCAGATAAAAACCAAATAATATCGTATGGTTTAAGGATATAGAAAATTCAAATTTAAAATTTTTGATCTCAGCTAATCTAGAATAAATTTCAATAAGAACTCAATTCAACATGTTCCTGATGGATAAATAGTTTTTGACTAGAGTACATACCTTGCTCTGGCAGCTTCATCGGGAGCATGGTGCCTCAATAACAAAATGACAAGCACAGCAGCCATTGCATAAAACAACCTAGCCGTCCACTTGGGGCGCTCACCCTCATCTTTCTGAGGCCAAAACTGGAATAATTCCTTGAGCGTTGCTTCTTCAGCAAGAATATTAGGGAAGAGCCATACTCTCTTTCCGAGAATAATCCACAAAGTTCCAAATACAATGGCTCTCACTGCACGCATGATCAATCAACTTCAGCCCAAGATAATATACAAAGCAGGATACTTGATCAAACAAAATGACATACTGTGAGCTAACCGCCAAATAATGCTAACTTGACTATTCCTATGAGATTGAAAATTATTAACATGCAGGAGCACAAGCAACTCTAAGATTGATATTTCTCTTGTTCTTGACATATATCAGATAAATAAAACATCAATTTCAATTTGAAAAAGGACAGGTAAAATGCAAGACAGAGAAAAGAGGTCTATTAGACTAAGGTTTACTCTATCTCATGAATCATGTGGACAAAATGCTATGTTCGCTAGATGTTAAATGAAGGAACAGACAATGAGTAACTTCTACAATAAATAACTTACATAAAAGGAGGCAAAGTATAAGAAGCAATACACCCGCACAGAAGTATAGAATTAGTAACTTGACTTGGTGGGGATACACAGGAAACAAGCAGATTGCTAGAGTCAAAACAGGCCAGCAAAAAGAAAGAAGTGTTTGCCATAGTGGCCTTCGGTTCACGAACATCCATGCAAAGAATGCATCATTATCTGAAAACACTTGGTCCTGCAGAGCACAATATAAGAGATAGAAAGGTTGAGAATTTACAAAATATATGAGTGTGCATGTAGCAAGCCTTTGCCCGCTACATGGGAATTGGCCATATGAATCATATATTTGTTCGGTTGATGAAAATACAAAGCCTATCGAAATATATACATTAATAATAAAATTAATCATATGGACTCAAATGGTTTTCATCAATCAAATCAATGATCAAATATCAAATAAATATCATCTCCCTTGAATCTGAGAATTTCTAAATTCACATATGTATATAGTCAAATTTGGAGAAGTCTAGATTCTACCCATGACCCAGCACCCAGAAAAACTAATAATAATGACAAAATAAATAAATAAATAAAAGTACAAAGAAATATCAACTCCCTTGAATCTGAACATTTCTCAGTTCACAATATGTAAATACTCAAATTTTAGAGAAGTCTAGCTTTTGCTCCTAACCAATCAAGGAAACATGGAGATACTTACAAAAGAAAGATTTTGATGAGGAGAAATAACAACCAAATAAAATGTTATCAATGGTCTATTAAAACTCGGTTCGAAGATTTTCACCAATTCCATCTTATAGATGAGACTATCATCCCCCACCCCCCCAAAAAAAAACACACACACACATTCTCTACTACTCAAAAGAGGCCAATTTTGGTTTCAAGCATTATCAAGAGGCCAAAATCCATGCTAATTGACATCATCTAGTCCATCAAATGCCAGCGCAATGAAATAACTAATTACCAATTTACCATGATGAAATTCTTACTCTCAGAAAAATTCCCCAGTGAATCAAGTAGATTTCAGACTAAGAATCACAAAAATAACTAAGGAAACACTCGATTTCTAGACAAAGTATGATTTAAAAAAATTCTTCTGATCAGTCATTATTCACAATGATTCATCTAACTCATTGAGCAGCAAACTTGAAACGTTTCCTATAAAGCAGAATCAAGAAATCCCCGACTTGAGTTGTTACTCCCTAATTAAACTAAAATAGAAAACAGTAACACCCACCCCTCAACTCCTAAATAATAATAACAGTAATAATATTAATAAAGGGAAATATTGAAAGAAATGCAAATGAACAGATGAAAAAATCTACACACGCAACACATACACCTAAAAAAACCCTTCAATTCAATAAAGTAACAACAATAATTTTCTCCAAAATTCAGTTTATACTTTTTGTCACTTGAAAGGAACAATCTTTCATAAACCATTTTCAATAAAATAATAACAATAATTTTCTCCAAAATCCAGTCTATACTCCTAGTCAATTGAAAGTTATAAATCTTACATAAGCCATCAATTCTCACTCATGTGCATCCATTCATTTATTAACTCATACAATCATTTTTAACTAGCCTAGTACATGAATTGTGTCATATGAAGAAAAGGTTAAAAAAAAAGTAACCTTGATTATTAAGACATGACTTCTTTAAGACCAAGAGTTTTAGAAACATGAAACTTTTTGAGAAACTATCATCATACAGCAATATACTCTCTCAGTTATCAATATGAACTTTCTTCTCAATGGCTAGCGCACAAGAATGTTAAAAGTGTTGTGAGCACTTCAACTGAGAAAGGAGTAGTAAAGTAGCAAAAAGGATCTTATGATTTATATGTTTGCATGAAATGCAGAATGATACAGAGAGATATATTTCAGTCATTATTTGTAAATGAAATTTTTGCAAGACTTACAGTATATAACTCCAGATGTGCAGGCCATGTAGATAGTTTCCTCTTTCCTGGCCTAACAGTTTTGACAACACGATCACATCGCACTATTAGATTTTTCCTTAGCAGAGTGTTTGCTATATCTTCAATTTCTAAATTCTTATCTGATTCAAGTAGGTCTTTCAGTTCCGGATGATTTCTCAAAAAACTAATAAAGTCTTTTCCTCGGAAATATTCAACTCTTGTCTCTTGTAAGACGGCCCACCTAGATTCCAGTTCCTTATGATCCCTCACCTTTTCAGCAAATATCTGGAAAACATCCTTTTTAGCAGCTTGCTTCTGAATAAGAAAATACAAAGGTCAAATGAGAATAAACTTAGAGCAGCTTCATTTTTACACCAGGAAATCGCATCATGACACAGCAATAAGATTTTGTTAAATGTTCTATGCATAATATAGTTCATTTCTCACAAAGAAACATCTTCATTTTCAATGGAACGTTACATTCTTAAAGATTAGGTAAAGCTCCGATAAAAATCAACCAGAACACAGAACTGGCAATCTACTATTAACTCTGATCCTGGGCAACCAGTAATATAAATATTCAACCCGCAAAACCCTCAAGAATGCCTTAAATTTTTTCAAGACAATATTTAACAGGAACTGAAATACAAGATTGCGGGAAGATTCACATTCAAAGAGTAGCATACTATTGGTACCCTGGTTTATTAGCCTCAAACTTCCTTCTGGACACAATAACAATTTTGACTAAAGAAATTGAGAAAAAAAAATCAGCAAAACCAAAAGTACCAAGTACTACACGAAAAGACTGCCAGAATATGTTCAACTTCAATATAAAACCAACCACCATTATCAATGCATCTCAACTTGGGTTTTAAATATCTTTACAACTCCAGTTCCAGGAATTCATTATCAGAGACTTTTTTACTTTTTATAAGAAAAACTTAATTTTTCAGTTAGCTTAACAACTTGAGAGCAAAACATAAATAATTCTGTTTGAGCTAAAACCCAATCAAACGTTTTCATAACGTCATCATACATGCCAAAATATGTAAATCACTCCTCAACAAAACGTCATCATACATGCCAAAATATGTAAATCGCTCCTCAACAAACTTACTGAGTACACTAGGCCAATGAAATTTGGAGGTATTGATTTGATAACAAGAATTTATTGAAATTTGAAGCAACAGAGATGATAATCAGGTGACAATGTACTCAAGAACGATGGAAAGTCTAACCGTATCTCTATTTCAACATATCCATTTTATTTTAGTTTTTTCTTGAGAGAAGTTAAACAGCTTTTCTAGAACAACACATATCAAATGATGAGAATCCTCCCCAACCACCTTCATCGCCAACAAATAAGTTTCTCACTCATACAATGTATATTTTGAACAAAAACCCCCATAAGCAGAGGAATAACTTACAATTTCCAACCATCTAAATTTCATCCTAGACTTGGATAAAAATCAAAGGGTTCTAGAAATTGCGTTTCAGAAAATCAAACTTTAAAGAAGCAGCAGAATTTATGATTATTAAGACTTATTTGTGGCCGCAACACTCATAAAATCTCCAATCCCACATCACATTTGACTAATTGTAACTTTCACTGAATTAAGAATTATGATCACACAGAGTAATAATAGAAGCCAACAAAGAAAATGCCATCTGCAAATTCACATCGATAGTAATGCTGGCAACCTTTTACAAAACCTTAGCATCCAAACAAAAACTAAAAATGACACGAACTCAAACTCAATATACAAGAACTCGCCCAACCTTAGGTTAAATCACTAGCATCAGATCTTTCTAAGGAATGTAAGAGCATCAGAAACCAAAATATACGGCGAACAGAAACTTCGTAAACACATGGTGGTACGAGATTATATCGAATGCAAACATAAATCGACTAAGAATGTCGATATTCAGAAAAAACTAACCCTAGGAGGAGTGTCCGCTGAGGAGTCTGCGTATGAGCGTCTACCCCTCTTTTTATCGTTGGCTGCACCACCGCCTCCCCCTCCACCTCCGCCGCCGCCCGTTTTCTTCATCTTCACAACTCTCCGCTGCTCGTGGTTTTACTTTATTCTAACAGTGTACGATGTGCATTTTACGAATGAATTTATTACTTTTCATTTCATTAACTAATACAGAAAAACAGTATTAATATGTTTTGCTTATTTTATAACGTATGATACAGATTGGGCCTTTTGGCCCATTTGTAGATGGGCCAAAATTTTACTTGGTTACTGCACCTTTGAGTTACGTATCCAAGAGACAAAATTATTGGTGATCAAGTAATTGGGGGATTACTTGGTGACACTTGTCACTCATTAACATGTCTCTAAATAATACTCCGTCCCTTTGCTTAAAAAAAAAAAAAACTTATTTGCTTTTTTTACTTTGGTAAAAAAATAGTTATTTGTAAATGAATGTATTATAATACTCCATTGTGTAGTAGTTTATAATTTATAAAGGAATAGTGAAAATAGTTATTTGTAAATGGATGTATTATAAATTATAATGTACAGTGGTTAGTTGTACTAATGGATGTATGAATCTCATATTTTAAGTGGGTGTATTGGTCCCACGTTTTACAAAGAGGTGGTTTGTCCATCTCAGGCGCTGCGGTGAAATTCGATCATTGGTTATTATGACTGTTGTCTCTTTACTTGACCAATTGAGCTGCCCATGCGGGTGTGTGGGTCTCATATGTAAAAAAAAGAAATGAGATCTTTAAAGACGAACAGACAAAATGGTAAAATGAAACATTAGGTGATGTTTGGTTTAGGTTTATGTGAGGTTTGAAATTCGTGAATAGTCATTCTATATTTATTTTGAGTATGTTTTAATTTTATGTTAAATCAATATATTAATTTATTTATTTAAAAAATTAAATGGGAGAGGAGAGATAAAGATAGAAAGTATACAAATCAATGTATTAATTTATTTAAAAAATTAAATGTGAGAGGAAAGATAAAGATAGAAAGTGTATTAATTGAGAAGAAAAAATGTAGTAAGCATATATAAGGTGATTTTTAAAATTTGAATGTAGGTTTTGAAAATCAAAAATTGAATTTGAAATTCGGAAACGAACATTGCCTTAGGTGACGGAGGGAGTAACACGATAACATTTTTTGTGATCTTGAAAGACAATAATTTGCGAAAATTCAACCGTAGAGGAAAGGAAAAAAAAATGTTGGTGAATTTAGATCGCAGAAATAAATAGCATGTAGAAGAGAAAAGAAAAGAAAGGAAGAGAGATGAAATGAAGAGATAAAGAAAAAGAAAAGAAAAGAGAGGAGGGATTAGGAACTTCATGAGAGAGAAAAATCTCTGCAAAAGAGCTTTTTGACTCTCTCCCTTCCCTGACCAAATTCATGTGTCCTCCCTTATTCATTCCGCTTTTGATTTCACCCCATTAACAGATATACATTCTTGGTGAGTTTTCTTCCTTAATATCCTGCATTTCCTATTTCCATTATGATTCTTCCTTTGATTTTTCGACATTTTTATTCATGTTTTTTTATTTTATTTTGCTATTTATTATATTAATTTTTTCTAGGTGGTGGGGTTGGGGGTGGGGGCTATTACTTTTTTCAGCAAATTGCTGATTTGCAATTTTTTCTTTTTAATTCGGTGAGGTGTAATCGTCAAATCGAAGAACAATGAGCTTGGAATCTTGTATATGAAATGTTTCTAATACGTGGGCATCAAAACATGATCTTTTCTGATATTATTTTAATTTTAATTTTAATGCAAACACATAAAATTCAGGTGTATATCTCAAAGGAGAGTACCGGATTAAGTCACTATTGAATAATGGGAAATTGCTGTGTGACCCCATCTGGTTCTTCCGACGTTAAGAAGAAAAAGAAGAAACCCAATCCGTATTCAGCTGATTGTGGTGCAAATCGTGGATCTGTTGACACAAGCAAGCTTGTTGTGTTGAAGAATCCAACCGGGCACGATATTAACGCCAGATATGACCTTGGCCGTGAGCTTGGTAGAGGTGAATTTGGGGTTACCTATTTGTGCACTGATATGGAAACTAGAGAGAATTTTGCCTGCAAATCCATTTCCAAGAAGAAGCTGAGAACTGCAGTGGACATTGAAGATGTGAGGAGGGAGGTTGAGATCATGAAGCATATGCCTAAGCACCCAAATATTGTTACCTTAAAGGACACTTATGAGGATGATAAAGCAGTGCACATTGTAATGGAACTGTGTGAAGGTGGCGAATTGTTCGACCGTATTGTGGCAAGAGGACATTACACAGAGAGAGCAGCTGCACAAGTCATGAAGACCATTGTGGAAGTTGTACAGGTTAAATTGCATTTACATTATTAAACTTAGTGTTGTATTTTTTTCCATTTGATGTTTGATTTTATTACATTTCCTCTGATCATGGTGGAAGTATGTGATCTATTGGTTAAGGTCAATTATTTTTGTTTTGTGCTTGTATTTTATCTTTGCCAAAAGTTGATTATGTTCATTTGTTGCTGCATAGTGAACTGGAATATTTTATCTCATGTGGACTTACTCATAATTTTGAAAGCATTTATATTTTTATACTATCTAATTGTCTATGCTACATATCTTGAGTTCGATGTAAAAATTCTTCTAAATCTTTGTTAGTTTAATTTAATTTCAACATGTTTGCTATATATATATATTTTTTTTTTTTTGTGTTCGAAGATTCTTTTAGGCATTATCTTAAAATACTTTCTTAGGACTTCTTCAATTTTTTCAATCATTATGCCTTTGCTGATTGAAATGATTGATTTGCTTTATATTGTTGAAAGTTCTTTTCTACTGGTCAGTAGGGTTATTTATATTGCTTCATCCCTGGTTCACTGTTGCCTTTTTTACTATAGATGTGCCATCAGCAAGGAGTAATGCATCGCGACCTCAAGCCTGAAAATTTTCTTTTTGCCACCAAGAAGGAAACCAGTCCACTAAAAGCAATTGATTTTGGTTTGTCAGTTTTTTTCACGCCTGGTAAGTAGTGATATAGTTATTTAAATATATTTTTCACTTGACACCTCCCTGTATGCACTACCTATATCTGGCCTCTAATTTTTCTGAGTCTCCTCAGGTGAGCGGTTTAATGAGATTGTTGGAAGCCCTTACTACATGGCTCCAGAGGTTCTAAAACGTAATTATGGCCCAGAAATTGATATTTGGAGTGCTGGGGTTATCCTTTATATTCTACTTTGTGGCGTTCCTCCCTTTTGGGCAGGTTAGTTATCACCACTTTTGCTTTGCACTTTGCACAAATCTGAGTCTAGAAGGGCTACAATTAAATCGAAATGGCTCAAGAGTAACTAATATCTTTGAGATCAACATTGAAGTTGGCATTGAAATGATTGATATAATAAAAATGAACTTTAAATTGCCATACAGTATCAACAGTTTCGTACACTTTCGAAATTAGAGTTCATTGGTTTATATGCATGTTTGTTTGGGATTGATGATGGTTAGGCTGCAATTTAGTATTATTAAATGAGTCAGTTCAGTTTAGGAGAGTCATGAGAACTGATTTGCCTTTAGATCATTCCATTCATAGTTGTCTTCGGAGTTCTATATATGAAATTTGTCCTTCTCTTTCAGTTGTGTCATGGTTTCATTGTGCTTGAATAGGGATAGTCTTCATGTGGAGCCGACCTTCTAAAAATCTTTTGAAATTTTCTTAATTTTTCAAAGTCTCAAGGTTCTATAATGGTGTCATTCCATTAGTAAACTTATAGTTAGGTTTGAAACTAATGTATGTGAGGAACTGAGTCATATTGGCCTCCATGTTTGTTGCCACTAAATCTCATATTAAGATTCAAAATTTGTAGAAACCGAGCAAGGAGTGGCACAAGCAATTATTCGATCTGTAATTGATTTTAAGAGAGATCCTTGGCCTAAAGTATCAGAAAGTGCAAAAGATCTTGTAAAGAAAATGCTTGATCCAGATCCCAGTCGTCGTCTCACAGCTCAACAAGTCCTTGGTAATGGTTACTTAGAAGTTCCATTGTGCAATAGATTTGTGCTTATAGTCACTGTGAATAATTAAATAAGAGCATGTTCTCGTGGGTTTTGTTTATCTGAACAGATCACAGTTGGTTACAAAATATAAAGAAAGCACCGAATGTTTCACTAGGTGAGACTGTGAAAGCAAGGCTCAAGCAATTCTCTGTCATGAATAAACTCAAAAAGAGAGCTCTAAGGGTATACTGTGGTTACCTAAATGCTTCATCTTACTGATCCCCCCTAAAAAAGGAATATATTATTTATCATTTAGGGGGAAATGCCTCTGAAGCGGCACGTTGTTTGATGTATTTGGCTTCTTACACATGTAGGTAATAGCTGAGCATTTGTCTGTGGAAGAGGTGGCTGGAATTAATGAAGCATTTGATAAGATGGACTCTGAAAAGCGGGGTAAAATTAACCTTGGAGAGTTCAGAATCGGTTTGCATAAGCTTGGCCATCAGATACCTGATACAGATGTTCAGATTTTAATGGAAGCTGTAAGGATTATGCTCTTATCATATTTCCTTTATTTCTATTTTATGAATTTTGAATGGAATTGTGAAGCGAAGTTTACTTAATTACTGCTCAAATGTTGGAATGTCCTGTAAATATTCCATTCAGTCTTCTCCGTTCTCTGGATTTTGTATGCAAATGAACACTGAACAATCTTCCCCTGAAAGGCTTGGAATTGTCATTCTCTTTTGGAAGGGATTAGATGTTCTAGTTAATCCAGGAATTCATGTGATTAAAACAGAACTTCCACTGCAGCAAATTTCATGAAATAATTGTAAAAATTTCCCATCACTACCTCCCTAGGGCAATACTCAATTCATTCCTCAATCCTCTTTGGAGAAAATATGCAAAAAAATGTTACAACCATCAAACTTTGCTACTTACTTCCACCATTGTACTCCGTATTGTCTTCAATTATCATTACCTTAGTTTGCTATTTGATCAACATGAACAGTTACCCATTAATTTGGCCTTCATCTCGCACCATTATTCCTGCTTGGCAAAGCTAGCACTTGTTGGCTAGCATTAAGATAAAGCTAGAAATTTCAGATAATTTGGTTCCTTACTATACCAAGATAGATATAAAATTGGATCACTGGATCACTGTCAGTGGTTTGAAGTTAGATGATATGAATGGGTAGGGTGTACGTATCATGGTTCTGACCGAGTATATATGTTCACAAGATGGAAAAAGATCTATAGGCCTATTGCAAAATGTTGCCTTTTCCAGTGTACAACAATCACTGTTTGCATTGATAGTGAACTCCTGCACTTAAAATTCTCTCCAAGAAAACTCTTCTATATTAACTCTGGAGGATTGCAAATTCATTTTGGATTCAGTATTGGGACTGAGTTATACTATTTAGTTGTGTCTTTCTCTTACCAAATTCTTTTGCTCATATACTTGGTCGTTTTGATGACTGATTTTGTTCATGGTATGCTTGTCCTTTTATTTCCATTAGTAATCATATTTTGGCTGTACAGGCGGATGTTGATGGTGATGGGATGCTGAATTATGGCGAGTTCGTTGCTGTTTCAGTGCATCTTAAAAAAATGGCCAATGATGAGCACCTGCACAAGGCATTTGCCTTTTTTGATAGAAATGGAAACGGGTATATAGAGATTGAAGAGCTTCGGGATGCTTTAAATGATGAAGATGATGCCAATAGCGAGGAAATTATCAATGCTATCATGGGTGACGTTGACACGGATAAGGTAAAGGCATATATTCCATTGTGTTTACATATATCCGTATTCAGTATGCATCTATCACATGTATTACAGTTTTCTATTGGTTCTCAGTATGAGCAAAAGGATTGGCATTGTATTTATTAATTCTTAACACGGTTACTCATGCATAGATGGCACCATTATACTTTTGCACAACCTATTGAATTTAAGTAGGAACAAATACATATTTTACCCTCTATTGCTTCAATATTTGGCTTTTGCCACTACCCTTGCTCCCCAAAAAAATAAGTTTCACTTTTCTCAAAAGTACAAATTTTGATATTTTGTCAGTTAATTGAAGGTACAACACAATTATTGCTATAACTAATCCATCCCAACGAACTTTTAAGCAATTTGTCATAAGAGCATTTTTTTTTTTACTTTTCTAAGAATTATTTTAGGAAAATAGATTTTTAGAAATGATTCTTATTGGGTAAGGGTGTCTTTTTGCTGTCTGTGGAACGTTAGTTCCATATGCTTTGTTTTCTGCTCTTTTGCCCAATTGGCAATTGCATGGATTTAACTTAACCCCGTCTGAATTTTGCTCCTTCTCTTGTTAATAATGAAGGGGAAAAGTTGATTGAAATTATAGTGTGGGAGAAAGAGTAGAAAACTAAGTATATAGTATAAGGGCCAAAATGTGAATAGGGGCAAAATATGTATTTTTCCATCAAAGAAGAAGGAATCTCAATTACATCTACCTGTATGGTGGATACTGCTGGTTCATATCTTTATTGGCTCTCAGATTGGACCATTTGGCATAAAGATCATCAATCATATTAGCAAACGTATATTATATGATTCATTTCTGTTGCATATATTTGGCATGATGCAGGACGGACGCATAAGTTATGAAGAATTTGCTTCGATGATGAAAGCTGGTACGGATTGGAGAAAAGCATCCAGACAATATTCCCGGGAGAGATTCAATAGTCTTAGCATAAAGTTATTGAGGGACGGCTCTTTACATTTAGCTAACGAGGGTAGATAAGACAGATGGTGAGAGAGGGAAAGGAGCTCGAAGGAACACCACCCACATCACCATTGTCTTCTTCTTCTTCTCTTCTATCATTTTCTTCCTTTTTTTCCATAATATATATAATTTTTAATCTTTTTATTATTTCTCCACTTTTCCTTTTACTTGCTAGCTGGTTTATGGAATTTCTATTGCTATATTAACTCTTTTACACCTTGTCCACCCCACTTACTGAGCTTAGGTGAGAGTGCTGCTTTTTGGGTTGTGGTGAGGTTGATTTGTTTGTAAGTAGGTAGATTCTTGAAACAATTAACTAGAACTTTAAAGAGGGATATTGATATTATACATGCATTGTACATATGTCTGCTGTGAATACTCACCACGAAAAATCACATGTCCTCTTTCTGAGTGATCTGTGGAGCTAATTATATCTTGTTTTTGTTGAGTAGTTCGAGGAGACACTTGTACAAGACCGTCTAAAATTTTGCAATTGACTTGACAGAAAACGAGTTGGTGGTTAACTCTGTTGGCAAAGTTTTTTATGTTTTTATCTAAGCACGCTGGGCTGGTATATCATTTTATGTTTTGTTTTAGAGGTTAAAGCGTTGTTTTAGGGTTCATATTAGCTTTAGCGTGTGTTTGGATCGAGGGATATGAGAACAAATTTATAAAATTTTATGAACAAAATAAATATAAAAAATTTATGTCAATTTTGAATTCTTGGTATAGTAAATTTTAAGTTAATTTAAATCGAAATAAGTGAAGTTCTCATTATTTGGCTGTGAGCAATATTGGATGCAAATTCAGAACCTTATGAAAATTTTTACTAATTGTACGACGTGACCTTGAATACTCTTCCAATATGATTCAATTTATAACATGGTGTGAGAGAGTATTAAAACCGAGCAATTATCTTCGTGATAGGGCAATTCTTAGTACTCAGGAGACCCCCAATATCTAGTAAAAGATGACACAACATAGAAAAGGTGGTTCTATTTATTCTAAGATGTTTTACAAGTTATATGATAATTTTTCTCTAGTACTCAATGTGTCGCGGTATTCTAGACAATATGTTATGGTGTCCCTAAAAACGAATGTGTTGGATAGGCGACAAATAACGTTTCATATGCGAGTAGAACCATAGACGGAGGCAAAGGGGGGCTAGGGGCGTTGGGCCTAGGAGTAGACAAAAATACCGAAATATTGATATACCACGTTTACCGTATCGAAAAATAACAAAATTATCTAAAATTTCAATATACCGAAAATTTCGGTACGGTATGGTGCCGTACCGAAATTTTTGGTATGGTATCGGTAAGTAATTTTCAAAAAATCGGTATGCCAATAATACAAACCAAATTTAAAATTAAATTAATATTAATATTAATTAATTAATTACTAATTATAATTTATATGTAATATATTACAAGTCAGTATACTACGTATTATTAAGTTATAAATTTATAATTTACTTACATAATTTCTGGAATATAAATAATTTATGTACACACTGTATATACTAATTTTATAAATATATAAAAATGTAAATTATGCATACTAATAATTACGTACAAACTAATGTAAATTACTTTATATACTAAATAAATACTCTATAATTTATAATTCATATATACAGTATTACACTAAATTATTTATAGCATAGTGTTAATTATACTAACTCTTAATTTGTTAACGTATTTATTTAGAAATTAGTATAAATTAATGTTTTCGGTATGGATCGATATATATCGGTATCTCGATATTAACCTATATTTCGATATTCTGTAAAATACGGTATCAATAACGGTATGTATTTTTCAATACCGAAAGTTTCGGTACGATATACGATATACCTAGATATTTTCGGTATATCGTACCGTCCACCCCTAGTTGGGCCCCTCAACTTTTACAAATAATTATTATATATATGGTAAATAATCATGTTATATATTTTGACCCAATGATTTTGGTGATATTTCAGTAAAATATTTCATGTATTGAATTTTACAATGTATTTTGAGCCCCTCAACTCGGATCATGGCTCCGTCACTGAGTAGAACATACACCACATCATAAAAAAACTAATACACATATTCACTATCTTATTCAAAACTATGAACAACTCCTCATCCCCATGTCTATAGTCATCTCGTAATCGAGAGCCATCCACCCTTCAAGTTCACATCACGACCAAGATAGGTATGCAAAAGATATGCAATATGCAACTATATAAATAGCCATTAATTTATCACACCATTTCTATTTCAAAATGAACATATAATAATTTAAATATATATATATATATATATATATATATATATATATATATATATATATATATATATATATATATATTCATGCAAAAAAACGTGATCTCATGAATTTCACATGTGCATCTACGCAAGACAACTCAAATACGACGAACCTATTACACTACTAATATGTGAATTCAGTCAATATTTTCAGAAACAAGTCATTACACTCCAGAATTACAAAACCTTCTAACTACTTTTAAAATTGATAATTAATAGAGATTAAATTTGAAATTATTACTCTTTAATCACACTTACTATATATAATTATTATAAGATACATTATCTTAAATATATTACTGGGTACAAATTAAAAGATTATTATATTCATTATAACCTCAAACAAATATAATTAATACTTTCCTTAATATGTATTAACTTAAACACATTTCATATTTCACATGTTAAAAAATAATACTTTTCTTAATTCATCAACAAAATCTAATTCTTAATTCATCAACAAAATCTGATCCCAATTTTGACGCGCATAAGAATATATTAATAAAAGGGAAATGAAATCTTTAATCTAATCGGTGATAAATGAGTTTGTGAGATTTTGTAGAAAATCTCATTAATTGCGAGATTTGGAGGAGAAATTGAATTTGAAGGTCCATTCCCCTGATCTAATCGTGATAAATGGGTTTTGAGGATTTTGGGAAAAAAATCCCATTATTTGCGGGATTTTGAAGGAGAAATAGAATTTGGGGATATTTGTGCATTTCGTGCATTTTGGTCAAAATATGGTTAAAATCGAAAATCTAATATAAAATAATGTAGTAAAGACTAATAATAAAATTTATGTATCTACTAGCTAATTTAAAATATGTAGTGACTAGTGACTATCTCATTAAATTTATAATAATTAATTGAAAAAACTAAAATAAAAAATTAATTAGATACATAACACATTCTAACTTTTGTTCAAGGAAATAATACTTTGTTATATTTGTAAAAGTCAAATTGAATAAATTACTTAGAAAATGAAAAAAAATACTAAGTATATCATTTAAGTCATGACAATTATTAACAGAAAATTAATACTAATATTCACCTTTTATTCAAAGATAAATAAGGCTATATTGTGGAGTAATATTTATAAAAGTCAAACTAAAGGGAAGATGAAAATTTAGGGAAGTCGTGTCACGTGTGACTTGTAATTAATTAATCCTACTGTATTAAAAGTGTGAAGAGTTTGAGAAACTTTTTTTCCCAATTTAACCCTTTAACTATTTCTCTATTTACTTTTATAACCTTATTACTTATTTAATAATTTATTATAAATTAAATTTATATCAATTAGTATTGTGTGAACTCTTCAAATTCCATACATCTTACCTTTTGCTTGAACTTCCATCAGTCAAAATAGTGCATTTACTAAGTGACCACATAAATATTACTTATATTTATTTTTCTAATGTATAAAGTATCTAATTAATTTTTTATTAATTATAATGTCTTTTCACTTTCTTCTATTAAATAAATCTCATATATAAAATGTCATCCATCAATCTCTAATAGCAGGTCATAGAACAATTGGTGTAATTACAAAGATAAAGCTTATCATCGATTTATAATATCTTTTAATATTTCCAATTTATTAGTTTGCTCATATTTTTAATGAACTTTTCTTGCTTATGAACTTGGATATGAGGGATTGATGTTCATCGCTTTTTGCTTGGACTATCAAGATTGCCGTACTAATTCAGTGAAATTTTTTAATTTAAAATTTCAGATGATAAGGCGTGATAAGATTCTAAATTGTAAGTATGTAATTTTCTAGATTTTTAAATTGTAAGTATGCAAAGATTTTTTAAATTCTAAATGGAGAGATGATTTCATTTTTTCTATATTCTATATTGGTCTTAGTTTATACATGAGCTGTAAGATTAATTGTTTTATCTCTATAGAAAGAGGAAATGATTGTTCTACTATTAATTAATTTCGTTGTCTTAGTTCATTCAGTAATTTAGTTAGTTTTATTTCATGAATGAACTATTCTAAAATGAACTTTCTTCATGAATCTTCAATAATATTAAAAGGAGTGGTAGTAACATGCAATAGATGAGAAAATTAAAGAAATTGAATCAACTTTCTTGGCCTTATACTTCATAAGCTATTTAATTATTTAATATATTATAATAATAATAAGAATAATAGAGTAATAATAATATATTATAATTATACTTATAACTTTAATAATTATTATTATAATTATTATACTAAGTATTATATATTATAGATTTATAGAAGATAACAATAGAATTTATTACTTAACGGAAATTAATTAATAAAATAAATTATATTATATTAAAAATGAAAGGAATCATATTTATGTTTTTTATTAATAATGAATTAAGATGAATATGTAGATAATAAAATGGGTAAGGGACAAAACTGTGCAAAAATATTTTTCAAAGAAACACTTTTAATATAAAAATATTAGTTCTGACCAGTTTTCTAAAAGATTAATTTTATATATTAGATTGTTAGTCCTTTATTATATTTAATCATTTAATTCATACATTTATATTTTCAGATCACTTAATTAATATTAAAGTAATTAATTAATTGTTGATCCACGTAAGGAATGAAAATAGTGTTTAAGTGAATATTTTTCCTCCGATTATTTATGTATTTAGTATTTTCATATATTTTTTAATGTAAAAACAAAAGACAAAAGAACGGAAAAGGAAAAAAATAATATAAACAAAATTATAATATAAATAAATTTTATAATAATAATATTATCATTATTTTAATATTTTTTAGAGACATTTACATTTATATATTTTAAATGTCTTATTTCAATAAATTATTATTAATTTAATATTTTTATTAGTCATGAATATTGAGATTCACGATTTTTTTAAACTTTTCGATTATTATATCACAATGCTAATTATTTAACTTTTTATTTTTTTTATTTATAATATACAATATTAAATAATTCAAAAATTACAAAAAAAAAACAAATAAAATTAAAAAAATTCTAGAAAAATATGAGTTATTTCGTTTCAATTTACATATTAGTTTTTTTTTTTTTTTGTGTCAATTACGGTGGGAAAACAAGTTTACTAACGAGTAATTTCCCAAGAAAGAAACTAATTTTGTAGGGTAAAGATCGCATTAAATAATGAGAATATACGACGCGCATTTCTCTTATCTTTTGTTAATAATAATAAAAATTTACCCCCTCATTCAACCCATTGTTTCTCTCTCCTCTCCCCCTCTGGCCTTCTCTCTCTAGAGCAGCCCGACAATGGCGACCTACGCTCTCCCCTTGCTTCTCCTCCTCTCCCTGTTAGCGGTGTCTACCTCCGCCCGCCCCTGCAAAACTCTCTTCTATTTCTCCGCCACCACCACTACCACCACCTATTACCCTCTCAATTCTCTTTCTGGTAACCCTAACCCCAATCCCTTCCTCCGAAATCAAAACCCCCGCTATTTCACTCTCATCTTCACCTCCACCACCAGGAATCCTTTCGCCGAAGGCCGACCAACCCTCAATTTCGAATCCAACCCCTCTATTGATTACAATTCGCAATCGTCTCCGATGGTGACGTCATCTGGTTTTCCCCTGAAATTCTATTCCTCCGTCTCGAGCTCTATTCGCGATCGTACCAAGGACATCATGAGCGTTGTCGGCGCCCTGCTCTTTGGCGTTGGCTGCGGCGCCCTCACTGCTGCAATCATGTACTTCCTGTGGGCCCTCTTCTCGCCTAGCCGCTTTGACTTCATCGATTCTTCGTCTTCCGACGATGATGACGATGATGTCACCGCCGCGAAGAAGAAGTTGGGGTACGTGGCGATCCCGACGAAGACTCGCGTGGTTGAAGAGGACCTCAAGAAGTCTGCGCTGCCGCCCAAGGAGGTGGTTTGATGATTAAATTTCTATAAATAATTGTCTTGTGAATTCGATGAACAACCTATTGAAGGAAATTTTGATTACCTTCAAGAATATATGTTGTTATGCCTGTAATATTGATGCTACTGGTTGTTGTGGATTTATAACTGTGATCAACTATGTCAGTCTTTATATTTTACATTTTTTAGCTTGATTTTACTGGTGCTTGTTATGCTGGCTCTTTAATGCTCAATGTGGATCTATCTACTGTTTGGACTAGACTGGACTCACTATATGTATTTGCTGAAGTTAATGAGAAGGGTATTCTAGCTGTTTAGAATGCCCATTTAGATCGAATTCCTACTTTATTCAGTGTTTCATTTTTCTGTTCTTGGATGGCTAACCATCTTTGCTACTACGTTTAATAATAACCCTTAGAGGCACTGTTTTTTCAAAGTAAGTTTCATATTCACGGTTCTCTTTTTGTTTTTACGTTTCTTGGTATTTTATTGTGTTTAGACTTTGATCACGGTTCTCTTTTTGTTCTTTCGTTTCCTGGTATTTTAGCGTGTTTAGATCTTTGATCAGTCTTAGTATGTGATTTACTTCCGGCTTAAGTGGTGGTTTTCATGAAGTAGTTCAGGTATGTTGATTCTTTTGTAGTTTTCTTGTTTGACCTGTATAGTGTTGCACATGTGGGGGTTCTACCAGAATAAGTTTTGTTACTGGTAACTATCTTCAAATAGTCAGTTTAACTCAGTTACCAGATTGTCACCATTTGATGTGCATCTCTGCTTGATTGGTGTGCATGTGATCATTAAGTCTTCTTTTTTTATTACTTTTGTGCTATGTATCAATAAAGTTGGAACTTTTACCTATCCTATTTGTTTGATCTTTCAAGCATGATTCATTAAGAATATGTTTTGTTTGTTTGATCTCCTTGGATGGCATTGTACTGTCAGCCAAAAAATTAGTCGTGCTGCTCGTGCATATTTCACTCTGATAATATTTTGGCTAATTGTACCCCTGTTCCCCTTTCCTCCCTGTGGTTATGTTTGAAAATATTAGCATACGTATGGGTGCACATAAACCATTACCCATAGCAATCTACAAAATTCAATATCTAAGTTAAAGAGTTTGATATGTTAGAACAATAAAGCACCGAGTAAATCTAAATCCTTAGTTTCGGTCTCGTTTTATATTGCTATCGAAGTTTACTTTCTGTTTTTTATTATCGCTACATCTGCTCAGGTTCACACTCCGATTCTTTCAGTAGTTGAAGTTGCAAAACGTGGTGATATTTTCTGCTTTCGAGTACCATGGCTGAGAAGTACCTTTCTTTTCGAATTTCTTGGACTTTTAGAGGCTGAGATTTGGATTTAGAAATCAGTAGGGATCTTGACTGTAGAATTATGATTTATTTCTGTTGGGATCCTTCCCCTGACTCTCTATTTCTTGGCTAATACCGTGTAATATGTAGTCTTTGATATTTGATGCAATTATGAGTGGAAGTTTGATGTGATGACCCAAAGCAGTTGTGTGCATATTCTGGTAGAAGTGGCCTTATAAATTCAAGATGGTTGAGTTCTAAATGGTTTCTTCTCAATTGCCCATGTTGTTGATGAAATGGGGAGTTAGCAGAATTGTCAATACATTACTGGTGCTATAATATAGTAATTGGGATTTTTTAATAAATGCCCCCTTTGTATCCTAATGTAGTAAATGATGTTTCCCTCCATTACATTTTTTTTCTCCATTTCTGCCCTAATTCCGGAGGAAAAGTCCATTTTATCCTTTTATCATGAAAATTTATACATTTTCTAGCCTACTAACCTAACCCTACAGTCCACTTGGAATCCTCTTGCAGACTTAGAAATTCATCCTTTAACCCTTCAAGAAGTCATCTCCCTGATTATTTGGAAAGTTGAACTTTGATACACTTGGAAGACCACATTAAACGCCAAGAAGCCTCGCCCTATTGTTCATCACTCAGCCCACTAGTTTGTAAATCAACAATAATACATTCAAGTGTTGGAACTTGGAAGTGCAACAAAAGTTACCAAACCAAAGAAATCATGAATGCGATGATAGAGTTTATAATCAATGTTCATCTAGAGTTGGGCCAAATGGAGGGGTGGTGGGTGGTGGTTCATGGTGGAAAGACATTTCTTGAGATTAGAGGTAAATGCAGTGCTTAGCAGTTTAATACAAGCGGTATACTTGGAAAAAGCAAAAGATCCACTTCAAATTAAGATGAAAATTTTCTGCCTCATCTATATGTTTTGAACATGAGAGATTTTGATGTAATTGGCTTAGCGAGTGTCATGCGGCCATGCGAAATAACTCCACGCTTGCCTTACAAAAAGGAAGTAGTACTGTTCTATGTTGTAAATAATTGTGATAAAATGAAAGCAACCAAGACGTTGAAAAAAGAAAATTGTCAAGTTTTGTGTAATGCTATGATTAATAAACAAGCCAAGCCGGTGTAGCATTTCAGGACATTCAACCAAGCCTGAATTTCAAGTTTTCAGTGATTATTTAATATTTTCTATTTGTCATGAAATTGGGCTACAGCCACCAAACATTTAAAATTCAGGATCTTGACAGAGAAAGTTGATCCATTGTTTCGTAATCGTTTCATTGTGGTCTATAGAGCCCAGAATTTGGATACGATTGCTAATCAAGCAATAGTCTGAATGTTCGTCATTTCATATTTACAATTGTTTAATTAAAATTTGTATTATCTTTTACACATCGTTTTGCGTCTGAGTTAGAACTACTTAAAAATCAAAATAGTCTAACAATTTTTTAAATTTATTTGAAACGGTTCCAAATAAGTGAAAAATTAAATTCAATTTGGTTCCAAAATATTTTAAATTAGTTCAAGTTTTGGAATTGCATGTATGGTGGCGCTCATGTGGTAGAGTGGCGAGTGGGCGATTCAAATTAAAAAAAAAACAATTTCCGGAGAACTAAACTGGTGCAATTTTTAAAATTATAATACTTATAAAATTTTAAACTTAAATAGGACAAGTAATGAAGTTAGGGAACACTTTTGATTTTAACTCTGATCATGCATTAGCTAATCTCTGAATTTCAAGAATTTTAATCCACCTCTCTAAAAGCCGTTTTCGTTTTTATTCTGGAATCCGCCAATCCAAATTTGTCTTGTAATTGAAAAGTAAAAATAAAGCAAATATATATAATTCTATTAATTAATGAAGAAACAGGATTATATGAACAAAAGAAGATAAATTGAGCGAGGAAGAATACGATTTTTTACATCGTTTCTCTAAAAGGTGATGAGAACATTGAAGAAAAGCATCACACTTACAATTCCCAATTATTTCCATCAATTGCGACAAATGCGAGCAGTAGGGTTGGTAACACACACTGGTGCGTATTTCTTCTTAGCTTCGGCAGATCCGGGTTTGGGTTCGCCCGCCGTCGCGATCTTCGCCACCGAGAATGCCGCCGCTGCCACCACTCCGAACACCAGCTCCCTCCTCCCGTTGCTGCTCTCCTCCTTGCTGCTCGCCACCACCTTCTCCGACTCTCTCGACGCTCTCACCACCACATTGCCGCGCCGGGCGGTGGTGGGGACTTGCTTGACGGCGGCGCCGCCCAAGAATGAGGCTGTCATGGTCATGGAAGCCATCGGTGATGATAAAGTGGAGGTTGTGTGGATTGCAATTTGCAAGTGATCAAATGGTTGTGAGTTGTTAGTTAAAAGTGGTGTGTGGAAAATGTGATCCGTTTTCTTATCCGGGTATGAGATGGACTTCCAACCATTTGCTGCCACCTGTGAAATGCTATCCATTCAAATTAGGAAAATTTAAATATAGCCTTGTAGCAGAAAACAAAATCTATCACTAACAACATATTATAATATTAAATTACTACTAGCAGAAAATTTCATCACCCTATTATGTACTGTATTACCAAACAGTAGTCATATTATAAAGTTTTGGCCAACATAAAATGCAAAAAAAAACTAAAATCATGGAAAATAGGTTCATAACCACCGAAATTATTAGTAATTGTTTAAGTCCAAACTTATTAAGAATTTAGTCTTGCCACCACATTCTCAGCTTATACATTGCCGCCACGATAATATGTAAAAGGGGATAGAATGGAAGTGATTAATCACGGCTCAATCGAAAAACATATCACGTCATAAATTAAATTAAATAATCTCTTACATGTTACATGTTGAATCTTTCTTTATTGATAAATATTAGTTATTAGTAGTTAGTTCACCAAGTATTCATATTCCAAAATTTCTCCAAGTTCCCTTATAACCCCTCCTATTCGTTTCCAAAGGCACCTTTCAGTCCATTACCCGTGATATATACTCCTTCCGTACCACAACAAGGAGTGCATTTTACGCCACCCCCGACTAGGGAGTGGTTCTCTGCATTTTCGTCCGTCTCAACACAAGAGGTGCATTTTCCTTTTTAGTAAATGGGACCCACACAAAAAAATTAATATATCTCTATGGGACCCACACACCATACTAATGCACCTACCCACTATACATTAAAATATTATTTCTCTCACCTCAACTACCTCCAACTACCCATTAAATATTATATCCTTTAATCTACGTGTAAAATAGTTTCGCCACTCTTGTTATGGGACGGAGGGAGTAATTGATAAGGCATCGCGGTTCGTTATCCATAACATACGTTTGATAGGGCAGCGTTATGGTCCAATACCCGTATTGCATAAGTTATACTCCCTCCGTCTCATGATTATTGTTACACTTACTAAAAAGGGCGTCCCACAATTAATGTTACATTTTCATTTTTGGATGATGAGACCCACACAAAATTATTAAATATCTCCATGGGGTCCACAATACTCTACTAATACAACTACCCACTTTAGATTATAATATTATTTCTCTCACCTTACAACACATTAAAATATAATACTCCTTAATCTCTGTGCAAACAGTAAAGTAACAGTGACGAAGAGAGTAACCAGTAATTTCATTCATATCATGACATAAACAGTGACGAAGAGAGTAACCAGTAATTTCATTCATGACATAAATTAACAAATAATGCGAAAATCCCACCTTCAATCACTTGCAGAAAGGGGATTCGATTGCTAGGCTTCTCGATCTAAAACTCCCTCAAGGCCTAAATTTACACCGACGAGAAAAGGCACAATAGAACGTCACTAATATTTTTTTTATTATTAAATTTGAATCCTACGTACAGTGACCAAACTACTAAATAAATTGATAGAAACAGGACACAAATTCTGAATTGGAGGGAGAGATTAGATAAAATGAAATTGTGGTTACGATGAAAATTGAGTAGCATGAGAATGACAAGTTTTCATGCATAGGAGATTTTAAAGATTTGGGCCATCTGTAACGTAAATAACGGCTACAACACTTTGTTTAGTCACTTGTAGAGCCTTTGTGGTTACAATGGTGTACGCTAACAACAAGCATGAACCTAGAAGAAAGCTTTGGGAACATTTGGAGACTCCTTTTCATTCGAATTCCGATCCAAGGAAGGGGATTTCAACTGTGTATTGTCCGAGGATGAGAGAAGTAGTAATCTGCATTGCCCTGGAATAAGAGATTTCGTTGATACTAGCTCAATTATGGGAATGCAAGATACTACTAGTAAAGGATGCTACTATACTTGGTCTAATGATGGTATCACTTGGAGTCAACTGGATGGGTCATGTGTTGTCAAGTGTGGAGAAGTGAGACATAACTATTCTCATATATCCGAAAGGGTGGAGAGAGTTAAGAGGTGGAGCATATGCAAAGTCTTTGTATGGAATGTTGGGCCCGTTGGGCCTTGTGGCCCAAATGCTGGTCTTCCTTTCTCTTAGTATTGGGCTTGGCCCATTGCCTTACATCTTGGTCCCGATTTAACATCCAATTCGTGAGCCCAATTGGGGCAGCGTGTGTGAATTCTATTCTAAGTGAATATAAGCGAGAATCTGAGCACCTCCCGTCACCACCACCTCCGGCGATGCTCCGGCGACGACAACCGGAGAGACAATGAGGACGACCGCATCCAACCAACAGTGGTATCAGAGCTTGGTCGATCGTTCGTCGTCGCTGACCGTCTGGTGCTGCTGTGCGCCACCGTCAACCGCTGTAGTCCGCCGTCCGTCGGAGGTCACCTCAGCTCGTCGGACTTGCTCCCCCATCCGCTGACCGTCGAAAATGCGTCGGATCTGCCGTCGCTGCCCATCGTCCTCCTCCGAGGGACGCGCCGCCGCCGTCCACTAGGAATGCGATAGAAAGGGGTCACGATCTGCTGAATCGCGCCGCCGAGATCGACCGCCAGAATCGCATCGCCACACATCGCAATCTGTCCGCCACCGGGAACGCGATCTATACGCATCGCGCGCCGCCGTCCATCGCAATCTGTCCGTCCACCTGGAGTCGCGATCTGTTTGCAGAATCACGCCGCTGCCATTGCCGAATTTGCTATCCGATCACCACTTCGCCTCCGCGCCACCGCACGTCGCTAGGGTTCCACGACGTCGTCGCTGTATGCTGCTAAGCAGCTGCTCGTCGCCTGGAGTTGTCCACCGCCGTCAGCCTGCTGTCCGGACCAGCCGCCTCCAGCCGCTCGTCCGTCGGAGCTATCCACCGTCCGTCGGTGGTTCCGGCCTGCTGTTCCGGCCAGATTCAGGTGGGAAGGAGTAGATCCCGCCGGCATTAGGGTTCGCTGTTCGTCAGCCGCCGTGAGCCGTCCGTTAGCCAGCCGCCGCCACCGTCCGGCCAGAGCAGTCCAGTCCTTGGTGATAAGGGAGTATCTTTCCATTTTCAAATTATTTATTCTGTTCTTTGTGTTTTACAGAACTGATTTTTTTAAAATGGGGTTGTTGATTTGTTCGACTTATTTTTTGCAGGGCTGCTTGTTGAAAAGGAGGCACGAGTGGGTGCTACTCGAAGGGACTTAGTGAGCTCAAGCTTGGTAGCGGGCAAGGTGCGGCTCCAAGGTGGGAGTTGCTTGTCCGGTTGCCTCTTGAACAAGCCTTCGAGGGAAGCCGGTGGCTCGTAGGGGTGGTACGGTGTTCGTCCACCGCTTCAGGGGAGTTTCCATTCCTTTAAACTTTGTATTTTTCTGATTTGTTCAGTTATATTATATCTTTGTGATACCCTGAGACGATTGGTCCTCCTTTGTGCTTTGTGCTTTGTGATGCTCTGAGGCGGCTGGTCCTCTTGTGCTTGTGATTTCTGTGCTATAGAATTAGAGATTTTTTTTTTGTGATTTGTGGCCTAGTTGGTCAATTTCTTTGTATCTCTAGTTCTTATTTGCTTGAAATCTATTGTGAGTTTTATATCTGTGTGATATCCTGGTTTGCTTTCGCTGCTAATCTGATTTTCTGGAATTTTTTGCTCTTTTTGCTATGTGTGTGAATTGAGTTATTTTCCAGGCCCTAAGATAGCATTATCTCACATGTGTGTGTGATTGTGTTGTTTCTTGAATCTGTGTGAGTCGATTCACTCAACTTTAAACACCTATAGCTTCTCCTAATTCATTTGGGCAAGGAGACTTCAATATCTGGAAACAGAAGATGAAGTATGAGAGGGTGTTCAAAGCTGTGAATGACTCTTATGATTAAGAGATAATTTCTTGTGTGGATTATTTAGTGCCTTTTAAACCTTGTGTGTGTGTTAATTGGCTAGTTAAGTCTGCATGTGATTAGGAAAATTATTTTTCTATCTTGTTTCACTTTGAATCTATGTGCTTCTTTGTGAATTTGTGTTTTCTTGTGTGAAAACTTGTTAGAAATGTGTTTTCTACGTTTGTGCTTGTTTATGTGTTAAACTTGCTTTGTTTTAGGCTGCTCCTATTGAGGTGGAGTATTTGCATATGTGTTTTCTTTATACTTTTGTGCCTAGTCTACATGCTTATTTGTTTCTCTTAGTGAGGTGGAGCATGTTGTGTGAATTCGAATGTGGTGTAACATTTGATTGTTGATTGCCTGTATGACTTTTATGTTTGTGTGACTGCGTGTGCTTCTGTGTGAAGTGTCTGTGTGAATTGTGTATTCATGTTAGCTTTGTGCTTATTTGCTTCTGTGTGAACTGTTCGTGTGTCATGAGAACTGTGAGTTCTAATCTATGTGATTACATGACTATGTGAACTTTGTGTTTTCTTGAGTTTGTGTGCTCTGTTTATTTTGTCCTTGGGATAATTTAGATATTTTTGTGACTGTTTGTCCGTGATCTTTGCTCCGCCTTAGATTTGTGTATCTTTTGTGATACCTTGACTTTATGTCAATTTTTTCTGAACTGACTTGAGACCTCCACCCTTCGCTTTACAAGCGTCAGTTTAAAGTTCAATATATACATTAAAAATGCATTATTTTTAAGTTTGCATAATTTGTGAAGAGCCCCCAAAATATGGAAGGCTTCCAAAAATTGACGGGTAAGTCCACCAAAGTAGGGCGGAACTCACTCGCCGTAACAAGTTGTGTTCATTACGTGGGCGTTGGCACGACCCGCCATCTCTAGACGATCATTAACGGGTCGCCACATCACCCCCGACAGGACGGGTAAGAGCTACGTTGAGCAGGGGAATTCATATATAAAAGTCCAATTCCCTTTCTCTCTAGGAAGTAACCGATGTGGGATACCACAATTCTTTCTTCTTCTTGTCTCTTCCACAGCCAACGCCTCAGTTTTCCCTCTTCTCTTTGCTCTCTCAGCTCTACTGTTTGGGTAGCCGTCTCCCTCAGAAATGAGGCCTAATTTCCTTATGTCGATTAGGTAATTCATTTCTTACTCCTTGTATCTCTTGCTTTTCAATTTCACTTTCCATTCGTAAAGTTTCACAGAAACCACTAATCCCGATTTTCCTTGAGTTCTTGTAATGTGATTAGGTTATCGTTTGTTAAGCAATTGATATCTTTTAAGGAATTGAGTTTTTGTTTGATTTACAAAAGGAAAATCACCTTAAAATACATGGAATGCATTGATCAGAGAAAGAGAATGAAACGGAGATCGGAACTTTCTCAATCCCCAATGGTGTTATTTGATTGAGAAAGGATAATAGGTGGATTTCTTCAGTTGACCCCTTATGCCAAATTAAGTTATAATGACAAAATATGGGAATTAGTTAACACTAATTTCTTTTATCTACACATCTGTGAATATTTTGTATTCGGAAATGTAGTCTCCAAGCCACTATACTGTTTCTTGATTCTTTTTATTGCTCATGTATCCTATGAATGTCTGACTCCTGGGTATGTTTGGGTTTGAGCAACTTTAATTCTCTCAAGTTGAAGTTTAGTTTGCACCCTTTTATTTATGAGGAGCTGAATAAAATGTCAGTGTTATTCGACTTTATGTCCTCTTTGATTCCTTACTAGTGATCCCCTGTTTTTGAGTTACCATAAAGAATTCGGAAAAGAAATAAGAGTCTGATTTCTCTCTCTCTCTTTTTTTTCAAGTTATAAATTGTCTAATATGAATTTCTGTGTTAAATGACAATTTCAATCTAACTTTGAATTTATATCATGAGATTAAAATGCTACTGCCTATATTACATTTCAAAGTGCACAAGTGCAATGATGTTCTGAAATCAGTGACGTAATGTTAGTGAGATCTGGTTTCCTAGGGAATGTTTTCTGAAACTTCAGTTCTCGATGATGTTATTAGAGGCAGAAGTAAGATGCTTAAAGGGATTAGAGAGTAATCTACGATATAAGTGAACAGTTAGTGAACCTAAATTAGTGGTGTTTGGTAAAGGATATCCAAGCACTTTTCAGTTAGTGAACCTAAATATTATGAGTTATTTTCTTTTTATTTATAACTGAAGCTGAAAAGCACTTGTAGATTCAGATCATTATTGGAAGTTGCTTGGTAGCCCTGTAGGATGATATTATTTCTTTCTCATTCTTAGTCATTTTAAAAGATTACTTTTCTGGCATGAGAATGAGCAATTATCTGAATTTTAGTAGTTATATATTTGATATAGTAAATTCCAACTGCATTTTAAATTATCTGACACCCTTTTAAATTATCTTACACCCTTTAAACGTGACTATAAATATTTTTATTTGAGGCACATTTTCCAGTTATGGCTCCATATATTTACCTGAGCAGATAAAAGAACAAATTTTGTCTAAAATTGTGGCTCATGGTATCTGATTTCAGATGAAATCATGAAAGTATTATTATAATGTTATATTATCTCAAATATGCTTGTCATCTTGCATGTATTTTATTTTTTGGATCATAAATTATGCCATTTCATCTTAACTATTGTTGGACTGGTAACATTTTGACTTAGCTGACTGGGAATTTTTTGATATAAAGATGTTACTGCAGGTTCTGCTATAGCTGAACAGAATGGTGCAAACAAGTCAGATAATCCTCCCAAGGGACTGGATTCAAATGAAAATCCAGGCGAGGAATGAATTAACGCCCTTGCAATAAAATCTAATGTCTCTGAGAATTTTCCATCCGTTTCAACCTTGGATCCCTCACCTATAGCAGCATCAAGTTCTCTAGGTATTGAGTCTGGTCATCACTCTGTTGAAAAAAGTGGATAATTGAACAATAGGGAAGAAGTTGATGATAAGGAGCCTCATGCAGATGGATGTTCTGTTTTATTACCTGTGCCACCTGAATGTGATAATAGTAATAATGCATCTGAAGATTTCCAGTCTTTTATGGCTAACAGCAAATCTGCTGTGGTTGAAAAGGACCAAAACTTAACTAGTACTGTTGTTGAGGCTGCAGCAACAGCTGGTGAAAAGTCTGATTCTATATATCAGGATGCAGATGAAGAAATTAATGTCATACCAAAATCCCTACTGTGGATTATTTTAAAATTCCAGGTGATAGATTAAGCCAAGTAGTTTCATTGTATTTTGTTCTTACTATATTCTTCTTTACATTATTCCCACTTAAATGAAAAAGTACATTTGTGAATTTCGTCATAGTCTTTACAGTTTACATACATCATGCTACACTCTGACACATATATCTGCTTTCAGATCAATGGATGGCACATACGCTACACTCGACAAATTAAATTCAGACAGCAAGGAGTGGCTCATGAACGTGTTAGTCACAGAGGAAACGCCTATTCGCTCCAACAAATGGGTAAAACAGTAGAAACTTGTCATCACTGACAAAGAGGTAATAAAGATTTCATTCTTTAAATAAAATAACTAGCATACCACATTTCTAACCACTATGACAACACCAACAGAACCATGTCACTCAGTGTATCATCTACGACCCAGACAGACCAGCTAAACAAAGCCACTGTACAAAACATACTACTTCGGAAATGGAAAGCTTAGAGAAATAGGTGTCAAAACCCCACGCCTTACTCAAGCGACACATGAAATAATCTTAACCAATAACCAGAGACACGTACACAAAGAGGGTAACTAAAGAAGAAGAATACACAAGCTGACAACGTTTGCTGAACTGCCTCCGTCACATGTGTTACTGAAATGATTTGCGGTGAAAACAAACTTCTGTTTCTCTCATTTGAATTGCCAGGTACTTATATCTGTTGAAGTTTGATTGATTGATACTTTGTTCTTCATTTCAGTTGTACAGTGTCGTTAAATTCTGCTTGTACAGATGTATATCATTTCACCTCTATGCTCATACCTAGAGTAAGTGTGCCAGCACATCTTTTATTCACTTTGTACCCCTGGAATTGATGTAATAACCTGTGGTTTTACCAAAAACATCTGCTCGAGTCATGATCATGAAAAATGCATATATGTTTTCAGTTAGGCAATCACCGGAAATTCTTTACATGTTCCTGTGTTTGTCTTGGAATGAGTTTTGAACTGTCTCATTCCTCAAATTGTGATTTACTGCCCTTTATTTTGGACTACTTAATTACCTTAATACTAACTAGTGACTACTCATCTACTTTTCTGTGATATAGAAGACCTCAACTTTCCTGCTATATATGATTTTTTCAACCTTTCTCCAACTATGATGGACATGGACTGAAAATCTGTACCAACTGTATGTTTATCATAAACTTTTAAGAATTAATAGCCATTTTATGTATCACATGCTCTCTCTCTCTCCCCCAACTTACACTGTACCCAACCATGTGAAAAGGCTTAACTTGTGTTTAGAACCAGTTAGATTCTTACTAAAGTTAGCCGGTGATGATAATTGAATGATTAGTTTTAGATCTGTTGAAGCCAAATCAATTTCATTGCGAGTATACAAGGTATTTAAATCGAAATATTTACCAACAAATTTCCTTTTGTAGGAGGGCAAACACTTGTGTAAACATAATTTAACCCTAGCAATACATAGGGCATAACAAAATTGGAAGGGGGATCACAGGGTTTATGAAGTGTTAAAGGGGGACATAGTTTTCAGTTTACACTGTAAACCTGATTCACATGAGACTAACTTTTGTAGGGGTGCTTATAAAGCCATTCAAGCTGCAATATCTTTGAAAAAAAAATATTTTCTTTACTAACTTTTTTTTTTCTTTTGGGGGTAAAGTTATATTTTTAAGTAATAAATAAATGATAAAGTAAGTTATGTGTGTTAAGTGAGAGTCACTTTTTTTTAAAATATAATGTATTGAGAGGCTATTTGTTTAGAAACTTTTACTATTTTAGGGTGATGAGTGTAGTGAGACAAACAAATTAGGAAAGAGTGAAAAACTTATTGGAACGGAAGAAATATAATATTTTAATATATAGTGTGTAGTTGTATAACTGTTGTGTATGTGCTCCGTTGAGAATATATTAATTGTTTTGTGTGAATCTCATAGAGCATTAAAAAGATAATGTAACAATATTTATAGGACGTTCTATTTAGTAAAATGTAACATTAATTATTCATGGGATGGAGAAAGTAGGGTAGGTGTTGGGTGAGACCGTCTCACGGATCATTTTATGTAAAACGGATCATCCATTAACTCAAATAAATGTATTTTATATTAAATAAAAAGAAAAAAAAAAAAAAAGAAGGCCTATTTAATTTTCACTAATTAATATCCTTTTTAGTAACGATTTTAATTTTGGCAACTTACATCCAGCGCCACAATTCACGATTTCTAATTAAAAAATTTCCTTAATTAATTAATAATAATATTATAATTATTATTACCATTATTATTATTAATTGTTCATTAAACAATTCAACAGTCTTATTATCACTTTATTATAATTATGTATCACTTTATGTTAAAATATTATCATTTTTTATTCATCTTATGAATTATTCATAAAATGATTAAATTAAGTAGTTATCACTATTTCTTTATTATGTGTAACTTTTTATTAAGCATATTATTACTTTTTGTTCCAATGAATTGTTTGTGAAATAATTTAATTAGATGGATATCACTTTTCTTTGATTAGGAATCACTTTTTATTAAAAATGTTATCACTTTTTATTATTCCAGTAAATTGTTCGTGAAATACATTTTTTTTAATTTGTTATCACTTTTTCTTTTAAAATGTTATCACTTTTTATTTATATTATAGAAATATAGTTCACAATAAAATTATCATTTTTCATCAATTGAGTATTACATTGTAAAAAATAATAATTTTAAATTAAAAAAAAAAGTTAAATAAATAAAAAAATTTAAATTAATAAAATTTTAAATAAAAAAATTTAAATTAAAAGAAAAAATAATATATTAATATATATAAAAGACCTAATTAATTTAATTCTATAATTAATTCCTCAAAATTCTAATTTAATTAGAACCAAACAAGCCCTTTAAAATATGCTTAATGGGCTAATGATGATTCGTCTCACATAAAAGACCCGTGTGACAGTTTCATCCAAGTCTTTCATGAAAGCATTATTTTATTATTTAATTGATTAGTACTCAAATTCAAATGTATCTCAAATTAAATAAAAAAAATTATTAATTTTATCGAAACTATTATGTGGAGTATTATTTTATAGAGATTCTGTGTGTGTATATATATAAGGCAAGGTTACTTGGAATATATATACTCCTCCATGCAATACCAACTAATACTATGATTTTTTATTTTTCAATTTTGTTATGGTATCACAAGATACTTGTTCTTCATTAATTATAGTATGATATTGAAATTCACATACTTTTAAAATATTGACGATCAATCTAACAACAATATAATGTTAAATATTTTTTGAAATATTTGTATTACTTGGCGTAAGTATATGCAACATATATGTACCTAATTGGTCATCACTTAGGTAAATGTCATTTCATGCAAAGACAAAGCAACTAATCTTTTGTATTTATTCATTCTCTGACTTTTGCCCAATTAAGAATCTAAATTCAAAATTTTGAATTATACTAACAATAATAATAATGAAGTAATAATAATGATAAGGTTCTCAAACGGTCATTAACAATAGAAAAAAAAAGATCTTCAAGAAAAACATATAAAAAAGATCTTCAAGAAAAACAATTAAACATCGGTAATTGTAGCAGTTAATTAATTAAAATTAAAAACAAGATTTTCAAAATATTCATTGACAGGACATTGGTTAATGCACTCCTCTATAATTCTGGTCATTGAATTCATTGGAAATGCTTTTAATTTTTTCACAATTAATATTGAATTATTATGTTATATATATATATATATATATATAATCCGGAGTGAAAGTTGAATATATATACAATTTTAATCGATTTTTTTTATCGGGCAAATAAATTTTGTTCCCTTTCTTACCATCAAAGATAGTAGAATGATGAAGAAAATGCACCTTAAAAGCTGTTGATGTTAGGATTTCTGCTTTTTTTCTCACATATTCGCTACTGCTAGTCTGACTCACTCTACTGAATTCCTTACTTGCTTAGTCACATATCCGCTCGAACTCTATTGGTTGAGGGCTTTAAACTCTCTTTCAACTAAGCTTGAAAGTCGAATTTCTCTTTTATCTCCCGAAGCAACTGCATAAGGAAAGAGGAAGAGTTCCTTGAATAGGCACAGTAAAAGCATCTCCATCAAAGCTTTGGGACGAAGCTGTGGTTGACTCTTTTCTAGGGTTTGATTGAAAAAGTCTAGTTCAGTAAGCAAGTGCTACAAACCTTTGAAACTATAGGTACCAAAAAATGATTTCGTTATGAGAAATCTAATATAAATTCAACCACGAGTAGAATTCAACCCACACTTCATGCACCCTATCACAATCGAATTTGTCACATAAATTATTTATATAGTTTTTTACTGTGCCTGTCAAATTTAGGAGTCCAACTAGGGTGCATCGGGCTGGACAATTGTAACCATTAGATCAACTATCAATTCAATCTCCACCATTAAATAAATAAAATAATTAATTTTTTTTAAAAAAAAAAACTACCCACTCCCACTATTTTAACCTATAAACTTGGGGATGCACCCCAAAATCACCATAAATTTAGATTAGAAACTTGAAAGATTTTTTTTTCTTTCCAGGTACCAAATAAATTTATTGATTAAATCCCTGAAATCATAATTAAATTAAATGGTTTAAAATAATTTAACAAAACTACTTAGAGACACTCTCTTGTGAGACGGGTGTGAGACGGGTCGACCCATCACTAAAATATGTGTATTGTATAGATAAAGTATGTTTAGTTATAGTTAAAGTATGTCAATAATAAATCATATTATAACACGTTAAAATCATACTTTAATGCATAATCCAGCATATTTTACAAAACATACTTTAATAATCATTAAAAATACTTTATCTATACAATAAGTATAGTTTAATGATGGGTCAATCAGTCTTACAAATAACTCGTTTCACAAGAGATTTTGTCAAGTTCACCAGTCTTTTATGAATTTTTTACAATGTATTATAATTAATTCGACTTGTTCACTACATGATATAATTTTATGATTTTAAGTATTAAATTAATATCATGTGTCTGTCTTTCAACTCATTAATTTAAAAAAAAAAAATTTGGTCTCTTGTGCGTAGTGTGTATAAGCTAGACTGTCAAGTGTATAATAATATTTTATTCTAAAAAGTATATACTTTAATTTATAAGGGAATTATTTTTTAATAAAAGATGAAATATGAATGATATTAAAGTTCAAATAATAAAAAATATTATTCTTTTCAAAATGAAAGAATATAAGTTTTTATACTAAATGATACCACATCTAATATTAAAAGTACAACTTTCTAAGACCATTGAATATAGCACCGTGCAAATTACATCCCTAAAAAAACCTCCAAAATTTATGTGGTGCATGCGATATGAATTTTATGGATATGGTTACATACTCCCTCCGTCCTACCCAAAGATCGTCATTTGTTTTTTGTGTGTAGATTAAAGAGTATTATTATCTTATGTGTAGTGGATAGTTGTATTAGTAGTGAGTGATAGGCCATATATGAGACATTTTTACTAAAAGTAGAAAATGAAAATCTTTGAATAAAACACCTATATAGTAAAATGGGGACTTTCGGTAGAACGGAGGGATTACTATATATTTGCACGGTTTATTCGTTCAATTTCATCCATCAACTATTTAACTTGCAAATATCACTATTCCACTCTTATATAATTAGATCCACTATTCCATATTTCATAGACAAAGATTTGGGTTAGACCGTCTCACGAATCTTAACTCAAATAAATTATTTTTAAGAGTACTACTTGGCTGATATCAAATTACAAAATTGGAAAATTAATTATAAAATAAACTTAATTTATTTTGCATGTATATTTTTTTACGTGTTTTTTTAAATTTTATTTAATATTTTTATCATTTAAAAATATAATAATTTAAATTTTGTTATCGTTTAATTTATTTTTTAATTTAAATATTATAAAATTATAAAATGTAAAACCCAATTGATGAAAAGTAATAATAGTACAGTGAATTATTTTATAATCAATTTATAGTGTAAAGAAAAAGTGATAATATTTTAAAATAAAAGTGATAATGTCTTAAATAAAAAGTGAAAACTAATTACGTTGAACAATTTACTAGTGTAAAGAAAAAGATAACAGTTTAAAATAAAAGTGATAATATTTTAAATAAAAAGTGATAACTAATTATATTTCATGAACAATTTATTAAATGGATAAAATGTGATAATATTTTTAATATAAAAGGCGACAATTCACCGGACTAATAAAAAGTAATAATATTTTTAATATAAAGTGATATTCGATTAAGATAAAATGATAATAAAAAAATTAAACTATTTAATTAATAATTAATTATTATTATTATTATTAATATTTATTATTAAAATTATTATTTGATATAAAAGGAAAAAAAATTAAAGAAATTTGTAATTTCAAACTTGGCAACTATCGGTGGACTGCAAATTTAAATGGTGTACTACACCGTTAGGGGCCCCATCACCCCTGCCCTGGGGATTGGTGGAGGGAATTGGTGGAGGAGGTAAATCGCAGGATTTTTCTTAAGTGGCTTATAGAGATGGCTCACTATTTAACTTGTGCTTGCAAGTGACCAAATCCATGTCAAAGGCATGATTCGAACCCCACACTACAGCAACCAATCTCAATTGGAAGACCTTTTCATCCTCCCTTCTACCACTTCAACTATGCCCTTGGGCGTGGACCGCAAATTTAATCCTTTGTTTAGACAGTTAATTAATCCAAAATAAACAAGGCCATCCTTTTACCTCTAATTATGTTTATTTTAATTTAAAATATATTTAATTAACTTAATGAATGGTCGACTCGTAAATTAGGATTCGTGAGACGGTCTCACACAAGACCTACCCTATTTCATATTATATATTATACGACAAAGACTTGTGTGAGACCGTCTCACGTGAGACGGTCAGAAAGTGATAACTTTTATATTGAAAAGTGATAATAAATTAATGAAAAGTGATAATGTTATTTCATGAACAATTTATAGTATAAATGGAAAGTGATAACATTTTATAGTGAAAGTGATAAAGTTTTATAGTAAAAGTGATAACTATTTTAAAAGTGTAAAATGGTCTCATGTGAGACGGTCTCACACAAGATCTACCCCTTCTATATATATATATATATATATATATATATAGCGTGACACAATCATTATCTATATTACCGTAAAGTATGTAAGGATATAATTGTTACTATTTATTATTAGTAAGTAGCAATATTTTACTTTCTTCATCTCGTTAAAATGTGTGTCTACACGTAGATTAATGAATATAATATTTTAATATTTAATGAAGTGAGATAAATAATATTTTATTGTAAAGTGTGTAGGTGTAATAGTGTGATGTGTGGGTATAGTAAGAAATAAGTAATTAATTTGTGGAGGTCCTGTTTACCAAAAGAGAATATGCACGCTTTGTATTGAGACAAATCAAAATGCCAAAACACGTAAGTTTTAGTGGAACAAAAGTAGTAATAAAAACACATGTTATGAAATACCATGTGGAACACTATAGTAAAATATACATGATTCTAATCAATTTACTTAACATATTTTAAATTGACATATACTCAGTCAAAGATGAAAACTTTTTTGGGATGTAAGGAGTATCTAAAATTGAAATTTTAGCTATAACTTTTTTTAATACTCACCCCGTCTGTTGGTAACGGGCACATTTTGCCATTTTTTGCGTCCGATATAAAGAGTCCCATTTCCCTTTATACACACTTGGAATTCACAGGATAAAAATTAATTCAATCCCATAACTTTCCTCATGGTCTATTTTAGTCTCAATAAAGATAAGTTTGTCAATTTAGTCCCACCTGTGAAGAAATAGGACCAAATAGGTCCTATTTTCAGCGAAAAATACTTTCACCAGAAAACACCACGTGAGACAACCGAAATCGCCGATTTTCGACTGACACGATGATGTGGCGTCCTGATGGCAGGTGAGTCAGTGGGATAAAAACCAATTCAGTCCCATAATTTTTCTTATGGTATATTTTAGTCCTAATAAAGATAAATTAGTTAATTTAGTCTCAACGGTAAAAAATAGGGCCAAACACGTCCTATTTTTGCCGAAAAATGCTGACATCATCGAAAAACTACACGTGACTGTCACGTGACAACCGGAATAGCCGATTTTTATCCCTGAAATCCTCACACACCCACTGATACAATTAAAATATGGGAATCATACAATGACTAATATAATAATAATTAGATATTAAATAATAATATTCCTTAATTTACATGGAAAAAACAAATGTCCATATTCTTGGAGGGATTATATAAATTTGGTGGATTATTGGGTAAAATTTTAATAAACCTAAAGTGGATTTTTTTCCTTTTTGCATGTGAATTAAATAATATTATTATTTAATGTGTAGTCGGTAGTTGTATTAGTGAAAGTGTGAGTCCTATATTTTAATTGTATCAGTGAGTGTGTGTGGGTCTCATTTGGGTAAAAAGGGAATGTGACTTTTTGGGTGAGACATCCAAAATGAAAAAAAAATTATCTTTGAAGGGGACAAAGGTAGTATATACTATTCATTTAAGACAAAGTCTCTTGTGAGACGGAAATTACTTGAGACGGGTCCATCCGTTATTAAAGTATATTTGCTATATAGTCGAAGTATGATAATTTATAGTTAAATTATATTTTTTAAAGTATGATGAATAATGAATAAAAATATACTCCATCCGTCCCACGTATTTTTATCCACTTTCCATTTTGGGGTGTCCCACGTATTTTTACCCCATTCCATTTTTGGCAAAAATACATAATATTTTATTATCTACTTTTTACAATCCCAACAACTTTAATTACTTTTTTACACTTTATTCATCATTCCCAATAATTTTATTCACTTTTTATTTTTAAATTACTAATTTATCCCTACTTTCTCTTACATTATATATTAAAAAAATAAAATGTCTTAATCTCTGTGCCCGTACAAACGGGTAAAAATACCCGGGACGGAGGGAGTACTATTTTTAAAGTGTTATACTATGATTCATTACAAATACACTTTAGCTACTGATAAACATATTTTACCTATATAACAATTTACTCCCTCCGTCCCGAGCAAACAACACCATTTGTTTTTTGCACATAGATTAAGGAGTATTATTATTTTATGTAAAGTGGGTAGGTGTATTAGAGAGATGTGATAGGTAGTGGTGGGCCATTGATGAACCCTTTTTATTAAAAGAAGAAAATGATGATTTGGATGAGACGCCCTATATATTAAAATGATACTATTCGAGCAGGACGGAGGGAGTATATTTTAACAACGACTCGATCCGTTTCACATGAAAGTCCCTCTTCATTTAAAACTTACCTCAAATGCAAGTACTCTGGTTGACTTAAAATTCTCCCTCAACCTAAAATTGTAAATTATTTGATGCAGGCATGGTACATCAAATAGCTTTAAGAAAATAAATTACTCTCTTTTCAATCAAAATTAAGTACAAATGTGGAAAAGAAAAAAAAGAAGCCATTGACTGAAAAAGATACTCACAATAAATAAGTTGGACAGAGAATATTGAGAGAGGAACAGAAAAGAGCTTAAACGGCACGGACTTGAATTAAATACTGTGTGTGTAAGTATGTAATAAAAGGTGAAGCGGAGGTTGTCATGAAAAGCTAAGTGTTGGTAGTGAATAAATTTTGCAGCCAAGACATAATAAATATTCACACACTCCCCCCTCGTATGCTGTGATTTTATTTTATTGCAATGCCTTTTCTTAAATGTTGTACCCATTATTAGGGCCCTGCCACTATGAATGAATGGTAGAGGTAAATCATAAGATATGTTTCAAGCAATTATAAAAAAGATTTATTATTTCATTGTTTTTGTAAGTGGTTAAATCCATGTCTAAAGTAGAGAGGATTCATTATGTTAATGCGTTGTAAGGAGTTAAATCCATATCAAAATAGGATTTAAACCCTTCACTATGTTACTACAATTTAGTTGGAATGAATTTCTATCTCTTTTCTACCACTTGAGTTATGCCAAACACTGATATGTCTATTCTTTAACTTGACTTCCTAGTTTCTACATTATCTTTCTATTTAATTATTCCCTCCGTCTGCTGAATATATATACTTTTACTTTTTCACGTGAATTAATGAATTTTATTATTTAATGTGTTGTTGATAATTTTATTGGGATGTGTGAGACTCATATATTAATTGTATTAGTGATGTGTACGAGTCCCACATATTTAAAAAGAGAAATGTATACATTGTCGGCGAAAACAGAAAGTATATTAAATATTAATCTCATTTTAATTATTATATAAATTATGGAGACACCGTTTTATTTTCTTAATTACTAATTATTTTTTCCACTAAAGATATTATTAATATTTATTTATTTTTTTGTTAAATTATTACTTTTCATATTTTCCACGCATAGTTCGAAAATAGTTTAATCTCAAGGCTGTTACTTTTGATCGACTATATGTCACCTTTAATTTTTATTTTTTTGGATTTCATATATAAAAAGAAAAAGTAAAGATTAAAATAAGACATCCAAATTTAAAAGAAAAACTTGAAGTTTGAAATTAGCAGAAGAAGTACAGAGTAAATGAGTGCAACTAATTTAAAAAAAATAGATGAACAATGTGGAGAGGTTTTTAATTTTTTATTTTTAATTAAATGGGAGCAATGTTAATTGGGAAAAAATAATTATAAAACTCGTTAAATGATCATCTCTCGTAAAAGTTTAAGTTGGTAGAAAAAAATATTATTTGAAACAATACATAATTAAATCACTTTAAAAAGCCTCCTCAGGTGCAAGTAAGACGATTTAGTTGAATACTTAATCAGACCACTCTAATATGCTCCATCATGTGTAGGCGAGACAATTTGTTTGGATACTTATATAATTAGGTCACTTTAACACATCCCCTCATACACAAACGGGATAATAAGCCTCAAGTCTTTCATGTGGAATTTTAAATGGGTAGCGATGAGGTTTAAACTTTAAACTTTAAATCTTTGCAAGATCTTAGACTCTGATAGGACAATTTGTTTGGATACTTATATAAATAGGTCACTCTAACATATCCCCTTGCACACAAATGGAATAATAAGCCTCAAGTTTTTCATGTAGAATTTAAATGAGTAGCGGTGAGGTTTAAACTTTGAATTTTTGGAAGAACTTAGACTCTGATATTAATATAAATTATCTCCTTTATATATTAAAAGAAAATAAGATTCTAAGTTTAGAATTTGAAAATTTGAGGTGCCAATCATATATTGAGTGAATATTTATGATTTTTTTAATTTTATGAGGTGGCAATATATTATTGGTAAGCTGATTATAAGGAGGTCATATATGTTCGAACTTCAATCGAAGCATTGTTAAAAAAAATTATTTACCTTCATTTTTCACTTTTAATCAAAATTTCTTAATGGGATTGGATCACAATTTAAAAGGCCCATTATTTTCATTTTATTTTAAAATTACACACACACATATTTTCAATAGATCACAATTTAAAGCCCATTAATTTCCATTTTGTTTTAAAATTACACACACACACATATTTTCAATTTTTAAAATTAAGGTGTGGTTCATTACATACAAACATCTAAATAATTTGTTTGATCAATTAATCATTTCATTTATTTTTTCAACATATTAGATTATTCAATTAAAAAGCTTAAAATTGATGATGTAAATGAAAGTAAATAATATTTATTCCATTTTCAAAGTGACTAATATCATCTATAAATATTATTACTAAAAATTATAGTTATATATTTCAAAAACACACTTTATCGTTATTAATCTGTAACAAAGTGAGTATCATTCCTTAATTTTCTTGTTTAGTACGAAATTTTTTTTATTTTTATGTTTTTTTCTCTTTTTTTCTAAGATTGATAGACAAAGAATTTTATGTTTATATCTTTCACTTCAAAAATTTTGAATTTTTTTTTTTATTGTTTGGATTTTAAATTTTGTCATGGTTGCTATGAAAATTAGTTTACTTTAATGACAGATGATGATAATTATCTTGATCAATTGGTTATCATACTCTATTAAGTTTTCAATTTGATATCATAATTTGAATAAAATATGATATCCTTAAAATATATGACAATGTGACAATATGATTGTCTTTTACATATTTTATGTTATATAGTATCCACAATATTGTGTAATAAATGTATTGAGATTAAGGAATACATTTATCGATTTGAAAACGACTCCTCACAATAGGATAAAAATTTGTTAAATATGAATGTTCATTCATTTTTACTGCACTTTCTACGGGTTTCACTAGAGGATGGAAGTATGTAGTTGAATAACTTGGAATTTTTATAGAAGATCATATGGTTTTTAAATCAACAATCAACAATCTTATTTTGATATCTTCTATTGATGCTGGGGAGGAGGATTACTTCAACCTCAATGATAACAATGTTTTCCAACTAATATGAAATAAATTGAGAATGCATGTTTTTCACTCAATTTAATTTATATACCTTAAGGCATTTTTTTCTTAGTCAAACAATAAATTATACTTTAAATTATCTTAAAATTATATGATTAATTTCTATTTAAAAGTATATATTTAAAAATAATAAATAAATAACAAACACGATAACCCGCGTCGTACGCGGGTACCGTACTAGTCATCTATTATAGTATTCCCTCCATCCCAGTGAAATGCGAACAATACCTTATTATAAACATTAGATAACTGTTCGCATTTCATTGAGACGGAGGAAATACTTTTCGGTTTTATGTTAGATTTTGAATCAGAGAGCTTAAACTTTATAGGAGTAATAAAGAACCTTTCTAAAATTAAAATATCCCAAGAAACAGAAGAAAAAGTAAATAAAAATTGAGTTGGTGGTGATGCAATTAAATAATTCTAAAGACTCGCAATTGAAGTAGTAAATAAATAAAATAATAATAGAAAAAAAAAAAATGAAATGAGATGGGCGTTTCAAATTCTCTGCTCTTTTTCAGGTTACGAGGTTGCACGCCTCATCTCTCTCCGGTTTCCACCGAATCAATTTGCCACAAACTAATTGAATCAAACCTCTTCTTCCACAAAATTTTTATTTCCTTGTTATATACTCCCTCCGTCCCCCAAAGTATTTCACACTTTCCTTTTTCATCCGTCCCTCAAAGTATTTCACACTTTACTTTTACTAAATTTGGTAAAAAATACATTATACTAATACTCACTTTTTACACATATCCCAATATAATACTTACTTTTTCACATCTCCCAAAAACTTTACACACTTTTTTCACATCTCTCAATAACTTTACACACATTTTTCATTAAATCAACTAAAATATATATTCTCTTTCTTACTTTATACATAAAAATACAAAATTTTCTTAAACTCCGCGCACACCAATACTCGAAATACTTCCCGGGACGGAGGGAGTATGGTTTTTTTATATACTAGTTGTAACAACGTGCTACGCACGTTACATGTTACGTCTTCTATCCTAAAGTAATTTTTTAAGAAAAGTAACTATCTTGAAAATTTTAATATGTTAATTACTTTTTGCTAAATCTCTCTTGTTGACAAAGTTTGTTATGAGACAATACTTACATGAGACGGTTTATAAGATTTGTTAAAGTATGTCTATTATTAAGATAAAGTATGTTTAGTGGTTGTTAAAGTATGTTTTCTAAAGTATGATAGATAATGCATTAAAGTATGATTCTAGCATGTTATAATATAATTTATTATTTACATACTTTAACCACAAATAAGCATACTTTATTTATATAATAAACATAATTTAGTTATGGGTCGACCCGTCTCACAAGAGAGTGTCTCAATCTTGTTTAATGATAGTTACCTTCAGTCAAGTACATTAATTTTTTTTCTTGCATGATAAGAAAATTTTAATGCAATGTAGATTTTAATTGTGTTTTTAACGAAGTTTTTGCTCAATACTTTCATTTGATATAATGATAAATTGTGTATTGAAGGGTGTTAATTTTATGATGCAATGCTTACACTTAATTAAAAAATAGTGGATTACCTAAAATGGTAATATATAAACCGTGGGACAAAGAGTAAATATAAAATTATTTAAAAAAATAAAAATTACACAATTCATTATGGTTCGTCAATGATGAAACACAATCATTACTCTAAAAAGCAACATCGTCATCTTCTCCTTCGATGCCTTGTTCGGAGGAACGACATCACTTCGATTTGAAATTTAAATATTGTACTCGTATATTTTTTTTAGAAAAAAATTATGTTTAATTTCTCATATTATTAATTAATTTTAATTAAAAAAATACTCACTAATTATAAATCTATCATCAAAACTATAAAAAATTATAATTAAATCATTCACATGATAAAATTTAAAAGTGTATCTTTTATTCTTCTAAGATAGTATAATAAATTAAATAATATAGATATGTATTTATATTTTTATTTAAATTCTTATTTGAATATTTTGAATTATATATATATATATATAATTTAATATCAATAATATATAATTAATATAATACATAAATGATATTCAAATATATTCGTAAATATTCAAATCGAATACCTTATAAACCATATTCAATTTAAATATTATTCGAATCAAAATAATTGTTTGAATCCGTATTCGAATTCGAATACCAAATCGAATTCGAATTATTTGATTGTTTTATAACCCTAAAAAAATAGTAAAGAAAATATAACGTATTAAGACCGCTACTACACTGGAAAAAAAAAGTACACAATTATCTTCCCAACATATCCACTACTAAACATATTAGGAGAATCTAAGATCATTTATGGAGGGGATCTTAAAATACTATTCTCTCCGCCTTATAGATTACGAATGATTGTTTTATCACATCACATAGATTATAAAATTACACTTTTCAATCAATTTTATTGATTTTATTTTTACCACAATTCACAAACTCACATACAATAAGAAAAATATTTATGCATCGAAAAAAACAAAATAAAATATATATCACATTGTACAAGTGGAGTTCTTATAATGTAGTAACAGATTCTAATGATACGGGCATAATAGTCAGACACAGCCACTCGACATCTTTATAGAATAATTAGTAACAAATTAAATAAAAAAATTTAAAGAAAATCAGTAATTAGTAAACATTAAATAAGATCTCTACACGTATATTTAATCGTCACAATTCTTTTTATCCTCATGAAGAATTTGTTAGCTAATCTAATATAGTAGTATCATTTTGCAATAAACACACATCTAATCAATAGGTAAAATTTAGGGATAACAAATCTAACAAAATATAAAACTTCAATCATAAAATGGAATAAAAAGAGGCTTCCATTACTGTCCCTCACTCCACCCAGCAAGTCGAAGACATGCAGCTACATAAGAATTGTCATAATTACTTCTCTATTTTTTTTTCAATCACTCTAGTTTTCAAGAAATGGCCTCTACCAACCCAACAAAATTCAACTCCAAGAATACTTTCGGTTCTATGTTGAAAATGAGAATGTGCACTTAAGGGTTATGCACAAGATAAAAGAGAGATTTGGGATAATTTATAGCATGGAAAGAGGGGTTGATATCTAAGTTATATATATAAAAGGGGAAGATTAAGGGATTCCTAAATTTATTAGAGATTCTTGAATTTAAAAATAAATTAATGTAGTGAAGGTTAAGAATTTGGTGAATCTAGAATTTCAAGGGTTTAAAAATAAATTATTCATAATAAAAAATTTATATTTACAATTATTTATTAATTAGATAATAAGTTACAAAATAAATACATAAATTGTAAAGTGATAAAATAGAAAAAAATATATTTTTCAAGTACCTGTTATTTTTAATATATTAATACATAGATAATAAGATTAAAAAATAAATATGTAAATAGTAAAGTGATAAAATAGATTTTTTTAAGTATATGTTACTTTTATAATACTCCATTCGCCCAGTTCTAGGGTATCCATTTGTTTTTTGCACATAGATTAAGGAGTATTATTATTATATGTAAAGTGTGTAGTTGTATTAGAAGGAAGTATTGGGTCATATTATGTACTTTTTTACTAAATAGGGGAAATGAATACCTTTGAAGCGGACGTCAAAAATAGTAAAATAGGTACCTTAGAAGCGGACGGAGGGAGTATATTAAAATTTACGAATTATTATTACTATTTAAATATTATTGTTGATAAAAGAAACCATGTAAAATTTTATTTTTCTTTCTATATAATAAAAAAAAATGAACCAGACATGATAATTAATTTTAGTATAGTTGAAAGGTTACATTTAAAACAATTGAATAAAAGTAAATGAACGGACATGATTAATTTATTAGATAAATGCTAAATTATAAAAGATGAGATAAAGTTGTTAATAGTAAAATTAGATAGGGACAATTTTATCTAAAAATGTTTCTCAAACACTTCACATTTTTAATATATTAATGATTTATTTTTAATTACAAATTTTCAACTATAATTTTATTATTCGATATTTAGTAATTAAATGATTGTTTCATTTTGTAGTGCACCGAATACGTCGATGCACCTAATTAAGATTTACAGAGTAGTTTTTTAGGATATGAATAGTTATTTTTATTTGATGTTTTTTCTATGCATTGTACGGATATAATACTAGTTCTTATTATAGTAAGTTTTAAATAATAAATAAATAATTTGAAAAAATATATCACTAAGTATAATCAATTTCAATTATACTACTCCTTAAATTATTGGAAATCCTCCATGTACATGTCACATAATGTTGCCATTCAACCTTTGATATAAGAATCTTAAGTATTGATCCTTTTCAAATTCATACTACGGACATCTTCGAAAAAAAGTTTTCAACTTCTCTCCAGCTTCATTTAAATTACTTTCAAGAGTTTCCTTGTTAGAACTACGTAATACTAATTTGATTCTTCAATAGGAAAGTTTTAAAGTTTCCTTGTGAACTTAGTCTCAATTTTGGTACAAATTGATAAGAGTAAGCGTACTCTATCGTTGTGTGTAGACGTGGTGACCAAGTGCAAAATTTATAATATCGAACCCAAGGGAGAAAGTGATGTATCCGTATTCGAAAGATGTTTCACTCTAGAAGGACTAATCAATAAAAGGAGGGAGTGATTAATACTACAAACTACCTAAGAAAGCACTTAAAGGATATAACATATACAAATGAGATGGATGATGGGTGAAGGTGAACAATCTAAGAAGTATGTAAGGCTAATAACATTCATGGAAAAGGCTTATGTAGACTCACACACACACATGCATTGAAGGTTTTCATGATATGATACTAAGGGCACTCAAAGAGTGTCTCCAATCCTCACTCTTCCTATAGGTACTTACGGATATTAATATACCGGTATAGAGATATTATCACGAAGAATTTTCTCTAGTAGGCAGGAACGTTTTCCTAGTGTTCCCTTTCTAAGGTCAAGTGAAAATTGGCTTGGTTCCCCTCATCATATCAAACACTCTCACAAGTAATTATCAATAATGTCCTATCATGAGGTTCTAAGTACATGAAGGTTATGGCCAAACTCCCCACATACTTAACATAGTCATCTTATGCAATCAATGATTCAATTAAACCACTAAACATAATATTGGAATGACCATCCTAACACTATGAATAGAGAATCTAATCACACAAATCATACATAAAATGAGAATAAGTATTCATGATAGAAAATATTTATAACAATCATTTCATCAAACATGTGGTGTGCAAAATTTACATAATCCCTAACCAATCATATTGCTAGCCTCACATGAGGACTAGCCACTACAAATCACAATAAAATCAATACAATCCATGTCTTGCTCCACTTGAGCTAAATAATGAAGAAAATCACAAATTAAAGGTTGATTGACTTCCCTTTTGAAGTTGGCCTTATCTTCCTTCAACATGCTCAAATCTTCACTCCTTAATGTTCTTCCATTCTTAGATTAGTGGTTTGGTGAAATAGATGGATGGAAGTGAGAAAATCAAGAGGAATGGATTGATGAAATGAAGATGAAGATGGAGGAATGGAGGATGGATGACGATGAGGATGGATGAAGATGAGGATGGATGAAGATGGGTTGGGTGCAGCCCAAAACCCTTGATTTCTACCTTCAAGTGGTGATATTGGGGGTATTTATACCCCCTCAACACACCTAGAAATCGCTCACAGGTGAAAACATGACTTTTGATTGATTTGCAGAAAAATACGGGCGTGTTTTTCTGCACTTGCCCGTGTTTTTCTGCAAAATTTCGAAGTTCTGTAAGTTTTGGCACTGGCAGAAAAACACGGGCACTACATAAAAACACGCCGTGTTTTTATGTATTTTGGTCAATTTTCAATTTTCTTCAACTTTCTCCTTTCTTCATGCTTTTTATTACCATTTATCCTTATAATCACCTATTCAAAGACATGAAAATCATCATCATCAATTTTCCAAAATACAATATAAAAAAGATACAAAAATACAAAATAAAAAGACGAAAACACACATAAAAATAATATAAAATTTAGGTGAAAATAGCGACGATCAACCCCCCAAACTTAAAGTGTTGTTCGTCCCCGAGCAACGAAAATGATAAAATAAGAGGAGAAATTTTCACCTAGAAAAAGACCTAACGAACCTAAGCAATAACATATCATAAGCAATAAGGACTACAAATCATATTAAGTCACCCTATAACATTAAACTCATAACATGAAAAATTAACAAGTTCAATTCAAAGAGATTAAAGAGTAATATAGTCTCTTCCGATCCAAGCCTCACATCGGATATCAAAATGCACTCAACAATCTATCAAAATAAGGTAAATCAACACTCATCAATTGATTGGCCCGATGCGCCATAGGCTTACTCGTGGACTACATTCACAATCCACCATATCTTCCACCTTTCCTAAAGATAGAATAAAAGATCCATTTTTCCCCTGTAGACAAGTTGTGGTAGGCTTGAGTTCTCCCATATCAAGGCTTCTATAAGTAGAATAAGGTATCACATTTTCAATAATCTCTAAGTCACACCTTGCATTAAGAGTTCCTTTTCCTTCTATTTCACAAGGCACTACATCATTCCCAATGTCCTTCACTTTTGTGGAATACTCTTCATGCATAGATTTGACTTCTTTATCTTTTACCTTACCCTCCTCCATCTTTTTCTTTTTCAAAGCAACATAAATCTCAAACTCTTCTCTCTTTTCTTCTTTAACACATCTTTGAGGAAAAGGAATAGAATCAAGAGTAATCAGAATGCCCCAATAATCACATTCAAACTTTTCTACACGCATTACTTCTTTCGGCACTCTTTCTTTCTTCCTTCTCCATTTTGACTTGTGCTCCATGTCCTTTCCTTCTACACACACTTCTCCAACTAAATTTACCTCTTTCTTTTCTTTCTTAGCCTTTAAGAGCTCTTCATCACTCGAGACTTTATTATCCCCCGAACACTCTTCTACCTCTAACTCTTCTTCAGTCTTCTCATCAAAATTCTCCATTTCGCGAAGAGTGTTCTGTTCACTTATCATTTGACTCATTCGACTCTCTAGGGCCTTAAGTCTCCTATCATTTTCTTCTTCCTCTTTCTTCCTCTCTTCTCGTCTTTCTTCAAGCATTTTCATCATTTGATTTAATTGATCTTGTAAGGAAGGTCTGCTTTCATCGTATGGTGGACACTCTTCTTGGAAATTCTCTTGAACATACCCATTTTGCATACACACTCCATTCCCCATTTGATAATTGGGCATGCTCCACACTTGTCCACTATTAAAGTTGGAAGTAGGCATTGAATAGACATTTTGAGACTCATAGTTTGAAAGGCTTGGTTGAATGCTTGTAGAGAAGAAATTATTGTAAGAACTTGATGGAGTGTAAGTGTATCCTTGATATGGTTAGCATGTATTCTCATTAGAAGCTCGTTGCCATCCCCCATTTCCTCCATTATTGTAGAATTGGTCAAAGTTCATCATCTCTTTAAGTCACCTTCTACAACTTTTCTATACTTGCTATATTTGGTTTTGCTCATTCTCCACTTCTTTCAAGATTGATGTACCTATCAAGAAGAACAAGTTAGAACAAAATTTTTAAAACAAATATAAAAGCAAAAATAAAAAAAATATCCTAAGTAGAGCTAGCAAATTCAAACATGTTACACCGAAGCCTTTCTCCCCGGCAACGGCGCCATGAACTTAGTCTCAATTTTGGTATAAAATGATAAGAGTAAGTGTACTCTATCGTTGTGTGTAGACGTGGTGACCAAGTGCAAAATTTATAATATCGAACCCAAGGGAGAAAGTGATGTATCCGTATTCGAAAGATGTTTCACTCTAGAAGGACTAATCAATAAAAGGAGGGAGTGATTAATACTACAAACTACGTAAGAAAGCACTTAAAGGATATAACATGTACAAATGAGATGGATGATGGGTGAAGGTGAACAATCTAAGAAGTATGTAAGGCTAATAACATTCATGGAAAAGGCTTATGTAGACTCACACACACACATGCATTGAAGATTTTCATGTTATGATACTAAGGGCACTCAAAGAGTGTCTCCAATCCTCACTCTTCCTATAGGTACTTACGGATATTAATATACCGGTATAGAGATATTATCACGAAGAATTTTCTCTAGTAGGCAGGGACGTTTTCCTAGTGTTCCCTTTCTAAGGTCAAGTGAAAATTGGTTTGGTTCCCCTCATCATATCAAACACTCTCACAAGTAATTATCAATAATGTCCTATCATGAGGTTCTAAGTACATGAAGGTTATGGTCAAACTCCCCACATACTTAACATAGTCATCTTATGCAATCAATGATTCAATTAAACCACTAAACATAATATTGGAATGACCATCCTAACACTATGAATAGAGAATCTAATCACACAAATCATACATAAAATGAGAATAAGCATTCATGATAGAAAATATTCATAACAATCATTTCATCAAACATGTGGTGTGCAAAATTTACATAATCCCTAACCAATCATATTGCTAGCCTCACATGAGGACTAGCTACTACAAATCATAATAAAATCAATACAATCCATGTCTTGCTCCACTTGAGCTAAATAATGAAGAAAATCACAAATTAAAGGTTGATTGACTTCCCTTTTGAAGTTGGCCTTATCTTCCTTCAACATGCTCAAATCTTCACTCCTTGATGTTCTTCCATTCTTAGATTGGTGGTTTGGTGAAATAGATGGATGGAAGTGAGAAAATCAAGAGGAATGGATGGATGAAATGAAGATGAAGATGGAGGAGATGAGGATGGATGAAAATGAGGATGGATGAAGATGGGTTGGGTGCAGCCCAAAACCCTTGATTTCTACCTTCAAGTGGTGATATTGGGGTATTTATACCCACTCAACACACCTAGAAATTGCTCACAGGTGAAAACACGACTTTTGACTGATTTGCAGAAAAACACGAGCGTGTTTTTCTGCACTTGCCCGTGTTTTTCTGCAAAATTTCGAAGTTCTGTAAGTTTTGGCACTGGCAGAAAACACGGGCACTACATAAAAACACGGGCGTGTTTTTATGTATTTTGGCTAATTTTCAATTTTCTTCAACTTTCTCCTTTCTTTATGCTTTTTATCACCATTTATCCTCATAATCACCTATTCAAATATATGAAAATCATCATCATCAATTTCCCAAAATACAATATAAAAAAGATACAAAAATACGAAACAAAAAGACAAAAACACACACAAAAATAATATAAAATTTAGGTGAAAATAGCGACGATCAACCATAAAGATAATAAATAGGATTAGATTACACCTTAATGAAGTTTTTCCATCCATGAAGATCATCTTCTCCTTGGTGTCTCCACCTTCTAGGAAAGCAAATAAAATCCTAATCTAGAAAAACATTTAAAACTAAAATGGATCCCTCCCCCAAAGGGGAAGGGATCTCAAATGGAGATCTTAAAAAAAAACTCTCTACACTATTAAATTGGGAATTTAATGGATGAGGATTAATTTTCAGTTTATGGATGTGAGGAGGTATTATAGTGGAGAGGTGAGTGGAGTTTTGGTGTTGATTTTCGATGTGGGACAAGAGTGAAATTTTTGGAATTTTTAGGTTCCAGGAAGAGGGTTTAAGTATAAATCGAGCGAGAATTAGTCACATGTGGTGATTTGGCAACGTGGTTGGAGACGCCTTATGCCTCCGAGAAGTCACGTGTTCGAATCCCAGCCTCCACAATTTTTTTCAAAAGTGCATAAAAATACGGTCGTGTTTTTATGCATCTGCCCGTGTTTTCTTGTAAATTTTCAGTTCTCTGGACAATTTTTGCACTTCTGAATAGACAATACTTTTCTGAAAAGTGTTGTCTTTTCTATGTTGTCTTTGCCAAATTTTCTCTTTTTTTTCGTCTTCGTCCCAATTTAATTCCCGTTTCTTCCATCACTCTTTCAAGCTCAAAACACCCCTTTTCTGCAAAAATACATAATAATACCTCTCTCAAACTAATTAAGCAATTAATAATATTTTCATTAAAATCATGCTTAATTATTGAATTAAATCCAAATAAATCCACATAAATTCATGCAATTTAGTTCATAATTCTAGGTGAATTTCACACCGATCACCTTGTTAGCACTAGTAATTTGATTATTTAATAGGAGAGTTTTGGAGGAAGGAAAATATTTATTAAAAAAAAAAAAAACAGAAACTAAAATCTCCCATGTTGTTCAACTTCTTGGCTCTAGAATATTACATCATTCATTAGCTTTGTGAGTCAATGAGAATGGAAATAATCTCATTCTCAAGGAGTTATCACTAATACCATCCAACTTCATTGTGCTAGTTTAAGTTCAAAGTTCTTGGCTTGAATAGCAGGTCCAACAATTCATGCATTTTCCAACTTTCTGCTTCGAGCGTGGTCTCTATTCTCTAATGACTAGTTATTGCCGTGGATTCGCCATCTCAATTGTTTGTCCTTTCGTATCTTTTCTCTTTACTTTCTTAGCTTCAATTTCAATATTTAGTAGTTTGATTTATTGTATCACCAAGTTAGTGTGACAAAATTAGTACCACAATTAATCAACACAAATCAATTTATGATGAGAATAAATTAACAACTATTGAAAATAGAATATAAATAGGATTAAAATAAAACGACCACTTGGAAAATAATCAAGTACTTTAAGAGACGATAGCAGATTAGTTTCAGAGCAATTCAATTATACAATCATACCTACAAAATAAAAATTCTCGTCTCAGGAAAAATAAAAATATCTCATAATTTTTTTTGATTTATAAGTGTCGGTCAATTGAAATTTTGATTTACTTTCACACGTATCTTGTTGAAATTAATACACTCTATGTTCACATTAAAGAGTTCATTTTTATACATCCAGAATACAATTTATAAAATTAATTCATACAATTACGGTGTGCTCAAGACTAAGTAACCGTTTATTTCCTACCCTGGGACAACTTAATTACGGGTCACCCAAGACCTATTTCGTAGCCGGTAATAAGTTGGAGGGAGGAGTAAAGCACCCTACGTCGTACACATTGCAGCAGAAAAGCGCCCTACTTCTTACACATTGCAGCTTTGCATCAGTCCTGAATCATCTCCTTTGTGCTCTTACCTCATGATTCTTAAACAGCTGAACAAGTCGCCGCACCCGCCGTGGCATTTCCGATATTTGATGGTTATAACCATCGGCGCCGTCGTCGTTCAGGCTCAACGACAAAGAGATTCCACTATGCCCAGCTGAACAACCCGCTGCCCCCGCCGTGCTGTTTCCGATCTTTGATGGTTATAACCATCGGCGCCGTCGTTGCTCAAGCTCAACCACAAAGAAATTCCTCTAAACGGAGCAACTGTGACAATCATACAAAACAGACTGAATGCTCAATCGAATCCTTAATCAAGAATCAAAATATTAGCAATCCAATTTGCAATAATACTTCTTATGCATTTCACTAGACTGCACACAATAGAAAAAACACCAACATCTGCCCCTTCATCTCATAATTCAACTCAAGAATTAAACATAGGTTAGGATTACAATTATTCACATCCAATCAATTCAATAGGGTTTTGAAAGCACAACATCAACAAAAAGAAGAACATATCATGAATTTATTTGAAATAAACTGAACCAAGTATGACATCATTTCAAAAATAACAAAACATCTTTGCCAAAGCTAAACCATCGGCAAAACACCCAAGTAACATTTTGTCCTACACTCAATGCTGCAAAATCGATTCACATTCAAAGAAATTAGCGTGAAAAAAAAACCTTGAAAAACACATATTTGATGGCCAAACATCTTCAACTCACGGTAAAATTTCGACATTACATTTTCTTACCTGTCGAGTTGCGTTGGTGGACGATTACAGGTGTTAAATCCCTCGCGGTTCACTGAAGTGTGGTGTACAGATCACCGCCCGAGTATCGCTACCTACGGAGAACCCTCTTGTCGAACGAGTTCGCACTGCAATAAACCTTCTCTAGACGGAGTTGTGCTGCTGTATTCGCCGGTACACTGAGACTATCAAAGAAAACTCTGCGTCAGGACAGCTTTACACGCGACAAGACCGCGTACAGTGCACACCAGTACCAAGCTTCAACCGGCGGCTGAGGTAGCTTTTCATTTTTAATTAAGTGATTTCGTTTTGAACGACAGAGATTGCATTTCCTTGTCTTCAAGTAGTTCTCATAATTTAATGTATTTTTGAAATGATTCCACAATTTATAAATAAATAAATCGAAATACAACCAAAGGAGGACAATGCTAATCACTCTCTCTCTCTCTCTCCTCGAGATATATATGGGGTAACGTTGGATTTAAATTAATCGCAAACCCAATATTTGGCTAGAGTGAAGCTACCCCAAAACACACTGCTCTCTACTGTACATAAACATACACACCACGGCGGAGAGGAGCCGCCGCATGTCAACTTCTTCCAGAAGAATCAAATGGCCCCCGCCGCCTCCCAGCCCCAAGATTCTCCACTTCCCCCGCCGCCGCAGGACCCGCCGCAAGCCCACCTCCGGCCGGAATAACCCACCACTGCTCCTGCCTCGAAAGTACAGAGGAAGGCTGGACGCCTTGTTTGATCAAGAGAACGAACAGCCTCCGCCTAGGAGAGAGAGAGTGGACGGCGGCGGGACTGAGGAGGAGAAGTGGAGGTTCCAGGCGGAGATTCTCAGGGCTGAATGCAATTTACTCAGAATGGAGAGAGAGCTGGCTTTGAAGAAGCTGGAGAAGAACAGAGTGAAGATGGAGACAACTCTCAAATCAACTGTTCAGACACTTGTTTCTGTAATAACTCCCCTGTTTTTTCTCTCTCTCTCCCCTGTTTTCTCTCTCTCTCTACCCTTTCCATTACATCCTGATTTGCAGGGGAGGGAGAAGATCTTTGAAGGGAAGAATGCCACTGCTGTTTTGGAGGAAGAGATAGAAGATTTAGAAGATAAATTAGAAGCATTGCAGAATAGCCCAACAAGTGTTAAAGATTGTAAATCCAACTGCAGTAATTTCGACAAGAAAGCTTGCCTTCTGCAGCGTAGATTGGACAAACTTGGTGGTGATGTAAGAATCTTCATCTTCTTTTTCTTTTCTTTGCTAATGGCTATTGCATGAATATATACATTACATATAACACTTTGTATGTATGACTGAGACAGAATCATTTGGAGATGGATTTGGTGAGGAAGAAAATGGAGGGGGTGCTAGATAGGGTTGAACAAGAGTACAACTCAATGGCTTCAATCAGTTGTACATCAAACAATAGTTCAGTTGCCAGCTCAGCTTCTACTTCCAAGAGAATTGAGTTTCCTCAGTTTTCTTGCTCTTCCACCACCAGACATCTGATGAATCAGGCAAACTCCACCAACGCAACTCTTTCTCTCTCCTAATTTTAAATCTCCAATTTCAAAAAATAGCATTAGCTTCATAAGTTGGCTACTAATTAATCCACTTAGGGGCTAATTAAGTGTAGTCTAGTGATATAATACAGCATAACTGTAATTGTTGCTTCACACTGCCCAAAACCCACTGAAGTTATTAGAGCATGGGGGCCACTAAACTCATGCTCTCATCAAATCTAATCCTGTAGTAGCATCTCCACCCTGAATGAACATGTTGCTCTTTCTGACATTTTTATTTACTGTATTTGTTTTCTTTTTTTGGTAATTTTGCTACTAGCCAGAATATATCTGTACAAGTCAATTCTATAGTTTAATTTAGGCATCTCATATTGACCAACTTTAAGCTTCCTAGTTTTTTTTAGTAAAGTGGTCATATTCAACTATCTCAACAATTTGAAAAATAATGGTATCCACACTCTTAATGTTATTATTATTATTTTTTTAAAAAGAAATTTGTGTGCTATTTTACCTCCACAGATAGTTTTAAATATATTAATTTGAATAGTAAAAGCTTGGAAAGACAATAACTCTTTATGAGTAAAGTTTGATCAAGTCTTTAGTGTACAGAAGAGTTTGGTAGTTCTAGTGTACAAGTTTTGAGACATTTTCGTCCTTTGATCGACCAGGATACGGTGCCACAGGAGATTAACAAATGCTCGGGACGTTGCAAAGTTATCGTAAGGAGGATCGTGGAGCAGGTGAGAGCGGAGTCGGAGCAATGGTCACAAATGCAAGAAATGCTGGTGCTGGTCCGTGCAGAAATGGAAGAGCTGCAGAAGTCGCGAGACTATTGGGAAAATCGAGCCCACGATTCAAATGACGAAATCCAAACACTTAGGCTGGCTGTAAGCAATGAAAAAAACATAACTGTGTTTCATCTTCTATTTCATTCTTACAAGTGCAAAAATGACATCATGATAACCGGTACAGGTTGATGAGTGGAGAGAAAAGGCAGCTGATTACGAAAACAAGGCCAATGGACTTCAACTTGAAGTAACCCTACTTAAAGAGGAGATGCACAAGTCCAAAGTTGAAATTCCTCTAGCAGCACAACTAGTAAAGGAACGAATCCAAAACGAAGAAACAACAAGCAAAGATTTGCCTCCTCTTTCACTAGGAAAACAACTAGCACAGGAGAAGAGAATGCTTCTACGTCGTCTCAGGGAGAATCTCAATAGTACTGCCAAGCACACCAACTCGAGCAGTACAGGAAACGGGGGGCCTAAACGGTCGCCTCTGAGGGACGTGAATGGTAATTCATCAAGACACAACCTAAAGGCAGCTTCTGATGTTCTTCTTACAACCTCCAAAATAAGAGAGAGCTTTAGAAAGCCTAGTCAGTTTGCATGTTAACCTTTTTAATTTCATTCTTTTGTGTTTACTGGTGAAGATTGTAGGTCTATTTATTTCATGGAATGATGAATAATGACTACTCTGCTATCAGTGTTATGGGTCATAATTGTTTCTAGAGTGAAATAAACTTAGAATAACCTAAAGCATCTGCCGAATTGCCCTGGAGAATTCCTTTTTAAACAAAAATAATTTCTCACGTTAAAAAACATTCATTTTATATTAAAGATATCACTTTTATCATTTCATAGATGAGATATCAACTTTTATTAGAAATATTATTGCTTATCCTACACAAGTTTTTCTTGGCTCTTACTCAGTTATACCATAAGGCGTTTCCAAACACCATATTGTTTATTTAATCTGATTCTCAATCCCATATTCCGATAGTAATAATGCAAGGCATAATCATATCATACGTACCATCAAGAATGATTTTTGAAGATTTATTCTTTATGAAATTGATATTGCAGACAAAGCAGGATGTGGACATCATAGTTTGATGCAAGAAAATCATGGGCAAATGAGCATTCAAAGATCTGTAAGAAAGGGTTTGATCACCTTCAAACAATCGAGATTAAATGGAGAGTTATATCTGCATCGACCATGAAACCACCTTAAAGTCCCCAGAGAAGCAAGAATCTGCATTCTAAGGCCCTTTTAGAACCTCAGAAAAATCATGATGGGATACACTTATAGGCATGATTACTGCAAAAAAATCGTTGAACATGATAACCAAGCTGTTCGCCAATGGGAGCTTGAAAGATCGTTGAAACAATGGATGCCAAAAGGACAACCTCAAAGTAGACTAAAGTCATTGAACCATCAAGAATTGGAGCAGGCAGATTCTACAAGGGTGCACTATCTCCTCACGGCTCACACGACATCTGTGCTTCGTTTAACAATCATCAAAGGAAAATCGATCATATGCACACATGCAAGCATCGCCCTTTCAATAGAAAATAGACATTATTTTTTAACATTCAAGGGTCATCAAAGCAACACATATACGAGGTTCTTCATGTTTTGTGCTATATAGGCATTCCAGAATAATGCACACTTGTGTAAACCGAATTCACGGTGTAAACCCTGTGCTCCCCTTTCCAATCCTATATATCCTATGTATTGTTAGGGTGTTCAAATTAAGGGGGACCACAGAGTTTACAAGGATTTATGATGTAAACCCAGTTTACAAGAGACTAACTCTTCCCGAATATGGTTTCCTATCAAGTTTGATTACAATATACTTAAATAGCTGGTGTAGCTTTAAAAAAACCCTTCTCCTCTAAGCTTTCAACAGTGTCCTTTACAATGCCTTCAAGAGGAGTGAATTCAATTCCAAGGCTTTTCGGCTTTTCTATTGAAACCTGGTATGTTGGCATCAATGGCTTCTCATCGGCGCACCTGTCAATGCGATTTCCACAAATGAATATATCCGTTGCAAGCTAAATCAAGCATCCATACGACAGCATTGCGCAGAGTAGCAAACAGTTCACATCAATTATAGATTAAGTTGAATAGCATAAACTTACCTCTTAGGAAGGCGAATAGTTGGATACAATTTGCATAAAACATTCACAATTTCAGAGAAGTGTGCAACACTCCCCACCACACAGTATCTTCCACAAGCCGAAGAATTCTCAAAAGCCAGAATGTGTGCATTAGCAACATCTCTTACATCTACCCATCCAGCTACAGCATTTGGATATGTTTCAGCACCTGCATATTTTTTAGGAACAGAGTGGTTTAACATAAAAATTTGGTCACTAGAGTGGTTTCAGCCCACAGATCTGCTGCCCGGAAAATTAAATTAGACTTCTACTTTTATTTCCATAAGATCAGTCATTTAACTAACAGTTCCCACATAATATTAAATAAAGAATTGAAGAGAGAGAGGGGGGGGAGAATGCAAGCTTACCGTTAATCAAGTTCAAAATTGAAGCAGAACTTGTGTTAAGAGTTGGCTGCAACAGAGGACCAATTACCATAGATGGATTTATAGCAACCATGTCAATACGTTTCTCTTTCACAAACTTCCAAGCAGCATCCTCAGCCAATGTCTTTGAAAGCATATACCATTGCTGATAGAAAAAAATGTGTGAAAAATGGACATCAAGAGTTTGTAACAAACTCACTGATCACCAAAAAAATGTCATTATCCGTTCGTTACTCTTAATATTTATTGTCAATGAAATGCAACACCATATTGTTTGAAAGAATGGAAAACAAGGCATCAAGACATCCAGCATTATAAGAAACAAGGCTTCAGGAATTCACTTAAAGAAGTAAATCCAAAAATATGGATCATAATTGTTGACACAATTTCTTTTTTAAATTTATCCAACAAAGACTTGGAAAATAGTCAAATCCCCCTACTGTCCCATATAATTGAGGTGCACAAAATTAACATCCAAATTTACCCTTAAGCTTCTTTGTATGGTCTGTACTTGACAGACATAGAAGAGTGTCAGATTAGCATTCTGCCAAGAAATAAGAGACAGACAAATACCCATCCATTCAATACATTTATGACTGCACTCTTAGCGTGTATTTGGTTCATATTGAGTTAATAATATTTAATAAACCTTAAAAATTGTTAAAATAAAGAGAGTTTTACACACTATGGCTTATTTTTCTTCTAAGCCCTTTAATAAAAAAAAGGGCCCTATGAATATAATCTAAGGGGGAGGTGGCTTACAATATCACATGTATCTAATGAAAAATTAAAGGAATACTGATGGTCACACCTTGTTTAACACATTCATAACTTTTAATAACTCACATATTAACTTTATGAACCAAACACACTCTGAATTGGCTGAAGAATTCACCCAGCATACTAGAAACTTTTTTTCCTCAATACCTGCTTATAGTGTCTCTTTCCTTACTTTTGGAGGGTCGTGACTCATGGAACATATGTTTATATCCAGAATAATTTAAATTTAGATAGAGGTTTATGAAACAAGAAACGAAATGTTATTCTCCAATTTGTTCAAAAAAATTTAAAAGATTGTCTTTGACAAGCTGAGTTGGACCTTGTTATATTCTAACTTCTGTAGAAACTTGAGCAACCATTTCATAACTGTAACAGCAGGAAAAAAGAAAAGTGACAGGTGAGAAGCTTCCTGCACAGAATATGATGCAGAAGAAGGCATTGGAAGTAGAAGGTGTAGGTTTTATAATTCTTATATTTTTGGAAGCTTTAGAGTGAAAACTTTCCGAGAAGAAAATGAAATGGCCTATTGTGTTTTACAGACAATAACTAATTCAAGGATCCCCAAAGCATCGCAGAGTGATGTCCAAATTTATTGTAGGATCATATGTTCAGGTCTCTACAGCAAGGTCCAGTGGTTGGTGAAATTATATCCCTTTGTACTCGTCTCACAGCTCCCATCCTAATTTACTAGCAAGACCTGTGGTTATTAAAAGCATAATAACCTTCTCTCTTTTTTCTACACCTATATTTACAGTTAGGACTAAGAGATAGCTTTCTGCACCAAAGATATGTAAATTCTTCTTGCCATACAGAATCGTTACTATCTGTCCTGTGTCCTTTTGAATTTAAAGATTTGAGAGAGAAGTGTATCATACTCATCATATTATCACAAGTTATTCATTGAATTGAAAAATCTACCGTTATTGTTTTCTCAGAATGTTTGTGGGGCACGCAATAAATAGCAGCAATGGCTTTAGAAATACATTATATTTCAGCTATGAGAAGACAAACAATGGGCACAAGCAAGCTTTGTTTAAAATTTAGTTGAGAATTCCAAAATTTAGATTCAAAGCACAATTGAGTATGCCCACTTTACATCAAAGTTTCTACAGAATTTTTAAAATTAAAAGTTAGTTAAAAGGTTTCATAATTTATACACATTATGCATGACAAACAATTCCTAGATGACTGATGAGACAAGACTCCCAACTGCTAGATTAGTAATATAATAATAACAAAGTAATATGATGATGATACTTATGGATAATATACACATGCTGAAAATTGAACAATGACCACACAGTAGATATGGATGCAGAGCATAACATCCACCATATGCATATCACCAACCAAAGTTTATCTGACCATTCAATTAAATTATCTGTGTACATGAGTACATCCACATTTTCAATGGTATAACTTTGAATATAAATAATTGTGTTGGTACAATATCTATAAATTTGTGTTGATACAGGTATTAATGCCTCACAAACAAGGAGAACATATAGAATATTTTAGGTTCAAAACGGATGGGATGGGGGTTGCAGCTATTCCAATAATTTACTAGGATAACTCCTTTATGCAATAAGCGGACAATCAGCCTTAATGAACAAAAGGACCAGAATCCTGGCCTCACTTACAGCCTTACACAAGTCTGAATAGTCAGCATTATCTATAACAAAATTAAAAAACTCAACTCCTCCAGGTAAGTGACATGAAGTTGACACAGAATACTCTAGTGGAAATGTTAATCACTGTGTGGATATCACAAACAATTGTATATTTCTTTTAGTACAACAAGATGAGTAGAACAATAACAGTAGTCTCTATGCAACAGGCATTCCTCATATTTATCAAGCATTTATTAGAAAAGAAAATCTTCGTGTACTTTCAAATTTTTATCCATTCAATTGTTACTTCAATGAAAGTTGTCAAGATATACACATAAATGTACCGATTTTTAAAACTTACAGTAGTTTATAACCCAGAAAAAGGAAAAGTAGGATAAAGAAACATTTAAGACCAACTGCAGCATCAACATGATCATTATGTTTCATGCATACAATAAGCGGAAAATGACTGACCTGTGTTTGCCTGCAAAACTCTGGGTCAGACCACCATGTCTCATCAACAACCACTTCAGGTGTTCGGGGTTTACCATTAGCAAAAACTGCACCAATGGAAGATGTCAAAACAACCCTTTTGATGGATGGAGATTTTGCACATGATTGAAGAACATAGGATCAATCAGTTCTGCCTGAAAGAAGTGAAAACAAAATCAAATTAAAAATGCTTGCCAAGACATGCTAGTTTAGGGTTTCAGAAAATTATAAAGAATGAAAATTCCAGAGCTGAAAGAGGGAAGGAACCTGTGGAAGATTGGTTCCAAGGAAAACTGGAGAAGCAGTGTGAAAAACACCATCACAGCCATCAACTATAGAATCAAAGGAGCCTTCTTCAAGTAGATCCGCTTTGAACAATTTAAGCCTCTCCTCAGCTCCATCAAACGAGAGCAGACGTTGTGTCTTCTTTGGATCATCTGCCCATTATTTAATTAATCCACAGAATAATTAACATTCTCAACAAATAACAGTTTAGTAGCATAAATCTCCAAATTCCACTCCCACAGCTGAATGACCAATAAGATTAGCATTTCCAAAAAAAAAAAAAAAGTAAATGTTGCATTGGTTTTGAAATGATATATTTGTTAACCATGATGCCTGAATCTATACAACAACAGAAGATCTTTTTTTATACCAAAAATCAAGTATACCAAGTTTCAGTTTTATGACTTGGTTTTGTACAACTCTCTGAAAAACTCAGATGGTAGTATTAAATTGGGGGAACCACTAAAGTACTATGCAATCTCCAAAAGAATATAGGAGGCCAAAAATTTACTTTTAAATATTAAAAAAATGTATATATACAGGTATAAGAGAGCTTCATTGCCTCAACACTGATTCAGAACTTGGAGAATCATCAGCAGCTACTAAGCATTGACATTTGCATTTAAGTTCCATAAGATTGGAGGTAAAATCTCAACTATGAATTGTCAAAAAAAGTAATTATAGTGCCAAGTAAAAATTAATACTCCATGTAATGAAGAATATGGCTATCTCAAACCAGTAATCTTTCAAATTAGTGTCCCTTCACTGCATTTTCTCTTGCAATCTTGGGAATTGATTGAGCTAAATTACTTGTTCACCCAAAGGATCTTAAATACCAATAAAAAAAGAAAAAAAATCGTAAAAAGAATTAGTAATTGATGGATCAGAACTGATCTTCAGTAATTTATTCTGTAGTTGTCATTTACACTATTTATATCTATCCATATATAAAAGTAGAATAGTAGCTTACATAGGAAGAAGGCGCCATCTTCGGCAAGAAGTTTGAAACATTTACCAAGGTGTGGGATGAGCTTATTTATAAACAAACATGTACAGGGAAGGGAAGGAAGATGGAAAGAAATTAAAACTTAAATTTGTGACTAATTTTAAAGAGAGAAAAACCCAAAATTCCTGAAATTTCCGATTGAGTCTGGTATTTTTCTGGTGATCCAGTTGTTCGATAGAGCAATACTACCGAGCACGTTGCCCGAATTCTTCACCGGCGCAGCTCCTGTGAGATAATTGTCGTTGCGCTTAAACATGTCCAACAATGGCAATTGGAATACTGCAGTTCAAGAAATTCTTTGTCTGATGGAGCTAAACCACAGTGGGAGTTAACGAAGAAAAAACAGGGGAGCGTGCATGAGGAGAGAGGGTAAGAGAAGAGTGGGCTGATACAGATCATCCAATTTACTTGGCCCACTTGAAGGAGAAATTGAACTCAACATGTACCAAATGGGTAACCAAAAGGCCCAACAAGAATTGAAGGCCCATTATCCTAAAGGGTACAAGTTTGTTACATACTCAAGCAGGAACTTCACTCAATCTCCATTCCGTTTAAATGTTTGTGGTTTTTGTGAGGAAGATTAGTGAAGATTATTGTGAAGCATTTCTGGAAATCTCCCTCCCCCTTTTTCTTTGGAGCTTACAATCGCTTGAAAAGTAGTTAATTTGTAATCTTTATATTTCGATAATTTTAGTCGTATCATGAGCCCAGAAGAGAGTCGAATGGAGATGAATGATAGATTGGTTCATGGCTAGGAATAGGAAGGAAAAAGCAAACCATAAAGGAAGATGGAAGGAAATCAAAACTTTATTTTTTTCTTCTAAAATTGAATTCAATGGAAATAAATTTGACAAAGTTGAAAGATATGAGAATTATCAAAATTTTATTTTTCCTTATACAATTGAATTCAAAGAAACTAAAATTTCTAACCATTATGTATGAAGTTTTAAACATACGTAGGATTAATAGAGCTTTACATATATATTAGGTAAATATGAATATTGTAAAATTTAAATTCGTTTCTTACATTGAGAAATATATATCGAAAGAAAAAAATAAATATGACACAAAATTAATGGATTGAAAAAATAAGAAAATAAAAAAAGGGCCCAGTTTTATTAATTAATTGAAGCGTATCAAACAAAGAAAACCATTGAAACATGTGAATCAGTTAGAATTCATCATGGTAAATAAAAGACATGATATAAAAAAAAAAAAATAAGGGCAATTCTTAGTTGAGCTGGGAACAAGCCCAAGTTACAGGTCAAGGGAGGTTCACCACTTTTATTTTAATATTTTATTTTAATAATTACCATAAATGTGGTATTTTATGTTATTTATTTTTTTCAAGAGGGTCCACCACTTTTATTCTAATATTTTATTTCATTAATTACCATAAATGTGTTGTGTATTTTATTTTATTTTTCATTTATAAAAGAAATATAAGTACAATATTTATTTATTTATTTTAATTTTAATGTAAATTTTGTGTTTTTTTAGTTGTTTCAAAAATGTGTATATTGTTAAATAAAATTTTATATAATTAAAATATTATATACTACTTTAAATGGATATATAATTTAAAATATATAATGATGAAGACAAATTTTGTTAGGTTTCAAAATTTTTATATTGATAACTTTCATTCGATCAAATTTTAATGTGAAATATTCAATAATGAATTTAAGAAAATTTGTCCTAAGCCTAATTTATTGAATATTTAATATTAAAATTTTATTCAATTATTATTTAATTACAACTTCGAGTAATTTAAAGTAATTATCTCCACAGTAAAAAATAAAAAATAATTAATATCATTTAAGATAATTTCATTGTTTATATTATATTATAATATTGTTCTTAAATAAAAATTTGAGTATATTACGAGTGAGTCTCATGTAAACTGGTTTACATGTAAATTCTATTTTTTAAAATTACTTTTTAATATATAAAAAATTACTCTTTGAAGAATAATAAATTTTATACAGAAGAATAATAATTCATATCTCTAAAGAGTAATTTTTCATGTATATTAAAAAGTAATCAATAAATTAGGGTTTACAAGAATTTGAAGAGTAAATTTTCAATTTAAAAGAGTAACAATTTATATGTCAAAAGAGTAATTTTTTTTATGTTCTAAAGAGTAACATGATTTACATATTAATGTATATAAACCCAGTTTACATAAGGGTTGGTGTTATAGTATATATTCCCTCCATCCCATAACAAGGTACGCGTTTCACTATTCCTGACATCCGCTTAAAATGCATCAATTTCCTCTATTTAATAAAGAAAGTACACAATATGACTCACTACTTCCCTCTAATACAATTACCCATCATATCTATAATAATAATACTCCTTAATTTTCGTTCAAAAAGTAAATAAAGGCCTTAGAACCGTCCAAGTGCAAACAGCAAACGCGTACCTTGTTATGGGACGGAGGGAGTATATCATTAACAATTATTCAAAATCAATTGGCAATATATAACAATAGAATTAAGAGGGGAGGATTACTACTAGGTAAAAAAAAATTCTTAATTACTATGAGATACAAACATACAAAAATATTACTCCTAACTAAAAAAATATATAGTGATATTATAATATTACTCTTACAATGTACTGCACATAAATATTGTGTGCAGCAAAAGTTCGTGTGCAGTAAAAAAAAGTGTGTGCAGTAAAAAAGTGGGTGGTCTGGCGATGGTCCCGCGACCGGCCGGCGGCGGTCCGACAGAATTCCGACGGCCGGCTGGCGGAGCTCCGGAGGTCCGGCGGCGGCGGTCCGGCGGTGGGTGAGAGTTTAGGATTTGTGGTTTAAAAGTGTATGGGTTTAGGGTTATATTTGGTATTTTACTTTAATATTTTATATGTAAGAGTAATTATTTTAAATCAATGTATCTAGTAATAATTAGGGGTAGAAAGTATGTAACTATTAGTAATTGAGTGAGGCTTGCGTGCACCCGGGCGCACGGAACACATTCCGTGCGCCTTTAGAAAATTTGTATTATGGGTAAGGGTACATTAATTTGGTCTAAAGGGTATACACTTTAATTACTAAAAGGTACACAATTTTGTTCTAAAGGGTATACACTTTTCATTAATATTTTTTTTTCTTTAGAAAATAAAGGGTACACATTTTTATACTAAAGGGTATACAATTTAACACAAAATTCTAAAGGCGCACGGAGTGTTGTTCGTGCGCCCAGATTTTTCTTTAGAAAATAAAGGGTACACATCTGTATACTAAAAGGTATACAATTTAGCACAAATTTCTAAAGGCGCACGGAAAGTGTTCCGTGCGCCCGGGTGCACAGGAGCTTTTGCCTTAGTAATTATTCCAATTAAGAGACGGTAATAATAACCTTATTTAAATAAAATTTAGTATCATAATAAATATTTTCCTTTATTTAATAAATATTTTAATTTTAATATATACATATATATTAAGAAAGATTTTTTTTAATTTTAAAAATACATATTTCAAAATAATAAATAATGTAAAAAAATATACTGCGTATTAATAAAAATCAATATTTTTGTAAATAAAATATGTTTGAGAGGTTGTTTGTGTAAGATGCCTTGAAAAGAATGGAGTGAAACTTTTATTAAAAACGTTTAAATAAAATAAAAATGAAAGTTTTGAGTAAGAGTCTTACAAATCCTAATTAAATATATTTCAAATTAAATTAAAAGAAATTTAGGAATTAAAAAAATGTTTATTTATTAATTAATTAATTAATCATTCCGTCCGCTTTAAAGAGTTTTTGGTCGCTTTAAAGAGTTTATATTTATCATTTAGGGCATCTGCCTCAAAGAGTCCATTTTCAATTTTTAACAAATATGAGATTCACATACATCTATTAATACAATTAAAATATGAGACCACTCATCAACTAATATAATTGTGCACTACACATTAAATAATAATATTTTTTAATTCACGTGTGAAAAAATGGACTCATTCAATCAGGGAGTATAAGTTTGGAAACTCGGAATGTTTGCTTCCTAGCTGGATGTTCTGAACACACTAATTTTGAAACTCAAATTTAAAGTAATCACTTAAATAAATAAAAAAATCTATAATAATAATAATAATATTATTATTATTACTTTTATTATTTATTAGATAGATCAATTGTTATGTGGCTAATACTATTGTGTACTTGGGTGTACTCTAGGATACAGTGCACCAACGTTCGAAAACGTATACAATTATGAATAAAAATCTATACAATTATGAACAAAAATGTATACATTTTATTAGTGAATTTTTTGTTAGTTTTTAATGAAAAATTGAGTGTAAAAAAATATACAATTATTAAAAAATATGTATACACTATTGAATAAAAAATTATACATATATGAATGCTAGTTTTTTTAATAAAAAACTGAGTGTGAAAAAAGGATACAATTATTAAGAAACATGTATACAATATAAAATAAAAAGTTATACAGGTTCACCGGATATCAACCCTTGTTATGTTATCACTTTGTCTTTATCTTAATTGATCGGGTATCACTTTATATTTTAAATATAAATATTACCACTTTTTATTCATCATATGAATTGTCATATAATAATTTAATTAAATGGTTATCAATTTTTCTTTTATTAGAAATAACTTTTTATTATAAAAATTACAATTTCTTATCTTTCCATGAAAATTTTTTGGTGAGACGATCTGTAAGTCTTTGTTATTATAAATTATTATTCATAACATAATTTAAATGGAAATTAAAGCTATCATTTTAATTTGATTACAGTACCATTTTAATTAGTAAAGTTATATTTATAAGTAAATATATTATTGGAATAAATTTATAAACTATTTTTCTACTCTATTCAATAAAAAATTTTATATTCCTTGAAATAAAAATCTAAACAATTAATCTTATTCATACATTTTATCTATAAAAATATATCTTACATAACAAGTAATAACTTTATATCTATAAAAATATTTCTAAGTTTTATTCCCAAAACGATGAATTTTATTTTGGTTAGGTGCTTCCATATTTTTGAATAATTTAATTTTTTTTGAATATATTAATAATATTTAATTAAAAATACTTAAATTTATAAATTACTTATTATATTTCAAATATTTATTATATAATTGATATGGATATCAAATTAAAGATTTTAAAAAGGTGAATAATATAATGTAGTTTTTATTAATAAATAGACTTGTAACAAGTGAATAATAAATGTTTAAATTTTTTAGGAAAAGTATATTTATGAATTATACATAAAATAAAATAAAAAATTATATGATTGGATATATGGGGATGAGAGAGAACAAACATTTATTATGCTTATTGACTTTTTTATTGTTGAATGTGATGCCTCTTTTTCTCATTAACCTAATGTACAGGTAACTCATTCATAAAAAAATATCCAAGGGCTAAAAATGACTTGATCTAATCTAATGGCTGAAAGTATTGCAGGTCATGTTTAACCCTAGGTCAGCTAAGTAGCCCCCTAAAAATAAAAATAAAAAACATGGTAAAAAAGTGTGCATGGTGTGATGTAGAATTGTGGATATTTTACCATTAAATAAACTAGTAGCTAACCCGTGCATTGCACTGTATGTGTTAATTTTAGGATGACAACTTCATTTGATTTTATTATATTTGAATCGAATAATATTTCTTTGTATTTTATCTAACTTAATGTTTTAGTATTAAGGTATACTAATATGACAAATTAAAACCCTAAATCCCTAAACCCTAAATCCTAAACCCTTTGGAAACATTAAATTAAATAATTATTTTAATGGGTAGCTGATAGATGGTCAGGATTTGATTAATATTGTGCGTTGCGTGAGATGTCTTATTTTTAGGGTAATAACTTCACTTAATTTTATAATATTTGAACCGAATAATATTTATTTGAATTATATCTAATCTAATATTTAAATATTAAAAAAAATCATAAATATAATTATTTAATTATTTTAATGGGTGACTGAGATTTGTTTAAGAAATAGCTGGCAGATTGGATTAATATTATTAAGCTTTTAATAAATAATATCTTATTTCTTAATTTGAAAAAATCATAATTATAAATATTTAATTATTTTAGTGAGTGACTGAGATCTGTTTGAGAAATAGATGACCATAAACCCTAAAACCCTAAACCTTAAACTCTAAACCTTAAACCCTAAAACCCTAAACCCTAAAACCCTAAACCAGAAAAACCATAAACCTTAAACCCATAAAACCCTAAACTCTAAATTCATAACTATAATTATTTAATTATTTAAATGGGTGGCTGAAATTTGTTAAGAAATGGGTTGGATTTATTCTGCCCTAAATTTATAAATATAATTATTTAATTATTTTAATGGGTGTCTAAGATTTGTTTGAGCTTCTCTCATTTGGTTTTGATGTGGTTTGAATTTTGTTGTCATATTATTTTTTATTTATGTTTTTTAATTATCTCATATGTGTTTAAGCAAACACCACACTTTGAGTGGGACGGAGGGAGAATTTCCTAATTTCAAAAAGTCATATTTATAATTATTTAATTATTTTAATGAATAATTATTTAATTATTTCCTAATTTAAAAAAGTAATAATTAGGATTGCTTAATTTAATTATTTCAATGGGTGACTGAAATTTGTTTGAGAAATAGATGGCCAGGATTAGATTTTTTTTATTTGTTTTGAATAATAGATGGCTAGGATTGGATTTATATTTAATATTATTAATTTTTAAATAAATAATATCTTATTTCCTAATTTGAAAAAATTATAATTATAATTATTTAATTATTTTAATGGGTACTCGACTTAAAAATACTTAAATTCGGGCAGTTTATCACCTGAATCCCAGATTATAGGCCGATTAGTTTATCACCTAAATCCCAGATTTATAGGTTGTTCAAAATTTTTACTGTAATTTTTTACTTTATAGGCCGGTTAGTTTATCACCTAAATCCCAGATTTATAGGTTGTTCAAATTTTTACTGTAATTTTTTTTACTTTAGAACGCTTAATCTGGACGGTTTAGAACCAGATTATAGGCCGTTCAAATTTTTTACTGTAGAACGCTTGATTCGGGCGGTTTAGAACCTGAATCCGTTCTTGAGTTGATTCTCATTGAAGAATTCGAAGAACTATTCAAACAATTCTAAAGTCTTTGATCTTCTTAGAGAATCATTCTCGGTGTGTTTGAAATGAATGGATGAGGGCTCCTTATATAGGTGAAGGGTGAGTAAGCCTCATATATAACTTGCAATTTGATTGGTCAATGGATATTATTAATTTTTTAATAAATAAAATCTTATTTCCTAATTTGAAAATTTCATAATTATAATTATTTAATTATTTTAATTGGTGACTAAAAATTATTTTAGATACTAAATTATTTCCTAATTTGAAATTTGAAAATGTCATAATTATAATTATAAAATTATTTTAATGGGCGGCTGAGATTTGTTTTTAAAATAGATGGCCAGGATTTGATTTATTCTCTAAACCTTAAAACCCCTAAACCTTAAAACCCTAAACCCTAAGGCCCTAAACCCTTATATTTATTTAAAAAATTTATAGATGATCAGGATTTGGGCTAAATTATTTTAATGGATTGCTGAGATTTATTTGAGAAATAGATGGCTATGATTGGATTTATTCTACTGAATTTATTTTTCCTAATTTGAATATATTTGAATATATTTTAATGGGTGACTGAGATTCATTTTAAAATTGGATGGCCAAGATTGGATTTATTCTGCAGATTTTTTTTAGTTGCTATATTCGTTAAAGATTTAACAATATTTTACAAAATTGTATATATTTTTATTTTAATTTTTTTTCGTTTTTAATGCTACCATATTGGGTATTTTGTGTTTATTGTGGCTATATTAATTAAAGATTTAACAATATTTTACAAAATTGCATATATTTATTTTTTAATTTTTTCGTGTATATTGCTATTATATAAGGTAAAGATTATGATTGGATTTATTTTGTTTTTATCACTAATAATTTAATAATATATTTTTATTTTTTTTGAATATATTTTAATGGGTGGTTGAGATTTAATTTAAAATTGGATTCCTAATTTAAAAAAGTAATAATTAGGATTACTTAATTTAATTATATTAATGGGTGACTGAGATTTGTTTGAGAAATAGATGGTCAGGATTGGATTTTTTTTAGATTTATTTTGAATAATAGATTGCTAGGATTGTATTTATATTTAATATTATTAATTTTTTAATAAATAATATCTTATTTTCTAATAGAAAAAAAATCATAATTATAATTATTTAATTATTTTAATGGGTGCTCGACTTAAAAATACTTAAATTTGGGCAATTTATCACCTGAATCCTAGATTATAGGCCGATTAGTTTAACACATGAATCCCAGATTTATAGGTCGTTCAAAATTTTTACTGTATTTTTTTACTTTAGAACGCTTAATCTGGACGGTTTAGAACTAGATTATAGGCCGTTCAAATTTTTTACTGTAGACGCTTGATTCGGGCGGTTTAGAACCTGAATCCGTTCTTTCTACTTTTATATATATAAAGATAAGTACTAGTTTTGTCTCCCGCGAACGATGCGGGTTCTATTATGTGTGATGTCTTTATTTTAAAAATATATTTTTATATTTTATTATTAAATATGTGTGTATGTATATATATATATATATATTTGTTTTTTCATCTTACTTCACTATTAAATGTATTTTTTACCTTCGTGTTAAAAAGATGAATATTTAATCAATATAAAAGGAAGCGATCATAGTAGAATATTTTCAATTCAAAACCTAGAAAATGAATAAACTATCAATTTGGGGCCTAATTATTTTTTCTATAAATTAGAGACCTTAAAATATATAAAACAATAAAAAAATAGTAGCAATGTGCCATAATTGGAATTTTTTTATCATATTTATATAATAAAAATATTTAACTTATGATTAATTGTAAATTTAATTAATAATCAAGTATTTCTCTCTTTTTATCTTTTAATTATTTTTTTATTGAATAACTAAACCAATTTATTAATGTTAAAACTCAATTAATTTTTTTTATTGAATAACTCAATCAAAACATTATTAGTTGTAAATTAATTAATAATTGAGCCTCACTCTTTTTTTTTATCTTTTACTTTTATTTTTTTAAATTGAATAACCCAACTAAAATATTTAAATGTAAAAATATATTAAAAATATTATCATTTTTTATTATTTTAAATATTAATTGTAAGTTATTAATTAGAGGGACCTAATAAAATACGGAGTGTTAGTTAAAATGTTAAATTATTTAATATAAAATATTAATTGCAAGATTAAATTTTTTTAAACGTATTTATAAAAATATTTTTATTAGAATTAAAATAATAAATTTTCATTAAAAATACATAAAATATTTTTATTAGATTAAATTAATCATTATTAAAAATTACATAAAAAATATAATATTAATTGTAAGATTATAAAATCTTAATTATTTTAAATATTAAATTACTTAAATAAAATATTGATTACTTTATGAAGATTATTAATGAGAGAGATTAAACAAAATAATATTTAAAATATTTAATTACTTAAAATAAAATATTAATTTAAAGATTAACGTGGGAGCGCCACATACACAATTTTTCCAAGAATAAACATGGCGATGCCACATACACAAATTTTTTTAAGAGAAGCGTGATACCGCCACGTAAACAATTCTAAAATTTTATATTCTCTTGCTTATCGAGGAAACATATTAAATATGTGATCATTAACAGTCTCTACCACTTTATTAGGAGAGCAAGAATTGTCCTATCTTCAAAATAACATTAATTGCATGCTTAACAGTCTCTACCACTTTATTAGGAGAGCAAGAATTGTCCTATCTTCAAAATAACATTAATTGCATGCTTAACAGTCTCTACCACTTTATTAGGAGAGCAAGAATTGTCATATCCTCAAAATAACATTAATTGCATGCTTAACGTGGAAGCGTATCTCCCTTTTATAATTTTTATATGAAATCATTAAATTACCTAAAATCCAAGATTTAATTTTTGGCAAGCACTTGTAAATTAAATAATATATTATTACATAATATTAATATTAAATTACCTAAAATCTAAGATTTTATTTTTGGCAAGTACTTGTAAATTAAATAATATATTATTACATAATATTAATATTATTAAGATTAGAATATTAGATCTTCATTAAAAGAATAACTTAAATTAAGGTATTAATGATAAGATTACAAAATATTAATTATTTTAAATTTAATAAATTTATTAAAATATATTATTTAAAATAAAACATTAATTGCAGGATTAGCGTGGGAGCGCCATATACACAATTTTTCTAAGAACTAACGTGGCGACGCCACATACACAATTTTTTCAAGAAGGAGCATCGTGTCGCCATATACATAAATCCAAGATTTTATTTTTGGCAAGCACTTGTAAATTAATAGTATTAATGATATTATTTAAACTATTATGCCATTTAAAAGTTAGCACTTCTATTTAAAAAATATACTATGCATAATTATAATAATAAAGTAATTGCAGTAATTATTTTTTATAATAATAAAATTATTTTTATGAACAATTTGTATATAATTACTTTTATATATATATATATATATATATATATATATATATATATATATATATATATATATATATATATATATATATATATATATATATATATATATATATATATATATGAAAATTTAAGAATTTTATTTTTGATGTATTTACCTGATAAATATATATAGTATATTAGTGGAATAGTAGATTACTACTTAAAAAGTTGCCCTTAAAATATTTAAGGTAAATTACCAAAACCCCCTCGAGGTTTGTCCAAACTACCAAATAAATCCCGTGGTTTGAAAAATTACCAATTACCCCTTTAACTTGTTTTTTATTTGAACATTTATAAAAATACATTTTTTTCTTAAAATAAAGAAGGACGGAAATGGCATCAAGACCCATATATTTAACATTGTATTTTTAAATTTCACTATTTTTAAAAAAAAAAATTTTTTTTAAAGAGGGTAATTGGTAATTTTTCAAATCACGGGATTTATTTAATAATTTGAACAAACTTCGAGGAAGTTTTAGTAATTTACCCAATATTTAGAAAATAAATGAATGATAATTAAAGTCGCATTTCTGCTGTGAATATGGTTAAATTCTTTTATTATTTTTATTAATTTTTATAATTAAAATATATTTTGTTATAAATATATTTCTAAAAATAAAAATATATATAAATTAACTGCACTTTTAAAAATCATATTTATATTTAAGATTATATAGTATATCTTAAATTTATAATATTATAAAAAGAATTATATCGATCTTTTACATGAACATATAATAATATTGATTTTTTTAAATAATAAAAAAATCATTTCAAATTAACAAAATACGTAAAAAGAATAAAATGTTGTGAATTTTAAATTATTAGTAATTAATGTGTACTCCGTATTAGCTGGAGTTTATTGTAACTTTGCAACATTATTATGATTTTTTTAATTGTTTTTTATGGTACGTAGAGGATGCATGTGTGTATCTTACTATATAGGGACATTGTTATGTCTTCGAAACACTGTCACGTTTGTATTTTGTTTTAAAAATTGGTTTCTCGTTTTCAAAAACCAAAAAGAAAAAATGTTTTGTTTTAATTACCAATGGACTACGAACAAAAAAATTAAAATTTGTTTTCTAGTAACTTAATGTTAACGAATTTATAATATTTTTATCAATAAAAAAACCAGTTGTTATTTACTAACAGGTTACCATACATGAAATCATTATATAAATTGTCAACGAAATTAATAACAAAGAATTTAACATGAAATATTCATTGTTTTTTTTCTTATCAATTAATATTTTTTTATATATTAATTTGACATAAAGTTTAAGAGTTGTCTTTTGTGCACTCGAGTACACAAGTTATTCGAAGATATAATATTTTATTATAAAGAATATAAATTTTTATTAATAAAATTCTTTTTTAAGTGAAAGTGTCTATTGAAATATGAAGAATATTAATATTTAATACTCCCTCCGTCTGCTTCTAAGGTATCAATTTTACTATTTCTGGCGTCCGCTTCAAAGGTATCTTATTCCCTTATTTAGTAAAAAAATACATAATATGGCCCACCACTTCCCTCTAATATAACTACCCACTTTATATATAATAATAATACTCCTTAATTCACGTGCAAAAAGCAAATGGATACCAAAGAACCGGACACGTGCAAAAAGCAAACGGATACCTTATAACCGGACGGAGGGAGTAATTTTTTATTTTTTAATTTTTTAGAAAATCTAGGATATAAATTATTATTATACTCATTTTGTCCTTCACTAAGAGGGTATTTTGCTTTTTGGCACGTAGATTAAAGAGTATTATTATTTAATGTGTAGTGGGTAGTTGTATTAGTTGATGCATGTGAATTCCATGTTTGTAAATAAAAAAAAGAGATTCTTTGGGTAGGACGCTCAAAAATGAAAAAAAATATCCTTTACGGATCTAATTTCGTTCACCCAAGCGCATGCAAGTTATTGCTAAGATTTAAAACAAGCAAAGGATAAGTATTATACTATTATCTATTTAGGTACTTTTAATGTTGTTCCACATGTATATATCATACAAGAAAATGACTTTTAATAGGTTGATCTTTACTCTTTAAATAAAAGTCTGAGGTTAATCTTTATATGTGTGGTCAATACGTTGTATATAAAATTCTTTGTAATAATTTTCTACTCTTCACTGCAATATGTATTCCTCTTTTTTTATAATACTAGTTTTTAAAACGTGCGTTGCATCATAGAGCACGTCACATGTATGTATTATTTTATAATGTAATCTATTTTTTTTAATTATGTTTTATGGAGTATATATTTTTATTTTGAAAGAATGTATTTATGTTACGTATATTTTTTTATGATTATATAAACACTCTTATAAACTCGGTTTATGTAATTTATTATGTGAATCCTAATTTTTTCTCACCTCCTCCCCTTCCAATCTTTTATACCCTATGTATTGTTAGGGATTTAAATTAAAAGGAAAAACATGGTTTATACCGTAAACGCGGTTCACAAAAAACTAACTCTTATGATTATATGTTGCAGTAGAATTTGGGGTAATGAATATCTAATTAAGGTTACTTAAATTATCTTTATATATGCTATTATTACATGATTCTAAGAGTCGTGGTATATTATGAAGCTTTTATAACAAAGGAGTTTAGTATTATTTTAAATTTAATTGTTGTAGGATATTGTGATTCTCTTCGATCACAATGACTCTAAAAAAAACTTGGGGGTTTAAAAACCACTAATAGTATATTATCTTAAATTTTAAATGGTTATAAATTTATTCTATTTTCATTTTTTTTGTTCAATTAAAAAAAAAAGCTCAAGTTTGTGTTTATTTATTTATTTTATCAAAGAATTGATTGTGATATGATGATATAAGAGGATGAAATTAAAAGTTACATGCATACGTTATCCATATAGTATTCAAACTACATAGAGAAATACTGTACAAAACTTGTACAGTCAAAAATTTCTTTAATCAACCAATATATACTTTATATATAATATTAATATACATCTCAAATTGAAAGCATAATTTTACAGAATCAAGTGGTAATCCATCAATATATACTTTATATATAATATTAATATACATCCCAAATTGAAAGCGTAATTTTACAGAATCAAGTGATAAGTTTTGATGTAATGTTCGACGACAAATATGACTAATTTCTATTGAATTGAAAGACATGAAAAATAAAATGACACTATTACACTACTTATCTAATATAAAATTCATATAAAGATTAGAAGCATCAAATTCCTCATGCTCAACACACACCCGTATTTAATTTATATAATTCCTTATATAAGTCCACATAATTTATAATACAAACATGATTACAATGGAATAGGAAAAGAAGGTTAGTTTATACAAACATGATTACGGAATAGGAAAAGAAGGTAAGTTTATAGACATTTACATGCAGCACTCTACATTGGTGCTATGATTGTAAAAGGTACAATTGTAGAAGTACCTTGTGAGTGATCGAATTGCTTTGCTCATGGAAAATTCTTAGTTATATATAAGTAAATAGAAATTCAAGAGGCACATGAAGTTAGAAATTTAAGAGTTGACATTAAATTCAAGATTAGTTGCGTGAAGTAGACGATGAGTATATAGAAATATTAAATTCTAGATTAATTAGACCATGTTACAAATTCAAGAGTTGCATGAATAATTAAGAGAATTTTGAATGATTAACAAAAAATTGAATTAATAAATATGTTATTATAATTAATAAGAGTAAAAGAATAATTATTAAAATGAAGGAGGGATATTATTATTTGAATAATTAGCAAAAGTCTAGTCACTTTTATGATATTATGATTATAATTATGATATGATATGATTAATTATAATTATAATTATTAATTATAATTATATTATATATGTATTATGATTATGATAAACTTATTAATATTATTAATAAGGTTAAAAAATTTATGGTTTTATGAAGATTAATTAATTATTGAAATAAAGGATATGAAAAATGAAAAAACATAACATTTATATTTCATAATTAATGCCACTTTTAATATATTATAAATTTTAATATGATAAATAGAAGATAAAAATATAGTAAAGAAATATAGGTGGAGATAAAATGGGAAAAAAATATTAACACCTACTAAATAGACACTTTTAATATATTATGATAACTCTTTTAAAAAGAGTATCACTCCTTATTTTCTAAAAACACAATACTTAACATTTTCTAAAATGAAACACCCCACTCGTTCGTGATAGTATTTCTTATACTCCCGTCCCATAGAAGTTGACACACTTTCCTTTTTGATTTGTCCAACTAAAATTTATACATTTCCTTTTTAATACGTGGGACCCACACCAAAACAATTAATTTATTCACATGGAACCCACATACCACCTCTAATACAACTACCCACTACACATTAAATATTATTTATCTCACTCACTTTACTTCACTTTACATTAAATTATTATACTCCTTAATCTCCGTGCCCCAAAAAAAATGTGCTAACTTCTCCGGGACGGAGGGAGTAACTTTTTTCCACGACTAAAAAGAGTATTAATTAATTATGTAAAATTGTAATAACCTACGAATATTAATAGTATGGAAGTAAAATGAAGCAGAGAAATCATGAAAGATGGTAATCATTTCAAGAAAGTGTGAAAAACAAAGAAATCTTAAATTTGCAGAAAAGCAAAAAAGAGTGAGTGAGAGAGAGAGAGGTAACTGGGATCACAAACAGAAGCTTTGACAGTGTAACCATGGCGTAGCAACAACTTCACAAGCCAAGAAGCAATGTATCCTAATGCTCCAGTAACAGTTACACAAACACTCTTCATTTCTCCTAAAACGGGGACCCACTTGAAAACTTGTTTAATGCTCTAAATAAATAATTAGGAGTATTCATCAACGCTTATTCCACCTGAATTTATTGTATTGAGTTATTCCCCTACCCACCTACCAGCGTAGGGTGTGCAGATTAAATTAAATACATCGACTACATTAATTTGATTATGGTTCAATTCAACGTATTCAGTCCTAGGATTTTTCCGTGGAGTTTCTCTTAGGGGATGTTTGTTTCCGGGTTTGAAACTCCGGAATTGGAATTCAAAATCCAAACCTATATATACCTATATACATTCTTTCTCCTTACTTAATACACATTTTATTTTTATCTCTCCTCTCTCATTTTTTTTTACATAAATAAATTAATACATTCTTAAACGTTAAAACATACACTATCAAAAATTCATTCATGATTTTCAAACTCCCCAAAACCCCAAAACAAACATCATCTTAAAGATTAGAGTCCAGGGTTTCTGTCCCTTTTTCCTTGTCTCTTTCTTTGCTTCATTTTTCATTTGTTTTGTGTAGTGTTGCAGGAACTCTCCACTGGTTTGGTTGCTGTAAGAGTCCATTATTGTTCATTTTCAGTTGTGCTCGATTCCTCCCATGGCTGACCCCCTTGCATGATTCCCTCTATTCCAAAGGGCCTTCTGATGTTCTTCTTACAACCTCCAAAATAAGAGAGAGCTTTAAGTCTAGTCAGTTTGCATGTTAATATTTTTAATTTCATTCTTTTGTACGTGTTTAATGGTGAAGACTGTAGGTCTAGAATATATGTGTAACAACAAAATTGTATTTATTAAATAATAAACACAAAAGAAATTACAAAGAAAATCCAAGATGGATTGAACTTGAGAATTTTAGTGAACAACTTCTATTTATCCTCTGATTCCTCTCTTGAGTTGACTTTCTTGACTTTTACCAACTTTCTGAGTCGGATCTTCGGATGAAGCTTGTCCGTGCTCGGGGTTCGGGGCTTGAAGCTTGAAAACGTTTATCCGGAGGCGTCGAGCCTTTGTTCGGATCGAACGTTGACTTGAATATTTGTTGTGAAGAACGTCGTTCAATTTGGTAGAACACCGTTGACCTCACGATTTTTACTGGATGAAGAACGCCGGATCGGAGAGGCTTAGCACCTTGATCCTTGATTGGAGGCAGTTCTTGACTTGAAGTTACTTTGAAGCTGCTTGAAGACTGGCTTGAAGCCTTCGATTTGAAGCTTTGAAGATTTGAAGATCTGGAGCTTGAAGACTCGAAGATTTGAAGATCCTCGAAGGTCTTGAGCTTGAAGATTCGAAGATTTGAAGATCCTCGAAGGTCTTGAGCTTGAAGATTTGAAGATTTGAAGATCCTCGAGTGTTCTTGAGCTTGAAGATTCGAAGATCTTTGAGTGTTCTTGATCCCTTTAAGAGCGTCTTGTCTTCGGCTGCTTGAATGTCCTTTGAATGAGGACTGAAGGCCCTTATTTATAGGTAGAGAAAATAACCACTTGAGAGATATTTTCTCCTTCCAAAGATATGTTGGGCTTCTTCCTTTAATTAAGCCTGCTGGACTGGATACGGGCCTATTTAATTTAAATAAGCCTGCTGGATTTGATTTGGGCCTATTTGATTTAATTAGGCTTTGACTTGGGGCCTATTTAATTAGGCTTTGACTTGGGCCTATTTAATTTAATTAGGCCTGCTGGATTTAACTTGCTGGACTTGTTGACTTAAATCAGGCCCATTTGCCTTGGATTAAACCCAATTAATTTAAATTGAGAGCCCACTTGGCTTGGATTTGACCAATTTAATTTAAATTGAGCCCACTTGGCTTGGATTTGACCAATTTAATTTAAATTGAGCCCACTTGGCTTGGATTTGACCAATTTAATTTAAATTGAGCCCACTTGGCTTGGATTTGGGCAATTTAATTTAAATTGAGCCCACTTGGCTTGGATTTGGACAATTTAATTTAAATTGAGTCCACTTGGCTTGGATTTGACCAATTTAATTTAAATTGAGCCCACTTGACTTGGATTTGGGCAATTTAATTTAAATTGAGCCCACTTGGCTTGGATTTGGGCTCAAATAATTAAATTGATTATCAATTATTTATTTACTTATTTTAGGAATTAATTTATTTAAATTCCTTAATAAATAAATATTTAATCAATATTTAATATATCTTCTTTGCATTTATATTTATTAGGCAATAAATTTTAATTGCCTACAAATGCCCCCTTGCATTTTGTTCACTGAAATATTTCTTTGAAGTGAATAAATTGCAATTTTTTTTAATTTCTTGCTTCTTGTATCCTCCTTCTTTTTATCCATTAATTCATTTTACTTGGCCCATTAAGAACAACAAGATGGGCTAATAAAAGAATGTTATGGCCCATACTAATCCATCTCCATGATTTGGGCTTTATTATTATTCATATATATTTTTTTGATTTGGGCTCTCACTTCCTTTTCTTATTCCCTCTTTTGGCCCAATACATGATAAGCATGTATGTTCTTCCTCATACTCGGAGAACAAGAAATATACTGGATCCTCAACAAAGATAATATGATAACCTCAGATTACACCAAAACAAATCCAAAGAAATATTTGGGTAATCTTCACATACTTATCCCCAATTTTCCAACCCCTATATAAGAAGAGGTCCTGCCCTTCAATTCTCACATCTCACCTGATTTACTTCTCTTTTTTTTTTACAAATCCTCTTCTCCGTTGGAAGCTGCTGAATTAGCAAGAGGTTGTGATATTGTGAGTACTCTTTTTTTAGCTCTTGTTTACTCCTCCACTATTGTTTCTCTATTCCTTCTTGCATGTATTTGTTTCTTTCCCTGGTTCCTTTGCTCCTATTGAACTGCCCCCCTATTATCTTCCATGAAGAGGAGAGAAAAGACTTGAAATATGGGCCATTGTGACCGGCGTCATGCATTCCTGGCGACTAGGAATTTATTCCAGTCGGAGGTCGTGACGAGTCCAATGTTTGCACCAAACATCAAGCATTATTTGTGGCAATTTACCTCTTCGACTGCAGCGGGACTGTCGGGTGTTGGGAAAGAGAGGCGACGCCATACGTCAAACCTTCGATTTTCCGCAGCGACATCCCGCAATGGCAACGCTGTTTCTTGATCTCTTCCATAGCTGCTGCTAGCGTCATTGGTGGGGGTTCAAACCTCAGGGCTATCAGAGGATGGGAGTGCCGCAGGCAGCTTAAGGGGGTTTCCTTCAACATCACAAAGAAGATTTTTTTTTTGCACAAAGGCAGGAGCAAGCCTTGGCGGTGTACTTGCAGCAGTGGAGTTTCCAGCGAGGAGAGCAGTGAATGGTGGCGGCACGCTCCGACAAAGGCAGCATATGGCTGTGACACTTCGACAATGCAACGTGATGACAGAAATCGGAGCTCAGATCTCGGCGGCTCAACTGGCGACTGACATCATAATTTCCGACAGCAGTGGATAACATTCGACATCTTTGCAGCGGCAAGATAGATCGTTCTTCTTTCATGGCCGGCAAGCTAAGCGATTGCACCGTGTTTCCGGCTATTGGTGAGGCTGCTATTTCAGTCGTCGGGCGAAGGAAAATGTCTGCAATGGAGGGGAGCATACGCGATTATGGCAATCGATGATGTTCGCGTTTCTGGCAGCAGCAAGCAGAGTGCGAGCAATGGTAGATCGACGGTGGTGCACGATTTTTTGGCAGCAAAGATCGGCGTTACGACGGGTCTCCGATGAGGCAGCTGTGTGCAGCGACGATTATTGGAGGCATAACGTGGCGGTTGAGCGGCAGCGTGTGGATCAGCGTGGCAGATCTGTAGCGGCAGATGGTGAAGATTGTTGGTGAGTCATGGTAGCAGCTCAATCGAGGAGACGTAGCGATGTCCAACAATCCGCAGCGGCGGTGATGGCGGGATTGCGGCGGCTGGCGATTTGTAGCAGCGGATGGAGGCGGTGTCGCGATCCATAGTAGCGTGTGGCAACGAGAGATCGGCGCAGCGGTTGGCGGTGCGGCGGCCGTGTCGTGGCGATGGCTGAGCGGCAATTCGGTGGCTGCAATAGGCATCTCCAGTCGTGCTTCCGGCAGATGTTGGCTACGCGCGATGGTACGGCGCTGCTCGGCTGCAATAGGCAGTGGCGACGACCGATGGCGGCGAGTCCGTGTGCAGTGGCGGTTTCTGGATGAGCGGCGAGGGGGCGACGGCTGCTTTCAGTGGCCACGACGCGCACGGGGCGGCGGATTTCAGCAACATCCTCGGCGTGTAACCTACTCCCAATGGACGTGTCGTGCCTTCAGCCGCGACTGGTGGCGCGCAGCGGATTTCAGCGACGGTGGAGGCTATGGCTTCTTACTTTAGCTGGGTGCTCGAACGGCAACGAACAACTGGAATTGGAGGCGAGAGTGTGTGGCTGGAGCGATCTTCGGCAGCGAGGTGGCAGCGGCTGACGTCTGCTTTCCGGTAGGCGGCTGCAGCGATCGGTCAACCGTGGGCGGTGGTTGTCGAAGGAGCAGCCAGCTTGAGGGAGATGGTGAACTAGCAATTATGTTTGATTCATGGAAAAAAGAATCCCATCCTGTACCAACTCAACCACGTGATCAGCTTTTGGGGTGAGGAATAAAGTTGCCTATGATTGATTGGAGAGAGAGTGTTTACAATTTTTCAACTTTGACCTCCATCAGAATCACATGGGTATACTCACTTGCTGAATCCATTTGATTGAACAATTAATTGAACTTCTCAAACCTTGTGATTTGGGCTTAACTAATTAATTATGGGCTTGGGCTGCTTAGCATTCAATTAAGATTATTTGCAACGTAACTGGACTCATCGATGGTACGTTGCATCATTCCAGACATCAACTTGGGCCTAAATTTCTTAAACAAGAAATATGGACTCCATTCTCATGGACTGAAATTAAATTTAACTCATGCTTTTAACTTTAAACTTAAACGTGAATTAATTTACTTGCTCCTTTCAATATTTTAATTCACATGCTCCACAAATTTGATGCCAACAAACCAAAACATGACTGAACTTAACATGATGCTAAGCTGCCTACGTACCTCTTTAAAGAGAACCAAGTCATAACGTAGTTCAAAAGAACATGATTTGATTTGGATGGGGGGGTGCCGTGCACAGTTTATACTCATGCGGGCCAGGAGTGACTATTCTTTAACCACTTTAGACAAAGTAGGGTATTTAATGCTTTAACCACTTAAAATACCTGAGTGGGGTGAATTAATAGTTTAGCCACGTATAATTACCTTTGGTGGGTGTCGTACACAGTTTATACTCGTGCGGACCAGGAGTTTGTCATACACAGTTTATACTCGTGCGGACCAGGAGTAACATGCAGTTTAGGCTCATGCGTCATGGAGCGTTCCTTGGGTTTTAACTGGATTACGCGTAGTAGCGTTTCAAGAATTTGCCATTTATGGGGCCAATTCCTACTCCATCTTCAGATATCAACTTGTATGCACCATTTGTATATACTTCTTTCACAACATGTGGGCCATCCCACTTGGGCAAGAATTTATTTCCCACTCGGTGAGTGATGACAATAGGCCTTCTCACAGCAAGGACTAAGTCTCCGACTTGAAAGGAACGTATCTTCACTTTCTTGTTAAACGTTCTGGAGAGGCGAGCTTGATAGCACTCAAGTCTCTGCTGTGCTTCTAACCTCTTTTCATCAAGTGCCTCTAATTCTTCGAGACGCAGTCGTGCGTTCTCTTCTTCAGTTAAACCTTCTTGAATAGCTATCCTCAAAGATGGGATTTGCTTTTCAAGGGGCACAACAGCTTCAACCCCATACACTAGAGAATACGGAGTAGCTTGAGTAGGCGTTCTATAAGTAGTTCGATACGCCCTTAAAGCTTCATGAATCCTTTCATGCCAGTCTCGCTTTGACTTGGAGACTACCTTCTTCAATAGGTTACACAGTGTTTTGTTGAAGGCTTCAGCGAGCCCGTTAGCTGCTGCATTGTACATAGAAGACTTCCTTTGCTTGAAGTCAAACTTCTCACAAAGCCTATCAATCAAAGAGTTACTGAATGGCCTCCCATTATCCGTGATGATGTATCGAGGCACTCCATATCTATATATGATGTTGATGCGGATGAAATCAGCAACATTTTCCTTCTTCACTTCTCTCAAGGGTACAACTTCCGCCCACTTGAAAAAGTAATCAGTGGCAGCCAGAATATAAAGATGGCCTCCAGAAGACTTCGTTAATGGCCCCACCACATCTAAGCCCCATGCATCAAATGGCCACGAAGAAACTGTTGGATGTAATGGCTCGGGAGGCTGATGAATGAGATTTGCATGAAACTGGCATGGCTGACATTTTTGTGCATAATCTATGCAATCCTTCACCATAGAAGGCAGTAATATCCCATCCTCTTGATTCTGAAATGTAACTTGGGTCCAGACTGGTGGGCGCCACATATTCCAGAATGAGCTTCCTCCATAGCTTGAAGAGCTTCTTCATCACTTAAGCATCTTAAGAGAATACCATCAAACGATCTTCTATAAAGTATATTTTTGTAATAGAAGAATCGTGGTGCTCTACGCCGAACATCAATCCTTAGGTGTGGATCATTGGGGAGCTTATCATACTTCAAGTAATCCACGAACGGTTGTCGCCAATCTTCCTTCCCAATATCGAACACTTCTACGGCACAATACCCAACTTCTTCATCATCTTCCTTTTCGAAGAAGGGAGGTACCACCCAACTTTTGCAGATCGAAACTTGGAAATGTGCTTCAGGCATTGCTATAGTTGACGCTAGCTTTGCCAAAGCATCGGCTTGTTTGTTCTTGCTTCTTGGAAGATGTTCAATCTCTACATCTCCAAGCCAATTCATAAGCCTTTGAGCATAGTCACAATACGGACGTAGCTCGGGTTTCTTGACCTCATATAAACCAAGCAGTTGATTGATTATTAACAACGAATCTCCATATACCTTAAGGTGTCGCTGTTTTACATCCACTGCCATCTCCAGACCAAGTATAAGAGCTTGATACTCAGCTACATTGTTAGAGCAATTTTCAGTTAGACTGAACGAGTACGGCAGGACTTCTCCATCTGAGGTCACAAATACTACTCCGGCGCCAGCACCTTCTCTGTGAGCAGCTCCATCGAAATACATCTTCCAGGGAGGACTGATTTCAATAGTCAATATATTTTCATCAGGGAGATCATTAGACAACTCCCATTCAGCAGGCACGGGATGATCAGCCAAGAAATCTGCCAGTACTTGCCCTTTCACTGCTTTTTGAGGAACATAGATAATTTCAAATTGCTGCAATTGAAGATACCACCTTGCAAGCCTATCAGAGAGCACCGGCTTTGACATAACGAACTTTAATGGGTTAGCCCTTGAAACCAAGTAAACAGTATGAGCTTGAAAGTAGTGTCTTAATTTCTGAATTGCAAAGATGAGAGAAAGGCATATCTTTTCAATTGGTGAGTATTTTAACTCATTTGGGGTCATCGTCCTACTCAAATAGTACAAAGCACACTCCTTTCCCTCATCATTATTTTGTGCAAGCAGGGCTCCAACTGATCTTTCTTGAGCAGATATGTAGAGAATCAATGGACGTCCGGCTATTGGAGCAACCAATACTGGCGGCTTCATCAAATATGATTTAATACTGTTAAAGGCATTAGTGCAAGATTCATCCCATTCAAATGGGCTGCCCTTTTTTATAAGATGGCTGAATGGTTGGCATCGGCCGGCCAAATTTGATATGAATCTTCTTAAGTATGCCAGCTTACCTTGCAAACTCTTGAGCTCATGTATGTTTCGGGGTACCTGCATCTTCATAATTGCATCAATTTTTGCTCTGTCAATTTCAATGCCACGATGTCGGACAATGAATCCAAGGAACTTTCCAGAAGAAACTCCAAATGCGCATTTAAGTGGATTCATCTTGAGTTGGAATTTTCTAAGACGCTCAAATATTTGTCTTAAATCTTGGAGATGATCCTTTTTCTTCTTTGATTTTACCACGATGTCATCAACATAACATTCGACATTCTTATGGAGCATGTCATCAAATATCTTTTGCATGGCTCGTTGATAAGTGGCACCGGCATTCTTCAAGCCAAATGGCATAACATTGTAGCAATATATTCCTTTAGGAGTGCGGAAAGCTGTTTTCTCTTGATCTTCTGGGGCCAGGCTAATTTGATTATAACCAGACGATCCGTCCATAAATGAAAGGATTTCATGGCCAGTTGTTGCATCAATCATGAGCTCAGTAATTGGCAATGGAAAGTCATCTTTTGGGCATGCCAAGTTCAAATCCCGAAAGTCAACACACACTCTAAGCTGTCCGTTTGCCTTCCTTACTGGCACAATGTTAGAGAGCCAAGTGGGATACTTCACTTCTCTTATTTTTTCCGTCTCAAGGAGCTTATTAACTTCAGCCTCAATCAAGGGAACCAGCTCTGGTCGAAATCGACGCTGCATCTGCTTAACTGGCTTGGCTCCTTCTTTTATTGCTAAATGATGAACTGCCACCTTTGGATCTAATCCGGGCATTTCTTTGAATGACCATGCAAACACGTCTCTAAACTCTTGAAGAAGCTCAATGTAAACTTTTTCTTCATCGGCTGTCAACAAAGCACTTATATAGGTTGGCCGTGGATCGTTATCAACACCCAAATTAATCTCCTTCAATTGATCAACAGTAGATTTGACACCCTCTTCAAATTCTGGAGGAGCATCATCAGCATCTTCCTCCTTGGTTGAGGTCTCCTCTCGTATAGTGACATGATTCACCGTGGCAACTTGTTCCAAGAATTCTTGGAATTCTTGCCTTTGAAAACGTGGGTTGGACCTAACTTGTTCATTCTCTCCCACTTTAACAATGCTCCCCACTTCATAGCCATCTCTCCTCATCTCGACGATCTTGCTTTGTAGATCTCTTTCTGCACTTTGTAGATCTGTTTGCATGATGATGGAATGAACAACATCTGATGAGCCTACACTTTCACGATCATCTTCTTTACTTCGGGTGAAGATTATTGTTCGTTTCTTAGCTTTCAACATTGTGCCACATGATATAGTCAGGAAATGTCGTCTTTTCATGCGAGATGGGATCCGACTATGTATCTTTGGGAAACTTGGGAACTTAGTGGTCCTTTTAGCCCCAGCTGGTTTGAGTCTCTCGAATACTGAGATTCTTTCTGTCTTTCTATCTTCCTCATGAGACTCCTCTTCTTCAGAGAGAATTTCATCTTCAGTGATGTAGTTTGTGTTTGCCCTTTTTATCGCAATGCGAACAGGTTTTTGCGGAACATATCCTATGCCTGTTCTAATACACTTGGAAGTACGGCCATTACTCTTCAATTTCTCTTGGGTGGTTCCACTAGGAATCTTATGAGACAGTTCATTTGCCGCACATTTTTCTTGAGGGTCATAACCAGCTTTCACAAGAAGTTTGTAAGCTTGTGGGCTATACGATTTGGAAACTGCCGCCTCAAATACATCTCCATGCTCAGTTTTAGCCGCTTGTGTTGGGCGAGTGAATCCTTTGAGTGGAGGGGGAGAGGGCCTCTCAGCGTCAACCTTAGTCAGGGGTAGTGTCAACCCTTCTACAGTTTTGATCAACTGTTTACTTTTATTAGAATGTGTGGATGAAACATCATCTGCATTCTCTTTTTCTTGTTTATCATCGCCTTTATCTTGTGATGAAGTTCCTTCCTGCTTATCGGCCTTGATACTTTTCAGAAAATATCTAGCGTCTGCGAAGTATGACTCTGCTTCTGTGAATGGCTTTTCATTACCGAGTACCTTTTTTATGTTACCTCCATCGCAGTATTTGAAGCACTGATGCAGCGTAGAAGGAATCACTCCATTTTCATGCAACCATGGGCGCCCCAAGAGCATGTTGTATGATGTTTTAGCATCAATGACATGAAACAGAACTGTTGAGGCCATCTCATCTATTATCAAGTTCATGACTATCGTACCAAGTGTTCTCTGGCCCTCTTGATTGAACCCATGAATCGTTAATCGGCTACTGCCAAGTTCATCTGTTGAAATCCCTAATTTTTTCAACGTTATTAGAGGTAGGATATTGACCGCTGAACCTCCATCAATCAGTATTCGATTCACCCTTTGCTCTTGAGTGCAACCAGCTACGAACAAGGGTCGGTTGTGAGATTGTGAACCGAGCAGTAAGTCTTCCTCAGTGAAGGTAATCTTCATAGCATGGGCCTTGCTTTCAACTTTAAGCACAACAGCTTCGCCTGCCATATGGCATGAATAATTATTTCCACCGTCTGCAGAAGTAGAGTTTGCAGTTACATCTTCATCTAGAAAGATCTTCCCTTGCTCAACCAATCGCATAACTTTGTCTTTAAAGATAAAGCAATCTTTGATAGAATGTCCCACCAGTCTATGATACTTGCAGTATTTCGGATTGTCCGTTTGTCCTGCTTCTTCTGGTCGCTTCATTTCAGGAAGCTCGATAAGTTTATCTTTGAGCAGATCATCGAGTATGCCTGGGACATCCGAATCAAGGAATGGGTACTTCCTTTCTTGCATTTCTTTCAAGGTCAATCTTCTTTGCCCCCTTTCTTGGGACTCATTCTTCACTTTATCATCTTTTTCATTCTCATTCCTTCGGAACTTGACAGTTGATACATTGGTTGCCATAGACCCTTTTTCGGAAGATTTATTGTAGGGTTTGCCCCCTTTCCTTGCCTCTTGCTTTTCTTTATACTTGTAGGAACCAGGAATCGGTGGTTCTACAACTCCACTTATCCCCATACTTAGCTCCATGTCGTGAGCTCTTGTGGCCAAGTCTTCAAAGGTTTTAGGCTTAATCCCTTGAAGTATGTAACGAAGGTTCCATTGCATTCCTACTGTGCACATCTCAATGCCAGAAACTTCAGACAATCGATCTTTACAGTTTAGGCTCAAATTTCTCCATCGATTAATGTACTCAATTACTGGCTCTTCTTTTAACTGACGGGTGTTCGTCAACTCTATCATGCTAACCGTCCTCCTAGTACTATAGAAACGGTTAAGGAATTGATATTCCATCTGATCCCAACTGTCTATAGAATCAGCCTCCAAGTCGGTGTACCATTCAAAAGCATTTCCCTTCAGAGAGCGAACGAATTGTCTCACCATATGATCTCCGTGAGTGCCAGCATCATTGCACGTTTCTATGAAATGTGCTATATGTTGCCTCGGATTACCTTTGCCATCAAACTGTTGGAACTTGGGGGGTTGATAGTTAGGTGGCATCCTCAAGTTGCCAACCCTCCTAGTATAAGGCTTAGCATAAGCGAATGAAGGTTTAGAGCTCTCTTCGAATTGGTCCTTCATTGTGCCAAGTATAATGCTTTTTAGCTGGCTGATAGGAACCATTCCATCATGGGAGATGTTCAATTCTTCTTCAATCACCCTTTTCCCCATCGACTGACGCTTCGCAGACTCATCTACTTCATTTTCAGCATCTTCTTCTTGCTTTTCGTTCGCATGGCTAGTTTCAGCACCAGCCATTTTCTCCATCAGTTTGAAAATCAAAGTATTTTGCTCTTGGTTCTGTTTGGCAAGTGCAGCAACGGATTCAGTTAAGCTTGCCAACTGTTCTTCGACAGACGAAGTGTTTATTGCCATTGTCGAGGCTATGGATGAATCAGACGATGAGCTTTCTTCAAGTATAGGGGTTGAGTTAGCTGAGTTGTTTTTCTCATCTTTATCATCATATGGTATCACTCCAGAGGTAACTCCAACTGAAGAATTTATCTCTGAAGAGGCTTCAGATCGTGCCATCTTTGACATGCTTCTAGTTGTCACATTAACGTCTTCCACTTGTAATTCTGAAGACTTGAAGACAGAAGCTGATCTGTTGACTTTGACCCTTAGCGGAACCATCTTACTTTGCTCGAAGAGGAGATGAGAGGTAGAAACGGTCCCACCGGGCGTGCCAAAATTTGTAACAACAAAATTGTATTTATTAAATAATAAACACAAAAGAAATTACAAAGAAAATCCAAGATGGATTGAACTTGAGAATTTTAGTGAACAACTTCTATTTATCCTCTGATTCCTCTCTTGAGTTGACTTTCTTGACTTTTACCAACTTTCTGAGTCGGATCTTCGGATGAAGCTTGTCCGTGCTCGGGGTTCGGGGCTTGAAGCTTGAAAACGTTTATCCGGAGGCGTCGAGCCTTTGTTCGGATCGAATGTTGACTTGAATATTTGTTGTGAAGAACGTCGTTCAATTTGGTAGAACACCGTTGACCTCACGATTTTTACTGGATGAAGAACGCCGGATCGGAGAGGCTTAGCACCTTGATCCTTGATTGGAGGCAGTTCTTGACTTGAAGTTACTTTGAAGCTGCTTGAAGACTGGCTTGAAGCCTTCGATTTGAAGCTTTGAAGATTTGAAGATCTGGAGCTTGAAGACTCGAAGATTTGAAGATCCTCGAAGGTCTTGAGCTTGAAGATTCGAAGATTTGAAGATCCTCGAAGGTCTTGAGCTTGAAGATTTGAAGATTTGAAGATCCTCGAGTGTTCTTGAGCTTGAAGATTCGAAGATCTTTGAGTGTTCTTGATCCCTTTAAGAGCGTCTTGTCTTCGGCTGCTTGAATGTCCTTTGAATGAGGACTGAAGGCCCTTATTTATAGGTAGAGAAAATAACCACTTGAGAGATATTTTCTCCTTCCAAAGATATGTTGGGCTTCTTCCTTTAATTAAGCCTGCTGGACTGGATACGGGCCTATTTAATTTAAATAAGCCTGCTGGATTTGATTTGGGCCTATTTGATTTAATTAGGCTTTGACTTGGGCCTATTTAATTAGGCTTTGACTTGGGCCTATTTAATTTAATTAGGCCTGCTGGATTTAACTTGCTGGACTTGTTGACTTAAATCAGGCCCATTTGCCTTGGATTAAACCCAATTAATTTAAATTGAGAGCCCACTTGGCTTGGATTTGACCAATTTAATTTAAATTGAGCCCACTTGGCTTGGATTTGACCAATTTAATTTAAATTGAGCCCACTTGGCTTGGATTTGACCAATTTAATTTAAATTGAGCCCACTTGGCTTGGATTTGGGCAATTTAATTTAAATTGAGCCCACTTGGCTTGGATTTGGGCAATTTAATTTAAATTGAGCCCACTTGGCTTGGATTTGACCAATTTAATTTAAATTGAGCCCACTTGGCTTGGATTTGGGCAATTTAATTTAAATTGAGCCCACTTGGCTTGGATTTGGGCTCAAATAATTAAATTGATTATCAATTATTTATTTACTTATTTTAGGAATTAATTTATTTAAATTCCTTAATAAATAAATATTTAATCAATATTTAATATATCTTCTTTGCATTTATATTTATTAGGCAATAAATTTTAATTGCCTACAATATGTATTTATTTATTTCATGGAATGATGAATAGTGACTACTCTGCTATCAGTGTTATGTGTCATAATTGTTTATAGTGAAATAAATATTTTAAACTTAGAACTAAAATAACCAAGGGCAAGTCATGTTTCTCACGTTGAACCATTCTTTTTTTTTTTTTTTTTTCATTTTAAAGATATGAGATATAACTTTAATTAAAAATATTATTGTTTATACTACACAAGTTTTTCTTGATTCTTATATCATGAGGCGTTTCCAAACACCATGTTGTTTATTTAATCTGATTCATTTTCCATTTTCTGAGAGAAATAATCCAAGGCCATCATCATATCATATTTATCTTTTATGAAATTAATACTGCTGACAAAGCAGCAGGTGGACATTATAGTTTGATACAAGAAAATCCTTGGCAAATGAGCATTCAACTGTACGATCATCTTCAAACAATCAAGAATTGAACCTCAAAGTAGGCAAAAGTCATTGAACCATCAAGAGCAGGCAGATTCTACAAGGATGCACTATTTCCTCACAACTCACACGACATCTGTGCTTCGTTTATTTGGGTGTTATAACAATAAAGGAAAATCGATCTTAAGCTCACATGTAAGCATTGCCCTTTAAATAGATAATAGACTGGTCATCCATGCAACGTATGCAAGAGGTTCTCGATGTTTTGTGCTATATAGGAAATCTTCAAGGTGGTTTACTATCAAGTTTGATTACAACAAGGGGACATATGCTTAAATAGCTGGTGTAGCTTTAAAGAAACCCTTCTCCTTTAAGCTTTCAACAGTGTCCTTTACGCTGTCTTCAAGAGGAGTGAATTCAATACCAAGGCTTTTTGCCTTTTCTTTTGAAACCTGGTACGTTGGCATCAATGGCTTCTCATCGGCGCACCTGTCAATGCGATTTCCACAAATGAATATATCCATTGCAAGCTAAATCAACCATCCATACGACAGAATTGTGCAGAGTAGCAAACAGTTCACATCAATTATAGATTAAGTTGAACAGCATGAACTTACTTCTCAGGAAGGCGAATAGTTGGATACAGTTTGTGTAATACATTCACAATTTCTGAGAAGTGAGCAACACTCCCCACCACACAGTATCTTCCACAAGCCGAAGAATTCTCAAAAGCCAGAATGTGTGCATTAGCAACATCTCTTACATCTACCCATCCAGCTACAGCATTTGGATATGTTTCAGCACCTGCATAGTCCAGGAACATATCGACATGAATCACAATTTAGAAACCATTTTGTTTGAACATTAAAATTTGATCACTAGAGTGGTATCAGCTCACAGACCTGCTAATTATATTCGACTTCTACTTTTATTTTCATAAGATCAGTCATTTAACCAAGTAACAGTTCGCACATAATGTTAAATAAGGGATTAGAGAGAGAGAGAGAGAGAGAGAGAGAGAGAGAGAGTGAGCTTACCATTAATCAAATTCAAAATTGAAGCAGAACTTGTGTTAAGAGTTGGCTGCAACAGAGGACCAATTACCATAGATGGGTTTATAGCGACCATGTCAATACCTTTCTCTTTCACAAACTTCCAAGCAGCATCCTCAGCCAATGTCTTTGAAAGCATATACCATTGCTGACAGAAGTAATGTGTTAAGAATGATGGACATCAAGAGTGAATCAACTTGAATCAACAGGTATTGTAACAAATTCACTGATCACAAAAAAAGTCATTATCCATTGGTTACTGCTTAATATTTGAAAGAGTGGAAAACAAGGCATCTAGAGAAACAATTCTAGTGTAGATTGTGTTTCTGGAGTAGTTTGAAAGAAATCAACACTGGCTTCAGGAATTTACTCGAAGTAAATCCAAAAAAATGGATCGTAGTTATCGAAGACAAATATTTTTTTTGACTTTATCCTACAACCTAGACTTGGAAAATAGTCATATACCCCTATCGACCTATTATAATTTGAGGCTCACAAAATTAACAGCCAAATTTACCTTCAAGTTACTTTGTATACACTGTAATTAATAGACATAGAAGAGTGTCAGATTAGCATTCTGCAAAGAAAACTATGAGAAACAGACAACTACCAATCCATTTACTATATTTAAAACTATACTATTATAGTGTGTTTGGTTCATATTGAGTTAATATTATACAATAGGCCTTAAATAAGGGAATTTCCAAGCTAATTGCACTAATGTGAGCTTATTTTTCTTCTGAGCCCGTTAATGAAAAAACAAGGGGGACTTAGATCTAATGAAAAATTAAAGGAATACTAATGCTCACACCTTGTTCAACACATTTATAAGCTCTAATAACCCACATATAAACTTTATGAACCAAACACACTCTGAATTGGTTGAAGAATTCACCAAGCATACTATACATTTTTTACTCAATACCTCCTTACAGTGTCTCTTTCCTTACTTTAAGAGGGTGGTCATTACTCATGGAAAATACATTTATTTCCAGAATAATTTAAATTTAGATAGAGGTTTATGAAACAAGAACCGAAATGATATTCTTCAATTGTGTTCAAAAGAGTGTAAAAGATCTTGTCTGTGGTAAGCTTAGGACCTTGTTATATTAACTTCTACTGAGACTTGAGCAACCATTTCATAACTGTAACAGCAGGAAAATAGAAAGGTGACATGTGGGAAGCTGCCGACCCACAGGATATACTGCAGAAGAAGGCATTGGAAGTAGAAGGCGCAGGTTTTAAAATTCTTATAATTTTGGAAGCTTTAAAGTGAAAACTTTCCGAGAAGAAAATGAAATGACCTATCGTGTTTTACAGACAATAACTAATTCAAGGATCCCAAAAGCCTCACAGGGTGATGTCCAAATTTATCATAGGATCATATGTTAGGTTTCAACAGCAAGGTCCAGTGGTTGGTGAAATTATATCCCTCTGTACTCTGTCTCACAGCTCTCATCTCAGATTCCCAATGAGCAAGACCAGTGGTTATTAAAAGCATAATAACCTTCTCTCTTTATTCTACTCTATTATTTACAGTTAGGACTAAGAGACAGCTTTCTATTGATAGAGCATATCAGCCAAGTCCCGCACCAAAGATATGAGAATTCTTAATGCTATACAGAAACCTTTTGAACTTAAAAGATTTGAGAGAGAAGTGTATCTCACTCATCATAAGTTATTCATTGAATTGAAAAATCTATCATTATTGTTTTTTCAGAATGTCCGTGTGGCATGTGAGTAAATAGTATCAATGGCTTTAGAAATACATTATGCATCAGTAATGAGAAGACAAACAATAGGTACAAGCAAGCTTTGTTTTAAGTTTGATAAAAATTAAATTCAACGCATAATTCAACTTAAGTTCGAATATGCCCATTTCACATCAAAGTTTCTGCATTATACATGACAAACAATTCCTAGATGACTGATGAGACAAGACTCCAATTGCTAGCTTAGAAATGAAATAAATACAAAGTACTAAGATGATGATACTTATTGATAATCTTGAAATGTTGAATATTGACCAATGACCACATAGTAGATATTTATGGATGCGGAGCGTGACATCAACCATAAGCATATCACCAGCCAAAGTTGATCTGACCATTCAATTAAATTGTCTGTGTACATCCACATTTTCAATGGCATTACTTTGAAAATAGATAATTACGTTGATAGAGTATCTAAAAATTTGTTTAAAATTTCCAATTACTCCATGTACATAGTTATTCAATAGACGAAAATTAGTTAGTTAGTGGCTATCACAGGCCTCAGTCTGAGACATATTTACAGTTACCACTGACACTAGATTGCCACTCCTCTATCACGCTCATGACTGGCCATCACAAAGGCCAGAACTTTCAAATTTTAATACAAAATTTGCATATTATCTTAGAACTAAAAGTGAAAATTTGATATTCTCCAAAATTTCATCAATATTTTCATAAATATTGAGCTCTAAAATATTAATTGATACAGGCATTAATACCTTACAAACAAGGAGAACATGTAGGCTATTTGAATATTTCAGGTTACAAATGGATGGAATGGGGGTTTCAGTTATTCTAATCATTTACTTCAATAACTCTTTTATGAAATAAGAGGACAATTGGACTTAATGAACAAGAGGACCAGAACCCAGGCCTGAAACTTTTAAATCATGTTTCTAAGCTTACACAAGTATGCACACACAGCGTTATCTGTAACAGAATTAAAGCACTCAAGTCCTCCAGGAAAGTAACATGAAGTTGTTGCAGGATAGTCTAGTGGAAATGTTAATCGCTGTGTGGATTTCACAAACGATTGTATATTTCTTTTAGTACAAAAGATGAGTACAACAAGAATACTATTCTCTATGCAACAGACATTCATCATACATAACAAGCATTTATTAGAAAAGAAAACATAAGTATACTTTCAAATTTTTATACATTAAAAATTTCCAGTAGTTTATAACCCAGAAATAGGAAAATAGGATAAAAAAAACCATATAAAACCAACTGCAGCATCAGCATGATCGTTATGTTTCATGCATACAATAAGGGGAAATAACTGACCTGCGTTTGCCTGCAGAACTCTGGGTCAGACCACCATGTCTCATCAACAACCACTTCAGGTGTTCGGGGTTTACCATTAGCAAAAACTGCGACTATGGAAGATGTCAAAACAACCCTTTTGATTGATGGAGATTTTGCACATGATTGAAGAACATTGAGTGTCCCCTTCAATGCAGGATCAATTAGTTCTGCCTGAAGGAAGTGAAAACAAAATCAAGTTAAAAATGCTTGCCAAGGCATAATAGTTTAGGTGTTTTAGAAAATTATAAAGAATAAAACCCCTAAGCTGAAAGATGAAGGAACCTGTGGATTCTTGGTTCCAAGAAAAAATGGAGAAGCAGTATGAAAAACACCATCACAGCCATCAACTATAGAATCAAAGGAGCCTTCTTCAAGTAGATCTGCTTTGAACAATTTAAGCCTCTCCTCAGCTCCGTCAAGCGAGAGCAGATGTTGCGTCTTCTTTGGATCATCTGCCCATTATTTAATTAATCCACAGAATAATTAACATTCTCAACAAGTAACAATTAGTATTTAGTAGCATTAAACTCCAAATTCCACTCCCACAGCTTGTTATGGAGATGTGAACATGGATAGCGTTGCCTTCACCGAATGACCAACATGATTAGCATTTCCACAAAACAAAGAACAGTAAATGTTGCATTGGTTTTGAAATGATATATTTGTTAACCATGATGCCTGAATCTATACAACAACAGCAGATCTTATCTTATACCAAAAATCAAGTCTACCAAGTTTCAGTTTTATGACTTGGTTTTGTACAACTCTCTGAAAAACTCAGATAGTATTAAATTAGGGAAACCGCTAAAATACTATGCAATCTCCAAAAGAATATAGGAGGCCAAAAATTTACTTTTAAATAAAAAAAAAAAAGAAGAAGCATATTTACAGGTATAAGTAAGCTTCATTGCCTCAACACTGATTCAGAACTTGGAGAATCATCAGCTACAAAGCTTTGACATTTGCATTTAAGTTCCATAAGATCCAGGAGGTAAAATCTCAAATATGAATTGTCAAAAAAATTTATAATGCAAAGTAAAAATTAATACTCCATGTAATGAAAAAATATGGCTGTCACAACCCATTAATCTTTCAAAATAGTGTCCCTTCACTGCATATTCTCTTGCAATCTTGGGAATTGATTGTACTAAATTAATTGTTCACCTAAAGGATCTTAAACACCGTGCTATTCCTCTAACTAACATTAGGGGAAAAAAAAATCGTAAAAAAAATTAGTAATTGATGGATCAGGACTGATCTTCAGTAATTTATTTTTTGTCGTTGTCATTTACACTATATGGAAGTAAAATGAACCAGACAAATCATGGAAGATGGTAATCATTTCAAGGAAGTCTCAAAAAACAAAGAAATCTTAAATTCTTATTTATGGCATGAATGAAAAAGATAGTAAAGCCAAATTAACAAAATGGAAGTGCGGATCGTTATATCTACATTAAATAAAAAAAAAAAAAAGAACCAGCAGTATAATGAATTGCAGAAAAGCAAAAAAGAGTGAGTGAGTGAGTGAGAGTGAGAGAGAGAGAGAGAAGTAACTGGGATCACGGACAGAAGCTTTGACGGTGTAACCATGGCGGAGCAAAAACTTCACAAGCCAAGAAGCAACGTATCCCGATGCTCCCGTTACACACACCGTCTTCATTTCTGCTCCTCAACTCCTTCTACAGGGATACAGTTGAAAACGAAGAAGACTTGTTTAATGCTTTTAATTTATCCATCGAACACTTATGCAAGTGAATATTGAGTAAAATAAAATTTTGGCAAAAATTCGCAGTTGCATATATCCAATCTGAATTATTATACCACCCCTACCCACCTACCATCTCCGCGTGCGATGTGCAAAATTGGGATTAAATCGAACGATCAAATTTTAGAGACCATCGGGTGAGACGGTTTTTGAGGTGAAACGGATCAAATTATCACTAAATAATGTTAATTATAGAGGTAAAATGTGATTATTTTTAATTAAAGTAAGTCAATAATAAATAATATTATAACACGCTAAAATTATATTATTTTAATTCATAATACACAATACTTTTGAAAACATATTTTACCATATATTAAACATACTTTATCTATATAATAATAAATAAACTTTAAAACATCTCACAAACCGTCTCACCTAAGTAATGTATCATAAGAGACTTTGTCCAAATTTTATTATCTTTTAAAATAGGTCTAACATATTAAATTTTAATATGGTTATCATTGTATTATTTTAATTAATTTTATGATTTTAGACTTTGACTTGAAAATTAAATATTTTTTGAGTTCTAAAATGATAGATAAAAGTTTTCGAATCTCTAATAAATAAATAATTTATTTTCGGATAATGAAAATTCTACAATAAACTTAGACAAAGTCTCTTGTGAGACGAGTTATTTGTGAGACTGATTGATCTATCACTAAAATATGCTTATTATATACTATAGTTAAAGTATTTTTAATGGTTGTAAAGTATGTATTTTTTAAAGTATGCCGAATAATGCATTAAAGTATGATTTCAATGTATCATAATATGATTTTATTATTAACATACTTTAACTATAATTAAATATATTTTATCTATACAATAAAAATACTTTAGTGATATTTCGACTCGTCTCACATCTATCTCACAAATAACCCAAAAGAGTGTCTCATTCTCACAATTGAGATAGAGTTTAAATGTCACTCTTGTGTAAAAAATTCAAACCTAAATTAGTAAAAGCCTGATTTGAAAAAAATTAAATGTCATTCTCACAATTAAGTGGAGAGTTGAAATATCACCTCTCATGTGTCAAAAATTCAAAACAGATTAGTAAAATTCATTCTCACAATTAAGAGAGTTCTATAGATGTGTAGAACACTTAACCATCTCTTACGTTATCCTATCCTAAATAATTACTTATAATCTTTTTATTATTAAATATATTATCAATCTCCTAAAATTGTTACTCTTTCTACCATATAAATAAATTCACTTACTCCCTCCATCTCGCCTATATTGCATCGTTTACTGTAACTTTTGTGAGAGCTTTATGCAGTCAAACAATGCAGTTTGACTGGGACGGATGGAGTATTATTTTTATCTAATTACAATTCACAAAATAAAGAAATACTCCACAACCTAACAACCCAAACAACATACTACTTTAATTTTAAAATTACTATATTTTCTTACTCATATAAGTGTACTTTATATAATTTATTTATTATTTAAAAAATACCAAACTATTCTTAAAAATAATGTTCTAGAGTTCCGTATTATGGAATTGAGAATATCATTTTTTTATTTATACTATAAATTATTCATAAAATAATTAATTGCATTACTATTAGTTTTCATTATTTTTGAGTACCACTTTTATTAAAATGTTATAATATCTTGTCTGTGTGACGAAAACCTTTTTTTAAGGCTATTACAACATTGTTAAAAAGAAAATGGTGAACCCCACCATTAGGGGCCCTCACCACCCCTGCCCTGAGAATTGGTGAAGGAGGTAAATCGCAAGATGTGTTTCAAGTTGCTTATAGAGAGGGCTCACTATTACAACATTGTTAGCCACATGGAGTCAGGATTTCAAGCATTAGTTCAAACTTCAATCATAATAAATGTTTGAATGTATGGAGAACTTAAGTCATGACCCCAAAATGTAGCAAGCTTATTTATTCATAGTCACACCATAAGATTGTGCATTTGAGGGAATACAAGTGCTAACATAGCAACAAACAATACATTCAACAGAATAAGAACACTACTCCAGTAAAAAAGCCCTTCTCCTAATACAAGGGCTATTATGCCTCCTTAAGAAAGCCCTTCTCCTTGAAGCACTCAATGGTTTCCTTGAGGGATTGTTTGATAGGAGTGAACACAACACCAAGTTCCTTGGCTCTGTTGTTGCTTGCCTGGTACACCGGCGCCAACGGCCCATCGTCTGCTGATCTAACTCCATCATTAAGGACATAAAAACACTACAAAAAAAATGCTTATAAATACATTAAAAAGTGTTATAATAGGTAATATATTAATACATTTTACTTATTTCCACATTGATTTTTTGTGTGGTCCATTCGGATAGACAATACCCCTATCACCACACTTTAAAGTGTGAAGAATTATGCTTATTATCACACTTACTTTTATTAATACACTTTAAAGTGTGAAGATAGGTGACTTATTAATACACTTTTAAATGTCACAATAAAATAATATTACAAAAAATAAAATCAAAAGTGTTTTCTCTTAGACTCAATCCTGTATCACCCATATTAGATCCTTATTTTAAGTCAGAAAGCCATTAAACTATAAGTAATTCTTGTAATATTTTATTAAAAATAATATATATACATAGAATACATAATTAAGTTTTATACTGAATTTTATAATATTAATTTTATATTAACAGTTTAATAGGTATAATAAAATAAAATTAAAATTACTAATTAAATTATAGTATAAATTTAATTTTGTAAGATAAAATATAATTATATAGAAATATATATAACTAATTATTCTAAAAATAATAAAGTATAAGATTTTATTATTAAAATAAAAATAAATTTTATTTTCTTAATCATTAAATTAATTAAAATAATTATTTATTATAAAAAAATAAAAAAAAATAATTTAATTTTTTAATAAAATAAAATAGTTCCTATTTTAATATTTTAACAACGAAAAAAATAAAATAAAATTTTAATATTTTTTTATCTTTCATCGTGTGTTGTAACAATATATATTTACACATGTATTCTTAAGTGTCTCTAAATAGTACTTATAAGGACACTTTTTCTTATGTGTTAAAAAGGTATAGCAAAAGTGATACTAAAGAGTACATATAAAGATACTTTTTTTTGTGTAGTAAAAAAGGTGTAGCAATAGATAAGTGTTCCTTTTGAAGTGTGGTGATAGGATAAATATCAACACACCATTTTATTAAGTGTCTTTAAAGAACACTATTAACACCCCTAAAAATATAATGTAGCCATACAATACTTATTATCACAATGATGTTAAAATGATATAAAAATATATGTGTTAAAGGCATTTTTTCTTGTAGTGAAATCAGATCATCATGAAACATGTAGATTTATTAATTCAAAGTTGGAATTGAATACAAGAATGAGTTACTTGTGAGGGAATTTGAGGGTAGGGTAGAGCTCTCGCAGTATATTCACAAGATCCAACCGGTGATAACATCTCTCTACCACATAATACCTTCCATTAGCCTCTGCTTTCTCATATGCCAAGATATGTGCTTCAGCAACATCCTTCACATCCACCCATCCGCAAATTAACAAACGAGGAAAGTGTGAAGAATCGATCACGTGGGGATCGGAGGGTAGGGAGATGCAGTATGAAAGACACCCCGACAGCCAGCAATGGCAGCATCAAAACTTCCGTCTTCCAAAAGATCTGCTTCGAACAGCTTCAGTCTCTCCTTGGCCCCCTCCAGTGACATCAAGTGCTGCGTTTTAGTAGGATCATCTGTTCCACACAATCTTAAATATCAAGTTAAAGATAAGTGAGATATAATTAAGGAGTGACTGACGTGTGTTACGAGTAGTAGCATTGACAGTGTAACCACGGTGGAGCAAAGCTTTCACAAGCCATGAAGCTATGAAGCCTGTCACGCAAACGCAAATTGCCATTTTATTTCTTCCTCTTATAAATTTGTAATTAATTTGTTTATTAACCCAGTTTAAATAAGAGTTTTCATGGTATGGTATATACGTAGCAAACCGTCTCAAAGTGCATTTGAAAGGAAACTATTTCTTTTTTTCCGAGGAGTATAATAATTTAATGTATAGTGTATCGAGAGATTTAATATTATAATAAGTAGTGAGTAATTATATTAGAGTGAGCTCCATGTGTAGTGAGTTGTGTAGTGAGTTGAGTATAATAATAGTTTTATGTGGAACAAGCCAAAATGACAAAATGATACATATCAAGGGACGGAGGGAGACTTATATTCTATTAGAGAATTTTTTTGTTAGATTTTTAAATGAAAAACTGAATATAAAAAATTTAGCAAGTCTTGTTTGAGACGTTTCATGATTAGATAATTTTATACTTTCGTAATTAATTATCACTTATAATATTCATGAAATAATTTATTGTACCATTATCACTTTTTTGCCGATTGAGTATTACTTTTTGTTAATGATGTTATCACCTTTTTATCACATAAGGGCGGTCTCACACAATTTCTTTGCCTAAAAACATTATTTACTCCCTGTATCCCTGACCACCATTCCCGTTCACTGTACCAAGTTATTTAAGAAAAATTATACTTTTGGATCAATTTTGATGACTTTAAAGTATATTATAATATTTTTAGTTAATAATAAAGTAATGTTATGAGTGTGATACCCGCCAAAAAGAAAGGACTGTCATACTATAATAAAGGCAGTCGCAGCTAGATCCAGGTTACTAGCTTTTGCGGTTGTTGGATAAAATGATATTTTCTTTTTTGGAGTGAAATATGGTGTGAGACGCATGAATAAGAAAAGTGTGAAAAATAGCGTGGGACAAAAAAAGTATTAATTAAGAAAAATATATATACTATTAAATAAAAATTACTATAAATATAAATATAAGTGCATGGATAAATATAAATATAAGTGCATGGCATATCAACTCGTCAGGGTCTCATACTTTGACCTTAACAATCAAATGTAAGGTCTAACACCACCTACGTCTTCAGAATTTTCCATCCACACAAAAGTGTACTAAACAATTTATGCGTTTCTTTCTTATCAAGTATGAATTGTGGATTTCACTGAAGAGTAAAAAAGACATGAACCATAATTTATTTATTTGTTTTTTATTCAATTTTATTTTTTATTTGAGAAAGTAGAGCATCTTGAGATAAAAGAAGATAATAATTGAATAGTGTTAATTGCATGCTTTCATGGCCATGATCTGTTGTTCATCTACTCATTTTTTGTTATCAGTGTGATGTCTCAATGAATTCAAAAACACTTGACTTTTCTATATTGTCCAAGGATCATCTACGAGGTTCTATGATCAAGTTGTGCTTTTTTTAATACTCACTCCCCTTTGTCCCGTTAATAGGTGCATGTGGATTAAAAATTATGATAATTTAATGTATAGTGAGGGATATAATGTTTTAATATGTATTAAATAGTTGTATAAGTGTTGGTCCTGAGGTGGTGCCGAAGGTGTCGCCGTACAAGGCTCCACCCTGGTGAGGGTCCTCGAATATAAATATTCTCTCAATCTCATTCTAATGGTTACATATTTTCAATTGGAACGATTTTCCTTTTAAATATATGATACCCACACAAACAATCAAAATATCTCATGGTGCAAACATTCGTTAAACAATCAAAATTAGAAAACGTGGTTTCTCCTCCCTTTATTCACTTTCTTCTTTCCTTCATAATCCAAAAAACTTAAATGCACTGTAAAACATTAGGAATGCCCTCGGGCTTCTAGTTAAATTGGCATCGCATTAATTGGGTATGTTTAAATGGTTCATTAAAAGATGAATTTAATCTTAATCTTAACGAGTTTCACGCTAAACGGAGCCTCCCCATAAAACTATACAATAAATTAATTATAAAAAAGTTATAAATACGAATTTAAAACTTAAATTAATAATACATAACACAATAAAAAAATTAATTTATCAATTCTTTAAAATTTAAAACAATTAAAATTAATGCATGAAAAAAATATAGGAGTATTAGAAATTACTATAATTTTAAATGGAATTTGTTATAATTAATAAAATTATTTTATTTATATTTTATTTAGAGATTATAATTATTTTTGTTTTTATGGAGAGTGATAAGACAAAAGGAAATTTATAATGATTAAAATTAATATATTTGTAACAATTATTATTGCATAGAGTGAGAGAAAGAAAGTTGTAAATAATATATAATATTATTTATTATATTCCACATATAATAGTGGATAAGAGAGAGAGGGAGTTAATAAAATAGTCAATTAACTCCTGTCTCCTTGGAAATAAAAAACACTGCGCAAGGCAGTTGTTGGTATACGTTCATATGTTTGAGAACACAGAATGCAAACGTACGTAGAATACAGAACGCAGTCAAGCATTTTCTCTCTCGATTTCTCTCCTAAAATCACAACGCAAATTCAGATATTATATTCCACATATTAAAACTATATCGTGAACATTAATCTTTAACCCCGTGTTGAAGATATGATCCAGAAGATCACAGTTTATACGTGAGTGTCAATCGGTTCACAGACGTTCCAATTATTTCTTCCGCTGCGATATTATCCTACGGTGAGAGGTATGAGATTCCTCTCTATGCATGTGTAGGGTTCATGCCTTGTGTGAACATGAGTTTTCCAACATTGGTATCAGAGCCAATGATTGGTACTCCATATGTTTTTTTCTGGATTAAAATTTCATGGTTTATGTTTTTCTGCTTTTTGTGTTGAATATGCTCATACATGATTTACGATGAAAATAGCATGATAGTTAATTTATGTGATATTGACTGATCATATGTATGAGTTAAAGGCAGAATTTAAATTTCCAGTGGCTATGTGTACATGACGTTCATTTTCACCGATTAAATGTTAAAGGGTGTAAATTTTTATCAAATTTTCATGCATAGAAAGCATGTTTTATTTATACCACTGGAAAGGTCTCGTCGAGAGAAGTCCGTCAGTAATTTTTGTGCATTTTTTGGCCTTCTAAAACTCAAATTATGTTTTTTTGAAGTTTTTTCTGGAATTGGGCCTAATCTGCAAAGTTTCAAAAAATTGGAGGGTCTTATTTTGAAAATTCGATAAAGTTTAGGGATTTTTTCGCAATTAAATAAAATTAAAAATGGTTGGGCCAGGTTAGACCTGGCGGACCGGGTCAGACCAGACCTGACCGCAGGCAAACCGGCCGGGTCAGGGGCAACCGGAGGACGGCAATCGACGATGGCGCGTAACGAACATGCACCAGCAGGCGGCAGTGCTGGTGGTGGCGCATGATGACCACGCGCCGGTAGCTGGCCATACCGCCGCTGGCGCGTGAAGGCCACGCGCCGATATCGCCAGTTGTGGTGGTGGAGCGTGAAGTGCACGCGCCGGAGAGCAGCATACGGGCTGCGGGCGCATGAGGGCGCGTGTGGTGAACTTGGTTTCAATTTTGGTTAAATTGATTTAGAGCAAGTGTACTCTATCGTGTGTAGCACGTAAGCGACCAAATGCAAAATTTATAAGATATCGAGCCCAATGGCGAAAGTGGGTAGCCATATTTGAAAGATATTTCACTCTAGTAGGACTAATCAAAGAAGGAGGGGGGTTGATTATACTACAAACTAAGCTAGAAAGCAATTAAATGATAGAACATGTACAAATGAGATGGATGATGGGTGGAGGTGAACAATCTAAGAATTATGTAAGGCAAGCAACATTCATGGTAAGGTATACACTCACACACACACATGCATTGATGGTTTTCATGTTATGATATTAAGGACAATCACGTTTGTACCCCTAACCCCTATGGCCAAGGTGATTAGGTTCTCAATTCTTTTACAAGTTTAAATCTCCTAGGATTGTTCTTACTCTCAATTCCCATGAAGGTACTATGATCATAAGTTTGGTTCCCCTCACTAGTTCATTACTAATGTTCTATCATGAGGTTCTAAGTACTTGAAGGGTATGACTTACCTCTCCTCATACTAACTAAGTCATCTCATACAATCAATGATTTAATTAAACCACTAAGCATAATATTGGAATGACCATCCTAACACTATGAATAGAGAATTTAATCACACAAATCATACATAAAATGAGAATAAGCATTCATGATAGAAAATATTCATAACAATCATTTTATCAAACATGTGGTGTGCAAAATCTACATAATACCTAACCAATCATATTGCTAGCCTCACATGAGGACTAGCCACTACATATCATCGTAAAATAAATACAATCCATAGCATGCTCCAATTGAGCCAAATAATAAAGAAAATAATAAAATAAAGGTAAGTTGGCTCCCCCTTGATGGTGAACTTCCTCCTCCTTGATCATGCTAAAATCTTAAACCAATGATGAATTCCTCTTCTTAGATTGGTGTATGGATGGATTTATGGATGGATTTGAGAAGATCAAGTGGATTGGATGGATGAAGTGAAGGGTGGAAGAGATGGAGATGAATGTGTGTGATTTAGGTGTTTAGTGTGTGTGGAAACTGATCCCAAATGATTCATCCTTTCAAATTTCGCACAAGTCACCCTTTTATATCACTAATGGACCTTCTAAAAGCTTTCGAAATATTCTGAAAATTGCACAGGTTTTTGCACCTACATGGCCCGTGTAGCAGCGCATGGCACGTGTAGGGCACACCTACTTCGGCGTGTTGTGCGTACTTCCGGACACGTCTCGAGCTGCGCTACACGGCTTTGGTCATAGCCGTGTAGTGTTTTTTGATGACATTACACGACTTCTTCTTAAAGGCCCGTGTTCTGCACACGGGGCGTGAAGCAACGCATGGCTCGTACGCCAGAAAATGGCCTTCCTCCTGGGCGAGCTCTGTGTTCTGATGACGGTACACGGCCACCTCGGACATGCCCATGTTCCACACACGACCCGTGTCCGAGCGTGCCCTGTACTTCCGTCTCTGTTTTGCTTCATTTCTTGACCTGTTTTACACATGTTTAAGCTCATTTACACAATTCTATCAATTCATACAATATTTCACATTATAACAATAACTCCACCAAACGTCACACAAATACGGATAAAAATATCCAAAAATACATAATAAAATACACTAAAATCTAGGTGAAAACGACACCGATCATGTGGCGACGCGTCGTCGGCGCGTGATGTCTCAGGCGGTGCATGGCGGCGCGTGTCGGTGCGTGGAGATGTTTTTCGGTGACGGGATGACATTTTCCGATGTGTTTCAACGCGTGGAGTCCAATGGTGATGTTTTCGAGAGCATTTGACGTTATTTTTAGCGTGTATGTGTAGTTATATTTCATTTTATGATATATTTGTTGAATATGAACTTATAGGTGACTATTTGGTTACAATTTTTGGTAATAATGCACCTTAATATATCATTTAATTCTAAATTCATGGTGTTGAGTGATGTTATAATTGTTCAAAGTCCTGTAGACTATGAAAGTGGGAGCCTAAGTGAGTTAGACTAATTCACTTGTGAATATGCCTATTGCATTTTGGAAAGTTGTTTCCATATGCATTAAATGGAGAGCAAATTCATGTGATATAGTTTAACTAACACTGGTGTGTTTTATGTTTGATTGCTCGTTTTCTCAGAGGCATATCAGGACAGGGAGCAATTACAGAGGAAGACATTAGGACTAAGGATGAAGTCCTCCATGAATTCTTGAATTATAAAATGAAGCCTATACACAACATAAGGGACCACACAATTGATTTGATTGAACTATACAACTGATTGATGTCTTTAATTTATAGCAATACAATACCACGTGATAAGTATTTCGAAGTTTCCAATCCTGAGGTGAAATGTCAATTCGGAGTTGAAACGAGGGAGAATGGGCCAAAATAGAAAAAGAAAAAATAGGGACAACACTAACACGACCAGTGTTTAGTACACGGCCAATACCTACACGAGCCGTGTATCGAACACGGCCCTGTAAGCTTTGGCCATGTTTCGTCATCCGAAACACCTACACGGCCACCCCTGTGGCCGTGTTTCGCACACGGTCGGTCGTGTTCAATACACGACCAGTGTACCGTATACGGGCCGTGTAGGTGCAAATATTCAGAAAAATTCCAGATTCCTTCTAGAAGCTTCCCAAGGGGTATAAATACCCAATACTTCAATATTTGAGTAGATTTTCATGGTTTTGCCCTACACACACACCTCACACATCATTTTATCTATTTTACACCATTATCTTCATCCATTCTTGATTCATCCATGCATACTTGATCCCCTCCATCAAATCCACTATACAAGTGATCAAGGAAGCAAGGGAGAGTGAGATCACAAGAAGAAGAAGGAGATCTCTATTGAAGCACTCAAAGGGAGAATCTAATTCTAATTTTTGTGCATTTCTTTATAGATTGATCATGGTTTGCAAGGAGTTTAATGTCTATGTTGAATTTCTTGGGACTATGAGAGACTAATCTCCTTTGTGAGATTAGCTCCATGATTGGTGTTGGATAATTTAGGTTTTATGCAAATTGATTTTAATCTTAATTGGACATTTGTGTTATTTCTATCATTGATGTGAATTACTTGATGTATATGTATAATTTGTGTAATTAATTGTCATGGACATGTGATTAGATTGACAAATCAATTATGTGTTTGGGATAGTTCATTGAATCATACACTTCATTTGCATTAATTTAGAATGAGATAGAGATATCCTTCTAGATTTAGAACCATTTGATAAAAAATTTGATTAACTTAATCGAGAGATTGGTTGATTAGGTGAGGAGAACCAAGCCATTAGTAAATTCATAGTACCTTAAAAGGGAATATTACCTATGATTTAGTATCTCATTAGGGAAGAGTAATTAGTACCTAGTGGGAGGTGTTCACTATGGTCTCGATCCTAAGTGCTTTTGGGAGCCTTATTGAGAGCCTACATCCTATCCATCTCGAGAGAGAGTTTAGGTAGAATTAATGATCGCTTCTATACCTTTTCCATGAGAGATTAGAATTAAATGCATAATTACTTAATTATCTATGCCATGATTGTTGTTAATCTCATCTTTACATCACTTGGAACCCATTCATTTTGCATTCATTTCTTGCATTAGTTTAATTGCATTTATTTGCATCTTATTCTCCATTTCCGTCGTCCTTATAAAATCACGATAAACTTGAGATCGCTTAAACTCTAGCACGTTCCTCCCTTGGGTTTGATAAATTCTTTAATTGGTCATCCCGACTATATTACGACCAATCAAATGGCGTCGTTGCCAGGGAGGTAACGGTTGCTAGTAGTTTGATGAAGGATTATTTAGAGTGGTCTTAATAAGGATATTTTTTTTAAATTTTTTGCATCATTTATTTGCTTTAGAAAATTTTGCTCTAATTTTTCTTTCTTTTATAGGTGTATACCTTAAGAAGGAAGAAGAAGGAGAACAAACAGTTTTACCATCAAAAGGAGTGAATTGGAAGCCATTTTTAAGCACGAAAGAAATAGACTGGCAATCAAGTGTACACACAACAAGTTGGTTGAGGTTATCCCAGTTCGCGAATCGATTTATCAATTGGCAGGGGTCACTCAAGGCCTGTAAACTACCCTAGTCACACACAAAGTGATAAAGGAACAGTTTAATACACAAAGACAGATTTACAGCAGCGGATTGAAAGACCAGATTCATAGAAAAACAAACAAGAGCAATTAAAGAGGACCAGTCGCCTCAGAGCATCACAAAACACAAAGCACAAAGGAGGACCAACCGCCTCAGGGTATCATAGAGATATACAAAAAATTGAATAATTCAGAAAAGGGAAAACACAAAGTTAAAAAAGGAATGAAGAAACTCCCCTGAAGCGATGGACGAACATCGGCTGATCTGGCTGAATTTCAGTTGTTGCGAGCAGGTCGCATTTCCGGCTGCACTGGTCTGACTGGCTGCGCTGGACTGACTGGAACAGACAGCGATGTCGACGAACGGAGGCGAAGGTCAGAACTGATCTGACCGGACGGATGACCAGGCTAGGCGACGGCGGCGACAATCGTGGTTTTGATACCACTATTGGGTATCGGGCCGCCTCTCCATCATTAGAACGATGATGTAAACAGCACGGGCTCAGGTCTTTGGTTCCATATAAAATGGTTGATCGGTGAAGGGAATGACTAGTGATTCACAAAGAATTAATGAAGATGAGCAACTCTCACTTTCTCCCTATTCCACACTACAGGATGCTCTCTTCCCTCACACTCTTCACTTGAGAAGAAGATCCATTTAAATAAAAGATATAGCAGTAATGAATTACGGCTCAACTCATATTTCCAAGGTAAGTGGGCTGCTCAATGCAGCAGATTTCAATAAGAAGAGGAGCAGCCGTGTGTTTTGGAATGAGAAATGAGGCTACCAACATCTAACATTTGACCTAGGGTAGAGAACAACATTTTGGGCCTCAAATATTACTTATCATGAGCCAAAAATATTATGGGCTCAAGAATAAAAGCCAACAGTTAATGCCTGGACTAAGAGAGAAGTACTTTATTGTAATAAAAAATGCATATGTCAACAATTCCTGCACCAAAGACGTGATAAATTTCTTCTCCTACTTAATTTAAAAACCTAATTAGGAGAGAATTACATCCAGGGCAGGCCTTGAGGAGCGGGCGAGATGGGCTCCCGCCATGTTCCCAAAATTTTAGGGGCCCCAATATTTTAATACCTCTTTATATATTTATTGTGTTGAATTAAATTTTAAGCTCAATAATTACTCTTTATATATATTTATTGAGTTTGATTATATTTTAGGTCCAATAACTATTCTCTATATATTTTTATTGAGTTTAATTACATTTTAACCCCAATGATTATTAACAAGTTAGATTTTAAATTTATTTAATGTAATGCCTACCAAATTAATTTAATGTTAAATGAAGAGACTAATAACTATTTTTTTGATTGAATCAATAATCAATGAGTTTTTATCATTTATTCCTCTTACAAAATACAAAATCACTATTTGTTGTTTTTTTTTTATTTCTTCTTAAGAAAGCCAACAATAATTTACACATAAATTATTCAAAAAAAATCTTAAAAAACCATATTTATACTTCCTATTAATGCAAAATTAGTGATTTAAAATACCTATTTTCTTGTGTAATTCTTAATTCTCTATTTTACTAATTCATTTTAATATTATTCGTTTTATATGATCAATATATCAAAGATATATATAGAGGTAAATTATTTCTCATTTTATAATTTTTTCTTATGAAGTTTTATTTTCTTTTTATATTTTATAAGTTATATTTTTATTATAAAATTTATTAATATTAAAAAAAATTTAAAAAATTTAAGGTCTTCATTTTTTAATCTTGCCATGGGCCCCTAACTTGTTAGGGCCGGGCCTGATTACATCACTAGAGTAATGTTATAGATCGCGATGAAAAATATGTCATTACTCTGAGGGATATATACATAATACAAATAGCCTTGTAGACATACAAACCCTTCAGATGTGAGTTGAGAATAGAAATTATGGTTGCGCGTCCAAAATAGATTTTGGGTAGAATCATTAGGAGAAATAAGAAAATAATTTTGTTGATACATTCAAGTAATTAACCGTTTCACCGTTAGTAAACTGGATTTCTTGTCATAATCCAGATTTTTCGATAAAATAGATTTACTCAAAGCACGATTATGAGCAAATGCATAAATAAACCCCTCAAAGATAAATGGATATATGAAGTTATGTTGTTGAGATCACTCTAGCTATAAATATCTTTGGATTTCCTCCATTTGAAATTAGATTTGAATCAAAGGTAGAAGATTTTTGGGTTTATCAAATGTTACATAGTGCGATACAGTCAAAACAAGATATTTTGTAAAAATGGATACCTCGGGGACAGGTAAACTTATCAACAGATTCTCAATTTAATTAAGGGTCAGGATTTCTGTGTCACTTTGGTGTGACATCTCTTGTACCACTTCATTGGATGATTGATACATAGGAAAGAGGAGGACAACTATACCTAAGTCAATGCTTAAATCCTTAGGGCAAGGGATTAGATTTCTCTATCCCACCACGTGTCATTCTCTAAGAAGATGTTATATGAGATGTCACATCATCCCACCACATGTCATTCTCTAAGAAGATGTTATAGGAAATGTTACATCAAAGTATCACTGGACATCCCGTGGAAAAAAAAAGTTAAATAACATTCAAAATTCACATAATACACATAAATATACTCTTAACTTTTGTGAGGGAGTACTAGTATATGAATATGTTTTATGTGAAAACATCAGTTGAGAAAAGATGGGATACTCATCCCAAATCATAAACATTAGTTGATGAGTAGCTACAAATCAATGCAGCAGCCCACGCCTACTGCTACCATCAGGATTCTGATTCCCCTGGTTGGATCCCCCACACATGTTTTTAATAGTATATATATTAATATCCCTCGTCTCCAATTGTATTTTGCGTGTTTTTAATATAAAGTATCTCCAAATTTTTATATTTTCCTACTATTTTATTGTTTCCATACGATCTGATGAGATTTATTGTATATTTCTTGGCCCTTAGTTTCTTTTAACTTTTGGGTTCTTTATTTATTAATTAATTTGAGAAACATAGGTTGTCGGTTTTTGTGTCATACAAATATTGTGGTATTCTTTAGTAGAGAAGAAAAGAGAGGGAACCGCGGCCACCTTGATTATATCGAGAACTTATCATTATATTCTCTTTAATCTTTAAAAAGTATTATTCCCTCCGTCCCTTTTACCCATTTATACGGGCACGAAGATTAAGCTTGTTATTTTTTTAATATATAATGTAAGAAAAAATAGGGATAAATTAGTAATTTAAAAAGAAAAAGTAAATAAAGTTGTTGGGAATGATGAATAAAAGGTAAAAAAGTAATTAAAGTTGTTGGATTGTAAAAAATAGGTAATAAAATATTATGTATTTTTACCATTAATGGAATGAGTAAAAATACGTGGGACACCCCAAAATAGAAAGTGAGTAAAAATATGTGGGACAGAGGGAGTATTAATATTTTTTTATTTTGTGTACTAATTTAATGTGACATCTCTTGTACAACTCCATTAGATGAGTTACACGTAAGAAAGACAAGAGAAATTATACACTAATTCAACCAGTAAATCTTAGGAGCAAGGGGTTGGATTTCTCCACCTCGCTGTCACCAAAGTATCACAAAACATCCCGTGTCTACTCTCTCTGTTTCATCCTAAGAGTTCCATTTTTTTTGTACATATGGTCCCACATACACCTACTATTACAATTATATGCGATAAAACTCCTACTAGTACAACTACCTATTACACATTAAATAATAATACTTCTTAATCAAGTGTAAAAAGTAAAAGACAAAAGGAGATGAAAGGAGTAATTTTTTATTTTCTAAATACTCTACAAAATTATTTTGAGAGTATGCTTTATTTTCTCAAAATTTTCTAAAAGGACCAAACCCATATGAAAAGTGCCCTAAATTTATTGAGCTAGTCATGTGAGACCACTTTTAAAGTTTTTAAACAGTTATCATTTTTTTATCAAAGATATTATCACTTTTAGTAAAATTATTTTATTTATATTACGAATGAACTACACTATTATCTGTCTTGATATAACAATTTATTTGTTACAAAATAACAGCTCTTTCACCTCATTTATATTGCTACGTTTCCAGAATACATGAACAAATCTTAGGAGTTAGTGGAAACCAGTGTTATCATAAGTGTCATAAGTGGAATAACAAACTTTGAGAAATAAGGGTGAAATTGGTGTACAAGGGTGATGAAATAGTAGCCGTGGTTAAACTTTGAATTCACACTACGACATGAGCAGATTCAAACCGAGTCCGAGTAAACTCGGCGTTCACTCCCACCTCCACCATTAGTGAGACTGAGAAAATAATAAACTTTTAAGAGAAAATATTAGAGCTGTTAATTTGGGTTGAACCTAATGGGTCAACCCGTCCCAACCCATAAAAATCCGTTAGTATCTTGCTCTAAAAAAATGATCCAACTCAAAATGACCCGCCCCAAAAGCAACTCGTCCCATTTATGCCCACTACACAGTGAGTCACAGTAGATTTTGGGTTAACCCACCCCAACCCAATAATCTACCACTCATTCCTATCCCCACCCACCTCACCCCCCGCCCACCCCGAATTTTTTTTAATATAAAATTTAGATTTTAATATTAAAATAATAAAAATATTATCACTCATCCTACCCCTACCCCTATCCCTACCCCCCACCCCCCAAAATTTTTTTTTATTAAAATTTAGATGTTAATATTAAAATAATAAAAATATTATTACCCATCTTATTCCTACAGCCACCCACCCCAGCCCACCCCCAAAAATTTTTTTTATAAAAATTTAAATTTTAATATTAAAATAATAAAAATAATCACCCATCCTACCCCTACCCCCACCGTCCACCTCACCCCAAAAATTTTTTTTTATAAAAATTTAAATTTTAATATTAAAATAATAAAAATAATCACCCATCCTACCCCTACCCCACCCGGCTCTGTGTGATAATATTTTTATTATTAAATATTAAAATTTAAATTGTTATAAAAAAATTTTGGGAAGGGGGTGGATGGGTGTGGGGTAGGGTGAGGGGTGGGTGGGGTAGGGTGGTAATATTTTTATTATTAAAATATTAAAATCTAAAATTTAAATTAAAAAAAATTGGGAAAGGATGGGATAGGTGGGTGGGGGTATGCTGGTAATAATTTTTGTTATTTAAATATTAAAATTTAATAAAAATTTTAGTATTAAAATAATAAAAAAATTGGAAAAGGGATGGGTGGGGTAGAGTTGGTGGTAAGTGAAACATTCTTAAAAAAAAAAAATAATAAAAATAAAATAATTAGACCAACCCGTGGATCGACCCATCAGTGACCCACTCCAACCCGCAAGTGACCTGACCAGCGAGTGACCCGACCCATTTGAGCCTGCATAAGAACGGGTTATGATGGGTTTAGGCTAAACCGACCCACCAACCCATTCTGACATCTCTAGAAAATATTGATATAGGAATAAAATTGGAAATTTTTATCACGCGCCATATTGGGATCAACATCCTGCATTTCAAACGCAATGTAGCAACCTCAATTATTCAATCACATCATAAGATGCAGCAGTTGAGGGAATAAGAGTGCTAACATAGCAACAAACACATACTTGCAGAACACTGCTAAAACAATACGTTTAACAGAACAACAACACTACTCCATACGAGTGCTAACATAGCAACAAACACATATTTGCAGAACACTGCTAAAACAATACGTTTAACAGAACAACAATACTACTCCAGTAACAAAGGGCTATTATGCCGCCTTAAAAAAGCCCTTCTCCTTGAAGCACTCAATGGTTTCCTTGAGGGATTGTTTGATAGGAGTGAACACAACACCAAGTTCCTTGGCCCTTTTATTGCTCGCCTGGTATACGGGTGCTAACGGCCCCTCATCGGCTGACCTGCATGAGATTCATAAGGATATACAGATCATATATATTTATATACTGCAGCCTGCAACCATGTATTTGGATTCAAAGTGGATCATTATTAATTATGAGTTCATGAGTTGGAATGGAATACAGTAGTTGAAGCATGACTTACTTGTGAGGGAGTTTGAGAGTAGGGTAGAGTTCTCGGAGTATATTCACAAGGTCTAACTGGTGATAACATTTCTCCACCACATAATACCTTCCATTAGCCTCTGGTTTCTCATATGCCAAGATATGTGCTTCAGCAACATCTTTCACATCCACCCATCCGAAAGCCATATTCGGGTATACCTCCGCACCTGCAAATGGACAAACAACCACATAAACACACACACATGCGTATAGACATATCTATAGAGAGAGATCAAGGGCCAATGGAACATACCATTGATCAAATTCAAGATCAAATTACAACTTGTATTCATTTTTGGTGGGAGGGTGATGCCACATACAGCAGGTGGGTTTATGGAGACGAGGTCAATGCCTTTCTCTTTGGCAAAGTCCCAAGCAGCCCTCTCTGCCAATGTCTTTGAAAGCAAGTACCATAGCTGCGAGTCCAGAACCAGTGGTTGTTTCAACAAATTGAAATATGAAGCCATAATTAATACTTCAAACTAACAGAAATTAAAATTGACCTGCTTTTCTCTGGTGTAATCTGGGTCGCTCCACCATGTCTCATCAACTACTGTTTCAGCTGTTTTAGGAATCCTGTTGTTGGCAATTGCTGCTTCTGAAGATGTCAAAACGACCCTCTTCACAGATGGTGTTTTCGTGACGGATCTAAGCACGTTGATTGTGCCGTTCACAGCAGGATCAATCAAATCCTTCTGAGAAATCATGAAACCAACCTCAATTGAGTCACAAAATGTATACAACACAAACAAGTGCAGAAAGAGAGAGGTATGAAGAATTGACCTGGGGATCGGGGGTTACGAAGAAAAAGGGAGACGCAGAATGAAAAACACCCTCACAGCCAGCAATCGCAGCATCAAAACTCCCTTCTTCCGATAGATCTGCTTTGAACAACTTCAGTCTCTCCTTCGCTCCCTCAAGTGACAGCAAGTGTTGCGTTTTACTTGCGTCATCTGTCAATTGATTCCACACTTATTTCATCTATTCATCATTCATTATCAAGCTTTATACAGAAACATAAAATGATCAACCTCCTTAATTCCCCATGTTCAATCAACTAACAGCAAGCTCAAAAATTAAACATCAAGTTGAAGATCCCTCTCTCTCTCCAGGTATAAACATTTTCACCAAATTAAAGAGCGTAAAGTCGGTGAAAAAATCAAGAGTATCAAAATTCACCAGAGCATCAGAAATCCCCCAAATTAGAGTGAAAATTACGATGTATAATTAAAACATACAAAATAGTAGCAAAGTAGTAACATCAAAAATCAACATCAGAATATGAAGAAGATGGAAATAAAAGGACTGACTTGTATCACGAACAGTGGAATTGACAGCGTAACCACGCTGGAGCAAGAACTTGACGAGCCATGAAGCGATGAAGCCCGATCCTCCAGTCACGCAAACCGTTTTCGTTGCCATTTCTGCTGCTTTGTGTAGTGTTTGTGAAAGATTGTGAATGAAACTCAATGGTGTGTGTATATATTCTGAATATGTATTATGTTTGTATATAATAATCGAATTAAAAAAAAAAATCAGATAGACACGTTTCATGGAGCTGTAGTGCGCTCTCGACCGAATATGTACTATGTTTGTATATAATAATCGAATTAAAAAAAAAAAAAAACAGATAGACACGTTTCATGGAGCTGTAGTGCGCTCTCTGGTCGAATAATTTAAACCTTTTTCTCCTGTGGAGGGTCCTTATTTTCTCGAGACTTACGGGATGTTGAATTTTCATAGTCGCTCCATCAAGCTCAAATGTAACCAGATTTTTTTTTTCCTCCATAAATTAAGGAGTATTATTATTTTATTTATAATAGGTAATTGTTTTAGTAGTAAATTGTATTAGTAGTGAGTGGTGGATAATATGTGGGACCCTTTTACTAAAAATGGAAAATAAGGACTTTTGAATGAGAAGACCAATATAATAAAATGGGGACCTTCCAATTGAATGGAGGGAATGTTTTTTTAATGCTGAAATCTTTTTTATTTGTCATCCAAATAATAACTATGTAGTTTTTATACTTTTTTTTTCTTTTCATACTAAATTAAAGAATAAGAATATACTATTTTATATGTGACAAATTGAAAAATATAATATTTTAATATATAATAAATAGTTGTATTAGTATTATGTGTGGATATCAAATTAATATTGTTATTAATTTTTTTTATGGGTTCATCTAACCATTCAAGTGGAATGTCTAAATAGATGCATAACTATTATTATGGGATAAAGGGAAATATTACTACTAACTACAAAAATATATAGTGATATTACAATATTACCCCTACAATGTGCTGCATATAAATATTGTGTGCAGTAAAAGTTCATGTGCAGTAAAAAAAGTGTGTGCAGTAAAAAAAAAAGGTGTGTACAGCAAAAATGTGGGGTGGTCCCGCGGCGGCAGAATTCCGACGACCGGCCGGCAACGGAATGTCCTAATTTCATGAAATCAGAATCATCGATTTCAAACCTTGATGCATGTCTATTATATATACACCACTAGAATAATTACCCGCGTATAATACGGTTACAAAAATTTTATTTTAAAATTTAAAATCATAACTTTATTTTAAGTGTAAAATATATTCTTATGATGATAACTTTTTTCTTTAATTTTTTATTTGTTATAATAGTTATGTATAATTATATTAATATTAATCTAATTATATTATGGTGAATAAATAAAATAAATTAATAATAAAACTTGAATATAACAACATTCTATTAAATTATTAATTAATAATTTTTTAAATTAAAATGCTTAATTAGCAAGGAAAATTTTCTAAAATATAAATATATTTCAAAATAAAGTAGTTAATTTAATTAATCGACTTTTCATATTTATAAATATGTGACACTTTAGAATCAAATGAAATAAATATTATTATTTGAATTTACAATAATTTATTAGGTTAAATATGATAAATATTTTAATAATAAAATTAAATAAGGAGATATAAATATAATGACTTAAATGTCTTATTTAGCAATTTTTAAAAGAATTAAAACATATTTGAATTGAGTAAATTAAGATTTTTTAGTAAATTTAAATAATTATATTTATTATGTTATGACTATGATTCTTCTTTTTTTCATTAACTTAAAATCTTAAATTATTTTTATAAAAATAATAATTATACTAAATATCTGTTAAGGATTATTTTAATAATTCTAATAATAATTAAATTATTTTTATAAAAACAATAATTATGCTAAATTTTTATTAAGGAGTATTTTTATATATTTTGAAAAAAAATATATAAAATTTTCTTACAAATTTAAGTCAAAACATTCATTATTAGAGTAATAGAAAAATTATTAATTAAGTAATTATTATTGACCCAATAAGATGACAACACATATGAAATAAAATTTTGAGGAAGTGACGCATGTGTTTTTAAAAAAATTATATTAGAGAAGTACTTCACAATTATATGTATTAAGATTGTAACTCTTAAGATTGATGTTCTACAAATAGATATGAAAATACCATGAAATAGAACATCATTGAATTGAAATGGGAAGACCACGTTTCTCCCTCAAAACCATCCATTAGATTACAACACGACTTTGACAACAACTTGACAATCCTATCACAGCTACTTGTCTCGTTTGAATCTAACTCTAATTTTGGCATATCCCTAGGACTTGTGATCAAGAATCCCTCTTGATCTACAACACTCTTGACCTTGATAATATAGGAATTTCCTTCAAGAAATAAAACAAGAAACGAAAAGAAAATATTCAAAGAACTCTCTCTACCCCAACAAACTCACACAAGAATATTTTTCTCGGTCCTTTTCTTCTCTTGAACGTGCCAATAAATAGGCTTATAAATTAGGATCGTAATCTCTTACAAAGATAAACATCTCAATCTCCTTGCAATCTTTCCTTAATAGTATCATTCAATCAATCTGCTTTGTGATCCTTCAATTACTGATTTATCTTCTTTCCTTGTAGGATTCAATCAGTATCCTTCAAATAAATAAATATGCAATACAAGAAACAAACAACACGTTTTGCATAATATATGCTCATGACATAATATTTAACTTCAACAAACTCCCCCTTGGAATGAGCTATATATTTGTAACAGAAGATAAAATAAACATGCAAATAATTTTTAAAAAGAAGCAACATCAACCCTGAAGTTAGTTCCAAAAGAAGATAAATTGTTCCAACAATATAAATAGAAATGAAATAAAATAAAAGTTCAGAGAGTTCAGGATTTAATCAACAAAATAAACAGAGAACAAGTCCCTCTTTCAACTAGTAGAGGAATCATCAGCATCATCTTCCTTATCAACCTGTTCACCAGATTCCCCATCTCCATCATCACCATCATCTTCTTCTTCTTTGATTATCTTTAGTTTCCTGCCAGCACCACCACCAGCAGCAGCAATCTTCTTTTTCTCCCCATTAGCTCCTGCCAAGGCCTCCATCAATTCATCCAACCTGGCATTCTGCTTGTCAAGAGTGGCCTGAACCGCAAGGATATCCATCTTCATTTGATCCACCAAAGGAGAGATAGACTCAAGTGTTGATGTGGCAGATTCAACCTTCTCCTTCAAAGTGGCAACTTGAAGGGATACTTTCAGTTCACTGAGCATTTTCTCAAGAGAGTCTTCACCATCCATAAACCTGACACCCACCTCAGTCAAAAGCTTCCAGATAGTGTATGGAAACAGAAGAAGCTTGGACTCATCAGACTTCCCAGCAAATCCCATAATAACATCAAACACAATCTGACCATAGGATAATTTTTCTTTGGTTGCAATAGCATGAATGAACCTAGCTTGAGAGACGTTAAATGGGACTTGTTTTTGGATGAAGTCCAGTTACGAATAGAAATTTTATGAAGAAGACTAAAAGAAGTTCCCAAATCAGAGGGAGATGACCCAGCCGATGCCAAACAGATAATTTTCCAGATGTAATAACTTCACATACAGTATTTAGATATGGAGCCAATTGCAAATCAGAAAGAGTATAAAAAACACCTATAACCCTAGAGATTTCAGAGGAAGAAACCTAGCAAACTCGATTACGACAGAACACAGTTTGAAACCGAGGGGGAATCACTATCACCAACATCTGGAGTAAGATTGGAATAGAATTCCCTAACAATCTTACCACAGAAAGCTTTAAGACCAGAAACAGTACCAAGCAGACCAGCAGACTCAATCAAGGGTATAATACCAAACCTTTCAAAATTAAAAACATAAATATTATGTTCAGAGTGACTTTACATGTCAACAAAAGTACCATACCGAGCAGCCACCATGGATGAGTAGAATTCCTTGGATTGGGCATTGCCAATATTGATTGCCTCAATAAGATCATCAGACCGAGACGAACATGGAACATCAGCCAGGGATACGAGAGCACTTGAAGAAGGGTTTTTTTTTTCTGGCAGAACGATGCGGCTTGTCAACGGCATTCTCATCAACTTCGATGATTTCATGGTGAGAAGAAGAAGAGGGTTCTGGGGTGACAGAATAGGGGGCTGTGGCCACAGGTGAACCCGAGCGGTCTCGCTTACAGCCAGAACCAGGGTGGCGAAGGGCGGTTTGTTTCTGTCGAACCATGGTGAAAGGGAGAAAGAGAGAGATATAAACAACTTAGGGTTTATTGGAGAGAGGCAAGTGATACGCAACAGTCACCTTGTCAGAATAAAAGGAGAGAAAAAATTTTCTTTCCATATCCCACGAAATCCGAGAAATACTGACAGACATTTGCAAAAAAAATTGGGGAGGGAAAAATGACTAAGATAGGAAAGAAATCAATTTGGTCCAATGTGAGTATCCAAGTTTGAAAAGATCATCAAATACTTCTCAATATAAAAATTTGCAAATTCCCTTTTCTTTTCCCTTTTAAAAAAAAAATACTTCTGCACCTTATAACTTCATGACACAAATATCCTTTAAAGTGGATTTTAATTTGTTCATGTGAAAGATGTACTCAAAACATGGGAATTTTTAACCAGCTTTATAACTCTTTTTTTTCAGAAGAAAGAAACCCTTAAATGCAGTGGCTTACTCCTCACTTTTCATTTTCTGTGTATGTAGCCCTTTTCAATGAAGATGGCTTTCACAATACATCATTTCAAATAGGTAGTCCTGAACTGCATGGGTACAAGATGTTCAAAACAAACAAGAATAGTCAACTAAGGACCACAAAGATATCTTTAATACGAATGCCTAATCCTAGATGCAAAAGGATTTATAGAGAACAGATTCCTAGGGATTTCCTAAGAGATATAAATTTTTAAGTATCAAGGTCTTTAGTGAAAATATCTGTCAGTTGTTTTTCTGTGAAAATGTGTTCTATGTCAAGTGTTCCTTCCTCTACCAATTCTCTAATAAAGTGAAAGCGAATATCTATGTGTTTGGTTCTCTGATGAAGGACAAGATTTTTTTTGAGATGTTAATGGCACTGGTGTTGTCACAGAGAAGGTAAAGTTTATTAGGCTTCAATTGGTAATCAACTAGCATCTTTTCAAGCCAAATAAGTTGAGAAGTACAACTACCTGCTGCGATGTATTCTGCTTCAGCCGTGGATAAAGATATACAGTTTTGTTTGTGCCTGAACCAAGACACAAGGTTACTACCAACAAAGAAACACCCTCCAGAAGTGCTCTTACGATCATCGGTATCCCTAGCCCAATCCGCATCATAGAACCCCCGAACATTTGCATTGGTATCTGTTGAATACCACAATTCATATTCTAATGTTCCAGCAATATACTTTATGATTCTCCTAACAACTTTCAAATGAGACTCCTTTGGAGAACTTGGTACCTGGCATATAAACAAACATTAAAAGATATGTCAGGTCGACTGGCAGTTAAATAGAGAAGACTTCCAATCATGCTCTTGTATAAAGTTTCATCAACAGATGTTCCTTCACGATCTTGAGATAAGGATTCTCTAGACCTCAGAGGAACTTTAGAATGTTTCTAACCCAAAATTTTTCACAAGGTATTTAGCATATTTGGATTGATGAATAAACATACCTTCTTTGGATTGACTTACTTGTAGTCCAAGGAAGTATGACAGTTCACCTACCATGCTCATTTCAAATTCAGATGTCATGAGATTGATAAATTTTTTACCCTTTTCTCAGAAGTGGATCCAAATACTATATCATCTACATAGATCTGTACTATCATGATTTCTTTGCTCGTTTTCTGAAGAAACAATATTCTATCAGCTCCACCACGAACATAACCCTTAGCAATAAGAAATCCTGTAAATCGTTCATACCAAGCTCTTGGTGCTTGTTACAAACCATAAAGAGCCTTTTTTCAGTTTGAAAACATGCTCTGGAAACTCAGGATCAATTAACCCTTTTGGTTGTGAAACATAAGCAGTCTCCTTGAGAATACCATTTAAAAAGGCACCCTATATCCATCTGATAAACAGGGAAACAAAGATGATAGGCAACCGCTAGAAATAATCTCACAGATTCTATTCTTGCTACCGGAGCAAAGGTCTCATCAAAGTCAATCCCTTCTACTTGAGTGTATCCTTGAGCAACTAGCCTGACCTTGTTCTTGATGATGTTTCCATGCTCATCGGTATTATTCTTGAAGATTTATTTTGTCCCAATGACATTATGTTCTGCTGGTCTTGGAACAAGTTCCCAGACATTATTTCGAACAAATTGTTTGAGCTCTTCTTGCATGGCAAGTATCCAATTTGGATCATTTAGAGCCTCTTTGACATTCTTGGGCTCCAATTTAGTAACAAAACATGAGAACAGAGAGACATTAACCATTTTCCAGTAGTCTTTTCGAGGAGCATTCCTGGTACTGATTCTTGATTGAGGATCACCAATTATCAAATCCGAAGGGTGATCCTTTTGGATCTTCAAAGGTGGGTCTCTCATTTTGGAACTTGATTCATTCTCACTTTCTTCTTCTGATTCCTCAGTTTGTGAAATTTGAATTTTTTTTCCTTTTTCAAACAGAGAAACTACCTCAGAAGGGACAGTATTGACCATTGGATCTGTATCATCAAAATCAACATTAAAAGATTCAATAACACACTGTGTTCTGTTAATCAGAACTCTGTATGCACAACTGTTTGTTGAATATCCCAGAAAGCACCCTATCATGCTTTTACTGTCCAGCTTTCCACGTCATTCTCTGTCATTCAAGACATAACACTTGCATTTAAAAACATGAAAATGTTTTAAGTTGGGAGTTTTACCTTTCCAGAGCTGATATGGTGTCTTACCCAATTCATGACGAACATGGACTCGATTACCAAGGTAGCATGTTGTATTCATGGCTTCTGCTCACCATTTCAAAGCTATTTCTTTAGAGATAAGCATCACTGGAGTCATTTTCTGAAAAGTCCGATTTTTCCTTTCAACCACACCATTTTGTTGAGGAGTCTTAGAAAATGAGTATTCATGGAATATTCCATTTGAGTCACAAATATCATAAAACAGTTGATTCTCGAATTCTTTTCCATGATCCGATCTGATTCGTTTCAATGGAATGCCTTTTTCTTTTTTAACCTGCATACACAATTTCTTTAAAACACTAAAAGCGTCAGACTTTTCTTTTAAGAAACTTACCCATATATATCTCGAGTAATCATCAACACAAATAAAAACATACTTCTTACCACTGGCACTTGCAATTTAAAGTGGTCCCATTAGGTCCATGTGTAGTAGTTCCAAGATATGATTTGTATGAATGTCATATTTAGACGAATGAGATTTTCTACTTGTTTGCCTAATTTGCAAGGTTCACAAACATGTTGATCTTTCAATTTAAGCTCATGTATTCCTCTTACAAGTTTCTTTTGAGAGAGTGAAACAAGAATTCCAAAAGCTAAATGTCCCATCTTTTGATGCCACATTTCTAGATCGGTGTTCCTGAATTGTAGGGCTTTATTGCCATTAAGTAGATAGCGATTATCCAATGATCTAGTACCTGCAAGAACACATTTATCATTTTGATCAAAGTAGAACATGAATCTTTTGTGAACTTGGCATGGAGGCTCTGATCACATAGTTGGCTGATACTGATTAGATTGGCTTTCATTTTTTCAACTAGTAGAACTTCCTCAAGTTCAAGAAGCCCTGGAACATCCAATGTTCCAACACCTATCATCTTATTATTCTTGCCATCTCCAAAGGTGACACTGCTTTCCTTTAGTTGCTTGACATTTTTTAAATTTGACCTCATACCAGTCATGTGTCTGGAACAACCACTATCGAAGTACCAATTATCACAATTTGTGCTTTGCAGCCCTAGATGAGAGGACATACATGTTGAATATTCTTCCACTGGTATTCCAAAAGGATTCCATTTCACTACTTTACCAGTAGCAATTATCATATTGCATCTTGTAACATTTTGGTCGAATGTAACCTTTTATGTTGCAATAATGACATACTGGAGGAGTTCTCATTGAAGTTCTTGGAACATGACATGATTTAAAATTGCTCACCGAAGTGGATGGAATCTAGTGTTGTTTGAAGTTAAGATCAGGTTTGGTGAAGGTTCTTTTGAAAAGAAATTGACAAGATTCCTTTTGAACAGACAAAAGATTAAGCTGTGACTTTGACATAACAGCTTTATTAGAGACAAATGGTGCAATCCAAGAGAGAGATTGTTCCATTTTCGCCGTAGGAGTTTGACAATTTCTCGAAGCACGGACAAACACAGTTTCTTTATCCAAATCTTCTTCAGATTCATAACCAATTCCTTTTTTTTCATATCCATTGCTTGCTCTAATTACCTCATGTAACTTGGCATTTCCAGTATTCAAGCGATGAATAGATTTATTCAATCTCTCAAGTTCACTTCGATCTTTCTCAATCTTTTCATCTTTTCTTTTGATAACAGCCATCATCAGTTGATGTTGCTTCATGGTTCTCTCCAGATGTTCTTTGAGAGTTTTGATTTTGGAGTCTCTATCTTGCAGAGAAATGGACAGTTCCATCTTGAGAGATTCAATGATCCCAAGATAATACTCAACAGACTAATTTTCAAGTTTGTTCTTATAAAGAATTGAGTCCAAAAGAACTTGACTAGCAAGCAGTTTATCTTCACAGATCTTTAGTTCCTTTTTAAGAATAACAACTTGATCTTCTAAATTTTTTGTCAATCTAACAGCCTCAAAATATTTATCGTTCATGAGTTGATATATTGACCTCATGTCTTCAGCAGTTGGAGAATCTTCATTCTCAGAATCAGAGTAATCAGTAAGTCCATCGATTTATGTTTTAGTGGAATTAAGGCATGAAATAGAACTTACCAGGGCTAGATTATTTGTATGATCAAGGTTCTCTTCGTCTTCGGATTCAGAATCACTCCAAGTGGACTTGAGGGTCTTTGTTCTCCTTAAATAAGTTTGACACTCATATTGATAGTGTCCTATTCCTTGCATTCTCGACACTGATCCTTGTCGATTTTTGATTCAGAGGAGATCAGTTTATTGTTCTCTCCACCAGGTCTGCGATTATCATTTTTTCTTTGATTTGGTGACCTTTCTTTGAACCTTCTCATCATCCTCCCATAATTCTTAGTGAGAAGACTCATGTGTTTTTCAAATTCAGCCACAGAGAGTTCTGAGGACCCTTCACATTTGATGTTTTCTTCAACATTGAATGTCACTGACTTTTCTTTAATGATAGGATGATCAAAATTTTTATTCATTTTGAAGATTCTAAGATCACCTATAAGTTCATCAAGACTGAACTTTGTAATTTTGCTGAAAGTCTCTAGAGCAGTGACTTTCTAGCTGAATTTTTGGGGTAAGGTCCTCATGAATTTCTGGATCTTCTTCTCTTCAGCAATACTATCTCCCAAAAGATGTAGCTAATTAATGATTGATGAGAATCGAGGTAAGATGCATCAATATTCTCATTCTCTTTCATTATCAACCCATCTTATTCAATCATCAGCCGTTGTATCTTCGAATTTCTTACAGAGTCTGTTCCTTCAAATTGAAGTTTAAGAATCTTCCACACCTCCTTTGCTTCGCTACATTTGGATACTAAAGAATGAAATTGAATATCCAAAGATGAGAGAATAACATATAGAGCCTTATTGTTGGATACTGCTCCTTTCCTTTCATCATCGGTCCATCCTTCAGTTTTGAGTTTTTTGGTTTCATTCGACTCAACTATGAAAGGATGAGTCCATCCTTCCTAAACAACCTTCCAAACTTCTCCATCACTAATAGACTCCAAAAAATTATCATCATGGATTTCCAATATGGATAATTTGATCCATCTAAGAAGGGAGGGCGCACAACAAAGTTAGTATCACGAGAACCCATAGAAAAAATAAAACCACAGGAATTTAAGCAAGATAACCTGCTCTGATGCCAAATGTAATTCTTAAGATTGGTGTTCTACAAATAGATATGAAAATACCATGAAATAGAACATCATTGAATTGAAACAGAAAGACCACTTCTCTCCCTCAAAACCATCCATTAGATTACAACACGACTTTGACAACAACTTGACAATCCTATCACAGCTACTTATCTCGTTTGAATCTAACTCTAGTTTTGGCCTATCCCTAACGTGCCAATAAATAGGCTTATAGATTAGGATCGTAACCTCTTCCAAAAATAAACACCTCAATCTCCTTGAAATCTTTCCTTAATAGTATCACTCAATCAATCTGCTTTGTGATCCTTTAATTACTGATCTATCTTCTTTCCTTGTAGGATTCAATCAGTATCCTTCAAATAAACAAATCTGCAATACAAGAAACAAACAACACTTTTTGCATAATATATGCTCATGACATAATATTTAACTTCAACAACCATAAATCACAATAATAAAATTACAATTATATTCCAAAAAATAATAATAAATTCTAAATATAAATATTAAACTCTTACAAATATAATAAAATATAGGACAATGCTATTCGTAATATGAACATTTCAAAAGCTTGATCATCGATTTTTGTAAACTGAAAGTGTATCCTCAAGCGTAAGAAATCTATTATAGCTCAACTTGTAACTGATTAGCCATTTTGTGTAGTCGGGATGACCAATTAAAGAATTTATCGAACCCAAGGGAGGTAGGTACCAGGCTTAAGCAATCTCACGTTTCTTGTAATTTTATAGAGACGAATCATCAATGATTTGGTTGTTCAAACAAGTAAATTTAAGTAATCAAAGCAAACAAGTAAGCAATGATTAATCAAACAAAGATAGAATGAAGGTGGTTGGTTTTTCAAGTTAAGTAAAAGTGAGATTAACAACACTAATGAAGTGGCAATTATAAGATTAATGCATCAAATTCATATGTATCATAGATTAATAATCAAGGGCCAAAACAAATTCCACCTAAACTCCCTCTCGAGATGGATAGGATGTGGATCTTAAATAAGGTCCCAAAATAGCTCTAAGGATTGGTTCTCACTCAAACAATTTCAACTAGGTACTAAGTTCAATTAGAGACTCCCTTCACACAACCAATTGACCTCTCGATCTAACAAATCGAATGTTCTATCAAAGGGTTCTAAGTCCTAAAGGATATCTCTATCTCTTTACAACTTATAATGCACATGAATTGTGTGTTGAAATTATTCAAAGAACTACCCTAAACACATAATTGATTTATCAATCTAATCACATGCCCATGACAATTAATCACGCAAATCAACCATACAAATCAAGCAATTAACAATCAATGATAGAAAATTACAAATCCAATCAATATATGAATTCACATACACAAATTCCAAAATTATCCAACAACATTCATGTTGCTAATCTCACAAGGGAGATTAGCCTACCATATTCATAAGAAAATCAACATAGACATTTAAATCCTTACAAACCATGATAAACAATAATGTTTCAATACAAATTTTGGATGAAAACTCCCTTGGATGGCTCCAATGTTGATCTCCTTCCTCTCCTTGTAATTCTTCTCTCTTCCTTGCTTCTTTTCCTCACTTGGATGAGAATTCTGATGGTTGGATGAAGATAGATGGAATAGATGGTGAATGAATGAAGATGATGATGAAAAATGGAAGGAATTGTGTGTGGTGTGTGTGCAGCCACCAACTCACGAAATCTGGATGAAATGTTGATATTTGGGGTATTTATACTCTCTTGGGATCTTCTAGAAGAGTGCTGAAATTTTTCTCAAAATTTGCATGGACACGACTCGTGTGCTGCTACACGGCCCGTCGTGTCAGGTTTTCGGTTAATATTTTTTTCAGACAGCGCATGGCTCGTGTGCTGAACACGGCCACAGAGTAGGCGAGTAGATGCTTCAGATGCTGGCGCACGGCCACCTCTTACAGGGCCGTGCGCAGTACACGGCTCGTGTGCTTGAACACGCCTCGTGTACTGCACACGGGCCGTGTTTGAGCTATTTTTTTCCTTCTTCTTCCGTTTCGACTCCTGACTCCGTTTTTGTTCCATTTTACCTGTTTTTAACACATTTAAGCTCATCCTTACACATTTTCATAAAACACATAACACAACCATGAGTTAATGTTTGGAAGATTATGTGACCCTAGATCATAGTATAAAAAGTGTGACTTCAAACAGTAACCCATATTATAACATGAAATTATCACTCCAACCTTCTGAAAATGATATTAAAGAACATGATTGTTCTCACCTCGCTCGCATTAACTTCCTCTCTCTTTCATCCCCTTCGAATTCATTCTACTTTCAATTTTAATTTATTTCGTTACTTTATTATCATACAATATATTATAATAAAAATCAGAATATAACGTAATTTCAAATACCGGAGGTTTGTATTCTAACACTTATGAGACTAGTTATTGTATATATAAAATATGTTTAATGGTTGTTAAAGTATACTGGATTATGCATTAAAGTATGATTTTAGCGTATTATTATGATTATATTCATTTAATTAGTAGCAGTTTTTAGGGAACTTTTTAACGAGGCACTTTCTTGTGAGACGTGTTATTTGTGAGATGGGTCGACACATCACTAAAGTATACTTATTGTATATAGATAAAGTATACTTTTATATATATATATATATATATATATATATATATATATATATATATATATATATATATATATATATATATATATATATTGTTAAATTCGAAATATAATCAAATGTCAAATGGCTTATTTAAAACAGTTTGGGTGATAAGTTTGTGGAGTTTGATTGGGATGATATTTCATGAGATTTTATTTATCAAATTTTTTTTCCACTAAATACTCCCTCTGTCCCGGCGTAAGAGGGTCATTTGCTTTTTTGCACGTAGATTAAGGAGTATTATTATTTAATGTGTAATGGGTAGTTGTATTAGTGGGAGTGTGGATCCCATATTTTAATTGTATTAGAGGGGGTGTGTGGGTCTCATGTGTGTAAAAAAGGAAATGAGACTCTTTAGGTGAGACGATCAAAATAGAAAATGACCCTCTTAATCTGGGACGGAGGGAGTATATGATTGAGAAATAAGAATATAAGAAAATTAAATGGTTGTTTGTATAGAGTTTACAGTTTCTTTTAGGATATAGTTTGCTATTCTTTTTTATGTGTAATTATCCAACGATACAAAGATATTACAACAATAATATGACACAGCCACACAGAAAATAACAAAATGACATGGAAAATCAAGATGGGCCGGGATGTTCAAGCGGCTTTAAAGAAGTTTTTTTGGATCAAAGTATCAACAGTTTCGTTGAGGCTTTGTTTGAGTGAAGTGAACTCAATGCCCAAACTTTCCCGTCTTTGACTCGACGCTTGGAAATTCGCCTCAAATGGATCCTCATCCGTATACCAAAAACACATACTCCCTCCGTCCCGTCGAAAGATGGTCTTTTGTTTTTTCATGTAAATTAATGAGTATTATTATTTAATGTGTAGTGGTAGTTGTATTAGTGAGAGTGTGGCCCCCATATTTTAATTGTATTGGAGAGGTGCATGGATCTTATGTGTCTAAAAAGGAAATAAGACTCTTTGGATGAGACGTCCAAAATAAAAAAAAAAACCTCTTTAGATGGGACGGAGGAAGTATACATTACTTTTTTAACTATGCCAATTACGAAACAAAGGTGGTAACATATATTCTTAATGACAAAGTCTCTTGTGGGATATTGTGTATATGAGACGTGTTATATTATATAAGTAAAATATGCTTAATGATTGTTAAAATATTTTTTCTAAAGTATGATGTGTTAAAATATATTTTCTAAAATATGATGAATGATATATTAAAGTATAATTTTAGGGTATTATAATACGATTAGTTATCGATATATTTTAACTACAAATAATTATATTTTATGTGTATTATAAGTATACTTTAAAAATGGTAAGACTCATCACCCATCACACAATCAGTTTCATAAAATCTCGTTTCACAAGAAGTGTATCTTTCTTAATTATGACAATGAGACTTTTTCATAACCTATACTATCCGAACTTTGAGTAGTTAAAAATATCCAATTAAAATATAAAAGATTACAGGTATATGTCTTGAATATCTACGATTACCTATTTATAGGTAAATACTCCATTATGTAATATTTTTTTAATAGTTCAGAAGATGTCGAGGAATCCGAGTCACCACGTGAAAGAGAAGTCTAAAGAGAGACACCAATAGAGAAAAGCCCGTGGCTGTGGCAAACAAGTGTGTATCACCAAATTACAGAGGTGAATAGTCCAAGTCAGTTAGGACATAAACTATCTTACAGAAAAGACAAGGCAGGAAGAAGATACTATCATACAATCCACTCTCTCTAATACTGTATCCCTGCGCTAATACTGTATCCCTACGCTGGTGGAAGCGCAAGCCATGAGAGGCACCCCTCCAAATCAGTGGGAAGTTGAACTATATAACCATATATGATGAGGTCAAGACAGGCCGCTATGGTGAAATTAGTAGACACGCGTTTGTAAGATCTGATTAATGCTTTTCTTCTAAAAAGAGGAAAGCTAATTTCAGGGGAAGTGGCTTCCCGCTTCAACCATCGATTGCTATTGAGTCAATCCGCTCACTTCTTTTCTTCATTTCGTAAGTTTTGTCGTACTACGTGATGTTTGAGAGAGGACCTAATATATAATTTATACTCCATGCTCATTTTCAATTTCACACTTTTTTTGTTGTTTTATTTTCAACTCCACACTTTCATAAAAGGAAAAATATATATATTTAAGTAATATTTTCTTAATGCACTTTAATTTCAAATTGTCATCACTTTTTAAACACACGTAATATATTTTATCATTTATATTATTGATTCTAAACTTCTATTACATTTTGGTGTTACATCTCCTGTTGCGTACTGTTGGATGATTGACAAACATATACCCTAAAAGGAATGCTTAAATCCTAGGGGCAATGGTTAAAATTTTCTTCCTTGCACACGTATCACTCATCTAATGCGTGAAACATGAGATGTAACACAAAGTGCAGCAGAACATTCAAGATCTTATTTTATAACCCCAAAATACCAAACTAAAAAAAAAAGGGTCAAAAGCAAACATAAATTTAATGCCCTTCCCCTGGCACAAGGGCTAATATGCCAACTTAAAAAAGCCCTTCTCCTCGAAGCTCTCAATGGTTTCTTTGAGGGATTGTTTGATAGGAGTAAACACAACACCAAGTTCCTTGGCCCTTTTATTGCTCGCCTGGTACGCGGTTGCCAACGGCCCCTCATCTGCTGACCTGCATGAGATTTAGTCCCCCATTAAAGGTCCCAGGATATACACAGATCATATATATGTATGTATTTGGATTCAAAGTGGATCATCAAACCATCAAGCAGATTAATTAATTATGAGTTGGAGTGTACAGTAGTTGAAGCATGACTTACTTGTGAGGGAGTTTGAGAGAAGGGTAGAGTTCTCGCAGTATATTCACAAGATCTAACAGGTGATAACATTTCTCCACCACATAATACCTTCCATTAGCCTCTGCTTTCTCATATGCCAAGACATGTGCTTCAGCAACATCTTTTACATCCACCCATCCAAAAGCCATGTTCGGGTACACCTCCGCACCTGTACATGTACAAAAAACCACATAAACACACACACATTCACATGTATAGACATATCTAAAGAGAGACTGGAACATACCATTGATCAAATTCAAGATCAAATGACAACTCATATTCATTTTTGGTGGGAGGGTGATTCCACATACAGCAGGTGGGTTAATGGAGATGAGGTCAATGCCTTTCTCTTTGGCAAAGTCCCAAGCAGCCATCTCTGCCAATGTCTTTGAAAGGAAGTACCATATCTGCTAGTCCAGCACCAGGGGTTGATCAACCAATCTTATACATTCAACAAATTGAAATATGGAGCCATAATTAATACTTAAATCTAATAGTGAAATTAAAATGGACCCGCTTTTCTCTGGAGTAATCTGGGTCGCTCCACCATGTTTCATCAACTACTGTTTCAGCTGTTTTAGGAATGCTGCTGTTAGCAATTGCTGCTTCTGAAGATGTCAAAACGATCCTCTTCACAGATGGTGTTTTCGTGACGGATTTAAGCACGTTGATTGTGCCGTTCACAGCAGTATCAATCAAATCCTTCTGAGAAATCGTGAAACCAACTTCAATTGAGTCGCAAAATTTATACAACACAGTTGCACAAACATGTGAGAAATTGCAGATAAGGTATGAAGAATTGACCTGGGGATCGGGGGTTACGAAGAAAAAAGGAGACGCAGAATGAAAAACACCCTCACAGCCAGCTAATCGCAGCATCGAAACTTCCTTCTTCCGATAGATCTGCTTTGAACAACTTCAATCTCTCCTTCGCTCCATCAAGTGACAGCAAGTGTTGCGTTTTACTGACGTCATCTGTCAATTGATTCCACACTTATTTCATCTATTCATTATTCATTATCAAGCTTTATACAGAAACATTAAATGATAAACCTCTTTTATTCCCCAAATTCAACAAGCTCGAAAATTAAACATCAACTTTCCACCAAATTAAAGAGCGTGAAGTTGGCGAAAATATTCAAGATTATCAAAATTCAGCAGAGCATCAGAAATCCCCAAATTAGAGTGAAAATTACAATGTATAATTAAAACATACAAAATAGTAGCAAATTAAGTAGTAACATGAAATCAACATGAGAATATGAAGAAGATGAACATAAAAGGACTGACTTGTATCACGAACAGTGGCATTGACAGCGTAACCACGCTGGAGCAAGAACTTGACGAGCCATGAAGCGATGAAGCCCGATCCTCCAGTCACGCAAACCGTTTTCGTTACCATTTCTGCTGTGTTTCTGAATATTTGGGAATGAAATTCAATGGTGTGTATATATTCTGCGTATGTACTATGTTTGAATAGTATAATAATCGAATTTTAAAAACTCAGATTGGCACGTTGCTTGTTGAAATGCGTTTGCTGACGAACAATTTATACCTTTCCGGTGGAGGTCTTATTTTCTCGTGACCTAGGGGGTGTTGAATTTTTTTTCTTTTTAATGCTGAAATGTTTTTTTTTATTATATATAAACAAAAGTTGTGATGATTTTTATTCCAATTTGACTATTGAAATTATATTAATGGCAATAGAAATGAAGAAGATTAAAATATGAAGGGTAGTTATTGAAGTAGTCAAATGAGTTAAGTGTTTTGATTCTACTGCACTAAGCCAAATATTAAAACAAAATCATGATCTTAAATTAAGAGTTTGTCGAAGATGATGTTTAGAACCTTTCCTTAGTTGTAAACTGAAAAGATAAAATATACTCCCTCCGTTCTTAGGTAAGAATATCATTTTACTAATTTGGTTGTCCCACTAAAGGATCTCATTTTCTTTTTGAATATATGGGACACACCCACACCCACTAATACAATTAAAACATGAGGCCCACATATCCACTAATACAACTACTCACTACATATTAAATAATAATATTTCTTAATTTACGTGCTCAAAAGCAAATGAGACTCTTACCAAGAGACGGAGGGAGTAGATTTATAGTTTTGGGGTATAGCTCATGTAATATCTTACATTTTGAATGGATTTAGACCCATAAAGTCAAACAACAACCGCTACACTAGAATGCACTTAAAATACATCATACATCCTGAAATTTAACTACTTCACCAATCCCAGGGTGCAGGGTGGGGCTTGATGAGGCATACCATTTTTTTTTTTTTTTTACTTTGGTTAAAAATGTTATTATAGCCTTGAATATGCCACATACCACACTATAAACTCTTAATTTAATATGGAGACCGACAAAAACATAATCAAAATCAATATAATTCCAGTTTAATTACGGTACCACTATGAAGGAGCTGAAACTGACAATTATGCAACGAAAAAGTAAGAGAAAGTTAAAACTTAAAATTTTCAAGTTCGATCCGAGTTACGATCAACTTGACTCGAGTTATAAAAGTATTAAGCTAAAACACAAGATTGTTGATCAATTCAAGTTGAGTTGTAAAAGGATTGAGTTAAAACACAAGATTGCTACTCAACTCGGGTTAAGGAGCACAACCAAGAGAGTGAAGAGAAAATTGAAAAACTCTCTAGATTCCAAGGATCACTTAATTTCCATAAAATAAAAGCGTTGGAAATTGGAATTGAAGACAACTTCAAAATGCACAAAATGGGTAATGATCACAAACAAACCACGAATGAGTGATCTTAAATGTTTTGTTACATTTAGTGTTACATCTCTTATTACACGTGTTAATTTGGTGTTACATCTCTTATTATACGTGTTAATTAGATGAATGACGTGGGTAGGAAAATCTCAACCTAATTTCCTCTTAGGGTTGATACTTTCCTAGATATATGTTTTATTATATCATACGTGTCAATCATTTAACAGTACGCAATAGAAAATGTAACACCAAAATGTAACACGAAAATCGAACAGCTTATAACATGCAGTTTGGGTGATAAGATAAGTTTGTGGAGATTGATTGGGGTGGCATTTAATGTAATGAAATTTTCTTTTTCATTTTATAATATTATTTTTTTCACTAATTATATAATTGATAAATAAGAAGGAAACTATGTCCCTTTGTAATTTAAACCCCCAGCAATATATAGATTTAAATAGAATATGGAGGGGAGAGTTGTGTTCACATGGGCGCAGAAGCTTTTGCCAATAAGAATATAAAAAAAATAAATTGTTGCTCTTAGGGTTTCATATAGTTTCTTTTAGGATATCCAAGTTTGATATTTCATATGTGTGTAATACATCCAACAATACGACACAAAAAATATTACAACAATAATATGATATAAAAAATAAGGAAATGACACAGAAAATCAAGACAGGATGTTCAAGCGGCTTTAAAGAAGTTTTTTTCGATCAAACTATCAACAGTTTCCTTGAGGCTTTGTTTGAGTGAAGTGAACTCAATGCCCAAGCTTTCGGATCTTTCTCTCGACACTTGGAACTTCGCCTCAAATGGCTCCTCATCCGCACACCTACAAACACATTCATTCCACATTAAACCATTATACTTTCTTAAATATGCCCATTACGAAATAAAGGTGGTAACATATGTATTTTTCATTTGTTCGAATTAGGTATAACAACGGGACAAATATATTCTCGTTTGGGCGTCTCACCCAAAGAGTTTCATTTCCTTTTTTACACATATGGGACCCACACTCCCACTAATACAACTATCTACTACATATTAAATAATAATACTCCATAATCTTCGTGTCAAAAAGCAAAAGACCCTATTAGTGAAGGATGGAGGGAGTATTAAAAAACTACCCTATCCGAACTTTGAGTAGTTAAAAATATCCCAATAAAATATAAATAATTACGGGTGTATATCTTGAATACCCACAAATACCATTTTATAGGTGTATAATCTTTTTAATTTTTTCAATATATATAATTTATATTCCGTCAACTTTAACTTCAACTTCACACTTTTTGTTTTAGTTTGTCTCAACTTTAACTACACTTTCATAAAAGGAAAAAATATTTAAGTAATATTCTCCTAACATACTTTAATTTTAAAATTGTCATAACCTTTTTAACAAAATATTTTATCATTTATTTATCCAAAGATACCAAATTTCCCAAAAGAATAAGTCAAAAGCAAACATAAATTTTCATGAATCTTTCAAAATCCACATAAACCTCAAATTAACATATCATTAGAGTTTATTACATTCTCTATTTAAGATTTATTATCGATTCATTTATATATAGTAAAATTATTTAATTCTTGCGTATAAAAGTTCAATGTTATCATTTTATCCTTGTGTTTTGGAGTTAATATTACCCTTGAATTTTAGGGATTATAATTATCTTACTCCATTACTTTTTTTTCCCTTAAAATTTTACTGTAATTTCATGCAAAATTCAATAAACGTTATAAAACAAAGCTATGTTATAATTCGGTTTAGATTTTTTGTGTCATTTGGTACATTATCTCGTGTGCCACACCGTTAGATGGACGACAAGTAGGAGAGATAAACTATACTCTAATTCTTAAACCCTAGGAGCAATGGTTGGATTTATTTCCCCCTCTTACGTGTCAATCACTTAATGTGTGGTACACATGATGCACGAAATGACGCAAAAGATCCGATCTAACTATAATTTATGCAACAAATGCACATACATGTAACAGGTGCACGGAATATTAACAAGTAATCAAAACAATGCACTTACTTTTGAGGAAGTGAAAAAGAAGGGTAGAGTTCACGCAGTATGTTAACGATGTCAGAGAGATGAGCAACTTATGCAGCCATGAGGTATCTTCCATTCGCTGAAGAATTCTCAAATGCCAGAATATGCGCAAGAGCAACATCTTTTACATTCACATACGCATACGTGGCATTCTTATATGATTCTGCACCTGTGTAAGTACAGTACCACTGTGTAAATGTGTAAACAAAGGATGTGGATCCTCTCTCTCGTAACGGGAGTCAATTTGCTCTCACTGTAGCACGCTACAGTGAAATTACTGTAGCGCGCTACAGTGAGAGCAACTGCACTCAATTTACGGGAGAGGATCCTCTCTAGTAAACAAATAATCCCTCCATCCAATGTAATGATCACATTTGCTTTTTCACGAGAATTAAGAAATATATATAATACTATCTAATGTAACAGAGGAGTTGGTTAGTTTTGTAATTTAGCAAATTGAAACAATTGATACATATACTTCCTCCGGCTACTTATAAGATATTTATTTTATTATTTTGGATGTTCACTTCAAAAGTATCAATTTCCCCATTTAGTAAAAAAGTACCATATATGCCCACCACTTCCCTCTAATACAACTACCCATTTTATATATAATAATAATACTCCTTAATTCACACACAAAAAGTAAACTAATACCTTTCAAGTGGTCGGAGGGAGTATAAAATAACACAACATAGGAGTATATTTTAACCTAATACATTATTTTATTAATTTTATAATTAATTCATATATTTTTTTGATGTCATATAAACCAAGGAATAGTGAAAAAAAGCATGACCCTATTTGTTAGGGATAAAACTTTTATATGACCGTCTCATGTAATAATTTTATGAGAAGTATATTTAAAAGCGATAATGTTTTAATAAAAAACGAAGCGATAGAGAGTAGTAATCGTCTGATTGAATTATTTTAAGTACAATTTAAAACTAGTACTCCCTCCCATCAGTTAGAAAGTATACGTTTGTTTTTTTTATATTGATTTTTTTTTGGCATATGGATTAAGCAATATTAATTTTATTTTATGTGTAGTGGGTGATTGTATTAGTAAAATGTGGAAAGATGTAAGGGTTCCTTAATGAATATTTTTGAAGTATTTATTCATAAAATAAATACTTTGCGGCTGACCCAGTGTGAGTAGTATTTTTAATGTATTATAATACTCCCTCCGTCCCAAGAATACATTCGCGTATTCTTGGGCTCGGAGTTTAAGAAAATTAACTTTTTGGTAGTGTGATGTAAGAAAGAGAAGGGGTATTTTGGGTAATTGAGTAGAATAAAGTGTATGATATAGTTGACTTTGACTAAATTGTGTGTAAAAAGAAGGTGGCATTTTTGTAATATTGTAGTATTGTAAGGTTATTGATATTGTGTATTGTTTCCATTTTAGGGGGGCGAATGTATTCTTGGGACAGACCAAAATGGAAAGGGCGAATGTATTCTTGGGACGGAGGGAGTACCTATTTAGAAGGAAATAAATCAAATATTTTTAATATAAACAATCTCCTTATATATTAAAACAAAATACATTTTCTAAAATAAATTGAAAAAATGTGAGGTGTCAATTTTAGGTTGAGTTGACATTTATGATGGATTAAAAAGTGTGAGGTGGTATGTTTTAATTAGATGAATGATTTTTAGGAGGTCTTGGGTTCAAATCTCTGAAGATGCATGCTTTCCAGGAAGTCTTGGGGTTCAAATCTCCAATGATACATGCATTATTTAATTGGATTTTCAAATTAATTTAATTTCTATTGGCATTGGGCTCATTAAAAATTAATATAATAAGTTATGAGTTATGACCAATTTTTTTGTTGGATTTATGGTTTAGTAATGAACAATTTGGGCAAACACATTTATTTTCGAAGTTAATATAATTTCTACTATTTTACCTTCTCATCTATTTTATATATTTTTCTAAAGACCAATCCAAATCAAAAACATCTTATACAATTATCTCCATTATAATATATATCATGATTCCATATTAATAATGAATAAGTAATTTTATATAGCTATGCACAATTCAATATATTTGATGTGATAAAAATACTTTAATTTAGACACAATTCCAATTATATGAAGACTTTAATTAACCAATCTATTCTATTCATTTATTTTAAAAATATTTAATTTTAATAATAATAATTACAATGATTAAGTCAATTTTATATATTCTTTTCATAATAATTTTTTTTTAATTTCATCTATAACTATCATTTGGTTAGATTAGACAATCAAAAAATTTCAAGTGCAACATTGTCTTGCTATCTCATAACATTTGCATTTTGTACGTAGATTAAAGAGTATTATTATTTAATGTGTAGTAGGTAGTTGTATTAGTGAGGTGTGTGAGACCCATATATTAAATGTATTAGTGATGTGTGTGGGTCCTATGTGTTTAAAAAGGAAAATGTATACTTTTGGTTCAGACGCCCAAAATAGCAAAATATATACTTTCTGGCGAATGGAGAGAGTACTTGATTCACTGTTGGATAAGGAGATGATTTTTTTATTATTATTATTTCGAATAGATAAAGATCACAATATTATATTTGATTCACTTAGTGAATTCTTTTATATTATTTGTTTTAAAATGTTACTATTTTATATTAAATAATAGTTAGGTGTAAGATGGAGTTTACTGTAACTAATTTGAAAAGTGTAATATATAGTTTTAAAATTTCTAAATCTTTCAAATGTTAATTTATGATTTGATTTTTTCTTTTCTTTACTTTTCATGTAAACTAATATTTTAATTTTAATAATATATACTCCCTCCGTCCGCTTTTAAGGTATCTATTTTATTATTTTTGGCGTCCGCTTCAAAGGTACTCATTTCCCATATTTAGTAAAAAAATACATAATATGGCACACCACTTCCCTCTAATATAACTACCCACTTTACATATAATAATAATACTCCTTAATCCACGTGCAAAAAGCAAATGAATATATACTTTAGAACCGGACGGAGGGAGTATTAAAAAAAATTGGTAATCAAACTTATTATGTTCAAATTAATATAACTTAATAATTAGGTTTAGAAAAACATGATCAATTAAGAATTTACATCAACAATAAGATTGACTTTTTTTTGTTATTATACTTATTAATATGACTAAAACTGTGTATAATAATCCTTAAATTATTTTCATTCATTTCATTAATGTAATAAATTATATATTACTCAAAAATGGATTTTATCCATTGCAATCACAGCAGTTATGAGTTTAATAAATAATAGATACTCTATATAATAATAAAATTAATCATATGAATATTAATAATTTCTATAATTTATTTTACTTTTATTAATTGGGCCTTCTCTTTTCACGTATATATAAACTATTAATTTAGTTTCAATTACATATAACAGATTGAAAGACACTAATTAAAAGAATAATAGTATTAGATATTCTAGATCTTTCTAAATATTAATCGGTGAATTGATTGAATCTTTAATTTTTTGTTTTTCTTTACTTATAATCCATTATTGTCTTGCAATTTTTTATTATTATTAATCGGTGAATGGATTGGATCCCGTGTTTATTATTATTATTATTATTATTATTATTTTAAAGGTGCATACCGATCCTTAAATTATTCTTATTAGTACAGAAATTAGATTATTCAATTAAGATTTTATGCATCATAATCACGGTAAGTTATAATTTTAATAAATAATAGATGTTCCAATGCTCCTTTACAAAAATAAAAAATAAATAAATAAAAAAGAAACTTTCATTATTATAGATTAATATGATTGATTTCTATTAAAAAATATAAATTTTAAAATAATAAATACTAATAATAAAATAGTATTACCCGCGTCTCAAGCGGGCAATGTACTGGTACCTGGTTAAAAGGAAATAAAGCAATCTTACGATAACTCACATCGGAGTTACTTTATTTTATTTGATTAAGTCATAACTTTCCTACAAATGGGACTAGCAAGGAAATAATGATTGTGAGTGTAGGGTCATTAATTGTTATAAACAGGTGTTCCGCAATAATAACAAAGCCCTTATAAATATTAATCCTTCATTAACTAAATTAAGCAAGCCTAATAGTTGCAAAAAAAGCAGTCTGTTTTAAGTAAGAAAATGAAATGAAGTACCATTAATCAAGTTGAGTATGCTGGCAGAACTGGTGTTAAGACTGGGCTGCAATAAAGGCCCAATAACCATTGAAGGGTTGATGGTCACCAAGTCAAGGCCCATCTCTTTAGCAAACTTCCAAGCTGCTTCTTCAGCTAGTGTTTTTGAAAGCACATACCATTGCTGTCAAACAGGGTTGTCTTTAGATAATATCATTTTAATGAGTTGTTCTTCTTATGAACTTAAGCAAGCACTTGATGAAGAACACTCAAGAACTTACACTCACTTAGATGTTTGATCACTCACGTTTCACTCACGAATCGATTGATGAACGAAAAATGAAATGAAAGAGATCAACACGAAGATGTATAGTGGTTTGGCGTAAGCCTACATCCACTTGAAGGAAAGATCACTCACAAAGATGATTACAATATACACTTAAGGAAGATGATGATGAACTTATGCACATAAACCCTAATGTGCTCTCTAATCTTGAAACTGATGTGTTGCTTACTTGAATTGAATTCAACCGCTGTTCGTTGTGCTTATATGCACACCAGCAATCCAACTGCTACGCTGCAGGTTGACATTTCACGTGGGAAGCTCGATTGTTAGCTCAACCAACTAACAAACTCAACTAACTAATAATCTAACTAACTTGATTCCATCTTCAATGCATGGTTGAGATGTAATCTGATCCGACGGCTTCTTGATCATGCTCCAACTTCTGCAGCTTCTTTATTGTTGATCCTCATCAACACTTCAACACCAATCACCATCCTCCACCTGTCTTGGCTGCACAACAACATACAAAACACATAAGTGCATGCATGCATGTCTATAACACAGCAATACTCCACCTTAGACTGCATCATCACTAGCTTGTAATCTCCTCCACCTGGCTGCTATTTAAGGCTGCAGCCACCTCCCTTTCCTTACTTAGTTCAAATGAATCAAATGCTTACAAAGCTCATACTTCTGAACTGGTAAGGCTTTTGTGAACATGTCTGCTGGATTCTCAGTAGTTTTGATCTTCTTGATACTAACTACTCCCTTGTCTATCATGTCCCTTATGAAATATAACCTCACATCAATGTGCTTGGTCATTTCATGGTATCCTTGATGCTTGGAGAGATGCACTGTACTCTGATTATCACAATGCACTTCAACTGAATCTTGCTCAATCCCAAACTCACTCAGTATACCTGTCAGCCATACCCCCTCTTTGATTGCTTCTATAAGTGCAACAAATTCTGTCTCTGTAGTTGATAAAGCCACTATATGTTGATGAGTTGCTTTCCAACTTACTGCAGTTCCAAACAAGTTGAATACATAACCAGTAAGTGACTTCCTAGTATCAAGATTTGCTGCATAATCAGCATCAACATATCCAACTACTGCCTTATCCCATGTTGCCATTTTCTGAAACTTCAAGCCAGTTGTGATGGTACCTTTCACATATCTGAGAGCCCACTTTACCGAACTCTAATATAGCAGACCTGGATTACTCATAAATCTACTAATCATGCTCATCACATAAGCTAAATCTGGCCTGCAACATACCATTGTATACATCAAACTACCAACAGCACTAGCATAGGGTATATTGCTCATTTCACCTTTCTCTTGATCTGTCTGAGGAGCTTGGAGTAATGACAGACTCACTCCTTGTTTTGCTGGTATTGCTACTGTTTTGCTAAGATTCATATTGTATCTCTTCAACACCTTGTCTAAGTATGACTCTTGGAACAACTTTAGCTCACCAGCTGACCTATTTCTCTCAATCTGCATACCAAGAATCACCTTTGCTTCTCCTAGATCCTTCATATCAAACTCCTGCTTAAGTATCTCCTTTACTTCATCTATACCAGCTTGATCCCTACAAGCTATAAGGATATCATCTACATACAAAAGTAAGTATGTATAACACCCTTCCTTGAACCTAACATAAACACAACTGTCATGTAAGCTCCTGCTGAATCCATTTGATGTAATGTAATCATCAAACTTCAAATACCACTGTCTTGGACTTTGTTTCAGACCATACAAAGATTTCAACAGTAAGCAAGCCTTATTCTCAGCCCCTTCAACACTTACACCATCAGGAATCTTCATGTAGATATCCTCTTCTAGATTTCCATACAAGAATGCTGTAGTGATATCCATCTGATGTAACTCAAGATCAAACTGAGTCACTAATGCCAGCAGAATTCTGATAGAACAATGCTTAACAATAGGTGAGAATATCTCATTATAATCAACACCTTCTTTCTGTGAGAAACCTCTTGCTACAAGCCTTGCCTTGTACCTAACACCTCCTTCTTTGCTTGTAACAGGCTTCTTCTTGTAAATCCATTTACAGCTTATAACTTCTTGTTCTTTGGTCTATCAACAATCTGCCAAGTCTTGTTCTTATGTAATGATAGCAGCTCTTCTTCCATAGCAACTATCCACTTGTTATTGTCATTTCCTGATATAGCTTCATCATATGTTCTTGGCTCATAATTTTCTATATCAGATGCAACATACAGTGCATATGATACTATATCAGCTTACATGTATCTTACTGGAGCTTTAATATGTCTTCTTAACCTATCCCTTACAAGTTGATAGGAACTTAAATCATACCTTGAGCTGGATGAGTTGGGAGAGCTATCTGCCTTATTCTGATCAGCACTGTTATTTTCTTCATTACATTGTTGTACTTCCTTCCTTGCTTGCTCCACCTGAGGCTCATCAAGGTCTGTAGTAATAGATACTACAGAATTTCTTTCAACCAATGGTATTTTCTTTTTAGTGAATGTGACATCTCTGCTAACAATAAACTTGTTAGCTTCATAACACCACAATCTGTATCCTTTTACTTCTTTGGGGTATCCAACCATTACACATTTTACTGCTCTTGGTTCCAACTTATCTTGCTTCATATGAGAATAAGCCTGACATCCTATTACTCTCAAATGACTGTAACTAGGAGCCTTTCCTGACCACACTTCTTCAGGTGGTTTGAATTTTAAAGCTGCTGATGGACATAGGTTGATCAGATAGGCTGCTGTAGTCACAAGTTCACCCCAAAACCCTTTTGTAAATCCTCCACTACTTAGAATATACCTTACTCTTTCTAACAATGTCTGATTCATCCTTTCTGCAACACCATTTTGTTGTGGAGTTCCAGGTGTAGTCTTGTGCCTCTTAATTCCCTTTTCTCTGCAGAAAGCATTGAACTCTTCTGAAACAAACTCAAGCCCATTATCTGATCTCAAACATTTCAGCTTCTTTCCTATTTGATTCTCTACCTCAGCAAGCCATTCCTTAAATGCAATGAATGCTTGATCCTTTGTTTTAAGGATCTTAACCCATAGCTTCCTAGAGTAGTCATCTATGAAGGATATAAAATATCTTCCTGCTCTAATAGTTGGATTTCTTGATGGTCCCCATAGATCTGTATGAACATACTGAAGCTTCTCTGATGAAGTATGTTCTCCTGAACTAAATTTCAACCTCTTTGCCTTGCTTAGAATGCAATCTTCACATTGATCCATCTTACAGGTTGAACTTATATCTAGTAGCTTCTGTCTTGCTAGCTCTTGTAACCTTCTCTCACTTACATGAGCTAGTCTTCCACGCCACAAATGAACATCTTCTTGATCTTGAGAAGTGTTCAACTATCCAGAAACAACTGATCCTTCAAGAAAGTAAAGATCAAAACTCTTAACACCTTTCATTACAACTGACTTATCCTTTATGATGGTGAGTACACCTTTCTTCACATAATACTCACATCCCAAGGAGTCTAACATTCCTAATGATATCAGGTTTCTTCTTAATCCTGGTACATATCTCACATTTGTGAGCAGCTTAATGGTACCATCAAACATTTTAAATTTGACAGAACCAATACCCTCAATCTTGATGGCTTGATCATTGCCTAACAAGACTGATCCCTCATGATATGGTTTTAAATCAGTAAACCAATCCTTAACTGATGTCATATGGAAAGTGCAACCTGAATCTAACACCCACTGATCTGACACTTGATCAGAAACAACAACCAAAGCTTCAATGTAATCTTGATCCTTGTTACCTTTATTTTCAGTTACCTGATTTGCATGGATTCTTTGATTTCCACCTTTTTCAGCAATCTTCCTGGCCACCATTGCTTTCCACTTATGATATTGCTTCTTGAAATGTCCAGGCTTGTTGCAGTAGAAGCAGTTATTGTTTTCTTCATCTGCTGATTTACCTTGATTACTTCTTTCATGTTTCTTCTTATCAACGCCAGCCTTCTTATCATTCTTGTTCCACTTGTTCTGTTTGTTGGCAACAAGACCTTCTCCAGCAACTGCATTATCTGATGTCTTATGGAGCACCTTTGCTTTTATTGCTAGAATCACTTGCTCCAGGGAGATTGATTCAACATTCCTGATGAGTGATATTTTCACCTAGATTTTAGTATCTTTTGGTATGTGTTTTCGTATATTGTTATCCGTATTTATGTGTTATTTGGTTGTGTTTTGTGTTTTTATGTAAATGTGTGTGAATGAGCTTAAACGTATGATTTTTAGGTAAAAATGGATCCTAGACGTGATAAGGAAGATGTAGGAAAAAGCGGATCTCAATTCGGAGTTGAAACGAGGGAGAATGAGTCAAATCAAGCAAAATGCTGAAAAAACGCACGTCCAACTTGTGTAATTTTCTATACTCTTGTGGATCTCAAAACTAGAAGTGTAATATATGGTTGGAAAGCCATAGAAAAGAGGATTATTTTGGTATGAGAAACACTTCAATTGGAGCCGAAACGAGAAAGTTATGATTAAAATGGTGACGTCGCGCAAGCTGTTCCTACTTAGCACGGTTGTGCTACTTTGCATGACTTGTTACACCCTCAAATATTGGAATTTTTATCAGATTTTTATATGGATAGAAAGCCAAAGAAAAGAGGATCACATGAGCGCAAGAATTACTCAAATCAGAGATCGGATGTGGAAGTTATGCGCGAAACAGTGAGACTGCGCAACCCGTGTTACGCAACACGACCCGTGTTACGCAACACGGCCCTGTAAGCCCTGGCCGTTTTCTGACATCAAAAACGCCTACACGGCCACCCTGTGGTCGTGTTGCAGCACATGTGTCGTGTTGCTGCAGCATCAGAAACACATCAGAATCCTTCTAGAAGCCTCCCAAGGGGTATAAATACCCAACACTTTAATATTTTGAGATGAGATCCGATTTCCACCCCTTCCACACACACCTCACACACCATTTTCTCCATTCTTCACCTTCACATTCATCAATTCTTCATCCTTTGGATCTACCTTCATCCAACCATCAAATCCTTCATCCAAGTAGCTAGAGAAGCAAGGAAGAGAGGTGAATTGCAAGGGGAAGAAGAAGATCACCATTGGAGACATCCAAGGGAGTTTTCATCTAAACTTTGTATTGAAACGTATTGTTTATCATGTTTTGTAAGGAATTTAATGTCTATGTTAATTTTTTTATGGATATGAGAGGCTAATCTCCCTTGTGAGATTAGCAATATGAATTGTGTTGGATAATTTTTGGTATTTTGCAATTGAATGATTATGTTGATTGAGTTAATTGATTTTCTATTATTGATGCTTTAGATCTTGAGGTTTATGATGATTTGTGTGTTTAATTGTTTTAAGCATGTGATTAGATTGAGAAGTCAATTGCATATTTAGGATAATTAAGTGAATCATTTCATCAAACACTTCATGTGCATTATAGATTGTGAATAAATTGAGAAGTCCTTCATAGTTTAGAACCCTTTGATAGAACATATCATTTATTAGATTGAGAAGTCAATAGATTATGTGAAGGGACTCTCATTTAAGCTTAGTACCTAGTTGAAATTGTTTAAGTGAGAACCAATCCATTGAGCTATGTTTAGAACCATATCCTATTCATTCCGAGAGGGAGTTTAGGTGATCTTAGTGTTGGCCCTTAGCCTTTTTCCCATGACACATTTGAATTCATTGCATGATACCTAGATTTTTCATGCTTTAAGTATTGTTAGTCTCATCTCTATCTACTTGGCTCATTCATCCATCTCCCATTCATCTATCCATTTATTTTATTGTCATTTATTGATTGTCTTCCCTTTTTGTCATCTCTATAAAACTATGACAAATACGAGATCGCTTAAACTCTAGTACCTTCCTCCCTGTGGTTCGATAATTTCTTTAATTAGTCATGCCCACTATATTATGGATAAACAAATGGCACCGTTGCCGGGGAGGTAACGGTTGCTAGTGACTTAAAGAAGGAATGTTTAGAGCGATCTTACTAGAGACATTTTTTTCTTGTATTTATTATTTGTATTTTGCTTTGAAAATCTTGTTCTAACTTCTTTTATCTTGAAGGTGTATGCAAACAAGATCAAAAGGGGAACAAGTTGAACCTATTGACTTAGAAATTGAACACACTTTTCGAAGAAGAAGAAAGGAGAACATTACCAAAAAGAGTGATCAAATGGAAAACAATCAAGATGAACGTGGCAATGTTAGGAATGATAGAGGCGGAATGCAAAATTTGCAAGATCAAGCCAATGCCAATCTTCCTCAACAAGCTTATCAACAATTTGGGGAGTTTAATAATCAAGCTTTAATTCAACAAATGGTGCAACAAGCTATGATTCAACAAGGGTTTCAACAAGCTTATGCTCCTCCACAACAAGCATATGTACCACCACCTCCGGTGCAACATGGAATTCACAATGATCAAAGGGTGATCCGGGATTTCTTCATGCCAAGGACAATACCACAAATGATGGGACCACCAATTCATGCCAACAACTTTGAATTTAAAATGGGCTTGATATCATTGGTGAGAGAGCAACAATTTAGTGGAACTCCAAATGAAGATCGAATGCTCATCTAGCTCAATTCGTTGAGATTGCTAACACCGTGAAGATGAATGGGGTGAGCGAGGATTGCATCAAAATGAGGTTATTTTCATTTTCGTTGAGGGATAGAGCTCGAACATGGCTCTCCACTCTTACTCCCGGTACGTGCAACACATGGGACGAACTTGCACAAATGTTCTTGAACAAGTATTTCCCACCTTCCAAGACACTTCAAATGAAGAGCTTGATTACTCAATTCAAGCAATTGCCTCAAGAAAGCTTTTACGAAGCGTGGGAAAGATTTAAGGAAATACTACGCAAGTGTCCTCAACATGGATTTCCGGAAAATCAACAAGTAGGGTTTTTTTACCAAGGTTTGGTAAATGGTCAAAGAGTGCTTGTTGATGCTTCGGCAGGTGGATCCGTACTTGGAGTAACTCCGGAAAGGGCTATTCGAATTTTTGATGAAATTGCTACAAATGTCTACCAAAGGCCATCGGAGAGGGTTAGTGGATGCTACGGATTTGAGAGCTATGATAAAGGGCAACAATATAATGTGAAGAGTGTAAGTGTTGAACCAAGTATGCTAAGCATGGAAAAGATAGTGGCAGAAGTCATTAAACAAATGAGCTTGAATCAAAGTGTGAACAATCAAGGAGCGAATATGGTTGAGGGGCTACAAGTCGAGCAAGGTGTGCTACCTCCGAATGTTGTGAATGGTGAACAATGGGCCAACTCTATGCCACGTGTTGAGGATGTGTCGTACATGCAAGGAAGAAACTACCAAGGGAATTACCAAAATAATTTCCAAGGTAGTTTCAACCAAAGTCAAGGAAACTATCCACCAAGGCAATGAGGTTTCAAATGGCGCCATTGCCGGGGAGGCAACGGTTGCTAGTGGTTTAACGAAGGAGTGTTTCGATTGGTATTAATAGAGATATTTTTATTGTTTTTCATTATTTGCTTTGGAAAATTTTTGATCTCATTTTTTCGTTTTGATAGGTACGTGAAACTACCTTGAGAGAAGAGGAAGGGGGTTCAAAGCCAAAAATAGCAAGTTGGAAGAAGAATTGTAGTAAGTCTTGAGAAGAGCATTTAAATGGATGGTTGGAACCAATTCACAAATGTCTTTGGGGATCAATTTGCAAGGGTTCCACCTCCACAATCAAGAGGCTACATGAATGAGAGCAACTATGGGTACAACTTCCAAATGAATCAAGATAGCTCTCAATACTACAATCAAGGAAGAAATGGAGAATGGCAACAGGCTTACAATGCAAATACATTCCATCCGTATCAAACATACACTTATTCTCCACCAAATCCTAATACCAACACTTCTCATCCGTTCCAAAACTATGCCTTACTTGAATTATATACCCAAGTTACTTTGGAAGTGACAAGATAAATAAGGATGATGAATCAAGGTGCTTATGGTCAAGTCTTGTCTAGTTCAAGTTTGGGGGGTGCTCAAAATATGCAAGGTGTGTCGATTCCTAGTCCTATGGAGCAAGAAGAGTGGAGGATGCCTACGCATCAAGTAGGAGATGTTTCTTTCATGGGAGTGGATGATTTCCAAGGAAATTTTCAACATAACTATGAAGGAAGTTTTCATGGGAATTATCCACCAATGCAAGGTGGAATTTTGACAACCAAGAGGGAGGAGACTTTCAACAAGTCGAAGAAGAAAAATCATCTTTAGAAGTATTGATTGAGAAGTTGATTGAATCTAATAAAGCTCGAGATGAAACAAGGAGAAAGATTGATGAAGCTAATGAAAGAAGATTCAAAGCTATTGAGGAAGCTAATGATAGAAGATTCGAAGCTAATGAAGAATATAATGATCAAAGATTCAAAGCCTTGGAGCATCAAGTGAGCCAAATTGTAAGTACTTTGACCAATTTTCAACAAGTTGAAGAGCTTGAAGAGGAGAGTAAATTTGAAGAAGAGTTTGAGAAAGAAAAGAATTTGGGAGATGAAGAATCAAAAGAGGTATTTGAAGAGCATATTGAGGCAAATGATGTTGATGAAGAGGAACAAAGTTTAGAAACAAATGATGATGACTTGAAGAGTGAAATGAGCATTTCTAAACCTTTAAACTCTTTAAGTTGCTTTGAACTTGATAATATTGTTTACATTGATTTTGTCTTACCCATTGATTTTTCTCATATCCTTAGAAACAAAAGAGAACTCGAAGAGATGTTGGAGATCTATTTGGTAAAGAGGAATAAGTGGTGTTCAAGAATGGAGAGGGCAATGGAGTGTAAGCTCAAGAGAGTCGAATTTTTGAAGCCATGCTCGAAGGATGCAACTGAGGTCGTCACTTGCCACAAATGCCTAATAGAGGAAGAAGCACAACGGTTAAAATTTGATGGCAAGGACGAAAGATATCCGTGGCCATTCCGATGAGTTCTCCATATCCCGTCCGGCTTGAAGACGTTAAACTTAGCGCTAGATAGGAGCCAACCCATCATTACCTTTTATTGCTTTATTTAATGCTTTCAATAAGGTTGATGGATTTGTTTGTTTGCATTTTTGGCATGTAGATTGATTGTGTTCATGAGGAGAATGTGTATTGGAGAAACGATAAGTGCTTGATTTGAAGTGTGAAAGTAAGTCACACCACTTTTTGCAAACTTATCTTGAAACTCTTATTTCAATTTAAGTTTTGGGGGATATGGCGTGGTGTGGCATACTTTGTTTTGAAGGCATATACTTTTCGTATTTTTGGGCTAATTTTAAAATATTTTTCATGAGTATTGTTTTGATTTTGGTATGATTGGTTGTGTTGAAGTGCATGTGAATCCATATTTTTAATGAAATTGTTGAACTAATGGTGTTGTATGAGTTTTGAGTATGAATGAAGGGTATTGGAGGCACAAATGGAGCTTGAAGTTAACGCTTTCCTTACTAAATGACTATTGAGGGAGTACTCTACACCTTATCACTTCTAGTTGCTTGACATATTTTGATGTGAATTGATGTGATTAGCATGCTACTTCATTTGTTATGTTTGGGAGATTTCCTTTTCAATCAAGGTTGGGATGAATGTGAGCTTAAATGTTATGGATGATATAGAATGTGTGCTTTATTGTTTAATGATGGTGATTTTTATTTTTGCATGTTATGTGTTTTTGTTTTGTTTCTTATTTGTTGAGTCTTTATTTTATGTTTTGTGTGTTTTCTTATTTTTGTCTTGGTATGTTTGGTGGTTTGTTTAGGGAGGTTGTGAGTCATTTTTGAATATGAGTGATGATATGTTGTGGTAATAAGTGATAACAAGTTATGATTAAGAATCTCTACACTTTCGAATTGTGACATGTTTTATTTAACTTGTTCAATTTTGAGATGAATGTGGTGTAATAAGTTTCTTAAGGTTCAATGCATAAGCTTGTGAGCATTTGAGCCTCAACCGTGCATACATGGTTTTTCCTTCATGAGTGGATCGATTGAGTTTGATAAGCTAGAACTTGCTCAAGGACTATAGGAACGAGCCCGATTTGTAGAGATTAGTGAAATGATCTAAGGTCATCCTTGTTATTATAGTCATTGCCAAATATTTTCATATCATGAACATTATCCTTAGTTAACCATTTTGAGCCTTTAAGCCTATTTCTTGTGAATTTAGCACATTACAAGCCATGATTACCCACATAAGCCTTTTATATATACCTTTGTGTAGGTGATTGAGGAGATGGTAGCTAGAAAAGATTGATGAGATGGTAAAAGAAGGAAAAGAAATGGTAAACAAGAAAGAGAGAAAAAGGATGAAAAGAGCTCAAGAAAGAATGAACATGCAACCTCAAAACAAGAAAATGAGCAAAGCAACAACAATATGCTCAAGTATTTAAAAGTTTAAAGAAGGAAACATGCATCATAAGAAGCTCAATCCAAAGGAGAAAGTTGATGATTAGTGCTTGTGAACATTAAAGACAAGAAAGGAAGAAAGAAAAGTGGAGAAGTTGGAGAAATTGGTCATCTCTTTATTACTTACACTTGATTAGTCACTCTTACCTATATTCTTCCTACCCTACCAAAGAGCCTATTATTACATCCTTAATAAAAGACCTTTTTGATCACTAATGGAAACTTTGGTGGGTTGTGAATATAGTCTGCGAGCAAGCTTATAGCGAGTCAAGCCAATCGGTTGATGAGTGTTGATTAACCCTACTTCAAAGAGTGTTGAGTGAAATTGATAAACTTATGTGAGGCTTAGACTAAAAGGGACTATATTGCACCTTATTCTCTTTTGATTGAACTTGTTAATTTCTCATATCATAAATCTAATGTTGTAGGATAGCTTAGCATAATTTGTAATTCTTGTTGCTAATGATGTGTTATTACTTGTGTTCGTTTAGTTTTTTTACTAGGTGAAAATCACTCTCCTTGGTTTATCATTTTCGTTGTGCGGGGACGCACAACACTTTAAGTTTGGGGGTGTGATGAGTGATATTTTCACCTAGATTTTAGTGTCTTTTGGTATGTGTTTTCGTATATTGTTATCCGTATTTATGTGTTATTTGGTTGTATTTTGTGTTTTTATGTAAATGTGTGTGAATGAGCTTAAACGTATAATTTTAGGTAAAAATGGATCCTAGACGTGATAAGGAAGATGTAGGAAAAAGCGGATCTCAATTCGGAGTTGAAACGAGGGAGAATGAGTCAAATCAAGCAAAATGCTGAAAAAATGCACGTCCAACTTGTATAATTTTTCTGTACTCTTGTGGAGCTCAAAACTAGAAGTGTAATATATGGTTGGAAAGCCATAGAAAATAGGATTATTTTGGTATGAGAAACACTTCAATTGGAGCCGAAACGAGAAAGTTATGATTAAAATGGTGACGTCGCGCAAGCTGTTCCTACTCAGCACGGTTGTGCCACTTTTCATGACTTGTTACACCCTCAAATATTGGAAGTTTTGTCAGATCTTTATATGGATAGAAAGCCAAAGAAAAGAGGATCACATGAGCGCAAGAATTACTCAAATCAGAGATCGGATGTGGAAGTTATGCGCGAAACAGTGAGACTGCGTAGCCCATGTTACGCAACACGACCCGTGTTACACAACACGGCCCTGTAAGCCCTGGCCGTTTTCTGACATCAAAAATGCCTACACGGCCACCCTGTGGTCGTGTTGCAGCACACGTGTCGTGTTGTTACAGCATCAGAAACACATCAGAATCCTTCTAGAAGCCTCCCAAGGGGTATAAATACCCAACACTTCAATATTTTGAGATGAGATCCGATTTCCACCCCTTCCACACACACCTCACACACCATTTTCTCCATTCTTCACCTTCACCTTCACCTTCATCCATTCTTCATCCTTTGGATCTACCTTCATCCAACCATCAAATCCTTCATCCAAGTAGCTAGAGAAGCAAGGAAGGTAGGTGAATTGCAAGGGGAAGAAGAAGATCACCATTGGAGACATCCAAGGGAGTTTTCATCTAAACTTTGTATTGAAACCTATTGTTTATCATGTTTTGTAAGGAATTTAATGTCTATGTTAATTTTCTTATGGATATGAGAGGCTAATCTCCCTTGTGAGATTAGCTGAATTGTGTTGGATAATTTTTGGTATTTTGCAATTGAATGATTATGTTGATTGAGTTAATTGATTTTCTATCATTGATGCTTTAGATCTTGAGGTTTATGATGATTTGTGTGTTTAATTGTTTTAAGCATGTGATTAGATTGAGAAGTCAATTGCATATTTAGAATAATTAAGTGAATCATTTCATCAAACACTTCATGTGCATTATATATTGTGAAGAGATTGAGAAGTCCTTCATAGTTTAGAACCCTTTGATAGAACATATCATTTATTAGATTGAGAAGTCAATAGATTATGTGAAGGGACTCTCATTTAAGCTTAGTACCTAGTTGGAATTGTTTAAGTGAGAACCAATCCATTGAGCTATGTTTGGAACCATATCCTATTCATTCCGAGAGGGAGTTTAGGTGATCTTAGTGTTGGCCCTTAGCCTTTTTCCCATGACACATATGAATTCATTGCATGATACCTAGATTTTCCATGCTTTAAGTATTGTTAGTCTCATCTCTATCTACTTGGCTCATTCATCCATCTCCCATTCATCTATCCATTTATTTTATTGTCATTTATTGATTATCTTCCCTTTTTGATCATCTCTATAAAACTATGACAAATACGAGATCGCTTAAACTCTAGTACCTTCCTCCCTGTGGTTCGATAATTTCTTTAATTGGTCATGCCCACTATATTATGGCTAAACAATTCCCATACAACAATGTGTCTCTCAATCCTTCAAAGGATTTAGAAAGGGCTGACATCAATATGACAGCCTTATCTTCACTTGATAGTGCTACATCAATGTTCTCTAAATCATCAATGATCTTATTGAAATCATCTAGTTGACTTAGAATGGACTTATCTTCTGATACTTTGAAGGAGTAGAGCTTCTGCTTTGTGTACAGCCGGTTTGCTAATGTCTTCACCATGTAAAGATCAGCAAGCTTCTTCCACATATCCCTTGCAGATGCTTCCTTTGAAACTTCCCTTAAAGTTTTATCACCTAAGCATAGAATGATTGCACTTCTAGCCTTTGATTGTTGATCTTGATCTGCAGCTAATGCAACTGCATCCACAACAGCTGTTTGATCTACTGGTAGTGGTTTGATGGCATCAGCCAGCGCTTGTTGGATCAGTATGGCCTCCATCTTCATCCTCCACAAACTGAAATCAACTTTCTCTGAAAACTTCTCCACATCAAACTTGGTTGTAACCATGATTCTTCCCTTCTGATCTGATACTTGTGGCTGCTTCTTCTTCTTCCCACAGATGGCGCCACTTCTTATGAACTTAAGCAAGTACTTGATGAAGAACACTCAAGAACTTACACTCACTTAGATGTTTGATCACTCACGTTTCACTCACGAATCGATTGATGAACGAAAAATGAAATGAAAGAAATTAACACGAAGATGTATAGTGGTTCGGCGTAAGCCTACATTCACTTGAAGGAAAGATCACTCACTAAGATGATTATAATATACACTTAAGGAAGATGATGATGAACTTATGCACATAAACCCTAATGTGCTCTCTAATCTTGAAACTGATGTGTTGCTTACTTGAATTGAATTCAACCGCTGTTCATTATGCTTATATGCACGCCAGCAATCCAACTGCTACGCTGCAGGTTGGCATTTCACGTGGGAAGGTCGATTGTTAGCTCAACCAACTAACAATCTAACTAACTTGATTCCATCTTCAATGCATGGTTGAGATGTAATCTGATCCGACGGCTTCTTGATCATGCTCCAACTTCTGCAGCTTCTTTATTGTTGATCCTCATCAACACTTCAATACCAATCACCATCCTCCACCTGTCTTGGCTGCACAACAACATACAAAACACATAAGTGCATGCATGCATGTCTATAACACAGCAGTTCTCATGTGAATTGGATTACAGTGTAAATTCTGTGATCTTTTTTAGTTTAAATCCTAACAATACATATCATATAATAGAATTGAAAGGGATACCACAGAGGTGTAAATTTTGTGATCTTTTTTAGTTTAAATCCTAACAATACATATCATATAATAGAATTGAAAGGGATAGCACAGAATTTACACTGTAAACTCGATTTACTCAAGTACTTGCGCATTTCAATATATACTGCATATAATAATTAAATTAATGCCAAGTTTTATTTAATCAAACACTTAGAGTTTTCCTCATTAGGGATTTTATGTACCATCTTGATTTATCATCTTTTATGTATTTAATTATAAGAATTAGAGATTAAAAAGAAAAAAAGATTTAGTCATAGAATTTAAACTTCTCTTTTGAGAATAAAATTTTACCACTCATCCAACGATTATATGAGAAAAACATAACATTATAAAAACATATCTAGGCCTTTTTCATTTAAGAGAGGATAATCAATTTTCAGACCTGGTTTTAATGAAAAAAGTGTGAAAATTAAGGCAAATAAAGTTTTTTTTTAAGGTGGAGTAGAGAGAAAAAGGACCTGTGTGCGTGTGCAGAAGTCGACATCAGACCACCACGTTTCATCAACGATGTCTTGGGGGGAAAGTGGTCTGCCATTGAAATAAACGGAAGCTACGGATGATGTTAGAACAACCCTTTTAACATTCATTGTTCCTTTCACTGCTGGATCTATAAATTCCGCCTGATCAAAACCACACCACAACTTAACCACCTACTCATAACTTTTATATTTACTCAACGGATAAACTTAATATTCTTTTCTATAATGGGGGTGTTACTCTTCTTTATAAAAAAATTAAAGAATAACATTATTATTGTGAGTGATAAACTATAACTCTTTGAAGACTATTGCTTGAGGCGGAAAACACACGGATTAACATGGCCCTTAGCCCTTCCAATAGAAACGTATCACGGTGAAATTTGTTTATGTTTCCTTAATTAGTTTTTTCTAATTCATTAAAAATATTACTCATTTTATTAATAATACGAATTATTATTTTTTATTAATTGAATATCACATTTTATTAAAATACTATAACTTTTTATTTATGATCATTAATTTTATAAGACGATCTTAAATAAGTGTAGACATCATGCCCCCTTTCAAAGGTCCACCAGTGCCCCAATTACTCAGAATGATCATGTTCATGATAGGGGCCTTACTTTTTTTTTTTTTTAAAATAATGTTGTCACTAATAAGGGAAATAGTTGACATTCTTTAATTCTGTACATTATTGTATCTTTTGTATTTATTCTTTGATTTGGTCTTCATGATTTACGGAGATTTTGTTGTACATTGAGATGTATATAATACAATTTTCACATCATCACAAATTAGTGATGATCGCGTATTTCTTCTGTTATGGTATCAGAGCTTCTTCCCAAACCCTAATTTGCAACCCTAATCTTCCTCCTCTCGTCTTCTTCGCTTTGCCGATCATCCACGGCCTTTTTTCTCTCACGGCCATTCTGAAATTCTGATCCTCTCCCTTACTTACTCTCTTCTCTTTCCCTCATCCATGGCCGCTGCTAATCCCCCCTCCAATCAGACCACAGCTATGATTAATCTTGTGCAAATCAAGCTGTTTACCTCAACTTATCTCATATGGAAGCGCCAATTCCTCTCCATGGCCACCACCTTTGAACTCACCGATCTCATTGATGGTACTTCCATCGCCCCACCGAACACCATCCGTTCTGCCGCCGGTGATAATTCTCCGAACCCGGAGTACACTGCATGGTTTTTACGGGAACAGAAATTACTTGGCGTTCTCTACGCCACTCTCGAACCGGAGGCGATGGCGGAAGTGCTTGACTGCACATCGTTCCGATCGGCCTGGCTCGCTCTCGAGTCTGCCTTTGCGCATGCATCCACATCACGGGCGAATCAACTCCGTGAAGAGCTGTTATCCCTGCGCCGCGACACTCAGACTGTGGCTGAGTATGGTCGCCGTTTTAAGGGCCTCTGCGACCAACTTTCAGCCATCCAGAAGCCTGTTGAAGAGAGCGACAAAAGCCATTGGTTCCTACGAGGGCTTGGTCCGGCCTTCGCCAACTTCGCGGACACCCGAATGGCTATGAATCATGTTCCCCTCTTTCGTGATCTTCTCCACCAGGCTATTCAATTTGATTTGATGACCAAGTCTATGGAAGGGTCTTCGTCGTCCTCTTCTACTCCAGTAGCTTTTATGGTGGACGACAGTGGTTCTGTTGCATCTCACACCACTGGACAGCAACGTCCGCGTGGGGGTTCTCAGCCGCACCAGCGCCGTGGTTCTGGCAGTGGGCTTGGAGGTAGCCGTTGGCCCTTTATTCCGCGTTTTCAGCTCTGTCGAGATGAGCACTACGCGGACAAATGTCCGCGTTATGTCCAGCTGCAGCGACAGGCCAGTTCCGGCCATTCACAGCCTGCCTCCACGGCGAACCTGGCTCACGCCTTTAGTGCAGCCTGCAATGTCTCAGATAGCACCTCCGCATCAGACTGGTTCGTGGATTCAGGTGCATCGGCCCATATGACTCCTCGCAACTCTCAACTGGACTCCTTCCAACCATATTCAGGTAATGGTTCCATTTTTGTTGGTAATGGACATTCTCTCCCTATCTCTCACATTGGTTCTAGTCGTCTTTCTAATGGTGTGAATTTGTTGGATGTATTGGTGGTTCCGGATATTAATAAAAATCTTCTCTCCATTAGCAAGTTGACATCGGATCATAATGTTGATGTGGTATTTTTTGATAAATCTTTTACTGTTCAGAACCGAATGACAAAAGAAACTCTGGCTCAGGGGAAGTGTGAGAAGGGCCTTTACGTACTGGAGAGAGGAAATTCGGCCCTCATTGCTTCTTTGAATCCTAAAGCTTTAAAAGCTAGTTTTAATTTGTGGCATTTGCGTCTGGGACATGTTAATTTTGGTGTTATTTCATTATTAAATAAATTGGGACATTTATCTGTTACGTCTTTATTATCGAACCCCACTGTCTGTTCTTCTTGTCAAATGGCTAAAAGCAAGAAATTATCTTTTTCATTGAATGATAAACGTGCCACTTCTGTGCTTGACTTGGTTCACTGTGATTTGTGGGGACCAGCCCCAGTTACATCATCAGCTGGTTATCGTTATTATGCTGTGTTTGTGGATGATTTTTCACGTTTCTCATGGATCTATCCCTTGCGTGTAAAATCTGATTTCTTTGAGGTGTTGGTTAGATTTCATACTTTTGTTTGCAATCAATTCTCTCGATCCATGAAAGTGTTTCAGTCTGATGGGGGTACAGAATTTATAAATAAGAGAGTTGAAGAGTTCATGATTCATCACGACATATTTCATAGAATTTCATGTCCCTATACTCCGGAGCAAAATGGTCGAGCTGAGAGAAAACATAGGCACATCACTGAAACAGGTCTTTCTATGTTGTTTCAATCTTCAGCCCTTGCATCAATGTGGTTCGATGCCTTTGCCATAGCTGTCTATGTTATCAATCGGCTTCCTTCATCTATCTTGGGAGATAAATCCCCGTTTGAGCTGTTGTTTAATTCTGTGCCAAATTATACTATCTTCTAGCCTTTTGGCTGTCGGGTTTTTCCGTACCTTCGTGATCATGCGGCCAACAAACTATCACCTCGCAGCTTGCCTTGTATATTTCTGGGGTACAGCAGTATTCACAAGGGTTTTCGGTGTCTCGATCCCTCTTCCGCACGCATTTATGTCACTAGGCATGCTTAGTTTGATGAATAGGTTTTTCCGTTTTACGAAGGCACTGCATCCTCAGTACATGATCTTCCTATATCCTGTTTTTTGGATCCAGTTGTTCCTAGTACAGTTGCACAAAATGGTCGGCCACCTCACCTCCATACCGAACAAGAATTTATCAGCTCTGTGCCTCCTGATCCTTTCCTGGCTCCACCAGTACCGGTGCTAGTTGTGGACCATGATGATCCACCAGTCCCTGCTTCACATGCAATCTCGCCGGTTCATGCTCCACCGACGTCACCACCTCAGCATTCGATGATTACTAGGGGACGTGCAGGTATCTTTAAGCCTAAGTACCCTGTTAACATTGCTTATACTGCTTTGCTATCTTCGCTTGCAGCCTCTTCCGAGCCGCGTGGTTTCAGATCTGCTTGTAAATCTGCTCATTGGATGAGCGCCATGAATGAAGAAATTGATGCATTACGAAACAACAAGACATGGGAGCTTGTTCCTCCTCCCCCTAACACCAACATTGTGGGTTCTAAGTGGGTCTTTAGGACCAAGTATCGCTCAGATGGCTCTATAGAGCGTCACAAAGCACGCCTCGTTGCTCAGGGTTTCACTCAAGTTCCTGGTGTTGATTTCCACCACACTTTCAGTCCTGTTGTCAAAGCCGCTACTGTTCGCACCATACTGACTCTTTCTGTTCTTCACAGATGGTCCTTACACCAGCTAGATGTCAAGAACGCTTTTTTAAATGGAGTTCTCACAAACCCGGTTTACATGGCCCAACCACCCGGCTTTGTTGTTCCTCAGCGTCCCAATCATGTTTGTCGACTACAGAAGGCCTTATATGGTCTTCGTCAAGCTCCTTTGGCCTGGTTTCAAAGATTTAGTTCTTTTCTCTTATCTCTGGATTTTCGGTCGACACAATCTGATTCATCCCTGTTCTGTCTGCACAGAGGATCTTCCGTTGTTTTTCTTCTGCTTTATGTCGATGACATAATCCTCACTGGAAATGATTCAGGAATGCTACAGAATCTCATCAAGCGTATAGATGCGGAATTTGCTATCAAGGAACTCGGTAGATTGAACTATTTCTTGGGGCTCGAGATATCCTATACTGCTCATGGACTTTTTGTTGGTCAGGCAAAATATGCTTATGACATATTGGAGCGTGCGAAAATGTTGGACAGTAAGCCTGTCTCGACACCTCTACCCACCGGTGTCTCGTTATCTAGTACCGGTTCTTCCTTCAATGATCCAACATTATATCGGTCTCTTGTGGGTGCCTTGCAATACCCCACCATCACTCGGCCCGATCTGTCCTTTGCTGTGAACTCTGTTAGCCAATTTCTTCAGTCTCCAACAGACGATCACTTCTTGGCTGTCAAGCGTATTCTTCGCTATGTTAAGGGCACCATTCACTATGGCTTGGACTTCGCTCATCGCTCAGACACCTCCATAGTTGGTTATTCTGATGCTGACTGGGCTCGGTGTCTGGAGACTCGTCGATCTACATATGGTTTTTCTATCTTCTTGGGGGGAAATCTAGTTTCATGGAGCGCTAAGAAGCAACCCACAGTTGCTCGTTCTAGCTGCGAATCTGAGTATAGGGCTCTCGCTAATACTGCTTTGGAAATGGTTTGGCTTACTAATTTATTGCAGGAACTTCGTCAATTGCCTCAAAGCAGACCGATACTCTTGTCTGATAATAAGAGTGCTATCTTCCTTAGTCAGAATCCTGTGGCTCACAAACGGGCTAAACATATCGACATTGACTGTCACTTTATTCGTGAGCTTGTTTCTGCTGGAAAAATACACACTCAGTTTGTTCCCTCTCATCTCCAGTTGGTGGATATTTTTACAAAGAGCCTCCCTCGCCCAGCTTTTCAGTTTTTAAGATCCAAGCTTTGCGTTGGTTTGCACCTGACGCTACACATGACGGGGGTAATAAGGGAAATAGTTGACATTCTTTAATTCTGTACATTATTGTATCTTTTGTATTTATTCTTTGATTTGGTCTCCATGATTTACGGAGATTTTGTTGTACATTGAGATGTATATAATACAATTTTCACATCATCACAAATTAGTGATGATCGCGTATTTCTTCTGTTAGTCACTTTAATTAAGGCATTTTATTTTATTCACTCGCAAATTTATATGAACTTCATTGTCAAAGATCAAGAGAGCTATGGACACATTTATACGTATAGGCAATTCAGCTTTATCCCAATGCACTTATTAATTTAAATACATATACATGTATAACAATTAATCTAAATTAACATAGAATCAATCTTCATTGAATCTATATTTATATAAATTCTAGAAGACTACTTTAAAACTCATGCCACATAAAATTTATTAATAGCAATGTTGTGGGTCAAATATCTCTTAATTTTCTTGTACGTATAACATTAACACCAGCGTAATATTGTAAAAATAATAAGAATATCTAATTATGATTTCTCCTAGAGAATAATTTATGTCTTTCTTACCCAATCAAATAGAAGATAGCCACAATAGATAAGGTAATATATATACTTAGCAACGCACAAAAACATGAGCAAATTTGAAAAAGTAATCATAAATTAAGATGAGAAAGTTGAAGCTGTGGATGGTTTTGCGCAATGAGAAACGGCGTCGCAGCCGTGGATTAGAGTGTCGAAAGAGGCTTGTTCAAGTAGATTAGCTTTCATCAGGTGAAGCCTCTCTTTGGCTCCATCCATCTATAATCACACGTTAATAGTAATTACTATAAATACTATCCTAGCTACAAGTTAATTAATAAAAAAGAGTGAAATAAAATTAACTGGGATCGCGAACAGAAGCTTTGACGGTGTAGCCACGCAGGAGCAAGAATTTCACCAGCCAAGAAGCAATGTAGCCGGATGCTCCCGTTACACAAACCGTCTTCATAACTCTCTCTCTCTCTCTCTAACTTTGGTTACCTAATTATTTATAAGTTAATTAGACAGAGAGAATTGTGTTTGATGCGTACACGTTTTAAGTCTGTCTGATAAATGCAAGTTTTTGAATTATGAAACGGATATTTCCGTCCATCTCGATTTTCTATGTAATTTTTTGAAATGAGTGACAATTTTGAAATTAAATTAACTTTTGAGGTTGTTAATTAGATAAAATGATTTTTTTTAATGTGAAAGGTTTTGTAGGACAAACAAATGAGGAAAGTATGAAAGGTTTTATAAGACGGAGGAAGTGGTACTTAACCTCAATTATAAAAATTAAAATTTATAGATAAAATATTACATCAAAAAAACTATAAAGGCAAAGACTTGTGTGAAATCGTTTTGACGTAAGCCCTTATATGAGACAAATAAAAATTGATAACGCTATTAATGAAAAGTGATACTTAATCGATGAAAAGTGATAATGATACAGTGAATTATTCATGAATAATTTATAATATAAATAAAAAATAATAACGTTTTATGACGAAATTGATAACTAATTACAAAATCATAAAATGGTATATCGTAAAACTTACACAATTGCAAATACATTAACACTTTAAGAATTGAAATCTAAATTATAAGTATACAAATTAAACCTTATTAATAAAAATAATAATACATGAATTGCAAAGATACATAATGATATCATATTATAGCACAACGGTTTCATAATATAATCATATGTTGGGGTTGGGGGTGGGCTTTGGTGGGAAGAACAAGTTTGAACCACGCGCGGGGCTAAAATTTATTTTGATGTTTTCATATAAATAATATTTTAAAAAAATAATATTAAAAAAATTAAAATAAAGTTATGAAAATAGATTATTAAATTAAATTAATTAACGAGAATTAACCAATAATTTATTAAAATATTTATTTTTCAAAACTTGACATGCTGGATTATTGATAGTGTTAGAAAAACAAACTAGTGCATTTTGATGTTCAAAATTAAACATAAAATATAAATCAATATGAATCCCATAAAATATAGAGAAATGTGATTTGTTGCCCATTTTCCATTTCCCAAATACAAAAATGTCTACTTTAACTAAAATTGAGCAAAAATGCCCACTTTGGGGTTAACTTTACTAAATGGTTCCTTGCTACAGTGCCCACTTTCATTTTGTACAAAACAAAAATGCCCGATTTTGTACAAAATATGCAAAAATGCCCACTTTTAAATGTAGTTAACTAAAATACCCTCAAAATTTGATTTGATATGTTTGACTGACATTTCAGTCAATGCAAACAGTGGGCATTTATAATTTAATAATGTAGAGACCGAGTGCTAACAGTGACGGAGTTAAAATCTAATGTATTAAACATGCATTTATAATACACTCGGTCTTTGTCCATAATTATGCCAAAATAATAGATTTGTAATGAAAAGATCGAGTAATTAAAAAAAAAGAAAAGTCCGAGTAATGTTTGTAAATTAAAAAGAAAAGCCCGAGTAACTTATTTAAAAATAAATGAAAGTTCGAGTACTGATTGTCGTTATAAAAGAAAAAAGAAAAGGCCGAATGATGAAAAACCCGAGTGCTGATGGCTAAAATAAAAATGGAAAGCCTGAACAATTATTTTTTTACAAAATGGTAAGCTCGAATTAATTTTAATTTGTCAGTATGAATTAATTTTTTAAAGGTAATTAGCATTAATTTAATTATCATAAATAATTATAGAGTGTCAATTATACCTAATGTAACTATAATTAATATTTTTTAATTAATTTAGTTGATAATGTTAAAACCGAGTGATACTTTAACTTTCTTTAAGTAATTAGCTAGCATTAATTTAATTAGGAATAACTACTATATATAATTATAGAGAAATAATAACAATTATAAATAATTATTTTTACAAAATGGTAAGTACGAATTAATTTTAATTTGTAATGTGATTAATTTTTTTAAGGTAATTATCATTCATTTAATTACCATAAATAATTTTATAGCAATAATGTCAATTATACCGTAACTATATTTAATATTTCTTTAATTAATTTAGTTTTTACTCTTAAGACAGAGACATATATATTCTATATATTCTCAAATTTTGAACATACATAATTGAATGACCGAGTCATATATAGTAATATGTATATTTTTAAAGACACTCGGTCTTTCAATATAGTAATATGTATGCCAAAATAATGGATTTGTAAACTTATAAAAAATTAAATATAATGTATTAAATGTGCATTTATAATACATTTGGTCTTTGCCCATAATTATGCCAAAATAATAAATTTATAAAGATAAAAATTTAAAATCTAATCTGTTAAATGTGCATTTATAATACACTGGGGCTTTGCCAATAATTATGGCAAAATAATAGAATTGTAATGAAAAAACCGAGTAATTAAAAAAAGTCCGATTAATGTTTGTAAATAAAAAAGAAAAGCCCGAGTAACTCATTTAAAAAAAAATTAAAGTCCGAGCATTGATTGTTGTTATAAAAGAAAAAGGAAAAGCCGAGTGATGGAAACCCCAATGATGATGATTAAAATAAAAAAGGAAAGCCTAAATATAAGTTTAAATTTTTATAAGTTTACAAATTTATTATTTTGTCATATATATTACTGTAATATATTGAAATATATTCAATTATGTATGTTAACTTTTGAAAATATATAGAGAATATATATATATATATATATATTCTCTATATATTTTCAAAAGTTAACATACATAATTGAATATATTTCAATATATTACAGTAATATATATGACAAAATAATAAATTTGTAAACTTATAAAAATTTAAATTTAATGTATAAATGTGCATTTATAATGCACTCGGTCTTTGCCCCATAATTATACCAAAATAATAGGCATAATAGTACCCACTCAGTTTTTGCTAAAATAATACTAAAAATTCAGATCACTCGGTCACTCAGCCATTTTTATCTTGTCTTGTAGGCTGAAAATATCTGACACATACAGGATTAGACATGCACGACGGTTCGGAACCGCCGGTTTCGGTTCTCAAAAGTGTGGAACCGAAACCGAACCGACTATCCTACGGTTTTGATTCGGTTTTGGAACCGCGGGTTCAGGTTCCCGAACCGCCGGTTTTTAGTTTTTTTTTTCTGTGAAATCATTTTTTTTTGTTTTTGAAGTTTTAATTTTTTAATAATTTGATTTTTAAGTTTTAAATCAAAGTTTAAAATTTAATTCGTATTTGTAAATTTTTATCTTTTTAAAAAAATATCATTTGAATTTTGACATTTGAACTTGGAAGTTGAAACTTGGAAATAGATAAATTATAATATTCTATAAAACATAATAATTTATTAAAAAATATTGATTATTGATAATCTAAATTCTAGAATAAGATGATAACATATTAACAATAAATTGTCCATTATCATTACAAATTTACAATTTACAAATATACAATAAAATTTTACAATTTCAATTTATAACAACACTAAAAAATTTCATTATACAAATTACAATCCACAAAATAAAAGGGGGAAAAAAAAGGACTTGAGTTTAAATTTGAAGTTTCAATTTGAATTTTGAATATCAACTTGAAACTTAAATTTAAATTGCCTACGTATCCCCGAAAGGAATCAAAGCCCACGTAGTTCTCGTAACTTACCTCTACTTATCTTGTCGGACGGTGGTCGAGACTCGGGTGGCGATGTCAATCTCACTCTCCTTCCGTATTGATGTCTTCATCCGTCACGTAATCATCATCTTTGTGTTGACTTCGATCTTCCGCTTTTGACCAATCATCAAACAAATATAGATTTTCTAAATTTTTAACATCTAAATTGGATCGTTGAAGATCCAAAACAAGTCCACCAAGGCTAAATGCTTGTTCGACGGCGATGGTAGAGGCGGGAGCCGCAAAGACCTCTTTTACAATTAATGATAAAATAGGAAAGGATTGAACTCTTCTTGACCACCACCACAAAATATCAAAGTTCTCTTCAAACTCAAATGTGTTAGTAAAATAAGAATCAAATTCTTGAAAATGATTAGATTGAGCCCTTGCACGTTTTTGAGATCTAGAATCATAAAAGTTATAAAATTTCTCAAAAATCTGATACTTTCTAGAACTATCACCACTTCCACTACTATCATCACCACTAGATTGATCATCACTAGAAGAACTATGTTGTTGTTTGTATTCACTAAAAAGTTCTCCTAAGAGTTGATAAGTATTGCCTACTATGTTTTTAGGATTAGGATCTTGTCGTCTAGTGCATAAATCACAATTAGCATATAAATGATCATAATAAAGTTTTAACAATTCTTCCAAACCATCCATTCTAATACGTGGGTCTAACAATTTAGCAAGTAAACACAAGTCCGGAATATTAAAAAAAATACTTTAACTATTTTGATTTCATTGAAAGAATAGCATCATGTAAAATTGGATTTGTTTCATTAGCACTAAAAGTAATGGCAATTTTAACACAATTATCAACAATAATATTAGTAGTAGGATAATAAACACCGGATAACTCTTCGGTAGCTTCATTAAAAATTTGCAAAACTTCACATAAAGTTGTGCATGTATCCCATTGATTAGCAAATAAAGTATGACCGGTGGGTTCAAGTGCATAAAAATTGCATATATGCTCTCTATATTGAAAAAATGCTTGCAACATTTTATAAGTTGAATTCCAACGAATAGAAATATTCAAAGGAAATTTTTTAGGATGAATATTAATAGATTGACAATATCTTTTCCATCTTTTTGTCACGGAGGGATTTCTCATTATATACCAAATAGCATCTTTAATAGGACTAATATGTTCTTTCAACGATTGTAAAGCATCTTGAACACATAAATTCAATATATGGCAAATACATCTAACATAAAAAAATATACCACCAATTGATGGTTTACAAATATTAATAAGAGTTTCTAAACTAGTCGTATTAGCACTAGCATTATTAAATGAAATTGTAAAAATTTTTGTGGTCAAATTATACTCTTGCAAAATAGTATTAATTTTGTGAGCAATATTTACGGCGGTATGTGGAATATCAAAAGCTCTATAAGCAATTAATCATTTTTGTATAGTCCATGAACTATCAATCTAATGACAAGTAATACCCATATAATCCGCACGTTGCCAAGCATTACTCCAAATATCCGAACATATAGAAACTTTATGAGGTAAATTTGTTAAAATTTGCTTTAAAACTAATTTATACTCCAAAATAACTTTTATAAGATCATTTGTACATTTATTACGATGCAATGGTGGAGCTTGAGGATTTAAAGTGAGATTGACCCAATTTTGAAAAAAACTATTTTCCGCAAAGTTGAAAGGTAAATGTTTGGTGCACATAAGTTTAAAATAATATCTCAAATAATTTGGCTAAATTTAAAAAGAGCATTACCTCCCGCAGAACCTCCTTCTCCTCCCGACGAAGACCCCGTGAATTCTCTTCCTAATTGCATTTGATTTGTTGCTATGCCAATCTTATCTGGATGCTTCTTTTGAAAATGCTTGATGAATGTTCCATATCCTCCACTATGCTTGAATTTATAATTGGTGCCACAATAGTTGCAACTTACTTTATAATTTGATGAATTTTCAAGAGCTTGTTTCTTGAAGTGAATGGTGAATATATCCGAACGTAGAGTTTGTTGAGAACTTTGACTTGTTGCTCCGGGTGATGCTCTGGGTCCTGGTGATGATCCACCTCCCCCTCCTACTTCGACTCCGGCTCCACTTGCACCTTCTCCACACGAACTTGGTTGGCTACCTTCCTCATTTTGTTGTCTTTGAATCTGAACATCATCTTCGTCGGACTCGATATCATCTCTAAGTATGTTTCTATAATTTAAATCATAGAAATGAGGGTGGGTAGAAATATCCGGAGGAAAATTAGGATGTAGTGGTGGTGATGGACATTGTTAATTTAGTGATGGAGTCGGTGATGGACAATTGTCTACGTTGGCAATATTTTTTCCTCTAGAAGATTGTGAGGAAGAACCGGCACCGAAAGAAGAAGAACCTCTCCTTGGCATTTTTTGGAATTTTTTTTGGTAGTGTAGTAATAGAAGAAATAAAGTAGTAACTAACAAGTAACTAGTAAGTATGAAATAAGAAGTGAGAATGAAAATTATGAAACTAATAAATAACAATAATCTAAGAAACTTAGAAGTTGGAAATTTGGAATTGGAACTTGGAACTAAGAAAATGATTTGAACTTATGAAGTAATGAAACTTGAACTTGAAAAAAAAAATTAGAGCACAAATTGAGAGAGAGAGAGAGTAGTATAGAAGAAATATTGGAAATTGGAGATTCAAGAATAATGTAGAATTGTAGAAGAAGAAGTAGAGAAGAAATGTTGTATTGTTGTGAGTTGTGTGCTCAAATGAACCCCAACAAGGGGTATTTATAGAGGATGCAAAATGATCCCAACCATCCATTTCAAATTATATTAATCCAAGCCATTGAAAAAAAAAAAAATTGGGTTTGGCAAACCGCTGGTTCGGACCGGAACCGCTGGTTCCGCGGTTCCAAACCGGAGCAGGGTGGGAGCAGTGATGATCTCGGCTGTTCATCTCCAACGGGCAACAAATCGGGCGCGTCCATTCTGTTGGATTGTATACTAAAAGTCTAGCTTTAGTATGAACAATGTCATAACAATATTTGAAATGAGAATCATTGATCAAATGTTTGCATCTTATAATTTATTCTATATGCATGATGCAATAGTCCATTTACTTTATACTGTAGATAATATGTTGTGCGACAACACGCGGAAGATCATATTATCGGTTTCCTTATAAAGTATAAACAGATGCTCACAACTGAGATAGACGGGGACTCTCTATCGGTATGGTTGTAGTGTGGTTTGGTATTAGCTTGTCTTGGCTATAGAATCACATTAGTGCACTTGTGTGTATTGAGCAGGACCGCCTGAGATCGTTCTTCTTATACTGACTATATAATAGAACTTGATCTCTGTTATTATGGAAGTTCGTGCTCTTAATCCCTATACAATAACCTCGACACGTAGGGCAGTATGTATTTCTTTGATTCATCAATGGGTGAGATTTATAAGTATTAAATCAACAAACTCGGTGAGTTGGGAAGTAGTGCTGTATCTATGGTGTGCTGTTGATTGTAGAAGGAATCCATGTCCGTCATAGGTTGATGATGTCCCTTGAGGAGCTCATAAGGTTTATCATGTAAATCTTGCAAGTGGATTAATTTCCGGCATGATGATAATGTTGAGTGGTACTACTCTCGGATGAGATATTAATTAATTTGAGTTGTCAGTAACTTAATTAATTAATGGACATTGAATATCTTAAACATGGGGAGACTATCGGGCTTATAATAAGAAGGAGCCCAGAACATAATTTTGGGATTGGACGGGTAGTGCAGTAATAATATTTTAGTGGACTATATTATTATTATTGGATTTAATTAAAAGCTTTGGGCTAAGCTTGGTTAATTAAATTCAATTGAGGCCCAGCCCAATTTCTCCTCCTGGTCCCTGCTGTAGCCCAAATATATAAGTGAACTCAGCTTCCTGGAACCCTAAGAAAATTCCTGCGCCTCTTTTGGTGAGAGAAGGGAAGAGAAGCAGATTGAGAGATCCTGCAGACTGTTGCCCACACAACAGCAGGATCACACTTGGGACATACAGTAGAAGATCAGAGGTAGTTCTCTGCAGTTCATCCTCTACACCAACCCAGAAGTACGGTAAATGGTTTAATTGCTTCCGCTGATTTTTGTTTACCTGTTTTACTAACGATCACGTTGAACCGCACGATAATCCCTATACAATAATCTCGACACGTAGGACAGTATGTATTTCTTTGATTCATCAATGGGTGAGATTTATAAGTATTAAATCAACAAACTCGGTGAGTTGGGAAGTAGTGCTGTATCTATGGTGTGCTGTTGATTGTAGAAGGAATCCATGTCCGTCATAGGTTGATGATGTCCCTTGAGGAGCTCATAAGGTTTATCATGTAAATCTTGCAAGTGGATTAATTTCCGGCATGATGATAATGTTGAGTGGTACTACTCTCGGATGAGATATTAATTAATTTGAGTTGTCAGTAACTTAATTAATTAATGGACATTGAATATCTTAAACATGGGGAGACTATCGGGCTTATAATAAGAAGGAGCCCAGAACATAATTTTGGGATTGGACGGGTAGTGCAGTAATAATATTTTAGTGGACTATATTATTATTATTGGATTTAATTAAAAGCTTTGGGCTAAGCTTGGTTAATTAAATTCAATTGAGGCCCAGCCCAATTTCTCCTCCTGGTCCCTGCTGTAGCCCAAATATATAAGTGAACTCAGCTTCCTGGAACCCTAAGAAAATTCCTGCGCCTCTTTTGGTGAGAGAAGGGAAGAGAAGCAGATTGAGAGATCCTGCAGACTGTTGCCCACACAACAGCAGGATCACACTTGGGACATACAGTAGAAGATCAGAGGTAGTTCTCTACAGTTCATCCTCTACACCAACCCAGAAGTACGGTAAATGGTTTAATTGCTTCCGCTGATTTTTGTTTACCTGTTTTACTAACGATCACGTTGAACCGCACGATCCAATTGCCCAACAATTGGTATCAGAGCGTTGGTTTCGTGGTGAAACGTGAGACGTAAGGTAGGGGTTTTTGTGATTATTTGATTATATGGTATAATCTGGATTTAATCACATTTTTTTTTAGCTTTTCATGTGTTTATTATCGATTCGTTGGAAGGCTTGAGATTAGGGATTATATTTGTGTGAATTTCCTATGTGCTGGTCGATGGTTTTTGTTGTATATTGAGAACGCCTTTACATCACACACACAACCCACGACTGTATGATGTTGGTGGCTGCCGGAACAAGTACGAAAAAGTCAGCAGTCAGGCATAACGGCCGGTGAAAAAGGGGGGTGAACAAATTGAATCCTAGGCAGATGGGTGTCACGGCTGACATGTGAAAGCGGTGAAACTCGGTGAAAGCCCTCATGGCTGTCGGCCTAACGAGGATTGGTCGGCGGGACTCGATTGGCGGCGTGGCTGATGGACGACTGATGATCCTTGAGAATCGCTGTCGGCGAGACGGCGATGGGACTGGAGGCATGGTGTCGTGGACTGATCGCAGCAGACTGGAGATTCCGGGCGAACCTCCTGGTAATTCCGAGCAAGCCTCTTGGCGATTCCGGGCGGGTCCTTGGCGATTTAGATCGGGTCGGAGAGGACGTCTGCTGGCAGGCGGATTCCAGGCGTATCAGAGGCCATTCTGGTCGGAATCAATGGCGGCGGGCACGTTGTAGCAGCGGCGGCCGGAGAGGATGGAAGCCGGCATAACTTCCCTGGTGATTCCTGGAGAGCAGCCGGGCTGTCGTGGCTGGTACGCGCTGCTGGAACGTCTGGGGTGCCGGCGACGGACGGCAGAAGGTAGCGGCCCTCGGTGGTGATCGACAGCGAGAGATCACACGTTGTTGTCACTACAGACTGTACCTTCCAGGCGTGTCCATGGCGGACCGGTCATGGTGTGAGCGCGGCGGGGCAGTCGAGGCTTGATAGTGCCGGAGAACTCCGGCCACCGAAAGGCAGTAGCTTTTTTGTTGTCGGCTGGGAGTATCATGAAGCCACGGCGGCTATCGAATAGGGCAGCTGCACGTTTCCTTTTGGGCTTGTTTCTATCTTGGCATGGATATGGGCTGGCGTTATAAGGTTGTGCAGGGGCTGCCTATTTGGGCTTGATTTGTGATCATGGGCTCCATTTATTATTTAGTTCATGAGTTGCTGGGCCTTATCCCTTTTAATTTGGTTATGGGCTGTTGGGCCCATATTTAATTAAATTGCTAATGGGCTGTAGATTCAGGCTGCTCTATTTTAATATGGTTGTTGGGCCCAAATCAGTAATAAATTAATGGGCTGCTCATTTATTTAATTTGGTTTTGGGCTGTTGGGCCCAAATTTTAATTAAATGGTAATGGGCTGCTGGACCATTTGTTATTGCTGGTTTTAATTAATTGTGGTTAATGGGCCAAGCATGATAAATTAGTTATTTATTAATGGGCTAATTTTGTGCTAGTGGGCTTGGTGGATTTAATTTAATTTTGGGCTGAGTATATGGATCATGGAAAATGGGCTTGATTAATTATTTAGTCTGCTGCTCATTTTGTGCTTATTTGTTGCTCTAGGGCCCAAATTAATTAATCCACCATTTATGCAATTAATTATGATATATATAACTGATTTAATTGTTTTAACTTGACAATTAATTGTTATATATGTAAGGCATGTTCTATGTGATTTACTTATTTAAATTGCTGTTAATAGAAGCATGTCTTAGTTGTATATTTTATTTTGGAATATTATATGCATGTTAAAAACCCTCGGTAATTAAATAACTAAGTGGGAGAGGGGATTGGTAATATATTCCCGCGGCCTCCATTATTGGTTTGTAAGTGATGTGAGTAAACTTGCGTGTTGGCAATAGGCCTTCCTCCCTAACGGATGAGTTTATTCACGGATCGCTGGTACAGACTTCATTAAATAATTATTGTTTGTAATGTGGCACACAAACTTGCGTGTTGGCATTGGCCTTCCTCCCTAACGGATGAGTTTGTGTGCGGTTCACTAGTACAAACTAATAATAGATGATTGTAGGAAGCTATCCGAGCGCGTGTGTACTTCTCCAACTGTAAGGCACACAAGTTCGCGCAGTGGACTTGGGATCAAATAATGGTGTACACTTAGGTGTAAATAATTAGTATCCTCCCCAACGGAGTCACTGCTATTATTTGCATGGCTAAAGAGAAACCGACTATTAATTATTTTGTCATAAAGTTAGGTTGACAAATGAAATTAATGGGTAAAACCTTCTCTTGTAAATGTTCGGGTTTGTAAACGTCCACCCTAACGTGGCTTGCAGACTCACGGTGCTTGAGATGTCGGTGAATTTAATTTTATATTGTTTTGAGGGAATCAATATAAAAGGATAAAATTCGAAGATTTGATCAGTAAATTTATTTGTGATTCTCTGAATTTCGAATGGTTTTATTTCACTAATTGTTAACTAAAAGACATTATATTTACTTGTCCAAATTAGATGATTAGAAAGAATCTTGGTTTTGAAAATTACTGCTTAAGAAAATACATGTGTATTCTCACAAAGGACGTCTCATGATACCTATTAAAGTCTCTAGTGAAGAGATGAGAGGTTCATAGAAATATGATGATCTCATGTAACTCTTCGGATACTTGAGTAATTTAAAAAGGCGCAAGATCATGGTTGAATTGATTAATGAATTGGAAAAGCTTGGAATAGAAATTGAAAGGGAAACCTAAGTCAATTTTATTCTTCATAATTGCCTAGACGTTTTGAGTAAGTTCCACCTGAATTACAAGAGGATGTAAATGGTGGGAAACCTCTGACAAAAACACGTGACAAAGGAAAGCCATTTTCATCATAATGTGAACAAGTTTAATATCTTATTAACTAATGGTTTAAACATGATTAGTGATGGCATCTACTGACACAAAGTATGTAGATACTGGAATCACTAAATGTTTATCACTCAGTAAGGATAAGATTGTAATGACATGGGTAAAACTACGAAGGTAGTGGCTATTGCAGTGGGAGTAGTTTATTTATCTTATGATAGGAATAAATAATTGATTATGAGAAATTGTCTTTACGTACGTTTTCATAGAAATAATTTGATTTCGATTTCTATGCATTAACGGATGGACACTTCATTTCATTTAAATGACATGGTCATAGTAATGAGGAATGAGGTTATAATCCGTTAAAGTACGTTGGTGGATAAAAAGTATACTCTTGAATCATGTACATTCCACAGATGCAATAAATAGTAATTAAATAATGCATCTTCCAATATTAGTAAGAGAAAGGAACCTTCGCAAATGAACTAAACATACATTTGACATCTATGACTAATTCATTTTACTTAAGTAGGATTCAAAAGTTGATAGCCGATAGACCGTAAGGTTTATCTGAAGTGGAAACTATCGGACTTGCGAGTCTTGCTTTGAAGTAAAAATGATTAACTGCCTTTTCAAGGCTGTGGGGTATAGAGCCGAAGATATATATGTTGGAATTAGTTCATTCTGATTCAAGCGAACCTAACAATATCCAGGCGAGAGGTGGTTATGAATATTCGAAGATTATTCTGGAAACCAATATATTTATATGATGCACTGCATGTCTAAGTTCTTTGATTAATTCAAGAATTGTAAGGCTGGTACAGTGAAGCGTCATGGAAAATATATTAAGTCATTATGATTCAATCATGATGGCGAATACCTCTTGGGATAGTTAAGAACTAATAATCAGAAGTTGAGATTAAATCTCAAGTTGACTACACCGAGCATGCCCCAGCTGAATGGTGTGATGGAAAGAAGGAATAAGCCTCTTATGGTTATGATTAGATAGATAATGAATTATTTGGAATAATTAAATTCATTTTATGGATATGCCCTAGATACAGTAATTCGTGAAACGTTTGTCTGTATATGGGATATCCTAGAAAAATGGAGAGTGATTTATTTAGTCCAAAAGATCGAAGGATAATTGTTAACTCAATAACTAGATTTTTTGAAAAGGACTATGTAATAAATCACAAACCCATGTATAAGTTGTTCTAAAGGAAGTGAGAGGAAAACACTAAGTATAAGTACCAAGTGTGCAAGATGATATACCACAAGATAAACTGCAACGCGTGTCACGTCTGATACACAATTACATGTAGTGCCTTATCGTAGTGGGAGGATTGTATGACAACTCATAAATATATGTTTTGGGAGAGTCGTGAGACTTGGTCCCAATTAAACATAGTATTGACCCACGAATACGACGTAGCACTACAAGATTAAAATGCGGAATCTTAATAAGTTGCAATGTATGTTGAAATAGAATATACGGATTCTAAATTAAGTCTGGAGCTTGAAGGATCACTAAAATGGTGTAAAAGCCATTGCAAGTGGTCATAGGAAATAAAAGAGGATCATACAGTAAGGTGAAAACCTTGGAAGCAAAGCTTGTTGCGAAAAGGTGTACTCAGAAAGAAATGGTTCGATTATGAGAAAACCTGTTCGCTTGTAGCTATGCTTAGTTGATCCGGATTCTTTTAAATTTTGCTGCTCATATTGAATTATGAGGAACAACAAATAGATGTCAAGACAGCTTTCCTGATTGGAAGTCTTGAGGAAAACATCTATGTGGAGCAATCAAAATAATTCATTGCAAAGGGCTAAGTGCATTTTAATAGTAAGCTTATAGGTGTCCATCAATGGACTAAACCAAGCTTTGAGATTGTAAAACATCTGTTTTGAAAAGGAAATCCATAGATATGGATTTATTCAATGAGCGGATGTATCTTGTGTATTGTAAAGAGTGACGGAAACGTGGTGGTAATTCTTGTACTATACGTAGATAGTATCTTGCTCATTGGAGACAATGAAAGAGTATTATCGGGCGTATGGGTATGATTAAGAAAGTAGTATGATATGAAGGACTTAAGAAAAGTAAAATATATCCTTTTGATCACGGTAATAAGGATCACAAGAAAGGATGTTATGCTTATCTCAAGTTTCTTAAAATGATACAGTCCATACTCGTTTAGCATGTAAATTTATCTAAGTGATTGTGTCTTTGAGACACAAGAAGAAGATATTGTAGATGAAAGCGGTTCCTTATGCTTCGGCGAATAAGGAAGCTTAATCTAAAGAATGCTATGAACGAAGTTGGATATCTGTGTTGCTGAACGCATGAACAGAAGGTATCAACGTAACCCGGAACAAGAATGATGAACTGTAGTAAGACATATATAAAGTGCCTGAGAAGGACTGGAAATTATATGTGGATTTACTAAACAGATTCACTGCTTCTTGTGGATTACGTAGATTCAGATTTTTTAGTCAGATTGGACGGCAGTAAATTCTCCTTAAAGGTTATGTGTTTAATCTTAGGAAGTAGTGTCATAATGTGGAGGAGTGTTATATAGAAATATATTTCAAACTCCGGACTCCATCATGGAAAGATGATAAATTGGAGCCTATGAGGCAGCCAAAGTATCTATATGACTCTAGAGACTTCATGATGGACTTTGAAGTGTTTCTAAGTTTGCCCAAGGTAATCACAATTTACATTGATGATATTGGTGCAGTTGCAAACTTGAAGAAATCACAAGTCCATAAGGCAATTAAACACATGGAGCGCGAGTACCACCTGTTACGAGAAATCGTACGATGAGGGGAAGGTTGTTGTCGCCTAGATTGCATCGGATGATGACCTAGTAAACCATTTACAAGGACCTTAAGACGAGAGCTTTTAATGGTCGTGTAAGTGGGAGTAGAAATCAGATGTATGGCAGAAGACATGACAGCATAGTCTTTTAGTATAAGTGGGAGATTGTTGGATTGTATACTAAAAGTCTAGCTTTAGTATGAACAATGTCATAACAATATTTGAAATGAGAATCATTGATCAAATGTTTGCATCTTATTGTTCATACTAAAGCTAGACTTTTAGTATACAATCCAACAATCTCCCACTTATACTAAAAGACTATGCTGTCATGTCGTCGTAGGTTGATGATGTCCCTTGAGGAGCTCATAAGGTTTATCATGTAAATCTTGCAAGTGGATTAATTTCCGGCATGATGATAATGTTGAGTGGTACTACTCTCGGATGAGATATTAATTAATTTGAGTTGTCAGTAACTTAATTAATTAATGGACATTGAATATCTTAAACATGGGGAGACTATCGGGCTTATAATAAGAAGGAGCCCAGAACATAATTTTGGGATTGGACGGGTAGTGCAGTAATAATATTTTAGTGGACTATATTATTATTATTGGATTTAATTAAAAGCTTTGGGCTAAGCTTGGTTAATTAAATTCAATTGAGGCCCAGCCCAATTTCTCCTCCTGGTCCCTGCTGTAGCCCAAATATATAAGTGAACTCAGCTTCCTGGAACCCTAAGAAAATTCCTGCGCCTCTTTTGGTGAGAGAAGGGAAGAGAAGCAGATTGAGAGATCCTGCAGACTGTTGCCCACACAACAGCAGGATCACACTTGGGACATACAGTAGAAGATCAGAGGTAGTTCTCTGCAGTTCATCCTCTACACCAACCCAGAAGTACGGTAAATGGTTTAATTGCTTCCGCTGATTTTTGTTTACCTGTTTTACTAACGATCACGTTGAACCGCACGATAATCCCTATACAATAATCTCGACACGTAGGACAGTATGTATTTCTTTGATTCATCAATGGGTGAGATTTATAAGTATTAAATCAACAAACTCGGTGAGTTGGGAAGTAGTGCTGTATCTATGGTGTGCTGTTGATTGTAGAAGGAATCCATGTCCGTCATAGGTTGATGATGTCCCCTTGAGGAGCTCATAAGGTTTATCATGTAAATCTTGCAAGTGGATTAATTTCCGGCATGATAATAAGGTTGAGTGGTACTACTCTTGGATGAGATATTAATTAATTTGAGTTGTCAGTAACTTAATTAATTAATGGACATTGTATATCTTAAACATGGGGAGACTATCGGGCTTATAATAAGAAGGAGCCCAGAACATAATTTTGGGATTGGACGGGTAGTGCAGTAATAATATTTTAGTGGACTATATTATTATTATTGGATTTAATTAAAAGCTTTGGGCTAAGCTTGGTTAATTAAATCTAATTGAGGCCCAGCCCAATTTCTCCTCCTGGTCCCTGCAGTAGCCCATGTATATAAGTTGTCTCAGCTCCTAATAACTATAGTCTGCGCCTCTTACGTAGAATGAGATCAGGAACAGATTGAGAACTCTCTGGGGATTGTTGACCACACAACACCAGAGAGTTGACTTTGGGTAATACTGCAGAAGATCAGAGGTGTTATTCTCAGATCATCATCCACTACACCAAACCAGAAGACGGGTAATTGTTTTATGCTTCCGCTGTTTTATTGCCTGTTTTTATTGTTGAATCACGTTAACCATAAGATCCAATTGCCAACAATTGGTATCAGAGCGAGGTTGCGATCCTCGGACCTGTGGGTTATGGGCCCACGACAGTAATAAATATAAGGCTGCCCAATTTTTAATTTGGTTTTGGGCTATTAGGCCCAATTTTAATTAAATGGATAATGGGCTGCTGGGTTATATTTACTGCTGGATTTAATTAATTGTGGGGTTAATGTTGGGCCAGGTTAAATATTGGGCTTGACCTTAATGCTGATATTGTCAAGATAAATGGGCTTAATTATTTTAATAATGGGCTGCTCATTTTATGCTATTTATCTTTGGGTCAGCTGGGCCTATTTAATTGATCCAACATTCTATGCAATTAATTAATGTTATATAACTGATTAATTGATTTAATTGTCAATTATTGTTATATATGTGATAGGCATGCTCTATGTGATTTACTTATTTAAAAATTGCTGTTAATAGAAGCATGTCTAGGATGTATATTTTATTTCTGAATATTATATACATGTTAAAACCCTCGATATTAAATAACTAAGTGGGAGAGGGGATTGGTAATAAATTCCCGCGGCCTCCATTATTGGTTTGTAAGTGATGTGAGTAAACTTGCGTGTTGGCATAGGCCTTCCTCCCTAACGGATGAGTTTATTCACGGATCACTGGTACAGACTTCATAAATAATTATTGTTTGTAATGTGGCACATAAACTTGCGTGTTGGCATAGGCCTTCCTCCCTAACGGATGAGTTTGTGTGCGGTACACTGGTACAAACTTATAATTGATGATTGTAGGAAGCTACCCGAGCGCGTGTGTACTTCTCCAACTGTAAGGCACATAAGCTCGCGCAGTGGACTTGGGATCAAATAATGGTGTACACTTAGGTGTAAATAATTAGTATCCTCCCCAACGGAGTCACTGCTATTATTTGCATGGCTAAAGAGTAACCGACTATTAATTATTTTGTCATAAAGTTAGGTTGACAAATGAAATTAATGGGTAAAACATTCTCTTGTAAATGTTCGGGTTTGTAAACGTCCACACTAACGTGGCTTGCAGACTCACGGTGCTTGAGATGTCGGTGAATTTTATTTTATATTGTTTTGAGGGAAACAATATAAAAGGATAAAATTCGAAGTTTTGATCAGTAAATTTTATCGTGATTCTCTGTATTTCGAATAGTTTTAGTCTCACTAATTGTTAACTAAAAGAAATTATATTTACTTGTCCAAATTAACTGATTAGAAAAGAATCTTAATTTTGAAATTTACTGCTTAAGAAAATACATGTGTTCTCTCAAAGGACGGCTCATGATGCCTATTAAAGTCTTTAGTGAAGAGATGAGAGGATCATAGAAATATGATGAACTCATGTAACTCTTCAGATACTTGAATAATTTAAAAGGCGCAAGATCATGATAGAATTTGATGAATGAATTGGAAAAGCTTGGAGTATAAATTGAAAGGGAAACCTAGATCAATTTTATTCTCCATGTTTAGCCTTGATGTTTTGAGAAAGTTCTACCTGAAATACTAGAGGATGTATATGGTGGGAGACTTCTGACAAAACATGTGGCAAAGGAAAACCAATTTTCATCATGAACTGTACAAGGTTAATATCTTATTTACTAATGGTTTAAACATGATTAGTGATGACATCTACTGACACGAAGTATGTAGATACTGGAATCACTAAATGTTTATCACTGAGTAAGGATAAGATTGTTAATAACATGGGTAAAACTACAAAGGTAGTGGCTATTGCAGTGGGAGTTGTTTATTTATCTCATGATAAGAATAAACGATTGATTATGAGAAATTGTCTTTACGTACGTTTCATAGAAAGAATTTAATTTCGGTTTCTATGCATTAACGGATGGATACTTCATTTCATTTAAATGACATGGTCATAGTAATGAGGAATGAGGCTATAATCCGTTATAGTACGTTGGTGGATAATAATTATACTCTTGAATCATGCACATCTCACAGATGCAATAAATTGTAATTAAATAATGCATCTTCTAATATAAGTAAGAGAAAGGAACCTTCGAAAATGAACTAAACATATATTTGGCGTCTAAGATTAATTCATTTTACTTGAGTAGGATTCAAAAGTTGATAGCCGATAGACCGTAAGGTTTATCTGAAGTGGAAACTATCGGACTTGTGAGTCTTACTTGGAAGTAAAAATGATTAACTGCCTTTTCAAGGCTTTGGGGTATAGAGCCAAAGATATATATGTTGGAATTAGTTCATTCTGATTCAAGCGGACCTAATATTATCCAGACAAGAGGTGGTTAAGAATATTCGAAGATTATTCTGGATACCAATATATTTATTTGATGCACTGCATGTCTAAGTTCTTGGATTAATTCAAGAATTGAAAGGCTGGTACAGTGAAGCGTCATGGAAAATATATTACGTCATTACGATTTAATCATGATGGCGAATACCTCAAGGGATAGTTAGGAGCTATTAATCAGAAGTAGAGATTAAATCTCAAGTAGACTACACCGGGCTTGCCCCAGTTGAATGGTGTGGTGGGTAGAAGATATAAGGCTCTTATGGTTATGATTAGATAGATGATGAATTATTTGGAATAATTAAATTCGTTTTATGGATATGCCCTAGATACAGTAATTCGTGAAACGTTTGTCTGTATATGGGATATCCTAGAAAAATGGAGGGTGATTTATTTAGTCCAAAAGATCGAAGGGTAATTGTTAACTCAATAACTAGATTTTTGGAAAAGGACTATGTAATAAATCACAAGCCCATGTATGAGTTGTTCTAAAGGAAGTGAGAGGAAAACACTAAGTATAAGTACCAAGTGTACAAGAGGATATACCACAAGGTAAACTGCATCGCGTGTCACGTCTGATACACAATTACGTGTAGTGCCTTGTCGTAGTGGGAGGGTTGTTTGACAACCCAAATGATATATGTTTTGGGAGAGTCGTAAGACTTGATCCCTAGTGAACATGGTATTGTCCCACGGATACGACGTAGCACTACAACTTGAAAATGCGGAATCTTAGTAAGTTGCAATGAATATTGAAATAGAATCTACGGATTCTAAATAAAGTCTGGAGCTTGAAGGATCACTAAAATGGTGTAAAAGCCAATGCAAGTGGTCATAGGAAATAAAAGAGGATCATACGGAAAGGTGAAAACCTTGGAAGCAAAGCTTGTTGCGAATAAGTGTACTCAGAAAGAAATGATTCGATTATGAGGGAACATATTCGCTGGTAGCTATGCTTAAATTGATCCGGATTCTTTTATTTATTGCTGCTCATATTAAATTATGAGGGACAGCAAATAGATGTCAAGACAGCTTTCCTGATTGGAAGTCTTGAGGAAAACATCTATGTGAAGCAACCAGAGTAATTCATTGCAAAGTACTAATAGCATTTTGATAGTAAGCTTAAAACTGTCCAGCGATGGACTAAAGCAAGTTTTGAGATCGTGAAGCATCTGTTTTGATTAGGTAATCCAGTAGCATGGATTTAAATCAATGAGCGGATGTGTCTTGTGTGTTGTAAAGAGTGACGGAAACGTGGTGGTGTTTCTTGTACTATACGTAGATAGTATCTTGCTCATTGGAGACAATGAAAGAGTATTATCGGGCGTATGTGTACGGTTAATAAAGCGGTAGTGATGAAGGACTTAAGGAAGGCAAAATACATCCTTTTGATCACGGTAATACGGATCACAAGAAAGGATGTTATGCTTATCTCAAGTTTCATAAATGATACAGTCCATACTCGTTTAGCATGTGTAATTATCTTAGTAAATGTGTCTTTGAGACACAAAAAGAAGATAAAGTAGATGAAAGCGGTTCCTTATGCTTCGGCAAATAAGGAAGCTTAATCTAAGGAATGCTGTGAACGAAGTTGGATATCTGTTTTGCTGGATGCAGAACAGTGGGTATCAACATAATCCGGAACAAGAATGATGAACTGTGGTAAGACATATATGAAGTGCCTGAGAAGGACTGGAAATCATATATAGACTTACTGAGCAGATTCACTGCTTCTTGTGGATTACGTAGATTCAGATTTTATAGTCAGATTGGACGGTAGTAAATTCTCCTCAAAGGTTATGTGTTTAATTTTAGGAAGTAGAGTCATAATGTGGAGGAGTGTTATATAGAAATATATTTCAGACTCCGGACTCCATCATGGAAAGATGATGAATTGGAGGCTATAAGGCAGCCAAACTATCTATATGACTCTAGAGACTTCATGATGGACTTTGAAGTGTTTCTAAGTTTGCCCAAAGTAATCACAATTTACATTGATGATATTGGTGCAGTTGCAAACTTGAAGAAATCACAAGTCCATAAGGCAATTAAACACATGGAGCGCGAGTACCACCTGTTACGATAAATCGTATGATGAGGCGAAGGTTGTTGTCACCTAGATTGCATCGGATGATGACCTAGTAAACCATTTACAAGGATCTTAAGGCGAGAGCTTTTAATGGTCGTGTAGTGGGAGTAGGAATCAGATGTATGGCAGAAGACATGACAGCATAGTCTTTTAGTATAAGTGGGAGATTGTTGGATTGTATACTAAAAGTCTAGCTTTAGTATGAACAATGTCATAACAATATTTGAAATGAGAATCATTGATCAAATGATTGCATCTTATAATTTATTTTATATGCATGATGCAATAGTCCATTTACTTTATATTGTAGATAATATGTTGTGCGACAACACGCGGAAGATCATATTATCGGTTTCCTTATAAAGTATAAACAGATGCTCACAACTGAGATAGACGGGGACTCTCTATCGGTATGGTTGTAGTGTGGTTTGGTATTAGCTTGTCTTGGCTATAGAATCACATTAGTGCACTTGTGTGTATTGAGCAGGACCGCTTGAGATCGTTCGTCTTATACTGACTATATAGTAGAACTTGATCTCTGTTATTATGGAAGTTCGTGCTCTTAATCCCTATACAATAACCTCGACACGTAGGACAGTATGTATTTCTTTGATTCATCAATGGGTGAGATTTATAAGTATTAAATCAACAAACTCGGTGAGTTGGGAAGTAGTGCTGTATCTATGGTGTGCTGTTGATTGTAGAAGGAATCCATGTCCGTCATAGGTTGATGATGTCCCCTTGAGGAGCTCATAAGGTTTATCATGTAAATCTTGCAAGTGGATTAATTTCCGGCATGATAATAAGGTTGAATGGTACTACTCTTGGATGAGATATTAATTATTGGGCAATTGGATCGTGCGGTTCAACGTGCTCCGTTAGGATTAACAGGCAAACAAAATGCGTGTTGAGAAATTAACAAATAATTTAACAATCACACATACCAAATATCATGCCATGGTAAAAAATTGCAGTACAGAACCCATAATATAATTTCCAGATTATATCACATAATCAAATTAATCAATAACATAATTCTGGGTTTACAAACATGCGATTATTCCAGATTAAAACAATTAATCATATAATCACAACCCACCTAACGAATCACGTTTCACCCCGAAACCAACGCTCTGATACCAATTGCCCAACACATTCAAATTCAGAAATTTAAATTTTGGAGCCCAAACCGCTGGTTCGGCCGTGAACTGGAACCGTCGGTTCGGCGATTTAAACCGCTGGTTCAGCCCCCAATGACTACTTTTGATCCGCTCGTTCATTTCAAACGGTCATTTAGTCTCACCCGTTAATTTCGAAATAAAAAAAAATAATAATTAAAAATAAAAAAATCGGCAGTTTTTTTTAACCGGCAGTTTGGTGGAACCGGCGGTTTCAATTTTTTTGAAATTTAGAACTGGAATCGAACCGTATATTTCACGGTTTCAGTTCTATTTGGCCGGTTCATAAACTGTCGGTTCCGATTCCGATTAAAATCGGTGATTTTCCGATTGGAACCGGCGATTTCGGTTAAAACGTGCATGTCTATACAAGATATGGGTAATTTAGAAATGAGACATATTGCCCAATGCCACATTCTCATATGCAAAAAAGCTCACTCCCACTAAAAAATGGCAACTGCCCATTTTTATATGGAATTGACGCAATTACCCCTGTTATATACTCCCTCCGTCTTATTTCCAATTTTACATATCTCCAATTTGGGCGTCCTATTTCAATCTTTACATTTCTCTTCTTTGTAAATAAGATCCACACAAATTAATTATTTCTCTCTCCATGGGTCCACACATCACACTAATACACCTACCAACTTTACATTAAAATTATATTTCTCTCACCTCACTACACATTAAAATACTATATTTCTTAATCTACTTATAAAAAGCAAACGTAAAGTTTAAAACGGGATGGAGGGAATATCTTTTAGTTCAAATATTTCATGTTTTGGGACAAGCAAATAAAATAAAAAACAATGTGACATAAGTATCATATTGAAAACCAATCTAGTCTCATTATTTTGTTTATATTCATTTTTTGTCCCAAAAAGTTAAAAGTTCTGAAATAGTCTCGTAATTTAAAAAAATTTAGCTGAAATAGTCATTTTTGCTTGGAAAAAAAGGCAGATTTTGTTAAATCCAACTCAAACTTTGAACGAAACATCTTTAACAACGTACCTTTTTACAACACAATCTCTATTTCTTATTTTTTCCTTCAATATTAGATTGAAATTTATTTACAATTATAATGAAAAAGATCTAAGGATGATGCGTAGCCTATTGTATATTTGTTATAAATCGTGTGTTTTAAAGTTTTCCATTGATATTTTTTTATGCTTATTCAAACATCACATCCGACTTCTATCATTAATAAAGAATTTGAAGGAGCGAGTCTATTTTTCTAACAATAAAAATATAATGTATTAAAAGAAAATCTATCTGATTTTATTTATTTTATTTTTTTAATGATGAAGAGGGTAATAAAACAAACAAATTAAATAACAATGTGACATAAGTATCATATTGAAAAACACAATTTCAAACTGTAACGAAAACACGAGAAATTAGCTAGGAAGTTGATTCAATAGAAAATAAATAAATAAATAAATAATTAAAGTGTACCTTAGATCATGTATAGAGGGGTTCTTTTAATAAGATCTAATAATTTCAAATTGGATACAAAAAGTTTGCATTCTTTTATTTTTCTTGCTCGTTAAATTTTTAAATGAAACTATTTATATTCTCCTCCCCTTAAAATATATTCATTTGTTTTTTTATATATAAATTTAAGAGTATTACATTTTATGTGTAGTAGGTAAATATATATGGAGTGTTCTTTTATTAATATTTTGCCCCAACTTTTAAATTTAAAGTAATGACATATAACGTAATTTAAAGTAATTTTTGAGGTTTGATTAGTAGATGTGAAACTCATATTAAGTAATTAAAAAAAATTAACTAGTTGGATGGAATATAATAACAAAATAAATAAGTTTCAAAGCAGTTGAGAAAGTTTTTTTTTTCTTCAGTCGCGTGTAAATGATTTTGAAAAAAAAAACTAATTTTTGAGACAAAAGACTTGTGAAATAACTTCCGTGAGATGAATAAGAAATGATACATTTTATAACAAAAAGTAATACTTAATTAATGAAAAGTGATAATAGTATTGTGAATCACTTCATTGAACAATTTATAGTATAAATGAAAAGTAACCTATTTTAATACTGATAACATTTTTAATAAAAAATAATAACTAAGCATAAAATAATCTCACCTAATACGATCTCACCCATCATTGACCCAACTTTTGTATCAATTTATATAGAAGATAGACCACTTTTTATAGTTAGGATCATCGTACAAATTAAAAATGCATTTCACATTAAGAAAGTAATGGCAAGTTGCAAAGATGACTACAAGTCTACCAAGTGTAGTTGAGTTCATATCCAACTTTAATCTTACCTAATTAAAATTTTGTTTTATATATGTTTGTTATTTTCTTAATTTCTTAATCGTCACGTAACACTTTCCATAAATAAATATATAGACTAATCTACAATATTAATATGGGGTGATTAAGAAATATAATTTTAAATTAAAGAATATTTAAATTCAGATTTAAAGTCGGGTTTGCTTCGTTAATTGGTACCATTGCATTTATATTATAACAGATATTACAGAAATTTCGAAAATGTATTATTGTGGTATATTATTTCTCGGTATCATTTATGGATTAAATTGCAAATGCAGTAAGAATTTTAAAAAATACAAATGAACTAGTCAATGTATTAATATGCGCTTATATTTGATAATGGTCAATGGCCCGTTGGGACGGAGGGAGTATCATTTAATACTAAAAGATACTCCCCATCCCATAACAAGATACGCGTTTCATTATTTCGGACATCCGCTTAAAATGCATTAATTTCCTCTATTTAATAAAGAAAGTACACAATATGACTCACCACTTCCCTCTAATACAATTACCCAACTTATCTATAATAATAATACTCCTTAATTTACGTTCAAAAAGCAAATAAAAACCTTAGAACCGTCCACGTGCAAACAGCAAACGCGTACCTTGTTATGGGATGGAGGGAGTATAACTTAAAAAAATGAAATTGAGAGGCTCAGTATCCGCGAGTTTTAGCCTTTAATATTGATTGTTTTTAAACATCAAATAAAGATGTATTAATAAATGAATGAATAAATATGAAACTAGTTTGTATATATATTTCAGAAATAATTTCTAACAGAAAAATTCACATGAAAATAGGATGGACGAAGTTTTCAAGATCCGTGTATTTTAACGGTTGATATATATATATATATATATATATATATATATATATATATATATTGTGAATACGCTGCTATAATTAACTTTTTAAAAGTATGAGGTGTTGCGACGTGGTTAATTGTTGTATTTTTTTTTTTAATTTCATATATATAATCTTTCTACTTTTATTTATTTATTTATTATTATTTTATTATTTACGTATATCTATAAATTAAATATCACCTTTAATTATATATTTTTTGATTGGTTAGGAATAGATAATTAAATCAATCAATAATATATCCAACTTATTATTATAAGAGACTATCTTGTGAGACGGGTTTTTGTGAGTCGGTTGTGAGACAGGTTGAATTATGCTTATTTGTAGTTAAAATGTGTTAATAATGAATCATATTATAATATTCTAAAATCATACTTTAATACATCATCCATCCCTCGTACTTTACAAAAACATACAGCTTTAACAACCATTAAACATACTTTATTTATATCATAGACATACTTTAGCGTGTCTCACAAAAGGTCACATATAAGTAGCGTCTCACAAGAGACTTTGTCTATCGGTATTATTATTGTTATTATTATTATTATTATTATAATAATTATTATTATTATTCATGTATATTTTCAAATTAAACACCAGCTTTAATCATATTTTTTTATTGATTAGGAATAGATATTTTAATTTTTTTATTAAATATCACATATAATCTTTCTATTTTTTTATTATTATATTACTAATATATATCTTTATATTTATTTAGAATTAAAAAGTAAACCTTAAAATTAGATAAATAAATTAATTAATAAAAATATATCTTAAAATTTTTAAGTATATTCTCATTATTAAATTACAATATGCATTTAATATTGAATTATCTAATTAATTTTTTTATAAAATATAATGTATCAGCCTATTTGGTAATCTAGGTGAATAGTATTAATTTGTCATATAAACTTGTGTGCACATGTTTCTAAGTTTTTAACATTTAGTACTCCAACAACTGAATTTCATCCAATTTAAATTCGACCTGATTAAGAATAAAAAATATCATTATGCATATCAATAGTATGACCATATAATATTAAAAGAATATGAGTATAAGATAAAGTATTATACTACACACTTATATTAAAATTTTCGAATCGAATCAAGAACCAATTACATGAGAATACTAGCTAAATTTGTGTAATTGATGGGCATAAGATAGACCACTCATTATTTATTGATTCAGAATAATTATATTTTTTATTCTTAATTAAATTTTAAATTTTAAATGATTTAATTTTCTAGTAACTTAAACTTTTAGATGAGGTGATCATGTAATATGATATTAGAGTCATGACATAGTGAAGAGACGAATCTCATCGTCATCCATTTATAAGAAAATTTCACATGCAAGACTTGAGACAAAAATTAACTCCGTCTGCATGTGAGAGGAGGTGTCAGCGTGTCTTGATTAAGTATTAAACGATTTATCTCTCAACTAACTTAAGCTTTAGATGAGGTGATCATTTAACATGTTGAAATAAATTTCATCACAACTTTATAAGAAGGTAAAGACTTGGGTGTGACTGTCTTACTGAATGGCTTCCGTGAAATGAATAAAAAGTTATACTCCCTCCATCCCACCGAAAGGTCCTCATTTTACTATATTAGACGTCTCATTCAAATGTTCTCATTTTCCTCTTCTAGTAAAAGGCCCCACATATGGCCAACCACTCACTACTAATACAACTACTCAGTACACATAAATAATAACACTCTTTAATCCACGTACAAAAAGCAAATGAAAATCTATGGTCGGGATGGAGGGAGTACTTTATTGAGGTGTGTGTGACCGTCTTACATAATAGCTTCCATTAAACGGATAAAAAATTATATTTTATTGATGAGAAATGATAATAATGCATTGAACTATTTTATAAACAATTTATAGTCAAAATAAAAAGTAACAGTATTTTTTAAGAAAATTGATAACTAATTAAGAAGGTATAAAATTGTCTTAGGACGGTATGACACAAAAAAAAAATATCTATGCTTTGATTCATAACAAATTAAAATCCACGTATCCATAAACTCTTCTTTAACTAAGCACTGACCTCGAATGGTACAGTTCATTAATGTTTTAAAGATATTTATAATATATATTTATGTGTTTATTGTGGATTGAACAAGAAATTCGGCTATCCCAACAATTAATATTTCATGTGAGCCAATCAATTTGATAAAAGCTGATTACAATATACTGGTCTAGCTTATGAGTTCCACACAATTGTTGGGACCATAGTATCCATGAAAACAAGTAAACAACATACACATGACAATATTGTCATGACCTAGTATTTTCATTAGGTTGGCCAACTTTTTGGCCTCTCAAGGATGCCAAAACGTCGTCGTAGTTTATAGTCAAGTACCAATCCATTCAAGTGGAGAGAGCATGCTTCCAAATCCAACCAATTTTATATTTTAATACTCCATTTTATATATATAAATAGAACTAGTAACATCCAACCTTTTAAACATTCTAATAATTTTTTTAAACATACGATATTTCAAGTGCTTGTGGTCCGTGTCCTAACATCCAAACAATGAAAAAACGACACTCCATGTATTATAGAAAATGTGTAACTAGAAATTTTATTATTTTACTCCCTCGTCCACACTTTAACTATTAATTTTACCATTTTACTTTAAAGAAAATTGATTTTTTTTCTTTTATAAGAGAGAACGGATCTTGTTATGTAAAATCTAGCATGAGCTATTACTTTTCTTTTTTATTCACCCTTATAGCGAAAGTAATAATATTATCATTTTTTATTTCTTTTACATAAGAGTTTAAGTGAGATGATCTCACACAAGTCTTTGTCATTTAAATATTACCATAATAAACAATATTATTATAAAAAGAATTTTAAAAATCTAAATGATAAAGTTTAAATAAATCAATTAATAAAAAAAATAATTAAAATTAAAATTGAAAAGAAAAAGAAAAAGAATAAAAAAAAGATAATATTTTATAAAACGTGTCAAAAATAAAATTTAAAAGAAATTAATATTTTAAAATAAAATCTTTAACATAGCAGTTGAGAGTTTTTTTTTTAAATTCTGTCTTTTACGTGTCGTCTTCAAAACCTCTTCACTAAAAATGCTTTGGTTTAATTTAATTATTTATTATTTATTTAATTTGATTTAATTATTTTAAAATATGATACCTTCACATTTACAACTAAAAATAAATCTTTAAAAAAATATATTATATCATAGTTTGTTTGGAAAGAAATTTTGATATAGAAATAAACATGCACGATTAGTATGGAGGCCAAATCAAGAATTAGGCACCGTCCGTTTATCCAATTGATCAATTAGGAGTGATCAATTGCTCTAAAACTCTTATAACTATGTTAATAGAGTTATAAAAAATTATACTTTTAATTCTTTGGAAACATTAATATTCATAATATTTCAATTGTTATTTTCATTGAGAAAATCATACTCTTCTTAATAAAATATATAAACCTTCAGATAAAATTGTTATATCCCTAAATATCTTATATATATATACCCAATGTACAATAGAGCAACTCAAAGAAGCTATGTTTGAATCGTAGTAGGGCGAGACGATGAGAAACATATTGTGGAAACTCCTATAATAGATTCATAATAATTAGATGATTGAAAATGAGAAAATATATAATACTTTTTCAACTTTAAAAAAATATTGAAAGAAATGAATATATATAAGGCAAAAGCTCCTGTGCACCTGGGCGCACGGACCACATTCCGTGCGCCTTTAAAATTTTGTGATAAATTGTATACCCTTTAGTATACAGATGTGTACCCTTTATTTTCTAAAGAAAATTATTGTATGTACCTGGGTGCATGGACAACACTCCGTGCACCTTTAGAATTTTTTGTTAAATTGTATACCCTTTAGTATACAAATGTGTACCCTTTATTTTTTAAAGAAAAAAAATATTAATTAAAAGTGTATATCCTTTAGAACAAAATGGTGTACCTTTTATTAATTAAAGTGTATACCCTTTAGACCAAAGCAATGTACCCTTGCCCATAATACTAAATTTCTAAAGGTACACAGAATGTGTTCCCGGCGCACGCAAGGCTCACTCTATATATAATTGCATATGAATTATTGAATTAGATTTCGGAGATTAAATTGAAAGGTTTTAAATTCAATCAACCAAATAGACATTTATTTACTAATCAATTTATAAGTAATGTGAAAACAAATTAAACATAACTAGCTAGATCTTGCCTCTTTTTTTTTTTTTAACTTATGTGAGGTGGATGTCATTATCTAGTTTAGGTTCTTGTATATATCATTAACTGATTAAAATACATATTGTTCATAAATTTTAACTTTATTTTAATTAAAAAAAAAATACAATCCGTCCAGATCGTACTGAGAATATGCATGTATGCCCAGGTAGTTGCAAATTAGATTTGGTCAATGAAGTTTCAGACAATTAGAAAAATGTTAAGATATGGATAGTGTTTCAATATACTCTCTCCGCCCACTTACAAGGTACTCGTTTCACTATTCCTAGCGTCCGCTTAAAAGGTATTAATTTCCTCTATTTAGTAAAGAAAGTACACAATATGACCCACCACTTCCCTCTAATACAACTGCTCACTTTACCTATAATAATAATACTCCTTAATTCAAGTGCAAAAAGCAAATAAAAACATTAGAATTGTGCACGTGCAAACAGTAAACGGTTACCTTTCAAGTGGCAGGAGGTAGTATTATTATGAGTGAGACTTGTCCGCATCACTTACATCTAGTAATTATATATAATTAGTTTATATAAGAATTGATCATCTGAAAGCTTTCATATCTTATCCTATGAAATTTAAAAAAAAAATTATCCCATAACTATTAAAAATTTTAGATTTTGTCCCAAAAAAGACATTTGTATCGATTTTGTCCTATAACTATTAGTTTTGTTTTAATTTTGTTCAATTTTCGCCGGAACCCTAAATTTTCACCGAAAAAGGGTCACGTGCATATGAATTTGGGGGAATTCGGAGAGGGGATGACCTGGACATCTAGGCAAAATTGGGCCAATAGAATCGCCACATCATCAACTTTAAATTAAAAATAATATAAATATATATTAAGTGTTTGCAGATCATATTTTCTTCACAAAATTAATTTTTTAAAAAAAAATTACATTAATTAAAAATTAAAAATTAACGAAAAGGAATTATAAAGGAAAATTAATTTATCTAAATAGAAAAATTTAAATCATCATCTCCAAGAATCCTATACAAGCACCGTCGCCGTCGCCACCAACCGCCGCCATCGCCGTCGCCACCAAACGCCGTCGTCGCCGTTGCCACCAACCACCATCTCCAACCATCATCTGATTAACGTTGGAATCAGTCCTCGGATTTCCTTCTTGCACGCTGCTTCTCTCTCCGACGGCCTTAAAGTGGAGCAGTATATTCTGGTTGCTTCATCGACGCTTTCCAGCGTCGTTTGACGAGGACGAAGAGAGGTGATCGGGATCAACGCCGCCCTAGAGCTTTAGGTTCTTCGCTCTCCGTTGCTGGTCCTCATCGTCGGCAAACACCTCATCTTCGTCGAGGTTGAAGACGTACTTCAAATTCCAGTGACGGAGGTTACTCTGAAGTCACGATTCGTCAATTTGTCGATGGGAGACCACACGAACCGGGATCTGCCCTCACCGGCATCCCTTTTTCTTCCTATTCATGATCTGCGCTCGCTGGCCCCTTCTTCATCCAGAAACCGACCCTTCCTCTCTCTACTGTGTTTGCGTTTTATTTTGTTTTTTTTAATGTTATTTTCAATTTTCAGATAAATAAAAATAAAAAATATAAATTGTTTTAAAAAATAGATGTGCGTTGAGTTGGCATTTTTTTTTAAATTAAAGCGTGATGTGAGATAATTATCATTGACCCCAAATTTACTTAGATTGACACCTCAGTGACACCTCACCATGATCGCCGATTTCACCAAATTAAACGGTCACACATGAATGTTCGGAGTTTATCATTTACTCACTCTATTAAGATCATATTGGAAAGACAAGATGCAAAAAGCAATGTACAATAGTCGAATATAAAGTCCAAATCCATGTAAAAAAAAATATATATATATTGAAAAAGAACTTCACTAAGGAAATGCAAAACCCCCAAAACTATCAAATGCTCATTTATTTTAAAATTTGATAATTTAACTAATGATCTACCTGCAAATGCAATATCTGGAAGATCATTCGGAGGAAATGATGAGGAGCTTTTTAGTTTGGTTAATGCAACCAAATGCACAATCATATACTATTTGTTGCAAAAAATCATGAAAACTCCAAAAAAGTTATGAAAACTCCAAAATATTTGCAGGAAATAGGGAGAGCTAGATGTATGCGAAAGAAATATAATAATAAGAGAAATAGATCTGGTGCTTATTAGAATGCTTACAAGTTCCTCCGAAGCTTCCTTCACTTCATCTTTAGCATAGGGAAAACCATATCCATTTTTAATATGTTGTTGATACTGTTTATTTTCCAATATACTTTAAGTTAAGACATAAGAAAACATGCAGAACCTGTGTAAGTCCTGGCTTGTCAGATGTCCGTGCAACACCCCATTGCCTGGTTAGTGCATTGAGCAATGATGACTGATGCGCGTTTTATACGCACTTCAATTAAATCCCCAAGTGTGAAAGACATTAATTGTAGCGACAAGCAACCAAGTTACATTATCGATCCCAAAAGGACAGTTAATTATTTGTCTTTTAAATATTACTAGCTTAATCAGAATAAAGTAACCAATTCAGGGAGTTGTGAATTATTATGTAAATACTGAAAATTAAAAAACTAATAAAATAAAAATCACAAAAGAAAGATTTAAGATTAATTCAAGAGAGATCAACAGTTTTAAGGTAATCCGGTATAGACAAATTAATTTGAATTCCTAGACTTCCAATTATTCATTCATACAAATTTTATGAAAATACACCACATAACCCTATTTTTTCACCGGATATGATCCGATTCAAAGCTAATAGTATAATCTGGTTTAAATCCTAAGGTGCATGAATATTACCAAGCTCCCTTCCTAGATACAACGCAAACAACAATACCTCAGGATAACAAGTTTGACTAACAAGATATTTTCTGAAAGTACTACAAGGCTTTATTCACTTCCTACTTGAATGTCTAATTGCATTATTCCACTAAACAATTCAAGCATCTGATTTATAGTTCTTAGAATTAACGTGTTCATGGGCAAACTACCTTAATCCCCAATAAATAGACAATTTAATTCATGAGCACACAAGCTAACATAATAAATCAAGCATCACGGGCAATGTCATGAATTTAATATGAAGACGTTACGAAGCATGATTTCAAAATCTCAATACGAATCAAATAAACTAAAATAATAATCCACATGAATTCATAAAAATCAGTCTAGTTTATCAAATCAATTATATCTATCCTTCAAACCTTAAAACTGCAAACAAAATTAGCCCATGGGATTACAAGCAACTCTCATGGCTATCAAATTCATACAAGAAGTCTTGACAAACGAAAATAAAAGAAAAAAATAGAAAAATTCTAGTGTCAGCATTATTCCGCTTTCCTTCTCCGTCTCTCCGATTAACTGATCTCCCTCTTGAATAGCCCTTGAATCTCCTTCGGTGTTAATGGATGATGGGATGGATATGGATGATAGTAGATGATGGATGAGGGTGATCCCCCTTGTGGACGGTGGTGTCTCTTATGAATAATGATGTGAAATATAGTATATAGGTATGAGAAGGGAATGAGCTAAGGAAATTACTTGTGCTCCAAGAAATAGGAAAGATGGGCTAATTTTCGGAAATTCCCGTTGGCAGCTGCGTGACCTCACCGTTTCGAGCATAACTTCCTCATACGGACTCCGATTTGAGTGATTTTTATGCCAAAACGATCCTCTCTTCCGTGACTTTTTAACTATATATCACATGTTCAATTTGAACTTCTACATGAATATAGAAAAAATATTTAATGTTGACGTGTGTTTTTCAGCATTCCTTCATATTTTCACTCTTCATTCCAACTTTGAACTTTTGATCATGTTTTACCCTTCAAAACTCAACAAAACACTTTCGTAGCATCTTAATTATGCATGATATAAAAACCACGCCATTATACACAAAATCATGGCCAAATTTTATAAAAAACAGTATAAAGTGAGACCTATAATGCGTGAAATTCCACTCTCAACAATGCCTTTCCCACATTTGACCACCCTTACCAAATAATTCAACTCAATTACATATGTTAAAAATTTCTCCTTGAATTAAGCTAAACTACTTATAACATTAGTCAAATAAGATCATAAAATCCTTTAGTAAGAAAGATATAAAAATAGAAAGCCCCTTTTAAAACTTAAATAGCTATATATCTTACTAATTTATAACTAGGTATTCATGAGTCATGACTTCATTCTCCTTGTAGCATTTATTACACTTTAACCGGATATTACATATACTAGTCTAAAAACCATAAAAGAAACAAGATCAATTAAGTCTTTACTCACTCTATAAAGATCATATTGGAAAGACAAGATGCAAAAAGAAATTTACAATAGTCGAATATAAAGTCCAAATCCACGTAAAAAAAAGTAGGAAAAAAATCTTGAGAAAGAACTTCACTAAGGAAATACAAAACCCCCCAAAACTATCAATTTTAAAATTTGATAAAATTTGATAATTTAACTAATGATCTACCTGCAAATGCAATCTCTTGAAGATCAGGCAGAGGAAATGATGAGGAGTTTTTTTTAATGTCCTATAATAGTTAGACTATTCATTTTCGTTCCAAATCTTTTAGTTTTGCTGATTTTCATCCTATATTTATTTTTACCAATTTTATTTCATAATTTTTTTAAAGCACTGTTTTACTCGCATCCTGATCAGTGTGAAATTCACCTAAAATTTTTGGCTTAATTGCATAATTTAATTGGATTTAATTTAATAATTAAGCATGATTTTAATGAAAATATTATTAATTGCTTGATTATTTGGAGAGAGGTATTCTTATTTATTTTGTAGAAAAATGGGTGCTTTTGAGCTTGAAAGAGCGATGGAAGAAACGAGAATTAAATTGGGATGAAAATAAGAAAAAAAAAGGATTGCAGCTGAAAAGATAACATATTTGAAGAGGGTTACGACAATACTTTTTCTGGGTGTTAAGAAAAGTGAGCATAGACAATAGCTGAAAGCGTTGTCTATTATGATCCCGAAGTGTTGTCTATTGGCAGGAGCAGAGCATGAGAATCTTTGATTCTGTAGGAGAAACTCGATTGAGTTTCGCGACCTCATGCACGCACAAGGGCGCCTCCAACCATTGGGCCAAGACCGATTCTTGGTTATACATTGTACGGATATATACTTAAACCTTCTTGCTGGAACCGAATTTCCTCCCAAAATTCACTAAAAATTCTATCATTGTCCCACATTGGAAACCCTCCAAAAATTCCACTCATCCTTCAACTATGTATACCTCTCATTTTGGAAGCCTCACCTATTCTTTCTCCCATTCTCATTCCATTTAAATTCATTTAAATATTTGAGAGAGCTTTTTAATTAAAAGATTTCCATAGTTGAGATCCCTCCCCCTTCGTGGCGAGGGATCCGTAGTTTTAATATTTTTCTAGATTAGGATTTTATTGTTTTCCAAGAAGGTGGAGACACCAAGGAGTGGATGATCTTCATGAATGTAAAATTTCATTAAGGTGTAATCTAATCCTATTTATTATCTTTCTATTTTCTATGTTTTGGTGGTAAATTGATGGCATGATTATTGATTAATTTATGAAAATATCTTGATTGAATTTTCGGCTTTGATTAGATTTTATTTATGAAATTCACATGCCTTATAGTAATATGGGATTTATGTCTTTGATATTAGTGCATTGTGATTAAATTGTGTATTGTGTATCGGCATGTCTTGTCGTTGCTTTATGATCGGTGTCATTTTTACCTAAATTTTAGTGTTATTATTATGTATTTTTGTGTGTTTTTAATCATTTTGTATATCATTTGGTGATGTTATATGAAGATATGGAGATGTGTGCTTTGAAATGATAAATGTGTGATTTTCATGATAAAATGCCTTAAATTGTGCTATATTTGTGAATATTTAGAGAATTGGTAAATTAGTGTAATTTGTGTGATTTTTAGGTAAAAATGGATTTTAGACACGATAAGGAAGATGTGGGAAAAAACAAAACTCAATTCGGAGTTGAAATGAGGAAGAACGAGCCAAAGCAAAGTTGAAAAATGCATGCCCAACTTATGTAATTTTTCTGTATTCATGTGATACTCAACATTGGACGTATGATATATGATTAGAAAGCCATGGAAGAGAGAATCTTCTGAGCGCAAGAATCACTCGAATCGAAGCCCAAGAGAGAAAGTTATGCACGAAACGGTAAGACTGCGCAGCACGCGATGCACTACACGGCCTGTGTACCGAACACGGCCCTATAAGGGGTGACCGTATTCCAACACCAGAAAATGCTACACGGCCAACCCCATGGCCGTGTTCCGCACACGGCCCGTGTTCTGACAAAAGTCAGTTTTATGATTTCCACACGTACTAGAAGCTTCCATGGGGGTATAAATACATGTTTTGACCACAAAATCCGGGAGGAATTATTTGGGATCAGTTTTCACACACACTAGACACCTAAATCACATACATTCATCTACATCTCTTCCACCCTTCACTTCATGATCGGTGTCATTTTCACCTAGATTTTAGTGTCTTTTTATTATGTATTTTTGTGTGTTTTTATTCATTTTGTATATCATTTGGTGGTGTTATGTGAAGATATGGAGATGTGTGCCTTGAAATGATAAATGTGTGATTTTCATGATTAAGTGCCTTAAATTGTGCTACATTTGTGAATATTTAGAGAATTAGTAAATTGGTGTAATTTGTATGATTATCAGGTAAAAATGGATTCTAGACATGATAAAGAAGATGTGGGAAAAAACAGAGCTCGATTTGGAGTTAAAACGAGGGAGAATGAGTCAAAGCAAAATGCTGAAAAACGCACGTCCCATTTGTGTAATTTTCTGTACTTTTTTGGAGCTCAAAAATAGAAGTGTCATACATGGTTGGAAATCCATAGAAGAGAAGAATCATTTTGGATCAGTTTCCACACACACTAAACACCTAAATCACACACATTCATCTCCATCTCTTTCATCCTTCACCTCATCCATCCAAACCACTTGATCTCCTCAAATCCATCCATTAATCCATCCATCCACCAATCTAAGAAGAGGAATTCATCATTGATTGAAGATTGTAGCATGATCAAAGGGGAGGAAGTTCACCATCAAAGGGGAGCCAACTTACCTTTATTTTGTTATTTTCTTCATTATTTGGCTCAATTGGAGCAAGCTATGTATTGTATTGATTCTACTATGATTTGTAGTGGCTAGTCCTTATGTGAGGCTAGCAATATGATTGGTTAGGGATTATGTAGATTTTGCATACCACATGTTTGATGAAATGATTGTTATGAATATTTTCTATCATGAATGCTTATTCTCATTTTATGTATGATTTGTGTGATTAGATTCTCTATTCATAGTATTAGGATGGCCATTCCAATATTATGTTTAGTGGTTTAATTGAATCATTGATTGCATGAGATGGCTATGTTAAGTATGTGGGGAGTTTGGCCATAACCTTCATGTGCTTAGAACCTCATGATAGGACATTATTGATAATTACTTGTGAAAGTGTTTGATATGATGAGGGGAACCAAGCCAATTTTCACTTGACCTTAGAAAGGGAACACTAGGAAAACGTCCCTGCCCACTAGAGAAAATTCCTCGTGATAATATCTCTATACCGGTATATTAATATCCGTAAGTACCTATAGGAAGAGTTAAGATTGGAGACGCTCTTAGAGTGCCCTTAATATCATAACTTGAAAATCATCAATGCATGTGTGTGTTTGAGTCTACATAAGCCTTATCCATGATGTTGCTTGCCTTACATACTTCTTAGATTGTTCACCTTCATCCATTTTCCATCACACTTGTACATGTTCTATCTTTCATTGCTTTCCTAGTTGTTAGTTTGTAGTATAATCAACCCCCTCATTCTTTGATTCGTCCTACTAGAGTAAAACACTTCTCAAACACGGCTACCCACTTTCGCCCTTGGGTTCGATATCTTATAAATTTTGCACTTGGTCGCTTACGTGCTACACACGATAGAGTACACTTGCTCTAAATCAATTTAACCAAAATTGAAAATAAGTTCATGGCGCCGTTGCCGGGGCGAAAGCCTTCGGTGTAACGTGTTTGAATTTGTTAGCTCTACTTAGGACATTTTTCTTATTTTTGCATTCTATTTTTGCTTTGGAAAATTGTGTTCTTACTTGTTCTTCTGGATAGGTACATCAACCTTGAAAGAAGGGGAGAAGGAGCAAAACAAAAAAATAGCAAGTGAAGAGATATTGTAGAAGGTCCCTTGAAGAGATGATGAACATTGACCAATTCTACAATAATGGAGGAAATGGGGGATGGCAACGAGCTTATAATGAGAGTACAAGCCAACCATATCAAGGATACATTTACACTCCATCAAGTTCCTACAATAATTTCTTCTCTACAAACATTCAACCAAGTTTTTCAAGTTATGAGCCTCAAAATACATACTCCATGCCTACTTCCAACTTTAATGGGGGACAAGTGTGGAACATGCCCAATTACCAAATGGGAAATGGAACAAGTATGCAAAATGGGTATGTCCAAGGGAACTTCCAAGAAGAGTGTCCACCATATGGTGAAGAAAAGTCCACATTGTCCACATTGGAGGATCAAATGACAAAGATGTTTGACTTTATGAAGCAAGAGAAAGAGGAGAATGAAAGAAAGTTTGAATATAGGAAGCAAAGAGAAGAAGAAGATGATAGGAGATTTGAAGCCATAGAACGTCAATTGACTCAAATGATAAGTGAACGGAACACTTCCTACAACATGGAGAATTTTGATAAAGAGAATGAAGAAAAGTTAGAGGTAGAAGAGTGTTCGGGGGATAATAAAGACTCGAGTGTTGAAAAGTTTTTAAAGGCTAAGGAAGAAAAGAAAGAGGTAAGTTTGGTTGAAGAAGAGTGTGTAGAAGGAAAGGATGTTGAGAACAAGTCAAAATGGAGAAGGAAGAAAGAAATAGTGCCAAAAGAAGCAAAGCGTGTAGAAAAGTTTGAATGTGACTATTGGGGCATTCCAATTACTCCTTATCCTATTCCTTTTCCTCAAAGATGTGTTAAAGAAGAAAAGAGAGAAGAGTTTGAGACTTACATTGCATTGAAAAATAAGAAGATGGAGGAAAGTAAGGTGAAAGATAAAGAGGTCAAATCTATGCATGAAGAGTATTCCATGAAAGTGGAGGACCTTGGAAAGGATGTAATGCCTTGTGAAATTGAAGGAAAAAGAACTCTTAATGCAAGGTGTGACTTGGAGAGGAGTGAAAATGTGATGCCTTATTCTACTTATAGAAGCCTTGATATGGGGGAACTCAAGCCTACTACAACTTGTCTTAAGGGTAAAAATGGATCTTTTATTTTGCCTTTTGGAAAGGTTGAAGACGTTGTGGTTAAAGTGAATGAGATGGTTTTTTCGGTTGATTTTATGGTACTTGGTGTAGAAGCGGAGCCTCGAGTCCCGCTACTCTTGGAAAAAATTTCTTTACAACTGAAAGATCTAGTGAAGATGAAGAAAAAGAGGAAGTCTCATTGAGCTCGGAGGACGAGAATGAATTACTATCATGCCATCAAGGAGGAAAGGATGAATCATATCTTAAGACCCCAAATGTGCCTCCGGATGAGTTTGAAAAGATTGAACAATCTTACTACATAGAAGCTTTGAATCCTATTGCGGAAAATTCTGTGAAGAATGGAAAGAAAGGGGATGAGGAAATAACGAGTATTGTTCAAGATGGTGAAAATGTTGAAGACTTGTTGGAAAGTGATGAGGAAAAGATTATTAGTGACTTCTTATCCTTGTTGGATGATGAAAGTTGTTGTGAAGAGGAGAAAGAGTTAGAACAAGATCATGAGGTAGAAAAAGGTGAAGCTTCGTTGAAGGCCAAGAACCCCGAAAAATTTGTACTTACATGTGAAATCAAGAATGGGAGAGACTTCAATGCTATAAGTGATCTTGGTTCAAGTGCAAATTTGATGCCTTTGGAAAATTTTGAAAAATTTGGCATTGAGCGGTTAAAGAAAACTCTTGTGGAATTTGAAAAGTTTAATTCTTCTCATGTTGAACTTGATAGGAATGAAGTTCCGGATATTGAATGGAAATTAGATAAAGAAGGATATTGTTGCTCTTGCAAAAGGAAAAAACGTCCGTTGTATGATTCTCCCGGAATGTCAAGTATGGTTAGTAAGAAGGGGGATACGGTCATAACGGACAAGAAGAGAGCAAAAAGGAAGTTTAAAGTGAAGATGAAGGCCGATTGCCCAAAGGATTTTTGTGGAGTTTAAAAGTTGAATAATCCGTCCGGCTTGAAGACGTTAAACTTAGCGCTAGATGGGAGGCAACCCATCGTTTATTTTAATGCTTTCATTTAATTGCTTTGATTTAGTTTTCTTGCATTTTTTTGTGTGTAGGTGGATTGTGCTCATGAAGGAAAACACATAAGGATGAGACGAGATGTGCTAGATTTTGAATGAAGATGTATGTCACACCACTTTGTTCAAACTTAAATTTAACACTTGTGTTAATTTAAGTTTGGGGGGAGAGTGTGTGGTGGCCATACTTGAATGTTGGCATGCACATACGTCATCACAAGGTACGTTTAAGATGATCAATGGTGGAAACTACAAGGGTAAGTCTCACCACTTTTTGCAAACTTAATTCTCAACTTGTTTCGATTTAAGTTTGGGGGGATAGTGCGTGGTGTGCCTTACCACTTGTGTATGCTTGATGTATCATGTTGATAGAGTGATTATCTTGATTGTCTTGTGAAAATTGGGTAAATTTTAAAATTTTTCTCATGAGTATTGGATTGATTTTGGTTAGTTTGGTTGTGTGGGAGTGCATAATAATCCTTATTTTTATTGCAAGTGTTGAGCTAATGGTTTGTTGAGTGTTTGAGCATGGATGAAGGATAGTGGAAGCATGAATGGAGCTTGGAGCTAACGCTTTCATTATCAAAATGCCTGTTGAGGGAGTTCACTCTACATCTTATCACTTCTAAATTTCTTGACATGAATTGATGTTGATTTGGATTGTAGTGGATTAACATGTTACTTCATGTGTTATGTACTTGGGAGGTTTACTTGCTTTATTTAGGTAGTTTACTTATTTTTTTTTTATTTTTGAATAAGGTGGCAAATCTTGAGCTTACATGTTATTGGAGGATTGAGGATATGTGCTTTATTTCTTTTGATGGGTGAATTGTCGTTGTTGCATGTTTTGTGTTTTTGTGTTGTTTATTGCTTGGTGAGTCTTTGCTCATGTGTTTTGTTTGTATTTTTATTCTTGTATAGGGATGTTTGGTGGTTTGTTTCGGGAAGTTGTGAGTCATTTTTGAATGTGAGTAATGGCATGTTATTTGTGATAGATGATGGCGAACTATGTTGAGAATCTCTACTCTTTAAAATTGTGACATGTTCTATTTAACTTGTTCAATTTTGAGATGAATTGAGGTGTAATGAGTTCCTAAAGGTCCGAGCAAAAGCTTGTGAGCGTTTGAGCCTCAACCGTGCATCCATGGTTAATTTCTTAATGAGTGGGTCGATTGAGCCTTGATAAACTAGAACTTGCTCATGGACTACGGGAATGAGCCCGATTGGTAGAGGTTAGTGAAATGATCCTAGGACATCCTTGTAATTTTATAGCCATTGTCATATATTTTCTTACCCTATACATCATCCCTAGTTAGCCACTTTGAGCCTTTAAGCCTATTTCTTGTGATATAAGCACAATACAAGCCATGATTACCCACTTAAGCCTTATATATATGCCTTTGTGTGGGTGATTGAGGAGATAATGGTCTACAAGGTTTGATATGAGAATTGTGCAAGAGAAAGAAGTAAATGATAAACAAGCAAGAAAATGATGAAAAGAGCTCAAGCAAAATGCACATGCAACCTTCAAAGTAAAAAAGGAGCAAAACAACAAAAATATGCTCAAGGAATTCAAAAGTCGAAAGAAAGGAAGCATGCAAATTAAAAGAAGCTCAAGAATCCAAGGAATGATAATGATTAGTGCTTGTGATTAGAAAAGAAAAAAAAAAGGAAGATAGAAACGTGAAGAAGTTGATCATCTTTTCGATTACTTACACTCGATGAGTCACTCTTATCCATAATCTCCCTACCCTTACCAAAAAGCCTAACATTACATCCAAAAATAAAAGACCTTTTTGATCATTAGTTGAAGCCTTGGTGGCTTGTGAATGTAGTCCGCAAGCAAGCCTATGGTGCGTCGGGTTCAATCGATTGATGAGTGAAAATTACCCTACTTCATAGAGTGTTGAGTGCATTTTGATATCCGTTGTGAGGCTTGGACCGGAAGGGACTTTATTACTCTTAATTTTCTTAGACTTGAACTTGTTAATTTTTTTTATGTCATGATTTTAATGTTGTAGTGTGACTTGATATGATTTGTAGTCCTTGTTACTTATGATGTGTTGTTGCTTATGTTCGTTAGGTATTTCTCTAGGTGAAAATTCCCCCTCTCGTTTTCTCATTTTCGTTGCTCGAGGACGAGCAACACTTTAAGTTTGGGGGGTTGATCGGTGTCATTTTCACCTAGATTTTAGTGTCTTTTTATTATGTATTTTTGTGTGTTTTTATTCATTTTGTATATCATTTGGTGGTGTTATGTGAAGATATGGAGATGTGTGCCTTGAAATGATAAATGTGTGATTTTCATGATTAAGTGCCTTAAATTGTGCTACATTTGTGAATATTTAGAGAATTAGTAAATTGGTGTAATTTGTATGATTATCAGGTAAAAATGGATTCTAGACATGATAAAGAAGATGTGGGAAAAAACAGAGCTCGATTTGGAGTTAAAACGAGGGAGAATGAGTCAAAGCAAAATGCTGAAAAACGCACGTCCCATTTGTGTAATTTTCTGTACTTTTTTGGAGCTCAAAAATAGAAGTGTCATACATGGTTGGAAATCCATAGAAGAGAGGAATCATTTTGGATCAGTTTACACACACACTAAACACCTAAATCACACACATTCATCTCCATCTCTTTCATCCTTCACCTCATCCATCCAAACCACTTGATCTCCTCAAATCCATCCATTAATCCATCCATCCACCAATCTAAGAAGAGGAATTCATCATTGATTGAAGATTGTAGCATGATCAAAGGGGAGGAAGTTCACCATCAAAGGGGAGCCAACTTACCTTTATTTTGTTATTTTCTTCATTATTTGGCTCAATTGGAGCAAGCTATGTATTGTATTGATTCTACTATGATTTGTAGTGGCTAGTCCTTATGTGAGGCTAGCAATATGATTGGTTAGGGATTATGTAGATTTTGCACACCACATGTTTGATGAAATGATTGTTATGAATATTTTCTATCATGAATGCTTATTCTCATTTTATGTATGATTTGTGTGATTAGATTCTCTATTCATAGTGTTAGGATGGCCATTCCAATATTATGTTTAGTGGTTTAATTGAATCATTGATTGCATGAGATGGCTATGTTAAGTATGTGGGGAGTTTGGCCATAACCTTCATATGCTTAGAACCTCATGATGGGACATTATTGATAATTACTTGTGAAAGTGTTTGATATGATGAGGGGAACCAAGCCAATTTTCACTTGACCTTAGAAAGGAAACACTAGGAAAACGTCCCTGCCCACTAGAGAAAATTCCTCGTGATAATATCTCTATACCGGTATATTAATATCCGTAAGTACCTATAGGAAGAGTTAAGATTGGAGACGCTCTTAGAGTGCCCTTAATATCATAACTTGAAAATCATCAATGCATGTGTGTGTTTGAGTCTACATAAGCCTTATCCATGATGTTGCTTGCCTTACATACTTCTTAGATTGTTCACCTTCATCCATTTTCCATCACACTTGTACATGTTCTATCTTTCATTGCTTTCCTAGTTGTTAGTTTGTAGTATAATCAACCCCCTCATTCTTTGATTCGTCCTACTAGAGTAAAACACTTCTCAAACACGGCTACCCACTTTCGCCCTTGGGTTCGATATCTTATAAATTTTGCACTTGGTCGCTTACGTGCTACACACGATAGAGTACACTTGCTCTAAATCAATTTAACCAAAATTGAAACTAAGTTCACTTCATCCATCCAATCCTTTTGATCTTCTCAAATCCATCCATAAATCCATCTATCCATCAATCTAAGAAGAGAAATTCATCATTGGTTGAAGATTATAGCATGATCAAGGAGGTGAAAGTTCACCATCAAAGGGGAGCCAACTTACCTTTATTTTGTTATTTTCTTCATTATTTGGCTCAAATTCAGCATGCCATGGATTGTATTGATTTTATTATGATTTGTAGTGGCTAGTCCTCATGTGAGGCTAGCAATATGATTGGTTAGAGATTACGTAGATTTTGCACACCACATGTTTGATGAAATGATTGTTATGAATATTTTCTATCATGAATGCTTATTTTCATTTTATGTATGATTTGTGTGATTAAATTCTCCATTCATAGTGTTAGGATGACAATTCCAATATTATGCTTAGTGGTTTAATTGAATCATTGATTGCATGAGATGACTATGTTAAGTATGTGGAGAGTTTGGTCATAACCTTCATGTGCTTAGAACCTCATGATAGGACATTTTTTATAATTACTTGTGAAAGTGTTTGATATGATGAGGGGAACCAAGCCAATTTTCACTTGACCTTATAAAGGGAACACTAGGAAAACATCTCTGCCTACTAGAGAAAATTCTTCGTGATAATATCTCTATACCGGTATATTAATATTCGTAAGTACCTATAGGAAGAGTGAGGATTGGAGACGCTCTTTGAGTGCCCTTAGTATCATAACATGAAAACCTTCAATGCATGTGTGTGTGTGAGTCTACATAAGCCTTATCCATGATGCTGCTTGCCTTACATACTTCTTAGATTGTTCACCTTCATCCATTTTCCATCACATTTGTATATGTTCTATCTTTTAATTGCTTTCTAGCTTAGTTTGTAGTATAATTCAACCCCCTCCTTTTGATTCGTCCTACTAGAGTAAAATATTTCTCAAACACGGCTACCCACTTTTGCCCTTGGGTTCGATATTTCTAAATTTTGCACTTGGTCACTACGGTCTACTACGCGATAGAGTACACTTGCTCTTAACAATTACCAAAATTGAAACCAAGTTCACTTTACCCTTTGTTGTTTTGCATGATTATCATATGTGAGTTTCTTTAATTTATTACATGTGAGTTTAATATAAGGGGAGCCTAGCCAAGGAGTCCTTATGTTTAGAATAACGTAAATGAACACTAGTGAGATCACTTGTGCCCGAGGATAAAACTAGTGAAAGGAACCCCATCCATACGAACATAGTACCTTGAAGGGAATTGCAAGTATGATCGGTCCTAGGAGCTTTTTAGGGGTTGTGAAAATAATCTACATCCTATTCACCATGGCCATTGGGGATAGGTGAAAATCGTGATCGCCCTTACCATGATTTGCTTAAAAATGAAAAACAATTAAAGATGTTGGATGATTGATTATATGAGCGCATCATTAAAACTACCATGTCATTGAAAATCCAAAAATATTGTAATTAGATTTATTTTTCCATGCATTTTATTTTTTTTATTTTTATACCTCATTTTCGATCGTCTCTAACTAATCACGATACTATACCTAAAGGCCATGAATCATAAATTCCCTTGGATTCGATATTTTATTGCTTGGGGGAAATAAAATTCAATCATGTTGATCAAGAGCGGATTATCGCAATTTGTTCACTTCAACACAAAGGCGTCCGTGAACAAAATGCGAGGGGGCATTTGTATGCACTTGAATTTTATTGCCTATTAAAGAAAAATATGTGGCAAATTAATGCAATAATTATAAATTAATTATTTATTTATTAAGGGATTTAAATAAATCTATTCCTAAAATAAATGAGTAAATAATTGATAATTAGGCCAGATCCAATCAAATAAGTCTGACTTAAAGCCTAAGCAAGTGAAAGCCTAAGCCCAAAGAATCAGGTCAAATCAGCCCTGGACCAATCAGACTGCGAGTTATTTATGGGACGTCCTCACCCTTCACCTATATAAAGGGTCCTCCTCCATTCATTCCAGACACACACTAAAAAGACCTGAAGATACAAACGCTCTGAAGAGATCAAGAACACGAGCAGTGCTCCCTTGAGATCTTCAAGCATCTTCAAGTCAAGAACGGAAAACGATTTGGGATTAAGGTGCGGAGCCCCAAATTAAGCGTTATTTATACACTAAGTTCTTCGGTGTTCTTCGTGCCAAGAACAGTATACGATCAGGGATTAAGGTACTAAGCCCTCCAGATTGAGTGTTCTTCGGATCAAGAACGTTTAATCCAAACAAAGGCTCGACGCTTCTAGATTAACGTTATAATGTCCAAAATCCGAGTTCGGACAAGCTTCAACTGAAGATCCGACTCAACACACACAGTCAACGCAGTCAACGCGGTCAACACACAAAGTCAAGTCAAAGACCAAATTGGTTCGAGAGAAGAATCAGAGGATAGATAGAGATTGTTTCCTAAATTATCAAGTTTAATCCATCTGGATTATTATTGTAATTCTTTTGTGTTTCTTTTATTATAAATACATAAAATTTGCTGTTACAGCCCCAACTATAACGACCAATCACATCCCATGGAATTACAAAAGTTGAAAGTTTTTAAGTAAAAATGATAATTTGGTGAGAATTTAAAAGTTATGGGATTATTTTGGAAAAATTAAGTTCTTGGGATTATTTTGAATGAAATTAATTTGTACGAGACTATTTTAATTTTAAATTGTAGTGTGTTTTTAATTTCTACCAAGTTATATGTATGTGTATGTTAAAATAGATATGAGAATTTAATTTGTGTCAGATATAATTTGAATCCGATGACTCTTCAAAAATTTTGTTTAAATTTAAAGTATAAGGTACTTAAACTTCCCAAAGGCAGGACATCATTCATAAACAAAGGCAAACAAGGCTTGTGAGTCATTTTATGGAATCCAATCACAACGCATTTGAAGGCAATGAAACAAATTCTTCAATATTAAGAACACTTAACTATTGTCTAGTTTATTCAAATACTAATAATTATAACAACGCATTTGAAGGCAATGGAACAAATTCTTCAATATTAAGAACACTTAACTATTGTCTAGTTTATTCAAATACTAATAATTATAAGCGTGTTGAATATAGCAATCGTGATTGAAAAGGAATTATGATTAATTATGTCTAAAATGTAGGAGCATTTTTGTATTCTTCATGGGAATTAATACTACTTTCACATGGAGGTAGATTAAGTCGAGTATGTAGCTGTCATGCTATTTGATTAAGTCGATAAAAGGTGTAATGTTAAATGGAATGGAGGAAATACGTATTATATGTGTGGGCCCTGTGGGGTGGGGGATGGTTATTAGAAAAGAATTAGAGTGGTGAAGCTAAAATAAATACAAGGAAAACTCACTTTTAATATCATATATACAAAGGAATTCACTAAGATCCTACCGATTTAGAATGGTTCTAAATGTTGTATTTTTGGTTCCATACCAAGTGTTAGAGACCAATATAAATAAATAAATATATATATATATATATATATATATATATATATATATATATATATATATATATATAGAATTAATATGTAACTTTTTTATATCAATTTAAAACTATTTGATTTTTTTTTTTTTTTGTAACAAGAATAATATATTAGTCAAAAGTTGAATGGAGGACTGATCTAGATAATTGGAGATACAGCTGTTGATAGAATTTGACGATGCAACTAATTTTTTATTAGTGTCAATAGAGGAGATCGATAGACATCATTTTGAAAATTTACGACAACAAAGTTGAATGGAAGAAGAATTCATTTCAAATCCTTTTTCACACTTCTAATACAATTACCACTTGCTATTCATTTGAACTCTGCAATATTTTAAAAAAAAAAAACTCTGCAATATTTAAATTCCTCCAAATTAACTTGGTATATATTTCTAAATTCTAATATATATAAACTCTGAGTTAACTCGATCAAACATCGTACTCTAATTAGCCTAATACATGGAGGCACATTTCGTGAGTTGTGAGCATAAGTATAAGTGAGACAAACAGTAATGATGGGATACTTGCACCGTTTTATTAATCAGAATATTACATAACTTTTGCAATTAATTTGAACATAAACTATCCTCCATATTATAATTTGCTACAAATTCACACCAAACTTAAACATCACTTTTATTTTTGTTTCGACACAATTACCCTACCTTAGTTGCATGAAAAATGACATTGACATAATGACACATTGTATGGACTTTCCTTAGCTAAAACAACTCCCACCTAGATCTTGCATATTTAATCACTTGCTCAAAGTGGTGGGCCGTGTCGGCCGGATGCGACTCCACCCGCGGCCGATCCGGCAGAATCCACCGCCCGTCCGCCGTCCTCACCATCCCCTTGTGCTCATCCTGCCACCAGAACGGCGGCACACCACATTCCTCTTTCAAGAAATCACAACTCTTGTTCACTAGAGCTACATCCCTATCCGACACCAAACTAAAGCCTCGATCCTTCCCATGATACCCATCCAGCAAGTGCAAGTGAGCTTCAAGATTGTGGGCACATCTCAAATCATTAGTTTTTTTAAGAAATGGAGAGTGGTTGTGATCAAGGGCAAACTCCACTCCCACATGAGCATAACTCCATGGAAATGAAATAGTATCCTCCAAATACTTCTGATACTGAAACTTCTCATTGGTGATAATTCCAGGGACAGTTGGCACCTTATCATGAACATTCACAATTCTCAAAACCCTTAATCCTAATTCATCACACCTTTCCTTGAACTTGAGGTTTCCGACTCGGGGCCCCGAAAACGAGAACACCGTGATCGGAATCTCGTGTAGGACTTCCTGGCCGTCGTCTATGACGTTGAGCTTCACCTCCGCGATATCATACGCCGACAACAGAGCCAGAGCTGCGCCGAGGCTATGTCCGGTGATGGTGATGCTCAGATTCTCGCCCCGGTAGCGGTGCACGATCCGGCGGAGCTCCGCCAGGACCTGCTCTCGGGCCGAGAAGGAGCAATACTTGCATGTCTTTTCCTTAGATGTGTAGAGCTCGAAGAAACCCGATTCGATCTTTATAGACGGGTCGTCGCGGAAATGGGCGGGTTGGAGGATGTCTTTAAGGTCGTGGATCCATTCCAGGTAGGTGACGGTGCCCCGCCAGGCGATGACTATGTCGCGGCGGCCGAGGCGGCGGATTTCCTCGTCGTCTGTGGCCACCGCGACATAGCCCATCCAGTTGGCGTGCGGGCTCCAGATGCTGCTGATCTTGGACTTCTGGAAGAAATTGGGGAGGTTGATGTTGGATGTGGCGTAGAGGAAACGGGTCAGGGTGTAGCCCCGACCCGCCATGCCGAGGCGGTCGAAGAAATGGGCGCCTTGGTACTTGCAGGTGCCACAGTACTTGGAGGTGGGGTCGAAGTCGAAAGAATCGTAGCAGGCTTGGGCCATTTCGCCGTAGCGGATGATCTCTCTCCGGAGATGGGAGTTGAGGGGGTCCAGGAGGTTTTCCCAGTGGTTTTCGCCCTGGATTTCTGTCCAGATTTGGTTCATTGGTCGGAGATCTTCGGTTGTCAGTTGGTGGTCGTCGTCGATTTCCTCCATTTCTAATCTAGGAAATGTCGTGCATTTTATTGAGATTGAAGCTTTTTTTGGTGGGGAATAACATGATCTTTTGTTGGGAAAGAAGAGATTAGTGGTTCTTCTGGTGGGGCTGAATGATGGCACAAATTGCTGGGAGTTGATTTGGATGTTGTGGGTGGAGTTGTGGAGAGATGAAGCCATGAGAGAGAGAGAGAAAGAAGTGGAGGACGAAAGGGTAGTGCTTGAATTTGAATCAAATATTAGTACGAGTTTGCCCAACTACAAGGTACTCGAGGGTGACAAGGAAAATACGATACCATATTATTGCCTAATTAATGAAAGTCCTCGTCTCATTTTTTTTTTATTGTTATTATTATGACAAGGAAAATATGATACCATATTCAATTGAGTATGTGGTGTAATAATATTTGAATAATACTCGAGTTAATGAAAAATAATACTCCTGAATATAAATGGAAAGTGATAATCCTTCATGCCAAATGGAATCACCTATTCCACATTGATGTTTCATCTCTTATTCCACAAATTAAATGTTTGCCACGTATCATAATGAATGCCCAAAATTCAACACAATCCTAAGTGTTTAATGGTCATTCATGGGGTATAATTTTTTTATATTGTGAAATACCACACCGAATCTTCTGTGTCATTTTCGTGAATCATCTTCTGTGTCACACATTAAGTGATTAACACGTAAGAGGGGAAATAAATGTAATCATTGCCCATAGAGTTTAAGGTTTAGGGTATAGTTTCATCTCTCCTACGTGTCATCTAGGTTTGACACAGGAGATGATGTACCAAAATGACAAAGAGAATCTGAGTCAGTGAAACCCTAATAAAACACCGAAAGTGGAATTAGGAATTCAACTTGCCTCCTCCCACACTACCTTTCACACTTTCCTTATTTATCTGTCTCACACCACCGTTCACATCCTAAAAAATAAAATATTACTTTATCCAACAACCTCAAAAATTATTTTAATTTAACATTTGTCACTTTCTTTCACACACATACCATTAGTTCATATTTTTTTGATACCTAAAAATACTACAATATATCTTATAAAATCAACAAATATGGTCAAAATAATAAAATATTATTCGTCTGTCTCACTCAAGTCTTGAGCTTATTATAATTATTATTATTTCACTTATCATTCTATATGTCTAGGTTCGGTTCCTATACCATTTTAGTGTATTACATCTTCTATATTATACCATAAGAGGGATGACACATATAAGAGAAGAAAATTATACCTTTAAAATAAAAGTATTAAATTTAAGGGGGTAATGATTCGATTTTCTATCCCTATTAAATGTAAATAGTACAATTAATAACACATGACATGAGATAATACAGGAGAATATCACATAGGATCCATGTAATTCTATTTGATAATATGAAATCTGCACTGTACCTAACTGGCAATTAGGTGCCATGTTCATACTCCCCCATCCCCGGAATAAATTTCATAGTTAAAAATAGAGTTTAAAAATAGTTATTTTTTATCAACTTTTATAGGGTATTGTAGTATTTTTATGTAGAAATAAATAAATTATAAAGTATGTTATGTGTGTTATGCGAAAGTATATATAAAATTAACATATATTTTGAGATTATAGGTTGATGTGATGCTTTCAATTTTTTCTGGTGATTTTTATTGTGGGACAAATAAAAAGGAAAGTGTGACATTTATTATGCATGGATGGATGGAGCATTAGTTTATTAACCAAATTAGATTTAAAAAAAAACATTTTAACACACCCTAAAAAATCTTATGCAGATCCTATGTTCCAAACTAGGTAAAAGAATATTGTTCAAATTGTGGCAACACTTCATACGGTCGGTGACGAACTGAATAATTAGAATAATAATCCATCCAATTTCCAGCATTATAAAATCTATGATAAGCACAATATCGTTTTATAAGCTCTATGCTTCTCGTGGATTAATATTAAAATTTGATCATTCACAAGTTACATGCAATAGCTAGAGGATGTAAACTTTGTTTTTTTTATGCATAAATAAAATAGCATCAATTTGAGCTAGACGTTGAACTCTCTATGTATTAAAATTTTCATAACCATATTATACTCATGAAACAACACAATGAAGCAGCATACTTGACAGAAGTGTTGGGGCCGGGGGAGAGAAATTTCAACAACGCAATAAAAGAAACAACACAATGAAGCAGCGTACTTGACAGAAGTGTTGGGGCCGGGGAGAGAAATTTCAACAACGTAATAAAAAGAACACGATAAAAATTTGCTAAAACAATTGCATTACGTCGTCAAAATGTTTGGATAAAGATATCAGCCCAACGTTGTGAAATCAACCTCGCTGCATATAAACATCATGACAATACAGAACATGTTGTAATTATGCATATATATCTTATGGTCCCAAAATTTGTGTGCAACTTGTAACAACATCTACAATATGAAAATAAAATTTTCTTCAATTTGAATGGCACACAAATTTTCTTCGATTCGACATTGATCGCTAAAGCACTTGTATTTGCACCTTTGCTTATAAAATTTTGCTACCTCCGTAGAGTAGTAAGGTAATCATTTGTTATTTTAGGTGGATTACAATTTGAACAACATTTGTTTGAGATCTTGTCATGGTGACACTGTTTTACATTTTTTAAATTAATTATCATTTTTTATTAAAGATTTTATTATTATATTAAATATATTATCACTTATTATTTATAATATAAATTGTTCACGAAATAGTATTTAATTGCACCATTATTTTTCATCAATCAAATATTACTTTTTAATAAAATATTATCCCTTCTTATAAGTATTAGCCTATTATTTTATATATGATAAATAATTGTATTAATTGCTTTTGCGGATAACATTAAGGGTGTGTTTGGTTCACTAAGGTTAATAGGTGGGTTAATAAAGCTTGTAAATGTGATAAGAAATGGATGAACATTAGAATTCCCTTAATTCTATATTAGTTTCATGGGATATTGTAACACACTTCCCATCAATGTTGTATTTCACCGGGCCCCTTGCTTTTTATTAATGGGCTTAGATGAAAATTAAGCCCGCATAAGTTCAATTAGCATATAATTTTCTAATGTTTAGAAAATTTCAAGGCCCAATGAGTATTATTATTTTAAAGTGAACCAAACACACCGGGTATACGGAGACACTATTAATTGTAACAAATATGTGCATGCAATTAATGTATATTAATGTCTATTTATAATTATAAAAGCTTTGAAATACTTTAGGGACAACCATTTTTACGTTTAAATAAATTAGTTGAGATAAGGTATTTTGCTAATATTGGGTTTTTCCCAAATGTATGTTATAGAAGGTTTTTTCAACTACAAATCGTGAGCAATAATCATTTTCTGGTAGTGTTTGTGTTAAACGACCACCTCATCTAAAAGCTTAAGCTGGTAGAGAGTTGAATTGTTTAATACTTAATCAGGTTACACTCTAACACGCCCCCTCACATGCAGGCGGGGAATTTTTGCCTCAAAGGCTTGCATGTGGAATTTTCTCATAAATGGGTGGCGGTGAGGTTTGAACCCTGGACCTTTGTTAACCATGGGCTCTGATACCATGTTAAACGACCACCTCATCTAAAAGCTTAAGCTGGTAGAGAGTTGAATTGTTTAATACTTAATCAGGTTACACTCTAACAGTTTGTCATGTTTAAGAATTGAAATTGAGTAAGGTGTAAGTTTGAGTTAGATATTTCGTTTCGTACATCTACTTTAATTTGATCATAAGAATTTTAAATTATAGAGAATGTAATAAAACATAATAAATCACAAACCACAGAATAAACCACAAGCGTAAATACTTCCATGAGTAGGAGTTAAATTATTATTTAATTACGATGGAATTGGGGTAAATTTAATAAACTAGCTAGGCATGACTTCGAAAAAAAAATTAAATTAAACTATATAATAGTAAAAAAAAAAAAAATTCACCATTTGGAATGATGACTTTATACATGAAGTAATAAAGTCATATCAATGATAATAGTGACTCTACCGTGGCAACTATCCTTTTTTTAATTTTTAGAATAAAAAAACAGAATATTTATAAATCTTCTTAATTTTTTAGAGTTACAAAAAAAATACTTCAATGCTCGTTTTCGGGTTTCAAACTCATATTTTTGTTTTCAAAACTCACATCTACATTTTAAAAACCACCCATATTTATATCTAATACACTATCTCTCCTCAACTAGTACATTTTCTCTCTTTTATTTATCATTTCTCATTTGACTTTTTAAATAAATTAATACATTAATTTGACATAAAGTTAAAACCTACATTACCCAAACCCAAAAAAAAACATAGAATGACTATTCACGATTTTCAAACTCCACGTAACCCCAAACCAAACATCACCTATTAGTCTACAATTCATATATTTTCATCACATAAAATAATAATGACATAACACAATAATCTTACAATGCATTTTAATTTTAATTTGACATTCTAATTTAACAAATATAATATCATTATATGCATAAACAAAAACTATTAAATATAACACTAAAGTAATACAGAAAATATAATACCAAAATATAACAGTATTCTTATCGAGTAGTAATCTAGGTGGAAGATCAAGAGTGCCTATATCACTTATTGGAGGGCTGTACAAGATCATATCAAAGGTGTTGGCAAGGAGATTATGCAAGGTGCTTGATTCGATCATCTCAGAAAATCAGAGTGCATTCATTGGCAAGAGACAGATACTTGATGGCATTGTGGTTCTTAATGAAGCAATTGATGAAGCAAAGAAGAAAAAACTTGAAAGGATTTTCCTCAAGATTGATTTTGCAAAAGCATACGACTCAGTGGATTGGAGATTTCTAAGTGCGATGATGGAGAAATTCAACTTTGATAGTAAGTGGAGTAAATGGATTATGGAGTGTGTATCAACAGCGTCCTCTTCAATACTTGTAAACGGGAGCCCATCGGGAGAGTTTAAATTGGAACGTGGGCTAAGGCAAGGTGATCTATTATCCCCTTTTCTCTTTTTGATTGTGGCTGAATGGCTCAGCTTGTTACTTAATAAAGCTACACATGTGGGGCTATTAGAAGCAGCAAAATTGAAAAAGATAAAGTCATTATATCTCATTTACAGTTTATGGATGACACTATTCTTATGGACAGAGCGACATTAGATAATGCCTTGATGATAAGAAGAATTCTCAGAAACATGGAGTTGATTTCGGGGCTTAAGATCAATTTTGATAAATGTTGCATCTTTGGGGTTAATGTGGATGAAGTTCATATTTGGGAAATGGCAAATATTTTGGGCTGTGGAGTGGGCTCCTTACCATTATCTTATCTTGGAATTAAAATGTTGACATAAATCACCGAAAATAGGCAACATGGAGGGAGTTGGTTCAAAAAATCAGAATTCGAGTAAAGAAGTGGAAAGATAACAAGATTTCAATGGGCGGAAGAGTAATCTTATTGAACACGGTCTAGTCATCTCTACCTATATATCACCTTTCCTTTTACCTTTTTCCCAAAATTACCTTAAGTGATATTTTAAAAATTCAGCATAACTTTATTTGGGTGGGGGGAAGTTGATTATAATAAAGTTGCTTAGATTGACTGAAGTACAATATGCTACCCAAAAAATCGAGGGGCCTTAGGGGTTAAGGATTTACATCTTTTTAATAAATCACTTATGGGGAAGTGGATATGGAGATTTTTTACCCAAAAAAAGTCTTTGGGTTAAAGTCATAGAGTCAAAATATGGTAGGGGTGGGGAAGGGAAGTTAGTGCATAGCTTTGAGAGGGGAAGAGCAATGTGGTCAGGGTGGTGGAAGGATGTGGTTAGTGTCACTCTTGGAGAACGAGGGGAATGATTTAGGTGTAATTTAGAGAGGGTTATTGGGGACGGAAAACATACTTTGTTTTGGGAAGATCCTTGGGCTGGGGAGAAACTACTGAAAAATCTTTTTCCTAGATTGTTTTGTCTTAGCAGGGACCAAGATGGGAGAGTGGGAGATATGGGGACTTGGGAGGAAGGGCGGTGGATTTGGGGGTGGAAGTGGCAGAGGGAACTTTTGGGACAGGATAAAGATCAACTTGATTTGTTTATATCTTTGGTGAACAGGTACACAATAAAGGAAGGTACTGAAGATAGATGGAGATGGAAGGAGTCCAAGAAGGGTTGTTACGTCATAAATGAAGTTTACTTAATGCTCACAAGAATGCGCGGATTCAAGCCTATAGAAAAAGAATATGAAAAAAACTTCAAAAGCATTTGGAATAAATTCACTCCGATGAAGGTTATCGTTCACTCATGGAGAGTACTATGGGAGCATCTGGCAACAAAAACTAATTTGAGTAGGAGGAAAATTCTTCAATCTATAGTCGACTTAAAGTGTGTATTATGCAAAGAACATGAGGAGACTGTGAGACATCTATTTTTTGAATGCAAAATGGCTTATAAGGTATGGATGACTTGTTTGAATTGGCTTGAGATTTCATCAGTACTTCACCCAAATCCTTGTTGAAGTTTGAATGAGTTTAAATGTTGTGCTACGGAGAGAGGGAGTAAAGTGAAGTTAGTAGCCAATTGGCAATGTGTAGTATGGTTAATTTGAAAGGTTAGGAATGCCATTATTTTTTAGGGATTTAATTTTATTTTTGATAAATTAATAGAGGAGATGAAAAGTAGAGTATGGAGTTAATTTTATATCAATGATGTGAGTCCGTTTAGATTGTCATTTAATGAGTGGCTTGTCAAGCCAAACTTGATTTAGATATTTTGTACTTTGTACTTTGTAAATTTTGGGTATGTCTCATGCCTATCAATAAAATTTTTATTTACCGAAAAGAACATATATCATATAAGAAAAAATGAAAATGAATTAAATTGGGGGTGGGGGAATAAAGCATTTTAAGTTTCACAACTAACCCATGTTTAAGTTGCACTAGAATTGTAAGTTTGAGAAGGATGTGAAATTTTGGTAGGTGCATGACAAAAACATGGCTGGAGAGGAGAGGCCCATTTAAGGTGGTGAGAGGCAGACTGATGCATGCAATTGCAAATGCTGGGGACCATTCATGCACTTAAACTATCACATACCCACCAATCACACTATACAACAAGACTACTACTTCCTATCGCCTTTAATTAATTAATTCACAATATTTTTAGTCTTTATTTATTAGTGGTAAGACTTAATATTAAATTGTAAAGATAAAACATGAACTACAAAATAAAATAATTTTTGTTGTCATCCATCGATAATTATTAATGACAAATTTTGTTGCTATTTTTTTTAAGGGAGGATTACTACTAGGTACACAAAAAAACCCTAAATTACTATGAGATACAAACATACAAAAGTATTACTACTAGGTACAAAAATATATAGTGATATTCCAATATTACCCCTATTAATGTGCTGCACATAAATATTGTGTGCAGCAAAAGTTCATGTGCAGCAAAGTGCGTGCAGCAAAAAAAGTGTGTGTAGGAAAAAAAAAGTGTGTGCAGCAAAAAAATGTGGTGGTCCGGCGGCGGCGGTCCGGCAGCTTTTCCGGCGGCGACAGTTTTTCCGGCGACCAATTTTTTTTTTTTCTTTTTTTTTTGGACGAACAGTTTTTCCGGCGACCGGCTGCCGGAGCTCCGGCGACGGCGGCGCGGCAGCTTTCCGGCGACCAGTTTTTTTTTTTTTCCTGACGAACAGATTTTCCGGCGACCGGCCGCCGGTGCTCCGCCGGCGGAGGCGGTCCGGCAGCGGCAGCGGTGGTCCGGTGGTGGGTGGAGGTTGGGGTTAGTGTTTTAAAGGTATATGGGTTTAGGGGTATATTTGGTATTTTACTTTAATATTTTGTATTAAATAATAATTATTTTAAATCAATGTATCTAGTAGTAATTAGGGGTACAAAGTGTGTACCTATCAGTAATTATTTCTTTTTTTAATGGTAGTAATAGTTTGAATGCTTTTAATGCACCATAAAACCAATTTTTGTAAGGGCTAAATACTAATTAACTATTTAAAAAATAAAAATTATAAAATATAAAAATTTGTAATTATAATAAAATTTACTTAAAAAAAAACTGCATAACTTTCACTATGAAAAAATTCCTTTTTAACAACTGAATTTACTAACGAAATTTATTCTGCTATGTAATTTTTAATGACTGCCTATAAAAAGTTATAGTTTCTTTTAACAATGGAATGTCAAATTACCAACGGTAAATTCCGTTGCTATTTACCAACGGAATCATTATATAAATTGTCAATAGAATTATTAGCAACTGATTATCAATTATTTACCAACCGATTTGGATTTTCATTTGTAAAAAATTATTAACCACTACTTTACCATAAAATTTACTAATAAATTTCGTTGTTAATTCTTTTGTAAATCAATTTGACAATAAAATTAATTTTTTACAAAGGGAATATTCGTAAAAAACAATTTTTTTTAGTGTTTGATTTAATGTATCTATAGTTCATTATTTATGTTCATTTATTATTTTATTATACTAATTTATCTGCACACCACTAAAATATCTATTTTATCATTTCCAACATTCATTATAAAAATATCAATTTTTTTTAAAAATAATCCACTTATGATCATATGTATACATATACATAATATAATTAGCCAATATGAAGTCCATTCTAACTTGATTATTTGATCCGTATAACAAGGAGCAATATTTGTGTAAGATGTAAAATATTCTCACGATATTGTTTTATTTTTTCTTAATCATTTATATAATTTTTCAATAAAAATTTTTGTCATATTACTTTTTTTTATTACGAAGTTGATAAAATAATTTCTCTGTACAGTCATATTTTTTTTATCAATCAAATATTAATTTCCATTCAAATGTTAATCTTTTAACCCATAATAAGTTTTTGCCAATGGTTACAATCCCACTCAATGCAGTGGATGGTGCAATCCATGATAATATCCACTGAGGATTGGTTAAAAATAACATCCACTGGAAAACATTAAAGTGTATCTATCACAAAAATGCATGAACATTCATCTTATTTTTATAGTGGAAAGATAATTTTTACACTCAAGTCTTAAAATTACCCTATACACCCATATAACCTCGTAATTCTCGGCACACTCACTCACTCACTCACCTTCTATACATTCTTTAACGTTTAGTAATATTCTTTCTCTTAATATTTTTTTATCTTTTTTCTTATATAAATTAATTTATATATTGATTTGATACAAATTTATAATTCATTATAGTAAAATCCCAAAATAAATATAAGTATATTTTATTTAATTAATTTTCAAAACCTCGTATAAAACCAAAACAAATATTCAAATGAATTGCAGGAGTGACAGCATCACTGAAATTAAAAATGTATTGCAAACTGTCCCCAATACTGGGTCCAACTGGTGATTTGGCCCACTGGGCCTAAACCTAAGTTGATGGGCTGGATCGGACAAACTCAATCGGTTCACTTTAGTAGTACTATAATAATACCATCTCAAAAATTGAATTTTATGAAATTAAAGAATAAAAAAAAGTGCCATTCTCTTTATAAAAATGAGTATAATATGCTATATCCTTAAAAAAGTATTTTCCTTTTTCAACTTCAATTAAAACTACTCACTTAATAAAATTATTTTACTGACTTGAATGATAATTACTTTCTATATATATATATATATATATATATATATATATATATATATATATATATATATATATATATATATATATATATATATATATATATATATATATATCAGAAACCTCAGCCATTCAATATTTATGGAGCCCATCTGAACCGTTAAGGTACATCTGCCTTTTATTTTTTAGTACAAAAACTTTTTAGACTCATGCATAAATCATAATTACTGTTTTTAATAAAAGGACATTTTATTCTCAATATAAATGTGAAAAAATTATATAACAGAATTTGACTTAAGGTAATATTTTTTCATTCTGAAAATTGGAGTAGTTTATTATTTCTAAAGTGTAATTCTCCATGGGACTCCCGCACGGTTAACACTAACTACCTGCTATATATTAAAATAAAATATTATTTCTCTCTTTATTTAAACATTAAAAGGATCCTCTTAACTTTTTCACATGTATTAAGAAATATTATTATTTAATTTATAGTGAGTAGTTGTATTAGTGGATGTGTAGATCTCATATTTTAATTATATTAGTGAGTGTGTGGATTCTTGTGTGTAAAAAATAAAATTTGACTTTTTGAAGCGGATGCCAAAACAGAAAAAAATCCTTTAATCTACATGAAAAAAGAGATGGAAGTATTAAGTATTATCATTAGTAAAAAAGATACTCCCAAGTCTCATTTAATGTTTATATTTTTCTTTTTTATAGATGAAATCCACATAAAATAATTAAATTATTTTTATGAGGCTCACACATAATATTAATACAATTATCAATTATATATTAAAATATTATATATTTCAACTCACTATGTATTAATATTCCTTAATCTCCGTATAAAAAGCAAATGTAAAAATCGAAATGAGATGAAAGGAGTATTAGTTATAAGTTTGGGAGTTTCACAAAATAAAATACTACTCCCTCCATTTCAATTTATATTTCAACTCACTATGTATTAATATTCCTTAATCTCCGTATAAAAAACATATGTAAAAATCGTAATGAGATGAAGGGAGTATTAGTTATAAGTTTGGGAGTTTCACAAAATAAAATATTACTCCCTCCATTTCAATCTATTTTTTATCGTTACTGTAAACAAGAAATTTTAGGAAATTGGCTCTTTGACCAATGTTATTGATTTTTAAAGGTAATGTAGTATTTTTAGCTGATGAATAATTATAAAATATATTATGTATGTTAGGTAAAAATGGTAAAATTGTAATTAATATGTATTTTTAGGTGTGAAGATTGATGTAATATTTCGTTTTTTGGTTTAGGGATGATGATTAATTGATGTGATGTTTATTTTTTTAGATGATAAAATTTAATGTGGAATGGGGTCTGGATCTTCTGTGTTAGGCGTGACATAGGTAAAAACTGTTAGGGAGTAATAATGTAGGATTTGTTATGTGGGTAAGATATATTCGAAAGAAAGAAAAAGAAATGAAATTGAAGAGGACAAACCCCAAGTCTTTGGAGGTCGAATCGAACGTGGTCGACAACATTTTTTGTTTATTAATTTTGGAATTTTAAAGTTGTAATCACAGTGTTGTCGCATGTTAGTTGTCTCGTACAAGTTGTTCAACAATAATAATAATGATAATATATATAATAATTATTAATTCCATAGGTTGTATTTTATGAGCTTATGACCACGTGCCCAAATATTGTAATGTGCAAAAACAAATTACAGTATGAAGATAAAAAATTTGCATAAATCAAGCACATTCACTTTGATTCCGTATTTCAAAAAGATGATGCTTAATTTCATTATCTTCAATCTTTTTTTTTCGACCATTTCATAAAAAATTAAATTATCAGATATTAAAAATAAAATTTAAATTTTATATCTTAAAAATATATTTAAATTTTAAAATTATCATTCCAACTTAACCCATTTTACAATTTATTTATTTATTTTTAAACATTATAATAGTTCTAAAAGTTATTAAAGTTAATAAAAAAAATTATCTTAACTTCTATATTTACAGATTTAGTACAAATTACCCGAGGCAGGGTTAGGGGATTCTACTCGTTTCCGCCAAAGCTATACAGTATACTACAAATCATTCTATTTTGAATGAAAAAGGAGTATAAACTCTACAAAATGCCTGCATATAAGTTATGCATTAATATTAGGTGAGTTGGTAATGAACACTTTATAAACTCTACAAAATGCCTGCATTTAAGTTATGCATTACTAATTCGTAAGGATAAATGAGTTAGTGAGGAAAACTATCGAGAACATAGTACTTAGAAATGGAACATAGCCAAACGTCCAACCTCTAAGAAAAAAAAATGAATATTTTTTTTAGTTGATATATTAATAGTCATTAGTATCTAGTAGGAATTGTAAATTTTGGAATCGATTCTATGAGCTATTTTGACTTATAAGCTCTTTATCTAGTAAGAGAGTTTAATTGCAACTATGAATTAGTGATCGGTCTTATTCCGTAGTCTATAAGATAAACCATTGCAATACATAAATTTCGAAATTCCCTTAATTATACCGTTGTTAGTCTTATTACCTCCTTAGATTGGCATGTCATACTCATCTATTTCACTTCTTGCTATCCTTATTTGTTTGCCTTTTTACTTTAGTTCTTTTAATAGATAATTGTTACTTGTGATTACATGATACAATCCCAAATTCAATTTCTGTCACTCTTATAAAGTATGATTGGATACAAATCGGATATACTTAGTATTGACATCTCCTGTAAATTGATAAAAGTAATTAACTTGATCACCTACTCCAATAAAATACACTTGTTCTATTCACATTTCACACGTATAGAAATTAGCAATCAATTCATGTAATTATAATCCACACGAAAAATATAAAAATGTAAAAAACATTTACTTGAGTCGACAATACCTGGTCCTAAACTACTACTACTATTAATTTGGAGGTATAAGTTAGTCATGAAATTCAATTTCTTCCTTTTTTTAGTTGAGTTAGTCTCCTGTGAATCGGATTTACGATGTAAATTTTGTTATTCACCTTTAATTTATACATCTAGCAATATATAGGGTATATATGATTAAAAAATGAAACACAAAGTTTAAAGTAAAAAAATACTCGGATTCACATGGTAAACTGTGTAAATTTGATTTATAAGAATGTTTGTGTTTTGAATCATCCAATAATTTATTTATATTTTAAATAATTGATTAAGAGAGTTGAATTGACGAGTTAAGTTATCATGCTCAATAAATTTTCGTTGAATTGCATTCATGTTGTGTGCAAATATATAGTAGAGCGGCTAAAGTGGAAAAAAATGTTTTAACTTAAATTCATTTTTTTCAATGGATGATGATTGATGTGCACCTCCTTCACCTCATTCATTACCCCTAACAGCTCATGAATATTTATCCACTTTTTATTTTGTTTCCTTTCAAAATATTTTCACACCCTAAAAATAAAAATAATACATCATATTAATAATCTTATAATATAATAATAAAAATGTCATGCACCTTATTTTCACAAAATACTCATTCTCTTTTTTATATTTTTACAACTAAAATTTACTAATCTTACACTCGGCGCCATCAAATACTTACATATATTCCTAGGACGTATGGAATACTATTTTATTAATATTTTATTTTTGGTGAGTGAGATGTTAAATAGTCTGTAAAGTCATTTTACTTTTATTAATTAATTATTATTATTGTTTATTATATTACAAATTATTCATTAAAAGGTTTACTTCGTCGTCTTACTCTTGGTAATGTTTGTTTTTCCATTTTGAAAACTAAAATTTATTTTCAAAATCCACACAAAACCACCCTAAAAATTAATAACAATCGTGAAATCACAATACTTTTGAAAGAGAGTTTGAGCTCAGTTCACACATGAATCATATTTATTACAAAATTAATTTTTGAAAAGATGAACTATATATTGTATACTACTCCCTCTGTCCCACACCGAAATGTCTCAATTTTATTATATTGGGAGTTCTATTCAAAAGTCCTTATTTTTCACTTTTAATAAAAGGGTCTCACATATGGCCCAACGCTCATTATTAATACAACTACTTACTACACATAAAATAATAATATTTTTTAATCTACGCAAAAAAACAACCGGTGATGTTTGGAGTGTGGGAGTATATTCTTATAAATAAAAATTACTCCTCATTTGAGTAAAAATATAAAGGATCACAATATATCAAATTTTGAGAAGTAATTATTTCATTTGAGAGAATAATAATCATTTATTTAAAAAGTAAAATTTTATATTAAAGAGTAAACAGTAAATTATGATGTAAGAATTTGAATAGTTAATGGAGAATAAATTTTCATATACTCTCCCCATTCACCTCAAAAATTTCGTTTTTTTTTTCATTTTGTGCATTCATTTTTAAGGATCTTATTTCATTTTTTACACATATAAAAACCCATACACATCAATATAATTAGAATATGGGGCCCACACACCCATCAATACAATTATGCACTTTACATTAAATAATAATACTACTTAATACACGTCCTAAAAGCAAATGGGTCTCTTTGAAGCGGATGGATGGAGTTTTCCCTCCGTTTCTTTAACTACGGAGTATATATTTTGCCACTACATATTAAAATATTACTTCCCCCGTCCCAGCATAAGAGGACCATTTTTTCATTTTGGTCGTCCCACCCAAAGAGTCCACTTTCCTTTTTTAAACACATGGGACACACACCCCCTCTAATACAATTAAATGTTGGGACCCACACTCCTACTAATACAACTACCCACTACACATTAAATAATAACACTCCTTAATTTACGTACCAAAAAGCAAATGACCCTCTTAATGAGAGACGGAGGGAGTATATTCTTCAATCCACCACACATTAAATTATTATACCTCTTAATACATATCTGATCTTCTGCGCAATTTTCGTGCATCATCTTTTATGCCACGCGTTAAGTGATTGAAACGTAAAAGGGGAAATAAATCCAATCATTGCCCCATAGGTTTTAAGGTTTAAGGTATAATTTTATCTCTCCTACGTATCGTTCTAAGCCGCTCTTTATATAATACAACTATTCACTACACATTAAAATATTATATTCATCAATTCACTGCAAATTCAAATATTATATTTTTCAATCCACTCAACATTCAATTATTATAACTCTTAATTGACATGAAAAAACAACGTAGTATGGAGGGAGTATTAAACACTCAAAATCAAGTGATATTAACCGATTAAGTTAAATGCTCGCTTACTTTTGTTGGCGTGAATCGTGATGTTGATGAAATTATAAATATGAGAGTATGAGAGAAAGAGAGAAATGGAAACATGGTAGGGGTATAAAAGAGATGTAATTTGGGTTAAGTGGGCAAAACGGCAAAACTTAACAACCCAAACAAATGCCCTAGTTACAAGTTAAGACACTGCTCAAAAAACTCCGCCAGCTCCAGCGCCACCACCTACATTTACCTACAATTGAATCCATTACGCACTACCCCCATTACCCAACTCTCTCTCTCTAAGAAGAAGAGGAGGAGGAGGACGACAGCCGCAATGCCGATCTCCACCACCCTCAGCTTCGTCGCTTCTCCGCCGCCTCTCTTCCACAACCTTAATTCTCACTCCTGCTCCCCGCCTCCTACCTTTCCTTTCCTCCCTAAAACTACCAATGCTCTTTCTCTTTACCCAAACCCTCGCTGCCGCTCTCTCTTCACTGTCTACTCCACAAATGTCGCCGCAACCGACGAGATCAATGTCAGATTCTCCACTGGCGGCGGCGGCGGAGGAACAGGAGGTAGCTGCGGTGGCGGCGGCGGCGGAGGAGGAGGCGGAGATAACAATGGCGGCGGAAATGAAGGAGATGATGATGTAAACAGGAAGAGGAACAGGGACGAAGCTCTGATGGCTTTGTCCGAAGCTAGTAGGAGCCTGGAGAGCTTACCCAAGGATTTGAAAGCTGCCATTGAAGACGGAAGGATACCTGGATCGATTGTTTTGAGATTTTTCGATCTCGAGAAATCAGGATTTTTGTCGTGGCTCATGAAATTTGCAGGATTCAAAGAGAGATTGCTGGCTGATGATCTCTTCTTGGCTAAAGTTGGCATTGAATGCGGAGTCGGTTTATTCACCAAGGTATACGTTTAATTAATCAATTAATCAAAATTAGTGATATGATTGAATTAATTAATTAATGATATGAATGAATGGATTTGTTTTGCCATGCCATTACAGACGGCAGCTGAATACCAGCGTCGGAAAGAGAAATTTTTCAATGAGCTGGAAATCGTATTCGCTGATGTGGTATGATGATTTCTTATTATGCATACTCATATACAGTATCTCTATTTGATTTGATCAATAAATTTGTATTAATTTTCTAATAATTAGTTTAATTAGAAAGAATTAGAGGTGGACATCATACTTGTGGCTTGCATTTGTGCTTAGGTGATGGCCATAATCGCAGATTTTATGTTAGTCTACCTTCCTGCTCCCACCGTTTCTCTACGTCCGCCTCTCGGGCTCGATGCTGGAGGTCTTGCTAAGTTCTTTTACAGCTGCCCGGATAATGCATTTCAGGTGACTGCACTCAAAACTTGGTTTCTTGTTTATTGCTGCAATATTAATCAATTAGTAAGAATCTTGATTGAAATCTATTTTGTAGATTGCTTTGTCTGGAACCTCGTTTACGTTGTTACAGAGACTAGGCTCCATTGCAGTAAGATCTCTCTCACATGCTGTGAAATAATATAAGATGAAAAACTTTGTTTGAAATAGAATGCCATCTTATATTGTAAATGCTACGCTCTTTTTTGCAGAGGAATGGTGCGAAGCTGTTTGCTGTCGGCACTACTTCATCTCTGGTAATCTCTCATTACTGTATGGAATGTTGAGCTTATTGTGGGTTAAAGATCAATCTTGTTTCCTGTAAATTTGTTATAAGTTTATGATCTAAAAAACAGAGATGCCCTTGTTTTGCTCCGAATTAAGCATCACAAACTTGTTTTTTTCGTATTCCAAAATGTTGTGTTGCCTCAGTATGTTTATTATGGTTGTATAAAAATTTGATGAAATGCAACCTAACAACGAACTATTGAATTCTAGGTTGGTACGGTTATGACAAATGCGTTAATAAAAGCTCGTAGAGCAGTAGAACACACTGATGGAGGTGAGGTGGAGAAAATTCCAGTGCTGTCAACAAGTGTTGCCTATGGTGTCTATATGGCCGTATCCAGCAACCTTCGGTATGTAAATTATGAAAATGGAAACGCTTCCGGTCTGATATCTTTTATCTCTTTTCACATAACCCCCATGGAAATGTAAATGTGAAGTATGATCTGATCTCTCTTACCTCTCTGGGTTGCTTAGTCTCCTCTCGATATAAGAAACCTTATTTACTCAATATGCGATCATATAGTCAATGTTTGATATGGAGTCTAACGTATGAGCTAATAATTTCATATAGTCAATGTTTGATATGGAGTCTAACGTATGAGCTAATAATTTTGTACTTCGTTGCAAATTATAGATTGGTTATTTCATATCATTAGTGCTGTGCCACCTTAAAACATTAGCAACTTAAAGTTCTTGATCAACTGATCATGCTCGACTTTCATGTTTTCTCCAACAGATACCAGTTGTTAGCTGGTGTCATCGAGCAACGCCTTCTGGAACCAGTGCTTCATCAACATAAGCTAATTTTGAGTGCCATTTGCTTTGCTGTGAGAACAGGCAACACGTTCTTAGGCTCATTACTGTGAGTTAATTCTTCTCGGTACATTTTCTTGGTGATCCATCTTGGCTATTGAAGTGTAACTCGATGTCTTGCTGTATGCTGGTGCACAGGTGGGTTGATTATGCTCGTTTCATAGGAATCCAAAAGGCTGAAGGTTAGAAATGCATGGCTTTTGTTCATGACAGCAGCTCAGAAGGGGCATGCGGATCTCGGTATAGTTAGGTTTTCTGAATGTTAATGTGCTAATTTAAACATTAAATAAAATCTTCCAATGTTTAAAGGCATGATTTCTTTTTGTAGAGATGACAAAATAAACTAGTAATTTATGTTGTCATAAAGAATTTTTCATTGGAGAAATATGTTATGCTCAAAAAAAAAAAAAAGAAAAAAAAAAGAAAAGAAAAAGAACATGGACATCCAAAGTGTATAATTTGATCTGTTATTTCAAATTGTATTTGCAAAATTTGAACAGTATTATATTCATGATCTGTTTATTAATTACGGTTAAGAAGAATAGTTAACGATAAATTAACTTAATTAAGTTAAATAACATCACACACTTATACTAGATTTCTTGTGTCATTTTCGTATAATATCTCGTGTGCTACTATACATTAGAGAAAAAAAATTCAATCATTACATTGATATCTTATTTCTTCAACATATCTTCCATCTAATGGTGTGATTAGAAATACGGAAAATTTGAACTGAATAAGCAATATGAATATGAGTTAGTTTCTTGTAAATTGGGTTTAATTATAAATCATTGTAAATCATGTGTCCCCTTTTAATTTAAATACCTTAACAATACATATAGGATATACAGGATTAAAAGGAGGGAGCACATAGTTTACACCGTGAACCCGATTTATACAAATGTTTGTGTATGAATATTGGGCAAAAAAATTGTGTCCAATTACCTTACAGATTTCATTCATCGATACGGAGCTCTGGTGAGCCGATAGGGGATGGGATGGGCGTGGATGGGGCCATGGCTATGATGATTGGGCTGGGCAGACAAATTGACTGGATGACTGGGGGCTGGGCATGGCTTGGGGGGACCATTGGTCTAGGCAGACAAATTGGCTGGACTGAGATATAAAGATGCGTTTTATTTACTCCCTCCATCCGTTTTTAAGAATATCATTTTTTTAATTTTGGGCGTCCGTCTCTAAAGGTCTCATTTCTTTTTTTTATACATATGAACCCACACACACCCACTAATACAATTAAAATATGGAACACACACCTCCACTAATACAATTACTCACTACATATTAAATAATAATACCCCACTACACATTAAAAAATAATATTTTTTAATCCACGTGCAAAAAGCAAATGACATCCTTAAAGGCGGACGGAGGGAGTACGTTTTAATTTATTATTATTATTTCTATTGTCATTAATTGCAATCTTTAATGTGCCTCGTGCTGTACATTAATTAACAACAAATGATCCAAATTAAATAACCCGATTTATTTAAATATTTATAATCATTTGATTTAGCGCAATTTGCCTTCCTTCCTTCACTTCCGTTCTTCTAATCTTTTTTTATCTGGTCTCTTTCTCCTTGAGTGAGGCGGCTGGAAGAATAAGATCGCTACTAATTTTGCTCGTCGTCGAGAAGACGACTGAAGGAGGAAGACGATGTGGTGGAGACTGTCTTGGAGGCAGATTTCGTTGCTCAGGCGGTAGATTCATACGACATAGATGGAAGATTTAATTGAATCCGGCAAAATTTTTAACGTTCTTTTGGTTTGAGATATTTATTTGGTTTATTATACGAGGTCAATCTTTAATCAACAATAATAATTTGTTTAGATTTTCTATGATGATCTATTCATCTTTGATCAACAGTAATGATTCAAGTATATGTATTCATAAATTACAATTAAATTTTGAGTTTCTTCATATTTTAGATTATGAATGATGACAAAGACTTGTGTGAGATCGTTTATGTACCAGAAAGTGATAACTTTTACGAAGGAAAGTGATTATAAATTAATGAAAAGTGATAATGTTTTTTCATGAACCATTTATAGTATAAATAAAAAGTGATAACATTTTATAGCAAAAGTGATAATAATTTATAGCGAAAGTGATAATTATTTTAAAAAATGAAAAATGGTCTCAGGTGATAGGGTCTCATGTAATACCTACCCATGAATGATTGATTCTTTGCAATTAGTTTTTGTTAATGGATAAATTTGAATTAAAAAAAAATTATGGGTTAGAACTTTTTTGTGACTAGTTCATTTCTTCATGTTATTATTATAGATCTTTAACTACATAAGCTATTATGACAGGATTACTGTCATAATTGATTTTTTTTTTACTGTGTAAATATCACTGAATTCAAATTTAGTCATTTTATTATTTCAATTTTCAATTTTATTCAATTATTTTTCCAATTTTGATCAATTTTGTCCAAATTTAAAAAAAAAAAAAAATTTCAGTTTCAACCCAAAATTTAGATTAAGAGTTGTCAAAATTTAACCAAAATGACTAAATTTCGAAAAAAAGACTAAATTTAAATAAAAATGATTAAAAAAAAGACTAAAATTAAGAATTCAAATAATAAAATTACTAAAAGTGGAATTGACGATTTACACTCGAGTAAACGTGATAATAACTCTAATTCATAATACATAAGCCCAAATTTTCAAAATTCGACACTTAAAACATCCAATCTGGGTACCCAATCCACAGTTCTAACATGGGTAGGTTAGCTAGCCATTATCATTTTTTTTTTAATTAATGCGTCCCAAAAACACTTCGCTTAAATGTTACGATGGCAGGTGAAAAAAATGACTTTCCAAAATTTGGTAATAAGAACAACATGATCCAGCAAGATTCTAATTAGTCTGGTAATTAGATTACAACATGAATTAATGATTCACGATGTAATGATTAATTAAGCAATGATCTCATTAATTCTGCATTCTCTAAATTGAAGCTCCGCCTTGGCGCCAACACCGCCCACAATGTCACAACATTCGCATCGATCCATCTGAAAATATAAATAATTAATAATTAAGATAGTCTCCTTAATTTAAATCCATTTATTCTTAATTTTTATTCGAAATTACTATTTAGTATATACATGAAGAATTACTCTAAATTTAATACATAAATCTTTATCAAGTTTTAAACTTACCTATAAATCTCAACACCCATCCAACTTTCATACATTGACTTGCCTCAGTTAATATACTTCATTTATTTCTTGTCATAATTAATAGAATTTTCTTTTTTACATTTGGTCCTTTAAATATGCTCAATTCCAACTTGATCCTTTTTTTAATTTGAATTCTCAATTTTTCTTCATTTTGGTAACATGATATTCAATGCCCACTATACACCTCTTACCCATTAATTACCTAATTCAAAATTCCTATTACACTATAGTGTTACATATCCTGTTATGAACTGTTAAGTGAATGACACGTAGCAGATAGATAAAATTTAAATTTTATACAGGAATTTTAATCTTAAAAAATAAAAATTTAGATTTTCCCACTCGTACATATGTGACAATGTATTGATCACCGTATCTATGATTTTCAAAACTCACACAAAACTTGAACGAATATACCTCTATTAAGGGAAAGAGTTGACCTTGTATTTTTGTATATTATTGTTTGTATTTATTTCTTGATTTGATTTGGTTTTCATGATTTACGGAGATCGTGTACTGCCTTCCTTGAAGTGTATATAATAGAAGTTTTTTCATCATCACAATTAGTGATGATCGTATATTCACTCTCATATGGTATCAGAGCAGAAATCGTAAACCCTAACTGCTTTTCCTTCTCTTCTCTCTCTCGGCCCTTTCTTTTTTCTTCTCGGCCGATTCATGGCGGCACTAGACACCTCCCCCTCTTCTCAAACGACGACGATGATCAACCTCGTCCAGATCAAGCTATCAACTTCTACATACTTAATGTGAAAGCGCCAGTTTCTCTCCATGGCAACTACCTTCGAGATGTTGGATCTCATTGATGGGTCTTCTCCGATCCCTCCTAAAACCCTCACTTCAGATACAGGCGTGGAATCTCCTAATCCAGCCTATTCGTCCTGGTTCTTGCGTGAACAAAAGCTTCTTGGTGTGCTGTACGCGACATGATAGGCTTTTTCTGCGCATTATAATTTAATCTTCAAGTATAAGGATGTCAATTGTAGCAGCAAGTTCTCAAGTTAAATTATCGATCCCACTGAGACAGCTAATTATTTACTCCCTCCGTCCCATAGAAGTTGGTATAATTTTTTTTGGGTATGAAGATTAAGGAGTATAATAATTTAATGTAAAGTTGAGTAAAGTGAAGTGAGAAAAATAATATTTAATGTGTAGTGGGTAGTTGTATTAGAGGTGATATATGGGGCTCATGAGAATAGATTAATTGTTTTTGTGTGGGTCCCACGCATTAAAAAGAAAATGTGTCAACTTTAGTGGGACAAACCAAAAAGAAAAGTGTGTCAACTTCTATGGGACGGAGGGAGTATTTATTCTATAAATTACTATTTAATAAGAATCTAGTAACCAAATTTTCAAGAGTTGTTGTGAATTAATTATCTAAAGTACGAAAATAATAAATAACTAATTAATTAAAGGCAGTAAAAATAAAAGCAAGTTTTAACCAAGAGATGACGAACAGTTCTAAGGTATCAGGTATTGACCAATTAATTTGGGTTATTAAACTTACGATTGCTCATTCATGTTGTTTCACTGAAAATACACCACATATCCCTGTTATCCCACCGAATATGATTTGATTCAAAGCTAACAGTCTAATCTGGTTTAAATCCTAAGGTGCGCAAATATTACCAAGCCTTATTCCTAGATACTAATTAAAGCAAGCAACAATACCTACGGATGGTAAGCCCGACTAACAAGATATTTTTTGGAATTACTACAAGGCTATATTCACTTCCTACTTGATTGTTTAATTGCATTGTTCCACTAAACTAATCAAGTATTTGATTTATCAGATCATGGAATTAAAGTTTTATAGCGGAACTACTTCAATCCCTAAAAGATAGACAATACCAATTATGAACGCACACAAGCTAACACAATAATTCAAGCATTATAGCGGATGTTATGAATATATTATGAAGACGTTACGAAGCAGATAAGCAAGTCTGAATAAAATAAGTAAAATAAAAAGCTCAACTGCATAAAATCCTAATCTTTGGTCTAAAACCCCAAATCAATTAAATCAATCCATCAAACTCTAGAACTGTATATAAAATTAGCACATGAGGTCACAAGTAACACGCATGGCTAAGCAATTCATACCAAAAATCAAAGTAAAAGGAATGGAAAGATATGAATTATGAAACCTAGCGTAAGCATAGCCTCACGTTCCTTCTCCGTCTCTCCAATTGCTCAATTCTCCCTCAATTAGCACTTGGAACCCTCTTGGAAGTGGATGGAAGATGAAATCAGATGTGAATCTGATATGGAGTGTAATTCACGATGGATTGTGATGGGTGTGAGTGGGTTCTCTCCAATTTGTATATCGATCTCTCCTAATCTCTCTCGGACTGTTGCAGGGCTGTTTTCGCGTCTAATACTGCCTCAAAATGCGACTTGAAGGGTATAAATATAGTGCTGTATCGAACAGGCTTCGTTTGGGCCCGATTTTTGACCGCTCGGCACCTAGCTCGAGCCGAGCTGAGCCTGGACCCAGCCGAGCGGCCTTCCCCTGGATTGGCCACATCACTGGAGTCCCACCTGGACCCCACTCGGCGTAATTGGACCCCGCTCGACAACCAGCTCGGCTCGAGTGGCTCGCCAAGCTACTCCCGAGCTGGGCCGTTTCGGTTCTATTTCGCTCCTCTTCCGGTCCTGCTCTGTTTTCCCCTATTTTCTGCCTTCAAAACTCTCAAAAACACCTTAATAGCCTCAAAATCGTGTAAATACTTAAACGTACACGATTCCATGCAAAAACGATAACTTTCCTAAGCAAAACGGTATAATATGTACACATGAAATGCGTGAAATTCCACTCTCAACACGACACCAGAACCGGAGGCCATGGCCGAGGTTCTCGACTGCACCTCATTTCATTCCGCTTGGCAGGCACTGGAGTCTGCCTTCGCTAACGCCTCCACGTCGCGAGCGAACCAGTTACAGGAGGAGTTGTTGTCCCTCCGCCGCGAGGATCAGTCGGTGGAGGACTATGGCTGTCGCTTCAAGTTGTTGTGTGATCAGTTGTCCGTTATTCAAAAACCAGTGGATGAAGGTGACAAGAGTCACTGGTTTCTTCGGGGACTCGACCACTCGTTCGCGAATTTTGCTGACACTCGGATGGCTATGCATCCGGTATCGTCGTTCAGCGATCTTCTTCATCAGGCGGTCCAATTCGACCTGATGACATGCTCCATGGAAAGAGCCCCAGCCACGGCATCTTCAGCCTTGTTTGTTGCCTCCGAATCTCGCAACGAGGGCCCTTGCACATCTGGACAGCAGCGGTGCTTCAACACTAGACTTCACTGGCAGTACTACTCAGTCAACACTAGACTTGCCTATATCAAGTTTCTTGGATCCCTTTGCCCCTTGTACGGTGGTTCCCAGCTCCTCTGCTTCGTCTCGACTTCATACGGATCCAGAGTTGGTTGATGATGTTCCTCCACAAACTGCTGCCATCACACCAGCACCAGTAGCTAAGCCTGATAACCTGCCTTCACCAGGACACCTTATTCTCACGGCTCTCCCACCTCCTGCGCCACCCATGTCTACTCATCCGATGGTTACACGGTCACGAGCTGGCATTTTCAAACCCAGGTCCCTGTTGATCTTGCTTCAACAGCTTTGTTTTCATCTCTTGCTACTGCTTCTGAGCCTCAAGGTTTCAAGTCGGCTTCCAAATTCCCTCATTGGATGGTTGCCATGCAAGAGGAAATTGATGCACTAATGAATAATCAAACATGTGATTTGATTCCTTCTCCTCCTAATACCAATATCGTTGGTTCGAAGTGAGTATTTCAGACAAAATACCGATCAGATGGCTCCATTGAGCGACACAAAGCTCACCTTGTTGCTCAGGGCTTCATTCAGATTCCTGGTTCTGATTTTCATCACACTTTTAGTCCTGTTATCAAAGCTGCTACTGTTCGTACCATTCTCGCTCTGGCTATGCATCATAAATGGTCTCTGCATCAGTTGGATGTGAAGAATGCCTTTTTAAATGGTGTCCTGACAAAACCTGTTTACATGGCTCAACCCCCTAGTTTTATTGATCCACGCATTCCGAATCATGTTTGTCGGCTCAAAAAGGCTTTGTATGGTCTTTGCCAGGCTCCTTTGGCTTGGTTTTAGAGATTCAGTTCTTATCTGTTGTCTTTGGGATTTCGACAGACTCAATCTGATTCCTCATTGGTTTGTCTTCGGTGAGGTTCTTCTCTTCTATATCTTCTCCTTTATGTGGATGATATTATCCTTACAAGAAATGATCCGCGTCTTCTGCAGCAGTTCATAGCTCGCACTCATGCAGAGTTTGCTATCAAAGATCTGGGTAAACTGAACTATTTTTTGGGGCTTGAAGTTTCATATACTTCTGCTGGTCTTTTCATTGGTCAGGCGAAATACGCTCATGATATTCTAGAACGTGCTGATATGCTGGACTGTAAGCTTGTCTCTACTCCACTAGCTGCTGGCAGCTCTTTGCAGAGTACTGGATCATTATTCGATGATCCTACATTTTATCGCTCTTTGGTTGGGGCGTTGCAGTATCTGACTATAACTAGGCCTGATTTATCCTTCGCTGTCAATTCAGTCAGTCAGTTTTTTCATTCCCCTGCTGAAGATCACTTCCTCGCCGTGAAATGGATTCTTCGTTACGTGAAGGGTACCATTCATTATGGTCTTAGCTTCACTCACCGTCCAGAAAAGTCTATAGTGGGATATTCTGATGCCGATTGGGCCAGGTGTGTAGAAACTCGTCGTTTCACTTATGGCTATTACATATTCTTGGGAGAGAATCTTGTCTCTTGGAGTGCCAAGAAGCAGCCCACTGTTGCTCGCTCTAGTTGTGAGTCTGAGTACAGGGCATTGGCTAATGCTGGCTCGGAGATCGTTTGGTTGGCTAATTTACTCCAGGAGCTTCATCAATCGCCTACTACTCCTGCGACACTCCTATGTGACAATAAGAGTGTCATTTTCCTCAGTCAGAATCCAGTCTCTCACAAGCGAGCTAAATATATTGATATTGACTGTCATTTTATTTGTGAGCTGGTTTTCTCGGGAAAGTTACACACTCAATTTGTTCCGTCTCATCTTCAGCTTGCTGATATTTTCACCAAGGGGCTACCTCGACCGGCTTTTGAGTTCTTGCATTCCAAGCTTTGCGTTTGCTTACATCCAGCGCAGCGCTTGACGGGGGTATTAAGGGAAAGAGTTAACCTTGTATTTTTGTATATTATTGTTTGTATTTATTTCTTGATTTGATTTGGTTTCCATGATTTACGGAGATCATGTACTGCCTCGAAGTATATATAATAGAAGTTTTCTTATCATTACAATTAGTGATGATCGTGTATTTACTCTCATAACCTCTTTCCGTTTAATGTCGGGGGAGAAGACGTGAATCTCGGACACGCTATTGGCGGAGTGTCCTGAGAATATACACGCCGGTAGGTCACGCGCCGCCGCCCGTGTATATGTAGTGAGAATACCAGTAGAATTCTTTTGTACTGTATGGAGGAAGAACACATGTGGAGCTTCGCAGGGATCCTTGGACGGCAACCTCGTATTGAACATGTATTGTGGCGGCGGTCTTGGATTGCCAACCCAAATCTGGAAGGTTTCAATGGGGTTCATCAGCTGATTCCTGGCCATGATTCTCTCATATATGTGTACGGAGTAGCCCCATGAAACGGACATAGACCAGTTGCTCTGCCGGTAGTGGCAGATTGTCTGCTGTAGCATTCGAGATTGGTCCGCCGCCGCCGCCGTCATGAGGTGGCGCGTGGAATCGAAACGGTCCATGTTTGGAAAAATGGGCTCCACGGCGTCCAAGTGGTGGAGGGAGAGTAGAGGGAACTTTGGGTGATATGACAAGAATCCTGAGATGTCTCCATGTAAATCCATCTGCAGAGTGATTAATTAACAATGTCATTACATTTGTGAATCTTTTAATAAGAAGGCATACCAATGAATATTTATTGTAGCTTATTTTAGTTTGTAATCCTCCGCCCCCCAACTTTATTTGTTTCGGTTTAATTAATAGTCTAGATTTAGGATTATCTATTCCATTCTTTATTCTAGTTGGGTCTAGGCATGATCTTGGATGTTCTGTCACACTTTGTGTTACATCTTTTGTTACACGTGTTAGATGAGTGACATGTATACATGGAAGAAAATCAAAATCATTATCCCTACGGTTTAAGCTTTCCTTTTAGGGTATATATTTTATGATATCATACGTGTCAATGCGCAATAAGAGATATAACACCAAAATGTAACAGGAGAACCGAATCGCTAAGGCATCCCCTGTTCTTACAATCGATTTGACAAAGAGTTAAATCTACCCTATTTAATCCCATTCAAAACAATCATAGATTTAAATTTACTAAATATAACTAACTTATCCTAAATCCAGATTTCTTATTTCTACCTACACCTAAAACAAACATCAGTTTTTGCACCTAACACTGTACAAATTGATTGAGATTGGAAGATTTATATAGAAGAGTACCTGATGAATCCCCTTCAATGGAGAAAAGTTGACTCCAAGATTAACAATACAAATCATTGTTAACAGATCAGCTGAATTTATGTAAGAGTTTCTGGCCAAACAATCATCCATGGTATCTGCAAGAGCTTTGGCAAGAGGGTAGCTTAAAATGATTCCAGCCCCCCCAAACGCTTGATTAAAAGAGAACCAAAAATTGGACATTATGAATTCAGACTGCCCCCCAAGATAATAATACTTGGTGTGATCATACTCCCCAAAAACATCCACCATGTTGTCCACAAAGAATATCGAATCGTCGTCCCCCATCACCACCCACCTAGGGTTATCACGGTCATTTGCATGATCTCTCACCACCTCCATTATCCCATGCACCATTCTAATGGTCACCGGGGAGGGGGCTTTGGTTTCTTGCAAGAACGTCATGAGGTCATCGGAGACTTTGTAAGGGGGAGAGGCCGTCGACCAGGGGAGGAGCTCTCCGGTGGGCTCCTTGTCGAGGTATATTGATCCTCGGGTGGCGTTCGGTCGCCACCATGATTCGGTGTATGCTTTTCGATGATGCCATGCGTCGACGGACCCCAAAAGACCGAATAAAATGTGGTTAAGATTTGTTGATGAGTGGTGAGAATTGTCTATCTTCTTGTAAGAAGACAATAGCATGTAATTAGTTAATAAGGAGTTGGGGTATTGAGTGATTATAAGTTGGCATAACATGTATGTCACAAACCCTAATAGCAGAGTGAGGCTGCATAGATTGCATGCATGATGAAATGAAAATGAAAAAGCCATGGAAATTGAAAATGGGTTTAGAATATTTTAAGAAAATGTGACGAGTTTTAATGAAATTTTTGAGGAAAGGCACTTGATTGGTCGAAAGAGTTGACTTCAGATTTTTTAATTAGAAATTGATCTATTGTAGAGTACATAGTACGTGATTCTCATAATATTAATGTAAATTAATGATATAGATAATAGACTAATAGTACTATGCATGTGTAATATTTGACCTAAACATTGTTGAGAACAAGTAGTTTTCAAAGAATGGAAAGTATAAATTAGGCAAAAACTTGTGTGTACTTGGTGCACGGGCACATTCCATGCGATTTTATAATTTTTTGTTAAATTGTATATTCTTTAGTATAAAGATGTGTATCCTTTATTTTCTGAAAAAAATAAATAATACTAATGAAAAGTGTATACCCTTTAGAACAAAACAATAGCAAATGGGATTACCTGTTCCACAATTTTGTTTCATCTCCTATTCCACTAATTAAATGATTGTCACGTGTCATAATCAATGCCCAAAATTCAATACTTACCCTAAGGATTTAATGGTCATTTACAGGATATAGTTTTTTTATATTGTAAAACACTAATGAAACACCGAAAATGTAACAAGGAATTCAACTTGAAACAATGTACCCTTACCCAAAATACTAAATTCTAAAGGCGCACGGTGTCTCCCAGTCAAGACCAACTCTATAAATTATGTGAAATAAGAGACTACTATATTTTCACGAGAGCAAATTAAAGTAATGTTTGACCTTAAATATTGTTTAAAGACTTAAGAGCAAGTAATTTTCAAAGGAATTAAGAAATATTGTTAAAGACTACTATATATGCATGCACATGAGAAAAGTAATACTCCCTCGTTTTCATAAAAAACTTTCACATTTTCTGTTTCGTTATTCTAATTTGGAAATTATCATTTTCACTAATATATATATATATATATATATATATATATATATATATATATATATAACACGCTTTTTTTATTATTCAAAAACTACATTATCACTAAAAATCAATAAAATTAGCCTAAAAACATTTTTTTTTAAATTTTATATCTACAAAATCGGTGTAATTTAATCTAAGACGAAGGGAGTATACGACATCAACAATTGTTAAAAACAAGTAATTTTCAGAGAAAGAAAGTAGAGTTAAACAACTAACAGTAACCTTTTATTTTATTCTAAATTGTCCCAAAAAATTGGAAAAATAAAAAATAAATAACTTAACTTAGCTCTCAACTTTTAAAAAATTGTTTCAAATTAGTCTTAATTTCGTTTAAAAAGTTTAATTTTTTTACCGTGTGCGGTTCTGGTGAAATTACAATTTTGGATAAAATTAATGAATTTTGAAAGCTGTGTGATTAAATTGATTTTTTGTTTAATAGTTTTATACAAATTAGTTATGGTCTATTTTGATTTTTAAACCAATGACATAGCAGCTACGTATTAATTTCATAAACGAGCTACTGTATATACGTACACGTGAGCAACTGTATAAATATACTCCGTATATATTACTAACGTACGACTAACATTTGACCTTAAACATTTCAAATATACAGTAATTTTAGGTGGTGTTTTTATTGGGTTTAAGTAAAAATAATAATGGTAGATTTAAGATTATTTGATTTTAACACATTCAATAAATAATGTTAATTTATGTTTTTTATTTTGGAAATAGTATTTAATTTATGTTTTTTATTTTGGAAATTAAGTAGTGTAGATTTTAGTTTTATATTAAATAATACTCCTTCCGTCCCGTCCTTATGGTTTATGGTTACGTTTGCTTTTTGCACGTTGATTAATGAATATAGTATTTTAATGTGTATTGAAGTGAGAGAGTTAATAATTTAATGTAGAGTGGGTAGGTGTATTAGTGGGGTGTGTGCCCATGGGGAGAGAAGTAATTAATTTGTATGAGTCCCATATGCTAAAAAGGAAAATGTAACCATTAGGATGAGACACCCAAAATGAAAATATGTAACCATTAGGATGGGATGGAGGGAGTACTCCCTAGTCCCTCCGTCCCATAAAATCTTTCACACTTTCCTCATTTGTTTGTCCCACAAAACATTTCACATCCAAAAAAGAAAACATCACTTTATCTAACAACCTCAAAAGTTATATTTAATATCAAATTTGTCACTCATTTTTCACACACATATCATTACTTTATATTTTTTTATTTTCTAAAAATACCACAATACCCTCCAAAGTCAATAAAGTTAGTCAAAAAGTGCACATTTTTTTAAATAACATGGAACAATAAATATGAAAAATATTATAGAACGGGGAGTATATCATAGTAGAAAGCCACGTATGTGTGTGAGAGAATAGTATATACATAAAATAGGAATGGCCGGTAACAGGTAAGCATTCTTCCACGCGTAAGAATTAGACGACTTCTGTCTTTACGTTTTGTGTACGTGGCCTCTCCGGACATGATTTCCTTTTACCCAGTTTCTTTTCAAAATTGAATATTACGAAGCTTCAATTGAAATCTTGAGAGCTCTTCCCGAGAATTATCTGCTGCTCGAGATGTATTTCGCTGTATCACGTCAAAACTGTTCGGCTATGTTGTACACGCATCTTCGATGTCCACTGCAGGTATGGCTATGGCTATGTATTCCTCACTCTCTTGTTCTACTCTGCTTATTAACATATCTGTGTAAATAATTTCAATTTCAGTCCACTGAAATTATGAGCATGAGTTTTCCTAAAGTACAAAATTCGCGAACTCTGTCTACAGAAATTACCGTTCAGTCCTCGCTGGCTCAGGTATTCGTTATCTATCTCGACACCCATGCGGGTTTTCCTTTCTTGTGTGAACCGCCATTTTCCCCTGTACATTTATTTTCAGCCTGTCTGTGACTTATACTTAATCTAGGTTCTAGATTTCGTTAGACACATGTTAGAAAGTATAGACACATGCATGCATGACAGTTTTATGTGTATGATAAGTAGCTCATACGTGGAAGGAGGAGATTGGTGAAGATAGTAAATCAAACATAAGATAAGGATTGGTGAGTTGGATCAATAATGAACCATTAGATTGCTTGAATGATCAAATGGTGGAGAGTTGAAGTGATTAGATGGAATGAAGAATAGCTGAGGTAGTTTTGCAGTTGAAGATTCCATCTAACCGACTAACAAACTCACATCCATGCAGATTACACCATCTGCTAATGATCATCCATATATATACAAGAGAAGAAGCAGTTTAGGGTTTGATTGTAAGTGATCATCTTCAGTTTATCAGTTTTCTCTCCTCAAGTTGTATCATCAATAAGATTCAAACACCTTTGAGAGTGGATGTAGGCTTCATCAAGCCGAACCACTATAATCTTCTTTGTTGTTCTTCAATTTGTTTATATGAGTGAGTGTGTGATCATAAGCTTTAATCATATAGAGTGAAACGTGTGTGTATATCAAAGAGTAAAACGTTTATATTCACAAGAAGTAGCGCCGTCTGTGGGAATCAAGTTACTGGCATCTGATTGAAGAAGTAGATCACCATGGTTACAACAAAGTTCGATGTGGAGAAGTTTACAGAAAAGTCAGACTTCAGCTTGTGGCGCATGAAGATGGAGGCCATCCTCATCCAGCAAGGCCTTTCAGATGCAATCAAACCACTACCTGAAAATCAAGCTGTGGCAGTTGATGTAGTTGCTGCTGCAGCTGATCAAGATCAACAATCTAAAGCAAGGAGTGCAATCATTCTGTGTTTGGGAGACAAGGCTTTAAGGGAGATTGCAAAAGAAACAACAGCCAGAGGTATTTGGCAAAGGTTAGAAGAACTTTATATGGTTAAGACTCTTGCTAATAGATTGTATAAGAAACAGAAGCTGTATTCTTTTAAGATTACAGAAGAGAAATCCATTCTTGGGCAGTTAGATGAGTTCAATAGGAAAATTGATGATCTAGAAAATATAGATGTAGCCCTGCATACTGAAGATAAGGCTGTTATTCTACTGTCAGCCCTTCCTTCATCATTTGAAGGATTGAGGGATACACTGCTGTTTGGTAATAATGAGACCATTACTCTAGATCAAGTACAACTTGCCTTGAGAGCAAAAGTGTTACACAAGAATCCAGATGTACAGGCCAGTGGTGAAGTATTGGTTGTCAAGAAGCAAGGAACCTGGAGTAATAACAATAAGAAGATCAGTTTTGACAAAAAGAAGCCTGCTAAGCCTCAGAATTTTTCAACAGATGAAGATAACAATAATTGCTTCCATTGCAACAAACCTGGGCACTACAAGAAACAGTGCTTCAAATGAAAGGCAATGGTGGCCAAGAAAATTGCAGAAAAAACTGATAATAAGAAGAACCATGCTAATCAGGTAACTGACATTCAACCTAAGAATGATGTTATTGAGGCATTGTCTGTAGTATCTGATTCTATTTCAGAAGAATGGGTCTCAGATTCTGGATGTACTTTTCATATGACATCCATTAAAGAATGGTTCAGTGAGTTAACTGAATTTGATGAGGGGTCTGTCCTTTTAGGAAATGATCAAACATGTAATATTGAAGGCATAGGTTCCATTAAGATGAAAATGTTTGATGGATCTGTAAAATTGCTGAATGAAGTGAGATATGTGCCTAGCTTAAGGAGAAATCTGATCTCTCTTGGTATGTTGGATACATTAGGATATGAAAGTAGGCTTAAGAATGGAATACTTACTGTCTTGAAAGAATCTAAAGTTGTGATAAGGGGAATCAAGAAGAATGATCTGTATTTTCTTGAGGGATCTGTCATCACTGGACAGATCAATACATCACAAGGAAAGGATGAAGCATTACTATGGCATGGCAGACTTGCTCATGTAAGTGAAAGGGGATTACAAGAGTTGGCAAGACAAGGTTTATTAAACCTTAGTTCATCTGTTGTGTTGGATCAATGTGAGACTTGCATACTTGGCAAGCTTAAAAGGAGTAAGTTTGGCCCTGCAGAGCACAACACTAAGTCAAGACTGGAGTATATTCACTCAGATTTGTGGGGGCCATCCAAGACTACAACAATGGGAGGTGGAAGATACTTCATAACCTTCATTGATGACTACTCAAGAAAGTTGTGGGTAAGGATCTTAAAAACAAAAGATGAGGCACTGACAGCATTTAAGACATGGCTTACTGAAATTGAAAATCAGACAGAGTGCAAGCTTAAATGTTTGAGGACTGACAATGGATTAGAATTTGTATCACAAGAGTTCAACAGTTATTGTCAAGAGAAAGGTATCAAAAGGCACAGGACTGTCCCAGGTACACCTCAACAAAATGGGGTGGCAGAAAGAATGAATCAAACTTTACTTGAAAGGGTAAGATGTCTGCTGAGTAGTGGTGGATTCACTAAGGGATTTTGGAGTGAACTAGTAACTACTGCTGCTTATCTCATTAATATATGTCCATCAGCAGCAATCAAGTTTAAAACTCCTGAGGAAATATGGTCTGGAAAGCCTCCTTGTTATGATCATCTCAGGGTTATAGGTTGCCAATCCTATGCACATCAGAAACATGACAAGTTAGATCCAAGGGCCATCAAATGTGTACTTGTTGGATATCCCAAAGAGACAAAAGGTTACAAGTTGTGGTGTTATGAGGCAAATAAGTTTCTTATTAGTAGAGATGTAAGTTTCAATGAGAAGAAAATGCCTTTGATTGAAAGAGCAGCTGGTACAGTTTCTGATACAGATAATGTTGATCTTGAGGTGAGCTTGAAACAGATAAGAAACAACAAGTGAGGGATCAAAACACATCAACCTCAGAAGTGGATCAAACATCAGCTGAAAGAAGATCATTAAGTAGCTATCAGTTAGTTAGGGATAGATTGAGAAGGCAGGTAAGAGCTCCTGTTAGGTATATAGAAGCTGATGTTGTGTCCTATGCATTGTTTGTAGCCACAGACATTGAAATGTATGAGCCTAGATCATACTCAGAAGCAATTTCCAGTACTGAGAGTGATAAGTGGTTAGTTGCTATGGAAGATGAGTTACTATCTTTGAAGAAGAACAATACATGGATACTTGTTGATAAACCAACTGATCAGAAGCTTGTTGGATGTAAGTGGTTATTCAAAAGAAAACCAGTAACAAGTAAAGAAGGTGGATTTAGATACAAAGCAAGACTAGTTGCAAGAAGTTTTTCACAGAAGGAGGGTGTTGATTATAATGAGATCTTCTCCCCAGTTGTGAAGCATTGTTCTATTAGGATCTTACTTGCTGTAGTAACTCAGTTTGACCTTGAATTGCATCAGATGGATGTTACTACTGCTTTCTTACATGGTAATCTTGAAGAAGATATATATATGCAAGTGCCTGAAGGAGTGAATATTGACAGATCAGGAAACAAGGCATGCAAGTTAGTTAAGTCCCTGTATGGACTTAAACAAAGTCCTAGGCAGTGGTACTTGAGGTTTGATAAATACATAACATCAAATGGTTTTGATAGGAGCTTGCATGACAGCTGTGTATATATAAAGAATGAAGAAGGAAATTTCATCTACCTATTGCTATATGTGGATGATATTTTGATTGCATGTAAGAATATTACAGGTATAAACACAGTAAAAGAAGTGCTGAGAAAGGAGTTTGAGATGAAGGATCTTGGAGAAGCAAGTGTTATACTAGGTATGCAAATCAAAAGAGATAGATCAACTGGTATTTTGCAGCTGAATCAAGAGTCCTACTTGATTAAGGTCTTGAAAAGGTATAATATGGATCAGTGTAAATTAGTGTTAGTACCAACAAAGCAAGGTCTGAGACTGTCACTACAAGATAGCCCAAAGACAGATGAAGAAAGGGCTATAATGGACAGAATGCCATATGCAAGTGCAGTTGGAAGTTTAATGTACTCAATGGTGTGTTGTAGACCAGACTTAGCATATGTAATGAGTCTAATCAGCAGGTTCATGAGTAAACCAGGATTAATGCATTGGGAATCAGTGAAATGGGCTTTGAGGTACATTAAAGGATCATCATCAGTAGGTTTAAAATTTCAGAGAAGGACAGATTGGAATCAAGCAATTGTGGGATATGTTGATGCAGACTATGCTGCAAATCTTGATTCAAGGAAGTCATTGACAGGTTATGTGTTTAACATGTTTGGTACAGCCATCAATTGGAAAGCTACACATCAACATGTGGTGGCATTGTCTACTACAGAGGCTGAATATGTGGCTCTCACAGAAGCTATAAAAGAAGGTATTTGGTTAACAGGAATCTTGAAGGAATTTGGGATTCAGCAAGAAGTTTTTGAAGTATTTTGTGATAATCAAAGTGCTCTTCATCTGTCCAAATATCAGGGATATCATGAGAGAACAAAGCACATTGATGTAAGGCTTTACTTCATAAGAGATATGGTTGAAAAGGGAATTTGTGCAGTAAAGAAAATCAACACTGCAGAAAATCCAGCTGATGTATTGACCAAGGCATTGCCAACTCTCAAGTTTGAGTTGTGTAAAACCTTGTTCAATATGCAATAAAAGAAAAGAATGGGTGGTTGTACCCTTAAAACAGCAGGGTGGGGTGTTTTGAGTCTTATTGAGGTGCTGCAGTGTCTATAAGGTGGAGAATTGTTAGAAAGTATAGACACATGCATGCATGACAGTTTTGTGTGTATGATAAGTAGCTCATACGTGGAAGGAGGAGATTGGTGAAGATAGTAAATCAAACATAAGATAAGGATTGGTGAGTTGGATCAAGGATGAACCATTAGATTGCTTGAATGATCAAATGGTGGAGAGTTGAAGTGATCAGATGGAATGAAGAATAGCTGAGGTAGTTTTGCAGTTGAAGATTCCATCTAACCGACTAACAAACTCACATCCATGCAGATTACACCATCTGCTAATGATCATCCATATATATACAAGAGAAGAAGCAGTTTAGGGTTTGATTGTAAGTGATCATCTTCAGTTTATCAGTTTTCTCTCCTCAAGTTGTATCATCAATAAGATTCAAACACCTTTGAGAGTGGATGTAGGCTTCATCAAGACGAACCACTATAATCTTCTTTGTTGTTCTTCAATTTGTTTATATGAGTGAGTGTGTGATCATAAGCTTTAATCATATAGAGTGAAACGTGTGTGTGTATATCAAAGAGTAAAACGTTTACATTCACAAGAACACATGAGTTGGTTTTCAATCTGGCCTAATTAATCTATTTCAATACATTACTACGCAACAAGAGCTCGAAATTATTAATTGTTGAATTGACCTATTTGTTTAGTTTTCCGTCTTTTCAATGCGGCAATGCCTACACTGATAGCAACTCAAAATCCTTTCCACCTCTGATATTCTTAGTAGTCACATGATGCTTGTTTCAGTTCTGTTTTCATTCGATGCTCGATTGCTTATGTATTTAACATTTTGTCCACTTACATATTATTGGATTCAATTGCTTGGCTCATGCGCGTTGAATACTTAAAAATTTGTTCTTTTACAGTTAATGTTGTAATACCCACCAAACCCACTATAACCACTCCACTATGTATATATATATATATATATATATAGTATTATTGAGTTGTTGATACAAGCGTAAGCACACACGTAAGCACAAATATTATTTTAACTAATCACTTCTCTATATATATGTAACGTTTTTCCTTTCAATATACACACCTCTGAGGCAGTGAGGAATTGAGAGGTAAGTCTCTCTCCTTATATATTTTCCACACACTAACACACACATATACATATATATATATATAAACACACACTAACACACACATATACATATATATATATAAACACACACGTATATATATACACACTGCAAGTTTTAGAAATTTTTATTTTGTTATCAAACCTTATCATGTTATATACGTAAATGATCGTCTCGATGCGTAGATTCCATATATATAAATCTTTTGTGAAATGGATTTCGTATGAGTGAGAAAAACTCAGTCAAAGTTTGAACCTCTTTAATGGCATATTTTGTTTCTGTGTGAGTTAGCTTTGATATTATAGTCCGTTTTGAAGCTCTCCTCACGAGGATCACAAAGGTATAATTAGTTTTGAGTTTTGACGTAAAATGAAGAAGTTGGGAAGAAACCCACTTCACGGTATAATTTGGTATTTTCAAAACTTCAACATTTTGATACAAAATTGGTATTGATGTGATCCTCACCTCACGAGGATTCCAACGGTGTTTTCAGAATTTCAATTGGAGTTATATAACTCAAGTTGGATCATTTTGTAATAAGTTGGGTCATTTTGTAATAAGTTTAAAAGTTTTGGGTAAGTTCAAATGAGAATTTGATTAATTATAAGGACTTGATTGCAATTTATAAGAGTATTAAAAAAAAATTTAAATTTAAAAGCTGCGTAAGCAGCATGTATGTTATTATATATATATTTTATTTATTTATTTATTTACTTATTTATTTATTTATTTTATTAATTATATATTTAACTTAATATTTTCTTATTAAGTATTATTATAATTTTATATATACTCTAACCTTTCATTTATAATAATAATTTTGACTTATATATATTTTTATATTAAATATTAATTACAATTTTACCATCTATATTATTTTAGATATAAAATCTTTATTTAATATTCGTTTTTAATAAAAATGTTATTGTATTCATATTTTTTTATGTTACGATGTATTACTAGAGTTGTAATATATGATTGGTAAATTATTATTTTCTTAAATTTTAATATATGTATTTCTATTTATTATTTTATTTTATTTAGTTAATAAAAGTTTATTTTAGTATATAAATATAAATTTAGTCTTAGTATAGAAATTATTATTAGTAGTAGAACTCAATTTAGTATACCCTTGCAGGCATACCTGAGACCGAAGAGCAAACTTAGTCCAGTTTACTATCTCTAAGAAGTCCAAGGTGGGGGTAACTTTCACTCTTTACCGAGTGCTACATTTTATGTCATGATTGCTATGTTAAGATGTGATATGTGTTACTTATATGACATGTTATGTGCTATGTGAATTTTTAGTTCGATGACAAATATTTTCTACTAACACTTGTACGGGGTGACGACTCAATGCACATATACCAACTAACACAAGTTACTGGCTACGTCGGTTCAGTACTAAAATATATTTCAAGTATGCTAACATTTGTACTGGGGTGACGGCCTGGTGCACATATACCAACTAACACAAGTTATCGGATGACGATTCGGTCTAAAATATTTTCATTGAGTTATCGAACGACAATATGCAAATTATTTTATTAAATGACATATGTTACATTTTATGGTATATTTGGCATGCATATTTATTTTTAACTGTGCAATCATTTAAGTTAACTCACTGAGTGTATTTTAGACGCTCACCCCTTATCAATTTTCAGAAGAAGGTTTAGAAGATGGAAAGACCCCTGCAAGTGTACCAAGCCCTTAGAAGACTTTATATGACTTATATTTTATTATTCTGTTAGAACTTTATTTCAGATACATCATCTGAAAGAGCTTATTTTGGATATTTTACTCTACTCGGGTGAGTAGATGCTTATATGTAATAATCTTTATGCAACTCTTACGTTATTATACTATCGCTTTGGGGATTATAATTTCATTTTCGCTGCGTATTCTCGACTCCCTCTATTATTATATTGGGATATGTATATCTAGTAGCGTCCCAACCCCATAGCGTAACCCGGGGCGTTACAAATGTTTTGTAGGTTAATCTCTACATAGATAAAACTGTTTGATAACCATTTAAGATATATCTCATATCTCTAATTATGAGGAATTAATTGTCGGTATCGTGTACTTTGCAAGAGCTTCAATGATTAGGTGCTCATAGAAGTAAAACCTTAAGGTTGTTAGTACAATTATAGTAGAATACTGACGCAAACAGAATTTGATTAGTTGATGAATAATAATATGTGGACATTGTTACTCAACTTGAAAAGAAACTCTAATTTCATTTGCCTTTGTCGTATTCCGTCAACACCCCCTTTTGAATGCTTATTTCAATTAGTTTTGCTGCTTTTTAAGGTAAAAACAAAACTTCAATCATCTTTTTGTGCTAAATAGGTTCTTTTGTGGGTGTTTGCTTCAAGTAGTACACCACCGGTTACTTTGCACTTACGTGTAAGTCTATTGTGCTTTGTTCATGTAAGAAATTAAGCAATTATTGGACTCTAAAATTCTGAATTAACTGATTTGATTAGTGCTCTTCCAGACTCCACTGGGTGTAACTCTTCTATTTCTTAATTTTTAGTACAATCTTAAACTTCTATTGTTTGAAGGACACAATATTATAGCTGTGTTTCTATATTTATAGTAATAAATTTCCAATAGATGGTATACGTTGTCAAATAAATCCCTTTTCCCAGTTCTCGTTCCTAATTACCCATTCAGCCTTACCTGTGACCTTCGGCATGGAAAAAACAGCGTAGTATATTTTATGGTGTCATTGAATTTGACTAAACTTCTAGCGCAAACTGACATGTGAGACCTCTACGTTTTTAGACACTAAAGCAGTGGCATTGTTACAACCTAACATTAGGATTCTCATGAAGAAAGTGACTACTTCACTATTGCAAATTAGAGTGATTCAAGTAGTTTGGAATGTCAATAATGGAAAAAAACTTCAAGGATAAAAAATCAATACAAAGAAAGAAATAGAAATAAAATTACAAAATCAAAATAACAGAAGTTACTTTTTGGAGCAATGTATTCTTCTTTAAAAATAAATGAATTTGATATTTTCACTGTTCTGCCATAGACTAATAAACGTCAATCGACCACGTGTTTTGTTATTAGTCAAAAAGATTACAGTAGTAAATGAACACATAAATATGGCTTGCAAGAAGTCTCATAAGACATGCCAAAATCCGTCTGAGAAACATGCCCATTGTGCTTGACCTAATGAGACATTGTTTGACTTTAAATCCTCGTAGGCTACACCTGCAGAAATAAAGGAATTATTATAGTATACGAAAGACAGTGCATTACTCTTTTTTTTACTAATATTTTTCAAATAATTATGACGTCAAAATATTCCGTAAGTTTTAGCTCTTTGAATTAGTAAGCCACAAAAACATTTGTAGTAATGGTTCTTTGAATAACTAAATCATGAAAAGCATTGTCATCTTAAAATGAAGAATTCCTACAACCTTGTCTGCTTCAAAGGTAATTTATTCAAGTGGTGGATTTTTATTTGGAGTTCTTTCAATTTAGTGCTTCAGAGACTACCGATTTAGGGATTAAAATATTTTTTTAATCAATTCTGTCACTCCCCTTTAAATATTACTACAATACGTATTCATGTGCCTGCCTTTCTTACTTTGTCTCTACTCAAATTTAATTGCTGTCAAATTTTGGCTATTGACACTGGCTCTTTCATTTCCCCCAATCAATTTAAAATTTGAGAGCTTAATCACAATTGAATCGGCCAACCGTGGAAAAACAGCATGCAATCCATAAGCATGCTTCTATTATCTGTTTGGAGGCTTTTCCTTATGACATTTCCAGCTTTGGTGATTAATAACGTAATTACAATATGCATCCATATTGAAAATTGAACCAATCTATAAAATATTGTTAGCATGTGACATAAATTTTTTGGGAAAGGCTTTTGCTCGATAAAATTCATTACAATTACGAAAAAGTTTTTATATTTTAATATGGTTACGATCATGTGGAAATGATACGAAAACACTAGCTTGCATTACATGTTAGAATTTATGATTTTCCTTTATCTTGTAAGCATTTTTAAAAAAATTAACGAGCCTACATCCCCATTTTTTTCACTCTTGTCAACTTCTTGAACTGTATTCTCTTTTTTTTTTCCTTTCTATTTAATGTGACATGGATAAGGGCTCAGATTCACTATAATTTTATTTCTCTTTTAATAGAAGTTAGGCCACTGAAGTTTTCCAAGTTCAACTATTCTTAAATACCGGAGTGTGTGTCCTATAAGGTTAGATCTTATTTCATTTACTCTTTGGATAAGCACTGATTTTATTACTTTATTTTGGTTTGATTTTTATTATAGTGAATTATTTATTATATACTTAATAAGTGTACTAAAGCAAATACTATTATTTTTTCTTGGCACTGAATATAGATTTGGATTGATCGAGAAACTTTTCAGATTCTCCTATCGCGAATGAGCCGAAAAACCTTGATTTTTTATTTTATTTTTTTTGTGTGTGTATGTCAAACCTATTGCAATTATGCTACTGGTTAAAAAAGTAATCCCTGTTCAAATTCTGTGGAGGTCACTCCTTGCATGAGAAGCAAGACCTATCTTTGTGGAAATTGAGCTGTTACGTTCACGAATCTCACTACCTACTCTTGGTTGTTAAATGTCTTATCAAGAAAGTTGCTTGAAGCATCTTAAAAATATATTTCACAGGTATTGTCCATGGGAGTTGTAGTTGTTGCTACAATTCTTGGTGGAAATATTGCTTTAGCTTATCGGGTTCTCTATCATGTTCAGTTTTTGAACGAATTACCTTATATATAATTGCTATAGGTGAACTCCATTGTGTCACTTTGTCTGCATGTCTGGCGTAATTTTAGCTTGTGTTTCATGTCATTATACATGAGACATCGAGTTGCCTTACAACTTGGTGACAGTTTTACTATTAGTTTCCTACCATTCTCCATTTCTGAACAGATTAGCTAATATAACAAGATTAAAGTGCATTCCCTTGTGTGTTTCGTGTGCTTGTCTATTTGCCTCATGTGTTATTATATAGAAGTAATCTTGAATGGTGTTTTATGATTTATGAAAAATCCTGTAATTGCTGATTTGCACTATCAGATTCAGTATGTGTGCTTATTTAGCTACATAAAGAAGTAACTACATTATTATGTAAACACCTATACATTTTAAAAATTAAGAAATTTAAGAGATTATGTTGTATAGCTCATTCATTATTGCTACATTTTATTTGATTTTTACGATAACCAATCAGAATTCAGACATAATACTATGAATCAATGATACATTACAATTTGCTCAATTGAATAAATTTGCAGGTGTAAGCCTCCTGCTAACTTACATATAGACCGCTATACTTTCCATCGTTTTTATGTACTACATTTGTATGGTAAATATTTTGCCTATGAATTTTAACATTATGCTTATAAAATGTATTAAATGACAATTGTTGCTTCGACAAATAAGGTGTCGTTACGTCGAATTATGAGAGTTTATAAAACTTTTTTGTACATCAGCAGCATATTCAACTAATGCAATAACATTATATTTTCAGGCTCATTCTGATTTTGATGTACTCTTGCACGTCAACCTTGACATCGTCCCTTCACTCTTGCTGTGAACGTTATCCATGTGATATGTGATATCCACTTGCTACATTAGACTACTCCAGTGGAACACCGAAAGAGTAAGCACTCTCTTTTTTTGTGCATATTAGCATTAGCAGTTTCATTTTGCAATGCACATTAAGTGTTCGGTCACGCACTGCTGGACAAGAGGCTTGTGTTGTTTGTGGCTACAGGACATAAAATTACAATCCATGCTTTGCATTTTTCAAGTAGTGAAACATCTAATATGCAGTGAGGCCATAAAGCAAGTGTACATGGTGAGCTTTTTCAAACCCTTAAATGGACAGAAAAAAATTGAGAGAGAAAAACCACAGAAATATGAACATTCTAATTGGTAAAAAGATAAAACATGAGAAATATTAACACACTAATTAGTAAAAAGAAAAAGCAGAGAGGACCAGAGCTGATAGAGTAAGGAAAAATTGCATATATACGTGTAGATGTATTTTTGTTGTGACATTTCTCAGAGTTCAACAATGGTGTGTACTGGATTTCATGCTCTTTCACAGGTTAAGAGGGAAGTTAGTTAAAATTGTGAATATGGAAAAATATTTATATTTTATATTAAATGTTTGGTATATTTGAATTTATACACTTGTTACCTTAATGAATGAGATCACATAGTTCTGGTAACTGTTATGGTTGATAAAGATTCAATCAAGTTAGATCCTAATTTTAGAAAGGGCAAAAGGTCACTTTAGACCCCGATCTTAATTTAGGATATCAATTTGGCCCCTCATCTATTATTTTGTTCGTTCAGGCCCTTCTTCTATTTTTAAGAGATCAAACAGCCCCTTTTATCAGAAAATTAAATTTAAAAATAATTCTCTCATATATCTCCTAATTAATTTGTCTTAAAAATGAATATTCTTAACCCAAATAGGGATTTAGTCTATAAAATCCACGCCATCGTCGATCACCAGCGCCCCCACTGCAAACTGGCAGTTCCCGAGCAACACAACTCAATATTCTTCCAACCATTAACGATTTCGGTAATCTATTTTTTGATCCTGGCCTTCACCACGAGGACATAGAAGAAATGACATATGATCGACGAGATAGAAGGTGATTCGTCGATCAGAGAGGGAAGAGATTTTTCTCGATTTAGAGGTTTTTTAGTTCTCTGAGATCGACTCCCTTTCTGTGTTTTGTGTGGTTTTCTGTGACGTCGGAGATGCGACTATGGCGTTGGCGGCGCTTCCTTCAGTTGTTTATCTTCCTTTTATCCTCCACCGTTGCCGATCTATTCTCTTATTTCTTCCTCTCCTTCATTGATTTAGGCTTCTTCTCCTCCTCAGCAGATCCAGGCTTCTTCTTCTTCTCTCCTCCTTCACCAAAATCGTCAACCGGGTCAAAAGAACTGAATTATATTGTTTGGGATCTAGCCGGAAGAGAATTGTGTTGCTCGGGATTTAGCCGGAAGAGAAATGTGTTGCTCAGTTTGCGATTAGGGCCTGCCTGATTAACCCTAAATCATGGTGGTGTTAAGATTGAGATATGTTTTTTTAACCCAAATTAATTAAAAGGGATAAAAAAAATAATTAATTTTTATATTTAATTTTTTGGAAAAAGGGGTTATTTGATCCCTTAAAAATAGAAGGTGTATGAACCAAACAAAATAGGAGAAGGTGTTGAATGAACAAAACAATAGATGAGGATCCAATTTGATCCATTGCTATAAGATTGGGGTCCAAATTGACCCTCATCCCTTTTAGAAACCATATTGATTGCTCATACGTTGACTACTATCCTTTGAATTGGAATTTAAAAAAAAAATTAAACAATAATTTGTCATGAAATGCATAAACATTTTCTCCATCTTCAACTCTATTACAAACATTTTCTCCAGCTTCAACTATATTACAAATAATGACAATATAGATTCAACAATTTGAGACTGAATTTTTTGTCTACCGATTATAACCGTCAATAATTTAAATTACTACTTGGGTTTATCAATATTTTAAATTACAACATGGGCCATCAAAATGGTTCACACATTTTTAATATTTACTAATATTAAGTTATTGGGCTAATTTCCCTCCGAGCTAGCACATCAGGATGAGGTGCACTATACCTAGTAGGAGTATAAAAAAAAGATGCCTGTGAGGATTTATGGTGTGTACGCGTCCGGAGCACAAATTTAGGTATGTCCACACAAATCAACGCAAATAAAGTCCCGTGGACCTTGTATAATCGATCTTAATCGTTAAATATATTTTAATTCGATCTCTACTATAAAATAAAATAAAATAATTAATTTTTTTTATAAAAAAAACTAACCACTCTTCCTATTTATCCACTAATCGCAGTGCACGGCAGAATCATCTTATAATTAAATGTAATATTTTTCACAAAGTGTAATATAATTAAATGTAATATTTTTCACATAAAGCTAATACATTTGATTTTTCAAATTAAAAAAATAATAATTAAACATTAATACTCTTTATATTTCAACGGATTTATTCAATGAAAAAAATATTACTATTACAGGAAAAATAAATATTTTATGGAATGTAATATCTACAAAATATCAACTTATAAAGTATCTAATAATAAAACTATGGAGTATTATAATGTAGTCCCTCCGTCCCACGACAAGGAGTGTATTTTTTCATTTTCGTCCGTGTCAACACAAGATGTGCATTTTCCTTTATATCAAATGAGATCAATACAAAAACAATTAATATACCTCCTTGGACCCACACATCTCACTAGTACACCTATTCACTATACATTACAATATTATTTCTCTCTCCTCAACTACCCACTAAATATTATATATCTTAATCTACATGTAAAAAAGAAACGCAACTATTGTGACGGGATCAAGGGAGTAATAACAACATAAAATAAAATATTATACATTATTATGCTGATGTGAATTGCTTTTCCTTTAAACATAACTGATTTAAAAAAAAAAAAAAAAAAAAAAAAAAAAAAAAAAAAAAACTTACTGGCACCATCATATATAACTTTCGGGATATACAGAGTAACGATTTAAGAAAAATGATTGAAGACTGAAAAGAGATGAATCCATAAAATGATAAACATAAACATATACTCCTTCCATACATATTTATGATTTGCGGCGAACCTTTTACTTAATAAATTTTCTATTATTAGTAATTCTCTCACCTCTCTTGTTTTTCATTTGAATAAAAAGAAATTCTAAAAAATAAATAATTTACTGATCAAAGAAAAAATAAAAAAATTGCACTTTTTAATCTATGTGATAAATTTAAAATTAAAGTAATTTTAAAATGATATTTTATTTTTTCTGTATTAAGAATTTTATAAGACAAACAAATAAAAAAATATAAAGGATTTTATGGGACGGAGGGAATATAACATAAAAATTCGTAAATGTAAACGAGAAGGCTTTGTGCACTTAGGTTAGATCTGGGAACAAAAACATTTGTATATGGAATGTTATACCATTTAAAATAAAATTTTATACTCTTAATTTTCAAAATTTTTGGTCAAATATTAATATTCTAAATATTCAACTTATATTTTCAATGAAATTAAAACAACATCCTTATTAATTAAAATAAATACAGTTTAGAATAAAATGTTATACCATTTAAACATTACCGTGGTTCGTAGTCAGTAGCCACATGCTCTAATCCTTTGAGCTACAGGTCCCATTCCATCTCCACTGAAAATTAATTGAAAGTAAATAATGAAAATATTAAAAAAAATATTAAAAATTTAAAAAATTAAGAATTTTTTTTAATTTTAAAAAATTAAGAAAACTACACATTAGTTTAGAGAGAAAAAAAAATTCTACTACTATATTGTAAATTAAGTAAATCATATAAAATCCATACATTTTATATTATAAACTTGTAAGTTATTAAAATAATAAATATCATGACTTTATATATATATATATATATATATATATATATATATATATATATAATTTGATATTGTATAAATAATATAATTATAGTTAAAGAAATAAAAGAAGTTTGTGACATGGATGGATATAAGATATGAAGTACTAAACTGTTAGAGATTATAAATATACTCTCAATCACAATTTTTTTTCATTCTCTTTTCTTTTATATATCCCCTCCATCAATCCCTTTTTATTCCAAATTCTTAATAACTCTCTCCCTCTTGGAACTAGGACTAGGGATGGCAACGGATAGGGTATCCATTTATTTTGGGGTATCTGTATCCGTATCCGATTAAAAATCAACTACCCGTATCCGTTTCCATCCCGTTTAAAAATTTTATTATGATACCTGTACCCGTCCCGTAACCATTTATTAATATTCGCGGGTATCCGTACCCGTTTAATATTTATTTATTTAATATATATTTATATATTTTTATTGTTTAAATAAATATAATAATAAAAATGACATTATTATTAATCAATATTAAAAAAATATAATATAAATTCTATTATTTTAAATAAATATTTAATGAATATGATTAAATAAAATTTATAACTATTAAATAAATATATATAATATATCATAATATATAAATTATATAATATATATTAAATTTTATAAAAAAAAATATAAACGGGGTACCCGCAGGTATTTGAAGCATTACACGTATCCGTCCCAAACCCTAATAGTATTTTTCACAACTACCTGTATCCGTCCAAAACTCATTTACAACTACCAGTACCCTTCCCATTAGGATTCGGGTAGGCCGGGTACCCGGAAATACCCGTCCCATTGACATCCCTAACAAGGACTGGAGATAGTTTTTGATTGGATAGATGTAATTCGAAAGGCTGTCTTATGCCATCTCCAATAGTTTACACCATTTTGCAGCACATTTAACACAAATAATTTGGAAACAGTAATTCATCTTCAACAATTTGCGCTACATTTACACTAAAAATAAAAAATTAATTAAATCCTTATTAATTTTTTTTCCAAAATTATAATTACTATACATTTTAATTTTAATACTTATATTTAATTTAAGACGAAATTAATATAACTTAAACATTTAGAAAATATTTATTAATTAAATATTTCAGACAAAATATATAATTTAAGACAAAGACTACGTTGGGCCTGGCTTATTTTTATAAATCTATAGAACCAGATCTTAAATGTTAAGTGGGTATTTGCTAATTGAAATGGTTTAAAATTATTAAAAACGGGTCAAAGTCAAAATTGGAGATCTCAAACAAACCTGATAGCAGGTATTCCAAATTGATGAAGAAGTTGCAGATTTGTATCTCAGGAACTTTAATTTCCCGGGGATCGAGTGGGGTGACGCGCTGTCGGGGCTCTGGAGCTACAACGACATCGGAGAGGTAGCCCGAAAGGTGGGGTTCATGGTGGTGGAGGAGAGGGACTTGGCGAAGCCGTGGTGGACTCGGTTAAAGATGGATCGTTCGCTGGAGGAATCACATTATGATTAGGGTGCTGGCGGGGCTGGGGATCGCACTCAAGGAGACGGTGGACATGTGTTGGAGTTAATTATTATTATCTGTATGGTAGTAATCTTATTATGCTAATATTAGTAGTTAGTTATTGGAGTGCTGTGTGCAAGTAGTTATTTGAGCAGTTATTAGTAGGATTAGATTGGAAGCAATTTATTTGATTGTATCAGTATATAGTATGTATGATTGTATCTCTGATATTTATGGTATTCAAAGTAAAACTTCTGTTCTTTCTCTAGTTATTCAACAATGGTGTTCTTTGATTTTCAACAAATGGTATCAGAGCCCGAATAGGGATCTGATATTAAGAGTGTAGAGAAGTGTTAAGAAAAAAAAAAGAAAAAAAAAAGAGAGAGAGAGAGAGGGGGAAAGGAAGAAGAAAAAGAAGAAGAATGATTTAAGATGTCAGGCGACAATTTTGTTCAAGCAGCCATTCCCAAATTTGATGGTCATTACGATCATTGGTCGTTGCTAATGGAAAATTTCTTGAGGAGTAAGGAGTATTGGAGTTTGGTGGATCAAGGCATTCCAGTGTTGCCCCCAGGAATAGTTGAAACCGAGGCTCATCGAAAATCAATTGATGAAGCAAAGCTAAGAGATTTGAAGGTTAAGAATTATTTGTTTCAAGCAATCGATAGAGAGATTATGGAGACTATTCTTGACAAAGACACATCCAAAGCTATTTGGGATTCGATGAAACAGAAGTATCAAGGCTCAACAAAGGTGAGAAGAGCGCAACTGCAGGCCTTAAGAAGAGAATTTGAGTTATTGGGAATGAAAGAGGGTGAGAAGGTGGATAGTTATATCTCACGAACTTTATCGGTGGTAAACAAAATGAAGGTACATGGGGAGAAAATAGAGCAGTATATGGTGGTTGAAAAAATTCTGAGATCTATGACCACAAAATTTAATTATGTCGTGTGTTCAATTGAAGAATCTCATGATCTAACCACAATGGGTATTGATGAACTTCATGGGAGTTTATTAGTTCATGAGCAACGAATTCAAGGGTATCAAGAAGAAGAACAGGCGTTGAAAATAACTCATGAAGGCACGGTAGGACGAGGAAGGGGTAGAGGAGCATTTAGAGGAATATTTTTTAGAGGAGGACGAGGAGGTAGAGGAAGGGGAAGACAACCTGTGAACAAAGAAAACATTGAATGCTTCAAGTGTCACAGATTGGGACACTATCAGTATGAGTGTCCGTTGTGGGAGAATAGAGCAAATTACGCTGAGTCAAAAGAAGAAGAAGAAGTCTTTTTGATGGCACATGTTGAGTTGCATCAATCCACAGTAGAAGAAGTTTGGTTTCTTGACTCAGGCTGCAGCAATCATATGACGGGAAATAAAGAGTGGTTTTCAGAGATCAATGAGAGTTTCCGACAGAATGTAAAGCTTGGCAATGATTCTAGAATGGTTGTTTTGGGGAAAGGAATAATTTGTTTGCAAGTGAATGGTTTTACTCAAGTAATATCAGATGTTTATTACATTCCCAAGCTTAAGAGTAATTTGTTGAGCGTAGGACAGCTTCAAGAAAAAGGTTTATCCATTTTGATCCAACATGGAACATGCAAAGTTTATCATCCCAAGAGAGGATTAATTATGGATACTAAAATGAGTGGAAATAGAATGTTCTATTTCTCAGCTTTTATTCAGCGAAAGGATTCTGCATGCTTTCAAGCAAGATCTAAAAATGAAGCACATCTGTGGCATTGTCGATTTGGGCATTTGAATTATAAAGGGCTGAAAACTCTCTTTCATAAAAGGATGGTGGAAGGATTGCCTAATCTTATGATTCCTGAAAAATTATGCACAGAATGCTTGACAGGCAAGCAACATAAATTGACAGTACCAAGAAAATATTTGTGGAGGGCTTCACAAAGACTATAACTTGTGCATGCAGACATATGTGGACCCATCACACCATCTTCAAACAGCAATAAGAGAAGTTTTAAGGTTCAAGTTGAAAAAGAAGTTGGGGGATGTATAATATGCTTGAGAACAGATAGGGGTGGCAAATTTACCTCAAATGAATTTGGAGAATTTTGTAAAGCTCAAGGCATACGTAGACAACTGACGGCAACCTATACTCCTCAGCAAAATGGAGTTGCTGAGAGGAAAAATAGGACGATAATGAACATGGTACGATCTATGTTGATTAATAAGCAAGTTTCTAAAGTTTTTTGGCCCGAAGCTGTGAAATGGAGTGTGCACATTCTTAATAGGTGTCCTACGGTGGCTGTGCAAAATACAACCCCGGAAGAGGCTTGGAGTGGTATTAAACCGAGAGTAGATCATTTTCGAGTATTTGGTTGTGTGGCACATGTCCATATACCTGATAAAAAAATAATCAAGTTAGATGGCAAAAGTCAGAAGTGTGTTTTCTTGGGAGTAAGTGACGAATCAAAGGCTTATCGAATGAAACTCATTATTAGCAAAGATGTGGTGTTCGAAGAAGAAGAAAGTTGGGATTGGGGTGATATTGAAGGCAAATGAAAGATGGATATTTTTGAATGGGGAGATGATGAAGATGAGGATGATACTGAAGAAGGAGTGGAGCAAAATGAAGAACAAAATGAGAATCATGCAGAAGAAGTTATTTCACCGCATGATGTTGTTGAACAAAATGATGATGTTCAATAGATTGTTGAAGGGAGGGGAAAAAGAATTATAAGAGAACCAGGTTGGATGAATGATTTTGAAACCGGTAAAGGTTTGTCTGATGAAGAAAGCATGAATGCAATGATGATGGTAATAGATTATCCATTGACATTTGAAGAAGCAGTCCACTGCAAGAAATGGAGGGATGCGATGGCAGCAGAAATTGAATCTATAGAGAAGAATAAAACATGGGAACTAACAGATTTACCTAATGGGATAAAGCCAATTGGAGTGAAGTGGGTCTTCAAGACCAAACTTAAGGAGAATGGAGAGATAGACAAGTTCAAAGCACGATTGGTGGCGAAAGGATATGCACAAAAATTTGGAGTTGATTACACTGAAGTATTTGCTCCGGTGGCAAGACTCGATACCATCCGATTAATACTTGTCATCGCTGCTCAGTTTAGTTGGGATGTGTTCCAACTAGATGTGAAGAGTGCATTTCTTCATGGTGAGCTTAAAGAGGAAGTGTACATACAACAACCTGTCGGATTTGTGAAGAGAGACAAAGAAAACAAAGTTTACAAGTTAAAAAAGCTTTGTATGGCCTTAAGCAAGCACCGAGGGCATGGTTTAGCAAGATAGAGGCTTACTTTATTCGAGAAGGGTTTGAGAGGTGTTCGTGTGAACATACACTTTTTACAAAGTCACAGGAAGGAGGTAAGATTCTTATAGTAAGTCTCTATGTTGATGATTTGATATATACTGGGAATGATATGAGCATGTGTGATGAATTTAAGAATTCAATGATGTTAGAGTTTGATATGTCAGATTTGGGAAAAATGAGATATTTTCTGGGAATTGAGGTTGTGCAAAGTTCGAGTGGAATTTTCATATGCCAAAGGAAATATGCACGTGAAATTTTAGCAAAGTTTGGCATGGAAAACTGCAATGCAGTAAAGAATCCCATGGTTCCAGGTACTAAATTATCTAAAGATGATGAAGGAGATAAGGTTGATCCAACCATCTTCAAACAAGTTGTTGGTAGTTTGATGTATTTGACTGCTACTCGGCCTGACTTAATGTATGGAGTGAGTTTGATTAGTAGGTTTATGGCCTCTCCAATATTGTCCCACTGGGATGCAGCAAAAAGGATATTGAGGTATGTGAAGGGAACAACACAGTTGGGCATTTTCTACAAGAAAGAGGGGAGATCAGCACTTGTGGCATATACTGATAGTGATTTTGCAGGAGATATAGATGACAGAAGAAGCACCTCTGGTTTTGTATTCTCATTTGGGTTTGGAGCAGTTTTTTGGTCTTCTAAAAAACAGCCTGTAGTGACTTTGTCAACTACGGAGGCTGAGTATATAGCAGCTGCACATTGTGCATGTCAGTGTTTGTGGTTTAGAAGAGTGCTAGAGAAGCTGGGTATTAAGGATGAAGAGAGTACTATTATACAATGTGATAATAGTTCTACAATTCAGCTATCCAAGAATCCAGTTTTTCATGGCAGAAGTAAACATATAGATGTGAGGTTTCATTTCTTGAGGGACTTGGTGAAAGATGGAGTCATCAAATTAATACACTACAGTTCACAGATTCAAGTTGCTGATATTATGACAAAACCACTCAAATTGGAACAATTCTCAAAGCTGCGTGATATGTATTGAATGGTTGATGTTTCAGAAGTAAAATAAATGTTAAAACATTTAGTTTAAGGGAGGATTTGTTGGAGTTAATTATTATTATCTGTATGGTAGTAATCTTATTATGCTAATATTAGTAGTTAGTTATTGGAGTGATGTGTGCAAGTAGTTATTTGAGCAGTTATTAGTAGGATTAGATTGGAAGCAGTTTATTTGATTGTATCAGTATATAGTATGTATGATTGTATCTCTGATATTTATGGTATTCAAAGTAAAACTTCTGTTCTTTCTCTAGTTATTCAACAATGGTGTTCTTTGATTTTCAACAACATGCACGAGATGCTGTTCGTGATGGCGGATTAATAGGTGTACAGAAAATAAATTGGGCTGTCTTTTTTCATCTCTCGTTCGCGATTCACTCGAGCAATCTAAATCAGGTGAAATTCCGTTCTTCCGTGTACTTGCCTTATTTTCTGTGTAACTTTACTTTTTCTTACGTTCTCTTGGTGCTCAAGTTGTGTCTGAATTCATATCTTAATCATTCAATTGATGAGAATTTGAATTTTGGTTGTCAGCAGAATTAGTGAAGAATTTGGGTTTAAAATCAAGGGATTCTGAGGGCTTAAGTAGAAAGATGTTGTTCTTAAAAAATGAGCTAGAAGGGTTGGTTGGTAAAGAAGTTTTAATTTGTCATTCTAATAATTATTCCTTGTGGGATATCAGTTAGGTTGGTATGCAGAGCTTTTAGTTCCATTAATTGATCATTGTAGGCTTTGGTTCTTTGTTTGTGTTTATTGTGTTATGTGTGAAAGAAATTTGATTTTTTGTGATATTTTGCTTCCTTTTGAATGATGATTTTTAATTTAGGATGGTTTGTTTTTGCATTCGCGGTGCGTGCTTTATAATCTACTGCCGAGGAGGTGAGCATTTGGGGATGGCCATTGCAGACTGCTGGTTTGCTTACAACTGAGTTTTCATCGGATCATTTACAGTCATATCTGGAAGAGTTATAGAGAAATAGTGGGGGTAATGCAAGCTTGTGCGAATGGGGATAGACTGGGGGCAATGAGGGCGGAGTTGACGTAAATGACGATAGGAAGGGCGACGAAAAGCAGATTCATATGATATTTTTATTTTTTTAAATTATTTCTAAGCATGCTTGAAACTATGTTTTGATGAATGCTTGTCTTGATCAAGCATGACCCACATATTGTGGTGAAGTTGTTTAGGAACTCTGAAATTATTCTATGTGTTTATGTTGTCTTGTGATGCTCGATGAGTCGAAATCAAATAGATATGAATAAATTGATGAGAATTTGAATAAAAAGTAGATTGAAAATGAGAAAATCTTATGATTTTGTGTTTCTGTACAGCATCACTAACAAAAGTTGAAGTCATATTCTAAATTGTTACAGTTGTAAAATCAATTGGGCTTTTTAGATAGTTGAATCCCATCGATGAATTAAAACAATCCAATTGGGCTTTTTAGATAGTTGAATCCCATCGATGAATTAAAACAATCCAATTTATCTCTATATGAATTCGTTAGTTTTACAACCTACTCACTTTCTCCTTTATCCCTTCACCAGTTCTAGTCTACAGCACAACCAGAAGCATTCTCATTATTATCTCCCAAGCATAGATTCCAGAAAACTCTATTTGGTATACAATTTTTTTAAAAAAAATTGGGTTACTCTTTATAATAATTTGGGTTACTCTATAATAATAATTACGTTACTCTTTGAAATTAATTAGATCACTCTTTGAATTTAATTAAATCGAATATAATCTATACGATGTTAGATACCTCTATAAAAATAATTAGATTATTTTTTTGAATTAAGTAGGTTACTCTTTAAAATGAATTAGGTTACTCTTTATGATGAATTATGTTACTCTAAAAATGTTAGATCAGTCTATAAAAATATTTAGGTTATTCTTTAAAATTATTTAGGTTACTCTTTATAATGAATTAGGTAACTCTATAGAAAAATGTTAGATAAAATGTTAGATCACACTATAAAAATATTTAGGTTACTCTTTAGAATTATTTAGATTACTCTTTATAATGAATAAGATAACTCTTTGATTTTAGACTCTGATTTTTAGAAAATAAAGTCATTTATTATGAAGTATTAAATGGTATATTTTCATATTAATTGGCCGGTTACTCTTTATAAATAATTAGGTTACTCTTTGCAACGAATTATGTTACTCTTTGATTTTATAAAATTTTTAGATTACTTTTTATATTGATTTGTTTATACATTTGTTTATAACAAAATGGCTAATAGATTGCATTTTATTAAAAAAAAAAAAGAAAATATAAAATGAGAGAGGAGAAAGCCTAGACAAATAAGAGACGGTCGAAACAGTTTACCATTAGAAATAAGAGATGGCTAAACAAGTGTAGAAATTGAATGCCAAATAGATGGCTTAAAGTAAGGCAAAACAAACAGGTAGCATTCTCTAATAGCCTAAGAAGCTGCTGAGGAGTATATCATAACAAGTCTGTGGCATCCAATTATGCCACAATCTAAATGGGATCACACCAAAAAGCATGGACAATATGTACGTTATCAAAGAGGAGTATGTTGTAAAATGTACGTTTGGATCCTTCAAGAAAACAAGCAATAACTGTAAACAACTACAGCACTAAAAGTAATCAACCTAGAACTATAGCTTGCATAGTGTTGAATCGCACGTATCTACTGAAATTCGGATTCCTCACCACGGCGAAGTAGAGCGTGATGAAAACCAGAAAGCCGTTAAAAGGGAAGTTCTTGAAGACCTTAATGGCGGGACCAATGGCTGGATGAACGATTGGAAGGGAGAAAACTGCGTGAGGGGTAGAAGTAGACTATTGCGGATATCAATCGGTCCAGCCCTTCGATTGGACGGTGACGGTCGAATTGGAGAATCGGGGACGGAGAGTAGATGAATTTAGGTTTAAGTGAAGATTGGATGGTCGACGAAGTGGAAATGGAATGGAAGAGTAGCGTATTGACAAAGAAGAAGAGTAGCGTATTTTGAGGGATTGGTATCTGTAATTTTGGAATCACAGTAGTAAGAGAAAAGAAATAGAGAAGTTAACTCATTTCATGCTGGTAGAGAGCCGGTTCCACCAAATTTTCATTGGACTGTTCTCACCCTAGTCACTCTCATAATTTAAATTTTATGCTTAAATTTAATATTTATTTTAATTGTTTTGAGAAAAAAGAAATTAAATAGTGTTGCCAATCAATAAATAAATAAATGATCTTATCCTACATTTAATTAAAATAGAATATTAATAATAATTTTTTTTTAAAAAGAAAAAGGGCAACGTTTCCACGGCAAATGCACACCAAATTGGTGGGATTATACCACTTCACACAGTAATGCTGTAAGAATTGGTGCACTGCATTAGATCATTTTCCACCCAATTTTGGCATTTCACCGCTTGCCACTGGCGGATCTATGTGGGGGCAGCCCCGGGCTCAAGCCCAGGGCTGTCCCCCAAAAGCCCATTATATCATATGTAAATAATTTATAAATAATTTGTATTTTTAAGTTTAGCCCACCCCAAAAATATTTTCAGCCCACCCAAATAAAGCTAAAAAATAAATATATCTTCTTTCTTCTTTGTATTTTTAAGTTTAGCCCAACCCAAAAATATTTTAAGCCCACCGAAATGAAGCTAAAAAATAAATATATCTTCTTAAATTTTATTTATATATATATATATATATATATATTATTTTTTAATTATTATTAATATTTTTTATTTTCTTCAATAAACTTAGCCCACCCACCGCGGTTTTCTGGATCCGCCACTGCCGCTTGCACCCTTTATCCACCATCAATCTCTCATTTCTTCTTGCCTTCATGTATAGGAGGGCCACTTACATTACGACGGGTGACCCCCTCACAGAATCACCCCTTTATAAACTTCAATTATTTTAAAAGGTATTTAAAAGCAACAAAATTTAGTACATCATCTTCTAACAATTCGACTTTTTGCCATATATAATTATTTGATAAAATTTTTATGAGAATAAATTATATTAACTTAAACCTATTAATATTTATAAATAAAAATATTTAGAAGTTAAATAATAAGTCATTTATCAACATTTATCAAAATCATGAAATTTATCTAACACTCAACTTCTAACAAATCACATTTTCAAGAATTATTTGATAAAATATTTATATGGATAAACTATATCAACATAAACCTATCAATATTTATAAATAAATATATTTAGAATTTAAATAATAAATCATTTATTAACATTTATCAAAATCTTAAAATGGCTAATATCCAAAAATTTTAACTATATTTTATATATGAAATAACCATCTTAATATAAATTTAGTTTACTTGATATTAAACAACATCTTAATAATATTTTATTGTATTAATTTTAATGAGACTTCAAGTTTCCACTCTCATCTTACCCTTTCTCACACTTAGGGTGATTATATATATATTTTTCGAAACCGCCAAAGTCGACCTAACCAAATCACATTGCACTGCTATTGATTATATTTTTTTAATAAACCGTGGTTATTTTTGTATGCAAAATCATATCGTACAGTCAGGATAATTACGTTTTTTTTTTAAAATGAATCTATCGCAGTGCCTAAATTATTTTATAATTAATTATTAATAATAATATATTTTTGACTGTTCAGCACGAAAATTCGCACTTTTATAGGTCATTTTCATATGATTATTGCATAATTTTAGCATTGTTTATGAAATTCATATTTTATTTTCATAATTTTATATTGTTGAGATTTTACATACTTTAAGGTCCATTATGGTGAAATTGTTAAATATCAAAGGGTGGGTGATTAAAAAAACATAATTGGAAGAGCAAGGTGTTGGTCGTTGCTTTGTGTCGTGAGCAGAGTTAAGAAAATCTTGTAGCATTGCCACGTCAGCCATGTATATATGGAATTAATTGGAAATTATATTGGGGGCAATGGTATTATGCAGAGAATGGGTATGCCACGTAATCCATACAATTTTGGATTTAAAGTTGGAAGGGTTCCATATTATAATGCCCACTGTCACTTTGTACAAAACAAAAATACTCGATTTTGTACAAAATATACAAAAATGTCCACTTTTTAATGTAATTGACTAAAATACTTGTTGAGAGTAGAATTTCACGCATTTTATGTGTGCACATTACACTATTTTTGATAGAATGTGGCCATGATTTTGTGCAAAATTGTGTGGTTTTCATATGTTGCGTAATTAAGATGCTATTAAGTTATTTTGTTGAGTTTTAGGTGGAAAAAAGATCAAAAATTTAAAGTTTGAATGAAGAGTAAAAGTTAGAAGAATGCTGAAAAACGCATGCTCATATTATGTAATTTTTTTGTATTCATTTGAAACTCAAAACTGCTAGTGTGATATATGATTGAAAAGACACGGAAGAGATGATTGTTGTAGCACAAAAATCACTCAAATCGGAGTCCGTATGAGGAAGTTATGCTCAAAATCATGGGGTCGCGTAGTTGCCGGCGGGAATTTCCAAAAATTTTCGAAAATTAGCCCATAATTCCTATTTCTTGGAGCACAATTAATTTTCTTATCTCATTCTCTTCTCACACCTATATATATTTCACATCATTATTCATGAGAGACACCACCCTCCACAAGGGGATCACCCCCCATCCATCATCTACTATCATCCACATCCCATCATCCATCCACACCAAAGGAGATTCAAGTGCCATTAAAGAGGGAAATCAGTCAATCGGAGAGACAGAGAAGGAATCTGAAACGACGCTAACACTAGGGTTTTTCTATTCCTTTCTTTTATTTTCGTTTGGCAAGACTTCTAGTATGACTTTGATAGCCATGGGAGTTGCTTATGACTTTGATAGCCATGGGAGTTGCTTTTAACCCCATGAGCTAATTTTGTTTACATTTTTAAGGTCTGAAGGATAGACATAATTGGTTTGATGAACTAGACTGAATATTGTGAATTCATGCTTATTATTATTTTGATTTATTTGATTCGTCTTGAGACATTGAAATCATGCTTCGTAACGTCTTCATAATAATTTCATGACATCCGCTATAATGCTTGATTTATTATGTTAGCTTATGTGCATTCATGATTGGTATTGTGTATCTGTTAGGGGTTAAGGTAGTTCCGCTATAAACACTTTAATTCCATGAACTGATAAATCAGAAACTTGAATTATTTAGTGGAACAATACAATTAGATATTCAAGTAGGAAGTGAATAATATCCTGTAGTAGTTTCAGAGAATATCTTCTTAGTCGAACTTACAATCCGGAGGTATTGTTGTTTGTTTTGATTAGTATCTAGGAATGAGGTTTGATAATATTAACACACTTTAGGGTTTAAACCATATTATACTGTTAGCTAGAAATTGGATCATATCCGGTGGGATAACAGGGATATGTGGTGTATTTTCATAAAGTTTGCATGAATGAATAATTGGAGGTCTATGGATTCAGATTAATTAGTCTATACCGGATCACCTTAGAACTATTGATTCTCTCTTGAATTAATCTTAAATCTTTCTTTTGTGATTTTTATTTTATTAGTTATTCAATTTTCAGTATTTAGATAGTAAATTACAACATCTTGGAAATTGGTTACTTGTTCTGATTAAGTTAGTGATTTTAGAAGTAGATAATTAGCTGTCTTGTGGGCTCGATAATTAAACGTGGTCGCTTGCCACTACAATTGATATCCTTCATACTTGGGGATTAAAATGAAGTGCGTAAAAAATGTCTATCAAGTTTTTGCGCCGTTGTCGGGGACGACTTACTTTGTTATGAATTTCCAGCGAATCAAGTTCCATCTCAACTTTACAATCAAGTCAGATATGAAGATGAATGGTCTTGTGCTTACAATGAAAATTCATATCAACCTTATCAAGAGAACACCTATTCTGGATCGACCGGAGTTTTCCAAGGATTATAAGATGCGTTTGATACCTCCATTAAGAAGCATGAAGAAACCATGAAAAGGTTGGAAGCTCTAGAAAGAAAGATGAAAGTTCAATCGCATGAGAGGAAAGTTACATCGTGGAGTTTAATAAAAAAACGAGAGAGATAAACAATCTTCTTACGAACATCGCTTCAAGTTCAAATGCTCAACTTCAACGAGAGGAAAGAATGGATGAAGAGGAGTTTGAGGAAGATATTGTTGTTTCATTGTGCCCTGAAATGCAGTTTGAAGGTCCTATGTTGTCGTTTGAGGAAGTAGAAGTTGAAGAGGAGTCCACTAGATTAAGTCAAGTGGCTCTACTCGAATTGAGCTATCAACTGGACTCAATTTTTTAGGGCGAAGAAGAGATTGATGAAGAATTTGAGGATGCTGAGGAAGAAAAGAAAGAAAAAGAGCAAAGTCAAGAAGCAATCTGTAACACCCCACAATTTTCCCTATTTATTTGATAATATAATTTTATTTTACGCATTTTTATAATTATGTAATAATTGTATGATAATTGTTTCTACATTTTATTTGTCTTAGGCATTTTTATTTGAGACATTTATGATAATAATGGTGACAATTTGTGAATATATATAAGTGCATAAATATTTACTGCTTTAATTTGGATATATAATTAAATTGTATCGTGTATATAAATATATTATTTCTTAATGATTAAGTGTCACACATATTCTCATAATAATAATAATAATAGTGGTAAGAAAATGTACATATTTTTGTAATAATTTGTAAATGTATCATTTCTTAATTATTAAGTATTGCACGTATATTTGTAATAGATAATAATAATAATAATAATAATAATAATAATAATAATAATAATAATAATAATAATAATAATAATAATAATAATAATAATAATAATAACCAGCTACGTAGGCATTGCATGGTTTGATTGGTGTCACATAATTTTAGTGGTTGTAATCAGCATATGTAGCTACTCCCTCTTTATTAGTTAGCAACGTGCTTGCTTAATTTGGATTATTAATTCAATTATATAATTAAAAGAGGCCAAAGGCTTTATTTAATAATAATTATAATAATTAATACATACATACTATTATTAGTAAGTTGGTGGTATGGGTTGCCGACTTATCTCAATTTACAAACTATATAAACCCATAGTTGGGGTTAATTGGAGCAGCCGTGAGTTTAATAAAAAAAGAGTGAGAGAGAAAAAAAAAGAGAGGAAGAGAAAAAAAGGGAGAGAGGCAGAGGGAAGAAGAGAGAGAGAGACGAGCTTGTTGGAACGAGAAGGAAGGGATCAGTTACGATTCTTTACAAGATTTATAGTATATTATCCACGGAGTTCAGGTAAGTAAAAGTCCAACTACAATGCATAAACATGTTGTGCGTGAATTATTTATGATTAATATGTGATAATTATGTTATGATTTATTTGTGACTAGTTTAATTATGTTATGAATTATTTGGGATTAATTTGTGATACAAGCTATGGATTTATGTGATTTGGGGAAAGTAGGTTTCATATTCAATAATATTACTGTATTTATAAATTATTTGTATAAATTTGCGATATAAGTTGTGAATATATGCGATTTGAAATAATATCATTGTCCTATATAGAGCTGTGTGATCTGAGAAGATATCATTTATAAGGATTTGTGTGATTCGAGGTGAAGTTGTTATTCGAAAAATGGATAGGTGTAATTCAAGGTGAAGTTATTGTTCCAGAAGTGGAACTATGTGAATTGAAGTTAAGTTATTGCTTTATTGTGATTAAATATTGATATTGATGTCGTAGATGGTTTATGTTGCATATTTAATTGCCCTGGTTGCATACCATGCATAATCATGAAAAATATTTTTCCCAAAATTAATAAGATACTAATGGTGTGTGCGGCCACTATATATGCACTCTTTAAGGGACTGTTGAAAGTCAGTCGGAGTCATGTGTTGACTCACCCTATTCAGGAATCGTAGAGTGATCCGAGTCATGTGTGACTCAATGAGTCGTTAGTCGTCTCACTTTTATTCATGGATCGCGGAGCGATCCAAGCCATGTGTTGACTCAACAAGTCGCTTGTCGGCTCACTTTTATTCAGGGATCACGTGGTGATCCGAGTCATGTGTTGACTTAACGTATCGTTTATCGACTCATCTCTATTCGGGGTTCGAAAAAAATCGATCCGACACTAAGTGTGTCTATTGAGCTCATTTGGGGTGCATATCATAAGTGTGTCGTGGGGATCCCGCAACGTGAATAATTTTCAAAATAAAAGAGACCAACTAGAAAAATTAAGAAAACATCGATGGTATTGAGAAAAGCATTTCCATGCACTGTCATGCATGATTTTTACTTACTGAGATTTTATCTCACTAGTTTATACATTGTATGGTAAATTATATATACGATGCTGGTGTTTAGGGTGCCGTTAGATCCTGAGAGTTGTATACATGGATGACGACCTGTTAGGCCGGTGTGATGAGCTGTTTTGTGAAAATTGTATTGTAAAAAAATGATGAAAGGAAAGGTTATTTATTTTTATTTATTGATTTAAGAAAAAAAATGGGTCGTGACACAATCGAAGAGGACTTGAAGTATGAAATGAGCATTTCTAAACCTTTAACCACTTTAAGTTTCATTGAATTTGATGATACTGTTTCTATTGAATTTGTTTTACCTAATGACTCCTCACATATTCTTAGGGATAAAAAGGAGTTAGAAGAGAAGTTGGAAATTTTTGTCGGAAAAAGAAATAAGTGGTGGAGTAGAATGAAGAGGTTGATGAAATTTGATCTTAACATGATTGACAAAGTCAAGATAAATTTTGAGAATGCCAATGAGGCCATCCCTTGCCATAAGTATTGGATTGATGAAGAAGCACAACGATTAGAATACGATGGCAAGGACGAAAGATATCCATGGCCATTCCGATGAACCTGAGGTATTCCGTCGTGACTCTCCGACATTAAACATGAGCGCTTGTTGGGGGCTGTCCCTCCTATTTTAATTATTTTTATGTGTTTGTGTGGTGTAGGAATTTTATTAGGTTGTTGCTCGACTACAGTATATACTTCTTTACAAACTTAGTCTCTCACTTTGTTTGATCCAAGTTTGGGGGGGTATGTACATACCTTTGTCTTGCTGTACTGAAGTAAATTTTCTGTATTGTTTTGTGTGCTTGGAGGGTCGATTTTTTGCAATTAGTTGATATTTTCGATTTATTGGTGAATGTTGATTTTTTAATTTTTTGCGATTTTCCAGGTGTTTTGTTTGTGTTTATTTGTTGTGTGTTGATCTTAGTGTTGGTATAGTTGATTTTGGTTCTCTAGGATGATTTTCTGATTTTTCTTACACTTGATGGTATTATATGTATGATTGTGTTTGAGAAGCGATTTGATATTATGCTAAGATATTGAAATGCTTGAAGTTTAATTATATGCATGGAAGATTAGCTATGTAGCTTATTAGGATTGTTCGTTCCTTCCTACAGCCATGTTAGATTTGAGCCTTTTGAAATCATGTCAAGTTGCTTCAGTTTATTCCTGTGAGTGTCGTTCATATACATGTATTCTAGAACTTGGCTTTATATCTTGCTTGAAGCTACGTGTTTTATTAGATAATAGAAAATAATCTTAGGTCATCTTTGTATTTATTAGTCACTAGCCAAATTATTATCTACCTAATGAAATTATCCGTAGTCAACCCTTTTGAGCCTTAAAGCCTTATTTCTTGGAAGCCTACGTGATTAGCCGATTGATCCCTTTACTAGCCTTAAAAATTCCTACCTAGTAGAGAGTTGAATGAATCAAGTGGGTGTCTTGTGAAGAAGAAACAAAAGGAGAAGTAATTTGGTGGAAAAAAGTGATGAAATTAGTTGGAGAGAATGGTTAAAAACTTACATGAAGGGGATAGTGCCTAAAACTAGTACCCAATGAAAAAGGGTAGTACCTGAAACTGGTACCCTTATTTGTGAAAAGAAAAAAAAAGATTCAAGTAAGGAAGTTGTGTTCAAAAGTGAAAGAGGAATTCGAATTGCAAGAAGAGTTGAAGAGCATTAAAAGAGAAAGAAGAAAATGAAGATGTTTGTTGAAAAGCTGTAAGTCTTATTTGATTCTCTACTAGTGATTAAGTCACTATATCCATATATTCCCTACCATTACTAAAGAGCCAATGTTACATCCTAATGCAAGACCTTTGTGATACTGTTGTCGAAATTATTCCTTTAGTCGAGAGTTGAGATGATTGTCAATCTTATATTACGCGTGTGTTTGAATTGATTATGAGTGTAAACACCTTACCCTAAAAGTGTATATCTCGCACTTGAGCGATGAGTGTAAATACTACCGTGAGAATGGGTGGATGAGCATTCTGAAAAAGTGAAGTAGTTGATTTGAATGGTATGTTCTTATATGGATTGTTATCTTAATATCTGAAGTATGATTTTCGAATTGTTATATTGTCTTGGATGTGTTAAGCTGTGAAATTTTCTCTCAATTACTCTATTGGTTTTCTATGTCGTTGCTTCGGGACGAGCAACATATAAGTTTGGGGGTTTGTTGAGAGTGAAATTTCACGCATTTTATATGTGCACATTACACAATTTTTGATAGAATGTGACCATGATTTTGTATACAATTATGTGGTTTTCATATCTTGCGTAATTAAGATGCTACTAAGGTGTTTTGTTGAGTTTTAGGTGGAAAAAGGATCAAAAGTTCAAAGTTGGAATGAAGAGTGAAAGTTAGAAGAATGCTGAAAAACGCACGCTCACATTACGTAATTTTTCTATATTCATTTGAAACTCAAAACTGCTAGTGTAATACATGGTTGAAAAGCCAGGGAAGAGAAGATCATTTTGGCATAAAAATCACTCAAATCGGAGTCCGTATGAGAAAGTTGTGCTCAAAATCGTGGGGTCGAGCAGTTGCTGACGGAAATTTCCGAAAATTTCCAAAATTAGCCCATATTTCCTATTTCTTGGAGCACTGATTGTCGTTATTTTCACCTAGATTTTAGTGCCTTTTTGTGTGTATTTTTCGTATTGTTTTATCCGTATTTTCGTGTATTTTGGTGGTGTTATGTGTTTTCATGGGAATGTGTGAGAATGATCTTAAACATATATATAACAGGTGAAAATAGAGTAAAAATGAAGACGGGAGATCAAACAAGGAAAAAGAAACAAAAGTGAAAGAACACGGCCGGCCGTGCTGGCAACACGGCTCGTGTTGCAGCACACGGCCCGTGTACCAGACACGGGCCTGTCCAGAATGGTCGTGCGGCGACATCTATTTATCCAACACGACCACCACTTGGTCGTGTTGCGAGCACGACCCGTGTTGCGGAGCACGACCCGTGTACCAGACACGGGCCTGTAAGCGGAGGCCGTGCGGCGACGTCTATACATTCAACACGGCCACCCTTTGGCCGTGCGACGCAGAATGACTCGTGTGCCATTTGCCCTAACACGACATGACCCGTGCTACGTAGCACGACTCGTGTCGGTACCAGAACAGGATATTTTTTATAATTCTTCTAGAAGGTCTCCATGGGGTATAAATACCAATCCATTCAATATTTTGAAGGGGAGATCGGATTTGCTACTGTTCCCACACACCTCACACACCATTCCTTTGATTTTACACCATATTCTTCATCCCATTCATCCATTTCTAGATCTACATCATTTCTCCATAGTTTCTTCAATCCAAATCAAGTGAAGAAGCAAGGAAGCTTGGGTGATCACCAAAGGAAGAAGGGAGATTCAATTGGATCCATTTCCAACGGAGTTTTCATTCCAATTTTGTGTTAATCCTTTAGTTTACCATGATTTATAAGAATTATAATGTCTATGTTATGGATCTTATGAAGATTGTAGGCTAATCTCCCTTGTGAGATTAGCAACATGAAGGTTGTTGGTTAATTTGTGGATCTATGTAATTAAATTCATATGTTGATGGGGATAATTGATTTTCTATCATTGGTGCTTATATATCTTGAGATCTATGATGTTTTGTGTGTTTGATTGTTCTAATTATATGATTAGATTGAGAAATCAATTATGTGTTTAGGATAGTCAAGTGAATCATTTCATCAAACACCTCATGTGCATTACAAATGGTAAAGTGATTGAGAAGTCCTTTATTATTTAGAACTCTTTGATGGAACATGTGATTAGTTAGATTGAGAAGTCAATTGATTATATGAAGGGATTCTATAATTGAACTTAGTACCTAGTTGGAATAGTTTAATTGAGAACCAACCTTTGAGCTATTTTGAGATTGTGCAAATGATCTACATCCTATTCATTTCGAGAGGAAGTTTAGGTGGTATATGTGTTGGCCCTTAGTCTTAACCCTTGATACATATGAGTTTAATGCATGAATCCATAAGTTACCACTTCAATAGTGTTGTTAATCTCACTTCTACTCAATTTGGAAAAACCACTCATTCATCATTTTTATCTTGTCATTTGATTATTGCTTGTCTACTTTCATTTGTTGCATTTAATTACTTGTTAACCAAACCATCCATCTATGATTCGTTTCTATAAAATCGTGATAAACGTGATATCGCTTAAGTGCTAGCATCGACCTCCCTGTGGTTCGATAAATTCTTGAATTGGTCAACCCGACTACAAGTTATGGCTAATCAAATGGCGCCGTTGCCGGGGAGGTAACGGTTGCTAGTAGTTTAAAGAATGAACGTTTAGAGCGATCTTACTAGAGACATTTTTTTTTGTGTATTTATTATTTGTATTTTACTTTGAAAATCTTGTTCTAACTTCTTTTATTTTGAAGGTGTATGCAAACAAGATCAAAAGGTGAACAAGTTGAACCTATTGACTTAGAAATTGAACACACTTTTCGAAGAAGAAGAAAGGAGAACAATACCAAAAAGAGTGATCAAATGGAAAATAATCAAGATGAACGTGGAAATGTTAGGAATGATGGAGGCGGAATGCAAAAGTTGCAAGATCAAGCTAATGCCAATCTTCCTCAACAAGCTTATCAACAATTTGGGGAGTTTAACAATCAAGCTTATATTCAACAAATGGTGCAACAAGCTATGAATCAACAAGGTTTTCAACAAGGTTATGCTCCTCCACAACAAGCGTATGTACCTCCACCTCCGGTTCAACATGGAGTTCAAAATGATCAAAGGGTGATCCGGGATTTCTTCATGCCGAGGGCAATTCCACAAATGATGGGACCACCAATTCATGCCAACAACTTTGAGTTTAAAATGGGCTTGATTTCATTGGTGAGAGAGCAACAATTTGGTGGAGCTCTGAATGAAGATCCTAATGCTCATCTAGCTCAATTCGTTGAGATTGCTAACACCGTGAAGATGAATGGGGTGAGCGAGGATTGCATAAAAATGAGGTTATTTCCATTCTCTTTGAGGGATAGAGCAAGAACATGGCTCTCCACTCTTACTCCCGGAATGTGCAACACATGGGACGAACTTGCACAAATGTTCTTGAACAAGTATTTCCCACCGTCTAAGACACTTCAAATGAAGAGCTTGATTACTCAATTCAAGCAATTGCATCAAGAAAGCTTTTATGAAGCGTGGGAAAGGTTCAAGGAAATACTACGCAAGTGTCCACAACATGGTTTCCCGAAGAATCAACAAGTGGGATTTTTCTATCAAGGACTTGTGAACGGGCAAAGAGTGAGGTTCATAAAGCTCTTTGCGATCTTGGGGCAAGTATCAACTTGATGCCTATGTCCATTTTCAAGAAACTTGGTATAGGGGAAGTGAAACCTACATCCGTTACATTGCAACTAGCGGATAGGTCTTTAACCTATCCTAGAGGAATAGTGGAGGATGTGTTAGTCAAAGTTGGAAAGTTTATATTCCCGGTTGATTTTGTAGTGCTTGATATGGATGAGGATGCAAATGTTCCATTGATATTGGGGCGTCCATTTTTAGCAACGGGAAGAGCTTTAATTGACGTACAAAAAGGGGAGTTGAAGTTGAGAGTAAACGAGGAGGAGATGGTTTTCTCTTTGAAGAGTGCTATGAGATATCCAAGTAAGAAAGAAGAATGTAGAAGGATCAACATGATTGATGAAGTTGTTGAAGAGAACCTACCATTCATCTTAGCTAAAGATCCTCTTGAAATGAGCATAAGCCATTCTCTTACTTTATCTTTAAACTCTAATCATTCTTTTCATTGTTTAGAAGATGAAGATATTAATGATTGTTTACATGAATTGAATGCTTGTAGGGAAATGCAAGAGGATGAAGCAAAGTTGGCATACTATGGAAAGAGGGAATATCTTCCATTAGAGATGGAGAATGAAGAGTCAAAGGTTGATAAAGGAAAGGAAGAATTAAAGCCTCTACCCGATCACCTTAGGTATGCATATTTGGGGGACGAGAAGACATTTCCGGTAATTGTATCATCATCCCTTTCTCCTCTAGAACTTGATAAATTGTTGAGAGTACTTAGAGATCATAAGAGTGCTATAGGGTGGAGTTTGGATGATTTGAAGGGAATTAGTCCCACAATTTGCATGCATCACATAAGGTTGATTGATGAGAATAAGTCATGCATACAACCTCAAAGGCGTTTGAATCCTATTATACAAGAAGTTGTTAGGAAAGAAGTTTTAAAATGGTTGGATGCTAAAATTGTTTATGCCATTAGTGATAGTCCTCATGTAAGTCCTTTGCATGTTGTGGCTAAGAAAGGAGGGTTAACCATTGTTAAAACGGAATTTGATAAAGAACTTGCAACTAGGGTGAAAATGGGGTGGAGAGTTTGTTGTGATTATAGAAAACTTAATGACAATACTCATAAGGATCATTTCCCTTTGCCTTTTATTGATCAAATGCTTGATAGGTTGGCGGGATACAAGTATTATTGTTTTCTAGATGGTTACTCGGGGTATAACCAAATCATGATAGCCCCCGAGGATCAAGAGAAAACAACTTTTACTTGTCCGTATGGCACATTCGCTTTCTATAAATTACCTTTTGGATTATGCAATGCACCCGCCACCTTTCAACGTTGTATGATGACTATTTTTGGAGGATTGATTGAAAATGTGATGGAAGTTTTTATGGATGATTTTTCCGTGTTTGGATCTTCATTTGATATATGCTTAACTAATTTGTCCATGGTCTTGCAGCGATGTCAAGATACGAACCTAGTCTTGAATTGGAAAAAATGTCATTTTATGGTTCAAGAGGGTATCGTACTTGGTCATCATATCTCCGAAAAAGGTTTGAGAGTTGATAGAGCGAAGGTTGTAGCCATTGAACATCTTCCCCCTCCTAAAAATGAAAAAGGGGTTAGATTGTTTCTTGGTCACGCCGGATTCTATCGACGTTTTATAAAGAATTTTTCTAATATAGCCAAACCTTTGTGTAAATTGCTTGAGAAAGATACTCCATTTGAATTTAATGATGAATGTCTTGATGCTTTTAGGGTGTTAAAGGAAGCTTTGATTTCTTCACCAATCCTTGTCTCTCCCGATTGGAGTAAGCCTTTTGAACTCCATTGTGAAGCAAGTGATAGTGCCTTGGGAGTAGTGCTTGGACAAGTGCGAGAGAAGAAATTTCGAGCTATCTATTATGCATCAAAGACGTTCAATGTCAATCAAAAGAATTACACCACAACGGAAAATGAGTTTTTTTCCGTAGTCTATGCTTTTGAAAAATTTCGTCCATACTTAGTTGGCACGAAAATCATTGTCTACACGGATCATGCTGCCATTAGGTATTTGATGAGTAAAAAGAATGCTAAACCAAGATTAATTCGTTGGGTCCTTTTGTTGCAGAAGTTTGATGTGGAGATACGTGATAAGAAGGGAGTAGAAAATGTCATAGCCGACCACTTGTCACGATTGGAGGATGTTGATGAAAAAGGAACTATGGAGCTCATAAATGATATGTTCCCGGATGAAGAGATACTTCAAGTGGATGTTCATCGGATGTACACTTTGTGTGAGACCGGAAGACCGTGGTACGCGGATTTGGTAAACTACTTAGCGTGTAGTATCAAGCCGGACCATCTCACAGAGTCAAAAAGGAAAAAAGTTCTACCATGATGTTAAAGAATATTTGTGGGATGATCCTTTGTTGTTTAAGAATTGTCCGGATGGTATCATACGGAGGTGTATTCCGGAGGAAGAAAAAGTAAGTGTCATGGAGATGTGCCATAGTTTACCATGTGGAGGACACTTTGGGTTTCAAAAGACGGGAGCTAAGATCTTATAGTCGGGATTGTTTCGGCCAACATTGTTCAAGGATTGCAAAGAATACGTCAAGGGGTGTGATAGATGCCAAAGAATTGGAAGTATTGGACAAAGAGATGAGATGCCTATGAAGAACATCTTTGAAGTTGAAGTGTTTGATGTTTGGGGGATGGACTTCCTGGGACCATTTCCGCCTTCCAATGGTTTTCTTTACATTTTGCTTGCGGTAGACTATGTGTCTAAATGGGTCGAAGCAATTCCTACAAGAACGAATGATGCTCTAGTTGTCAAGGCTTTCTTAAAGAAGAACATTTTTGCAAGGTTTGGAGTACCAAAGGCGATCATTAGCGATCAAGGGACTCATTTCATCAACAAGATCATTGAGAAGCTTTTGATAGGCTATGGAGTGAAGCACAAGGTGTCAACACCTTATCATCCGCAAACAAATGATTTGGCGAAAGTATCAAATAGGCAAGTGAAGCTTGTACTTGAGAAGACAGTCAAGGGGAATAGGAAGGATTGGTCTTCTAAGCTAGATGATGCGCTTTGGGCTTATCGAACGGCGTACAAGACCGCTCTTGGTTTTTCTCCATATAAACTTGTCTATGGGAAAGCATGTCATCTTCCGGTTGAAATAGAACACAAGGCTTTATGGGCATTGAGGAAGTTGAATTTTGAGGAGAAAGAATCTGGAAAGAAAAGATGTCTTCAATTGATTGAGCTTGAAGAATTTCGTGAGGAAGCATATTCAAACTCACGAATTGTCAAGGAGAAGCTTAAAAGATGGCATGATGAAAGAATCAAAGCAAATGAGTTTATACCGGGGGATAAAGTACTTTTATTCAATTCTAGATTGAAAATGTTTCCCGGAAAGCTTTGTTCAAAATGGACCGGTCCATATGAGGTGATTGAAGTTAGAGAAAATGGATCTTTAATGCTTGAAGGATCGAATGTGAATTCTTTTATTGTCAATGGTCATAGGGTTAAGCATTACCATTCTCCCTCTCAAAGGGAGTTGGTATATGTTGACACCTTCTCTTCTTGAGATCCGTATCCTTTTAGTAGTTTAGGTTTGTAAATATTTCTTTTCTTGTTTTGCTTTATTTTGATCTTGTAGGTGGATTGTGCTTATGAGGAGAAGATTTCTTGAACATTCAAAGTGTGCATCATTGATGTGAACGGTATATCGTACCATTTTTTGCAAACTTTCTTTGAAACTCTTGTTTCAATTCAAGTTTGGGGGGATATGATGTGATACAATATGTTATATTCTATGTTGACATGCATTCTTGTGTTTTTGAGCCAAATTTAAATTTTCTCATAATTTCGGTTTAGTTTTGGTTCGTGTTGGTGGTGTTGAAGTCGATAATCCTTTCGTTTTTGATATTAAGGTTGAACTAATGATGTTTATGAGTGTGAGCATGAATAGGGAGTTTTGGAAGCATGGAAACAAGGAAAGACAAGAGTTGAAGATGAAAATTGGAAAATTCAGGGGAGCAGTGACACGCCTCGTGTCGCCGACACGGCCCTGTAAGCTTTGGCCATGCGGCGACATCAGTTTGCCCAGCACGAGCAGATTTTGGTCGTGTTGCGTGACACGGGTCGTGTCCAAGCGCGAGACTCGAGTCGTGTATCCGATACGGCCCTGTACGCTTTGGCCGTGCGGGAGCATCAGATCACGCAACATGGGCACCTTATGGCCGTGTTGCGTGACACGACTCGTGTCGGGTCTGAAGCAGCTTTTAAAAGTCAGATTCTGGACACAACCACTCGTGTTAAAACGCATCCAAATCGTGATAATCCAGTCGAAACTCCACAAATTATCTTCTAAACATCAAAGAGTGGTAAGAGTGTGAGTTTAAAAGGTGAACTTCAAAGCTTAAACAACAATCCCCTTCATTTTGTTAAAGAAAATTCAAGGTATGTATTCTTGTGCCCTAATTTTCAATTCGAGGTATAAATGTCGAAATTCATGTATGGGTTTTGAATGATGGAATGTATGAAGCATGTCTAGGATAGTGAAACATGAATTTGCATATTTAATTGTTGGATTGATTGAATTTTGGAAAGAATTAGGGTTCATGAAGGAAGAATTTGGGGATAATTGTTTTAGGATGATTAATTTAGGGCATGTGATTGTTAAATTGATCAATAATGCTTCTATGATGATTGTATTGATATGAATTAGTTTAGGTATTGAGGATTTGAGCATGAAAGCATAATTAAGACTTGTTGAATTGAAATGTGAAATATGTGCATGCCAAGTGTTTGATGAAATGCCTAAATAAAATTTCAAATTGGAATTCAAAGTTTTTGCATGAAGCATTATTGAATTGAATTGTGCCCATTGAAAAAGTGAAATGTTATGAAAGAATGAGAGGATTAGGATGTTGAAAGTGAGTGATTGAATGAAATTTTTGGAATAACTTTGTGTTAAGTTGATTGGATCTAAATGTTAGTCTTTGAAACAAATTGTTTATTATGCTTGAATATGTGCTAGAATTAACACTTAGTTGAATAACTAGTGATAATTCTAATCAATATGAGACATTTTGTTTTGAGTTAAATTGAAACTAATTTGAATTATATTGGAAATTGTAGATGGCTGAAAGAAGAGTGAGGAAACGCAATGAGGACTTCATTTTTATTGAGTCAGATATGAAACTGTCCAACCTTGATGCCAAACTGCTAATGAAGGACCAACACCCTGAGAATTTCGGAGTAGAGTTCATGGAATGGGAGAAGTACGCATTGAGGTGGGAGTACATAATCCCCAAGATTAGGGCAACTCGATTCCAGGATCAAGCAATCATGGAGGGCCTTGGAATAGAAGGTGATCTGAGGACTCTATTTCGTCGAGTGGAAATGGAGGAGTTTTTCGATAAGAGACCTCCCACTTATCTCCATCTTACAGCCGAGTTCATGAGCACCTTGGAGGTTCACAGAGATAGGAACAAGTTTCCTATTGCTATCACATTTCAGTTGAACAATGAGATGTGGGAGAAGATACCTGTGAATGAGCTGAATAGATTCTTTGGGTGCCCAATCATGAGAGGTCATCAGAACTTCTTACCACAAGGGGGTTTCAATCAACAGACGTGGTGGAGAAAATTGGTTGAGGATGGGACTGAGCCTCCAGAGTACATTCCAAGTTCGTCTAAAGTGACAGCCATAAGAAACTCAGTCATGAGATACCTTGAGAAGATAGTATCCAATACTATTCTGGGTCGGTTTGAGAGTGGAGCTGTTGGTGAGAAGCAGTTGTACATCATGTACAGTATGTTCAAGGAGTTCACAGTGAACATTGCAGCTCATTTCGTTCAGTATGTAGAGAGAGTGGCGAAGAGAGAGAACACTCGAGGGATTATGATTGGAGGAATGGTGACAATGATTGCTCAAGGGTTAGGCATCGACCTCAGAGGGATGCAACACTCGATGGTTAGTGAAGGGCTCACTTATAATCAACTCATAAGGATGGAGTTCCTGTCATTCATAGGGAATATGTATTGCTTGAAGCAAGATAAGGGAGCTCCATTTCCTCTACCTGCTCCTGAGCTCACAACACTACGAGGACAAAGAAAGCATCAGAATCTAGCAATGGCGAGTCTTAACCACTCAGCAGTTGTGAGAGCTTTCTACAGAGAAAATAGAGATGGAGTGGAAGCAGTGCTCCAGCAGATGAGAGTGGATGAGAATCCTGAGCTAAGGAATCTGAGAGCTGAGCCAGTGACATGGATGTAGGGGAGGAAGAACAACCTCATCAGGTGGAATTTGAAGAGCATGCACCAGAGCCTCCAGCATTTGAGCAAGAAGAAGAAGAACAAGAGGAAGGAGATGGACCGAGAGAAGGGAATGCAAGATGGAATTATCTGGAGAACGAACTCAGGGAGATCAGGCAGACGCAGCAGGCACTTGGAGATGAGATGAGAGAGTTCCGGGAGGAGCTGCAGAGACAGGGTGCGATGATAAGGGAGATCCATGAGGGGCAGCATCGTAGGGAGTACTATGAAGAGAATACGCGATCACGCTCGAACAACATGGAGGAGATGATCACAAGGATGTTCAATTTCTAATTCCCTACCACACCTCGTGCTTATACTCCTTGGGGATCATGGCAAAATCAACCCCCTCCGCCTCCGGATAACTAAGGGAGTACTTTTGGTGCTCGACACTTCATTAGATCATCTATTTTTAGTGATTTAATTTGTGTTGGATTTGAGACTTCTTATTGTTTTGTTTTGGGATGTTTAATTTCGTACTTTTCTTTCAATTAAGGATTGAGATGATTTTTGATGTGTATTGATCATGGATGGGGTGAATTTTCTTTGTGTCTTTTCTTTTAGTTTTGTCTTTGTGTTGTCTTTAGTTTATTTGTGTTTGTGTGTAGTTGTTTTTATTTTTCGTGGTTAGGTTTGATTTGGTGGTTTGTTTGGGAGGTTGTGAGTCGTTTTGAATATGAGTGATGATGCATTATGGTGATAAGTGAGGTCGAATCATGATTAAGGAACTCTACACTTTCGAATTGTGATATGTTTTATTTAACTAATTCAATTAAAAGATGAATATGTTGTAATAAGTCCTTTTAAGTCGAGCATAAACTTGTGAGAATTTGAGCCTCGACCATGTATACATGGTATATCTTTTCATGAGTGGATCGGTTGAGTTTTGATAAACTAAATACTTGCTCAAGGACTTTAGGAATGAATCCGATTAATGGAGATCGATGAAATGATTTAAGGCCATCCTTGTCATGTATAGCCATTGCCAAATATTTCCTTACCTTTAAAATCATCCCTAGTCAACCACTTTGAGCCTATAAGCCTATTTATTGTGAAGATAGCACATTACAAGCTTTAATTACCCACATGAGCCTAAGATATATACCTTTTGTGTGAGTAAGAAAGAAGATGGTGGCTAGAAAGGTGTGATGAGATAACAAAAGAGAAAGAGAAAATGGTAAAAAAGTAAGAAAAAGGATGAAAATAGCACAAGAAAGAATGGACATGCAACTTTAAAACAAGAAAATGAGCAAAGCAACTATAATATGCTCAAGTACTTAAGAATCAAAGAAAAGAGGCATGAATCTATATGAAGCTCAAGAAATCCAAGGAAGTGATGATTAGTGCTTATGATCAATAAAGAAAAGAAAGGAAGAAAAAGAATGTGAAGGGATGGAAGAAAGTAGCTACCTCTTCGATTACTTACACTCGTTTAGTCACTTTTATCTAAATTATTCATACCCTACCAAAAAGCCTATCATTACATCCTTAATTAAAGACCTTTTTGATCATTGATTAAAATTTTGGTGGTTTGTGAATAGAGTCTACGAGCAAGTGTATGGTGATTCGAACCAATTGATTGAGGAGTGTTGATTTACCTTATTTAAAGAGTGTCGAGTGACATTGATAAACTTATGTGAGGCTTAGACTAAAAGGACTATATTGCTCTTTATTCTCTTTTGATTGAACTTGTTAATTTCTCTTATCATAAATCTAATGTTGTAAGTTAGCTTAGCATAATTTGAAATTCTTGTTGCTAATGATGTGTTATTACTTGTGTTCGTTTAGTCTTTTTACTAGGTGAAAACTTCTCCCTCGGTCTATCATTTTCATTGTTCGGGGACGAACAATACTTTAAGTTTGGGGGTGTGATTGTCGTTATTTTCACCTAGATTTTAGTGCCTTTTTGTGTGTATTTTTCGTATTGTTTTATCCGTATTTTCGTGTATTTTGGTGGTGTTATGTGTTTTCATGGGAATGTGTGAGAATGATCTTAAACATATATATAACAGGTGAAAATGGAGTAAAAATGAAGACGGGAGATCAAACAAGGAAGAAGAAACAAAAGTGCAAGAACACGACCGGCCGTGCTGGCAACACGGCTCGTGTTGCAGCACACGGCCCGTGTACCAGACACGGGCCTATCCAGAATGGTCGTGCGGCGATATCTATTTATCCAACACAACCACCACTTGGTCGTGTTGCGAGCACGACCCGTGTTGCGGAGCACGACTCGTGTACCAGACACGGGCCTGTAAGCGGAGGCCGTGCGGCGACGTCTATACATTCAACACGGCCACCCTTTGGCCGTGCGACGTAGAATGACTCGTGTGCCATTTGCCCTAACACGACACGACCCGTGCTACGTAGCACGACTCGTGTCGGCACCAGAACAGGATATTTTTTATAATTCTTCTAGAAGGTCTCCATGGAGTATAAATACCAATCCATTCAACATTTTGAAGGGGAGATCGGATTTGCTACTGTTCCCACACACCTCACACACCATTCCTTTGATTTTACACCATATTCTTCATCCCATTCATCTATTTCTAGATCTACATCATTTCTCCATAATTTCTTCAATCCAAATCAAGTGAAGAAGCAAGGAAGCTTGGGTGATCACCAAAGGAAGAAGGGAGATTTAATTGGATCCATTTCCAAGGGAGTTTTCATTCTAATTTTGTGTTAATCCTTTAGTTTATCATGATTTATAAGAATTATAATGTCTATGTTATGGATCTTATGAAGATTGTAAGCTAATCTCCCTTGTGAGATTAGCAACATGAAGGTTGTTGGTTAATTTGTGGATCTATGTAATTAAATTCATATGTTGATGGGGATAATTGATTTTCTATCATTGGTGCTTATATATCTTGAGATCTATTATGTTTTGTGTGTTTGATTGTTCTAATTATATGATTAGATTGAGAAATCAATTATGTGTTTAGGATAGTCAAGTGAATCATTTCATCAAACACATCATGTGCATTACAAATGATAAAGTGATTGAGAAGTCCTTTATTATTTAGAACTCTTTGATGGAACATGTGATTAGTTAGATTGAGAAGTCAATTGATTATATGAAGGGATTCTATAATTGAACTTAGTACCTAGTTGGAATAGTTTAATTGAGACCCAACCTTTGAGCTATTTTGAGATTGTGCAAATGATCTACATCCTATTCATTTCGAGAGGAAGTTTAGGTGGTATATGTGTTGGCCCTTAGTCTTAACCCTTGATACATATGAGTTTAATGCATGAATCCATAAGTTACCACTTCAATAGTGTTGTTAATCTCACTTCTACTCAATTTGGAAAAACCACTCATTCATCATTTTTATCTTGTCATTTGATTATTGCTTGTCTACTTTCATTTGTTGCATTTAATTACTTGTTAACCAAACCATCCATCTATGATTCGTTTCTATAAAATTGTGATAAACGTGATAACGCTTAAGTGCTAGCATCGACCTCCCTGTGGTTCGATAAATTCTTAAATTGGTCAACCCGACTACAAGTTATGGCTAATCAAGCACAATTAATTTCCTTATCTCATTCCCTTCTCACACCTATATATATTTCACATTATTATTCATAAGAGACACCACCCTCCACAAGGGGATCACCCCCCATCCATCATCTACTATCATCCACATTCATCCCATCATCCATCCACACCGAAGGAGATTCAAGAGCCATTCAAGTGGGAGATCAGTCAATCGGAGAGACGGAGAAGGAATCTGAGACGATGCCAATACTAGAATTTTTCTATTCCTTTCTTTTATTTTTGTTTGTCAAGACTTCTAGTATGACTTTGATAGCCGTGGGAGTTGGTTGTAACCCCATGAGCTAATTTTGTTTACAGTTTTAAGGTTTGAAGGATAGACATAATTGGTTTGATGAACTAGACTGAATATTGTGAATTCATGCTGATTATTATTTTGATTTATTTGATTCGTCTTGAGACATTGAAATCATGCTTCGTAGCGTCTTCATAATAATTTCATGACATCCGCTATAATGCTTGATTTATTATGTTAGCTTGTGTGCATTCATGATTGGTATTGTCTATCTGTTAGGGGTTAATGTAGTTCCGCTATAAACACTTTAATTTCATGAACTGATAAATCAGATACTTGAATTGTTTAGTGGAACAATGCAATTAGACATTCAAGTAGGAAGTGAATAATACCTTGTAGTAGTTTCAAAGAATATCTTCTTACTCGAACTTACCATCCGGAGGTATTATTGTTTGTTTTGATTAATATCTAGGAATGAGGTTTGGTAATATTCACGCACCTTAGGATTTAAACCAGATTATACTGTTAGCTTAAAATTGGATCATATCCGGTGGGATAACAGGGTTATGTGGTGTATTTTCATAAATGAATAAACAATTGGAGGTCTATGGATTCAGATTAATTAGTCTATACCGGATTACCTTAGAACTATTGATTCTCTCTTGAATTAATCTTAAATCTTTCTTTTGTAATTTTTGTTTTATTAGTTATTTAATTTTCAATATTTAGATAGTAAATTACAACACCTTGGAAATTGGTTACTTGTTCTGATTAAGTTAGTAATTTTAGAAGTAGATAATTAGTTGTCCTGCGAGTCCGATAATTAAACTTGGTCGCTTGCCACTACAATTGATATCCTTCACACTTGGGGATTAAATTGAACTGCTTAAAAAACGTCTATCAATACCCTCAAAATTTGATTTGATATGTTTGACTGACATTCCAATCAGTGCAAACAATGGGCACTTATAATTTAATAATGTAAAGATCGAATGCTAACACTGACCGAGTTAAAATCTAATGTATTATAAATATGCATTTGTAATACACTAGGTCTTTTTTCATAATTGTGCTAAAATAATAGATTTGTAATGAAAAGATCGAGTAATTAAAAAAAAGGAAAGTCCGAGTAATGTTTGTAAATTAAAAAGGAAAGCCCGAATAACTTATTTAAAAATAAATTAAAGTTCGAGTAGAATAACTTTTTTAAAAATAAATTAAAGTTCGAGTACTGATTTTCGTTATTAAAAAAAAGGAAATGCCAGTGATGAAAAACCCGAGTGATGATGGTTAAAATAAAAAAAGAAAGCCTAAATAATTATTTTTTACAAAATGGTAAGCCCGAATTAATTTTAATTTTTCAGAATGTAATTAATTTTTTAAGGTAATTAGCATTAATTTAATTTCCTTAAATAATTATATAGTGTCAATTATACCTAATGTAATTATAATTAATTAATATTTCTTTAATTTATTTAGTTGATAACGTTAAGATCGAGTCATACCTTAAGTTTTTTTAAGTAATTAGCTAGCATTAATTTAAATAGGAATAATTACTATAAATAATTATAGAGCAATAATGAAAATTATAAATAATTATTTTTACAAAATGGTAAGAACGAATTAATTTTTAATTTGTAATGTAATTAAAATTTTTAAAGTAATTATCATTCATTTAATTACCATAAATAATTTTAGAGAAATAATGTCAATTATACGTAACTATATTTAATATTTCTTTAATTAATTTAGTTTTTACTCTTAAGACCGAGTCATATATATTTTATATATTCTCAAAATTTGAACATACATAATTGAATGATCGAGTCATATATAGTAATATGTATATTTTTAAAGACACTCGTTCTTTCAATATAGTAATATGTATGCCAAAATAATAGATTTGTAAACTTATAAAAAAATTAAATCTAATGTATTAAATGTATATTTGTAATACACTCGGTCTTTGCCCATAATTATACCAAAATAATAGATTTGTAAAGTTATAAAAATTTAAAGGGTTAATTACGGTAAAAATCTCCACCTTTACTTGAATTGCGAATGTGATAGGTGGTCAACACCCAGGTCACCACTCCTCCTCCTCCAAGACAAGGCTGAAGTCCCCTGGAGTCGGCCGGGAGTCGACCAGGGAGTCAGCCCGGAGTCGGCCCCCAGAGATGACTCGGCCTCCTCTCCAAGTCTTCCACTCCAGAGATGACTCGGCCTCCTCTCCAAGCCTTCCACGCCAGAGGTGAGCTCAGCCTTCCAAGCTCTCCATGCCAGAAGCCGAGCTCTGCCATGTTGAGGTCTTCCAAAGCTGGAGTTTTTAGGATCGCTAGTGGATGACTTGTCAAGTTATCTGTCACATCATTGTCAGAATCTTAATCTCCCAAAGTAAGATTCGTATCTCCAGCATTTAATGCTCACTTACTTCTAGCCTATAACACCTATTGCTAGAATATTAGGCTCACCCCACTTGTATAAGAGGGGAGCCGCACCTTCATCTTTATCAACACTACCATCATCACATTCACCATCAACACTGAGCTAAAACTGTCATCACCACTGTAAATGAGAATTATCTCCCTCCACCACAACAAAAAAACACAGAGAGAAATAGACTCTCTCCTTCAAACTCCTACAAACGTGGGAGGAATTCTCGTGTTCTTCTTATACATTTTCTCCGTATTATGTTAGATTAGTATGATTAAATCATATAATAACCACATTAAATACTCACCTCACCCATCAAAAATCGACTATGTACATTTGGCGCTAGAGGAAGGAGGCCCTATCCCCTCTGCAATTCCAAGAAATTATGGCGTCCAACTCTCACCAAACGGACACAAGTGCAAAGGCTTCCAACTTTAAAGGAAATCAAGCAACTCACAGCAAGGGTCATGCCTACAAAATGGCTTTAATGGAAGCAATGGCTAAAGAAATTATAGCCTTGAAAAGAAGACTAGATGAGTTAGAGAAGGAACAATAATTTGGTGTGAATGAACCACCTTTGGGCGAAAACCCATTCACACTAAACATCACCACTCAACCATACCAACCGGAGGTGAAGTTCCCATAAATTGGCACCTATGATGGCAGATCTGACCCCATAGTGCACCTAAAGAAATTCACGACGTGGATGATCGCCCAAGGAAGCTCAGAAGCTACCAAATGCCGACTATTCCCGTTAACTCTTGGGGACACGGCCTACACGTGGTACAGTTCACTCCCCCAGCCTCTATCGGTAGCTGGGATGAACTCTCCAAGCTCTTCCTATCTCAATTTTCCTGCCTAGTCCAAGTGAGGAGCTCCAAGTTGAAGCTAGCTAGCATAAAACAATATCCTGAAGAGTCCCTTCAAAATTTTCTAAAAAGATTCAACGATCAAAAGGCAATAAGAGAAAGAATGAGTGATGAGACGTATACCGTGCTGGCTACTGCCGCCCTACGGCCAGGGTCAGACATGTGAGTGGCCGTCCAACGGAACCCCCCACCATCTTATGACGCATTCATGGCAATGGCACACCACTTCATCCGGCTGGAACAAGCTTGGGAAACGGTTAGAGAGAATTGGCCTACCCATGAATAAAAATCCAACATAAAGAAGATTCAACCCATAAGAAGATAGATTCAATCCACTCAACATATCCGACCGAGAGCAAACCCGCTCGTGGGTAGATCTAACATATCCAGAGGCAGATCTGACCTATCCACAAGCAGATCCGACCGAGTTGACCATTTCAGGATAGATCTGACATGTCCAGGAGGCAGAGCCGGCCTACTGAAGAAAAATATGACCTATATAAAGATAGAAACTCTCCACACACTCGGTCTCACATGGACCCATAAGATGAGTCGCCATGAGGATATTCGAGAACGTGGAGACTCAAAAATCATCCTAGCTCAAAAGCCCCCGAACAATTGAGGCGTAGACCCAAAGAGGCTGAGCTCGTGGGCTAAGGGCCGACAACCAAGGAGAAAGCTCAAGATGCCTTACTTAACCTCGAGCATAGGCACCGAAACCCCCTAAGTAGCCAAGGCATAGACCCAAAGGCGAAGCTCGGGGGCTAAGGCCAGATAGCCGAGAGAGTAAGCTCGGAGAGCCCTACTGAGCCCCAGGTATAAGCTCAAAAGCTCCTGAATAGCCGAGGCACATGCCCAAAAAAGGCTAAGCTCGGGGGCTAAAGGCTAATAGCCGAGGGGTAAGCTCAAGAAGTAGTACCAATCCCCAGGCAAAGCCTCCAATAGCTAAGGCATAAGCCTAGATAGCTAAAGCACGAGCTCATGAAAGCTCCCACATGAGGCTTGATCCTTGTGAAATTCATGCCAAAGGAAGGCCTAGACGCAAGTCCGAGAAGGCCCTTACAGGAGGTTCACACCTTGCGAGCTCACCAAAGAATGAGCCACAACTCGCATAAAGGTCATCGAGCCCCTATGAGACTGCGAGCCTTAGTGCCCGGACTCCATCATCCAAATGACTAAAGATAAGTCAAGGGACAATAGACCCTTTGATAAATTTCAAATAATTTAAGCCTTCATATATTTTATTTGACAATAATATTGCATTAACCGCTATGCTTCTCTTTGTAACCACCTCCTCCTTTGTCTGGGACTACAATCAAATTCTGGAGGGCAAAAAATATGAGCCAAGTCGGATCCGACCAACGTAGTCAACTGCCAAGCCATAGCACGAGCCCGGAGCAAAGAACAAGAATCCTAGAAAGGTGTCCTACATGATAGAAGTCGGGGGCTCACACTTTCGAAATTGAGTCCTTTGGATGAGCTGTCACACTATCAAAATGAGTAGTAGGGCTACATCCAAGATGATCGACCCGCCGATGAATTGATACTCTTTTTTCCTACCTGTGATTTTTTCTCACCGGGTTTTTCCATAGGGAGGTTTTTAATGAGGCCAACAAAGGTCATCTGTAGCCGAGAGACAAATCACTTCAGTGCGAGATTACTCCTTGCAATTCCATTATAAGCAGTAACCTCGGGGGCTAATGTGATAGGTGGTCAACACCCAAGTCACCACTCCTCCTCCTCCAAGACAAGGCTGAAGTCCCCTGAATTCGGCCGGGAGTCGGCCAGAGAGTCGGCCAAGGAGTTGGCTGGGAGTCGGCCCAAAGTCGACTGGAAGTCGGCTCTGAGTCGGCCCCCAGAGATGACTCGGTCTCCTCTCCAAGCCTTCTACTCCAGAGATGACTCGGCCTCATCTCCAAGCCTTCCACACTAGAGGTGAGCTCAGCCTTCCAAGCTCTCCATGCCAGAAGCCGAGCTCTACCCTGCTGAGGTCTTCCAACGCTGGAGTCTTTAGGATCGCTAGTGGATGACTTGTCAAGTCATCTGTCATATTATTGTCAGACTCTCAATCTCCCAAAGCAAGATTCGTATCTCCAGTATTTAATGCCCACTTACTACTAACGTATAGCATCTATTGCTAGAATATTAGGCTCACCCCACTTGTATAAGAGGAGAGCCGCACATTCATCTTCAACAACACTAACATCATCACCTTCACCATCAACACTGAGCTAGATCTGTCATCACCACTGTAAAGGAGAATTATCTCCCTCCACCACAACAAAATAAAACACAGAGAGAAACAGACTCTCTTCTTCAAACTCCCACAAACGTGGGAGGAATTCTTGTGTTCTTCTTATACATTTTCTCCGTATTATGTTAGATTAGTCCGATTAAATAACAGCCACATTAAATACTCACCTCACCCATAAAAAATCGACTATCTATAGCGAATAAATCCAAACGTTTGCAAATTAGCAAAAAAGTAACTCACCTTAATAAGATTTGGCGTCTTGATCTTTCGGGCAGCTGCTTACTGCCCGATGCTGATGTGGCAAATTATGTGGCATGTAGAACACAATCACTTAAAAATTAAGAAAAATGACAGTCATTATATTTGCTTCCCAAATTAATTCCACAGAATGCCATGCCCTGCATTTCTACTTCTTCCCACTATCATCTTCCATAAATAATTTCTTTCAACTTCGAATTCTTTCCATTCTATTGCTTCCAATTCTAAAAATCATAACATTCCACCACCAATCCTATTAAACCTTATTGAACCCACCAAACTTCATCACTAGCAAACCCCATTACATGCATTCTCTTCCCCTATTTCTTTCATTTTCTCTCAATGTGTGTATATCTTTTCTTAGAGCTTGAAACAACGATTAAATTTTGATGATAAATATAATTGTAAGAAAATTGCAAGATTTTCATCTGTGATAGCTTGATATAGAAGTCCTCCATCCCCAAACAAATTGGCACATAACCCCCAAGGTTGTTCTTGGATCACCAATTGAAAATCTTGCAAAAGAAATTGCGCGCTCTTGGAATTGAAAAAGGACCGAATGCCTTCAAAATATTCAATTCTCGAATCTTTTTAATGGCGCTCGAAGAGACAATCTGGTCATGCAACGACTCTGGCGAAAGGATGGCGAACCGACAGATATCGAGGTTGCTGTCAGGGTTTTGTCAAAGCAAATGAGAGAGAGTGCTCACCGGAATTTCTCTCTGGTATCAATACAGTATAGGAGAGTGAGGTCGATACTGAGGTGCAGAGAAGACGATGATGCCGGTGTATCCACATTTGGAACTTGCAGCATAATGTCATCGCGATAATTAGGGATTTTGGCTTGCATGATGGGGATTTTAGTTTGGATGATTGGATTTAGATGGATTAGAGGTGAGAATTGGGAATTTAGGTTTGGAATGATTGGGAATTTGAAGAGTAAAGTTAGTCGAAGAAAATAAATAAATAAATTTAATTAAAAAAAGAGATTTGACAGTGAGTAGTTTGCCACGTCAGCATCGGGCAATAAGAAGCTGCCTGCAAGTTCAAGACGTCGAATCTTATTAAAGTTAGGTACTTTTTGCTATTTTTCAAACTTAATACTTATTTGCAATTCAAATAAAGGTGAAGACTTTAGCTGCAATTAACCCAAATTTAAAATCTAATCTATTAAATGTGCATTTATAATATACTCGGTCTTTGCCCATAATTATGGCAAAATAATAGATTTGTAATGAAAAAACCGAGTAATTATAAAAAAAAAGTCCGAGTAATGTTTGTAAATAAAAAAGGAAAGCTCGAGTAACTTATTTTCAAAAAATATGAAAGTTCAAGTATTGTTTGTTGTTATAAAAGAAAAAGGAAAGGGCGAGTGATGGAAAACCCAAGTGATGATGGTTAAAATAAAAAAGGAAGCCTAAATTATTGTTTTTATAAAATGGTAAGCCCAAATTAATTTTAATTTGTTATAATGTAATTAATTTTTAATTAGCATTAATTTAATTAACATAAATAATTATAGAGAGTGTACGTGAAGAAACAATAATTAATATTTCTTTAATGAATTTAGTTGATAACGTTAAGACCATTAATTAGCATTAATTTAATTATTATAAATAATTATGGAGAATAATATCAATTATAAATAATTATTTTTACAAAATGGTAAGTACTAATTAATTTTAATTTGTAATGTAATTAATTTTTTTAAGGTAACTATCATTAATTTAATTAGCATAAATAATTTTAGAGCAATAATGTCAATTATAACTATAATTATATTTATTTAATTAATTTAGTTTTTACTGTTAAGACCGAGTGATATATATATATATATATATATATATATATATATATATATATATATATATATATATATATATATATATATATATATATATATATATATATATATATATATATATATATATATATATATATATATATATATATATAATATGTATATTTTCAAAGACACTCAATCTTTCAATATAGTAATATATATGCCAAAATAACAAATTTGTAAACTTATAAAAATGTAAATCTAATGTATAAATGTGCATTTATAATGCACTCGGTCTTTGCCCATAATTATGCCAAAATAATAGATTTGTAAACTTATAAAAATATAAAATCTAATGTATTAAATATGCATTTATAATACACTAGGTCTTTGCACATAATTATGCCAAAATAATAGGCATAATAGTACACACTCGATTTTTGCCAAAACTAATACCAAAAATACGGATCACCAAAAATAATACCAAAAATACAGATCACTCGGTCACTCAACCATTTTTATCTTGTCTTGTAGGGTGAAAATATCTGACACATACAGGGTAAGGGTAATTTAGTAAAGTTAATCTTAAAGTGGGCATTTTTGCTCAATTTTAATCTAAGTACGCATTTTTATATTTGGAAAATTGAAAATGGGCAACAAATCACATTTCTCAAGTTGGAAATCAGTTCTTCTACTCAATTGGTGGGCCCCATGTTATTAAAGAATGAGAATTGAGAGCAAATGCCGTGTGATAACATGAATCTAATTGTCTTAGCCCATTATTTCAAATGCACGTGAAGCCCAACATCCAAAAAGCCCATACGTAGCTGGACTAATCATGGGGCGGCAGCCCACATACACCTGGGGACTCCCGTATATTTCCAGCGTGAGGTGTGGAGTGGAAAAAACAGAACGAGGGACAGAGACCGATCACATTCCACATAACACATCGTGAATTCAATTCACCCAACATTCATCCATCCACACACAATCAGATCATTCATCCCATCATTCCATCGGTCCGGAAGGAGATTCAAGTGCAGTTGAGAGACAATTAAATCTGAGAGACGGAGGGAGAATGTAAACCACGTGACAATAGGGTTTTGAATCTTCTCTTTATTTCTTCTTTTGTTAAATTTGTTATGGGATCATTAGTCATGAGGGTTGTGTGTAATCTTATGGGCTAAAATCCTTTTACAAGAACGGATTGTGTGTAATCTCATGGGCTAAAATCATTTTACAGTAATAGTCATAGGTTGTTGAATTTTTTATGGGATCATTAGTCATGAGGGTTGTGTGTAATTTCATGGGCTAAAATCCTTTTACAAGAACGGGTTGTGTGTAATCTCATGGGCTAAAATCCTTTTTACAGTCCTAGGGACTAGGATTGAAGGTTAAGGTAAATTAATTTGGAAACCTAGACAACTTTTATGAGTTCATGATGTTGAAATTCTAATTTATTTGATTAATTCAAACTTTGTTTATATATTTTGTAACGTCTTTACAATAATCCATTGTTATTGCCCGTGATGCTTGACATGTTGTGCTAGTTTGTGTGCATATATAGTTTATATTGTCTATTTGCTAGGGATTATAGTAGTTTTTCCATGACCACGATAATTCCAATGGCTGGTAAATTGGATACTTGATTTTTTTAGTGGAAACTCAAGTAGGAAGTGAATAAGAGTGAGTAGTACTTTCAGAGAATAATTGTTAGTCAAACTGGCAATCCAGAGGTTTTTGAAGTTTGCATTATTAGTATCTAGGAAGGAGGTTCATAATTATTTATGCATCTTTTGTTAACTTTAAATCGAATCATATTTGGTGGATTAATAGTGCTTAGCGAGGTATTTTCATTAAAATAGCATGAATGAAAAATAGGACGTCTAGGAAACCAAATCAATTACATTATACCTGATACCCTTAGAACTGTTATTTATCTCTTAATTCATTTTCGAATTATTCTTCTTTACTTTTATTTATTTAGTTATTTATTATGTCAATCCTTTAGTTAACAATTGAATTAAAACTTTGAAATTTGTTACATAATTCTAGTTGAATAGTAATTTAAAATAAATAGATAATTAATTGTCTTCCAAGGGAATGATATTTTAACTTGGATATTTGCCTCTACAATTGGCATCCTTATACCTGAGAATTAAATTGGAGTGCACAAAATACGCCTAACATTGGCTTATTTCAATTTTAAACTATATACTTAGACATGATTTTTTTAGCCTAAGTTTTTAAATTTTTATAGTATTATGATATACTTACTATATGGTAGTTTTTTAATATTTAATCTCTTACAATACATTAATTCATATAGTAGGCATGAATTTTTTTAGTATAAGGTTTTAGATGTTAATAGTAATATGACATATATGTGGTAGCTTTTTAATATTTAATCTCTTACAATATTAACTCTTCGATAATTCATGCTAATTATACTGTGCATCCGGGTGCACCTTAAGATAGGGTGTACCCACTTTAAAAAACGTATACAAATATAAACAAAAACATATACAATTATGAACAAAAACATATAATTAATGAAAAATTGAGTGTAAAAAAATATACAATTATTAAAAAATATGTATACACTATTTAATACTCCCTCCGTCCCACCCAAATAACATCATTTTACTATATTGGGCGTCACATCCAAATTGCAATATTTTTCTATTTTAGTAAAAAGGGCCCACCAATGGCCCACCATTACCCATCACATCTCTCTAATACACCTACCCACTTTACATAAAATATTAATACTCCTTAATCTACGTGCAAAAAGCAAATGCATCTCTTTGGACGGGACGGAGGGAATAAAAAATTATACACATATGGATGCTACTTTTTTTAATGAAAAACTTAGTGTGAAAAAATATACAATTATTAAGAAACACGTATACAAAATAGAATAACATGTATACAAAATAGAATAAAAAGTTAATACATATATGGGTGTACCTTGCACCCAGATGCACCTAATATCAACTCATGAGATTTAAATGTCATGAGATATAAACTAACACTAATACTTACACTAATTTAAAACCGCAAAATCGCAAAATAATCGATCGAAACCACTTAAAATCGCATATTTAATTATTATAATAAACCGGGTAATTTATATATTATAGAACACAAACACTTGTGTAAACCGGGTTTATATGCATTTGTATATAAACTTGTTATTCTTTAGTGCATGAAAAATTACTTTTTAGACACATAAATTGTTGCTCTATTAAAAAATTACTCTTCAAATTTTTGTAAATCCTAATTTTTCTATTACTCTTTAGTACATGAAAAATTACTCTTTAAAAACATGAATTATTACTTTTCTGTATAAAAATTAGTACTCTTCAAATAATAATTTTTTTATATATATTAAAGAATAATTTTAAAAAAATAAGGTTTACATATTAGCCCCATTTTACATGATACCCACTCATTATAGAAGAATCGATCGCATGTAGTAATGCCATTTAAATTTTCGCGAAAAAAACCACAAAACCATACCATGAACACCCTACACACTTTGCTTCTGCGTCTATGTTCGTTTTCGATTTCAAACCTAGGTTTTGGTTTTCAAAATCCACATTCAAATTTTAAAAATCACCCATATATACATATTACATTTAATATCCTTAATTAATACATTTTCCCTTTTTATCTCTCATCTCATTTAATTTTTTAAATAAATTAATACATTAATTTAAAATAAAATTAAAACCTACTATACTCAAAATCCAAAGCAAACAGAACAACTATTTATGATTTTCAAACCCTACATAAGCCCAAACCAAACATCACCTTACAGTCACTTACCTCTTCTATTATCTTCTCTAATGAACTCTTCGCCACCCATGTTTCTTCTACTTCACATTGAGTTATCTTTGATTATGTGATTACACTAAGTTTTCTGTTAATTGTGTTTGCACTTTACCATTTCTTTGATTGAAAATTTATTCCTGTCGACCCACTACATGGATTTCGTTGCTTATTTCATATTGCAGTCTTAGTGTGTGATGTTATTTGCACAAATTGAGAGTTAGAGAGCTGCTGCCTTCTGGATTCTGGTTCGTATGTCTTGTGGGCATGTTGAGATTCTTGGCCCAAATCTTTAGAATGGTGTTTGTGTTCTTGAGCTAGGGTTGTTTGGCAAATTGTTTCACCTACAAGTTTGGGGCTTCGATTCTTTTTAATAGTGTTTGTGTTCTTGCACTCAATCTGTTTGACAAATTGTTTCAACCGCGAGTTCCTGTAGCCCCATGTTTTCCTTAATGGTTGCAGCAACTTCTTCAGTGGCATCCTTGAATATCTTTTGAATGCAAGAATTAGAAAGATGAGACTTCAAAGTTTATCTGATCTAAGAAATGCTGACTTGATCATCTTTGGGTCAATGATCTTGTTTCAACTTGAGCAGTCATGCATTTAGAATAGTCAGCAGGTAAGCAAAACAATAGAGGAAATTCTTAATAAGGACTATAGAGCAAATTTTATAAACTGTTATCTGCTCTACTCTTTTGCTAATGTGGTAGAATATCTATTCTATTTGTTGCTTTAGGGTCCATTCCACCTGGAGTCTAAATACAATTTACAGGTTTTAGGAATTTGAATATCTAAGGTTGGTGTACAAGCAATCACAGCCTAACTATAAGCTGAATCAATTTTCGTATTTCTTGTGAATGTGCATTTTTGTCATTGGCCGAGTGAAAATGGTAATCATTGTAACTCCATGATTAAGTTTCTTAAAGATTAGATATAGTAAATAATGCTGCACTCATTGTTTTAGTCTCTATAATAATGTTAAAATTTTACTACGATTTTTTAGTTGTGAATTTTTTTTTGTTGGTCCCTGCAGCTGCTATTTATTATTTAGGCAATTTGGTGGGTGGCAAATGTAGGTGTAATTATGCAGATGGTGTTCATATGCTATGCCAAAATGTGTAATAGACACAACATCAACATTGCATGCACTATCGATTCCTTAAGCTGCCAACAGGCAACTCCTTTTGTCAAATTGAAAGATGCATATCAGTGAAATGGAGACAAAACATCAAACCATCGAATGTCTCAAAGAGGAACAAGGTGAAGTCACATTTTTCCTATGAAAGTTTTGAAGGATCTGATAATATAAGTGTTAGTTCTACAGTGGATTGCCTTGTCACGACCTTGAAAGAATTTTCCACCCGGGGCCATTTGTCTGATGCCTTCAGGTCTTTTTCTCTCATTCAGGGTCATGCCTTAGCATCGTCTTCTTCTAATTTCATTGTAGATTCATTATCTTCTTTGTTGTTCTCCTGCGTCAACCTCAAGTTGCTACGAGAAGGCAAACAACTTCATGCCAAAATTATTACTTGGGGACTTCATGATGATTGTACTTTGGTCCCTAAACTTGTATCTCTCTATGCGGCATTTGATCTTAGTGATGATGCTCATTTCATAGTTGCAAATGTAAATACTCTTAGCCCTGTACCATGGAATATCCTTATTTCATCATATGTTAGGAAAAGGTGTTTTAAGGAAACTATCTTCACCTATAAAGAAATGTGTTACAAAAGAATAAGACCTGATAATTTCACTTACGCATCTGTGCTCAAGGCTTGTGCTGAGCTATCAAATCTGGATTTTGGTAGAGAGGTGCACCGCTCTGTTAATGCAAGCTCTTTAAATTCTAACTTGTTTGTGCAAAATGCATTGGTTTCTATGTATGGGAAATGTGGTGATTTGGAAACTGCTCGTGATATCTTCAACAATATGCTAGTTAAGGACGTTGTGTCATGGAACTCAATAATATCAGAATATGCATCCAGGGGTATCTGGGATGAGGTTTTTGAGCTTTTTGATATAATGCAAGCAGCTGGTGTGGAAGTGAACATTATAACTTGGAATACTGTTGCTGGAGGTTATTTGAGGAAAGGGAAATTCAAGGGCGCCCTTGAATTGATCTCTCAGATGGGAGTAGTTAACCATCATCTAGATCATGTTACGATGATTATTGGCTTAGGTGCCTGCTCTCATCTTTGTGCTCTGAGACAGGGGAAAGAGATTCATGCATTGGCAATTCGAAATTCTTGTTTTAACTACGAAAACGTTAAAAATTCTTTGATTACGTTTTATTGTCGGTGTGGGGATCTTACACATGCTTATATTGTATTTAGATCCATGGAAGCTAAAAGCATAGTTACCTGGAACTCCATGATATCAGGAATTTCACAGTGGGATCGGTCTGAAGAAGCGATGTTTCTCTTCAGAATATTGTTTCTTATGAGCATTGAACCAAATTGTGCCACACTTGCATGTATTCTGTCTCTCTGTGCACGTGTGGCGAACCTGAAACATGGGAAAGAACTCCATTGCTACATCACCAGGCGAGGAGAACTGCATGGTTACCAGCTACTCTGGAATGCTCTTATTGATATTTATGCGAAAACAGGTCAAGTTTTGGTTGCTAGAAGACTATTTGATATACTGGACAAGAGAGATGCAGTGACTTACACATCAATGATAGTTGGGTATGGCATGCATGGAGATGGCTTTTCTGCTCTTAAGCTATTTGAAGAAATGATAAGGTCCAATATAAAACCAGATCATGTAACAATGGTTGCTGTTTTATCAGCTTGTAGCCATTCTGGTCTTGTTCCTGAAGGTCAGTTACTCTTCGAAAGGATGCAAATAGTGTATCATTTAACTCCTCTTTTAGAGCATTTTTCTTGTATGGTTGATCTATATGCAAGGGGTGGATTTTTAAAGAAAGCTAGAGAAATTATCTTAAGGATGCCTTACAAGCCAACCGCTGATATATGGGCAACACTTATTGTAGCATGTCGGATTCACAGGAACACAGATATCGGGGAATGGGCAGCTGACAAACTTCTGGAACTAAAGCCTCAGCATCCAGGATACTATGTGTTGATCGAGAACATGTATGCTGCTACTGGTTGTTGGAACAAAGTGGTCACACTAAGGACTTTTATGATAGACTTGTCTGTAAGAAAGGATCCCGGATATGCATAGGTTGATATTGGTGCCGGATATTCTCCCTTCGTGGCTGAACACAGTTCAAACAGCCAAGCAGATGAAATTTTCCTTTTTGTTAGAGAGTATAATAAACAAATGAAAGGCATCGATTGCGTAGGTTATACAGATTTTGAAGCTTATGAAGGGCATTCTGGGCCATGACTACTCTTGACCCCGCAACTAATCTAAGAAACAGATCATTTCCTCGATCATAAGATACTTTTCATTGTCTAGTTTGCTCGAGGAAAGACTTGAAGCGCTGTTTGAGAAGGTTAGATCTGTTATGCAAGATTTCATCTTCGATAAGTTATTTATACAAAATATCAATATTTGTTATCATGTATTTGTTTAACAATCATCCATATTGCTTTTTTTTTTTTTTAATGGATTATTAGTTGGATGTAGCTCCAGTTTGCAATTCCCATCCTCATGATGAAGTCATGAATTATCTGGTTTGTGTTGTATCGTTTCCAGTTCGGAGGTGAATTAGACACATCTACATTCGAGGTATATATTCCAAGCTAGCAAATCTTTTTTGCTGTTGGATTTCTGTTTCTTCGAAATTATTTTTTCTTGTTCTTCGTTACGCCTAATACGCTGTTCTGATTTTTTTTTAAATCATATTACACGCATGCTTTATATTATTTTCTGTAATAGTGCTTCATGGTTCGATTCACTTTTATTTTTTTAAGTTCAATGAACAACAAAGGTTATTATTACAATGCAGTCTCATTATTTTATTGCTAAATCTTGTGTCCTACATTATAAATCAGAAGTAATTTGTTCCATCGATAATATAAAGAATGAGGTTACCCTTAGATTATGATTTCAAAAGTTTTCATTCCATTTAGATGTACTCTGGGCAATCTGTTACAAGTAATTTGATTTATTAATACCCTTTAGAAACTCACAAGCACGTGTTTGAGCAAATTTAATGGATATGGTAGAGTAAGTGTAAATATCCATTTAACGGTTTCTTTTTCTGTTTTATCTTTGAACCAGATGCAAAGAACCCTGCAGCCCAAAACACTAGCAGATGATGAAGGATTTTTGATATAAAAGGGCTGGCTTTTGATGGATACATTTGAATTTTTGTCATTTAAATATATATTTGTTGAACCATAATTTCAGCGCAAGACATTTTCCTAATTAGATGTGATTCATTTGAATTTTTTTTTCATTTAATTTAATAATTTTATTGAATATGATTTGCAGTAGACATACCCCTAATTAGATGTGTCATGTTCCAATTGGTAAAAATATCTTATAAGATACTGCTAATGGGAGAATAGTTGATGTGATTATTAGTAGTAAAAGTATGAGTTATTAAAGTGTAAACATGTTAGTATGATTATGGGTTGTTAAAGTATGATTTATTAAAGTATGAGTTAGTTTCTTGTGTTATTGGGTGAAAAAGGTGTATATGGTATATCAATTTGTTCTAAAAGGTATATTTTAATTAGTAATGGTATAATTTTTGAAAAGATCGACTAAAATATGAATACTATAAATGTTTGATTAAAAAAATTAACTTTTTTTTTCGTTGAAAATCAAGGATATAAATTCTTGTACTCTAGGGCATAACATATAATACTAAAGGATACAACTTTCGAAAAATGTAAGATTTTGAGGGCACAGTATTCTAAGAACACACAAGTTTTAGCCTTAAAGTATAAAGTATGATAAATTAAATTACTCCATCTGTCCCACGTAGTTTTACCCACTTTCCATTTTGGGGTGTCCCACGTATTTTTACCCATTTCATTTTTGACAAAAATACATAATATTTTAATACATACTTTTTACAATTCCAACAACTTTAATTACTTTTTTACACTTTATTCATCATTCCCAATAATTTTATTCACTTTTTCTTTTTAAATTACTAATTTATCCATACTTTCTCTTACATTATATATTAAAAAAATAAAACGTCTTAATCTCCGTGCTAGTACAAATGGGTAAAAATACCCGGGACGGAGGGAGTATGATTTTTCTTTGACAGAATTAAATTTGAATTATTAGTAGTTAAAGTATAATTTATAGTATGATAAATTATGAATTAAATTATAATATTATGATATAATAATATAATGGATTAATTGGAAGAAAAAAATCATAACATTTATTTTTAATTGCAATTCAGTCATAACCTTTAATTTAAAAAAAAAATCCCAACCTTTGAAGTGTGTTATGAATTGCACTCATTAGATAGTCAACGTTGCACGTGGTGTTGACTTTTGCAACATCAACCCCATGTCACATTTGAGTTTATTAGATGAAAAATCACAACATTTACTTAAATTGCAATTTAATCTCAATTTTTGATATTTTGGAAAAAAAATCAGATTTTTTTTTTAAAATAAATATAAATAGCACCCATCAAATAAAAATTGGAGTATATTTATCTTTCATTTTTTATTAATTTAATTTAATTGTTTTAATTTTTTTGATATGACGTGTCAAAGTGATTTGTTAAATTTTATTATCATGTGATGTCAAGTACCTCGTAAGTGAACTTTAACAGATTTCTCGAAATTAGCATTTCACGTGTCACTGATGTTCGATTTTGAATTCCGAAGGAAATTTAAATTACAAAATAATTGAAGTAGTTATGGTACATAGTTGATTAAAAAAAAAACTAGGGACCAATTAAAATAAATTGGGAGTAAATCAAATAACTAAGTAGTTATGTACTAAACTGAATTTATAATTATTTTAGAGCCAAAATCGAGCTCTTATAAATACTACGTCAGAATCAACATATTACATGTCGTTCATGTGATGATTTCTGGCCAAAAGAAATAATTTTCCGAGAAAAAATAGACGAGAATCGAGTAATTAATGTCATGATTAATTTAGGACTAATTAGTTGGAAAGAAATAATTATTTTAAAACTGAAACGATTTTTTTTCCTTTAATGAATTAAATTAAGACGTTTTTTCACTCAATAAATCTCTTTCTTTTATTCGATCATGGCTACAGGAAACACTACGAAAACTTGCATTATCAAAAGAATACAACAATTCACACTCACAATCAAATTTGGATTCCTATGATATCATTATTAAGAAATATTTCCTATATAATTTAATTGTGAAAAATATATTAATATTCAATTATAATAGTTATTCAAATAATATATGTTGGACTTAATTAAGTTATTAAAATAAAGTAAAAGTTCATGGGCAATATTATTTGATATGGGCAAATGAACAGATGTCCAATATTACTTAATCAGGTGATTATGGATGACCTATTAGAGTAATATATATAGATCCCCTAGGTTATGGTCCCCGACACTAAGTTGCACGCATTTTTCTCTTTCCCCATCTAAAGAGATTACGAAGCTCTTGAAGAAAAATTCAGAGGCTTGGTTGAGAAAGGCCTTACACCTACTGATATTCCGTTCAATAATGGATCCAGGTATTTCTCTTTTCAATAATTTTATGGATCTTGTTGAATCATGTTAGGGATTAAAGTATTTGGATTAAATGTATTATTTTCAACAATTGGTGTCATAACCACCCTTTTATGATTACTCTTTTATGATTATCTAAGATCCGTAATATTAATATTTGGATATTAAGAATGTGGATTAATTTTCGTAATTTTCTTTATTACGATTTGGATTTTCACATGTTAAATCAATTGAATTATGAACACTATTTTTTTCGTGGATGATAATCTATGTTAATTGATTACAAATATTCGAAATGTTTATGCTTTGGTAGATTAATTGATTAATCGTATATTCTGTTTTAGTTCCAAACTCAAATTGGATATTATGTTATGAGAATTAATTATTATTTTTAATTCTTGTCCAATCTCAATTTTCGTGAAATGGAATTTCAATTCCACACCATCCTAAACCTATTTACTAGTGGAATTGATTGGACCAATTCTTTAATTGGATTCTTGCTAGCCAAATTGATTTTGGCATTTAATTTTATTAATCTGACTTGTGATTATTTGCTACAGTAGTTCATTTCTTTTATTGACAAGAAGTGTTTAAGTTTTCTTGATAATGTCATTTGCATATTACGTGGCAACGTTGGCCTGTATTTCAAGTTAGAAAATTATTTATTTATTTATTAAGATATCAAGAAACTGTATTTTAATATTTTAAAAGGGGTCAGTGTTGTAAGTCGCTGATTATTTTCTTTAAGAAAATTGTGACAGTTTAAATAATTTAAATTTATTTTTGTCTATTGACATGTTTTCCAAAAACGTGTACATTTTGAATTAATGTGACTCGCGAATTCATTGTAAATTTTGATACTTTAGTCAGAAAGTTATTTATGTAATATATGTCACACCGAATGTATGTATAATGAGGGATAATAATTTCATTCGGAACCCATAATGAACTTATTTAAAATTGGGGAGACATTTTAATGTTGTTTAATTAAATTTGATATTTTTAAAATATTTATTTGATTGGTTTAATAATTTTTCAATCTAGTCAATCAAAGCACCATGTTGCCATAGTAATATCTGTGTGTGGAGAAAGACCTTATTGATATTATATAGATGTGTGTGGAATTATTTATGTATTTTGTATTCAACCCATAGGTAGGCACATTTTGACAGAATAATAACACGCATGTAATAATAAGTATGTGATAATTATTTGGATTGTTCATGTGAATATTAGTTGGTTCATAAATAGACTTTTTTTTTACAGAACTTATTGTCAATACTTGATTGTTGCACCAAGATTACCACTGTAGTTAATTTTTGTCCATAGACAAGGTTAATGTTACACTTGGTGTCTTGAGATGGGTCCCCAATTTGTTTTACTTATTCCTTCATAATTTGCTTTATGACATGAATGTTTTATGAGTATACTTAATTTTTTCTCTATTTAGATTCTGTTGCTACAACTCCTAACTTCTCTCAATAAATCTATAACATCCCACTGCTTAATGGGACAAACTTCAAGACCTGGAAAGAAACCTGATTAGAGCTATTTTCACCTACATTTTAGTGTCTTTTTATATGTGTTTTCGTATTATTTCATCCGTATTTTATGTGTTATTTGGTTGTGTTTTGTGTTTTTATTGAAATGTGTGTGAATGAGCTTAAACTTAAGATTTTCACTTTTTATTTGATGCTAAACATGATAAGGAAGATGTAGGAAAAAACAGATCTCAATTCGGAGTTGAAACGAGGAAGAACGAGCCGAAAGAGTGAAAGATGAGAAGAAGCTGCACAACACGGCCGGCCGTGTGCAGGAACACGGGTCGTGTCTTGAACACGCCTCGAGTTCCGCACACGGGCCTGTGCATGAGGCCGTGTGATGTCGCCAGAAACACCAACTCGGCCACCCCTGTGGCCGAGCGCAGAGCACGGGTCGAGCACAGAACACGGGCCGTGTACCGCGCACGGCCCTGTCCTAGAAGCCGTGTGCGGACACCAGATTACACAACACGGCCACCCCTGTGGCCGTGTGCAGAGCTCGAGCCGTGTAGGTGTAATTCCTGCTAAAAAATCAGAATCTTCTAGAAGGCCCACATGGGGTATAAATAGACCCCATTTCAACATTTTTCAGATCAGATCCGAAAATCCATCTTCTACACACACATCACACACCTTTCCTCCCATTTCCCACCATCATCTTCATCCACCTTCATCCATTTTGATCCATCTTCATCATCTCCATTATTTCTCCATCAAAACTTCATCCCTTCCATTGGGTGTGAGAGATCTTAAGGAATCAAGAGCTAGAGGTGGAGATCAAGAAGAATAGAAGATTCTCTTCAAGAAATTGATAGGGAAGAATCCATTCATTTTGTATTTCTTTAGATCTTAGACTATGGAGAATTGTAATGAATCATTTAATTGTTTTGTTACTTTTATCATGTTAGGCTAATCCCTCTAGTGGGATTAGGAATATGAAGAGCATATTAGATTTATATTATCATGTGGATTAAATTGGTTTTTAATTTAATTGATGTTGATTTCTATTCATGGAGTTTAATTGTCTTGATATTGTGATGGCATGGTTTGTTATTCATGAATGTTTATTGGTTTAATGGATTGTTGATCAATGGATTATTTGTGGTAATTAAATGCTATTATGATGTTCATGTATGTATTGCTTGGAGTGAGACGGAAACGACCCTCTATAGTATTAGGAAGGCATGATTAGACATTGAGTTTGGGTTTGACCGAAAGGATATTTGAATTCAATGAGGGGAACCAATCCATTCGTTGGCCTTAGTACACAAAAAGGGAGAGTTTAATCTAACTAGTACCTAGATGGAAGGGGTTAATGTTGGGCTTTGATCTTAAGTGCTTTTGGGAGTCTAAAATGGATCAACAGCCTTTGTAACCCGAAAGGGAGCTTAGGATACAATCGTGATCACCCTTAGTCTACATCAATTGAGTTGAATTCCGTTTGCATGATAATATGAATCGAGTGTGCTTGGATGTTTCTAATCCCATGTTTTTCCATACTTGAACTTAAGCACCCATTTTCTTTACTTGTCATTTATCTTATTTGCTATCTTATTTACTTGCTTCTTGTTTTAGTTGTTATCCTATCTCAAAACCCCCGATCATCTTTACAAAAACAACATGAACATGAGCTCACGTATTTTGCTAGTCCGAACATAACTCCTTATTGGATTGATAATTTTTCTTGGGATATACTACTACAACGATCGAGTATTCTTGCTCGTGAGTGCTATACAAATAGGCAAACAAGAAAATGGCGCCGTTGCCAAAGGGGAGTTTGACGGACTAGTCGAGTACTGTGTTATTGTTTTAGTTGTTCTTGATAAGGATTCTTTTTATTTTCTTTTATTTATTATTTGTGTTTGTGGTCTCACTCTTGGCCTTTTCGTAGGTGTTTTATGATCACAAGATCAAAGGGAAATCAATCGATCATTCCTTTGAATTTGGAGATTGAAAGGACCGCACGACAAAGGAAACGAGAGAGGCGTAAAGCTAGAAAAGACAAAAATATGGAGAATCAACGGGGAGACAATGTTAATTATGACCCACCCCAAGATCCTTTACAAGATCAAAGGGGGGTACAAGAAGGAGTGCAAGAGAATCAAGCGGAGATAATGAGGAATGTCTTTGCTCAAAATCAAGAGTATATGCAATTGCTTGCCAATCAAGAAGCTCAAAGGATATTTCAACAACAAGAGTTGCCAAGGCCTAGAGCAATTCGGGATTACTTCCAACCGAGAGCCGTACACAATATGGTTCCTCCGGTTCAAGCCAATGATTATGAAATCAAGACCGGATTGATCAACATGGTTAAAGCAAATCAGTTTGGGGGAGGTCCTCTTGAAGACCCGAACACTCATCTATCTACTTTCTTGGAGGTTGCAAATACCGTCAAGATGAAGGGAGTGTCGGAGGATGCTATTCGAATGAGGTTGTTCTCTTTCTCTTTAAGAGACAAGGCTAAAGCATGGTACAATACAATTCCTTTGGGAAGTTGTAATACATGGGAAGATCTTGAGCAAAGGTTCCTAAACAAGTACTTTCCTCCTTCAAAGACGCTCCAATTGAAAAGCCTTATCACTCAATTTAGGCAACTTCCGGATGAAAATTTTTATGAAGCATGGGAACGCTACAAAGAGATGCTCCGAAAGTGTCCTCAACATGATTTTCATGAGAATCAACAAGTGGCTTTCTTCTATCAAGGGTTGAATCAACAAAATCGGATGCATGTAGATGCCTCATCCGGAGGGTCTATATTTGGAGTGGATGCTATGAAAGCTATGGATATTTTTGAAGACATTGCAATGAATGCTTATCAATGGCCTTCCGAGCGAGTAATGAGAGGTTATGCATTTGGAAAGGTAGCTCAAGTGGAGAGTGTGAACAAAGTGAAGAGTGATATGTTCCAAAGTGAAGGCATGAAGGAATTTAATGAGAGCATTCAAGCTTTAACAAAGCAATTGAATTTGATTACTCAAGGAGTAAGTCAAGGGGGAAGCACAAGTGCTATTGTGAATGATGAGAGCAAGGTTATGCAAAGTGTAGAAGATATTGCCTATTTAGATAGGAGAAATTACCAAGGGAATTTCCATCATCAAGGGAATTTCCAAGGTAATTATCCTTCTAATCAAGGTAATTACCAAGGAGGATATCAAGGACAAGCTCGGGGAAGCAATTTCAATCAATCAAGTGGAAATTATCAAGCTCCGAGGAAGCATGAAATTCTTTCTTACTCTAATCCACAAGCCGCCGTGTCATATCCTCCGGGATTCGATCCGAGTGCTAAGCCGCCTAATGGAGAGGGGAAAGCATCATTAGAAGAGACATTGATGGCATTCATGAAAGACACAAGGGCTTACATGGAAAAAAGAGATGCAAAGATGGAGGCTAGATTGGAGGAAAATGAGAAGAAATCCGACAATAGGATGAGAGCTTTTGAGTATCAAATGGGTCAAATTGCTTCTTCCGTGGGATCTCAACATCAACAAGGAAAGTTTCCATCTACTACGGTAACTAATCCTAAAGAAGATTGCAAAGCTATCACTCTTAGAAGTGGAAAAGAGTATGAGGAACCTCCTATGCCTAAAGAAGATAGTATTATCATTGAAAGTGAAGTGGAAAGCAAGGTGGAAGAAGGGTTGGTGCAAGAAGAGATTGAAATGGAGGAAGTAAGCAAGAAAAAAGAAATTGTTGAGCAAAAGAAAGATGAAGAGAAGATAGAGAGAATTCCAAAGTGGAAAAAGGCAAAGGAGTTAAGGGAAAAGGAAGTTGAAGTTGAAAGAGATAGTTGGGGAATACCCAAGACTCAAGTACCGGTTCCTTTTCCTCAAAGGTTTTTGAAGAAGGGTTTGGATGAGAGGTTCAAAAAGTTTCTTGAAATCTTCAAGAAGATTTAAATCAATATGCCTTTCGCCGATGCTTTGGATCAAATGCCTCATTATGCTCGTTTCTTGAAGGACATCATGGGAAAGAAAAGAAGTCTTGTGGACAATGAAACGGTTAATCTAACCGAAGAGTGTAGTGCCATTCTACAACGGAAACTTCCACAAAAATTGAAGGATCCGGGTAGTTTCATTATACCGTGTGAAATTGGAAAGAACAAGAAGAACAAGGCTCTTTGTGACCTCGGTGCAAGCATTAATCTAATGCCTCTCTCCATATTCAAGAAGCTTGGATTAGGTGAAGTAAAGCCAACTTCCATCACACTTCAATTGGCGGATAGATCTATGACACATCCAAAAGGAGTAGTTGAAGATGTGTTGGTGAAAGTTGATAAGTTCGTCTTTCCGGTGGACTTTGTTGTTCTAGATATGGAGGAGGATGAAAATGTGCCATTGATTTTTGGGAGACCGTTTCTTGCTACCGGGAGAGCTCTTATTGATGTCTACAAAGGAGAATTGAAGTTGAGGGTTAATGATGAGGAAGTTGTATTCTCTCTACACAAGGCCATGCAATATCCAATGAATGATGAAGAATGTAAAAGTGTAGATGTTGTAAAGGGAAGTGTCGAGGAGAGTTGGCCTTCTATTGTAACCAAGGATCCACTTGAACTATGCTTGAGCAATTCTCTATCTCTTTCTAATATTTCTACTACTTCTCTTGATTTAAATGAAGAATTGATTAATTGTTTGCTTGATCTAGGTGATTGTAGTGAAGCTCAGGAGGTTGCAGCCGCCATATCAAGAGGAAATGAAAAGTTCTTACCACTTAGAGATTCACTCGAGCAAGAAGAGAAAAAGGAAAAGAAGGTGGAGTTGAAGCCTCTACCCGATCATCTTACTTATGCCTACCTTGGTGAAAATGAGACTTATCCGGTAATTGTATCATCATCTCTAACTTCTAGTCAACTTGATAAATTGATTAATGTCCTTAAAGAGCATAAGTCGGCTATTGGTTGGTGTATTGATGATTTGAAGGGAATTAGTCCAACAATTTGCATGCATAAGATAAGACTTGAGGATGAAGGGAAAGCTTGTGTTCAAAACCAAAGAAGACTTAATCCTATCATGCAAGAAGTGGTAAAGAAAGAGGTTCTTAAGTGGTTAGACTCCGATATGATTTTTCCTATTAGTGATAGCCCCTATGTGAGCCCGTTGCATGTAGTATCTAAAAAAGGGGGTATGACTATAGTGAAGACCGATAAAGATGAGACCATAGCCACTAGGACGGTGACGGGATGGCGTGTGTGTGTTGATTATAGGAAGCTTAATGAAAACACACGTAAAGATCACTTCCCCTTACCTTTCTTAGATCAAATGTTGGATAGGTTGGCCGGGTATGAGTTTTATTGCTTTCTTGATGGGTATTCCGGGTATAACCAAATTCTCATAGCACCCGAAGACCAAGAAAAGACCGCTTTCACTTGTCCTTATGGAATATTTGCTTTTCGAAGATTGCCATTTGGACTTTGCAATGCACCGGCCACCTTTCAAAGGTGTATGATGGCAATCTTTGAAGGATTAATTGAGAATATAATGGAAGTGTTCATGGATGACTTTTCGGTGTTTGGTTCTTCTTTTGATAATTGTTTGTCTAACCTTGCTATTGTTTTGAAGCGATGTCAAGACACTAATTTAGTGTTGAATTGGGAGAAGTGCCATTTCATGGTAAATGATGGCATTGTACTTGGACATCACATCTCTTCAAAGGGATTGCAAGTTGACCGAGCCAAAGTTGTTGCTATAGAGAAGCTTCCACCACCAACAAATGAGAAGGGAGTACGATCGTTCCTTGGCCATGCCGGGTTCTATCGTAGATTCATCAAGGATTTTTCTTCATTTTCTAAACCTCTATCTCATCTCCTTGAAAAAGATGTGCCATTTAAGTTTGATGATAATTGTTTAAATGCTTTTCAGGTGCTAAAGGAAGCTTTAATTTCATCACCCATCTTGATCACCCCCGATTGGAAGGAGCCATTTATATTGATGTGTGATGCAAGTGATGTAGCTCTTGGAGTAGTTTTGGGGCAACTAAGAGAAAAAAAATTCCGAGCTATTTACTATGCAAGCAAGACATTTGATGCGGCTCAAAGGAACTACACCACTACCGAAAAAGAGTTCTTGGCGGTAGTATACGCATTTGATAAGTTTCGTCCTTATTTGGTAGGAACGAAAACTATTGTATACACCGACCATGCCGCTATCAAGTATCTCATGGCAAAGAAGGATGCAAAGCCAAGGGTGATAAGATGGGTACTACTTCTTCAAGAATTTGATATTGAAGTGAGAGATAAGAAGGGCACGGAGAATGTGATAGCCGACCATCTTTCAAGGTTAGAGTCGAGGGAGCATTGTGAAGGTACTTATGAGTTAATCAAAGAGGTTTTTCCCGATGAAGAAATCTTGGAGTGTGATTGCTATCAAATTGAGGCTTTAGTGGAGGAAGAAGGAAGCCCGTGGTATGCGGACTATGTGAATTACTTGGCTAGTGGAAGGAGGCCTTATGAGCTTAATAAGTATCAATCCAAGAAGTTCTTTCATGATGTTAAAAGTTACTTGTGGGATGATCCATTCTTGTACAAGATGTGCAATGATTCTCTTGTGCGAAGATGTGTGCCCGAGGAAGAATGGAATAGTGTGTTGGAGTTTTGCCACTCTTCACCTAGTGGAGGCCATTTTGGAGCTCAAAAGACCGCTGCAAAAGTCTTACAATCGGGGTTGTATTGGCCATTTTTGTTCAAGAATTGTAAGAAATTTGTAGAGGGTTGTGATCGGTGTCAAAGGATGGGAGGAATCTCCAAGTGGGATGAGATGCCCCTTAAGAGCTTTCAAGAAGTGGAGATATTTGATGTGTGGGGCATCGATTTCATGGGACCATTTTCTCAATCTAATGGATTCCTATACATCCTATTGGCGGTTGACTATGTCTCGAAATGGGTTGAGGCCATACCTTCAAGAACAAGTGATGCTAGAGTGGTCATGGGGTTTCTAAAGAAGCATATCTTCACAAGATTTGGAGTACCTAGAGTGTTGGTAAGTGATGGGGGTAGTCACTTCATAAATAAGCTCATGGAGAACATTCTCAAGACTTATGGAGTAAAGCATCGAGTGTCTACTCCGTATCACCCTCAAACGAATGGTCAAGCTGAAATTTCTAATCGACAAATCAAACAAGTCTTGGAGAAAACAGTGAGTGTGAGTAGAAAGGATTGGTCAAATAAACTTGATGATGCATTGTGGGCCTTTCGAACCGCATTCAAGACCACTCTTGGTATGTCTCCTTTTCAAATTGTCTATGGTAAGTCTTGCCATCTTCCGGTGGAGTTAGAGCATAAAGCTTATTGGGCCATTAAGAAGTTGAATTTTGACATGAAAGCTTCGAAGAAGGTAAGATTCTTACAATTGAATGAGCTTGAGGAATTTAGAGAAAATGCTTATGAAAACTCAAGGATTTTTAAGGAGAAAACCAAGAGGTGGCATGATGCTCGTTTGAGGAAGAAGAGCTTTGAACAGGGTGAGAAGGTGTTGGTATTCAATTCTCGACTAAGACTTTTCCCGGGCAAGTTGAAGTCCAAATGGAGAGGACCTTATGTGGTAAAGGAAGTACTTGATGGGGGAGCTCTAAAGGTTATAGATGAGAACGGGGGAGAGTTCTTGGTTAATGGTCATCGTGTAAAGCACTATGTGGATCCAACACAAAGGGAGACCCTCTTTGTGGATACTTTATGTGAAAGATGAGCTAAACATTCGTCTAGCTTGAAGACGTTAAACTTAGCGCTCGATGGGAGGCACCCCATCACTATCTTTATTGCTTTGTTTTTGTTGTTTTGTATTTTGGCCTTTTAGGTTGATTGTGCTTATGGAGAAAAATGCACATTGAAGAAAAGAGAAATGCTTCATGGATTCAAGTTGACATGTTCCACAACTTGTTGCAAACTTAATTCGTGACTCTTGTCTCGAGTTAAGTTTGGGGGGTGCTAGTGCGTGGTAGACATAGCTTGAGTCGTGTGGATGCGGTTACTTCTCTACAAGAAGATCATCAATGGAAACTACAAGGGTAAGTCTCACCACTTTTTGCAAACTTAAGTCTCAACTCTTGTTTCGATTTAAGTTTGGGGGGAGAGTGTGTGGTGTGACTCACCACTTGAGTATGATTCTTGTAAAATTGGACAAATTTTAAAATTTTTCTCATGAGTTTGGGTTGATTTTGGTATGATTGGTGGTGTTGAAGTGCATGATAGTCCATATTTATAATGAAATTGTTGAAATAATGGTGTTTGTTGAGTGTTTGAGCATGAATGAGAGGTATTGGAAGCATGATGGAGCTTGGAGCTAACGCTTTCCTTACCAAATGCCTATCGAGGGAGTACTCTACACCTTATCATTTTATTACTTGAAATGAATTGATTTTGATTTGGATTGTTGTGACTAGCATGCTACTTCATGTGTTATGTTTGTGGGAGGTTTACTTTCGTAACTTAGGATTTCCTTTTCAATAAAGGTTGGGATGAATGTGTGCTTAATTTTCTTATGGATGATGGTATTTTGTGTTTTTGCATGTTTTGTGTTTTTGTTGTGTCTTGATTGTTGAGTCCTTATTTGTATGTTGTGTGTATTTTCATTCTTGTCTTGGGATGTTTGGTGGTTTGTTTAGGGATGTCGTGAGTCATTTTTGAACGTGAGTGATGATATGTTGTGGTGATAAGTGATGACAAATTATGATTAAGAATCTCTACACTTTCAAATTGTGACATGTTTTACTTAACTTGTTCAATTTTGAGATGAATGTGGTGTAATAAGTTCCTTAAGGTTCGAGCACAAGCTTGTGAGCATTTGAGCCTCAACCATGTATACATGGTATTTCTTCATGAGTGGATCGGTTGTGTTTGATAAGTTAGAACTTGCTCAAGGACTATAGGAACGAGCCCGATTAGTGGAGATTGGTGAAATGATCTAAGGCCATCCTTGTTATTATAGTCATTACCATATATGTTTCCTACCTTGAACATCATCCTTAGTCAACCACTTTGAGCCTATAAGCCTATTTCTTGTGAATTTAGCACATTACAAGCCTTAATTACCCATTCAAGCTTATATACACCTTTGTGTGGGGCATTGAGGAGATGGTAGCTAGAAAGGATTGATTGATTAGAAAAAGAAGAAAAGGGAATGGTAAACAAGCAAGAAAAAGGATGAAAGAGCATAAAAAAGAATGAACATGCAACCTCAAAACAAGAAAAATGAGTAAAGCAACAACAAGATGCTCAAGGAAATAAAAATTCAAAGAAAGGAAGCATGCATCATAAGAAGCTCAATCCAAAGGAATGTTGATGAGTAGTGCTTGTGAGTACCAAAGTTGAGAAAGGAAGAAAGAAAAGTGGAGAAGTTGAGGAAGTTGATCATCTCTTCGATTACTTACACTTGTTAGTCACTCTTATCCATATACTTCCTACCATACCAAAGAGCCTATCATTACATCCTAATTAAAGACCTTTTTGATCACTAATGAAACTTTGGTGGTTTGTGAATATAGTCCGCGAGCAAGCTTATAGTGATTCGAGCCAATCGATTAATGAGTGTGATCTACCTTATTTCAAAAGAGTGTTGAGAGACATCAATATCCATTGTGAGGCTTGGACTTAAAAGGGGACTATATTACATTTTATTCTCTTTTGATTGAACTTGTTAATTTCCTATGTCATGATTTTAATGTTGTAGGATGACTTAGCATAGTTTGTAGTTATTATTGCTAACGATGTGTTATTGCTTATGTTCGTTTAGTCTTTTTCTAGGTGAAAATTTCTCCTTTTGGTTTGTCATTTTCGTTGCTCGGGGACGAGCAACACCTTAAGTTTGGGGGGTTGATTAGAGCTATTTTCACCTACATTTTAGTGTCTTTTTATATGTGTTTTCGTATTATTTCATCCGTATTTTATGTGTTATTTGGTTGTGTTTTGTGTTTTTATTGAAATGTGTGTGAATGAGCTTAAACTTAAGATTTTCACTTTTTATTTGATGCTAAACATGATAAGGAAGATGTAGGAAAAAGCAGATCTCAATTCGGAGTTGAAACGAGGAAGAACGAGCCGAAAGAGTGAAAGATGAGAAGAAGCTGCACAACACGGCCGGCCGTGTGCAGGAACACGGGTCGTGTCTTGAACACGCCTCGAGTTCCGCACACGGGCCTGTGCATGAGGCCGTGTGATGTCGCCAGAAACACCAACTCGGCCACCCCTGTGGCCGAGCGCAGAGCACGGGTCGAGCACAGAACACGGGCCGTGTACCACGCACGGCCCTGTCCTAGAAGCCGTGTGCGGACACCAGATTACACAACACGGCCACCCCTGTGGCCGTGTGCAGAGCTCGAGCCGTGTAGGTGTAATTCCTGCTAAAAAATCAGAATCTTCTAGAAGGCCCACATGGGGTATAAATAGACCCCATTTCAACATTTTTCAGATCAGATCCGAAAATCCATCTTCTACACACACATCACACACCTTTCCTCCCATTTCCCACCATCATCTTCATCCACCTTCATCCATTTTGATCCATCTTCATCATCTCCATTATTTCTCCATCAAAACTTCATCCCTTCCATTGGGTGTGAGAGATCTTAAGGAATCAAGAGCTAGAGGTGGAGATCAAGAAGAATAGAAGATTCTCTTCAAGAAATTGATAGGGAAGAATCCATTCATTTTGTATTTCTTTAGATCTTAGACTATGGAGAATTGTAATGAATCATTTAATTGTTTTGTTACTTTTATCATGTTAGGCTAATCCCTCTAGTGGGATTAGGAATATGAAGAGCATATTAGATTTATATTATCATGTGGATTAAATTGGTTTTTAATTTAATTGATGTTGATTTCTATTCATGGAGTTTAATTGTCTTGATATTGTGATGTCATGGTTTGTTATTCATGAATGTTTATTGGTTTAATGGATTGTTGATCAATGGATTATTTGTGGTAATTAAATGCTATTATGATGTTCATGTATGTATTGCTTGGAGTGAGACGGAAACGACCCTCTATAGTATTAGGAAGGCATGATTAGACATTGAGTTTGGGTTTGACCGAAAGGATATTTGAATTCAATGAGGGGAACCAATCCATTCGTTGGCCTTAGTACACAAAAAGGGAGAGTTTAATCTAACTAGTACCTAGATGGAAGGGGTTAATGTTGGGCTTTGATCTTAAGTGCTTTTGGGAGTCTAAAATGGATCAACAGCCTTTGTAACCCGAAAGGGAGCTTAGGATACAATCGTGATCACCCTTAGTCTACATCAATTGAGTTGAATTCCGTTTGCATGATAATATGAATCGAGTGTGCTTGGATGTTTCTAATCCCATGTTTTTCCATACTTGAACTTAAGCACCCATTTTCTTTACTTGTCATTTATCTTATTTGCTATCTTATTTACTTGCTTCTTGTTTTAGTTGTTATCCTATCTCAAAACCCCCGATCATCTTTACAAAAACAACATGAACATGAGCTCACGTATTTTGCTAGTCCGAACATAACTCCTTATTGGATTGATAATTTTTCTTGGGATATACTACTACAACGATCGAGTATTCTTGCTCGTGAGTGCTATACAAATAGGCAAACAAAACCCTTGAGATTGTTCTTGGCTGTATGGATTTGGATCTGGCTCTTCGGTCTGATCGACCCACTGCTACTGCTGAAAACACAAATGAGGCTAAAATTGAGAAGTGGGATCGGTCAAACCGAATGTGCATGATGATCATGAAGCGCTCCATTCCGGAGGCGTTTAGGGGCTCTATTGCTGAAAGCAAAAATGCCAAATCGTTCCTTGAGGCTGTTGAGCAGTACTTTGCCAAAAATGAAAAGGCAGAGGCAAGTAGTCTTTTGCCTAAACTTGTCTCCATGATGTACAAAGACAAAAGGAACATAAGGGAGTACATCATGGAAATGTTTAATCTCACATCAAAGCTTAAGGCACTCAAGTTAGACATTTCTTATGATTTTCTTGTGCACTTGGTTCTGATCTCACTTCCAGCACACTTTGGGCAATTCAAAGTGAGTTATAACACTCAAAAGGACAAATGGTCCCTTAATGAGCTTATATCTTACTATGTGCAAGAGGAAGAGAGAGTGCAGAGAGATAGAGTTGAAAGTGCTCACTTGGCTGCAAACGCTCAAGGCAAGAAAAGAAATCAACCTAAGGGTACTGTGATTGCTGCTTAAGAGCAGAAGAAGCAAAAGGTTGAACCTAAGAATGATAAATGCCACTTCTGAAAGAAGCGGGATCATTTTGAGAAAAATTGCTCCAAGTATACTGCATGGCGTGTTAAGAAGGGTATACCTCTTACTTTGGTTTGTTCTAAGGTTAATTTATCTTTTGTACCTAAAGATAATTGGTGGGTAGATTATGGTGCTACTACTCACATAAGTATGTCTTCGCAGGGTTGCCTGAGTTGTCGGCTGCCAAATGATGCTGAAAGATTCCTCTTTGTGGGCGATGGAAATAAAGTTGCAGTAGAGGCTATTGGAACCTTTAGATTGCATTTAAAGAGTGGCTATTATTTAGACTTGTTTGAGACATTTGTTGTGCCGTCTTTTAGACGGAATTTGATTTCTATTTCTGCTTTGGATAAACTGAGATTTTCCTGGTCTTTTGAAAATAATAAAGTATGTCTCTTTCAAAATTTCAATTTTATTGGTGATGGCCATTTAATTGATAATCTTTACATGCTTGGTCTTATAAATTCCAATAATGTTATTCTGCAAACATATTCTCTTTCGGAGGATTCTGCCATTTTGTGGCACAAGAGCTTAGGTCATATTTCTAAACAAAGAATTCAAAGGCTTGTGTCTGATGGAATCCTTAATCCCTTAAATCTTGTAGATTCAAGTCTGCGTTGAATGTATAAAAGGGAATTAAACAAACTAATATGAGGAAATTAGGAGCCGAAAGAGCTAAAGAAGTCTTAGAACTTTTTCACACTGATATATATGGTCCATTCCCTATGGCATCATGGAATGAGCAGCGTTACTTCATCACGTTCATAGATGACTACTCTCGTTTTAGCTACCTTATCTGATTCATGAGAAATCTCAATCATTGGACGTTTTTAAATCTTTCAAAGCTGAAGTTGAACTTCAACTTGGTAAGAAAATTAAGGCTATCAGATCAGATCGTGGAAGTGAATACTACGGTAGGTTTGATGGATCAGGAGAACAACGTCCAGGACCTTTCGCACTTTTCCTCAAAGAATGTGGAATTATTCCACAATACACTATGCCAGGTTCTCCTCGCATGAATGGTGTTGCTGAACGTCGGAATCGGACTCTTAAGGATATGGTAAGGAGTATGATAAGCCATTCCTCCTTGCCAGAGTCTCATTAGGGAGAAGCCTTGAAAACAGCAGTATACATTCTCAATAGACTACCAAGTAAAGCAGTTTCCAAAATCCCTTATGAACTTTGGATAGGCAAGAAATCTAGCATTAGGCACTTACACATTTGGGGTTGTCCAGCTGAAGCGCGGCCTTATAAGCCACATGAAGGAAAACTGGAATTAAGACGGTAAGCTGCTATTTTGTTGGTTACTCTGAGCATTCATAGGGGTTTAAGTTTTACCATCCCACATCAAAAACCTTTTTCGAGACGAAAAATGCTAAATTTCTTGAGGATATTGAGTTTGGGAGGAAAGAGATTATGAGGAAGGTTGTCTTTGAGGAAGATCCTGGAGTTGACGATGATTTAGTAACTTTACCAATCATTGCTCAAGAAACAACTCCAGAGACTCATATGGAAAACATTATTCCAAATCAAGACAACATTGAAATCCTTTCTCCATTAGCTGAAGAACAAAATCAACCACCTCAAGAAGTGTCATTAAGGAGATCCACTAGAGAGAGGAGAAATGTTATTTCAGATGATTATATAGTATTTCTACAAGAACATGAGGATGGCGTTGGTTTGACCGAAGATGACCCTGTCACTTTTAGTCAAGCCATGCGCAGTTCTAACTCTCAGAGATGGATTGATGCCATGAAAGATGAGATGAAGTCTATGAGTGACAATGACGTTTAGAATCTTGTCGAATTGCCCGAAGGTGTGAAACTCATTAGTTGTAAGTGAATATTTAAAACCAAAAGGGATTCAAAAGGCAATATCGAAAGATATAAGGCTCGTCTAGTCGCTAAAGGCTTCACTCAAAAGGAAGGCATTGACTACAAAGATACTTTCTCTCCAGTTTTTTTGAAAGACTCTTTCAGAACTATCATGACACTTGTAGCTCATTTTGACTTGGAGCTACACCAAATGGATATAAAGACTGCTTTTGTCAATGGAGACATTTAGGAAACCATTTATATGGCACAACCTGAGAACTTTGTCTTCGGAGATGCAAAGTCTACAGTGTGCAAATTAAAGAAATCCATCTATGGTCTGAACTTAGTCTCAATTTTGGTATAAATTGGTAAGAGTAAGCGTACTCTATCGTTGTGTAGAACGTAGTGACCAAGTGCAAAATTTATAATATCGAACCCAAGGGAGAAAGTGTATGTATCTGTATTTGAAAGATGTTTCACTCTAGAAGGACTAATTAATTTAAAGGAAATGATGATTAACACTACAAACTACCTAAGAAAGCAATTAAAGGGAAAAAAATATACATATGAGATGTATGATGGGTGATGGTGAGCAATCTAAGAAGTATGCAAGGCTTAACCACAATCAAGATCTAGACATCACCTAAAAATGCAAGTTTCTAATGGCAAACATCATTGAAAATGGAATAGAAGCAATCACATATGTTCCCCTAATCCCTATGGCCAAGACAATAATGTTCTAAACTTTTTACAAGTTTGCAAGCCCCCTAAGATTGATTCTTACTCTCAATTCCCTTAGAAGGTACTATGATCATAAGTTTGGTTCTTCTCACTCAATTAACAACCGATTAAGATCAGTTAACTAAGTGTTATCTCATGAATGTCCCAAGCACAAGAAGGGTATGACTTACCTCTCCCTACACTAACATACATGATCATATAATAAAATGATTCAACTAAAACCCTAGACATAATATTGGAATGGCCATCCTAACACTATGAATAGAGAATTTAACCACACAATTCATAACATGAATCAAGTAATCATAGATCATGAGATAAATTCCAAAATCAATTCAATTAAATTATTAAAAATCCTACATATCTAGAATAGTCTCAATCCATCATGTGGCTAGCCTCACATGAGGACTAGCCACTAAAATTCATTACAAAATTAATATAATACATGGCTTGCTCCAATTGAGCCAAATAATGAAGAAAATAACAAATCAAAGGTTGATGAGCTTCCCTTTTGAAGTTGGCCTTATCTTCCTTCAACATGCTCCAATCTTCACTCCTTGATGTTCTTCCCTTCTTATATTGGTGGATTGGTGGAATGGATTAGTGGAATGGATGGATGAGTGGTAGATGGATGGATGAATGGAGAGGAGGATGAATGAATGAATGGAGGATGGATGGATGAATGGAGGATGGATGAATGGAGAGGAGGATGGATGGTGTGTGAGAGCAGCCCCCCTGATCTGTTCTGGTGGAGGATTGGGAGGTTTTGGGTATTTATACCCCCCTGAAAAGCCCTAATTTCGCACTGCAGAATTGGACATTTTGCAAGAAAATTTGATCGAATTTTTGTGCTTCGGTCGAATTTTTCTTATAGTGTACGTAGCCTTCGATACTGATCGGCGTGAAATTTACCTAGAATTTTGGGCTTAATTGCATGAATTTAATTGGATTTAATTCAATAATTAAGCATGATTTTAATGAAAATATTATTAATTGCTTGATTACTTGGAGAGAGGTATTTTTGTGTATTTTTGCAGAAAAATGAGTGTTTTTGAGCTTGAAAGAGCCATGGAAGAAACTGGAATTAAATCGGGATGAAAACGAGAAAAAATAGTGGCAGACTAATCGACAACAAATTTTAAAGGGAGCTATGACAACACTTTTTCTGGGCATTGTGAAAGAAAGGCATAGACAACGGCTGAAAACGTTGTCTTTTAGGACGTTGGAAGTGTTGTCGTATGTACAAAACAAATCAAAGATTGAAGATTCTATTTTTGGGCCCAACAGGGGAACGATCTCCCTACTTCGCGCTCACAAAAGGCCTCTTTTAATTAAATTTGCGGGAGGAGGAATCGAACCCGCGACCTCCGCAATGGTTGGGCGCGCCTCCAACCACTTGGCTAGACCACCACATGTGATTAGTTCTCGCCCAATTTATTCTTATACCAAATTGCTGGAACCGAATTCCATCCCAAAAATTACTAAAAATTCCATAAGTTTCATTCTTGTCCCACATTGAAAAATTACTTCAACACTCCTCTCAACCCACTACTATAAATACCCTCTCATATGAAGGCCATGTGACCAATTTTTTTCCATCCATTAAATTCTCCATTAATTATTTAAGAGAGCTTTTTAATTAAAATCTCCATAGTTGAGATCCCTCCCCCTTTCGGGGTGAAGAATCCGTAGTTTTAATATTTTTCTAGATTATGATTTTATTGTTTTCCAAGAAGGTGGAGACACCAAGGAGTGGATGATCTTCATGAATGTAAAACTTCATTAAGGTGTAATATAATCCTATTTATTATCTTTCTATTTTCTATATTTTGGTGGTAAATTGATGGCATGATTATTGATTAATTTATGAATATGTCTTGATTGAATTTCCGGCTTTGATTAGGTTTCATTTATGAAATTCACATGCCTTGTAGTAATATGGGATTTATGTCTTTGATATTAGTGCATTGTGATTAAGTTTTATATTGTGTACCGGCATTTTTTGTCGTTGCTTTACCCTTAATTGTTTTGCATGATTATCATATGTGAGTTTCTTCCATTTATTACATGTGGGTTTAATATAAGGGGAGCCTAGCCAAGGAGTCCTTATGTTTTGAACAACGTAAATGAATACTAGTGAGATCACTTGTGCCCGAGGATTAAACTAGTGAAGGAAACCCCATCCATTAGAACATAGTACCTTGAAGGGAATTGTATGTAGGATCGATCTTAGGAGCTTTTTAGGGGTTGTGAAAATAATCTACATCCTATTCACCATGGCCATTGGGGATAGGTGAAAATCGTGATCGCCCTTACTTTGATTTGCTTAAAAATGAAAAACAATTAAAGATGTTGGATGTTTGATTATATGAGTGCATCATGATAACTACCATGTCATTGAAAAAAAAAATTGTAATTAGATTTATTTTTCATGCATTTTATTGTCTTTTATTTTTAAACCTCCCTTTCGATCGTCCTAAACTAATCACGATGCTATACCTAAAGGCCATGAATCCTAAATTCCCTTGGGTTCGATATTTTGTTGTTTAGTCGTCCGAACTACAAATGACCAATCAGATGCTCTGTTTTCGCCCGTGTTTTTTCACAAAAGTGCTAAAAAATTCGATCGACTTTTTTTTTCCTCGGTCGAATTTTTGTGACAGCTTCGCGCTGCTTCACTGTTTTGGCTCGTTCTCCCTCGTTTTAACTCCGAATTGAGATTCACTTTTTCCTACATCTTTCTCTTCGCTTCTAGAAACCATTTATACCTAAAAATTATAAAAATTCTACCAAAGTAAAAATTCTCCAAATATTTACAAATATCGCGCAATCTAGAGCACTTAAACACTCAAACTAAGCATAATTGTATGGAACCATGCTATAATTGAACCCTAAATTTATGAGATTTCTACATTCATCAACCCCCCAAACTTAAAATATTGTTCATCCCTGAATAATAAAGAAAAGAAAAAGAACGTGAGGGTAGAAATTGAGTGAATTGGAGAATGGATCAAAGAAAGAGTATAATCATTTTCAAATAATCAGTCAAATCAAACCACATGACTTAAACATCAATAAACCTATGCACAAATCATGGTGGGAATAATGCAAGTACAATACTCATTCTCACTAATCCTCTCAAGGTAGTCTATGCACTCACACTCATAGTGGAAATTGTGGACGTTTTTACACTTATAATTGATTCACATGCACGTATAACCATAGGCTTGCCACAAGTCTCAAACTCTACACCACTATTGAAGTGTGTCAATCATTGAATCAAATAGGACTTCATATGTGGATGTAATGAAGGCTCTTTGGTAAGGGTAGGGATATATATATAAAAGTGACTCAAATATGTGTGTGGATGATTTGAAGAGACGTCTCCCTTCTCGTCAAACACTACAACTTAATCAACTTTTTTTATTCACTTTTCATGTACTTCATCATTCCTTCCTTTCATAACTCTTGAATTTAAGCATTTCTTTTGTAACTCTTTTTCTCCATACCTTTTGCAATACACATTTGAGATTTTCTTTCTTTTTTTTAGCTCTTATGCTCTTTTTTTTAGAGCTTCATTCATTTTATTTTCTTGCTTACACATCATAATTCAGTAGCTCTCATTGCATTTCAAGTACAAAATTCTTAATTTCCTTTTCATGTACAATTTTTGCTTTTCTCTTCATAATCTCCTTTAATAACCATCTCCAACAATCATCCACACAAAAGATTTTATGTAAAAGCTTAAGTGGGTTTTATTGACTTGTAATGAGCTAATAATCAAAGAATAGGCTCCATAGGCTCAAAATGGCTTACAAGGGAACAATGTTATGGTAAGGATATCATTCGGCTAGTGACCTTAATTTTCAAGGATGGCCTAAGATCATTTTCAATAATCTCCACACAATGTAGCCTCAAGCAAGACGAATGGTAAGTTTTAGAACACATACACATGAATGATGCACACATGAAAGAAATGAATCACATAATATTCGTGCATTCGAGGCTCAAAATATCACGGTTCATCAATAGTGAAAAACAAGCGTTACACAAGAAAATTCCCAACCATAACAAATACACAAGCTCATATCTATTCAACCACATTATCTAACTCAATCTTATAGTCTCAAACAATCACCAAATTAGCTCCACAAGAGAAGATTCAACAATAAGAAATCAAGGAAAGGCTCACAAAAATAAGAGGCACAAAAGGTGCGCCGGTGCAAAATGTACAACTAAGAGCAATACGAGCATGTAACAAAACGAACCATCCCGGCCCCCAAACTTAAATTTAACTAAGAGTTGAATTTTAGTTTGAATAGAGTTTTGTTACCAATTTTGTTGCACTTCTTTCTTCTCTTCAAGACCATCACCGAAAGCTCCTTCATGTTCCTATAAAAGACAAGAAACACGATAAAAACTAAAAACAACTAAGAAAGAAATTAAATAAAAGCAATAAAGATAATGATGGGTTGCCTCCCATCTAGTGCTAAGTTTAACGTCTTCAAGCCAGACGAAACTTGGAGAATTCATTGGAATGGCCAAGGATATCGTTCGTTCTTGCCATCAAATTTTAATCTTTGTGCTTATTCCTCTATTAGGCATTTGTGGCAAGTAACGACCTCAGTTGCATCCTTCGAAGTTGGCTTTAAAAATTCTACTCTTTTGAGCTTACATTCTATCAACCTTTCCATTCTTGAGCACCACTTATTCCTTCTCTCCACATAAAGTTCTAGCATGTCTTCAAGTTCCCTTTTGTCCTTAAGAATATGAGAAGAATCAATAGGTAAGACAAAGTTTATAAAAATAATATTATGAAATTCAAAGAAACTTAAAGAGTTTAAAGGTTTAGAAATGTCCATTTCACTCTTCAAGTCATCATCACTTGCTTCTAAACTTTGTTCCTCTTCATCAACATCATTTGCCTCAATAGGCTCTTCAAGCACCTCTTTTGATTCTTCTTCCCCCAAATTTTCTTCAACCTTATTTTTCTTATCCTCAATAAGCTCAACATCTCTTGAGTTTTCATCATCCCCCGAACAGTCTTCTACTTCTAATTCTTCTTCAATATCTTCATTGAAATTTTCCATTTCGTGAAGAGTATCCGTTCACTTATCATTTGACTCATTTGACATTCTAGGGCCTCAAATCTCCTATCATTTTCCTCATCTTCTCTCTTTCTTTCAACTTTTCTTTCTTCAATCATCTCATTGAGCATATCCATGAGTTGTCCAATTCGATCTTTTATGGGTGACTTTATCTCTTCACTCGGTGGTTGTCATCTTTGTTTTTAGAGATAATTTTCATGATCATTAATTTGGAAATTACTCCCTTGCATGTAAAATATATCCTCCACTTGAGGACTTGACATCATCCACTCTTTTTGCACCGTGGTATAAGAAGTTGATATACTTTGAAGATCTTGAGTCCCATAACTATGAAGACATGGTTGAAAACTTTGTCTTGTATTACTTCCACTAGAATATCTTCTAAACAACTCCATTAAGGTATTATTTTTGGATAAAGATGTAACCGGAGGAAATTGGTTGTTGGAACTTGATATGGAATAAGCGTATGCTTGATGAGGTTGGAACGTATTTCCATTGTAAGCACTTTGCCATTCCGCATAACTCCCATTGTTGTAGCATTGAGAGTTATCTTGACTCATTTGGCAATTATACCCGCAGTTGCTCTCATTCATGTAGCCAATTGATTGTTGTGCTGGAACCAAACCAAATAGATTTTCATAATTTCCTCCCAAGTGTTGGTTCCAACCATCCATGTTCATACTCTTCTTTTCAAGGTTTGCTACAACTTTCTTCACTTTCTATTTTTAGTTGCTCATTCTTCTTTTTATGAAGGTTGGTGTACCTATCAAGAAGAACAAGTTAGAACAAGATTTTTCAAAACAAAAATAGATGCAAAAATAAGAAAAAATGTCCTAAGTAGAGCTAATAAATTAAAACACATTACAACGAAGCCTTTCTCCCCGGCAACAGTGCCATGAACTTGGTCTCAATTTTGGTATAAATTGATAAGAGTAAGTGTACTCTATCATTGTGTAGAATGTAGTGACCAAGTACAAAATTTATAATATCGAACCCAAGGAAGAAAGTGTATGTATCCGTATTCAAAAGATGTTTCACTCTAGAAGGACTAATTAATTTAAAGGATATGATGATTAACACAGCAAACTACCTAAGAAAGCAATTAAAGGATAGAAAATATACATATGAGATGGATGATGGGTGATGGTGAGCAATCTAAGAAGTATGCAAGGCTTAACCACAATCAAGATCTAGACATCACCTAAAAATGTAAGTTTTTAATGGCAAACATTATTAAAAATGGAATAGAAGTAATCACATATGTTCCCTAATCCCTATGACCAAGACAATTAGGTTCTAAACTTTTTACAAGTTTGCAAGCCCCCTAAGATTGATTCTTACTCTCAATTCCCTTAGAAGGTACTATGATCATAAGTTTGGTTCTTCTCACTCAATTAACAACCGATTAAGATCAATTAACTAAGTGTTATCTCATGAATATCCCAAGCACAAGAAGGGTATGACTTATCTCTCCCTATACTAACATACATGATCATATAATAAAATGATTCAATTAAAACCCTAGACATAATATTGGAATGACCATCCTAACACTATGAATAAAGAATTTAACCACACAATTCATAACATGAATCAAGTAATCATTTAATCATGAGAAAAATTCCAAAATCAATTCAATTAAATCATTAAAAATCCTACATATCTAGAATAGTCTTAATCCATCATGTGGCTAGCCTCACATGGGGACTAGTCACTAAAATTCATTACAAAATTAATATAATCCATGGCTTGCTCCAATTGAGCCAAATAATGAAGAAAACAACAAATCAAAGGTTGATGGGCTTCCCTTTTGAAGTTGGCCTTATCTTCCTTCAATATGTTCCAATCTTCACTCCTTGATGTTCTTCCCTTCTTATATTGGTGGATTGGTGGAATGGATTAGTGGAATGGATGGATGAGTGGTAGATGGATGGATGAATGGAGAGGAGGATGAATGAATGAATGGAGGATGGATGGATGAATGGAGGATAGATGGTGTGTGAGAGCAGCCCCCTGATTTGTTCTGGTGGAGGATTGGGAGGTTTTGGATATTTATACCCCCTTGAAAAGTCCTAATTTTGTACTGCAGAATTGGATATTTTGCACAAAAATTCGACCGAATTTTTGTGCTTCAGTTGGATTTTTCTTACAGTGTGTGTAGCCTTCGATGCTCTGTTTTTGCCCGTGTTTTTCACAAAAATGCACAAAAATTCGACCGAATTTTTCCCCCTCGGTCGAATTTTTGTGACAGCTTCGCGCTGCTTCACTGTTTTGGCTCGTTTTCCCTCGTTTTAACTCCAAATTGTGATCCGCTTTTTCCTACATCTTCCTCTTCACTTATAGAATCTATTTATACCTGAAAATTATAAAAATTCCACCAAAGTACAAATTCTCCAAATATTTAAAAATATCGCGCAATCTAGAGCACTTAAACACTCAAACTAAGCATAATTGTATGGAACCATGCTATAATTGGACTCTAAATTCATAAAATTTCTACACTCATCATGGTATCAAGCAAACATCCCATCAATGGTATCACAACTTTCATCAAATTATCACCTCTTTTGGTTTTGAGGTAAATGTTGTTGATGATTGTCTATACTGCAAGTTCAGTGGGAGTAAATATGTCTTCTTTGTTTTGTATGTCGATGATATTCTTCTTGCAAGTAATGATATATGCTTATTGCACGAAACTAAGAGATTTCTTGCAAAGAAATTCGAAATGAAAGATCTTGGTGATGCCTCTTTTTTATTAAGAATCCAAATACTTAGAGATCATTCTCGAGGTATACTTGGATTATCGCAAAAGAGCTATATCGATATAGTTTTAAGAAGATTCGGCATGAAAGGAAGCAAACCACTAGACACCCCTATGGCTAAGGGAGAAAAATTCAGTCTTAAGAAGTGCCCCAGCAATGATCATGAGAAAAATGAGATGTAAAAGATTCCTTATGCGTCGACAGTAGGAAGTCTTATGTACGCTCAAGTTTGCACTCGTCCCAATATAGAATTTATAGTAAGAGTTTTTGGGAGGTATTTAAGCAATCCAGGAGAGCAACACTGAAAAGCGGCCAAACGCGTAATGCGTTACTTAAAGAGAACAATGGATTATATGCTTACTTATCAGAGGTTGGAGAATTTGGAGACTGTTGTATACTCTGACTCTAATTTTGCTGGATGTCAAGATAGCAATACGTTCCACATCGAGTTATGTGTTTACGTTGGCTGGAGGAGCTATTTCTTGGAAGTCTGCTAAACAGATTCTTGTAGCTTCTTCCACCATGACTGCAGAGTTCATCGTTTGTTATGAAACATCCAATCATGCAATATGGTTACGAAACTTTGTCACTGGGCTGCGTGTGGTTGACGGTATCAAAAGACCGTTGAAAATATATTGTGATAATAGTTCAGCAGTGCTATACTCCAATAACAACATACGTGCTACTAAATCAAAATTCATTGAAAGTAAGTGCCTTGTTGTTAAGGAGAGAGTTCAGAATAAACAAATTATTGTTGAACACATAGGAACAGACAGCATGCTAGCAGATCCACTAACTAAGGCATTAACCCCGAAGGTGTACTCACTATATTTCATCTATGTCATTAAGTATATTAATAAGGTGATTGTCGGGGTTTAACCATGAATAGTAATGTGGTGAATGCTGCAGTAATTCCATTGTTAGTATATGAGATGGATCAGATTGTTGAAGGTAGTCTGAATGAATAGCATAAAGTTGTGCACTAATGATTCTTAGTATAATTGTCTTCGGAAGTAATATATAGCCCAAGTGGGAGATTGTTAGAAAATTTATATTTCTTATATAATTTAATTGTGGGCAATATATTAATATTCAATTATATTAGCTATTCAAATAATATATATTGGGCTTAATTAAGTGATTAAAATAAAGTAAAAGTCCATGGGCTACATTATTTGATATGGGCCAATGAGTAGATACCCGATATTACTTAATCAGGTGATTATGAGTAGCCTATTTGAGTAATATATATAGATGCCCTAGGTTGTGGTCCCCGACACTAAGCTGCACGCTGTTTTCTCTTTCCCATCTAAAGAGATTACGAAGGTTTTGAGGGAAATTTAGAGGTTTAGTTGAGGAAGGCCTTAAACCTGCTGATCTTCCATTTAATTCCACATAAGAAGATCAATAGATCAAGATATTTCTCTTTTCAATAATTTTATGGATCTTGTTGAATCATGTTAGGGATTAAAGTATTTGGATTAAATTTATTATTTCCAACAATCATAAAAAGAATATTTTCGACCAACTCACTTCCAGATTCTTAATTCTAATTCATCTACAGCCTTCTTTCAGTGATATCTCCTCAATTTCCAAAATCTTGTCATTTTTTGATTTTCCAATAAGCCAAATTGTACCCATACATAAAAATTGCTACAATATTAGTATTTAAATATTAAAGATCTTATTATTTTTATTTTTAAATCTTTTTTATGATAAACTAAACGAGTTAGATAATATAAAATTAATCAAGGGAAAATTTCAAGTGAGATATTTTGAGATGGATAAAAATTTAATCCATTTTTTTTATTGAAGATGGTTTTTACTCAATAAATTAATCTATTTCTTTTATTCAATCTTGGATACAGGAATATCACACAAAAAAAAGTATATATATATATATATATGTGTGTGTGTAACAACAAATTTTGTATTTATCATAAAATAAACACAAAAAGGATTAATTGTTATCTCAATTTCTGTATATATATGTATATATGTTAATTTTGTATTTTGAAGAGTTGGCTACAAGAGCTCACGACATTGAGTTGAGTTCTTGTAGCCAACTCTTCAAAAGTTTTAGGCCGAATTCCTTAGAGTATGTAGCTAAGATTCTATTGTATCCCTTGAATGCACATTTCTATAGCTAAAGTTTCTGATAGCATTTCTTTGCAATTGAGGCTTAGGCTCCTCCATCTATTTATATAATCGATGACATATTCTTCACCAATTTGATGAGTATTTGTTAGCTCCATCATACTAACAATTCTTTGTGTGCTATAGAAATGGTTGAGGAATACTTTTTCCATTTGCCCCCAGCTGTCAATAGAGTTAGCTTCCAAATCGATATACCAATCGAAGGTATTTTCTTTTAAAGATCAGACGAATTGTCTTACCATGTGATCTCCATAGGTCCCCGCATCATTGCATGTCTCGACGAAGTGCACAACATGTTGTCTTGGGTTGCCTTTGTCATCGAATTGTTGAAACTTGGGAGGTTGATAGTCAGTTGGCATCCTCAAGTTGTCAATCCTCTTTGTATATAGCTTGGCGTATGTTGAAGAAGATTTTGGGCTTCCTTCAAACTTGTCTTTTATCGTCTCTATGACGATGTTCTTTAGTTGGTTAATATGAAGCATGCCGTCAGCTAAAACTTCCACTTTTCCTCAACTTGTTTCTTTTCAGGTGAATGATGTTTTGTCCAGTCTTCCTGCTCATGATCATCCTCAACTTGTTTCTTATTTGCATGGTTTGTCTCCGCATTATCCATTTTCTTCATAAGTACAGAGATCTTTACGTCTTGAGCTTCCATGTGCTTGTTGAGTCGTTCAATGGCTCTCATCATACTTGCGAGTTGATCCTCAATGGTCATAGCACTTGTCGTCATCACTGTAGCTTCAGTTGAGGCAGGTGGTGAGCTTGGCATGGAGCGAGGAGTTAAGCAGATAGAGTCATCTTCACCATCTTTGTCGGTGTGCAATGGCTTATTGAGAGTAATCCCCACCATAAGATTTGTCTTTGAGGAGCCTTCAGACATACTTCTTGTAGTGACTTTAACCTTTTCAGTTTGCAACTCTGGAGGCTTTGATGCCGTAGTCCTTCGTATCACAATCTTTAGCAGAATCATAACTTGTGTCTTCACAGCTTGTAGCTCTAAAGGCTTTGAGGTAGATGACCTTTTTATCATGATCCTAAGATGAGTCATACTTTATATCTTCGAGCTTGTTGAGAAAAGAGATGAGAGGTAGAGACTGTCCCACTAGGCGTGCCAAAATTTGTAACAACAAATTTTCTATTTATAATAAAATAAACACAAAAAGGTGAACAAAGATAATTTCAGATGGATTTAATTTATAAGATAATGTAAACGAGTTACAATCTCAATTAATCCTCTGATTCTTCTCTCGAACCAATTTGGCTTTACTTGACTTTGACTTGATTTATGTGTATTGACTTTGACTTCTTTGACTAGAGTGTATGGTGACTGTATTGACAGCGTGTTTGTTGAGCCGGATCTTCAAATGAAGCTTGTCCGAGCTCGGATGTGTAGTCTTGTAATGTTGATCCGGAGGCGTTAAGCCTTTATTCGGATTAAACGTTGACTGGAGAGCTTTCTGTGGAGAAAGTGGTTGATTGTAAGAAACATCAAATCTGAGGGGCTTAGCACCTTGATCTTAGATCGAGTGTTGTTTCTGACCACGCTGGATCGGAGGGGTGTAGAACCTTGATCTCTGATCGGAGGCTGTTGATTTGAAGAACGCCGGATCGGAGGGCTTGGCACCTTGATCTATGATCAGAGGCGGTTCTTGACTTGAAGATGCTTGAAGATCTCAAGGGAGCACTGCTCGTATTCTTAATCTCTTCAGAAGCGTCTACGTCTTCAGATATTTTAGTGTATCTGGAATGAATGGAGGAGGACTCCTTATATAGGTGAAGGGTTAGGACGCCCCATAAATAACTCGCAATCTGATAGATCCAGGGCTGATTTGACCTAATTCTGCGGGCTTGAGCTTTTCACTTGCTTAGGATTTAAGTCACTTATTTGACTGGATCTGGCCTAATTATCAATTATTTACTCATTTATTTTAGGAATAGATTTATTTAAATCCCTTAATAAATAAATAAATAATTAATAATTATTTTATAATTTGCCACATATTTTCCTTTAATAGACTATAAAATTCAAGTGTCTGCAAAAAAAAAAAAAAAAAAAAAAAAAATATATATATATATATATATATATATATATATATATAAAGGCCCTTACATTATCAAAAGAATACCACAGTTCACACTCTCACTCTCTCACAATCAAATTTGGATTCTACACCACTGTGAAAAGAACTTTTTTTTTCTTTTTCTTTTTGCCACTTGTGTTTTTCATATCAAGCCAAGTATATTCAGATTCCTAATTTTAATTTATCTACAGTTTCCTGAAGTGATCTCCTCCGTCTTGGAAATTTTAGGCATTTCTCGAATTCCCAATAAGCCACGTTGTACACCCTACATAATCGTGAGACGCTGTGTATAATTGTTCTATAAGTAAAATATATTTATTAAGAATAAGAGTATGTTTTTTTTTAAAATATCATAAATAATTTATTAAATTATGATTATAGTTGTTATAATTAAGTACTATTTAAGAAGTACGTCAATTCAATACCTTGCAATTGGTAAGAGGGGAAAATGAATCAAATCATTCTTCTTTAAGGTTTAAACTTTTCTTTTTAGGGTATAGTTTTCATCCCTCTTCTACATGTCATCGAACAATATGATATAGAAGATGATATATCAAAATAACACAAAAAAATTCGAATCGGATTAAGCAATAGTCTCATCAATCTTGCATTCTCTAAATTGAAGCTCCACGTTGACGCCAACACTCAGGATATCATAACATTCGCATCGATCCATCTACCAATTAGTAAATAACAAATTTTAATTCAATAACAAGAAAACAAAATTTAAAAAAAAATTAAAATACATTACTTATTCAGATTTTCATTTTCTAACAAGCATATTTTAATAATGGATCGACGTGTGCCATCTCTTGTCCCAACATATATATACACACAATAATACTCCAATTTATTTGGTTTAAAAAGTACAACGAAACAAACAATAACATGCAAAATGAGTCATGCTTCAGAGAGTAATATATATATATATATATATTAAATTACGTATATAATCAATGTCCTTATAGAGTTAAAATCATTTTTCGTTTCATAATAATATGAAATTTTTTGTTCTGTCTAAAAAAAAGATGTTATTTTCAATTAATCCCATAACTCTTGACGTTGGCCGATTTTGGTTCCAAAGTCGCCGGAATTTTGCACATGCTTCGCACGTGACTCCTCAATTAGAGACTTTTCGGCGATTTGGGACCAAAATCGGGCAATGTTGAGAGTTACAGGACTAAATTAAAAATGATATTTTTTTTGTACAAAATCAAAATTACATATTATTATGGGACCAAAAGTGAATTTGATAATTTTACATTTACTTATTTTTATGAATCAAGATTGAGATTTTAATTTTATTGAACAAAAAAACATACATCAAACTTTTTTATTTATTTATTTATTTAATAATAATAATAATAATTATTATTATTATTTCATTGAAATTTTCTAAACAAATAACTTTATAAAAATGCTATGAATTCAATTTTCTCATAATCATTCAACACTTAGTATATTATATTTTACAATTGGGTTAATTGCAAGAAAAATCACGAACTTCACTCTTATTGTAAATTATTTCCCCGCCTTTAATCATTGTTGCAAAACGCACCCAATTTGTGATTAAAAAGTTGAGGTTTTTATTTTTTTTAAAAAAAAAATTGGCGCATTTTGCAACAAATGCTTAAAGTTGGGGATTAATTTTCAATTTTTCAAAGGTAAGAAGTAATTTGCAATATATAGGAGTAAAGTTTGTGAGTTTTTTTTTTTTGTAATTAACCCTTTACAATTTATTAATACTAAAAAAATTACATTACTCATGCTTTTATGTTATTCAACAAAGTTGAAGAAAAAATATACTCCATTTTTTATTTTTCAATATCATGTTAAATTGTTTCGAGAATGGATAGAGTTTAAAATCAAATATCACTATTTTTCTTAACAATTGGGGTGTGTGTATATATATATACTTCATACTCTCCCGTCTCATTTTAATTTTTACGTTTATTTTATGCATGTAAATTAAGAAATATAGTATTTTAATGTGTAGTGAGTTGAAAGATATAATAGTTTAATATAAAGAGGATAGTTGTATTAACTATTAATGTTGTGTGTGTTCCATGGAGTTATATTAATTTTTTTGTGTGAGTCTCATCAGCTAAAAAAAGAAACGTAAATATTGAAATTGGATGCTCAAATTGAAAATATGTAAAGATTTAAGTGAGATGGAGGGAGAATATTAAAAAAAAATCACATGGAGTAAAATATATTAAAAAAATATCAGGATATAGTTAAAATCACTTTTGGTCCCATAACAATAGATTTTTTTGATTTTGTCCCAAAAAAGATATCATTTTCAATTTAGTTCTGTAACACCCAATATTGGTCGATTTTGGTCCCAAATTGCCGGAAAGCCCCAAATTGAGGGGTCACATGCGACACACCTGCAAAATTCGAGCAAAAATTTTAATTTCTGGTGATTTTGAGACAAAAATCGGCCAATTCAAGAGTTATGCGACTAAATTGAAAATATGATAAATATCAAAATTAGTCCTGTAAGTATAGACGATTCCAACTTTAGTCCTTTATTTTCAGCAATTCTCAATTTTGCTACATTTACTCTACTTTTGGTCATTTTTTTCAAACTTTGGTCATTTTTTAGTCCACTTTTGGTTCAAAATTTATACATTTAGGACCAATTTTGAATATTTTTTAACATAAAGAACTAAATTTGGAAAAAAAATATATGACTAAATTTGAGAAAATGACTAAATTTGGACGAAAATGACAAAAATTGGATAAAAAATAACCAAAATTGTGAATGTAAATAATAAAGGACTAAAGTGGAATCGACCATACTTATAGGACCAATTATGATATTTACTCTTGAAAATAATATCTTTTTTGGGATAGAATAAAATATTTCATATTCTTATGAGACGAAAAATGATTTTAACTCTCTGCTTATAGAAATACCTCTTTCCGCTTAGTTTTGGGGGAGAATACACGAACACCGGACAAATAATCTGCAGTACAGTTGGTACCCGATGTACACAGCGGCAACCCACGCGCCGCCGCTCGATCATACGTTGTAAGAACACCGGAGGAAGTCTCATCGACTCTGTTAAAGAAAAACATGTGTGGGGCTTCGCAGGGATCGTGGGAGGGCAACCTGGTATTGAACATGTACTGCGGTGGCTGTTTTAATTCTCCGTACCAGATGTCGAAGGTTTCGATGGGATTGATGAGGTGGCTCCTGGGCATGATCCTCTCGTATATGTGTACGGAGTAGCCCCATGAAATCGAGAACGACCAGTTTCTCTGCCGATAGTAGCAGATGGTCTGCTGCAGCAGTCGAGATTGGTCGGCTGCCGCCGCTTTCATGAGGTGGCGCGTGGAATCGAAACGATCCATGTTTGGGAAAATGGGGTCCACCATGTCGAAATTGTGGAGAGAGAGGAGTGGGAACTTTGGGTGGTATGACAAGAATCCTGAGATGTCTCCACAGGGGCGGATACAGGGGGTACAAGGGGTACGGCTGTACCCCCAAACCCCCCCCCAACCCCCCTACCCCCACCCCCACCCCACCCCCAATTTCTTTTTAAAATTTTATATATATATATTTATATATATAAATAGTTATATATTAATTAATTTGTATCCCAAATTATTTAATTAATATAAATTTATAAACAATTTATCATAATTTTTAATAAATTTACACTATAAACTCATAATAATAATGTCTTACATTGCTTTTTACAAATAAAAAGTAGATGGTGTCAACAATAATTATAATTTTAGGGTGTTATTTAATTATTATACGATTTTGAATATCAAATACTCCCTCCATCCCTCTAATTACTTCACACTTTTTTTTATCCGCTTCAGCACAAATATACTTTCCTAAAAATGGTAGAAATACATCTCAATAATATCCATTTTTTACACATATTTCAATAACTTTATACATATTTTCATTAAATTATCTAAAATACTCATTTTTTACACACGTCTAAGCAACTTTAAATATAAAAATTAATTTTTCTTAATTTATGCATACAAAAAACACATGTTACTTACTGAGGGAGTAATATTTTTATAATTACGTCGTACTCCCGAAAAAAGTTTCCTGGATCCGCCCATGTGTCTCCAATCAAATCCATCAGCAAAAGCCATGCAAATCAATCAATAATCCCACGGGCTGTCTAATTAGGATTAGTGTAATAGGATTTTGAATTAGTATTAGATCAAGATTCAAGAATATGCTACTATATGTCCAATTTTCTAGCTTGTCCTGTTTCAAAAGTAATTTCCTACTCATTATAAACAAAAATATTCTTCTAAACATAATTTTGAAAAGTGTTGGACTAATTTTTTTTTTTTTACTTTCATAGAGTAAAAATGTGAGATATGGCCACTTCCGGATGCCATGTAAGACGTTCAGTCTGAAACCCCAAATTTTTTGGTTACGTGAGATCTCGTGTCTTATTCTGGCGATGTTATTAATTTCTGATCAAAATTTGATTAAATTGACTATTTTTAAATTGATTAATTTTTTTTTAAACTGTTTTTAGACTATTTCCATTTAAAGTAAAAAGTGTTGGACGAAATTTTTACTTATACTTCAACATTAATGTGAAAAATCTATACTATTACATAATAGATTTTGACTAAGTGTAGATATTTTTCATTCTAAATTCGCCATATTCACATTAACGCCTGATTTCAATTTTTGCTTTTCCAATTCAAAATGCAAAATTAACTCTTTTATCCTCCAATTTATAATCCCATAACATGTATATGAATTCGAAAACATCATTTTGGGAAAAAAATAGTAGTAATAAATATTCTCGGTCCTAAAAATTTTTCACATTTTTCATTTAGATTCGTCGCCCTAAAATTTTCATCTTCTTAAAAATAAAATTGTCGAAACAATAATTCTCTCTCAAAAAATTTACTTACAAAAATATCGACACGTACCCTGTACATAAAACATATATACTTTATCATTTATTTATTTAAAAAAAATATTATAATATCCCAAAAGTCATATATATTTTTTTTAATCTTGCCAATCAAAATGAAAAAATTCCAAAACAGAGAGATTAATAAATAAATAAAATAATAAAGTAAAAGCTAAAACTATACACAAATTGTTAGGTAATTCAACACCTACATTGATCACATGATTAAGCAATGATCTCGTACATCTTACATTCTCTAAGTTTAAGATGCACCTTGGAGCCACTAACGCTCATAATATCACAGCATTCGCATCGACCCATCTGCAAATTCAAATTATAAATATAAAGTAAACTAATTATTTGACTTTTAATTGCGGTATGAAATACTTTTAACATATTGATTTTTTAAATTTAAAGACTAATAATCATCATAATTAAATATTAATAATCTTTATACTTCAATATGAATACTTTTAAAATAATACCCTTACTAATAAAAATAATATCTTCCATTAGAATAAAATGTACTCCATATTTTTGTACACTTGTATGCCCGAACCTGCTGCATTAATTACTCCATCTGCTCCATAGACCCCTTTATTTTTTTTATCTTTATCTTACAAAACCCTCCTAAAATAAATATACATATAAATATATATGGAGTAGTATTTATTAATTTATCTATATAACATCAAAAGTTATTTTAATTTTAAAATTTTCACCTTCCTCTAACATACATTTCATTACTTTACATTTTATATTTCAAAATAAAAATACTAAATTTTTCTCAAAAGTTAATAAAAATTTATAAATAAATAAAAAATTACTATTCTTATTTTTTCTTAAAGTGTGAACGATTCCATGGAGTGAGGAGTATTATTCTAAGTTTTTCTTTTCTTTTTTATTATTTCCTTAAAAGACAAAATTAAATTCAACACCAGATCCGTTATTAAAATATGAGTACCTGTTTCCGCTTCGTTGTCGGGGAGGAGACATGAACCTCGGAGACGTAATCCGCAGAGTGGTTGCCAGCTGGGAGACACGTGGCCAACCCACGTGGTGCTGCCCTTCTATACACCGTACGGATCCCGCCCCACCTTTTCTTAACATTATTAAACACGAAAACATGTGGAGCTTCGCAGGGATCCGTGGAGGGAATCCGGGTATTGAACATGTACCGGGGCGAGTCTCTCGGGCCCCCACTCCACAACCCGAATGTCTCCAACGGGTTCTGCAGCTCGCTCCTGGGCATGATCCGCTCGTAGATGTGGACGGAGTAGCCCCACGAAACCGACAACGACCAGTTGCTCTGCCGGTGGTGGCAGATGGTCTGCTGCAGCAGCCGAGACTGGTCGGCCGCCGCCGCTTTCATGAGGTGGCGCGTGGACTCGAAGCGGTCCATGTTGGGGAATAGTGGGTCCACGGCGTCGAGGTGGTGGAGGGACATTAGTGGGGTGTTTGGGTGAGAAGATAAGAACCCAGAAATATCTCCACGTAAATCAATCTGCATTAATTGGACGCATCATTATCGTCCACCCAATTGATAGAAAATCCAATTTCTATTTCGTGCACGTTTTAATGTTACTTATTTTATTATTAATTTTTTTAATTTGGGAAAGAAAAAAATATGTAAGGAGAAAATTTCACCTAAAAATCACTCCATATTCTTAAATAATTATGCCGGTTCAAATTAGATGTCTTTTAAGAAGTTTCTTTCTTTCTTTTTGTACTAAGAAAATGTCGTTTTAGCAAATCTAAAGGCAGTTAGGTAAAAGAGTATCAATCAAGAACAAGCATTACTTTTCTTAGTACAACATTTAATTTGAACCAATGCATATATTTTTACTTGAAATGGTAATATTCATATTTCTTCACTTTATAAAAATTTTTTCATAATCTTCCTAAGAGTTGTTCAAAGTTAACCGTGAGTATAAATCATTCAATTAAATATGTCCATTCTTCTTACAAATTAGTACTGCATGTGTCCCATAGGAGTTGACATACTTTTTTTTTTATTTGTCCCACTAAAGTGGACACATTTCTTTTTTAATACATGAATCCCACACGAAAACAATTAATCTATTCTCATGGGCCCACATATCACATCTAATACAACTACCCACTACACATTAAATTTTATTTCTCTCACTTCATTTTACATTAAATTATTATACTCCTTGCCCAAAAAAAATGTGTCATCTTCTCCGGGACGGAGGGAGTATCAAAAATGCAATAATACTCCCTCCATTCCAGAAAAATTGGGTAAGGTAAATGTACTTATTTCTTTGGTAAGGGAGTAAAAATCTTGTATGCAGTTGTTGAAGAAGAGACTTGGTGAAATAGATACCTGATGAAGTCCTTTTTGTGGAGACAAGTTGACTCCAAGATCAGCAATGCAAACCATTGTAATAAGATCAGCAGAACTCAACTGAGAATATCTCCTCAGACAACCTTCCATATCATGAGCAAGAGCTCTAGCAAGAGGGTAACTGAGAATGAATCCAGCTCCCCCAAACCCTTGATTGAACGCGAACCAATAACCAGACATGATAAACTCCGACTGCCCTCCAAGATAACAGTACTTCCGATGATCATACTTCGAAACAACCTCCACAATGTTGTCCACAAACAACACCGAATCGTCATCTCCCATCACCACCCACCTCACACTCTCGTCACGCCCCACCTCCCTCATCACCTCCATGATTGCATGAACCATCCGTATCATCACGGGTGCCCGGGGCCTCGTCTCTCTGAAAAGCTCCGACAGGTCGTCGGAGACTCTGTAAGGAGGCGAGGCCCTGGACCATGGGAGGAGGTCTCCCGTGGGGGCCTTGTCTAAGTACAGTACCCCACGGGTGGAACCCGGCCTCCACCATGATTCGATGTAGCCTCGTCTCTGATGCCACGCGTTTTCCGACCCCAAGAGGCCGAAAACGAGGTGGCTTAGATTGGTGGGAGAGTAGTCATAGGATGATTGTGTTGTGGGAGAAATGATTTGGGAGTGATTTTTGGACAGGGATAAAATGATCAAATATGTGGACAGGCCTAATAGCAGCAGAAATTTGCAGAGATTGGCCACAGAAAAATTTTCAGATGAAAAAGATGAGGAAGCCATTTGAAAATAATTATGAGATGAGACCTTATTTCTTGAGCAATAATACTAAATGTTATTCAGGTTAGAACATAGGTAACCTTGTCCAGATCCTAAGGTCAACAGTTTTAGTTGTTATTACAATAAAAAAAATCCTGTGGGTGCAGCTGTTAGGAGATGAACTCAATTTATTTCAAGAATCTAGAAAGAATAATTAATTTGAACCAGTCAACTAGAGTCTGCAAGCAAAGTGGGTGATTAAGGGAGTTTTCATAAGAGCTATTGGTCAAAAATGACATCTAGGATTAATATGTTGCACTTCAAATGTTGATATCTGGGGATACTAAAGATGTATTGTATAAATAATGAATCCGCATTTTCATTTTTTCTAATCAATACATTTTTTTTTAAGTCATAGTATATGCAGTCCATTAATTTCCCTCTACCCTACTAATCGTGTGTAAATCCAACTAGTGTATGGTTTAATTACAGCAAAGTAGCAGGTAAGGTTTAATTTGAAATTGGGAGAAGGGGAAATTTTTGGAATACTAAAATCAATTTTAGATATTTTTAATAAAAACTTAAATCACTTAAGCCATATGGTGGGACCAAATCAAAGAAACTGCATGGCGGTTGCTTAATTTGCTATTCCAAAAACAGGCTAATTATCAAATGGTAGGCAAAGCTATTCATTTCTTCAATTGGGGAAGAGGAAGACTGATGAACATTTGATCTCAAATGATAAAAGGTGGGTCCCTGTTATCAAATCAAAGAAAATTTATGCTCATTGCTTCGCAATTTTGGCCCGCTTTTTGGCCAGCTTGTTTCAACACTGAATGGAGCGTAATATATTTCAACGCCTTCATAATTGCCTAAAGAAGATAATTAATTTAGCACCGATTCCTGTAATCTCCAACAAAATATTCATCTCCACTTAATCAATGCACCTTTAATTATATAAATATCTAGCTAAAAAAAATTTGGTAGGAAAAGTTAAAATGTCATTAAATAAAATAGGCATGAGATTTACCTCTTACAGTAGTATATAAAAGTTACATTCGCATACACAAGAATTTAAGAATTCTCCGCCAAGTTAAAACGTTAATCACTAGTAAGTTAACTCTTTGTATTTTAATAGTTTTTTGAACGCTCGTGTTATATGTTATGCATTTATTTTTTTGTTTAAATAGATTCGTTATTGCTGAATTAATTGCGTCATTATTTCTGTTGGATCTTCATTAGATGTGATGCATGTAACCTATAAAGTAGTCATGATTCCCAATGTGAGACAAAATTATAACTATAAATTAACAGTGAGTTTTATTAGAGTTCACTAATAATATTTAAACCTAATATGAATTAATAGTGACTTTTATTAGAGTTCACCAATAATACTTAAACCATTAGGTTTTATAATAATTAATCTCCATCTTCAAATTTTAATAAGTATTTAACATGTAATTATTATGATTATACCCTGCATTAAATCATTAAATTTTATGGTGCACTTGATGCAGTTTAAAATTGACCATTAATAGTATAAATTTTTTAAAAAGTTAAATTAATTAACTAATTTCCTCATTAATTCTCACCATTAATCTCAATTAATATGCAGATATTAAGCTGTGTTGGAAAATATATTTTATATATTGGGTCACTTACTATTAGCTACAAAAAAAAATGCATAATTGCTATTAACTACATGACTTAAAGCACTATTACTCATAACTACACAATTATGACTGTAGTACCATAAATACCCCTATATATTTGCACAATTGTTTTGCACAAATTGATTCTGCACAATTGTTTTGCACAATTTCGCCGGTCAACGGTGATCAACGCCGGTCAACAACCGGTCATCGGTGGTCAACGGCCGGTCCCCTATATATTTGCACAATTATTTTGCACAATTTGATTTTGCATAATTGTTTTGCACAATTTCGCCGGTCAACGGCCGGTCAATGCCGGGTCAATGGCCGGTCAACGGCCAATCCCCTATATATTTGCACAATTGTTTTGCACAATTTGATTTTGCATAATTGTTTTGCACAATTTCACCGGTCAACGCCGGGCAACGGCCGGTCAACACTGGTCAACGCCGGCCAACGGCAGGTCAACACCGTTGACCGGCTGGTCAACGCAGGTCAACAACCGGTCAACTCCGGTGGGTGGGTGTGGGGTAGGGTTGTTGGTTTAAAAGTGTATTGAGTATAAGGTTATATTTGGTATTTTACTTTAATATTATGTAGTTGAGAGTAATTATTTAAATTCCATGTATCTAATAGTAATTTAGGTTAAAAATGTGTATCTAGGAGTAATAAACCCTTATATATTTCTAATTAAGTTGGCATTAAATTAATTAACTTATAATTAGATAAGTTTAATTTAATTAGTTATGAAAAGATTAAATTTATCCAAGATTTAGTCAATGATATCTTTGAATATGGTGTGTCAAAGATATATTCGAAGATATTATTTTATAAACATGATTTATTCTTTGACCAAGAAAGAAAAGCCCATGACCAATTTGAAGCTCAAGGAACGCTGTAGGAGAACGTGACTAAAGTCCAATAGTCAAAGTATTCCATATTTGTGAAGATTTGATTGAAGATTACATGAATCAAGATTTGATTGAAGATTGTACGGGATCAGATTTGATTGAGATCTTTTCTGGTGTTCTCTCTATGCTATTTATTCACTAGTGGACGATTCATGTATCCAGACTCTCCACGTTAGTTTTTTTTAGGCCATTAGAGAGTTCTTATCACTAGTGGATGATTCATGTATCCAGACTCTCCACGTTAGTTTTTTTAGGCCATTAGAGAGTTCTTGTCTAGAAACTCTTCTGGTTATTTCGTTTCCATTTGGTTTATTTTCGTGTTCCTTCATACACGAAGAACACAGTCTTGTAACACGGAATTTGGGAGGGATTTCCAATATCGAGTTCTGGAGATCTCGTCATAGTCTTGGAGGGAGTCCATACAATGCTGACAAGTCCTCGTGGTGGCTAGATAAGTAATTGGGAGTTGTAAGGTATTGTCAATTAGTATAGAATGGAGTTCATAGGTGTTGAATTGAAATACATGTACTTTTCTAATGAAAGAGATTTGAGGGAGCCTATCCCATATTTTTTTGATCGTATGCTTGTTAAGTCTTCCGCTGAATCTTTACGTTTATGTTGATGTCACAAGAACATGTTCGAAGAACATCTGCACACAAGCACAGTATATGTATTTATTCAATTTTAGATTTACAAGCTGTAAACATAGATTTATGTTTTCATGGTAGAAAAATATGGTTCGGTTCTTCTGTTATATTTTGGTGTTATATCTACTAGTACGTATTGTTGAATGATTGACGGAAAAATATCACATTTGGTCCTATAAGAATTCCTTCAGTTCAATTTTAGTCTCGTAGGAATTCACTGGTCCCATAGCTAGCGGTTTTGGTCCATAATTTTTATTGAATTTTCATCTCAAATTAACTTATATTATTATAAACTACCAGATTTATATTATTTTCTGTCTTTCAAGACATGTCCATTACGACAATTCCCCTCTGTTTTCTCTCTCAATAATAGGGTTGGGCAAAAATTTTTGAAAACCGCAAAAACCGTCCCACCGAATTGTACCGCACCGCTATATACAATTATTTAGATAAATCACAATTTATAATTTAAGAAAAAACCGCACCGCACTTTATGGTGCAGTTTCATTTTTATTGTCGAAACCGCACCAACCGTACCACTAGTTTTTATTAGTATTATATTATATTTATACATGTTAGTATGTAAATAATTTAGTCATTACTCATTAGTTATTCACTACTCCTATAAAAAAATTCTAGTAATGTTGTTGTCTTTATCTTCACTCTTATCAAACATGTGTCCTAACTTCTATTCTTACTTCAATGGAGTACTTCTTATCTTTATTATTTCTCTCATACATCTATGTAGAATCCCAACTATAAGTCAATCAACTAGTTTAACCTCCTATGTGTGTATTGTTATATCAAAGTTGCAAATATTTTCACATGACTATAGGTTTATTTTTATATATTAATGTAAATGGGATAATCTATTATATTTATAAGTTTCATCACATATTCTACATATTAAATGTTTGCCATGTGTTATTATCATGGCTAAATTATCGCCAAATGTACAAGGATGTAATGATCACTTATGGTATACTCCAAGTTTTTTTATTAAAAATAAGTTATAAAATACGAAGTGTAGTACAATTATAAAATAAGAGATCCGGATCGATATTTATGTAGACTAATTTATTAATAAAACTGTCAAACCGCACCAAAATCGCCCGAAACCGTTTAAAACCGCATAATCAATATTACTTGAATAACCGCGGTTTAAACTTGATTACTAAACCGAACCGTATATGACAATGCAATTTAAATTATATCGAAAAAACCACATAACCGCACCGTGCACACCTGATCTACTCAATAAATATTGTATTAGTTTTCTTTGGGGATTATTTTTGCAAATTATGGAATCAAATCTACAAGTTGCCATGATCGATTTTAGATTTACATATATTTAGGTTTCCACAGTATAAAACTGTAGTTCGGTTCTTCTATTATATTTTGGTGTTATATCTACTAGTACGTATTGTTGAATGATTGATACATATAATGATATAATAAAATATATACACATATATTGATATATAATATCACTCATTTAACGCGTATGATAAAAAATGTAACATCAAGTGTAACAGAACGTCCAGATTAGAAAACTCACATGCAACCACATATCTTGAGATAAATTAAATTAGACCAACCAACCGATATAGTAATGAAAATAAAGTACTAATAAGTTGACGATGTCCATAATGCTTGGGATAAGAAAAATAACACAAAATAATCTATCGCGTAAACACATGATTTTTTGTGCATTTATCATGATAAAATTAATATTCAATGGATGCTTCTCGCTTTTTTTTTCTTTTCTTTTCTTTGTTTTTTCTTTTTTTTTTCTCTGATAATGGAAGAAATTTACTAAGCAATAATCTCATCTACAGCACATTCCCGAATTTTAACATCTGCTACTCCTCCATTTATTCGAACGATGTCACAACACTCACTTTTATCAATCTGAAACGCAATCAAATGGCAACAATTAGAGATAATCTTAATCCCTTTTGTTATAATAAAAATATAATAATGAATAAGAAAGAAACTTTTAAGTTTTTGAATAGTTAATTAGTGCTAGATAGTTCTCTTGTTAGTTTGATTTATTTTTTTATATTTTGAAGTTTATAAATTTGTCTTTTTAGTGTAATACTTTATTCTTAGTCGTGGGATCGATATTAAAATTAAATATTTAGTACTAGTTCACTTAATTTAAAAAAAAATTAGTTATTTAAACTATCTTTTAAATACTCCAAAATTTTATGCTATGCATGCATCGATCTTTACATCTCTACCAAATTAATCATATTAATATATAACACACACACACATATATATATATATATATAGAGTTTAAAATCAAAATAGTCCCATAAAAATTTACTTTATTCAAAATAATCATAAGAAATTAATTTTTTTCTAAAATAATCTCATAATTTTTAAATTCTCACCAAAATGATCATTTTTACCTAAAAATATCCAATTAATTTTCTAATTTCATGATATGAGACTAACTTTTCAAATAAAGTAAAAAGATATTAAACTCTGTCTTGATATATCCACATACATATAAATTCTTGATATTAATCTCAAATGGAGAAGAATTGAAATAGTCTTGTTTTGGTGTATAATGAGTTGTAAGGTTTGAACTTTGAAAACTTTGGTCGATAAAAATAAGAGACTTACCCATGAACGCCTAGAGGTGGGTGAATAGACCTGAACGATCGCAACATGATCGGCCGAGTGATTCCCGGAAGCTGGACAAGGCGGCAAGTCGCGCGGCCACGGTCGAGTGAATCGAGTGATGATGTGCGCGTTGGGCGTAGTGTGAAGGGTTTCGTAGAAGAAGAGGTGGGGGGCTTCGCAAGGGTCGCGAGAGAGCCAGCGCGTGTTGAACATGAAATGTGGGGGACGGGGGCTCCTCCCCCATGTCTTGAAGGTCTCCAAGGGGTACTGCAGGTAGCTACGTGGCATGATCCTCTCGTAGATGTGCACAGAATAGCCCCAAGAAATGGAAAAGGACCAGTTGGTGGGTCGGTGGTAGCAAACGGTCTGCTGCAGTAGCCGGGAGTGGTCGGAGGCGGCCGCCCTCATGAGGTGGCGCGTGGAGTTGGCGCGGTCCCTGAAGGGGAAGATGGGATCAACCATGTCGAAATGGTGAAGGGACATTACTGGGAAGTTGGGATGAGATGACAAGAAACCAGATATGTCTCCGCGGAGATCAATCTGTCACATATTAATCATATCAATGAATCTAATTATATTTCTTTTACACATACTTATAAAGAACGTGCCACCAGATAAAAAGTAATACTAACATTTTTATAAAAGTGAATTTCGATTTATGTAAAGTTATGGTGGTGCAAAGTGCTTAAGTTGGCAGAAAGGAAATCGTCTAGTATTTAATTAAGCCGCTCTCACATACAGGCGGAGAATTTTTTGTCTCAAGCCCTGGACATTTGCTAGACCTGATGTTAAATGATCACCTCGTATAAAAGCTTAAATTGGTAAATAGGTAAATCGTTTAATACTTAATCAAGTCACTCTAACATAAATATTATATAATGAACAATTTATAGTATAAATAAAAAATTATAAAATTTTATTTAAAAGTGATAACTATTTAAGAAAACGTAAAAATTATTTCATGTGATACGATCTCACGCAAATGTTGTCCTATTTTTTTTAATTAAACTTTAATGTGGAGAATAAACCCATAACACATTCTACGATATTTAAGAGTGACGATGATATTATACCAACTGTTTTTTTTTTTTTCTTTTTTTTACAAATATATAATGCAGCTGGCTCTAATTAATTTTCTTCTCTCCTACCATAGATATGAGCTATGCTAATTAATCAGGCTAATATGATGAATGGTGGATTAATTATTTTAGTAAGAAATTATTAGAGTACTGCCAATTGCTTTAATTTACATTTGGGACCAAAGAGTGCAAATTAATCAATAAATAATTACAATGTAGAGTCAATATGGTTAATGAAATAGTGGCTCTAGAGTAGGAATAACTTCTCTCTCCATACTTTATTTGAAATTGTAGGTACTTTAGCAACGTGCAATTACGACCAAAACATAAATATGATAAATAAAAATTTTTTTTTTTTTGGGGGGAGGGGATGAGTGTTTTTTTTTTTTTTTGGGGGATGCAATTTCTATCAACACCTTTCACATCTATATATAAATTAGTTTGAATTAGTTAAGGATATACACAAACGAGTCATGTAGGACATAAATATATTAATTTTTTTCCTTAGTTCAACCTTATAATTTAGGATTTTCTTTTATATTTCGTTTGCTAGCTTTATATTTTGATTTTGATCAAGATATTTTTACTTTTTGAATTTGGTTTTTTATATTTATCAATTTGATTTTTTTAGTTTTGAGACCGACGATGGTAGGTCATGGACTAAAAGTTGAATTGGCTGAATTCACATGACCAATTTAAAAATAAATAAACCCATATAATTAAGTATATAGTAGCTATATTTGAGAATAAATAAATAAAATAAATAAAATTCAGAACACCATATACGCATTTAGGTGTATTGTCAGTACGAGATGAGATATTTTCTCCTGAGAAGATTACAGAGATTTGGATATAAGAATTGGAAAAGGGGCATTCACCTTTCTTGACTCTTTTAAATAAATATGATCAATGAATTTTTTTTTTTAAACCTAAATATTGAGAGTAATTGAAGGCCTATGACATTGAAAAAGAAAGGGGAAAAAAAAAAGAGCATGCAAACAAGGAATGACAGTACACATGATTTAACATTACTGTTCTTAATGTTACTCTTCATTTAAAATGTTATGTAGCCTAAACTTTATGAATCACATTAAAATCCTTCAACTGGAAACAACATATAGATTGTAATAAGGTAAAGTAAAGTGAAAAATATACACCTGATGAATTCCTTTGAGGGTTGTTAAGCTGACTCCAAAATCAGCAATGCAAGACATTGTTGTAAGATCAGCAGCATTGAGATGCCTATATCTATTCAGACAGTTGTGCATATCTGCTGCAAGAGCCTTAGCCAAAGGGTAGCTCAATATGAACCCTGCCCCACCAAACCCCTGGCTAAAAGAGAACCAATAATTGGACAATATGAACTCAGAATGCCCCCCAAAGTAATAATACTTTGTATGATCATACCCTCCAAGAACCTCCACCATATTCTCAACAAAAAAAATAGAGTCATCATCCCCCATCACCAGCCACCGGAACCCCCCATGGTCTTCTCTGAACACCTCCATGTTCGTGTTTATTATCCGTTGGGCCGTCACATCACTCTTCCCCAAGAACCCCGTCAGGTCATCCGACACCCTGTAAGGAGGAGACGCCGGGGACCAGGGGAGGAGGTCCCCCGTCGGGGGGACGTCCAGGAAGAGGTACCCCCGCGTCTCGTTTGGGCGCCACCAGGATTCGATGTAGGATCTCCGGTGGTGCCATGCCCTCTCGGAGCCAACCAGGCCGAAGAGGAGGTGGTTGAGATTTGTTGGAGAATGAGTGGGGAGTTTGAGTGGTGGTGTGTCGGAAGGGATTGATTGGGAGAGGGGGGAGGGGGTGGGGGATATTTTTATGAAGGGAAGAAAGATGTTGTTTGTTGATGAAGGGCAGTTGGAATACTGGTTGGAGAGGTAAACGAAGAAGAAATAGGAGATAATGAGGAAGATGAGAAATGCTCTGCATGCACCACCGGTCAAAAATTCCATTTGTGAAGTTGATACCATTTTTATGATACCTAATTTAACTAAATTAGTAAGATATAAATAGAGTGAGGACCTAATTCCTCACAAATTGATGATAGTTAACACTTAATATATATATATATATATATATATATATATATATATATATATATATATATATATATATATGCGCTTATTATGATATTTTTAAGTGTTTAATTAACGGGTGCACTTGGTGTTATAGCGAAGATGTTTTATGTTATTAGTTATCACTTTTATTATTTTTTAAATGTTATTGCTTTTATTTATATTTATAATATAAATTGTTATATGAAATAATTTAAAGCGTCATTTTTACTTTTCATCAATTAATAAAGTACTCCCTCCGTCCCATTACAACGTACGCGTTTGCTATTTCACGTAAATTAAGGGATATACTACTTTAATGTGTAGTGAGGAAAGAGAAATAATATTATGAATTCAAATATACAAATCCCAAAATTATCCAACAACTTTCATGTTGTTAATCTCACAAGGGAGATAATCTGCCATATTCATAAGGAAATTAACATAGACATTTAAATCCTTACAAACCATGATGAACAATAAGGTTTCAATACAAAATTTGAATGAAAACTCCCTTGGATGGCTCCAATGGTGATCTCTTTCCTCTCCTTGAAATTCTCCTCTCTTCCTTACTTCTTTTCCTCATTTGGATGAGATTTGATGGTTGGATGAAGATAGATAGAATGGATGGTGAATATATGAAGATGATGGTGAAAAATGGAAGGAATTGTGTGTTATGTATGTGTGCAGCCTCCAACTTACGAAATCTGGATGAAATGTTGAAATTGGGGGTATTTATACCCCCTTAGGATCTTCTAGAAGCTTGCTGAATTTTATTAGTTTTTGCACGGACACGGCTCGTGTGCTTGCACACGGTCCGAGTCATGTCAGGTTTGCAATCAACGTTTGCTCCAGACAGCGCACGGCTCGTGTGCTGAACACGGCCACAAGGTAGGCGAGTAGATGCTTCAGGTGCTAGCGTATGGCCACCTCTTACAGGGCCGTACGAAGTACACGACTCGTGTGCTTGAATGCGGCTCGTGTACTGCATATGGGCCGTGATTGAGCTGTATTTTTCCTTCTTATTCTTTCTCGACTCCCGACTCCATTTTTGCTCCATTTTCACCTGTTTTTAACACGTTTAAGCTCATTCTCAAACATTTCCATAAAAACATATAACACAAACAAATAGTACATAAATACGGATAAAATACTGCGAAAATAACTATAAAAATACACTAAAATTTAGGTGAAAATATCACTAATTAGTAGGTGTATTAGTATGACATGTGGGCCCATGGAGAGATAAGTAATTAATATTTGTGGGTCCCATTTACCAAAAAGAGAAATGCACACCTTGTATTGGGACGGATCAAAATGAAAAAATGCGTACGTTTTAATGGGACGGAGGGAGTACTTTTATTGTCCATCTAAAATAGATGCATTTTGTCATTTTAATCTGTCATAATATAAGAGATGCTAAATGGGAGTATTTTTATAGTGCCCACGCACAACATTAATATAACTACATATTATACATTAAAATATTATATATCTCTTTTTATTTCCACATTAAATTATATCCCTTAATCTACGTGGAAAAAAATAAACGCATTTTTTTCAAGAGGGATGGAGGGAGTAATATTTTTTATTATAAAGGTTATCAATTCTTATCTGTCTCATGGAAGTTATTCTGTGAGACGGTCTCACACAAGTCTTTGCGAGTCTTGGGTGAGACCGTCTTACGGTGAAACCACTTTATATTTTTTAATTAATTATCACTTTTATCAAAGATGTTATCACTTTTCTTTAAAAATATTGTTACTTATAACACTACAAGAAAACTGTGAAATTCCAACAGAAAAATTCCAATGAAAAGCAAATCCATTGGAAATTTTAGAGTTACAATGAATTTTCCAATGAAACTTTAAACTGTTGAAAAATTCCAACAAAAATTCTCATGGAAATTTAAACTATTGAAAATTTTCAATGCTAATTCCAATAGCCTAATAAACTATTGGAAATTTTCAACAAAATTTCCTATAAAATCTAAAACTGTTAGAAAGTTCCAACGAAAATTCCCTTATAAATGTTAACCGTTGGAAAATTCCAATACTAATTCCAATAGCTTGATAAACAGTTGAAAAATTCCAATAGAAATTCCAATTAAACTTAAGCAGTTGGAAAATTCCAATGAGATTTTCATCGAAAAAAGAGACTTTAATAAATTTAAATGTCAATTTATAACATAAGTTATATATTAGTTGAGTTGGTAGATGATACACTGATACTCAAGGGTTCAAATCCGAATAAATGCATTTTTTTTGTTGGATAATTGCTTGTTCACTATTTTGCGTGTGTCCCAAGTGTAGGAAATCAATTGTAGTTCCACGTGTGACCAAGTAAAAATAATATCGTACCCAAGATAATTATATATCTACTATTTAATCTAATTATGACTATTCTAATTTAAGAGAAATCTAGTTTTTAAAGAGAATTACCTAAATTAACTATGTAGAAAATAATTACTAAAAATAATAAAATAGCAAATAATTAAATATGGAAAGTATTCAAGAGAGAAGATAGATAGCACTAGGAAATTCAGTTAAATTGGTCAAATCAAATCACTAGACAATCAGCTAGAATCCCTGCAGTTCTTATGAAAGCAATCACTTAATTATGTTAAACCCCTTTTCTAAAGTAAACTTAACACATAAATCTAGTTTAACCCCTCAGATGCAGAAGAATAATTCCTACTCCCTTTCTAGGTACATCATGTAAAATTCCATTAAAGACTAGAGCACTAGACTTCACTTTATAGGTACTTAAGAATTAATCCCCAATTCCCACCTAATAATCTAAGAAACCAAATCATCTAAAATAATAATTAATAGATATATTAAGTGTCATATATTAATTATTCTAATGAATAAATGTTATATGTTTAAATTTCCTTTACCCATAATAGGTTGACAAATATAATTCTTATATAACGCAAGCAATAAGCATAAGCATGCAAAAGGCATTGACATACGCATGAATAAGGACAGATCATATAAGACAAAAATATAAGTCTCAAATTAAAACATTAATAAAGAAATAAGTATACTGCATGTATCCTACCTTAAGTCTAGATTATCAATTCAAAACAACTTAACCTTCAAACCTAGCGCTATCCAAGGGGTAGTAGCCCATGGTGTTACAAGAAACACACATGGTTAGGTATGAAAGCATATTATCCAAAATTAAGAAAGAAAGAATAAGAATAACCTTAAATATGGTGCGATTCTCCGTTCTCTCCTCTGTGATTCTGAACCTCATCGTTCTCTTTCTCAAGTAAGCAATACTGATGAACTCTCCGGGATGGGTGGATGGGATGGTGAATTGTGAAAAGGTGTGTAGAGTTAGGGTTTGGAACACCCCAATAACTCCTTTTATAGTTTAATACTGATCCTTCACGAATTCTGATTTAAAAGTGGGTTTTTTCTCATTAAAAATACGAACGGGCCAAAAAAATGACGAAATGCGAAAGTGGGCCTGGCGCGACCTTGGCACGAGTCATGCCACTTCCCGCATTTGTCGTGCGGGCGCCATGCTGTGCGGATTCCTCGGAAGCTCTTGGCGGCACGACGCGTGCGTCTCGGTGAGGCTTCGGAGCTCGTGCTCGGCAGCTATCGGCAGCGCGCTCGGCGGTCGTGCAGGCATCTCTCGGCAGCGCTTGCAGCACGACCTGGCATTTCTGACAGCACGACTCCCCCTGCTGGCCGGTACGAGTCATGCCGACTCTTCCTTCTCCAGACTTCGTTCCGACTTTATTTTCGACTTCTATTTTTGCTCTTTTTACCTCGTTTTCCATCTAAAAATACAAAATAATACCTCACACGCATCTAAAACATAAATTTATAAAATTCAACCACAAGATGCTCAAATACGGATATAAATCCCATAAAATAGTGCTAAATCAGACCCTAAAATACGCAAATTTTCACACTAATCAAACCCCCAAACTTAAGATGTTATTCATCCCCGAACAACAAAAAAGAACAAAGAAGAAGAAAGTTAGTGTGAAAATCTAAAGGAAAACAAGAAATATGACAACTAGGCCATTCAACATAATCGTCATTAACTCCGGTCATGCAACTCTAATTACATGCAATAATTCATTCATAGCATACAAGTTAAGATAATCACCACCAATTAAAATGCTCCATCAACTTATTCTCACGGGAAGTATATCACTCGCACTCAAGTATATAAGATGTATAGAGATGTATACTTATGGGGTATGGTGTTTACGCTCAAATTCAATTCAAGTGCGTGCGTAACCATAAGCTTGTCAAACGTCTCAAACTCTCTACCACTTAAAGTATGATTCAATAATGGGATCAAAAAGGACTTTTAATAGGATGTAATATTGGCTCTTTGGTAACGGTAGAAAACATATTGACAAAGTAACTCAATTAGTAAAGAATTAAAACTGGAGATCTTTTGTACTGCAGATTTTTACACTTCAAGGCTATCCAGCTTCATGCTCTTCTAATTTTATTTTTCTCTCATTTCCTTCAAGCTTCAACATTCTATTTTTTCCTTTCTTTTCTTTTTCTTTTCTCGAGGTACCAGTTTCGGGCACTACCTCTAATATAATATCGGGGTACCAATTTCGGGCACTATCCCTAAGTAATTTATTTTTCAGCTCATACTTTTCAGCTCATAATCACTTGTATAGCTCCAAATATTCTATTCCTTCCAAACTCCATAGAAATCAATTCACACACTTTGACAGCATTTAATTCTCCACTAAATATAGGAATTTAAGGCTCAAATAAAATATCAAAGTGGCTATCTTCGTAGGTTGCCAAAGAAATAAAGCTTTTAGACTCAAAAGGACTAACTACGGATATATAATTATTTGGTAGGAAATGATTTGGCAAAGTGACTCATAAAAATAAAAAATGGCCTAAAATTATCTCCTATATCTAACTTAACATGCGGTCTTAAGTAAGACAAGAAACAAGTTCTAGAATACACACACCATAATGATACTCACCAGAAAGAAATATCATGTGATTATGTACATGATCTATAGGCTCAAAATCTCACATGGGTTTTAACAAGTAATAGAGCACTCTTCATGATAAGCAATATCTCATAAGTACACATAGAACTTCATCTCACAATATAACTTAAGTGCAATTCCTTCATCAATTTCAAGAGCATATGAATTTCTGGTAGAAATCTAACAAATAAGATCATAACAAGCACACAACCAGAAACCCAAACATAAGTACATCAACTACTAGACAATAAACTCCACATAATATCCCCCACAAATATCCAACAATTCAAATCAAGATAAGAATGATACATGATAGAGACAAATACATCAGAAGCAACCCTATCAACCTATCACACCACTCAAAGCGTAAACAGAAAATAGAAATAAGGTGAAGAGATAGAATGACACAACCTCAATAGACAAGGCAGTTTAAAAAAAAAGGGCTATAGACTCCATCAATCACGTCTCTCTCGGCGCTCTTGAACTTCATCTCTCAAGCTTTGTAACTCTCTTTGTGTCTCCCTTCGAGAATGCCTGACCTCCTGGAACAATGCTCGAAACTATTGGTCGTTCGAACGTCTGATGGAGTTGAAATGATCATTAACGTATCGAAACATTTCTCTCCACAGATCCTGCACACCTGGAACATAATAAGAATGGTAGTCAGATGGTACGGGACCCGTAAAAGTGCTGGGTCCTCCGTACTGGGCTCTAGATGGAGCTGTCACAAGTGTTTCAAGAGAGAAGACAAGATAGCATTAGGAAATCCAGTTTAAATTAGTCATATTAAATCACTAGATAATTGGTTATAATTTCTGCAGATTTTATGGAAGTAATCATATAACTGTTAAATCCTTCTTTTAAAGTAAACTTAAAACATAAATCTGGTTCAAACCCTCATATGCAGAAGAATAATTCCTACTCCATTTCTAAATACTTCATGCAAAATTCCATTAAAGGTTAGAGCACTAGACTTCCCTTTATAGGTACTTAAAAATTAAACCTCGGTTCCCACCTAACAATCTAAGAAATCAAATTCTCTAGAATGGTAATTAATAAATATATTAAATGTCCAATATTAATTATTCTAATGAGTAAAGATTATATGGTTAAATCCTTATTACCCATAACAGATAGACAAATATAATCACTTTATGGTACAAGCAACAAGCATAAATATGCATAAGACAATTATATATCATGAATGAAGGCAGACCATATAAGACAAAAATATAAGTCTAAATTCAAAGCATTAATAAGGGAATAAGTATACTGCAGAAATACATAACCTAGTCTAGGTCATCAATTCAATCCAATTCAACTTTCAAAACCTAAAACTATCCAGAAAAGTACTAGCACATGGTGTTACAAGCAACAACCATGTCTATGGAATGAAACTTACCCATGAGTCTATAAATCAACAATAAGAAATTAAAGAAGGAAGAAAAACCATTGTCTGGAATAATTCTATGTCTCCTCTTCCCGTCTTGAAGATCCTCCTCCGTTCTCCTTATCAAGTAGCAAACACTGTGATTGAATATGATAGGTGAAAGGCGGGTGAAGGGCAGAGATGGATGACGGAAGGTGATGGATTAGGGTTTAAAACCCTAAGTGATGTGGTGGTGGTAGATTATGCGGTTTCTTCACACTTTATGTGGTGATGAGAACGAAATATATATATGTGTGAGAATGGAATAAAAGATATGAGTAAAATGATGTGAGATCTTGAAAAATCAGGAAAAATATAATTATGGAAGATATGAAGGGATATTAAATTAGGAAATAACTTAGCTACCAAGAAAATAGGAAATAACTTAGCCATCAAGAAAATAGGAAATAGAGGGTAATTTTCGTGAATTTTTGGAATTCTCGTCGGCAACTGCATGACCTCACGATTTTGAGCATAACTTCTTTATCCGAGCTCCGATTGAAGTGATTTTTACGCTCACGCGACCCTCTTTTCCATAGCTTTCTAACCATATATCATACGACCAGTTTGGAATTCTGCAGAAATACAGAAAAATTAAAGAATATAGTCCTCTGTTTCCTTGACATCTTGCACAAATTCACGCTCCATTCCAACTTTGCACTTTTAATCCTTTTTCCACATAAAAATACGAAATAACACCTCAAATACACCAATATCTTAAATATATAAAAATGAACTATTCGGTGCTAAAATATGAACATTAATCCCCCAAAACGGTGCTAAATCGGACTCTAAAACATGCATATTTTTACACTAAACAAACCCCCCAAAATTAAGATGATGTTCGTCCTCGAACAACAAAATTGAACAAAGAAGAAAGATAGTGTGTAAATCAAATAAAAACAAGGGATATGACTGTTTGCCTATTTTGTAGCACTCACGAGCAAGAATACTCGATCGTTGTAGTAGTATATCCCGAGAAAAAATTATCAATCCATAAAGGAGTTATGTTCGGACTAGCAAAATACGTGAGCTCATGTTCATGTTGTTTTTGTAAAGATGATCGGGATTTTGAGATTGATTAACAACTAAAACAAGTAAAAAGTAAATAAGAATAGCAAATAATAGAAATGACAAGTAAAGAAAATGGGTGCTAAAGTTCAAGTATGGAAAAACATGGGATTAGAAACATCCATGCACACTCGATTCATATTATCATGCAAACGGAATTAAACTCAGTTGATGTAGACTAAGGGTGATCACGATTGTATCCTAAGCTCCCTTTCGGGTTACAAAGGTTGTTGATCCATTTTAGACTCCCAAAAGCACTTAAGATCAAAGCCCAATATTAACCCCTTCCATCTAGGTACTAGTTAGATTAAACTCTCCCTTTTTGTGTACTAAGGCCAACGAATGGATTGGTTCCCCTCATTGAATTCAAATATCCTTTCGGTCAAACCCAAACTCAATGTCTATTCATGCCTTCCTAATACTATAGAGGGTCGTTTCCGTCTCACTCCAAGCAATACATACATGAACATCATGATAGCATGTAATTACCACAAATAATCCATTGATCTACAATCCATTAAACCAATAAACATTCATGAATAACAAACAATGCCATCACAACATCAAGACAATTAAACTCCATGAATAGAAATCAACATCAATTAAACCAAAAACCAATTTAATCCACATGATAATATAAATCTAATATGCTCTTCATGTTCCTAATCCCACTAGAGGGATTAGCCTAACATGATAAAAGTAATAAAACAAATAAATGATTCATTACAAATACCCATAGTCTTAGATCTAAAGAAATACAAAATGAATGGATTCTTCCCTATCAATTTCTTGAAGAGAATCTTCTATTCTTCTTGATCTCCACCTCTAGCTCTTGATTTTGAAGTCTTTAGCACTAAAAATGAAAGATTTGATGGGTGGGATTTTGAAGTCTTTAGCACCAAAAATGGAAGATTTGATGGGTGGATGAAGATGGATGAAGATGAAGGTGGAAAATGGAAAAAATAGTGTGTGAGGTGTGTGTAGAGGATGGGAATTTCGGATCTGGTTCAATTGTTGAATAAAGGGGTATTTATACCCCTTTGGAGGCTTCTAGAAGAATTAGAAAAAATATCCTGTTCTGGTGCCGACACGAGTCGTGCTGCGTCGCACGAGTCGTGTCGTGTCAGGGTAAATGGCACACGACTCGTTCTGCATCGCACGGCCAAAAGGTGGCCATGTTGAATGTATAGACGTCGCCGCACGGCCGCCGCTTACAGGCCCGTGTCTGGTACACGGATCGTGTGATGCAACACGGGTCGAGCTCCGCAACACGGCCAAATGGTGGTCGTGTTGGCTAAATAGATGTCGCCGCACGACCATTCTGAATAGGCCCGTGTCTGGTACACGGGCCGTGTGCTGCAACACGACTCGTGTTGCCAGCACGGCCAGCCGTGTTCTTGCACTTTTGTTTCTTCTTCCTTGTTTGATCTCCCGTCTTGAGATCCGTTTTTTTCTACATCTTCCTTATCATGTTTAGCATCCAATAAAAAGTGAAAATCTTAAGTTTAAGCTCATTCACACACATTTCAATAAAAACACAAAATACAACCAAATAACACATAAAATACGGATAAAATAATACGAAAACACATCTAAAAAGACACTAAAATGTCGATGAAAACAGCTCTAATCAACCCCTCAAACTTAAGGTGTTGCTCGTCCCCGAGCAACGAAAATGACAAATCAAAAGGAGAAATTTTCACCTAGAAAAGACTAAACGAATATAAGCAATAACACATCATTAGCAATAATAACAACAAACTATGCTAAGTCATCCTACAACATTAAAATCATGACATGAGAAATTAACAAGTTCAATCAAAAGAGAATAAAGTGTAATATATTTCCTTTTAAGTCCAAGCCTCACAATGGATATTAATGTCTCTCAACACTCTTTTGAAATAGGGTAAATCACACTCATTAATCGATTGGCTCGACTCGCTATAAGCTTGCTCGCGGACTACATTCACAAACCACCAAAGTTTCAATCAATGATCAAAAAGGTCTTTAATTAGGATGTAATGATAGGCTCTTTGGTCGGGTAGGAAGTATATGGATAAGAGTGACTAATCAAGTGTAAATAATCAAAGAGATGGCCAATTTCCTCAACTTCTCCACTTTTCTTTCTTCCTTTTCTTATCTTTACAATATCAAGTACTATTCATTAACTTTCCTTGGATTAAGCTTCTTTTGATGCATGCTTCCTATCTTTGGATTTTGTTTACTTGAGCATTTTGATGTTGATTTGCTCCTTTTCTAACTTTGAGGTTGCATGTGCCTTCTTACTTTTGCTCTTTTCATCCTTTTTCTTGCTTGTTTACCATTCCCTTTTCTTCTTTTGCTAATCAATCAATCCTTTCTAGCTACCATCTCCTCAATCACCCACACAAGGGTATATATAAGGTTGAATGGGTAATTAAGGCTTGTAATGTGCTAAATTCACAAGAAATGGGCTTATAGGCTCAAAATGGTTAACTAAGGATGATGTTCATGGTAGGGAACATATATGGCAATGACTATAATAACAAGGATGGCCTTAGATCATTTCACCAATCTCCACTAATCGGGCTCGTTCCTATAGTCCTTGAGCAAGTTCTAACTTATCAAACACAACCGATCCACTCATGAAGAAATACCATGTATGCATGGTTGAGGTTCAAATGCTCACAAGCTTGTGCTCGGACCTTAAGGAACTTATTACACCACATTCATCTCAAAATTGAACAAGTTAAGTAAAACATGTCACAATTTGAAAGTGTAGAGATTCTTAATCATAATTTATCATCACTTATCACCACAACATATCATCACTCACGTTCAAAAATGACTCACGACATCCCTAAATAAACCACCAAACATCCCAAGACAAGAATGAAAATACACACAACATACAAGTAAGGACTCAACAAACAAGACACAACAAAAACACAAAACATGCAAAAACACAAAATACCATCATCCATAAGAAAATTAAGCACACATTCATCCCAACCCTTATTGAAAAGGAAATCCTAAGTTACGAAAGTAAACCTCCCATAAACATAACAAATGAAGTAGCATACTAGTCACAACAATCCAAATCAAACTCAATTCATTTCAAGTAGTAAAATGATAAGGTATAGAGTACTCCCTCGATAGGCATTTGGTAAGAAAAGCGTTAGCTTCAAGCTCCATCATGCTTCCAATACCTCTCATTCATGCTCAAACACTCAACAAACACTATTATTTCAACAATTTCATTATAAATATGGACTATCATGCACTTCAACACCACCAATCATGCCAAAATCAAACCAATACTCATGAGAAAAATTTTAAAATTGACCCAATTTTTACAAGAATCATACTCAAGTGGTGAGTCACACCACACACACTCCCCCCAAACTTAAATCGAAACAAGAGTTGAGACTTAAGTTTGCAAAAAGTGGTGAGACTTACCCTTGTAGTTTCCATTGATGATCTTCTTGTTGAGAAGTAACCACATCCACACGACTCAACCGATGTCCACCACGCACTAGCACCCCCCAAACTTAACTCGAGCAAGAGTCACGAATTAAATTTGCAACAAATGGTGGAACATGTCAACTTGAATCCATGAAGCATTTCTCTTTTCGTCAATGAGCATTTTTCTCCATGAGCACAATCAACCTACAATGCCAAAATAAACAAGCAACAAAAGCAAAGCAATAAAGATAGTGATGGGGTGCCTCCCATCGAGCGCTAAGTTTAACGTCTTCAAGCTAGACGAATTTTTAGCTCATCTTTCAAATAAAGTATCCACAAAGAGGGTCTCCCTTTGTGATGGATCCACATAGTGCTTCACGCGATGACCATTAACCAAGAACTCTCCCCCGTTCTCATCCATAACCTTTAGAGCTCCCCCATCAAGTACTTCCTTTACCACATAAGGTCCTCTCCATTTGGACTTCAACTTGCCCGGGAAAAGTCTTAGTCGAGAATTGAATACCAACACCTTTTCACCCTTTTCAAAGCTCTTCTTCCTCAAACGAGCATCATGCCACCTCTTGGTTTTCTCCTTAAAAATTCTTGAGTTTTCATAAGCATTTTCTCTAAATTCCTCAAGCTCATTCAATTGTAAGAATCTTATCTTCTTCGAAGCTTTCATGTCAAAATTCAACTTCTTAATGGCCCAATAAGCTTTATGCTCTAACTCCACGGGAAGATGGCAAGACTTGCTATAGACAATTTGAAAAGGAGACATACCAAGAGTGGTCTTGAATGCGGTTCGAAAGGCCCACAATGCATCATCAAGTTTATTTGACCAATCTTTTCTACTCACACTCACTGTTTTCTCCAAGACTTGTTTGATTTGTCGATTAGAAATTTCAGCTTGACCATTCGTTTGAGGGTGATACGGAGTAGACACTCGATGCTTCACTCCATAAGTCTTGAGAATGTTCTCCATTAGCTTATTTATGAAGTGACTACCCCCATCACTTACCAACACTCTAGGTACTCCAAATCTTGTGAAGATATGCTTCTTTAGAAATCCCATGACCACTCTAGCATCACTTGTTCTTGAAGGTATGGCCTCAACCCATTTCGAGACATAGTCGACCGCCAATAGGATGTATAGGAATCCATTAGATTGAGGAAATGGTCCCATGAAATCGATGCCCCACACATCAAATATCTCCACTTCTTGAAAGCTCTTAAGGGGCATCTCATCCTACTTGGAGATTCCTCCCATCCTTTGACACCGATCACAATCCTCTACAAATTTCTTACAACTCTTGAACAAAAATGGCCAATACAACTCCGATTGTAAGACTTTTGCAGCGGTCTTTTGAGCTCCAAAATGGCCTCCACTAGGTGAAGAGTGGCAAAACTCCAACACACTATTCCATTCTTCCTCGGGCACACATCTTCGCACAAGAGAATCATTACACATCTTGTACAAGAATGGATCATCCCACAAGTAACTTTTAACATCATGAAAGAACTTCTTGGATTGATACTTATTAAGCTCATAAGGCCTCCTTCCACTAGCCAAGTAATTCACATAGTCCGCATACCACGGGTTTCCTTCTTACTCCACTAAAGCCTCAATTTGATAGCAATCACACTCCAAGATCTCTTCATCGGGAAAAACCTCCTTGATTAACTCATAAGTACCTTCACAATGCTCCCTCGACTCTAACCTTGAAAGATGGTCGGCTATCACATTCTCCGTGCCCTTCTTATCTCTCACTTCAATATCAAATTCTTGAAGAAGTAATACCCATCTTATCACCCTTGGCTTTGCATCCTTCTTTGCCATGAGATACTTGATAGCGGCATGGTCGGTGTATACAATAGTTTTCGTTCCTACCAAATAAGGACGAAACTTATCAAATGCATATACTACCACCAAAAACTCTTTTTCGGTAGTAGTGTAGTTCCTTTGAGCTGCATCAAATGTCTTGCTTGCATAGTAAATGGCTCGGAATTTTTTCTCTCTTAGTTGCCCCAAAACCACTCCAAGAGCTACATCACTTGCATCACACATCAATATAAATGGCTCCTTCCAATCGGGGGTGATCAAGATGGGTGATGAAATCAAAGCTTCCTTTAGTACCTGAAAAGCATTTAAACAATTATCATCAAACTTAAATGACACATCTTTTTCAAGGAGATGAGATAGAGGTTTAGAAAATAAAGAAAAATCCTTGATGAATCTACGATAGAACCCGGCATGACCAAGGAACGATCGTACTCCCTTCTCATTTGTTGGCGGTGGAAGCTTCTCTATAGCAACAACTTTGGCTCGGTCAACTTGCAATCCCTTTGAAGAGATGTGATGTCCAAGTACAATGCCATCATTTACCATGAAATGGCACTTCTCCCAATTCAACACTAAATTAGTGTCTTGACATCACTTCAAAACAATAGCAAGGTTAGACAAACAATTATCAAAAGAAGAACCAAACACCGAAAAGTCATCCATGAACACTTCCATTATATTCTCAATTAATCCTTCAAAGATTGCCATCATACACATTTGAAAGGTGGCCGGTGCATTGCAAAGTCCAAATGGCAATCTTCGAAAAGCAAATATTCCATAAGGACAAGTGAAAGCGGTATTTTCTTGATCTTCGGGTGCTATGAGAATTTGGTTATACCCGGAATACCCATCAAGAAAGCAATAAAACTCATACCCGGCCAACCTATCCAACATTTGATCCAAGAAAGGTAAGGGGAAGTGATCTTTACGTGTGTTTTCATTAAGCTTCCTATAATCAACACACACACGCCACCCCGTCACCGTCCTAGTGGCTATGGTCTCATCTTTCTCGGTCTTCACTATAGTCATACCCCCTTTTTTAGATACTATATGCAACGGGCTCACATAAGGGCTATCATTAATAGGAAAAATCATATCCGAATCTAACCACTTAAGAACCTCTTTTTTTACCACTTCTTGCATTATAGGATTAAGTCTTCTTTGGTTTTGAACACAAGCTTTCCCTTCATCCTCAAGTCTTATCTTATGCATGCAAATTGTTGGACTAATCCCCTTCAAATCATCAATACACCAACCAATAGCCGACTTATTCTCTTTAAGGACATTAAGCAATTTATCAAGTTGACTAGAGGTTAGAGATGATGATACAATTACCGGATATGTCTCACTTTCACCAAGGTAGGCATAAGTAAGATGATCGGGTAGAGGCTTCAACTCTACCTTCTTTTACTTTTTCTCTTCTTGCTCGAGTGGATCTCTAAGTGGTAAGAACTTTTCATTTCCCCTTGAGATGGCGGCTGCAACCTCTTGAGCTTCACTACAATCACCTAGATCAAGCAAACAATTAATCAATTCTTCATTTAAATCAAGAGAAGTAGTAGAAATATTAGAAAGAGATAGAGAATTGCTCAAGCAAAGTTCAAGTGGATCCTTGATTACAATTGAAGGCCAATTCTCCTCGACACTTCCCTTTACAACATCCACACTTTTACATTCTTCATCATTCATTGGATATTGCATGGCCTTGTGTAGAGAGAATACCACTTCCTCATCATTAACTCTCAACTTCAATTCTCCTTTGTAGACATCAATAAGAGCTCTCCCGGTAGCAAGAAATGGTCTCCCAAAAATCAATGGCACATTTTCATCCTCCTCCATATCTAGAACAACAAAATCCACCGGAAAGACGAACTTATCAACTTTTACCAACACATCTTCAACTACTCCTTTTGGATGTGTCATAGATCGATCCGCCAATTGAAGTGTGATGGAAGTTGGTTTTACTTCACCTAATCCAAGCTTCTTGAATATGGAGAGAGGCATTAGATTAATGCTTGCACCAAGGTCACAAAGAGCCTTGTTCTTCTTGTTCTTTCCAATTTCACATGGTATAATGAAACTACCCGGATCCTTCAATTTTTATGGAAGTTTCCATTGTAGAATGGCACTACACTCTTCGGTTAGATTAACCGTTTCATTGTCCACAAGACTTCTTTTCTTTCCCATGATGTCCTTCAAGAAACGAGCATAATGAGGCATTTGATCCAAAGCATCGGCGAAAGGGATATTGATTTGAATCTTCTTGAAGATTTCAAGAAACTTTTTGAACCTCTTATCCAAACCCTTCTTCAAGAACCTTTGAGGAAAAGGAACCGGTACTTGAGTCTTGGGTATTCCCCAACTCTCTTTCAACTTCAACTTCCTTTTCCCTTAACTCTTTTGCCTTCTTCCACTTTGGAATTCTCTCTATCTTCTCTTCATCTTTCTTTTGCTCAACAATTTCTTTTCTCTTACTTACTTCCTCCATTTCAATCTCTTCTTGCACCAACCCTTCTTCAACCTTGCTTTCCACTTCCCTTTCACTGACAATACTATCTTCTTTAGGCATAGGGGGTTCCTCATACTCTTTTCCACTTCTAAGAGTGATAGCTTTGCAATCTTCTTTAGGATTAGTTACTGTGGTAGATGGAAACTTTCCTTGTTGGTGTTGAGATCCCACGGAAGAAGCAATTTGACCCATTTGATACTCAAAAGCTCTCATCCTATTATCGGATTTCTTTTCATTTTCCTCCATTCTAGCCTCCATCTTTTTCATAAATGCTAGCAATGTCTCTTCCACCGATGTTTTACCCTCTCCATTTGGTGGTTTAGCACTCGGATCGAATCCCGGAGGATATGACACGACGGCTTGAGGATTAGAGAAAGAAAGATTTTCATGCTTCCTCTGAGCTTGATAATTTCCACTTGATTGATTGAAATTGCTTCCCCGAGCTTGTCCTTGATATCCTCCTTGAAAATTACCTTGATTAGAAGGATAGTTACCTTGAAAATTCCCTTGACGTTGAAAATTTCCTTGGTAATTTCTCCTATCTAAGTAGGCAACATCCTCTATACTTTGCATAACATGGCTCTCATCATTCACAATAGCACTTATGCTTCCCCCTTGACTTACTCCTTGAGTGATCAAATTCAATTGCTTTGTTAAAGCTTGAATGCTCTCATTGAATTCTTTCATTCCTTCACTTTGGAACATATCACTCTTCACTTTGTTCACACTCTCCACTTGAGCTACCTTTCCAAATGCATAACCTCCCATTACTCGCTCGGAAGGCCATTGATAAGCATTCATCGCAATGTCTTCAAAAATATCCATGGCTTTCATAGCATCCACTCCAAATATAGACCCTCCGGATGAGGCATCTACATGCATCCGATGTTGTCCACTCAACCCTTGATAAAAGAAAGCCACTTGTTGATTCTCATGAAAATCATGTTGAGGACACTTTCGGAGCATCTCTTTGTAGCGTTCCCATGCTTCATAAAAATTTTCATCCGAAAGTTGCCTAAATTGAGTTATAAGGCTTTTCAATTGGAGCGTCTTTGAAGGAGGAAAGTACTTGTTTATGAACCTTTGCTCAAGATCTTCCCATGTATTACAACTTCCCAAAGGAATTGTATTGTACCATGCTTTAGCCTTGTCTCTTAAAGAAAAAGAGAATAACCTTATTCGAATAGCATCCTCCGACACTCCCTTCATCTTAACGGTATTTGCAACTTCCAAGAAAGTTGAAAGATGAGTGTTCGGGTCTTCAAGAGGACCTCCCCCAAACTGATTTGCTTTGACCATGTTGATCAATCCGGTCTTGATTTCATAATCATTGGCTTGAACCGGAGGAACAATATTGTGCACGGCTCTCGGTTGGAAGTAATCCCGAATTGTTCTAGGCCTTGGCAACTCTTGTTGTTGAAATATCCTTTGAGCTTCTTGATTGGCAAGCAATTGCATATACTCTTGATTTTGAGCAAAGAAATTCCTCATTATCTCCGCTTGATTCTCTTGCACTCCTTCTTGTACCCCCCTTTGATCTTGTAAAGGATCTTGGGGTGGGTTATAATTAGCATTCTCTCCACGTTGATTCTCTATTTTTGTTCCTTTTCTAGCTTTATGCCTCTCTCGCTTCCTTTGTCGTGCGGTCCTTTCAATCTCCAAATTCAAAGGAATGATCGATTGATTTCCCTTTGATCTTGTGATCATAAAACACCTACGAAAAGGCCAAGAGTGAGACCACAAACACAAATAATAAATAAAAGAAAATAAAAAAAATCCTTATCAAGAACAACTAAAACAATAACACAGTACTCGACTAGTCCGTTAAACTCCCCTTTGGCAACGACGCCATTTCTTGTTTGCCTATTTTGTAGCACTCACGAGCAAGAATACTCGATCGTTGTAGTAGTATATCCCAAGAAAAAATTATCAATCCATAAAGGAGTTATGTTCGGACTAGCAAAATACGTGAGCTCATGTTCATGTTATTTTTGTAAAGATGATCGGGGATTTTGAGATTGATTAACAACTAAAACAAGTAACAAGTAAATAAGAATAGCAAATAATAGAAATGACAAGTAAAGAAAATGGGTGCTAAAGTTCAAGTATGGAAAAACAGGGGATTAGAAACATCCAAGCACACTCGATTCATATTATCATGCAAACGGAATTCAACTCAGTTGATGTAGACTAAGGGTGATCACGATTGTATCCTAAGCTCCCTTTCGGGTTACAAAGGTTGTTGATCCATTTTAGACTCCCAAAAGCACTTAAGATCAAAGCCCAACATTAACCCCTTCCATCTAGGTACTAGTTAGATTAAACTCTCCCTTTTTGTGTACTAAGGCCAACGAATGGATTGGTTCCCCTCATTGAATTCAAATATCCTTTCGGTCAAACCCAAACTCAATGTCTATTCATGCCTTCCTAATACTATAGAGGGTCGTTTCCGTCTCACTCCAAGCAATACATACATGAACATCATGATAGCATGTAATTACCACAAATAATTCATTGATCAACAATCCATTAAACCAATAAACATTCATGAATAACAAACCATGCCATCACAACATCAAGACAATTAAACTCCATGAATAGAAATCAACATCAATTAAACCAAAAACCAATTTAATCCACATGATAATATAAATCTAATATGCTCTTCATGTTCCTAATCCCACTAGAGGGATTAGCCTAACATGATAAAAGTAATAAAACAAATAAATGATTCATTACAAATACCCATAGTCTTAGATCTAAAGAAATACAAAATGAATGGATTCTTCCCTATCAATTTCTTGAAGAGAATCTTCTATTCTTCTTGATCTCCACCTCTAGCTCTTGATTTTGAAGTCTTTAGCACCAAAAATGGAAGATTTGATGGGTGGATGAAGATGGATGAAGATGAAGGTGGAAAATGGAAGAAATGGTGTGTGAGGTGTGTGTAGAGGATGGGAATTTTGGATCTGGTTCAATTGTTGAATAAAGGGGTATTTATACCCCTTTGGAGGCTTCTAGAAGAATTAGAAAAAATATCCTATTCTGGTGCCGACACGAGTCGTGCTGCGTCGCACGAGTCATGTCGTGTCAGGGTAAACGGCACACGACTCGTTCTGCGTCGCACGGCCAAAAGGTGGCCGTGTTGAATGTATAGACATCGCCACACGGCCGCCGCTTACAGGCCCGTGTCTGGTACACGGGTCGTGTGATGCAACACGGGTCGAGCTCCGCAACACGACCAAGTGGTGGTCATGTTGGCTAAATAGATGTCGCCGCACGACCATTCTGAACAGGCCCATGTCTGGTACACGGGCCGTGTGCTGCAACACGACTCGTGTTGCCAGCACGGCCAGCCGTGTTCTTGCACTTTTGTTTCTTCTTCCTTGTTTGATCTCCCGTCTTGAGATCCGCTTTTTCCTACATCTTCCTTATCATGTTTAGCATCCAATAAAAAGTGAAAATCTTAAGTTTAAGCTCATTCACACACATTTCAATAAAAACACAAAACACAACCAAATAACACATAAAATACGGATAAAATAATACGAAAACACATCTAAAAAAACACTAAAATATAGGTGAAAATAGCTCTAATCAATGACTACTAGGCCATTCATACAATTGTCATCAACTCCGGTCATGCTACTCTCATCACATGCAATCATTCATTTATAGCATACAAGTTAAGACAATTACTACAAATTAAAATGCTCTATTAACATGTTCTCATGGGAAGTATATCACTCGCATTCAAGTGTAAAAGATGTACACTTATGGGGTATGGTGTTTACGTTCAAATTCAAATCAAGTGCATGTGTAATCATAAGCTTGCCAAATGTTTCAAACTCTCCACCACTAAAAGTATGATTCAATAATGGGATCAAAAAGGACTTTTAATAGGATGTAATATTGGCTCTTTGGTAAAGGTAGGAAATATATGAATAAATGACTCAAAACTTGAACTAATCAAGTCGCGATCCATCATGAACTTCATTCTTCTTACTCACTTCAATTAAGCACATCATCCTTCTCAACTCTTTATTTTTCTTTTTCTTTCACACACAACATATACATCTTTTCTTCCTTTTTCTTTTCTTTTCTTTTCTTGAGGTACCAGTTTTGGGCACTACCTCATGCATCCCCCATAGGGTACCAATTTTGGGCACTACCCTAGGGTGTTTGTTTCAATGGAGTACTAGATTTAAGCACTACTCCATAAATTTACTTCAGATGCCATTTCAAGATCAATCACTATTTTAACACCAATTTCATTCCTTCCCAATCTGTTATCAAGCTCTATCAACTCACTTTGAAAAGCCATAAATTCTCTTCATGACGGACAATCAAGGCTCAAAAAATCATTAAGATACTCAAAGTGGTTATTTCTCATAGGTTATCAAAGAATGAGGTTTTAAGGCTCAACGGGGCTAACTACGGATAAACAATCATATGGTTGGAAATTATTTGGCTAAGTGACTCATAATAATCAAGGATGGCCTTAAATCATCTCCCATCATCTAACATAACATGCAGTCTCAAGCAAGACAAGAGGCAAGTTTTAGAATACACACACAAGAACGATACTTACTAGAAAAGAAACATCATGTGTTTATGTATATGAATAAGGCTCAAAATCTCACATGGGTTTTACAAGTAACAGAGCACTCTTTATGGTAATCAATATCTCACAAGTACACATAGAACTTCATACCACAATATAACTTAAGTACAATCCCTTCATCAATTTCAAGAGCATATGAATTTTTGGCAGAAATCTAACAAATAAAATCAAACTACGCACATAACCAAAAACTCAAACCATAACCCTCAACTACTCAAGAATCAACACAATATCCCATAATAATTAAAAAAATAGGGGCTATAGACTCCATCAATCACGTCTCTCTCGGCACTCTTGAACTTCATATCTCAAGCTTTGTAAATTTCTTTGTGTCTCCCTTTGAGAACGCCTGACCTCCTGGAACAACGCTTGAAACTACTGGTCGTTCGAATGTCTGATAGAGTCGAACTGATCATTGACGTATCAAAACAACTCTTCCCACGGATCCTGCACACCTGGAACATAATAAGAATGATAGTCAGGTGATGAGTGATATTTTCACCTAGATTTTAGTATCTTTTTATGTGTGTTTTTGTATTGTTTTATCCGTATTTTTGTGTTATTTGGTTGTATTTTGTGTTTTTATGGAAATGTGTGTGAATGAGCTTAAATATGATAAGGAAGACGTAGGAAAAAGCGGATCTCAATTCGGAGTTGAAACGAGGGAGAACGAGCCAAAACAGTGAAGAAATACATGAGCCAGCACCAACACGGGCTGTGTAGCCGACACGGCCCTGTAAGCGATGGCCGTGCGGCGACACCTATTTGTTCAATACGGGTACCTTAAGGCCGTGTCCAGTTGCACGAGTCGTGTTGGCATCACGAGCCGTGTCATCAACACGGCCTTGTAAGAAAAGGCCGTGCGGGAGCATCAGTTTACACGACACGGCCACCTTATGGCCGTGTGACAGAGCACGACTCGTGCTATGTAAAATCCTGAAAAAAATCAGAATCCTTCTAGAAGCCTCCCAAGGGGTATAAATACCCAATACTTCAATATGTGAGAGGAGATCCGAAATTCCACCTTCCCTACACACCTCACACACCATTTCCTCTATTTTTCACCTTCATCTTCATCCATTCACCATCCTTTGGATCTACAATCATCCAACCATCAAAATCATCATCCAATTGAAGAAAAGAAGCAAGGAAGAGAGGAAGATAACAAGGGAAGGAAGGAAATCATCATTGAAGTGACATCAAAGGAGTTTCCATTCATTTCTTATATTAAACCTCATAGTTTCATCATGTTTTGTAAGGATATTAATGTCTATGTTCATTTCCTTCTTAATATGATAGGCTAATCTCCCTTGTGAGATTAGCAACATGAAAGTTGTTGGATAATTTTGGGGATTTGTGTATTTAAGTTCATATGTTGATTGGATCTATGATTTTCTACCATTGATTATTAATTGCTTGAATTGTATTGATGATTTGTGTGTTTAGTTGTTCTAGATATGTGATTAGATTGAGAAATCAATTATATGCTTAGGATAATTAAGTGAATCATTTCATCAAACACTTCATGTGCATTATAGATTGTGAAGAGATTGAGAAGTCCTTCATAGTTTAGAATCCTTTGGTAGGACATTCGATTACTTTGATCGAGAGATTGATTAATTGTGTGAAGGGACTCTCATTTAAGCTTAGTACCTAGTTGGAATTGTTTAAGTGAGAACCAATCCATTGAGCTATTTGATATTCATATCCTATCCATCTCGGGAGGGAGTTTAGGTGATCTTAGTGTTGGCCCTTAGCCTTCAATCCATGATACATATGAATTTGATTCATAATTCCTAGAATTACCACTTCTTGATTGTTGTTAATCTCACTTTTAATTAATTTGGTAAACCACTTTCCATCCATCCATCTTGTTGATTGATCATTACTTGCTTTGATCACTTGTCATTTAATTGTTTGCAACCAATCCTATTGATGAGTCGTCTCTATAAAATTACAACAAACGTGAGATCGCTTAAGCACTAGTGCCTACCTCCCTTGGGTTCGATAATTTCTTGAATTGGTCATTACCCACTAAACTATGGCTAATCAAATGGCGCCGCTGCCGGGGAGGCAACGGTTGCTAGTAGCTTGAAGAAGGATCGTTTTGAGTAATCTTAATAGAGATATTTTTTTTATTTTATTTTTTTACTTGTATTTGCTTTGTGAAAATTTGTTCTAATTTCTCTTATCTTGAAGGTGTATGCAAACGAGGTCAAAAGGGAATCAAGTCGAACCAATTGATCTAGAGCTTGAAAACACTTTGAGGAGAAGGAGAAGAGAGAACAAAACCAAAAATAGTGATCTTATGGAGAATTTTCAAGAAGATAATCGCGTGGAGATAGAGCATGATGGGGAAGGAGGACACAATATGAACATGCATGACAACGCACCTCAATTCAATGCAAATCTTCCTCAACAAGCCTATCAAAATCATGGAGCTATGAACAACCAAGCTTTTCTTCAACAAATGGTGCAACAAGTTCTAAGGCAACAAGGCTTTCAACAAGCTTATGCTTCTCCACAACAAGCTTATGTGCCACCACCTCCACCTCCGGTGCAATATGAAATGCAAACTGATCAAAGGGTGATCTGGGATTTCTTCATGCCAAGGACAATGCCACAAATGATGGGACCACCAATTCATGCCAACAACTTTGAATTTAAAATGGGCTTGATTTCATTGGTGAGAGAGCAACAATTTAGTGGAACCCCGAATAAAGATCTTAATGCTCATCTAACTCAATTTGTGGAGATTGCCAACACTGTGAAGATGAATGGGGTGAGTGAAGATTGTATCAAGATGAGGTTGTTTCCGTTTTCGTTGAGGGATAGAGCTCGAACATGGCTCTCCACTCTTACTCCCGGTACGTGCAACACTTGGGACGAGCTAGCACAAATGTTTTTGAACAAATACTTCCCACCTTCCAAGACGCTTCAAATGAAGAGCTTGATCACTCAATTCAAGCAAATGCCTCAAGAGAGTTTTTATGAAGCGTGGAAAAGGTTTAAGGATATGCTACGCAAGTGTCCACAACATGGTTTCCCGGAGAATCAACAAGTTGGATTTTTCTATCAAAGACTTGTGAATGGGCAAAGAGTGCTTGTTGATGCTTCGGCGGGTGGATCCGTACTTGGAGTGACTCCGGAAAGGGCCATAAAAATTTTTGAAGAGTGCTACAAATGTGTACCAATGGCCATCGGAGAGGGTAAGTGGATGCTATGGATTTGAAAGTTTTGATCAAGAGCAACACTCGAGTGTGAAGAGTGTGAATGTTGAAGCACAAGTGCCAAGCATGGAAAAGATAGTGGCAGAGGTCATGAAGCAAATGAGCTTGAATCAAAGTGTGAACAATCAAGGATCGAATATGGTTGAGGGGCTACAAGTCGAGCAAGGTGTGCTACCTCCGAATGTTGTGAATGGTGAACAATGGGCCAACTCTATGCCACGTGTTGAGGATGAGTCGTACATGCAAGGAAGAAACTACCAAGGGAATTACCAAAATAATTTCCAAGGTAGTTTCAACCAAAGTCAAGGAAACTATCCACCAAGGCAAGGAGGTTTCAATGGTCAAAGTAGTGGAAGCTCATACCCACAACAACAACAAAGGCAAAGCAACTTCTCTTACTCTAATCCGAGCAATGCAGTTGCGTATCCTCCGGGATATCAACCGGGAGCTAAGGCACCGAACAATGAGGGAAGATCATCAACCGATGAGCTACTTGAACAATTGATTGCATCAAACAAAGCTAGAGATGAAGCCAATGAAAGAAGATTCAAAGCTTTTGAGGAAAATAATGAAAGAAGATTCAAAGCTATTGAGGAAAATAGTGATAGAAGATACAAAGCTTTGGAGTACAATGTTGGACAAATGGCAAGTTCATTGAGTGCTCAACAAAAAGGAAAGTTCCCGGCCACAACCGAAGTTAATCCAAAGGCTCAATGTTTGTTGGTTGATATGAAAGAGGAACGAAAGGTTGAAGAAGGGTTGGTGGAAAGCAAGGTTGTTGAAGAAATGAAAGAAGAGCAAAAGCCTAAATGGATACCTAAGTGGAAAAGGGTGCAAGAGGAAAAGAAAGTTGAGGAGAAGATCAAAGAAGAGGATTACAAACGTGACTATTGGGGTATTCCGATCACTCCATTCCCTATTCCATATCCACAAATGTTTGTAAAAGAGGAGAAGAAAAAGGAATTTGCGGAGTATGTCATGTCGCTCAAGAAGAAGTATGAAGAGAAAAAGAAAGAGGAGCAACCCGAAATGAGTAAGTTGATGCAAAAAGGGGTACCTACGAAGGTTGGTGATCCGGGAAAGTTCATAATCCCTTGTGATTTTGAAGGAAAAAGCACCATTGATGCATTGTGTGACCCGCAAGTGTCAACGTGATGTCTCATGCCACGTTTAAAGACCTTGAAATTAGAGAGCTAAAACCAACAACAATCCGTCTTGAAGTAGTAAATAGCGAGGTTGTGAAGCCACTTGGGATTGTTGAAGACGTTGAGGTCAAAGTGAAGGGGTTAGCATTTTCGGTTGATTTCATGGTTTTGGAAGTGAAAGTGGACCCTAAAGTTCCACTTATTTTGGGAAGACCGTTTCTAGCCACCGGGAGAGCAAAGATTGATGTTGGTAGAGAGGAGTTATCATTGAGCTCAAAAGGAAAAAGTGTCACATTCTTGTGCAAGAAAGATAAAAGGATCAAGCCTCATCATATAAGACCTCCGGATGATTTCGATGATCATGATTCTTTTCTCTTTGACAATTTAAATTTATTTCTTCATGATTATATGAAATTGTCAAATGCTAACTTGACTTCTTGTGATATTAATAGGATGAAAGCATCGGAGCTCGATTGGAAACTCGACAAAGGAGAAAGAGGAAGTCCACTAGAATCACTTCTCAATGACGATTTGATGCTTGTAAGCAAGAATGGTGAGATTGAGCTAGTGGATAAGAAGAGGGCCAAGCTAATGTTCAAAGTGAGGATGCGAGGAGAAAGTGGGATGGACCATCCTTTGGTCCAATGATCGTAAAATTCCGTCCGGCTTGAAGACGTTAAACTTAGCGCTAAATGGGAGGCAACCCATTCTTTTGTTATTTTGATGCTTTTTGTTGTTTATTTTGGTCTTGTAGGTGGATTGTGCTCGTGAGAAAAAGAATGTTGAAGAAAGGAGAAGAGCTTCATGGATTTGAGTAAAAATATCACCATTTGTTGCAAACTTAATTCTCGACTCTTGTATCGAGTCAAGTTTGGGGGGAAAGTGCATGGTGAACATAGCTTGAGTCGTGTGGATGCGTTTACTTCTTCACAAGAAGATCATCAATGGAAACTACAATGGTAAGTCCCACCACTTTTTGCAAACTTGATTCTCACCTCTTAGTTCGATTTAAGTTTGGGGGGAGAGTGCGTGGTGTGACTCACCACTTAAGTGTGTTTGATATGATGATATATTGATGATGAAAGGTCTTCTTGTAAAATTCACCCAAATTTTAAAATTTTCTCATGAGTTTGGTTGGATTTTGGTATGATTGGTTGTGTTGAAGTGCATGTGAATCCATATTTTTAAGGCAATTGTTGAGCTAATGGTGTTGTATGAGTTTTGAGTATGAATGAAGGGTATTGGAAGCACGAATGGAGCTTGGAGCAAACGCTTTCCTTACCAAATGCCTATTGAGGGAGTACTCTACACCTTATCACTTCTAATTGATTTTGATTTGGATTGAATGGATTAGCATGCTACTTCATGTGTTATGATTTTGGGATATTTACTTTCGTAATTTAGGATTTTCTTTTCAATCAAGGTTGGGATGATTGTGAGCTTACATTGTTATGGATGATTAGAATGTGTGCTTTATTGTTAATGATGGTGTTTTTGTTTTTGCATGTTATGTATTTTTGGTTGTTTATTATTTGTTGAGTCTTTATTTTATATTTTGTGTGTTTTCTTATTTTTGTCTTGGTATGTTTGGTGGTTTGTTTAGGGAGGTTGTGTGTCATTTTTGAATATGAGTGATGATATGTTGTGGTAGTAAGTGATGACAAGTTATGATTAAGAATCTCTACACTTTCGAATTGTGACATGTTTTACTTAACTTGTTCAATTTTGAGATGAATGTGGTGTAATAAATTTCTTAAGGTCCAATGCATAAGCTTGTGAGAATTTGAGCCTCAACCGTGCATACATGGTTTTTTTCTTCATGAGTGGATTGGTTGTGTTTGATAAGCTAGAACTTGCTCAAGGACTATAGGAACGAGCCCGATTTGTGGAGGTTAGTGACATGATCTAAGGCCATCCTTGTTATTATAGTCATTACTATATATTTTCCTACCATGAACATCATCCCTACTCAACCATTTTGAGCCTTAAAGCCTATTTATTATGATATAAGCACATTACAAGCCATGATTACCCACTTAAGCCTTACATATATACCATTTGTGTGGGTGATTGAGGAGATGATGGTTTACAAGGTTTGATATGAGAAATGTGCAAGAAAAAGAAGGAAATGGTAAACAAGCAAGAAAATGATGAAAAGAGCTAAATCAAATACACATGCAACTTTCAAAGTAAAAAGGAGCAAATCAACAAAAATATGCTCAAGTACTTAAAAGTTCAAAGAAGGAAGCATGCATTAAAAGAAGCTCAAAATTTAAGGAAAGTTGATGATTAGTGCTTGTGATTACCAAAGTTGAGAAAGGAAGAAAGAAAAGTGGAGAAGTTGAGGAAGTTGATCATCTCTTCGATTACTTACACTTGTTAGTCACTATTATCCCTACTCTTCCTACCCTACCAAAGAGCCTATCATTACATCCTTAATAAAAGACCTTTTTTATCACTAATGAAAACTTTGGTGGTTTGTGAATGTAGTCAACGAGCAAGCTTATAGCGAGTCGAGCCAATCGATTGATGAGTGTTGTTTTACCCTACTTTAAAAAGTATTGAGTGAAATTGATATCTATGTGAGGCTTGGACCAAAAAAGGACTATATTACACATTATTCTCTTGTGATTGAACTTGTTAATTTTTCATGTTATGAGTTTAATGTTGTAGGATGACTTAGCATAAATTGTGATTCTTATTATTATTGATGTGTTATTACTTATGTTCATTTAGTCTTTTCCTAGGTGAAAATCACTCTCCTTAGTTTATCATTTTCGTTGTGCGGGGACGTACAACACTTTAAGTTTGGGGGTGTGATGAGTGATATTTTCACCTAGATTTTAGTATCTTTTTATGTGTGTTTTCGTATTGTTTTATCCGTATTTTTGTGTTATTTGGTTGTGTTTTGTGTTTTTATTGAAATGTGTGTGAATGAGCTTAAACCTATAGTCAGGGGGTACAGGACCCGCAAAAGTGCTAGGTCCTCCGTACTAAGCTCCAGATGGAGCTGTAGATGTCCCCGGTGCAAATGGATCCAGTGCTAATCCAGATGGACCACCCTGATAATACATACTAGCAGAGTGCTGTGAGTCATATGTCCTAAAAAGCTCCGACGCGTCCTCCTCAATCAGCATCATCTCATCCTCATCCTCAACATAAGCATAGTCAGCTTCATTCTGAACTTGGGGATTTGTTGCACTCTCATTGTGCTCTCTGATAATCTTCTCCTAATCTCATGTTTAGAAAAGACAGATGAGACATGGGTATGCAAATAAGACTTGCAAAGAAAGTTCTCTTCATTAGCTAATGTCGTCAACTGCTCACATGGGAGTGGTATAAAAAGGTTGCCATGCTTGTAGAAAAGCTGGCCACCTCACTCAAACAAGATATGTGCATTCTTCAAAGCTCGCACGTTTATATCTGGCTTTTTCTTATCAACGAGCTTCATACCATCAATTCGCACTGCTTTGATCTCAGCTATTTGGGTGATAATACCACCCATCATCACTGATCGAGTCTCCCTATCTCTGAAGTGGAAAACATGCTCCATAATAAGAGCGGCTAAGTCAAACAGCTTCTCCTCGCACATGCACCAGAGGATATAAAGCTCCTCTAACCTAACTTGGCCCTCCTCATGCCTAGAGAAGATGGTATTTGAGAGAACTCTTAATGTACCTGAGAACCGGGCTGATAATGTACGTGGACTTAGACTCTCTAGGCATGAAGGCTTCATCCTTGCCCGAGATCTTGCTCCAGAATGCATCATTGTCAAAGGCAGCATAAATCTCATCAGTAGCATCATACGGAGATCCAAATCCCATGTTCAGCTCCTTTCTAGTCATTATCTCTTTCCTCCCTCTCAACATGAAAGTGCATCCTCTGGGCAACCTATCATCAGCCTCTCGATAAACATCATATGATAGGTAGAACTCCATTTTCAATGCATACGTAGTAGGCCTCTTAGCATTCATAAACTCCAGTATCCCCACTCTCTCGAAGAGGGTATCCACATCCCGCTTTATACCGAGTCTGACAATAGTATCCTCATCATGATAGCGCGTACGCACTATCCTACTCTCCAAGTTATTGTAGTCCTCTATATGATCCTTCCACTCGGGATAATAAATCCCAAGGTGTCGAGGACTAGTTTTGTTCTTTCTTATCCGAGCTATCTCTTTTTGCTTTTGCTCATCCGTCCATCCATCCCCCATTTATTTCCTACAAAAATCACAAGTAAGATGCAAGTAATAATTCAAAAAATAAAAATAATCCATCTTTACTTGACTCAAATTTAAACTAAGTAAGAAATATAAAATCACTTCACACATGAAACTAACATGCCACATATGTACTCTTAATTCCTAGTTAAACCATGCCAATACAAACAATGAACAACACATGAAAGTACTATTCACATTTTTAAGCTACTAGGAACAAGAAAATATGCAAATCAAGTCCAACATGTCAATTTAAACTCAAAACTAGCACGCTTTTTCAAGAAAAATTCAAAAGAAAATCCTAACATGCTTGTACTAGTTTCAACCATCATCAATCAACAAATACCAACAATTTAGAACCTAATGGTATCAACTAACCAACACAAAACCACCAATCAAGTAAACAATTTTGAATTTTAAAGCAAAACAGTATGCTCACAACGTGTTCGACAAAATGCCTCAAAGAAAATTCACTTCAAAATTCAAAATTTCCATTTGGATAAACTTACTCATGCTCCAAATATACACATACTTGAAAATCAAAGCAAAAGGGTGAAGAAAACATACCTTATTCGAAGAAGAATCAAAATTTCGAACTTTGAGAACTTTCCCCAAATTTTGCTTAAAATCCCTAATTTCTCCCCCTCAAATCCTTAATCGAAGTGTAAGAATGTGTTTAGAGTGTGTGACAAGTGTAATGGTGAAGTGGGATGGTGATTTTTGGACTAGAAAAATCGATGAAAACTCGAAGATGACACGAAATCCATTCGCAGCAGTAGAGAAAAATACCAAATTGTTCAAAAATTCAAATTTTAAACACTGACCTGGACCTGGCACGAACTTGGCACGACTCGTGCAGAACTATGGCACGAGTCGTGCGGCCTTACCTAGCGCATCCGCACACTTCTGCTCTGCTCAGCACGACTTGTGTCGGTATTCCTCGGCAGCTCGTGCTGCACTTTCTCAACGGTCGTGCCAGCCATCCAGCGCTCCTCCTGCCCACTTCCTTGGCATGACTCGTGCAATGGGATGGCACGAGTTGTGCAGCCTTGCAACGTACACTTGGGCACTTTTTTAAACTTTTCACCTATTTTTTCGAATTTTCATCCAATTTAAGCTCAAATACACTTAATTTATCAGTAATATCATCATGAAAATTAAAAAATTCAAACAAAATTTATCACACCAAATCTAGGAAAAATAAACATGACAAAACAAAATACTTGGATAATTGCAAAAAAATTCGAACATTCGAAATAAATTCCAAAAATTCTAAAAAAATCAACCTCCAAGTATCACACACAAGTGAAAGAAAACTTACCTCGGTGCTTCAAGACATTGGGATGCACGTCCACCTCCCAAACTTAGTTCAAACTAAGTGAGAAACTAAGTTTGTAAAAAGTGAATACTATAGATGAAGAAGCACCTAATAAAATTTCCTACACCAAACAAAAACATTAAAGCAATAAAAAATGAGGGTAAGCCCCCAACAAGTGCTCATGTTTAACGTCGGAGAGTCATGACGGAATGCTCATATTTAACGTTGTTGAGCTCGACGGAAAGCATAACTACTTGAGGTAATCAACAAAAAGGACTTCCTTATCCCGTGGCGACCTATAATGCTTCATCCGATGCCCATTAGCCACAAAATTATTTCCATCCTTATCCAACAACTCATATGTACCTCCACCAATAGCTCTATGTACCACGAATGGCCCTATCCACTTAGACTTTAACTTTCTAGGAAAAAGTCTAAGTCTAGTATTGAACAACAAGACTTCATCCTTCTCACAGAACTCCTTAAAACTAATCTTTTAATTATGCCACTTCTTGACTTTCTCCTTGCTAATCCGTGAGTTCTCATAAGCTTTATTTCTAAACTCTTCAAGTCTGTTCATCTGAGTCATCCTCAGGCCACCCGCTTCTGGCATATCCAAATTCATCTTCCTCACGGCCCAAAATGGCTTATCTTTAATCTCCACAGGAAGATGACATGATTTTCTATAGACAATTTGGAATGGAGACTTCTCCAAGACAGTATTGTAAGCAGTTCTGAACTCCCAAAATGCATCATCTAGCTTCATAGCCCAATCCTTCCTACTCACGTTCACTGTCTTCTCTAAAATCTTTTTAATCTGGAGATTGGAGACCTCAGCTTGCCCATTCGACTGTGGGTGATAGGGTGTTGCCACCCTATGCCAAACACCATAATACTTCAATACCTTCTCGATGAGCTTGTTGACAAAATGGGTTCCCCCATCACTAACTAGTACTTTAGGTACTCCAAATCGCAAAAAGATATGCTTCTTAAAAAATGCTTGCACAACTCTGGCATCATTCGTCTTGGTTGGAATTGTTTTCACCCACTTAGATACATAATCAACAGTCAAGAGTATATAGAGATATCCATTGGATGAGAGAAAGGGACCCATAAAGTCTATCCCCCACACGTCAAAAATCTCCACTACATAACTATTCTGCAGAGGCATTTCATCTATCTTAGAGATGCTTTCAATTCTTTTTGACACCTATCACAGCTTACAACATATGACTCACAAGATTTGAAAAGGGATGGCCAAAACAAACCTGATTGTAAAACCTTTGCAGCTGTCTTCCCGGCAACGGCGCCATTTGCTTGTTCACTATTTTGCGTGTGTCCCCAAGTGTAGGGAATCAATTGTAATTCCACGTGTGACCAAGAAAAAATAATATCATACCCAAGGGATAATTATAGATCTACTATTTAATCTAATTATGAATATTCTAATTTAAGACAATTCTGATTTTTAAAGAGAATTACCTAAATTAACTATTCAGAAAATAATTACTAAAAATAATAAAATAGCAAATAATTAAATATGGAAAGTATTCAAGAGAGAAGATAGACAGCTAGAATCCATGCAGTTCTTATAAAAGCAATCACTTAATTATGTTAAACCCTTTTTGTAAAGTAAACTTAACACATAAATCTGGTTTAACCCCTCAGATGCAGAAGAATAATTCATACTCTCTTTCTAGGTACTTCAAGCAAAATTCCATTAAAGGCTAGAGCACTAGACTTCCCTTTATATGTACTTAAGAATTAATCCCCAATTCCCACATAATAATCCAAGAAATCAAATCCTCTAGAATGGTAATTAATAGATATATTAAGTGTCCTATATTAATTATTCTAATGAATAGAGGTTATATATTTAGATCCCCTTTACCCGTAATAGGTTGACAAATATAATTCTTATATAACGCAAGAAATAAGCATAAGCATGCAAAAGACATTGACATACGCATGAATAAGGACAGATCATATAAGACAAAAATATAAGACTCAAATCAAAACATTAATAAAAGAATAAGTATACTGCAGTCCAACCTTAAGTCTAGATCATCAATTCAAAACAACTTAACCTTCAAACCTAGCACTATCCAAGGAGTACTAGCCCATGGTGTTACAAGCAACACACATGGTTAGGTATGAAAGCATATTATCTAAAATTAAGAAAGAAAGAATAAGAATAACCCTAAATATGGTGTGATTTTCCGTTCTCTACTCTGTGATTCTAAACCTCCTCGTTCTCCTTCTCAAGTAAGTAATACTAATGAACTCTCCGGAACGGGTGGATGGGATGGTGAATTATAAAAAGGTGTGTAGAGTTAGGGTTTGAAATACCCCAAGAACTCCTTTTATAGTTTAATACTGATCCTTCACGAATTCTGACTTAAAAGTGGGTTTTTTCACGTTAAAAATACGAACGGGCCGAAAAAATGACGAAACGCGAAACTGGGCCTGGCGCGACCTTAACACGAGTCGTGCCACTTCCTGTACAAGTCCTGCGAGCACCATGTTGTGCAGATTCCTTGGCAGCTATCGGCAGCACGACGCGTGCGTCTCGGCAGGCTTCGGAGCTCGTGCTCGGCAGCTATTGGCGGGCATGCTCGGTGGTTGTACGGGTGCCTCTCGGCAGTGCTTGCGGCATGACCTGGCATTTCTGGCGGCACGACTCCCCCTGCTGTCCGGCACGAGTTGTGCCAACTCTTCCTTCTTCCGACTTCGCTCCAACTTCGTTTCCGACTTCTGTTTTTGCTTTTTTTACCTCGTTTTCCACCTAAAAATACAAAATAACACCTCACACGCATCTGAGACACAAATTTATATAATTCAACCACAAGATGCTCAAATACAGATATAAATCCCACAAAATAATGCTAAATCGGACCCTAAAACATGCAGATTTTCACACTAATCAATAATTTCAATGGAGTTGGAAGTTCATTGGAATTTTTTCCTATGCTAGTTCCAAAAGAAAATTCTGTTGGAAAAATATTAGAATCACTTGTAGATAAAAAAATTCCAACAAAAAAATGTCATTGGATTCACCGTTAGATTTTAAAAACCATTGGAAATGTTGTTGGAAAAATTATATTCCAACGGCCACTTTTCCAACGGAAAAAATTCTTTGGAATATTTGTTGGAATCATGAATTCCAATGGTATTTTACATATTCAAATGGTTTTTCGCCTTTGGAATTTAGCATTTTTCTTGTAGTGTAAATTATTATTATTGCACCATTATGTGCTTTTCATTAATTGAGTATTACTTTTTAATAAAATATGAGTATCACTTTTTATCAATTCATAAAAATCATTCTGTGAGCGGCTCTCGCATAAATTTTTGTGTTAATTAAATTATTTCTTGCGACGGTGTACTTAACCTCACCACAATGCGGGTTCTCAACATGGTATTATTTCTCTACTAAGGAATGATAGGTACCAAGTTTCACTTGAACCTCCACAATTTCGTTTTCCCATTGAACCATGTTCTTGGGATCTCCATTCATCAAGGTTGGGTTTCCACTGTTTTAGCTCTTTTCTTTGTGGATTTTAATCTCATTCATTCTAGCAATTTATTCATTTTATCTCGATTAATTGCTTTCGTGAGCGGATCCGCTGATGTGGACAAGAATCAAGAGAAATAAGACCTTCCAACTTCCAATCTTGAAAGTTGAGGTCTATAATTATTTATGTTGATTTCTAAGTTTGAATGCCTCTTCAAACTTCTTTTCTCCTCTATAAATAGGTTGTTTAGTATGAAAGAATGTAACTTGAAAATTCAGAAATCTTAATTTGAGTCTTATATTGAGTTTAATACTCGATTTATCTTTACGTACGAAGAGCGTTTGTCTTCTACGATTACCTCCCGTGTCAGTTGGTATTCAGAGCCAAGGTTTCTCCTTCGGCGATGGCTAACGACGCAGAACCTACCCTTGCTGATTTATTCAGAGAAATGTAACGCTTGAGTACAACAATGCAAACGTTAGCTACTCGTGTGGAACAAGTGGAAGGATTTCATGGCATTCGAGCGGAAGAACAAGACAATCCAGAAAACAATGGAGAAGCCAGGAGGATTGCTCGAGGTCTTCAACGTGAGATGCCCCAACATATCCCTATGAATCAAAATTTCACCGACAACTCATCCGATGAAGAAACAGCAAACTTGTTACGGAGGAACCAAAATGCGGAGCAGATGAATCATCGACAACAGAGGCATGATGAATTTCGATTGAAGGCAGATCTTCCTTCCTTCAATGGAAATTTCAATATTGAAGGATTCCTTGATTGGGTTGCTGAAGTAGATAGGTTCTTCGACTTTGCAGAGATACCGGAAGATAAGCAAGTAAAATTAGTGGCTTACCGCTTGAAAGGAGGAGCATCGTCATGGTGGGAACAAGTTCAGAATCAGCGACGGTGATTGGGAAAACAACCAATCCGGATGTGGGTAAAGATGAAGAGAATGTTGATGGCTCGATTTCGTCCTCCAGATTTCGAGCAGGTTCTTTTCCAACAATATCAATCATTAATTTAAGGGCAGAAATCAGTTGCGGAATATACATCAGATTTTTTGCGTCTCTCTTCACGCAACAATCTGATGGAAACGGAGGGACAGCAAGTTGCAAGATACATTCATGGATTGAAGCCACCGATCCGTGAGAAAATTGGATGTCAGATCATCCTCACCATTAGCGAGGCAATAAATTTGGCACAACGAGCTGAGTCAATGGGATTTCGGAGTTCATATGCAAGAGATGATCCCCATAAGAACTTTCATGACACTCCTAAAATTGCTCCCTCAACCAACATAGAGACTGCTACTAGTTCTACAAAGCGTGGAGGAGTACAGGAACCTGCTAAGAAAATTGTCAACAATCCTTATGCAAAACCAACCGGTGATAAATGTTATAGGTGCCAAGAGTTTGGACATCGTTCAAACAATTGCCCTCAACATCGCCAAGTCAATTTGGTCGGACATGAGGAAGGCGATGATGCATGGGAAGATGAGGATGGAGTCTGTGGACCTGATGGTGAAGAGGTTGATGAGCAATCGGCAATTGTGGTTCGTAAAGCGCTCTTACCACCTCGAAAAGATGAATCCATGCGGAATGCTTTATTCCGAACCAAGCCACGACAAGATGATCTTGGCACCATTCATGATGGAAGAGAGTACATCTACCAGTTCTTCAAAAATGGAAAGAAGGTAACCTTACTGCCTCTAGGTTGCAAGCCAAAAATTGAAAATTGTAAGCTTGTTTCACTAACCCGTCCTTTGAAAGATTGGAAGGAGGATGTACATACTGTTAGAAAAATACATTCTTTGTTGAAGAAGACTATGTTCATGGTTGGAAATTTTGAGAATAACAACAAGTTCAACAAGTTAATGTTGCGAAACAGATTCTTAATTCCTAGATTGAAATACTTGTCGGGTAATTTGTCCGGAGCAAAGATAGATATCCGAAGTGGTTATTATCGGGTCCGTATCCGACCGGGGGGCGAGTGGAAGGCAAGTCCTTGGACTAAGGAGGGTTTGTATGAGAAGGTATTGATTCTGTCTTTCTTATGGGGCAAAGGTTTTAAATGTGGGTGTAAAACATTGCATGTCTTTTCTTCTACGGGCAGCATAGTGTATCTACAAACTGATTCTCTAACTCTTGGGAATCTGATTCATTGTATTTGTGGTGATCGATCAACGCAATGGAATTATGTTTTGCCTCAAACAGAATATGCTTTCAATAGTGCAGTTCATAGTTTAACTAGAAAGACACCATTTTCTGTGGTTTATCAAAAAGTTCCATGTCATGTTCATGTGGATTTAATCCAGTGGCCAGGAGCTGCAAGTGTGGCAGCAACTGAATTTGCAAACAATGGGTTAGGTGTGCAAGTTGAAGTTGGACAAAAGTTGATGGAAACTACTCAAAAATTCAAGATAATTGTGGATAAATATCGGCGTTTGCTTTTATTCGATCATATCACGTAACTCGAGGACGAGTTCTTTTCAAGTGGAGGGGTCTGATGTGGACAAGAATCAAGAGAAACAAGACCTTCCAACTTCCAATCTTGAAAGTTGAGGTCTATAATTATTTATGTTGATTTCTAAGTTTGAATGCCTCTTCAAACTTCTTTTCTCCTCTATAAATAGGTTGTTTAGTATGAAAGAATGTGACTTGAAAATTCAGAAATCTTAATTTGAGTCTTATATTGAGTTTAATACTCGATTTATCTTTACGTACGAAGAGTGTTTGTCTTCTACGATTAACTCCCATGTCATCCGCTATATTGTATTTTGACCTCACGTAGTCAATTGACATTACACCACTCGAGATCAATTGTCTCACCATATTGTGTCGCCTACGGATACGTCTAGACTTTCCATTGTACATATCACTAAAAGCTCTTCTAATTGTAGCTTGACTGTCACAATGTACCATCACCGTAGGGACTGGTTTATTCCAACATGGAATGTCCTTTAGGAAGTTTCTAATTCATTCTGCTTCTTCCCCAACTTTGTCTAAAGCTATGAACTCAGATTCCATTGTGGAACGGGCTATACAGGTCAGTTTTGTAAACCTCCAAGACACTACTCTATCTCCAATAGTAAATACGTATCCACTTGTGAAGAATGAGTCTTTTGTGTCAGATATCCAGTTTGCATCACTGTACCCTTCAAGTACTGCTGGATACTTTGAATAGTGTAGCCCCACATCAAGAGTGTATTTCAAGTATCTCAACACTCTTCTCAATGCTTTCCAGTGCTCATTGCTTGGGTTACTCGTGTATCTACTCAGTTTGTTAACTGAACGCACCATGTCAGGACACTTACAATTTGTTATATACATTAACTTCCTATAACTCTTGCGTACTCAGATTGAGCTACTGTTCACCTTTATTTTTGCTAATGTACACGTTTGGATCCATGGGTGTCTTAATCGGTGGATCATCGAATGCATTGAACTTCTTCAACACTTTCTCAACATAATAAGATTGTAACAATGCAATTCCATTAGGTGTCTTTTGGATTTTAATTCCAAGTATCACATCCGATATACCCATATCCTTCATGTCAAAATTTCTACTCAATATCCTTTTGGTGTCAACGATTATGTCATGACAGCTTCACATGAAAAGCATATCATCTACGTAGAGGCAGACAATGAGAAATTCCTTTGGTGTAGTTTTCAGATACACGCACTTGTCACACTCGTTGATTCGAAAACCATTTGACATTATTGTATTTTCAAACTTCACATGCCATTGTTTTGGAGCTTGTTTAAGTCCATACAATGATCGTACGAGTTTGCACACTTTTTTCTCATTTCTAGGTGCTATAAAATCTTCTGGTTGGTGATGAGAGTGAAAATAAGCGTGTTTTAGTGTCCAATTTAACACTTTTTTATTGGAATTATTGTCATATATTAGCATAAGTCTCTTATATTTCATATATTTGAGTAAAAGGTGCGTTTAAGGTGTTTTATTATATTTTAGATGAAAAAAGGATCAAAAGAGCAAAGTTGGAGAAAATGTGCAACTTGATGAAAGAATGCTGAAAAACACACGTCCAACTTGTATATTTTTATGTATTCTTGTGGAACTCTGAATTCAAAGTGTGATACATTATTAAAAATCCACAGAAGAGAGGATCGTTTTGGCGTAAAAAATACCTTAATTAGAGTCCAAACGAGAAAGTTATGATCAAAGTGGTAACGTCGCGCAAGCTGTGCCGAACAGAACGGCTGTGTCACTTTGCATAATTTGTTAAACATTCAAATATTGGAGTTTCTATGAGGTCTTTATATGGATAGAAAGCCAAGGAAGAGAGAATCGTGTGATCATAAGAATCACTAAAATCGGAGCTTTGATGTAGAAGTTATATGGGAAACGGCGAGACTGCGCATGCAACTTGACCTGCCGTTCGACCAAGAGATCCCATTTGACTAGGTGAAGCCAAGTCGAATGGTGAAAGTCAAGTCTAACTGGAAATTTCAACTTACAGACATCCCGTTCGACCAAGGCCTCCAATTCGACCAAAACCACTTTGGTTGAATGGGGACGTGGAGATCTATTTTCGATGAGTTTTATACTCCTTGTGCATGTATTTTCATGTTTTCCAATAAAAAGCCTATCCAAGGTCCATAAGGAGAGCTTACAAGTACAAAAGAGGATGTAGATCACATTATTATTCATTGGAGAGAATCACAACACAATCATCCTACACCCTACAAGGAGGGATCACCCCCCAACCATCATCCACATCCTTTTCTCCATCCATCCATCACTTTGAAGATTCGTCTATGGAATCAAGAAGGAGAACCAAGAGGATTTGAAGAGACAGAAGAGAGAAGGAATGAGACTTCTACACCAAGGGTTTTTCTAATTTTTTTTCTTCTACTTTCTAATTTTTCGGATATATAGGTAAGATTCATACAACCCCCATGATTTTTCTTCGCAACATTATGGGCTAGAGCTATTTTGGTTGATTTAGGATTTTGAAGGTTATTTTGAATTAATTAACTTTCGTGTGTATACTCCGTACAACACTACTTGTGGATTTATTTTATATATGATTATGCTTTCTTAATTTATACTCAGAGTTGTTTCGAGCATCATTAACTATTATGTAGAGTCTGAATATATATATCTTGGTTATTGATTGAGTGCGTTCACTGCTGAGCAGGATTCTATGTTATGATTCTAAGTGAGGGGACTCCGAAGCTTCATTAGAACTATCATATATGAATGTTTATTAATTGAATTGAATTCTGATTAATAAGCAGCATAAAGAGGTTAATTTTATAGTATCTATAAAGGGAGATCATATCGGGTTAAAGTACCAATCCTAAAGGAAATAATTGATACTGATAGTACCTAGAAAGGGAGGGGTGAAATTATATCTCTTGCTCCAAGGTTATTCACACGTGTTACACGCATATTCACTTGTGTGTATAGAGTAGATTTGCATGGCTTAGTGATGCGTCCATATTCCACAAGGCAAAGTCTGACATTGATACACGAAAGGGAAATTAATAAATGAAACTGGATTATCATAGAGCTACCTATTCTCTATTCTTGAGTCACATTCATATTCATCAAGTGTTTATTCTATTTTAATTGTTATTTAATTTTTAGTAATTTAGTTGTTAGATAATTATTACACAACCTTTATTGTCTTTCGTCTTAATTAATTTAGTAAATAATTAAATTGGTAATACGTCGTCCTTTGGGTTTGATATTTAGCTTGGTCGGTTGCTTAAGCTGCAAATTTTTGGCGCTGTTGCAGGGGACTACTGTTATTATTAGTTTATTATTTCTAGTTTGATTAAGACTTTTATTTGTGATTATTTATTTCTATCTAACCTTGAATTTTTCTGAGGTACTTGTGCACTAGAAAAAGAAAAGTAAGGAAATGAAGAGATAACACGCAGTGCTAAACATGGCCGGAGCAAGGCAGAATCCGGATGATGTTGTCATACGTGAAATTTTCACGAATTATAGGATTGGCAACATGGGGTTGATAGGACCAAGGGGGGAAGATGATGATTTTGAGATACATCCTGCTCTTATCAGCATGGTGGAAAATAATTCCTTTTTTGGAGGTTGCTTTGAAGATCCATATCGGCATCTCAGAAATTTTCTTGGTTATGCAAACACTTAGAAGGGTGATGCAGCTCATGATAATGCTAGGCGGATCGCCCTATTCAAGTTCTCTTTGATTGATAGGGTAGAAGAACGGTATAAGACTCTTGATGCCAAAGAATGCACTACATGGGACGAACTGCAGCAGAAGTTCTTGGAGAGATATATGCCACCCTCAAGGATCTTAAGAATGAGGCAAGACATCACCCAATTTGTTATGAATCAGGGTGAAAATTTTTATGAGGCGTGGGACAGGTTTAAAGATATGCTCAGGAGGTACCCACAGCATGGAATGTCTAAAGCTCAGTACATAAGCATCTTCTACTACGGATTGGATTGTGAGTCGCATATTCTTATTGATATATCATCAAGAGGAGCGCTGTTATATAAGACAACACTTGAAGCAAAAAAGTTATTTGAAGACATCTCTATGAATTCACGTGACTGGCTTACAGAGAGCGTTAGAGGAACTTATGTAGTGGGTAAGGTGGCTCAAGTTGAACATCAAGTGGTGAAGCCGGATAAGGATGATGAGATCTTCTCTAGTCTAGTGAACATCAACAAGCTACTAGAGTCTCAGTAGAGGCAGATTACAGAGTTGACACAAAGAGGGCCTAGTATGAAGCAACACGAAGTGAAGAGTGTTGAAGATACCTTCAATCGATACATGGAAAGGAATGATGCAAGGGTTGACTACATCGAAGCAAGTATGAATGCTAATAGTGTAGATTTATCTAAGCAGTTGAAGGACCTTACCTTTATAAAGGGGCAGATGGCCGCGAATGTGAATCAATTAACATAAATGTTGGGGAATAATGCCATCACATTAAGGTCTGGGACGCAGTACGAAGGACTGATGAAGCCTGTGGACGGAAACAAGGAGAGCAGGGCCTCCGTTCGACCAGTCTCATACAGTTCGACCAGACCTGATGGTCGAACTGCGATCGAACCACTTTCTAAAAAATAGAGAAATGATACTCTATTTTCTGGCTCCTCATTCAACCAAGGCACTCCCGTTCGACCAGACCACTGTGGTCGAACCATGGTCAAACCAGCACCTGTTGAAGAGAAAGATCAAGTACAGTTTGCAGAGCCTCTGTTCGACCAGACTCATCCCATTCGACCAGACCCCTCTGGTCGAACTAAGGTTGAACCAGAATTGGACAAACTGAACCCATTTTCAGGAGCCCAGTTCGACCAAACTCCAACAGTTCAATCAGACCATTCTAGTTGAACTATGGCCGAACTACGGCAATCGAATCCCATTTTCATGCCGAATGCTACGCGTGTTGTTCAAAACACTCCAGTACTATTACTAGAGCAGAATACTGAGCTAATAGTGGAGAAGAAGTGGGAAAGAGCAAAGAGGTTGAGAGTCGAGAAGCTTAGACTGCTGATGGATAATTAAGATGTTTTTTCTCTTGATCAAGCCATGAAGATGCCCATGAAGACTCAATCATGCAATAGCATAGATGTGATTTCTAACTTGTTTAATCTTGATTTTAATAGGACAGATGATTCTGAATTTGAGTGAAAGATTGACAAGGAGGAGTCTAGACAGCCATGTATATAAGGTAATTCCAAGGATCATATGCTTGTGACCAAGAAAGGTGAGGTGTTGAGTGTAGACAAGAAGGGGGAAAGAAAGTAATTGAAGGTGAGGATGCGAGAAGACCGCCATCTGATCAAGTAGTCTACAAAGATTACATCCGTCGTGACTCTCCGACGTTAAATATGAGCGCCTGTTGTGAGCTTGTCCCTTCTATTTTATTGTTTTATTTCTTTCGTGTGAGTGAGGAGTTATTATATTTGAAGAGCTCACGCTTCGACAATTACATCTCTTTTCAAACTTAGTTTGAACTTACGTTTTTACTAAGTTTGGGGGTGTGATGTACTTACCTCATTTTATGAGCACCAAGGGTATAATTTTTCTTTTCGTTGGTTGTTTGTTTGTTAGAGGGTTGATTTTTTGTAGCATATTAATATTTTAACTAGTATTGATATATCGATTTTTTACAACTTACCTAATATTTAGTGTGTTGTATTAGTGTTTTTAGTGTGTGGAGTCGATTATATAATCAATTGAGTCTTTCTCATAATTCTCATATTTTATTATTAATGATGAAATCTATGATGATAAGGTGTGCTTGAGCTTTGATGATAGAAATAGGTAAAATGAGGCTTTGACCTGATCGAGTTGAACAACTCGAGGAGCTCATGTATACGTTGAAGAAAAATCAAGTGCCCTCGTTTTCTTATTCTAATTCTTATGTGCATTTTTAATTTATGGAGTGGAAGGATTCAGTTTATGATTTTGGTGAACATGTGAGCTTATTTAAATTGTGTTTGAAATTTATATACTTTTGAAATTGATGAAGGAAGTGTACTTGAGTTATATTGCGATACGAAGTTCTATGTGTACTTGTGGGATATTGCTTACCATGAAAAATGCTTTGTTACTTATTAAAAACCCATGTGAGATTTTGAGCCTTGTTGATCATGTTACATAATCACATGATATTTCTTTTCTGGTGAGTATCGTTCTTGTGTGTGTATTCTAGAACTTGCCTCTTGTCTTACTTGAAACTACATATGTGTTAGATGATGGGAGATGATTTTAGGCTGTCCTTGAATTAATGAGTCACTTAGTCAAATAATTCCCTACCGAATGATGTTTATCTGTAGTTAGCCCCGTTGATCCTAAAATCCTCATTCTTTGGCAGCTTACGAGAAAGAACCACTTTGAGCTACCGAATTTTTGAGCCTTGATTCTACTATGACGAGAATTAATGGCTTTTCAAAGTGTGTTGATAGAGTTTGATAACAGAGACCCTAGGGTACCCTATGGAGGATGCGCGAGGTAATGCCCGAAATTGGTACCTCGAGAAAAGAAAAGGAGAAAAAAAAGAGAAGGAAGAAAATTGTTGTGCTTGAAAGAAAAAAAAGTGAAAGAGTTGAGGAGGATGTTGTGCTTAATTAAAGTGAGTAAGAAGAATGAAAGATCATGATGGAGTGCACGCTTGATTGATCCGAGTTTTGATTCACTTATCCATATATTTCCTACCTTAACCAAAGAGCTAACATTACACCCAAAAGAAAAGTCATTTTTGATCCCATTGTCGAATCATACTTTTAGTAGTGGAGAGTTTGAGACTTTTGGCAAGCTTATGGTAACGCATGCACTTAAATTGATTTTGAGCGTAAACACCTTAACCCATAAGTGTACATCTTTTACACTTTAGTACGAGTGATATATACTTCCCATGAAAACATATCAATGGAGCATTTGAATTGGTGGTGATTGTCTTATCTTGTATACTATGAATTAATTATTACATGTAATGAGAGTTGCATGACCTAAGTTGAGGACAATTACATGCAAATAGGTATTTACCATAGTCCTTGTTTTCCTGATAATTTTCTTACTCTTTTTCTCTTTATTTTTATTTTAGTGTCTCGGGACAAACAACGGGTAAGTTTGGGGGATTGTTTACAGTGAAAATAAGCGTGTTTTAGTGTCCAATTTAACACATTTTTTATTGAAATTATTGTCATATATTAGCATAAGTCTCTTATATTCCATATATTTGAGTAAAATATGCGTTTGAGGTGTTTTATTGTGTTTTAGATGGAAAAATGATCAAAAGAGCAAAGTTGAACAAAAGGTGCAACTTGGTGCAAAAATGCTGAAAAACACACGTCTAAATTGTATAATTTTTATGTATTGGTGTGGAGCTCTGAATTGGAAGTATGATATATGGTTGGAAAGCCACAGAAGAGAGGATCGTTATGGCGTAAAGAATACCTCAATTGGAGTCCAAACGAGAAAGTTATGATCAAAGTGGTAACATCGCGCAAGCTGCGCAGAACAGAACGGCTGTGTCACTTTGCATGACTTGTTAAACATTCAAATGTTGAATTTTCTATAAGGTCTTTATATGGATAAAAAACCACGAAAGAGAGGATCGTGTGAGAGCAAGAATCACTAAAATTGGAGCTTGGATGTAGAAGTTATGCGGGAAATGGCGAGACTGCGCATGCAGCTTGACCTGCCGTTCGACCAAGAGATCCCGTTCGACGAAGTTAAGCCAAAGTCAAGTCTAACTGGAAATTTCAACTTACAAACATCCCGTTCGACCAAGACCTCCAGTTCGACCAAATCACTTTGGTCGAACGGGGACGCAGAGATCTGTTTTCGATGGATTTTACACCCCTTGTGCATGTATTTTTGTATTTTCCAAGAAAAAGCTCATCCAAGGTCCATAAGGAGAGCTTACAAGTATAAAATGGAATGTAGATCACATCATTATTCATTAGAGAGAAACACAACACAATCATCCTACACCCCACAATGGGGGGATCACCCCCCAACCATCATCCACAGCCTTTTCTTCATTCATCCATCACTTTGAAGATTCGTCTGTGGAATCAAGAAGGAGAACCAAGAGGATTTGAAAAGACGGAAGAGAGAAGGAAGAAGACTTCTACACCAAGGGTTTTTCTAAATTTTTTTCTTTTACTTTCTAATTTTTTGGATATATTGTTGGATTGTATACTAAAAGTCTAGCTTTTTGTATGAACAATGTTGTAACAATTAATTTGAAATGAGATCATATGATCAAATGATTGCATCTTATAATTTATTTATATGTTCGATGCAATAGTCCATTTACTTTATATTGTAGATAATATGTTGTGCGACAACACGCGGAAGATCATATTATCGGTTTCCTTATAAAGTATAAACTGATGCTCACAACCGAGATAGACGGGGACTCTCTATCGGGATGGTTGTAGTGTGGTTTGGTATTAGCTTTTCTTGGCTATAGAATCACATTAGTGCACTTGTGTGTATTGAGCAGGACCGCTTGAGATCATTCGATTTATACTGACTTATAGGAGAACTTGATCTCAGTTATTATGGAAGTTCGTGCTCTTAATCCCTATACAATAACCTCGACACATAGGGCAGTATGTATTTCTTTGATTCATCAATGGGTGAGATTTACATGCAATTAAATCAATAAACTCGGTGAGTTGGGAAGTAGTGTTGTCTCTATGGTGTGCTGTTGATTGTAGAAGGAATCCGTGTCCGTCATAGGTTGATGATGTCCCCTTGAGGAGCTCATAAGGATTATCATGTAAACCCTGCAGGTGGAATTTATTCCGGCATGATAATGAGGTTGAGTGGTACTACTCTTGGATGAGATATTAATTAATTGAGTTGTCAGTAACTTAAATTAATTAATGGACATTGTATATCTTAAACATGGGGAGACTAACGGGCTCATAATAAGAAGGAGCCCAAAACGTAATTTTGGGATTGGTATGGTAGTGCAGTAATAATATTTTAGTGGAATATATTATTATTATTGGACTTAAGTATAAGCTTTGGGCTAAGCTTGGATACTTAAGCCCAATGGAGGCCTAACCCAATTTCTCCTCCTGGTCCCTGCTGTAGCCCATGTATATAAGTCCTCAGCTTATCTGGAACCCTAATCTAATTCATTATTCACGTGTGATGAGGGTTGAGAGCAGATTGAGTAGGTCTCGTAGATCGTCGCCCACACGACGTCGAGATCGGACTTGGGACATGCAGCAGAAGATCGGAAGGTCGTTTGCTGCTGCAGTTCGTCATGTTCCAAAATTCATATAAAATCGTACAGTTCTTTGATTTTGATGTATTATATACTGATGGAAAGCCGTCGAAGAGAAGATCGTCTGAGCATAAAGATCACTCAATTCCAACATCAGAAGAGGAACTTATGGCTATTCTCGTAGGACTGCGCAGACTGCCAACGAGAATTCAACCTCTACATCAACCCTTGGTGAAAGGTAATGCGTTTCATGTTTACTTGCTTCCGCTGCTTGTTAGAAATACATGGAACCCTAACGGGTCACGTTAACCAAATGATCGAATGCCAACAATTGGTATCAGAGCCAGACCCCAGACTTAACCGGCCCAGCTCGGGGTTGGTGGGATGTTCGGACCTTAAACTGAATGGTCTAGCAGCAGGACTTTGTTTGAGGGGGAAATATTAGTTGGGTGTCAACCAAAGTCCCACATCGGTTAGAAGTGGGGATGGCGGAGGGTTTATAAGTATGAGAGAGTCTCTCCCTAGCATGAGGCCTTTTGGGTGTGATACCCAGAGTGGTAAAACCGTGCGGGCCAGTGGGCGGCCCAAAGCGGACAATATCATGCTAGTGGATTGAGTGGGCCTGGCTCCCTGGGGGGATAAACCCAACAATTGGTATCAGAGCTTCGGTTTCGTGGTGAAGCGTGACACGTTAGGATAGGGTTTATGTGATTAATTTTTCGGAATTAGGATCACATGTTTAGGGTTTTGGTTTTATTGCGCAAACCGTGAATATCCCTATGTAATATATACCCTATATCATATCTATTCGTCCATGGTTGTGTGTGAGAGGATTCGACGAAAACTGTTCGTCAATTTCACATGCAAGGAAGAAAGAGGGCAAAAATAGAATCACGCTTTTGAGAGAAAATCCAGCGTAGTGATATTGCAGAGGCAATAACTAGAGTTTCAACGGTCGGATTGATCTGTAATTTGGTCAGCACGTTCAGACCTTATGGATGCACATTCTGAACGGTGGAGATCGAATTTGGAGCTTTTTCTTGCTGGGAGTACGCTGAAAACAGAAGCAGATATTTGGGCAATTCTGTTTTGCGCAGTCGAGGGAAAAGTGTCGTTTCTGACAAACTAATCGTTGGATCGAGCTGTAATTTGGTCAACACGTTCAGACATTGCGGATGTACATTCTGAATGGTGAAGATCGAATTTAGAGCCTTTTCTTGCTGGGAGTACGCTGAAAACAGAAGCAGATATTTGGGCGATTCTGTTTTGCGCAGTCGAGAGAAAAGAGCCGTTTCTCACAAAATAACCGTTGGATCGATCTGTAATTTGGACAGCATGTTCAAGACTCACAGTACTAGATTCTGGACGGTGGAGATTGGATTCTGAGGTTCTTTCAGTTTCGAACTACAAACGACAGTTGGTGTAGTTTGGTGTTGCGCGTTGGGCTGAACTTGGTTCCATGCAAGTAGGCCCTTGGACGAGCGACAGTCCGGGCGAGGGGCGCTCGTCAAGGCACTTGGGGCGCTCCCTGACATAATTGGCGGTGGGATATGACGATGGACGTCTTGGAGCACAAGCAATCCTGCTTGTTGCGTAAGGCATCGATTCCACAGTAGGAGTGTCGGACAAGACATTAAAATTTAGAGGCGTTTTTATTCCTAATATATATAACTGTCATAATTGATTTAATTGTCTATTATTGTTATATATATATATATGGATGCCTGATCTCTATGATTTATTGTCTTATATAGAAGCATGCTAGATTGCGTATTATATTTGGTATATTATATGCATGTATTGCTAGAGTGTTGGATAAGACATCCAATTTTAAGAAAACTAATTCCTAATATATAACTACCATAATAGATTGTATATTATTGTTATATATGGATGTCGAATTAATTCCTAATATATGACTGCTATAATTGATTTAATAATCTATTATTGTCATATATGAATGTCGAATTAATTCCTAATATATAACTACTATAATTGATTGTCTATCATTGTTATATATGGATGTTGAATTGATTCCTAATATATAACTGACATAATTGATTTAATTATCTATTATTGTTATATATGGTTGCTCGTCGATATCGATGATTTTGATAATCTAGACGATATGACGATCGATATCGATAGTTTCGGAATTTTGATAATCTTGATGTTTTTCGAATATTTGATAATCTAGTCGATATCGATGATTTTGATAATCTGGACGATATCGACGGTCGATATCGATGGTTTCGAAAATTGGACAATCTGGAAATTTTGAAAATTTGATAGTCTGGAAGTCTTTGCTGATATTCGTGCCTGGTGGCGAATAATCGAATTCGCTGATATATAACTGTTAATGATTGATTTAATTATTGATTATTGTTATATATGTATGCATGACTCTCTGTGATTTACTGCCTTATGTGCCGTAATAGAAGCATGCTAGCGTTGCGTATTTTATTCTAAATATCATATGCATGTAAAAACCCTCGGTGTTAAATTACTAAGTGGGAGAGGGGATTGGTAAATATTCCCGCGGCCTCCATTATTGGTTTGTAAGTGATGTGAGTAAACTTGCGTGTTGGCAATAGGCCTTCCTCCCTAACGGATGAGTTTATTCACGGATCACTGGTACAGACTTCATTACATAATTATTGTTTGTAATGTGGTACATGAACTTGCGTGTTGGCAATAGGCCTTCCTCCCTAAAGGAGTTTATGTGGGGCTCACTGGTACAAACTTATAATTGATGATTGTAGGAAGCTATCCGAGCGCGTGTGTACTTCTCCAACTGTAAGGCACACAAGCTCGCGCAGTGGACTTGGGATCAAATAATGGTGTACACTTAGGTGTAAATAATTAGTATCCTCCCCAACAGAGTCACTGCTATTATTTGCATGGCTAAAAAGGAACCGACTATTAATTATTTTGTCATAAAGTTAGGTTGACAAATGAAATTAATGGGTAAAACCTTCTCTTGTAAATGTTTGGGTTTGTAAACGTCCACACTAACGTGGCTTGCAGACTCACGGTGCTTGAGATGTCGGTGAATTTTATTTTTATATAGTTTTGAGGGAATCAATATAAAAGGATAAAATTCGAAGATTTGATCGGTATATTTATTTATGATTCTCTAAATTTCAAATAGTTTTATTTCACTTATGGTTGACTAAAAGAAATTATATTTACTGGTCCAAAATTAGATGATTAGAAAAGAATCTTGGTTTTGAATTTTACTGCTTAAGAAAATACATGTGTGTTCTCACAATGGACGTCTCATGATGCCTATTAAAGTCTCTAGTGAAGAGATGAGAGGTTCATAGAAATATGATGGTCTCATGTAACTCTTCGGATACTTGAGTAAGTTAAAAGGCAGAAGATCATGATTTAATTTGATGAATGAATTGGGAAAGCATGGAGTATAAATTGAAGGGAAACCTAGATCAATTTAATTCTTTGTGAATTGCCTAGATGTTTTTGAGTAAGTTCCACCTGAATTACAATAGGATGTATATGGTGGAAAACTTCTGGCAAAACATGTGGCAAAGGAAAGCCATTTTCATCATAATGTGAACAAGTTTTATATCTTATTCACTAGTTGTTTAAAACATGATTAGTGATGACATTTACTGACACGAAGTGTGTAGATACTGGAATCACTAAATGTTTATTACTAAGTGAGGATAAGATTGTTATGACATGGGTAAAACTACAAGAGTAGTGGCTATTGCAGTGGGAGTTGTCTATTTATTAAATGATATGAGTAGACGTTTGATTTTATGAAATTGTCTTTACGTACATTTTCATAGAAAGAATTTGATTTCGGTTTCTATGCATTAATAGATGGATACTCCATTTCATTTAAATGATATGGTCATTATAATGAATGATAGAGTTGTAATCTGTTATGGTACGTTGGTGAACAATTTGTACACTCTTAAATCATGTTTATCCCCTGGATGCGACAAATAGTAATTAATAATGAGTCTTTTAATCTAGTAAGAGAAAGGTACCTTCGGAAATGAATTTCCCACCTTAATGGTGTGACGAATAGAAGGAATAGCACTCTTATGGTAGTGATTAGATAGATGATGAATTATTTGGAATTACTAAATTCATTTTATGGATATGCCCTAGGAACAGTAATTCGTAAGAATGTTTTTCTATTTGTGGGATATCCTAGAAAAATGAAGGATGATTTATTTAGTCCACAAGATCGAAGAGTGATTGTTAACATAAACACTAGATTTTTGGAAAAAGGACTATGTAATAAATCAAATACCCATGTATAAGTTGTTCTAAAGGAAGTGAGAGGAAAACACAAAGTATAAGTACCAAGTGTACAAGAGGATATACCACAAGGTAAACTGCAACGCGTGTCACGTCTGATATACAATTGCATGTAGTGCCTTGTCGTAGTGGGAGGGTTCTTCGACAACTTGTAAGATACATGTTTTGGGAAAGTCGTGAGACTTGGTCCCTCGCAAACATGAAATGGACCCACGGATACGACGAAGCACTACAAGTTAGAAATGCCTAATCCTAGCAAAGTGCAATGAATATTAAAATAGAACGATTTGAAATTAGGTCTGGATGCTTGTTGAACCGCTAAATGGCGTAAAAGCCATTGGAAGCGGGCATGCAAGAATAAAAGAGGATCATAGAATAAGGTGAAAACCTTGGAAGCAAGCTTGTTGCGAAAAGGTATACTCAGAAAGAAAGGGTTCGATTATGAGAAAACCTGTTCGCCAGTAGCTATGCCTAAGTTGATCCGAACTCTTTTATTTGTTGCTACTCATATGAAATATGAGGGATAGCAAATAGATGTCGAGACAGCTTTCCTGATTGGAAGTCTTAAGGGAAACATCTATGTGAAGCAACCAGAGTGATTCATTGCAAAGAGCTAAGAGCATTGTGATAGTGAGCTTAAAAGTGTCCATTAATGGACTAAAACAAGCTTCAAGATCATGAAACATCCGTTTTGATGAGGTAATCCAGTGACATGGATCTAATCAATGATCGGATGGGTCTTGTGTATTGAAAAGAGTGATGGAAACGTGGTGGTATTTCTTGTACTATCGTAGATGATATATTGCTCATTGGAGACAATGAAAGAGTATTGTCGGGCGTATGTGTATGGATAATAAAGCGGTATGAAATGAAGGACTTAAGAAGAGCAAAAATATCCTTTTGATCACGGTAATACGGATCACAAGAAAGGATATTATGCTTGTCTCAAGCTTCATGAATTGATACGATCCTTAATTGTTTTAGCAAGTGACTTTATCTAAGAAAATATGTCTTGAGACACAAAAGGAAGATAAAGGTGATGAAAGCGGTTCCTTATGCTTCGGCGAATAAGGAAGCTTAATCTTAGGAATGCTATGCGCGAGAATGGATATCTATTTTGCTGAACGCATGAACAGTGGGTATCAACGTAACCCGGAACAAGAATGATGAACTGTGGTAAGACATATATGAAGTGCCTGAGAAGGACTGGAATTTATATGTAAGCTTACTGGGTAAATTCACTGCTTCTTATGGATTACGTAGATTCGGATTTTTTAGTCAGATTGGACGGCAGTAAATCCACCTCAAGGTTATGTGTTTAATTTTAGGAAGTTGAGTCATAATGTGGAGGAGTGTTAAATAGAAATATATTTCAGACTCCGGACTCCATCATGGAAAGATGATAAATTGGAGCCTATGAGGCAGCCAAAGTATCTGTATGACTCTAGAAACTTCAAGATGGACTTCGAAGTGTTTCTAAGTTTGCCCAAGGATATCACAATTTATATTGATGATATTGGTGCAGTTGCAAACTTGAAGGAATCACGAGCCCATAAGGCAATTAAACACATGGAGTGCAAGTACCACCTGTTACGAAAAATCGTATGATGAGGGGAAGGTTGTTGTCGCCTAGATTGCATCGGATGATGACCTAGTAAATCCATTTACAAGGATATTAAGGCGAGAGCTTTTAATGGTCGTGTAGTGGGAGTGGGAATCAGATGTATGGCGGAAGACATAACAGCATAGTCTTTTAGTATAAGTGGGAGATTGTTGGATTGTATACTAAAAGTCTAGCTTTTTGTATGAACAATGTTGTAACAATTAATTTGAAATGAGAATCATATGATCAAATGATTGCATCTTATAATTTATTTATATGTTCGATGCAATAGTCCATTTACTTTATACTGTAGATAATATGTTGTGCGACAACATGCGGAAGATCATATTATCGGTTTCCTTATAAAGTATAAACTGATGCTCACAACCGAGATAGACGGGGACTCTCTATCGGGATAGTTGTAGTGTGGTTTGGTATTAGCTTGTCTTGGCTATAGAATCACATTAGTGCACTTGTGTGTATTGAGCAGGACCGCTTGAGATCGTTCGATTTATACTGACTTATAGGAGAACTTGATCTCAGTTATTATGGAAGTTCGTGCTCTTAATCTCTATACAATAACCTCGACACATAGGGCAGTATGTATTTCTTTGATTCATCAATGGGTGAGATTTACATGCAATTAAATCAATAAACTCGGTGAGTTGGGAAGTAGTGCTGTCTCTATGGTGTGCTGTTGATTGTAGAAGGAATCTGTGTCCGTCATAGGTTGATGATGTCCCCTTGAGGAGCTCATAAGGATTATTATGTAAACCCTGCAGGTGGAATTTATTCCGGCATGATAATGAGGTTGAGTGGTACTACTCTTGGATGAGATATTAATTAATTGAGTTGTCAGTAACTTAAATTAATTAATGGACATTGTATATCTTAAACATGGGGAGACTAACGGGCTCATAATAAGAAGGAGCCCAAAACGTAATTTTGGGATTGGTATGGTAGTGCAGTAATAATATTTTAGTGGAATATATTATTATTATTGGACTTAAGTATAAGCTTTGGGCTAAGCTTGGATACTTAAGCCCAATGGAGGCCCAACCCAATTTCTCCTCCTGGTCCCTGCTGTAGCCCATGTATATAAGTCACCTCAGCTTATCTGGAACCCTAATCTAATTCATTATTTACGTGTGATGAGGGTTGAGAGCAGATTGAGTAGGTCTCGTAGATCGTCGCCCACACGACGTCGAGATCGGACTTAGGACATACAGCAGAAGACCGGAAGGTCGTTTGCTGCTGCAGTTCGTCATGTTCCAAAATTCATATGAAATCGTACAGTTCTTCGATTTTGATGTATTATATACTGATGGAAAGCCGTCGAAGAGAGGATCGTCTGAGCACAAAGATCACTCAATTCCGACATGAGAAGAGGAACTTATGGCTATTCTCGTGGGACTGCGCAGACTGCCAACGAGAATTCAACCTCTACATCAACCCTTGGTGAAAGGTAATGCGTTTCATGTTTACTTGCTTCCGCTGCTTGTTAGAAATACATGGAACCCTAACGGGTCACGTTAACCAAACGATCGAATGCCAACAATGGGTAAGATCTATCCAACCCCCATGATTGTTCTTTTGAATTGTTCTTTATTAGAAATGTCATATATGAATGTTAATTAATTGAATTGAATTGAATTCGGGTTAATAAGAAAGATAAAGAAGTTAATTTTATAGTATATATAAAGGGAGATCATATCGGGTTAGAGTACCAATCCTATGGGTAAATAATTAATACTGATAGTACTCAGAAAGGGGGGTGAAATTATATCTCTTGCTCCAAGGTTATTCACACGTGTTACACGCATATTTACTTGTGTGTACAGAGTATATTTGCATGGCTTAGTGATATGTCTATATTCCACAAAGCAGAGTCGGAGATTGATACACGAAAGGAAGATTAATGAATGAAACTGGATTATCCTAGGACTATATATTCTCCATTCTTGAGTCACATTCGCATTCTTCAAGTGTTTATTCTATTTTAATTGTTATTTAATTTTTAGTAATTTAGTTGTTAGATAATTATTACACAACCTTTATTGCCTTTCGTCTTAATTAATTTAGTAAATAATTAAATTGGTAATACTCTGTCCTTTGAGTTTGATATTTAGCTTGGTCTCTTGTTTAAGGTGCAACTGATATCTTCATACTTGGGGATTAATTTTGTGTTGAGAAAATGCTCATCAGTTGGCCCATGTATATTTCTTCCTTTAACTCACCATTTAAGAAGGCTATCTTCACATCCATTTGATGGATCTCTAGATTGTGCAATGCAGCAATCGCTAAGTACACGAATAGACATAATTCGTGTCACTGGTGAGTAGGTATCAAAGAAATCATACCCTTCCTTTTGCTTGAAGCCTTTAGCCACCAATCTGGCTTTATATTTATCTATTGACCCATCAGCTTTATACTTTCTTTTTAGGATCTATTTGCATCCTAAGGTCTTACAACACTTTGGTAGATCTACCAATTCCCACGTGTGGTTTTGCATGATGGTGTCAATTTTACTATTTATGACTTCTTTTCAAAACGGTGCATCTGGAAGAGATAGAGCTTCAATTACAGATTTGGGCTCATCTTCAACCACATATGTGAAGAAATCTTAACAAAAGTCTTTTTCTACTCTAGCCCTTTTATTACGTCTTGATTGTACAATTTCTTGGGTAGACTGAACAGTAGTACTATTTTCAAGTGGTCTTTTGCTAGAACTCACTTGTTCATTTCCTTTACTAAGAAATATGTTTTCAAAGAATATTGAATTCCTTGACTCTATCATAGTTCTTACAGTCATACCAGGTATTTCTAATTTGTGAATCAGAAATCTGTAAGCATTACTGTTAAGTGTATACCCAACAAATATGCAATCAACTGTTTTAGGTACAATTCTAACTTTTTTAGGTAGTGGCACTTCAGCCTTGGCCAAATATCCCCACACTTTGAGGTATTTGTATGACGGTTTACGTCCCTTCCACATTTTATAAGGAGTTTGATCTTTAGATTTGTGTGAAATCTTATTCAGAATATGGTTAGCTGATAAGATAGCTTTCCCCCCACAAGTTCTGAGGCAACCCTGAATTGATTAACATTGTGTTCATCATTTTCTTCCGAGTTCTATTCTTGCGTTTAGCAACGGCATTTGATTGAGGTGAATATGGAGCCGTTGTTTGATGTATGATACCAGATTCGGCACATATTTGTTCAAACGGTGCTACTTATTCGTCACCTCTATCACTTCGAATTGTTTTAATCCGAGTGTTAAGTTGGTTCTCAACTTCATTCTTGTAGAGTCTGAATGCTTCTAAAGCTTCATCTTTACTCCTCAAGAGATATACATAGCAAAACCTTGTGCAGTCATCAATAAAAGTAATAAAATACTTTTTCCCCTCTAATTTGCACAAATTTTAAATCACACATATCAGTGTGGATCAACTCTAGAGGTTTAGTGCTCCTTTCCGTTGTTGAAAATGGTGGTTTGGTCATTTTTGCTTCTACACACACTTCACATTTGTTTGAAGTCTCAACATTTGCTACTTTAAGTAAATCAAGATTATTTAATCTTTGATCGATTTAAGATTTATATGTCCCAATCTTAAATTTCATATTGAGGAGTACTCAACGATATAAGTAGAAGTAGAAGCACTTTTATCCATAACTTTCTTTCCTTCACGGCTTACAACCATAGCATTGAGCTTAAAAAGCCTATATTGCTAAGTACAAGTTTATCAGACTCAAACACAAGTTTGAACTGATGACTAACTAGAAGGGAGCCTGAGATTAGGTTCTTATGGATGTCTGGGATATGCAGCACATCCTTCAAATTCAGTTCTTTCTCGGAGGTGAGCTTCAGAGTCACCCTCCTAACATCGGCTACATCAGATGAGGCTTGATTCTCCATGTGCAACTTCCACCCTTCAACAATGCATAAGTGGAGAAGGCATTTTTCTCCGAGCAGACGTGGCAGGTGGTGCCAGTGTCTACAAACCACTCCTTTGGATTTGCCACCAAGTTGGCTTCAAAGACCACAGCAGCCAGGTTATCATTATGCCCCTTCAACTGCGTAGGCATTGTGCTTTTTGCCTTTGTTCTTCTTAGGCTGACGACAATCTTTGGCCTTGTGGTTGGGCTTGCCACAGTTGTAGAAATCCCCACTGAACTTGGGCTTTTGTACTGGCTTCTTGCCCTTATCGTCGGACATCTTTCTCTTTTTGAAGGGTCTCACAAGATGTTCAGTTAAGTTTGCCTTTTCCTCCATTAAGGATTTGCCAAACTTCTCATCCATCTTCATGTTGTCTTCTTCGATTCTCAGTTTGAAAAATTAAGTCATCTAGAGACATCTTCTTTCGCTTGTGTTTGAAATTGTTGGCATTTGATCGTTTGGTTAGCATAAACCGTTAGGGTAACATGCACACTTAATCAGCAGAAGTAATAAGTATTCAAAGTTCGCATTACCTTTCACCAGGGTATGTTGTTGAAGTACAGCTGCAGAGAACAATTTGTTGATCTTCTGCTGTATTACCCAAGTTTAATCCTGAAGTCGTATGGGCGACGATCTTCAGAATCCTCTCAATCTGCTTTCTCTTCTCTCTTTCACGTTGAAAACAGCGCAGAGTGAGGGTTCCAGGAAGCTAAGATAACTTATATATGGGCTACAACAGGGACCAGGAAGAGAAATTGGAGTTGGGCCTCCATTGGGCTTAAGTATCCAAGCTTAGCCCAAAGCCTATACTTAAGTCCAATAATAATAATATAGTCCACTGAAATATTATTACTGCACTGCCGCTCCAATCCCATAATTATGTTATGGGCTCCTTCTTATTATGAGCCCAACAGTATCCCCATGTTTAAGATATACAATGCCCATTAATTAATTAAGTTACTGACAACTCAAATTAATTATATCTCATCCGAGAGTAGTACCACTCAAACTTATTATCATGCCGAAATTAATCCACTTGCAAGATTTACATGATAAACCTTATGAGCTCCTCAAGGGGACATCATCAACCTAAATAGGACACAGATTCCTTCTACAATCAACAGCACACTATAGAGACATCACTACTTCCCAACTCACCGAGTTTGTTGATTTAATACATGTAAATCTCACCCATTGATAAATCAAAAAAATACATATTGCCTTACGTGTCGAATTTAATGTATAGGGATTAAGAGCATGAACATCCATAATAACTGAGATCAAGTTCTCCTATATAGACAGTACAAGTCGGACGATCTCAAGCGGCCATGCTCAATACACACTTAGTGCACTAATGTGATTCTATAGTTAAGACAAACTAATACCAAAGCACACTACAACCATCCCGATAGATAGTCCCCGTCTATTTCGGTTGTAAGCATCTGTTTATACTTTATAAGAAAACTGATAATATGATCTTTCGCGTGTTGTCGCTCAACATATTATCTACAGTATAAAGTAAATGGACTTTTGCACAGACATATAAATAAACAATTTATAATATGCAAATGTTTGATCATATGATTCTCATTTCAAATAAATTGTTAAAACATTGTTTCATATAAAAGCCTGACTTTTAGTATACAATCTAACAATCTCCCACTTGCACTAAAATACTACGCTGCCATATCTGCTGACACGCATCTAATCCTCATTCCTTCTACATGCCTATCGAACGCTTTCGCTGGAAGGCTCTTAGTAAAAGGATCAGCTAGGTTATCTTCCGATACAATCTTAGCGACAATGAGCTCCCCTCTTTTAATGATGTCTCGTATCAGGTAGTACTTGTACTCAATGTGTTTACTCGTCTTATGGGCTCGTGGTTCCTTCGAGTTTGCTACTGCACTACTATTATCACATTAAATTGTGATCGCTTTGAGCAAATCAGGAATCGTATCCAAGTCCATTAAGAAGTTCCTATTCCATACTGCTTCTTTAGCTACCTCAGAGGCTGCCACATATTCAGCTTCCATGGTGGAGTCCGCAACGCATTTCTGTTTTACACTCCTCCATATTATGGCTCCTCCTCCAAGAGTGAACACATAACTCGAGGTGGATTTACTGGCATCCCTATTTGACTGGAAATCTGAATCAGTATAACCCAAAGATAACAAAGTATCTGCCCGATAAATCAGCACATAATCCCTAGTCCTTCGCAGGTACTTCAAAATATGCTTTACCGCAGTCCAATGCCCTTGTCCTGGATTACTTTGATACCTACTGACCATGCCAATGGCATAATAGATATCCGGTCTCGTACATAGCAAAGCATACATGAGGCTTCCTACTGCAGAAGCATAAGGTACCAGCTTTATTTCCTCTATTTCTTGTTGTGTCTTTGGACACATATCCTTAGATAGAGGTATTCCATGTCTGAAAGATAGAAAATCTTTCTTGGAATCTTGCATGCTAAAACGAGCCAGGATTGTATCAATGTATGAAGCTTGGGACAAGCATAACATTCTTTTCCTGTGATCCCTTATTAATTTAATCCCAAGAATATGTTCTGTTTCTCCTAAGTCCTTTATCTCAAACTGCTTGGAAAGCCATACCCTTATGCCCGACAATACATTTACATTATTTCCAATGAGAAAAATATCATCCACGTAGAGTACAAGAAATACCACTATATTTCCGTCACACTTCTTGTATACACATGATTCATCCGGATATTGAATAAATCCATATGACTGAATTACTTCATCAAAATGGTTTTTTTATGATCTTGAAGCTTGTTTCAATCCATAAATGGACCTATTAAGCTTACACACAAGATGCTCTTCGCCCTTTGTAATGAATCCCTCTGGTTACTTCATATAGATGTTTTCCTCAAGACTTCCATTCAGGAAAGCTATCTTGACATCCATTTTTCATATCTCATAATCCATATGAGCAGCAATAGACAAAAGAATCCGGATTGACTTTAGCATGGCCACAGGCGAGAAGATTTTCTCATCGATTCCTTCTTTCTGAGTATATCCTTTAGCAACAAGGCTTGCTTTAAAGGTTTTCACCTTACCGACAAATCCTCTTTTTCTTTTATAGACCCACTTGCATCCAATAGCTTTTACACCATTGGGTGGTTCTACAAGTTCCTAGACTTGATTAAAATACATAGATTCTATCTTAGATATCATTACCCTTTGTCAAGATTGAGCATCTTTATCATGCAAAGCTTCATTGTAATTCCATGTGTCAATTTCATGTTCACCAGGGACCAAGTCGGAAGACTCTCCCAATCCCATGAATCTATTGGGTTGTCTCACAACCCTCCCACTATGACGAGGCTCCGCAGGCAATTGTGTATTAGGTGTGACATGCGGTGCAGTGTCCTGTGGTATATCCTCTTGTACATTTTGTATTATGATTGGATTTTCCTCTCTTACTTCATCTAAAACAATTTTATTCATGAGTTTGTTGTTCATTACATAATCCTCTTCTAGAAATCTTGCGTTCGTGCTAACGATCACCTTTTGGTCCTTAGGACTATAAAATAAACCACCCTTCGTTCCTCTAAGATACCCTATAAATAGATAAACATCAGTACGCGATTCTAACTTATCAACATCTGCCTTCAACACATATGCCGGAGCACCCCAAATCCGAGCATGTTTCAGACTAGGCTTACGCCTGGTCCACAGTTCTGTGGGTGTGCAGGCTACCGATTTAGAAGGTACTAAGTTCAAAATGCAAGTCGATGTTTCTAAGGAATATCCCCAGAACCAATTTGGTAGTTCCGAATAACTCATCATTAATCTTATCATTTCCATAAAAGTCCTATTCTTTCTTTTCGCTACACCATTTTGCTGGGGTGTGCTCGGTGCAGATAGTTGGGATTCAATCCCTTCCCCTGATAAATAATTCTTAAACTCTCCCAAGAGGTATTCACCACCACGATCAGATCATAGTGTTTTGATATATTTTCCAAGTTGCTTTTCCACATCAGCCTTGTACTCTTTGAATTTATCAAAGCACTCAGACTTGCGGCGCATCAAATAAATATATTCGTATCTAGAATAATCATCAATAAAAGTGACGAAGTATTCATAACCACCTCTTGCCTGAACAGGCATAGGACCACATAAATCAGAATGAACCAATTTCAACAGATCCTTAGCTCTATACCCCTTTACCTTAAAAGGCCTTTTGGTAATTTTTCCTTCCAAGCAGGATTCGCAAGTTGAATAATTTTCCACTGCTAATGAACTCAGAGGTCCATCAGCTATCAACCTTTGAATCCTACTCAAGTTAATATGACCAAGCCTAAGATACCAAAGATATGTTTGGTTCATTTTTGAAGGTTCTTTTCTCTTATTAGTAGATGTATCATTCAATTCAATTTGTTACACTGTGGGAGTAATTGGATTAAGAGTATATAAATTATCTATCAATATACCATCACAGATAATAATTCTATTTTTTCTTATAATAATCTTGTCATTAAAAGAAACAAAATATCCATCCAAAAATAATTTAGAAATCGAAATTAAATTCTTTCTAAAATGAGGTACATAAAGACAACCTCAAAATAAGAGTTTTATTCTTATTGAAAAATAAATAAACGTCTCCCATTACAACGACCGCTATCCTTGTAGCATTCCCCATAAGTATAATAATCTCCTCATCGCTAAGCTGTCGGGTTTGATGGAACCCTAGCAAAGAATTGCAGACATGGTCAGTGGCTCCCGTATCTACACACCAGGTGTCAGCAGATACAGCTGCTAAACACGATTCAACAACTAGTATGTAAGACTTACCATTCATGTTCCCCTTCAGAAGAGGGCAGTCAGCCTTGTAGTGTCCCGACTGCTTGCATTTGAAGCACTTGCCTTTAGGCTTCTTGACTGCATCAGCCTTTGCTTTCACTTGGTTCACCGGTGCTGGATTTCCTAGCTTCTTCTTATTCCTACCGCCTTTCGGCCTAGGATGAGCAACATTTTCAGCAACATGAACCTGAGGAGCTCTACAAAATAGTTCTTTCACCACCACAAGTTCTGTCAGAAGTTTCGCCAATATGTACAAATATTTGTTCATACCGTAGTTCAGGCGAAACTGCTCAAAACTCCTAGGCAAGCTTTGGAGTATGATATCGACCTGGGTTTCCCCATTGATTTCAGCTCCAAGAACTTCTAACTCATTGAGTTAGCCCATCATCCTAAGGATATGCTCCCTTACGGAAGTGCCCTCAGCCATTTTGGTGTTCATCAACATAGACATGCCCTTCGACCTAGCAGGACGACTCTGATGCCCGAAGAGTTCCCTAAGATTATGCATCATATCATAGGCGGTGTTCATAGCTTGATGCTGAGTTTGAAGCACATTTGACATAGAAGCCAAAATATAGTACTTAGCCATCCTATCAGCTTTGACCCACCTATTATAAGAAACTCTTTGCTCTTCGGTAGAGGCATCAGTAGGTTCCAGAGGACATTCCTCAGTGAGTACAATATCATCTTCAGCAATTAAAACAATGTCCATGTTTCGTTTCCAGTCAACATAACTAGTATCAGTAAGTTTGTGTTCTATAAGTATAACAGAAAGTGAGTTGAGTGTCATTTAAAAATCCTGAGAATCATAAATAAATAAACAGATCAAACACTTTGAATTTATCAATTTATATTGATTCCCTCAAAACAATATAAAATAAAATTCACCAACATCTCAAGCACCGTGAGTCTGCATGCCACGATAGTATGGACGTATACAAACCTGAACATTTACAAGAGAAGGTTTTACCCATTAATTTCATTCGTCAACCTAACTTTATGATAAAATAATTAATAATTGGTATCTCTTTAGCCATACAAATAACAGCAGTGACTCCGATGGGGAGGATCCTTATTATTTGCATCTAAGTGTACACTATTATTTGACCCCAAGTCCATTGTGCAAGCTCATGTGCCTTACAGATGGAGAAGTACACAGCGCTCGGATAACTTCTTGCAGTCATCATAAAGAAGTTTGTACCAGCGATTCGTGAATAAACTCATCCGATGAGAAGGAAGACTCTAGTGCCAATGAACAAGTTTACTCACATCACTTACAAACCAATAATGGAGGCCGCGAGAATTAATTACCAATCCCCTCTCGCACTTAGTTATTTAACACCGAGGGTTTTTAACATGCATATAATATTCTAATAATAAAATACACATCTTAGCATGCTTATATTAAAAATAATTTAAATAAATAAATCACATAGAGCATGCCTTTCATATATATAACAATAATAGACAATAAAATCAAATATTGCAGTTATATAAAAAATTGCAGAAAATGGCGAATCACATATAAGAGCCCAACTGCCCGAAGGACAACACTTGCATGGCTTGTGCAAGGAGACAGCACGAGTCGTGCCGTCCATGCCTTTCGCCTGCCATCTGCCGCGTAAAACTGGAAAAAAACGCACACGTCTGCCCAGCAACCATGCTCGCCCGACTCCTGCAGAATTGAGGCATGAGTGTGCGTCACTCACCAGTAATTCTATGCGCGCTGCCCTTCATCTGCCGTGCGTCGCTCCGCCCTCCAAACACACTCGTCCGCCATCTGCCGTGCATCCATCCAGCGGGCCCGACAACAAACACACACGTCCGACATCCACCGTGCGAGGCTCCACAAATCAAGCACACTTCGTCCAGATGCAGATGGGACTCGCCCGGAAGTAGATTAGACTCGTTTGAAAGTAGATTAGACTCGCCCGGAAACTATCTGGACTTACCTGGAATCACTCTCCACCGGGCTACATATCATGTGCGTCACCAGGCATCCACGTGTCCACGCCCCCAGCTGACTGCTCGTCGTCCAGGCCACCAGAAAAAATCATGACAAGGCTCGCCATCGATATGCATCCAGTCAGCCTTGATCAGGTACGCCGATGCAAGTCCGATTCCAGTGCTATCGTGTTCATCCCCGCTAGCCTTTCATGATTAAACTGAGCGACAACAGCCCATCATCTTGGGCAATACGTTTGATCTCATGTCTGCTCCGGAAGTTGATATCGTCTTTTATCTCAAATGTGTGCACTACAGTGCACCAATTCCTGCATCGCGCAGGGCCAGGACCCTGCCTTCCTCCAGCGTGCAGACCTCCAAGTGACTTTCAATGACCCGATGACACACTGTAATCTTACCAGCATGGTCTTGTCCCCGACAGTCGATCATGGAATTCAACCAGGTAATCGCATACAGTTCCTATCGAAAATAGTAATCGCATAAACAGAGAAGTACATAGGGTTTCACAGATCATACTATCACATATATCAAGCCCTAATCCTAATGCTCATGCTTTTCTATACGACAATTAATATACGTATAGCATACAAACCCTAGCCTAACATGTCATGTTTCACTACGAAACCAAAGCTCTGATACCAATTATTGGCATTCGATCATTTGGTTAGCGTGAACCATTAGGGTTCCATGCAAACTTAATCAGCGGAAGCAATAAGTATTCAAAGTTCGCATTATATTTCACCAGGGTATGTTGTTGAAGTACAGCTGCAGAGAACAACCTCTTGATCTTCTGCTATATTTCCCAAATTCAATCCTGACATCGTGTGGGCGACGATCTTCAGGATCCTCTCAATTTCTTTCTCTCCTCTCTTTCATGTTGAAAACGACACAGAGTGAGGGTTCCAGGAAGTTGAGATAACTTATATATGGGCTACAGCAGGGACCAGGAGGAGAAATTGGAGTTTGGCCTCAATTGGATTTAAGTATCCAAGCTTAGCCCAAAGCATATACTTAAGTCCAATAATAATAATATAGTCCACTAAAATATTATTATTGCACTGCCGCTCCAATCCCACAATTACGTTATCGGCTTCTTCTTATTATGAGCCCGCAGTCTCCCCATGTTTAATATATACAATGCCCATTAATTAATTAAGTTACTGACAACTCAAATTAATTAATATCTCATCCGAGAGTAGTATCACTCAACCTTATTATCATGCCAGAATTAATCTAATTATAAGATTTACATGATAAAACTTATGAGCTCCTCAAGGGGACATCATCAACTTAAATAGGACACGGATTCCTTCTACAATCAATAGCACACCATAGAGACAGCACTACTTCCCAACTCACCGAGTTTGTTGATTTAATACATGTAAATGTCACCCATTGATGAATAAAAAAATACATACTGCCTTACGTGTTGAGGTTATTGTATAGGGATTAAGAGCACGAACATCCATAATAACTGTGATCAAGTTCTCCTATATAAACAGTACAAGTCGAACGATCTCAAGCGGTCCTGCTCAATACACACTTAGTACACTAATTTGATTATATAGTCAAGACAAACTAATACCAAACCATACTACAATCATCCCGATAGATAGTCCCCGTCTATCTCAATTGTGAGCATCTGTTTATACTTTATAAGAAAACCGATAATATGATCTTCTGCGTGTTGTCGCACAACATATTATCTACAGTATAAAATAAATGGACTTTTGCATAGACATATAAATAAACAATTTATAATATACAAAATGTTTGATCATATGATTCTCATTTCAAATAAATTGTTAAAATATTATTTTATACAAAAGTCAGACTTTTAGTATTCAATCTAATAGAGATAGCATTTGAAGTCCTTCCATAATGAAGGAGCTTCTCAATCATAGAGTCGACAATGAATGCTTCTAAAAGCAACATCTCCACCATCATGAACTCCAAGTACTTGGCTATCATATACTTCTTTGTACTGGCATCTTCCATCTTGTACTTCTTTTTCAAAGATTCCCACAACTCTTTGGATGTTTTTGTGTTTAGATACACATTGTACAGTGCATCACTAAGTCCATTGAGGATGTAGTTCTTGCACAAGTAATCAGTGGAGGTCCACTAATCAAGAGCTATACACTTTTGCGTATCAGTCTCATTCTCATCCACCACTAGTGCAGACTCCTTTAAGAAGTTCACCAGATTCAGCATGGTGAGGTAGAACAGTATCTTTTGTTGTCACCTCTTGAAGTCAACACCTGTGAACTTCTCGGGCTTCTCCGCTGGAGCCGGAGCCACTAATGGTCTCGACATATCCATTGAAGGATACATCCTTTGGGATTCAGACCCAACAGGATTCACAGTTACTCTTAGGGAATCAGTCCCAATAGAGTCCCTATTGACACTAGAGGTTTCACCCACTTTTAGGATCGATGCTCCATCAATATCCATATCAGTTGTCATAGTGATTCATGGGTGCAGAGGCTATATGTTTTTTCTTGCGATTGTTGGTTTATATGTGCACCAACCAATCATGTTACAAAATATGGCTAGAAATGTAGAAGGGAGATCGTACTAACAATAGTACTAACAAAAATTTTAACTGGAAATTAAAGGAGAAGAAGCAGAGGATCGTCTTACACATTTGTACAGAATCTTCAAGAGAACAGCATGTAGAAGCCGAGTTAAGGTTGAACATCTTCCCGCAAGAAAAAACACACCCCGCTAGTACTCCGATTTAGGCGGATCTTCCTCAAAGGTAAAATGACTTTTTTTCCGGCGAGGCAGCACCGCGATCGCTAGAACTCCAACGAACGAAAAAAGATGGAGAAATGGACCGTTAACTAAGATGCAAATACTTTGTGATGCGAGTACTCGTTGATTGTGTGTGTTTGAATGAATGGTAAATGACCTTATTTATAGGTACACCATTCCACTCAGCCATAATGGTGATTGCATGATTTACGACGTATTAATTGATGATGGCATAATTTCATCTAATCAGCAATTATGATAAATTGATTGTTGATTGCATGATTTCCTCTAATCATCAATTATGAAGGGTTATTGTGTCCAAATTCAATGAACCTACTTCAAGTACAACAAATCTTTCCTTACGAAAGTAATTGTCTTCCGGCTTGATCCGATTTCTGAGGATTTTCCTCCCACGTGGGACAATAATTTTATATTAATTCTCATTACGCCTCACATAATCTCTCCAATAGATGAGCCAAATTACACTCACCCACTACACTCATTTAATTGGTGATTAATTTAATAATTAATTCTTACTAACCAATTAAATCCAATTAATTTAATTGATTGATTAAATTAATTCCTACATGTAATAACATAACTCTCCATCCCTCAATTCTCCACTAACTCAACCTTCTTTATTCTTAATCTTCAACAAGCTAGAACTCTCACACAAGTTAACAAACAACTACAGTCGCGTTGATGTTCATGAGATGTGTCCTAATTTTTAAAACTATATCCATTATTTTTCAAATAAGGTTTTGTAGATATTTCAATGTTACTTTTCTTTTTTGTAATATCCCGACATTTTTATGTATTTTTAAGTCATGATAATTATTTTTTATTTAAAGGCATTAAACTTTTAGTTATTCTAAAAGAGTTTAACTTTAAATCCCTTTTAATTTAATTTTATAAAATAAAAATGAGTTTAAGGCCAAGTCCAATAATTTCAAGCCCAATTTATGTATAATTATATTAAAACAAAAGAAATGATCAGTTTGTTCTTTTTAAAAAATGAATTCATTTTCTCTCCATCGCCGTAACAGTTAGGGTTTAAGAAAAAAAGAACAGATAAATTTTTCTTCAATTTCTCTCTATTTCAAAACGTGCATGCAAAACCTCCAGATGTTTCAATCATCAAACATCCATGGAAAGATATTTTCAGATTTCAACCCTATTACACATTCAAGGTAAACTCATTTTTAAAATTTCAAAACTGTATTTATTTATTTCCAATTGATACGAAATTTTGATATGTTGTGTAGTATTGTGTTTTTGACTTGTATTTAAAATTTCATGATATTTAGACTCACATTTTATTTTATACGAATTTTATACATATGTCTGTAGAATTTAAAATTTTATAGATACGTGATTAGAAAATTCAATTTATATAGTTATACGTTTTCAAATAACCCTAATTTTGGATATATATTATAAATCATGAATGTTTTGATGTTCTTTAAATATTTTATGCCTAAAGGATGATTATGTTATTTTATATTAATTTTTTCAATGTTTCTAATCATACTGTCAAATATGTTATGTTTTCTATTTAGAAATAATAAAGGCATATTTAAGGGGCTCTAAAAATCCTTATTTTCTTATATGTTATATTTTGTGGTGTTTCTGCTCATCTATAAAAATTTCATATTATTTGGTGTGCTGTATTATTTAATACGAATTTTACAATATTAGTATGTTTAGTTTAGATCATGAACTCACTACTGATTTGAAATTACAAATAAAATATTTAAAAATCTTCAAATATTATTATATTTTTATATGTCTTATATTACAGTTTTTATGATTCACAATAAAAATATTCTATTGAATAAATGAGTAAATAATTTTAAATTAAATGTATAATCATTTTTATACATAAACTGTTATGCATTCTGTTTTCATTGTTACTATCATAAAATTATTTTTAATGGCATTAAATTATTGTGATTTTATCATATATAATATATTATGTAGTTTTAAATTATTAGTAATATTTATAATAATTTTGAGAATATGGATGATTTTACATTGATTTTATATCACATCAATATCTTATCAGTCCCAACTTCTTCTTTCTGATTTGAAATTATGAATAAATACTTTCACGAATCCAAATATTCTAATTTTCATATATGTCGTATATTTTAATATTTTAAGTTTACTGTATAATTTTTAAATTTATAGGTATTATATAATATTTATTATAAATATTCTATTACTGCTTAAATTGTTTCAATAATATCTTATCTTAATTTTTTATAATATGAAAATTATATTTACTAATCCTTAAAAATCATCATTTTCGGATATGTTTTATATTACTACATATTTTATATTTTATGCAATTTTCATATGATTTCATCATTTAAATTTAAATATATTAAATTATTATCATTGCATATGAGAAATTTCAGCTTTTACAATAATCACTTTGAAAATCCAACACATATATCTGTATACCTTATTATATTATTAAATTTGGATAGTTATTCCAATCACAAAGGATTACATGTATATTAATTTTCGAACTGATCCTATTTTTATATTATCAGTTATAAATTATTTATACATTCGTATTTAATAAAACCATTCATAGTAAATTCCATTAATCTCTCTTATTTCAAATGTTGAAGTATCACTTCCACTATATTCTAAAGATTTAAACTCATTATCATATTTCTATTTTAAGTTTCTACATAAATTTGAGATAAATATAGTTTGATGATAGATGAAAGTTAGTACAAGATACGAATTTATTATCTACATACAAGTGCATCCATTCATCATCGATATTCATTCCAGGTGGGAAAATCTAAACTTTGTCTATCATATATGTTTACGTTAATAAGTTACTGCTTACATCACATTAATAGAGTATTACTCGTAGTACTGTTCACGGACATAGAGTATTCGTAATACTATTCACATACATGTAGCCAGGGAACGTGATATGGGTCTGGGACTGATAAAAAGGTCCTCGAGAATACTTAGATTGTAAAAGGTCCTTGGAAGGCTCGCCGTGCTAATACATTTATTTAAGTCAGGGCACTTTCATGTGTTGGGATTTTAAGTAATCCTTGGGTAATGTTCGCCGTACTTCATGATCGATCATTCACAGACATGTTCACAGATAAGATTTACGTGTTGGTTGTGATTTATTGATATTTATATGTGAGTTTTACGTGTTGGTTGTGATTTATTGATATTTATATGTGAGTTATATAATATAGACAAATGTTTTCCCACTGAACTGTGGTTTACTCATCCCATCATTTAAACATTTTACATATTAAAGGAGATAGAGTACGGAGGGAGGCGATAGGTGATAAAGTAATTAATTGGTATTTATTTGAGTTTGCATTCATTAATTGGTATTTATTTGTGATGAACTGCTCTACGATTATTCAATAGTCATAGCTTTATATTTATTTGTATTTCATGGGAAGAAATTTGATTTAATAAAATCTTTTCATTCTTTATTTTTACTTGAGATAAAGTATTTTATATTCTATTGCATGATTATTTTATTTCTCGAATAAAGTCCTCATTTTAACTACGCTAGGAAATATGATTCATTTTTAATTATTGTTATTTTAATTTAATTCTGCTGCAAATAATGTTATATTTCAATAAAATTTGTCAGCCTATTTTGATTAAATCTTATTGAATCTAAAACTTTCTCTTAAAAGGTTATTTATAATTTTATGATAAATTTGATCATTTCATTTTTAATGTTTTTTTAGTTTGAATTATAATAATAATTCTAGAAAATGTGTATGGGAGTAAAAGAAAATTAATGATTTAGAAAAGGAAAATAATTTTTTTTGAAAGGTGCTCATGATAAATTTATAAAAGTGGATTATTAAAGTGAAGTGAAGAATTAATAAAAAAAATTAAATGAATATATATATAGCAAATAAGTAAGAAGAATAGTAGGAAACGATTAAGAAGAATTTAGAAAAAGTGATGAATTCACATTTCTTGAATGAGGTGGAGGTTGGGAATAAAAATGATTTAAACGAGAAAGAACGTAAAATTTGCTAGTGTGATTGAGATTAATGAAATGAACTTGATTGAGAAATATTTGCAAAACAACAACAGATAATCCTACTCGTTCATACATATATTTATTTGTCTGTGTATTTGAATTAATCATTTTCTCATATTTCTCATGTCTCCTTTCGATAAATTAACATAACTTCTAATTGATTTGTAGAGAGTTAATGACAATAGTAATGATAGAGATAATTATTAGGAAAGAAGAGATAGTAATTGAAAAGATATTAATTATAAATTGAAAAGGAATTAAAAGGTGAAATAGTGATTAAAAATTAGGTAAAGAATGGTGTGAGATTGTCTCGTGTAAAGGCTTAAGAATCAAAAGTGATAAATAATACTCAATTAATAAAAAATAATAATACTTCATTCGTTCCTCGGTAAGAGTTCTATTTTACCATTTTGGTTGTCCTATCTAAAGGATCTCATTACCTTTTTGGACACATGGGACCCACCCACACCCATTAATACAATTAAAACATGGGTCCACGCACCCATTAATACAGCTACCCACCACACATTAAATAATAATACTTCTTAATCCACGTGCCCAAAAATAAATTGGACTCTTACCAAGGAACGGAGGGAGTATTATTTTATGAACAATTTATAATATAAATAAAAAAATGATAATATAATTTTATAATAAAATAATAATATTTTATTATAAAAGTAATAATTAATTTAAAAGTACTATAAAATAGTCTAAAGTGAATTGATATGGACTAAGAATTGCCCCAAAATTTCAAATCCTTACATTGGGATGCGCTGGAGAAGTACTAGGTTTTGTTGGTGATACCATGTGGCATGGAATATTTATTTTATCGGTTGACGGATTCAACGAGTAACTATTAAGTTGCTTTAATGACCATTAACGTGAGTAAAACCTTAATTAATTGAGTATTAACGTGTGCTAAACCTTAATTACTCAAGTATGCTTTCTTTAAGTAATATGGAAGCCAGATAATATTGCATCTCTTAGTATAACATCTCTCCCAGTACATATAAAATTTTTTGTTATACGTTGTTTAAAAAATGATTTTTTTAATATGATGATATAAAAAGAAAATTAATATTTTGGGTGTGATTTAATGTGATGATAAAATGTGTAAGATCATTGATGTTGACCAAATATAGAGTAAAAAGTATGTCACATTTTATTTAATATTATATACTATTATAATAACTGTGGTAATATTGTAAATTGCTTTTATTTTGGGGTGTGCAAATTATATTTTAACGAATTGAAAGAAAATTTAACATGCATTCATAAAGGAGATTCTATTCTAGACCTTTTTTTTCTTCTTTCAAATAAATGGTAGTGGTTAGCATAATTAGTTTACCAATCATTCTTACATCTTCTTTCTCAAAATCTCCTTATAACTCCCCTAATTCGTTCTCGTTAGAAATTGAACCTGAATCACTCACTTTAATAAAGAGTTCAATAGTCCTTATAACTCCTCCTTAATTCGTCTCAATAGGAATCGAATCTGGATCATTCATTCTAATAAAGAAATCAAGAAATCAATAGTCAGGTGTGCAAGGGCACATGCTTCTATATATTCTACATCATGTTAGAAAATTACTTCTATTCTACACCATGTTAGCAAATTACTCCCTCCGTTCTCTTGATACGTATCCATTTTGTCAGTTTGGTCCGTTTCATTACAAAATCTATTTCCTTTTTCAGATTGATGTAATCACACATGACCACACACTCAACACTAATACAACTACCCACTATACTTTAAAATATTATTTCTTTCACCTCAAAATACATTAAATTATTATACTCCTTAATTCACGTGCAAAAAGCAAACGGCTACGTTTCAAGGGGATGAGGAGGTATCTTGTACGTTTTAATTAAGCAATAAACTTAATATTCTATTCTTTACATGGTAAACCACTACTATTTATTTTGCTGTATTTGTTTATATGTGACATTTGTTATAATATAATTAAATTAACATTTTATTTCATAATTATGCTTGAAGCACTCTCATAAGGAGGCCAAATATTGTTAATCTGATCATGGTTTAATTTTTTTACTACAAAAGTCCCAAAATGTAAATAAGTAGTATTTATTTATAATATGATAGCTCAAGAATTATGAGACAATAAAAAATTATATTCCTCGTGTCAGTAAGAAGATTTTTATTTTTTTTAGTATGGATTAAAGAGTATTATTATTTTATGGTGAATAGCTGTATTAGATCAGAAATGTGTGGACAATGTACGAGATCCTTTTATCAAAAAGGGAAATATAATATTTTTTAAGTAACCATCATGGCTAGTCAAAGAGAGTATTAATTTTAACAAAAAGTAATATCTAATCGATAAAGATTGATTTTCATCCAATTTATTTGTTTCATAAACATATCATAATATAGATGAAATTGCTACTCTCTTTGTCTCATAAATAAGTTAACATTCCCAAAGGAGAAAATAACACATAATCCAATAACTCACAATACAATTTAATTTCAAAATTGACACTTCTTTACAACACATATATCTTATTTTATAATTTATTTATTATCTAAAAATATCAAAATATATATCCCTAAAAATAAGTTACAAATCAATTCTTTTAGACTTCATTAAGAAATGAAATGAGTAACTAATTAAGATAAAGTGAAATGATATCACCATAAGATAATCTATTACAACTTGATATCATGAAATACTTCAATCGAACTCATGTCACTTTTTACTGATAAGGTATCATTTTTTTAAGAAAAATATATAGTATCACTCATCCATTTAACACAACTCATATACTCTCTTTGTCCCATCTAAAGAGTTCATTTTTTTCATTTTGGTCATTTCACCAAAAAAGTTCTTTTTATTTTACATACATGAGATCCTCACACACTCATTAATACAATTAAAATATGAGACACAAACTCCTACTAAAATAATTATTCACTCCACATCAAATAATAATAGCCTTAATCTACCTGCAAAAGCAAAAACCACCTTTTGAGTGGGATGGGGGAGTTTAAAGAAATATTCTCACATAATTCTTTTTACACAAAATAATCTTATTAATTCATATAAAGAACATAAAATTAAATTTAAAGGTAAGGATATAGAAAACTTGTTATGCGGTAGTTTAGTACTCCCTCCGTCCCCCGAAATATTTCACACTTTCCTTTTTTATCCGTCCCTCAAAGTATTTCACACTTTACTTTTACTAAATTTGATAAAAATACATTAGAATAATACACACTTTTTATACACATCCCAATATAATACTTACTTTTTCACATATCCCAACAACTTTACACGTCTTTTTCATAACTTTTCACACTTTTTTCATTAAATCAACAAAAATATATATTCTCTTTCTTACTTTATACATAAAAATACAAAAAAATTTTAAACTCCGCGCACACCAATACGTGAAATAGGAGGAATTAAACTTAAATGTTAATGTGTCTAGCTTAAGCATAGTTAGTCAACGATTAAGAGACCTTAAATCACATATTCGGCATTTAATTATTTGGCAAAGCTAGCCTTCCCTAGCAGCATTTGTACTTTCTAATTTTTATTTATGTGAGACCCTTTTTAAGTACGTAATAATTGCTAACTTTTACAAAAGTAACTGCCTTTAGGTACACACTTATACGGCAGATCTATAACTCTAAATTATGAGAAAGAAATTTTTTCAAAAAAATTAATATAAATCTACTTTATTCAAAATAATTTAAAAAAATTAATTCCTCCAAATAGTTTTTTTTTTTTTTTAATTCATACCAAAATGGTCTTTTTTTTTACTTTGCAATGATCGCATACGTCTCACTCTTTCTATGGGCACCACGAACTCGCCACATATGCAATCCAGCAAAAATTACTCTATCCGTCCCACCGAAAGGTCCTCATTTTACTATATTGAGCGTCTCAATTAAAGGTCCTTATTTTTCTTTTTTTAGTAAAAGAGTCCCACATATGACCCACTATTCACTACTAATATAATTATCATTACACATAAAATAATAATATTCTTTAATTCACGTACAAAAAGCAAATGAGGATCTTTGCTCGGGATGGAGGGAGTACAATTTTCAACAAAATTTGAACATATTGTGGGACTAGATTGAAATACTTGATTCCAAATAGAGGAAAAGGTTTTGGTAATTTTTTTTTACTCCTACAAACATCATGTTAGATGTGGTATCTCCTCCCAATTGTATCCACTTTATAACTAGCTTGATTATGTATAATTGAAAGTGGTTTTTGTTAATTTCTTAAATTTAAATTATTGTGAGAAGAATTTGTTTCTTGGAAATTACAGAATTTATTCTAAAAATGAGCTTCTTTTAACATAAACGAGGGAATAGAAAGAATCGGAATCGATTCCAAACTCACAAGTAAAAAAGCAAATAAAAACGCTATGGGCTGAAATTTTCAGCTTAAAATTTCAGCTTAAAAAGAAGCAGCCCAAATAAAATAATTTCCGAAATTTGGGCTGGACTTGCCAATGGATATAGGTTGGCCCACATATTTTTATCTTCAAAGTAGTGGGCCTATTTCTATTGCAAGCCAATTATCTCTATTAATTTGGGCCGATATTTGGATTGTAAGATGGCCGTGCATAATTTTCATGGATATACCTAGGGGTGTGCAAACTTTGGACAAAACCGAATAAACCGGCCAAACCGAACCGAATTAAATCATTTAATTCGGTTTTTGGTTTACGGTTCGGTTTACGGTTTTTAAAATAAAAAACTTCGGTGTTCGGTTCGGTTTTCGGTTTTGAAATTTGAAAGTTCGGTTAACCGAAAACCGAACCGAACTTTTTATTAATTATATATATATATATATATATATTACCAACAATTAATTTTCTTTTCTTTTATCTTAAATAAAGTATTATTTAATTTTTAATATCAAAATTTACTTCAAACTTAAATAATTTCATTTATTCTACATGTTTTCTTTAGATCTTATACACTTTTATTATAAAAAAATAAAATTAAATATACATTTCTTATATATATATATATATATAATATTATTATAGTGTACATATATTAAAGATATTTCTTTTAAGTAATGAAAATGTAATAAAATGATATAAAGAAATTAATTATAAAAAATAAAAATTCGGTTTTCGGTTAACCGAAATAACCGACCGAAATAATCGGTTCGGTTTGCATCGGTTTTGAAATATTTCGGTTTGGTTTTGGTTTTCTAAAATATTTCGGTTCGCTTTTCGATTTTAGAAATTCGGTCGATTCGGTTAACCGAACCGACCGATGCACACCCCTAGATATACCCACCTTCATTAATATTTTATAGGAAATGTCAAAAATACCCTTCATAATAAATTACAACCATACACACACATCTTACTCAATATTTATTTAAAACTTATTTATACACTCACTCATCCACCAAACATACTAAAATATCTATATACACTCACCACTCCTACAAAATTTCCATACATCCTTCCACCTCTTTTGAACTAAAAAAAAATCCTAGTTCAAGAAAACATCTTTGGGTCATACCCACACACTTAAGTAGCATAATGATGGACAAAGGTATCTCAAAGATCATAGTAGTATATGTTTTTATGTGTTTTAACCGATTAAAACGTAGTTTTGTGCTTTTTTTCCTAAAAATCGCAAAAAAAATCTTTCAACCAGAGCTGAACGGGACCGCAATTTTCGACCACCAATGGCCGACAGAAACAATACATGGTCGTCCAATACTAGTCGACATTTATATAAGTTTTCGGCCACTATTGGACGAAATTTTGGACATTTATATATAAGAATATATTTGTAAAAGGAGAGTGTGTGTATATATAATTCTTAATAGTGTATTAAGTAATGAGCGTATTAGTGAAAATTGTGTGTGTGGATAGCCGCGGCGTTGTAAGTTAGTAGAGTGATTTAAAATTCAAAATGAGGAACAGAATTTAAGGCCCATATCCTATTACTATTTCCAACTTTCAAGTCATTTGGTGGCATAATTAATTTTGGGTGAGATGAAAAGAAACCCCACCTCAGAATGTTGTAGGAACAGCCTCTGTACTTTCTCCTTCCTCAAATGGGGTGAAAGTTATTTCTATGATGTAATTTTCATTATTTATTTTTTTAAGAAGATGTAGAATTCAATGATATAACATCCTTGTAGAGTTTGTTCTTTATTAGGCAATTTATTCCGTTCATCTTTAAAAGCAACCTCTTTCTTCATCTCAATTTCTGTTTTTTTTTTCTTGGTTAGTTAATTTATGTGATCATGACGAATATTAATTGGCATGGTGCTGTATAAAATCTTATCCTAGTCTCTTGATTCAAATATTTTTAAGTTTCCATATATTATGCTTTGATTAAATTATTTCTATTAGTTGATATTATCATTAGTGAAGATCATTAATGATCATGTTGATTTATGTTAGTGGTTGATCAAATGTATATGTATACAGTATATGTTATGGCTTCTTGCACATCGATAAAATGGTGAGTCATTAGTAATCCATTTATTGACTAATGAATTTTGTCTAATTACTCATTAATGTGAAGGCCAAGAAGAGTAAAATAGAAAGCCTATGTTAGTAGTGGGTTCAATTTGTGGATGATTTTTTATTTTTACTTTTATTTTTTGAGGAAATGAACTTCCATGAAAATTTATAAACAACAATCAAGATAAAATCAAGGAGGTGGCTTGTACCAAAATTAAAATCAGAGGATTCGTACAACTTTTTGTCCGAGAAAACTGCTCTATTGCAAATACTCAAAATACATCATATTTTAGTCTCATGAATTATTACGAAGTCAAATATCTCATGAAAATTAAAAAAATAAATGCAGATCCAAGTATATTATTAGTACTAGTACGAAGCCCGCGTATCATAAAAATTTTTATGCGATCGATTATTCGTACCCCTAATTTGTTAAACTTACCAAAAAAAATTAAAATATTCATAATAATAAGACATAAATAATCTTATAATTAAGATTTCACATTGTGTTATTAACCGAACAATATATTGTGTGTTCGATTGGTCGGAGCAATAGAACGGTCTTATGGTGATATCTAAATGTGTGAGTGAAGAATTATTTCCTAATTTGCATAAATCATGATAATCCTCAAGCACACGCATATGATGACACACATAATTATAAAATATAATTGAATTTCTAAATCGATTGGTCGGAGCAATAGAACTGTCTTATGGTGATATCCAAATGTGTGAGTGAAGAATTATTTCCTAATTTGCATAAATCGTGATTATCCTCAAGTACACGCATATGATGACGCACATGATTATAAAATATAATTGAATTTCTAAAAATTTACTATAATTTAAAAGGTTAAAAATATATTTTTTAAAAGTTCGAATTGAGGAAAAACAAAACTAACGAAATAATGATCAAGGTAGATAATTTGTCGTTGCGGATGGATAAACAATATATTTTTAATTTTTTTATTTTAAAATATTGTATTTACAATTAAATATGTGCAATTAATAGTACCATATATCACATAAATTTCATTTACGTTATAATTACTAATAATTATTTTCAAAAAAATATATTTATTATTATATCACACTAGCAAGTATAAATACTTTTATTAAAGTTAATAATGATGGACAAAAAAAAATATTTGCAATATATTTTTATGGTACTCAAATTTTTTATTTGTAATTTATTTTATCATTTCTATATATTTCTAATTTATTTTGCATTAACTAAGTTTTTCCAATATTCGTTGAACCATTTAATAATCTTTTTATATTGTCATCTTATCTATACAATGTCATCTGATCTAAATAATTCGTATAGAGATTCTTCTCTTCGAATTGAATAGGTGAAATTTCACAATTTTATTCTCTGTGTGTATATATTTTCCACTCTAAATCTCATTGTTCTGTCTACTCTCTATATCTCGGTATATATTTTCCACTCTAAATCTCATTGTTCTGTCTACTCTCTATTTTTCTCATTAATTTTTCCCAATTACCATATCTCTCTGTATATATATTCCACTCTCATTGTTCTATGTACTCTCTATATCTCTATATATATTTTCCACTTTAAATCTCATAAAAATAAAATTCTCAATTGCTATACTATAAAAATATTTTCCACTCTAAATCTCATTGTTCTATCTACTCTCTATATATCTGTATATATTTTTCACCCTAAATCTCATTGTGCTGTTTATCCAAAGATGATCCTGTGAGGCTTACTCTCGCAAAATATGGCTGTGAGGCTTACTCCTGCAAAAATATGGCAGAAGAATATGGGCCACCAACATTTCCTTGCTGTGAGGCTTACTCCTGCAAGCAAATACGGAAGCGGGAGAGTTATCCACCGATACAAATTTTAGAAGTGCACACTAAATCATTTGAGATATTAATTAATATTTTAAATCCCACCGAGAAAGGATACCGAAGATAAGAAGAAGAATTAGGATCAAGGCTTCAAACAGAAGGGTGAATATTGATGAATTTTTTGAAAAAAAAAACATAAAGAAGAAGAATTAGGATCAAGGCTTCCAATGAAAGCGATCCTTCAACAGAAATTCTCATAGGTTTTGCAAAATAATTGGTTCTCACAACAAATTAAACACACGGTTATTAAATCATATAATTTGAAAGCTACCCATCAGTTTTTCACAAATTATAATTTGAAAGCTACCTATCAATTTTTCACAAATCAATTCTGCTTGATTAAGATTGGGACAAAAACACCAAGATGTATCACTAACAATAGTTTTTAGTTTTTCCACAAATCACTTATGCTTGACCACGATTGAGACAAAAACATCAAGATATATCACTAAAAATAGTAATCATAATTATTACGCTCACAAATGAAATTGTAAACAAATCTAAAGCAATCGTCCAAACATTAGATTTCAGATTCAGATTATTACAATATGAACACATTAGATTTCAGATCCATATTAACATCAAAACAGAAACACGCAAAAAGACAGAGAGAGAAAGAGAGTAGACACCTTCTTCTACTTGCCAACACTGGATTTCAACAGCTTGGATGATGGAGGAGTTTTATCTTTCTTCGACGCTGGCGAGATTAGGGCTGGAGATGAGGCAGGTTGGGGATTCTTCTGCTTGCCACCATCCGACGGCTTGAATTATGCGGTGGAACCTGATCTCTCTTCGTCCCGGTAATATAGAAATCAGAGTGGAGAGATAGGGCAAGCCGCAGTAGATTACAATGGAGAGAGAAATTAGTGGAGAGAGAGATAGCCAAGCGGAGATTATGAGAGGTTGGGATGAGATTGTGCTTTGCCTGATATTTTAATTTTTAAATTTATAAAATTTGCAAATGCGACCCTAAAATATGTTAAAATAATGAAAGGGTGGGACTATTGCCCCCAACATATTGGTGAGGGCAGCCGATGATAATAAAAGGATGAGATGAAAAGGTTATAATATCCCTCTTCAAAACAAACATCCAAAATCTCAAATACCTAAAATTAGACATAATAACAATTATTGCTTTTTACACCTAATCATCTAATCAACGCATTTAGAAAGTTTGGGAGGGAAGATTCCATTTTGTTGCAGAAGTCCGTCGGGAATTGGATCGGAGGCTGGTTTCTTGCTACACCACGCATCCTTGATGTTTACTGGTGCACCGTTAAAATGGGGCGGCGACCGCCTAGAATCTGCATAAACCGCAGCTGCCAACGGAGTCGTCGGAATCCAAGTTGGCTTCCTTGTTTCAGAGTTTCTCAATTTGGATTTTACCGAGGTTGAGGAATACGACGGTGATCAGTTTCTTCCGCTGTTCCAGGCTATTCTCCTCGCGAGCAGCGTTGGCGGACGGCGGAGCACCACAGTGTCGAACTTGAAATCCAAGGGCTTATCTGTCTGTCTCCATATTTTTTGGTCGAGGAACGACAGTCCCTACCCCACGTGCGAACTTCATCCACTCCTTGGTCGGTGAATCGCTGAAATTCTCCACCGCCGAGTGGGAATCTCTGAAATCCTCCAATGCCCTTGTCATTGCAGTGGAGCTCCATAATTAAATATTCAGTACTTCTCCACTTCCTCCTTCTTCCAACTGAGAGGAAAGCGAAAATTACACAGTAACACCACAAAAATCATGGATTCGGCAAAGATAATACAACTTCTTCAAGCCGATGATCCAATATAGAATTCTCGCAACTGTTTTTTTCAATGTTTGGAAATAGATATTTGAGCTTTTATTTTGTAAGGGTATAATAGTCTTTTCATATTATTATTTTTTTTTGAAAGATGAGATGCATTCAGTAATGCTTCGGGTGGCAATAGCGCAGCCCATAATGAAATTGACACCGAATGTATGACTAAGCAAAGAAAGAAAAAATCAAAACTCTCATAAAATGCCCACATCAGTACATCACCTCCAAAACTCTCATAAAATGCTCTCATAAAATAGTATATATATATATATATATATATATATATATATATATATATATATATATATATATATATATATATATATATATATATATATATATATATATATTATTTTATAACATTATTAAGTTAACATATTCTCATTTATTGAGCATAAATATTTTTATAAAAGTAAATGATGATTGATAATAAGAGTTTTTTTTATATGTGTATACATTAATTTATTAATTTCATATGTTCATATTTTATCCATTTTCTACAAATATTTTGCTTACAATAAAGTTAAAAATAGAATAAATAATTTCTTACTATTTTAAAAATATTTTACTCCATTTATTAATAATTTTTAATTAAAATTTATCTTTAATAAATAAATTATTATTAAATTAAAGAATCTATTTCTCAAATCATATTATATTAGTAATATGGATGTCAAATTGAAGATTATGAGAAGACGATTAATTTGAGGAGTATAATTTTTATATAAAATCAATTTAAAAATAAAAAATAAAAAACATTTAAAATTTTAGGTTAACTTTTAAATAAGATAAAAAAGTGAAATAATTTCATTGGTTAATACTCAACTCTCCTTTAGGAAGTTTAGTAAAATAAATTTAATATTTTAACAAAATGTCAAGTCATTCCTAAATTACTCTTAAATCACCAAATCAAAACATTCTTTTAGTATACTAAATATATATATATATATATATATAAATGAAAATTATGTCACAAAAAGCATTCTGAGTAATGAGTATGCATGTTATAAGTTGCAACACATTTAATATAATGGTGAACACTAACTACTTAAGCTATGACCTCTTTGATCTTGCACTCCCTAAATTTGACCTCAGCCTTCACATCATTCACACTAACAATGTCACAGCATTCACATCTATCCATCTGGAATAACACAACAGATCAACATAATATTAGTTCAAGTGATCAAAGAGGAATATCAAATCATGTACATATGCATATACAATTTATTATTGAACTAGGCATATACCTGAAGACGCTTTTGAGCAGGTGAAATGACTTGAATCCTGACAATGGACTCAGCAGAATGATTGCCGGCGGCGGAACACGGCGGCGTACCCCGCGGCCGGCCTCGTAAGTAGGTGGTGATGATCCCACCACCAGAAGCACTAATAGATTCAAAGAAGAAGAAATGTGGAGCTTCACAGGGGTCGTCGGAGGGGCGGCGCGTGTTGAACATGAAGAACGGAGGCTTAGGTCCCTTGGCCCAAGGCCTGAACGTCTCTATGGGTAATTGCAGGTAACTTCTGGTCATAATCCTCTCGTATATCTGCACAGAATAGCCCCAAGAAACGGAGAAGGACCAATTGGTAGGGCGGTGGTAGCAGATGGTCTGCTGCAGGAGGCGGGATTGGTCGACGTCGGCGGCCTTCATGAGGTGGCGCGTGGCTTGAAAGCGGTCCATGTGGGGGAAAATGGGGTCGAGTGCGTCGAAGTGGTGGAAGGTCATGAGTGGGACCTTTGGATGGGCTGATAAGTAACCCGAGAAGTCGCCCACTAAATCAACCTGCAATATTTAGTTAACCACCAACATCTTAGTTAATGGAGTACTAGTTATCTTAGAGGTGGTTGGTATATTTTGGATTGTTGTTTCATCCCCTGTTCCATGTGATTGGACCCTGATCCATCCACATGCAACGGTGAATTTTAACTCTGTAGTAGAGATGGGGAACGAGAATGAGAATGAGAATGAGAATTAGATTAATTCATATGATGATGATAAAATAAATAAATTCCTCATAAATTAAACATTCTCTTACTTTCATTAAATACTCTGCCTCATCAATAACATTCTTAGTGACTCAATCTTATTAACTACTCCCTCGTCCCCGATTTATCTCACTTGGATCACATATTCCACTCCCGCGTTTCATTTCATATTCTATTTATTAGATATTTTGCCACTTGTATTAATCAGGGCCTAAAATACAACCACATGCCCCAATGGTTTAATGGTCATTAACTAGGGTATATTATTTTTATGGAAAATAAGTTATAAAATATGGAGTGAAACACGATTGTGGAACAGGGGATTCGGATTGGATGTATATGCGTTTTTTTACCAATTTTTTAATTTATTTGCGTTGGAATTGTATATACGAAATTTAAGAAAAATTACTTATTCACTTACTATATTGACTTTTTAGGGGGGTATTGTGGCATTTTAGAGAATTAATCAATTATAAAATATGCTATGTGTTAGATGAGAATAGTACTTTTTTAAATTAAAATAATTTATAAGTTGTTCGTTAATATGAAGTTTTATTTTTTGTGGTGAAAATAAATATAAAACGAATGTAACTAATGAAAATTATGAAGATAAGTGTAAGACATAGAGAGTATTTAATATAATGATTTTCATTATCATTATAGAATTTTAATCAAGCATCACTTAGTATGTTTTGTGCATTTGAAAATTACATGTGCTTTCGAAACATAGATTTTAGAAACTATAAATTTTAAAAAGAGTGCTATTAAATACACACCTCATTTTATTGAATACACACCTTTCATTAAATACACATCCTTTTTTATTTTTCATTTTTTAGTTTTATTATATACACACCCCTAAAATTCCAAGATTACCCTATAAAATTAAAATCATACACACCCCAAAAATCTCCACCACCATTAACACAGTTTCCAGCCACCTTCACGGCTAAACCTTGAAAATTCTCTTTTCAATGCATGATGTAGAGAAAATATGGATTGTTGTTCCTTCAATAGTTTTAATTTATTTTTTCTAATTAATGAAATTTATTATTGAATGCACCAAAAAATGATTGCAGAAGCAAAGTTTTTACAGGCAAATGAATTAGGAAAAAAAACTTCAACTAGTTTGACTTAGTGGGTCGTGTGAATCCTAGCGTAGCTAGTGGATCGGTCTCGGGTTCATCCTCACGCTCACAATCATTAGAAGCCAGACTTCGTGAAACTACGGCGAGATACCATTACTCATCAGAGAAGTTTTCCAATATGCCGAAAGAACTAATTCAGCATGTTTTGGTTGAGCGCTGAAGTTGCCAATGTTTCACAGATTCTCAATTCAATCCGAGTGAAGATGTTAGTTACTTTCAATTTGAAATAATAATTAGTAACAAATTAAAGACTCAAAAAATTGAGTTTTCACTGTTCCAATTAATCTAACACCTGAAACTCATGGAAGACTGTTAAGTTTTCAATTTCAAAACCTTTATTTCACTTGTAATTTCTTCACTCGCTGTGGCTGTATTCATCTCCATATCGGTTGTTGTATCCTTGGAGTTTAATGGAGAATGAATGAGAATTAATAATAAATGAAGAAAATTACTGGTTAATAGGGTGATTTATAAAATATTAGTAATTAATTTAATAGTAAATGAAGAGGGGTATATTTAATGAATCAAGGATAATTTAGATTTTTAAAAAATATATATTTTAATTATATTATGATGGGTGTGTATTTAATAAAAATGAGTGTCAAATAGTTATACCCTTTTAAAAATTAATTGAATAACGATAAATGCGTATGTTTTGAGTTTTTATATAGGATAGGATGTGATTTTAATTCTTCTGTACAAGGGAGTGAAGATATAATAGGATGTAATATAGATCAAAACAGGAGTTTTTGTAATATAGGATCCCAAACATAGATAGATAAACTATATCATTTCATGAAACTATTTTATTTATTATTTTTATTATAAAATGTTCACTTTCTATTTATACTATAAATTGTTCATGAAATAACATTATCAATATAAGCCCTTATTTGTGACGGTCTCACACAAGTCTTTGCCAACTATCAATTAGGGACCCAATTTTTTTTTTCTATCAACAATTGATTAGGATCTAAAACCATAAAATTAATAAAAATTAAATAAAATAATTGTATAAATTCGTCAATAATTATTACTCCCTCCATCTCATTTCAACCTTTAACATATTTCTATTTTGAGCGTCTCATTTCAATTTTATGTTTTTTTTTTGGTATATGAACCCACTTAAAAATAATTTATTATATATGAACATGAGACCCACATCCAACACTATTACACATATCCACTTTATATCAAAATATTATTTCTCTCACCTCACTCCATATTAAAATACTATACTCCTTAATTTTCGTGAAAAAAACAAACGTCAAGTTTGAAACGGGATGGAGAAAGTATGTTATTTTAATGATAATAAATAAAATATTATTTTAAAAAAAATATTTTTAATATATACTCCCCCACGTTCATTAATGTTTACTTTTTCATTAATGTTTACTTTTTCATTAATGTTTACTTTTTCCAGGGAGCCGAGCCCACTCAATCCACTAGCATGATATTGTCCGCTTTGGGCAGCCCACTGGCCCGCACGGTTTTACCACTCTGGGCTTCACACCCAAAAGGCCTCATGCTAGGGAGAGTTCATCCCTCATTTATAATGTCATCCCCACTTCTAACCGATGTGGGACTTTGGTTGACACCTAACCAATATTTCCCCCTCAAACAAAGTCCCGCAGCTAGACCATCCAGTTTGAAGTCAGAACATCCCACCAACCCCGGGTTGGGCCGGTTAAGTTTGGGGCCTGACTCTGATACCACTTGTTGGGTTTATCCTGGCCCAGCGGAGCCGGGCCCACTCAATCCACTAGCATGATATTGTCCGCTTTGGGCTTGCCCACTGGCCCGCACGGTTTTACCACTCTGGGCTTCACACCCAAAAGACCTCATGCTAGGGAGAGTCCATCCCTAATTTATAAACCCCTCGCCAACCCCACTTCTAACCGATGTGGGACTTTGATTGACACCCAACCAACATTTCCCCCTCAAACAAAGTCCCGCAGCTAGACCATCCAGTTTGAGGTCCGAACATCCCACCAACCCCGGGATGGGCCGGTTAAGTCTGGGGCCTGGCTCTGATACCACTTGTTGGGTTTATCTGGCCCTCGCCAACCCCACTTCTAACCGATGTGGGACTTTGGTTGACACCCAACCAACATTTCCCCCTCAAACAAAGTCCCGCAGCTAGACCATCCAGTTTGAGGTCCGAACATCCCACCAACCCCGGGATGGGCCGGTTAAGTCTGGGGTCTGGCTCTGATACCACTTGTTGGGTTTATCTGGCCCTCGCCAACCCCACTTCTAACCGATGTGGGACTTTGGTTGACACCCAACCAACATTTCCCCCTCAAACAAAGTCCCACTGCTAGACCATCCAGTTTGAGGTCCGAACATCCCACCAACCCCGGGCTGGGCCGGTTAAATTTGGGGTCTGGCTCTGATACCACTTGTTGGGTTTATCCGCCCATGGAGCTGGGCCCACTCAATCCACTAGCATGATATTGTCCGCTTTGGGCCGCCCACTGGCCCGCACGGTTTTACCACTCTGGGCTTCACACCCAAAATGCCTCATGCTAGGGAGAGTCCATCCCTCATTTATAAACCCCTCGCCATCCCCACTTCTAATCGATGTGGGATTTTGGTTGACACCCAACCAACAATATATATAGCGTAGCGGATTCATTGGCTCAAAATAAGTTAAAATTGATACGTTGGATTGACCAAACGAAAACCCCATAAGCCTCACGTGCGGCGCACGTGGGATTTTTCGACAAAATTCGCGTTTCCGACAAAATTTTACACAAATATTAATATGATTCATATCTCTCTTTTCTTTTTATTTACTTGAAGAAATTTTCACTTTTAGTCTTAAAATATCAAATTATCAAAACAGTTAATCCCACAAAAATTTTAACACAACATATATACAACAACATGGACGCTAACTAGTGGAATTTGGATGTGGGTTAAGAATTTCTATGCCAAACTCCAGATTTCTCTTTCGCCTGCAATAAAATCCGACTTGGGCAACCTATTATAGCATGGAAGCGAGCAGATTGACATACTAGCGTCGGACACAAGAAGAATGACAAAATTAAAGACGTTGATGTTTGGAATGCGTTTCACTTTGCAAATTAGTGTACAGTACAATAAAAAAAATACTAATTAAAAAATATATAACCTTAAATTCGAAAGTTTCTCCATTTTATTGATTTAATTCATTCATGTGAATGTAATTAGTTTTTATATATATATAGCAATAGAATTATTTAATTTATTCTTTTTTATTTATTTTTTTAAATTTGGGCTAGGCTATGTATGGATTGATGGATTCTGTTAAAAATTTAATGGATGTAACAGAAATTAAATATTTTGATGAATATGGAATTATTTTTGCAAATGAACAATTCACAGGTGCTATAAAAATATATTAATTAGGTATGTTTTCTTTTAAAAAATAATACTCTCTTTATAGTAAGTTTCTTGTACAAGACTCACGATTCTTATGCTTCACATTACACTTCCACTCGTAATCCAGCCCTATTTATAGTAATCTTAAATCGGTGGATTAACCTATCAAAATCTTTCACAAATATTCCATGGATATTATCTAATCTTGCCCCAATCCCCATCTAACTCTTCGTTAACTTACTTTCAACTCTTTTTCTTTCAACCAACATTCTTTTAGCACTTTGAAATCTTATTCTATCCTAAGGTTGACCCCTCCCCTCCAATCATCATTCTTACATGCTTCCCTTGATTGACCTTCTTAGTTTCCCTCATTTATCATTCGTTCATTAGTTTTCCATTTGGTTCTTCCTCTACTATAACTATATACTAACATTTATTTATTCTTGAATGAGACATTTCCAATTTGCTAAGCTAATGTTTCTTGATTAACTAGCAAATTCTCCAACTCGGTTGGGTTGCCCAACCTTGTATACCAGTAAATGGTTAACCACCAACATCTTCATTGGTAGTTATCTTAGGCCTACGGGTGCTTGGTAGCCCTGTTTCATGGGTTGGGCGTTGGGTGTGAACAAAACACCACATTTCGATCAGGGCCGGCCCTGAGATTTTGGGGGCCCTGGGCGAAATTTACAAAGGGGGCCCTATTTAATTTAAAAAAAAGTATTAATAAGTTTCTTTTTGTAATTTTCTAATATAATATATTTAATAATTTTTTTCTAGAAAATATTATTTTAGAAAATTTGAGATACTTTTTAGTATAGTTCTCCATCTATATGTCTCTAGTTTTAATGTTTTATTATAAATATTATCTCAAACTCTATCGTGTATTATTATATGATCTCTATTCTTTAAATATTGTCATATCATTAAAAAGAATTAGAAGTAGATTAGTTAGGAGGTTGATGGAATAAGTAGTTAGAGTTAGAGTTAGAATTAGAATTAATTAGTAGATTAGTAGAAATGTACTTATCAAAACATAGTGTAATTCTGCACCTAAGGGTTTAATGATGTAATTTAGGGTATAATAGTAATTACATAAATTAAAAAGTTAGTTTCTAATTAAAATCTAAGGGTGGAGATTGATTGTTTTAAATTTTAATGGGTTAGATTTTACAGGTGCACCCTAGTAAGACTCCAAAATATAAGGAAAGAATTATAAAAAAAACAAATCACAATAAAAAGAATTAAAAAAAAGATTACGTTAGAAAAAAAAAGAATAAGACTTTGAAATAAGAACGACATCAACTATCAAGTTTAATTAAAAATATAGGAGATAGATTACTAAGACTAAAGAAAGAATTATAAAAGAAAGAGATAATAATTGAATAAAAAAATAATTAAAAAAATAAAGAGATCAAACACAATCAGAATTGAATAAAAAACAATTGAAAAAAGAAAGAGTTCAAACGTCAAAATTGAATAAAAAAACAATTAAAAAAAGAAAGAGCTAAAACGTTAAAATTGAATAAAAAATAATTAAAAAAAGAAAGAGATAATATTATGAAAGTTTAATTAAATAAGAGATAATTAATGAAATATTACTACAATCAAAATATAAAGAAATAATTAAAAAAATAAAGAAATCACGGTAAAAGTATTTTTTTTATTACAATAAACTATACTACACAGGTAAGAATTGGGGCCCCTAAGATTTGGGGGCCCTGGGCGATCGCCCTTCTTGCTTATGCTCAGGGCCGGCCCTGATTTCGATGAAGTCAAATACTTGTGTAAAATCGGTGTATCATATGGTTCCCTTTCAATTATATTATACCTTATGTATTGTTAGGACTTAAATTAAAAAGGACAACAAGATTTACACCGTAAATCCAATTCACGATGAAATCCATCCATGGAACATAGAATTTGGAATCTGTTTGGCAGTGGTAGTAAAGTTGGGAAATGAGAATTTATGGAGTAACCAATTCTTTCTGATAATGCATGGATAAAGAAAATAAATTCTTCATTCATTAATCATTCATTTACTTTCATTAAATACTCTCCCCTATCAATCACATTCTTTATTAATTAACCTTATTAACTACTCCCTCCATTCCACAAAAGATTGCACCCCCAATTCCGGCACGAAGATTAAAGAATTAATAACTTTTAGGGATATAATGATATTTTTCTGTAATAAATAAATGATAAAGTATGTTAGGTATAGATGAGTTTTTAGTAAAAATAAAGTGTATGGGGAAGGGTGGTTGTTTTTTACTTTTTGCTTTTTATGAAAATGTGCAAACTTTTGTGGAATAACCCAATAAAAAGTGTGTCATTTGAAATGAGACGGAGGGAGTATTTAATTTAATCAACACCAATTCTGATTTTTATCATTTTTACTAGAGGATTGGATTATAGGTTTCTTGATCGTTATAATTCTTTTGTGTTCTTTTTTTTTTTTTTTTTGTCTCGAGTGCTTTTAAGTTGAGCGATATTCCTTGACGCTTATTGATTTGGTTCTTCATGTGATGTAATTAGTTTTTTTTTCTTTAATGGCAACCGAAATAATTTTTTTTTTAAATTTTTTAATGAACTCATGATTTTTTTTGTTTGAATTTGGACTATTTATGGACTAGACGGATTCTGTTAAAAAATTAATAATAAGCACAATGCACAGTGTATTCTTACTTTTAAATGTATTAAAATAAAAGGTGTGATTAAATATCACGATGAAGGAAGTATTAAATTATTAGGATACATTTCAAGATTTCTAATTGTCGTGAAGATCTAATTATAGAAAGATAATGTTTCTTTTATTTTGGTCAACATGAAGATAGTATGGAGATTTGTGCTTTTTGCTAATCTAATTATAAAAAATAATGTTTATTTTCTTGAGGTCAACATGAAGATGGCCTAGAGATTCGTGCTTTTTGCTAATCTAATTATAGAAAGATAATGTTTATTTTCTTTACGTCAACATGACTCACGAAGATAGCCCGGAGATTTGTGCTTACAAAAAGCTGCATTTGCTCATTTATATTTGTTTCATGAGAAGATTTTTGTAAGACAAACAAAATATAATATTAGCATCTTAATAAAACAATAATATTCAAATTAGTGAAAAGTTATTATAATAGTATTGCAGTAAATTGTTTCATTAAAAATTTGTAAGATAAATAAATAATATTATTATTTTAATGAAAAGTAATAACTTTTAAAGAAAAACAATTAAAAAAACGTAGGTTATTGACATTTGGCAGTCCACATATTTCAAGATCTCTAGGTAAGTTATTAACTTAGAGAATTGGAATTGGGAAGTGCATTAGATTTTGAATACAGGCTATGCTTTGTCAAAGGATTGAATGCCAACATTAATGATGCTCCTCTTTCTCAATAACATTGCTCTATTTGAAGCGACTCTCAATGGATTAAAGGGGCAAGACTTCCCCTGAGATCATCCACACCACATTGTTTTTTGTTTTTTTAAATAGTTATAATTTTTTATTTAAAATACTACTATTTTATTTATAATACAAATTATTCATAAAATAATTTACTGCAATGTAATATCACTTTTTATTAAAATCTTATAATCACTCTTTATCTATCACAAGAAAGTCTTCTCGTGAGAAAATAAGTCTTTGCCTAAATTAAAAGCCAGACTCTGATTTTCTAATCCAAAATTTACATGAAAAAATATACTCATTCTGTCTCATTTAAATATTTATGTTTGTCTTTTACACAGAGATTAAGAAATATGGTATTTTAATGTATAATGTGTTGAGAGATATAATATTTTAATATAAAATGAATAATTATATTAGTATAGCGTGTGAGTCTTATAATAGTTTTGTGTGGAACCCATCTATCAGATTGAGAAATATAAAAGTTGAAATAGGACATCCAAATTAAAAATATGTAAAAAAATTAAATGGGATGGAGGGAGTGTGTTATGTGTCTAAGGTGTTGGCAAATTTATGTTGGAAATTTATTAATTTCCATTATAATCTAATTGTGGACAATATATTATTATGCAATTATATTAGCTATTCAATTATATTATGGACTTAATTAAGTGATCCAATTAAGGTTAAAGGTCCATGGGCTATAATAATAAATGATATGGGCTTATTGAGTAGATACCCAATACTACATGATTAGGTGATTATGGGTGGTCTAGTCAAGTAGTATATAAAGGCTCCCGGTTATGGTCCCCAATATACTAAGCCGCACATCGTCTTCCCTTCTCCCCATCGGGAGGGATTACTACGGTCCCCATAAAGGAATTAAGAGGGCTTAGTTGAGGAAGGCCATATAACCATTGATCCTGAGTTCGTGTTCCGCCTAGAGACTCATTGGATCAGGTACGCTTCCGCTTTACAGTTTAAATCTCGTTAATCATAATAGGGTTTAAGGTATTAAGGTTTCATGGATTAATTTCCAACAAGTGGTATCAGAGCCAGGTCCCAGACTTAACCAGCCCAGCCCGGGGTTGGTGGGATGTTCGGACCTCAAACTGGATGGTCTAGCTGCAGGACTTTGTTTGAGGGGGAAATATTGGTTGGGTGTCAACCAAAGTCTCACATCAGTTAGAAGTGGGGATGGCGAGGGGTTTATAATTGAGGGATGGACTCTCCCTAGCGTGAGGCCTTTTGGGTATGATACCCAGAGTGGTAAAACCGTGCGGGCCAGTGGGCAAGCCCAAAGCGGACAATATCATGCTAGTGAATTGAGTGGGCCCGGCTCCCTGGGCGGATAAACCCAACAAGTGGTATCAGAGCCACCCTATTTATGATTCTCTGAGATCTGTGTGAATTTATTGGATCATTGTGCAAATCGATCTGATTAATTTCAATAAATGACGTTTGATTAAGAATAGTTGGAATTACGATTTGTCCAAACGGCTGTAAGAGTATTTGGTTTGACTGAAATTCTTATTTATGAACGCCATTAATATTGTCGCATATTTCTTCTGGATTATCCATAATTCTCCAATTTGAAAATCTAAAGTAGAATCTTTGTCAATTGTGTGACTTATTCAGAATATGAGCCTACTTATTCATTCCAATTTGGTTCCAAAAAAAAAATTATAATTATTATTCAGCAATCACTTTTGGTTGGGTGGCTTATGTCACTGGCGATTTGATTGAATGAATTGGAGTACATGGATAGTTGTCTAATTTTCAATTAAAAATGGTTATGGATTGTATTTGTAATTGAAATTATTAATGTCATTGGTTTGGATAATTAATTATGTTTCGGGTGGATTAAAATATTTGGTTTGAATTGTGTGATTTATCAAATCAAAAATAATCCACCATTATAATTATCAAAAGGACAATTAATATGGTATATCATTATTTATTTATATAAGGATATTTGCCTAATTTGATTTCATCTAAATTAGGATATGGAATAATTAAATTAAGAAATCTTTCATTATGGTATGAATCATCTAAAGTTTTCATTTAATTTATTGAATTAAATTAATAAAATTGGGGAGACATTATTATTTAATGTCGTTCAATTAAACGTAATATTTTTTTTTTAAATATTTGTTTAATTGGTCTAGTAATTTTTCAATCTAATCAATCAAAGCCTCATGTTGCCACAGCAGCCTCTGTGTGTGAAGTGCGACTTTATTGAAATTACATAGATGGGTGTGTAATTATTCATGTGTTCTGTGTTCGGCCCACAGGTAGGCACAGTTTGACAGGATAATAACATACATGTGATAATAAGTATGTGATAATTATTTGGATTGTTCATGTGAACATTAGTCGGTCCTCAGATAGACTCTTGTTTGACATAACTTATTGTCAATACTTGATTATTACACCAAGATTACCCCTGCAGTTAATTTTTGTCCACAGACGAGATTAATGTTGCACAAGGTGTCTTGTGATGGGTCCCCAATTAATAATGTTGTATGAGTGTTTCTTCATGCGGGTATTGATCGGCCCACAGGTAGATTAATATTTGGCAGAAATACATAAGTACCTGTGGCGGTAAATACGTGACAATTATTTGGTTTGACATGTGAGTAATAAGTCGGCCCACAGGAAGGCTGTTGCTTGACAGTTTTATTGTCAGTATTTGACTACTGGATGAGAGCATCATTTCAATTAGTATTTTTTTTTGTCCAAAGGCTTGATACTAATGTTATGCTCGAATCGTTAAGATGATTCTAATTTATTTAAATTTTGAAAGATTATAAAGTTTAATGCGAGCATGAAAAATTATTTTGCATTAATTCTCTATATAATTAAGAAGTCTGCTAATTAAGTTCTCCATATATCAACAACAAAATCATACTTGATGAGTGAACTTCCACAATAAGGATGAGACTAATAAGTCAAACTTAATCTCAATAAAGTATAAGGGCAATACAAGAAATCCCATTAAGAAAGCTGCTAAAGACAACTAAAGTATAACCTTTTGTTTTCTCCTAAAGGCCTGTGGAATTGTCTTATAATACACTGCATTAAATTATTCAGTATGCATGGTGCAGTTAAAAGACATAATTGAACTCCACAACATATGGTCACTAATGTGAGAAATACTTAAGATTGCAACTTATGGTCTCAATAAATTTTTAACCAAAGTAGTTGTGAGAACTCTTTGAGTTTCACATATGGTGATGTCCAACTAAAGCTAGATCATTGGGATCTACTAAAGAAAATTGGACTCAAATAAATGTAATCTACTTTATTGGTTATGAATAAAAATAAAAGTTTATGATCCAATTAATCGGATCATATTTGAGACGGGTAATACGGTATTCTGTGAGGATGTTGATTTGGGGGAAGAATAATATTAGAGACATTGTCTTTAAGGGGGAGTCAATATGGTCCCTACTTAAACTTTTAGAAATTATGTAAATTCAGAATATCAATAGGACAATGTCAATAATATTTAAGGTATAATAAAATCAACAACCTCAAGAATAAATGTCACTAAGAAAACCACTAGAGTTGGGAGAAAATCAATTCGGATAATTATGTAGTTTTCTCCTAAATAAAGAGGACACTATGGAATTAATGATAGAACATTCAAATAATGTTCATCAAACCATGCAAGGTTCAAATACTCGAAAGTGGGTTAATGCCATAAGTTATGAGTATAAATCAATACAAGATTATTAGGTTTGCATCTTGATAAAGGATTATACTCTAAAGGGAAGGAAGACATTGTTTTAAGATAATCGTGACATTAATAGCACATTTAGATATTGAATTAAATTAGATGGATGTATAGTAATTGTTCTTTAATGGTAACATTGAAATGATCTCAATGATTTTAAGAATTAAAAGAAATCCATCTATACATTCAAGTAAGTTTTTCCGTAAAGGAATCACAAGTATCATCATGAATTAATTGTCTCATTTGGTTTTGAGACAAATGTAGATAATTATGTGATTCAGTGGGAGAATGTTTAAACTAAGGGAGACAAGTGGAGTCTCAATAAGGTGCCCTAAAGTTAAATTAAAGATTTAAGAAATGTATGAATATTCTATATGTTTTGATTGTTGGAAGTTATTGTATGATGAGGTCTCTACAAGACTTAATTTGGCTTCTGTTGTTGGTGTATTAAGTAGACATTTAAGTAACTCTAGTATGGATATTTACAGAGAACTAAGGATAACATGCTTTAACATTAGAGATAATCAGATTAGTAGGAGATCATAAAGTAGTCTGATTATGAGTTTGTTGGATGCCAATACGATATAAGATCCACTTCAGGCTACATCTTCTGTAGGTCTGGAGAGCTATACAAGTAAAAATATTAAGCAAACACTTTAGCTCATTAACCATGACAACAGAATAAGTAGCACACTGAGGGGCATTCAAACATGAAATAAAGGTTGCGAAGTTTAGTCACATAAAGTTGATTGTGACAGTTAGTTCGCAGTAAAGTATTAGCAATAAGAGTTCTTATAAGTCAAGCATATTGACATAGAATTCTTGGTTGTTAAAGAAAGTGTTCTTATGGATAAATTTTGGTAGAGCATACTATGATAGACTCTAAATACGGATCCGCCAATCATGTATTCAACGCCCTGTAATTTTTATGAGCTCGCTACTCATATGGGTTTTATATGGTTTTAGAATACATTGGTTTAGTGGGAGTCTATATTTATTGCTCTTTAAAGTTTTAAGACACTTTGATTTTAGATAATTCGGTTTTCTGCAGAATTGAGTTGACGGATTTGAATTCATTGTGAATTCACTTAAGTAATTTCATTTTGTAATATTTTACATTATGGATTGATCTCACTAAGGATTAAAGTTGGACCAGTTGGAAATAGACATGATGTTGATCACATTTGACATGTAATTTCCATGCTACTCACCATATTTGATCTATGTCATTGAGTATATTGATATTGGTAATTGTCGGGGTTTAATCACGATTTATAATGTGGTGAATGCCGCGGTAGTTCCATATTAGTATATGAGATGGACCAGATTGTTAAGTATAGCCTGAAGAGGAATAGCATAAAGTTGCGCAACTAAGGACTCTTGATATAATTGCTTTGGGAAAAATATATATAGCCCAAGTGGGAGATTGTTGGAAATTTATTAATTTCCATTATAATCTAATTGTGGACAATATATTATTATGCAATTATATTAGCTATTCAATTATATTATGGACTTAATTAAGTGATCCAATTAAGGTTAAAGGTACATGGGCTATAATAATAAATGATATGGGCTTATTGAGTAGATACCCAATACTACATGATTAGGTGATTATGGGTGGTCTAGTCAAGTAGTATATAAAGGCTCCCGGTTATGGTCCCCAATATACTAAGCCGCACATCGTCTTCCCTTCTCCCCATCGGGAGGGATTACTACGGTCCCCATAAAGGAATTAAGAGGGCTTAGTTGAGGAAGGCCATATAACCATTGATCTTGAGTTCGTGTTCCGCCTAGAGACTCATTGGATCAGGTACGCTTCCGCTTTACAGTTTAAATCTCGTTAATCATAATAGGGTTTAAGGTATTAAGGTTTCATGGATTAATTTCCAACAATTTAAAATTAAATTATATTTTAAAGTTATTTGATTGAGTTGATATTATTATTAAGTGCATCCGGGTGTAAGGGTGCACTCATATGTGTATAACTTTTTATTCTATTTTATATACATGTTATTCTATTTTGTATACGTGTTTCTTAATAATTGTATACTTTTTTATTAAAAAAAACTTGTATCCATATGTATATAACTTTTTATTCAATAGTGTATACATGCTTTTTTGATAATTGTATATCTTTTTACACTCAATTTTTCATTAAAAAACTAACAATTAAATTGTATATATTTTTGTTCATAATTGTATATATTTTTATTTATATTGGTATACGTTTTTTAAAGTAAGTGCACCGAGTGCACAGACTATAATTAACCTATTTGATAATTCTTTTAGTATAAATTATGAAGATGAGGTGGGGACGGAGTATAAAACGAAATAAAAAGTTAGAATAAATTATTCCAGCAACAACAAGAAACGAAAAAGGCCGGAAATAGGTAAGAAATGAGAGAGAAACGAAAAATTAAGGGGAAAATTGCAAAACTAGCGTGGATTTGATTTCACGATTCGATTTACTCTTTCTTAAAATTTCTTATTACAACGGAGGGTTACTCATTAGAATAATAAAGAGTTACTATTGCTAAAGAATTTTATCGGATAAAATAACTCTAGGTACTCCGTAGAGTAACTTTAGATCAATAAAATATTACTCCCTCCATTCCACTAATCTCTTCACCGTTACTGTAAATACGAAGTTTAAGAAAAAAAATTATTTACCAACTTTATTGATTTTTAGGGGTATTGTGGTATTTTTAAGTAATAAATAAATGATAAAGTTAGGTGATGGTGGCATTTTTGAAAATATAATGTAGTGAGAGGTTATTTGTTTTTTAGACTTTTACTATTTTTAGAGGGTGAAAAGTGTAATGACACGAACACATCAGGAAAGAGTGAACAGCACAGTGGACGGAGGGAGTACTATTGTTAATGAATAAAGTAAGATCAACTTTTCTTTTTTCTTTTTAATGACCACCACATTATTAAGAAATCTATTGAATAAAATAACTCTAGACTTTTTTTGGTGATCATTCTATGATTGACTTGGTACCCCCTTGCGGCACTCCCGACCCTCTGAAACATTCCCCCTTGCCTAAAGGTATTGAGTTATTCATAGAGCAAAGACAACTCACCAGGAAGTGAACTTTATATCTTTGTTTGGATATGACTCTAATACAATATTGAATTACTATTTTATTTTATTTAAAAGCTTAACTTGTATAAAGATATAGCATAAATTTTTAATCAGGCCACTCTAAAAGGTTTGTATTCTAAAGAATAAGGGTGCATGTTGGTAAAAAATAAAAATAAAAAAAAGTACCTGATGAATCCCTTTATGAGGAGTGAGATTGACTCCAATATCAGCAATACAAGACATAGTAATCAAATCTGCAGAGCTACCCTTTGCATGCCTAATCAGACATCCATCCATATCCCTCACCAGAGCTTCCGCCAAGGGATAACTCAGCACTATCCCTCCCCCACCAAACGCCTGATTAAACGAGAACCAAAGGTTGGATATCACGCTCTCCTAATGCCACCCAAGATAGTAGTACTTCCTATGATCATACTCCGCCAACACATCCACTATATTATCCACGAAGAAAATCGACTCGTCGTCCGCCATCACCACCCACCTCACCCCCTCGTGCTCCTCCCGGAACAGCTCCAGGATGCCATGCACCATGCGGGGCATCAGCTCGAACCGGGGCTTCGTCTCCTGGAACAAGCTCGACAGGTTGTCCACCACCCGGTAGGGCGGCGCAGTTTGAGGCCACGGCAGGAGGTCCGGTGTCGGGGGCCTGTCGAGGAAGACGTACCCCCGGGTTTTATTAGGGCGCCACCATGCTTCTAGGTATCCTCTCCGGTGAGGCCATGTTTTTACTGAGCCCATTAGACCTAGGGCTATGTGGGTCAGGTTGGTTCGAGATTCTTGGGTGGGGGGTCGAATCGAACCTCGTTTGTTCGAAAGAAGTCGGGGGATGATTTGATCGGTAGTGTTGGAGAATGCAATGAGGATGAAGTAGAGTATGAAGGTGAGAGGTATTAGGGTTTTGCAGAATGATGAGGAGATCTCTTGAGAGAATGGTGAAGCCATTTTAATTTCATGTGGATGAACAATAGTTGATTGAATCCATTAATATTTATTAAGTTGGGTTGATTGGTGTACAAGGGATTGGTGATTCACGTGAGGGCTGCATGCATGTTGTTCGCCTCTTACGCTAACTAAAAAATGTTTCAAACATTAATTAAATGTAATGGATTGCTTTTTTTATGTTGAAGAATTGGCTAATCATGTGAGTGTTGCATGTTGTTCACCCTATGCCAACTGAATACATTCTTCATGATTGTAATAAGCGCGAGTGTACTGCGTTAAAGTAATTTTTTGTGATGCACCAAATTTTAACCTAGCTAGCTATCAAATTTTATGCATAATTGAGACTTGAGAGAACTACAACGTGTTTAAAGACATGGATTTTCAAGAATAGATCATATGCAAGTGATATATGTGTTGGAGTGTCTCTCTTTAAGGGGGTAATTGATGCACGTATTTTTGTGCAAGGAGAATTTAAAAAAACTGAGATTTTTAAGTGTATAAACTAAAGATTTTGCATTTTTTGGATATATAAATTAATGATAAAAAATATATAAAGTTATTGGATGAAATATAACAGTATGAAAATTTTGTAGTACTGTAATATAACTACGGCAGATTTGCTTGGTCTGATTAGCCCTTAATACATTAATTAATTTATTTGTTTAATGAGTTGTTTAGTTGTAAAAATTTCAGCTCACTATTTATTTACAGCCCGCCCGGTGAATAAAACACATTGGCCCGATTAATCAAAACCCATAGGGATGGTGGGTTTCGTAATCTGCTTATAAAATAATTGAGATTATCTATTCCATTTTACTATTTCATCTATTATTCTATTTGTTAATCATGTGACACGTGTCACAATTATTCCCTAAATTGTTGTAAGATGTATTGGGGTTTAATGATCATTTAATAAGGTATAGTATTTTTATTAAATTTATTTATGTTATGAAACATGGAATGAAATATGATATGTAATAGGGATTCAAACCACTCATAAAATGGGCGCAATTATTTTTTATTTGACTATTATAACCTCATATACACAACGTCATTCACGCCCTTCTGATTGATAATTTTGTATTTTTGTTTATTATACACGGCACAATTAGTATTATTTTTTTATTTTTTACTCTTTCGAATAAAAAATATTACTCGTCAAACTTGTTACCTGATTTATCAATTACTCTTTTATACATTAAAAAAAATTGTTCTATAAAAAGATAAACTATTACTTATTCAAATAATTACTTTTTAAATTCTGGTGTGATTTTTTAAATCTTTATTGAGCATAATTTTATTTTTATTTTTTATTCAAAAAAGTAAAAGATTTCACTCTAAAAGATAATTTTTCACTTATTAAATATAATTTTGTAACAACATGATGCTTAAATAAACGATAAGTAAAGGATTCAAAGTATACTAACTCTCAAGTTATATACGAATTTAATTGACATAGTACTTGTACAAATTTTTCACCCGTGCAACTAACCAGTTCGCACGGATATCTTCAATTTAGAGCACACGTGTGTGTGAGATCATCCTATCGTAAAATAATTTTATATTTTCATAATTTGTTATTATATTTTTTTAAATATATTATTACTTTTTAAATAAATATTATTATCTTTTTTATACTATAAATAAATTGTACTCCCTCCGTCACGGAGAAGTTAGCATTTTTTTTTTTGCACGGAGATTAAGGAGTATAATAATTTAATGTAAAGTGAGGTGAGATAAATAATATTTAATGTATAGTGAGTAGTTGTATTAGAGGTGGTATGTGGGCTTCATGAGAATAAATTAATTGTTTTGGTGTGGGTCCCATGTATTAAAAAGAATATATGTCAATTTTAGTGGGACAAAGCAAAAAGGAAAGTGTGTCAATTTCTATGAGACGGAGGGAGTATAATAGTTCCCCACATCATTATCATTTTTCATTAATTCAATTTTTATTAATAAATTAATTCCTCGGTCTCAAAATTACTTGCATACTTTCCTTTCTAATCCGTTCCATAAAAACTTGCATACCCCAAAAATAAAAACAACACACAATATCACCCTTACAATACTACAATATTATAAAATTGTCACATTCTTTTCACATACAATTTATTCAAAGTCAACAATATCATACACTTTATTCAATTAAACTACCCAAAAACCCTCCCCCTATTTTTTCTTACATCATTACCAAAAATTATTTTTTTTAAACTACGAGCAAGTCAAAACGTTCAAGTCATCCTAGTGCGCGGGGGAGTACCACTATGACACAAAAATCATTCATGACACTATGAAATGATTTTACACGACCAACAATTAGAAAACCAATACTCCAATTAATAACAAATTTAATACGATCGAAAAAAAAAAAAGCGCAAAAATTTAATCAATTTCTCAAGATATATCTATACACAAGTCAAGCAATTATTTCATCTGATTTTCACTCCCGAAACTGGATTTCTGCATTAGCAGCCTCAATTTTAATTATGTCACAGCACTCGCATCTGTCAATCTGTAGAAACCCCAAAACAAAAATCAGCTATATACTTAAATTTATAGTACAATAAGACCATCCAAATGAAATGTACATAGAATAGAATTTATAACACGTGTACTATTGTATCTAATTCTAATCAACAGTATTTAATTTTTAAAGAAAAAAAACAATTTTTAAAAATAGTATATAGTATCAGTCTTTGTATCTTGGTATAAAAATATTGGCGTAAGTGATCAAATTAGTAACCTGAGTACGCTTGATAGGAGACGAAATGACTTGAATTCTGCGGATATTATCAGTAGAATGATTACCAGAGGAGGAGCAAGGTGGCAGGCCACGTGGCCAGGCCCGAGTGTAGGTGGTGAGGATCCGACCCGGTTGGTGGCGTGGCGGATGGATTCAAAGAAAAAGGAATGTGGAGCCTCGCACAGGTCGGGCGTACGAGGGCGGCGCGTGTTGAACTTGTAATGAGGGGGCTTGGGGCTCCATATCCATGGTTTAAAGGTTTCGATGGGCTTCTGCAGGTGGCTCCGACCCATGATCCTTTCGTAGAGGTGGGCCGAGTACCCCCACGATACCGAGAATGTCCAGTTGCTTGGGCGGAAATGGCAGACGGTTTGCTGCGGCATCCTGCACTGGTCGGCTGCCGCCGCCGTCATGAGGTGACGCGTGGATTCGAAGCGGTCCTTGGTGGGGAAAATGGGGTCCACTGTGTCAAAGTGGTGGAGAGACAACAGTGGGGACAGCGGGTGAGCTGATAGTAAACCAGAGATATCTCCAACAAAATCAACGTGCAAATTAACTTCTCTTCTTCATATGTATTGCTATCTAATTTAAAATTCTACCACATTTTCTACACATTTTTTGACATTATAAAATGTAGAGGTGTACTTAGCTGACCACGGTCAGCCAAGAATCGCCCTAAAATGTATCATACCTTGAATGGAATAAATTAACTATTCTTCCTTTTTCTTTAATTTATTCATCTCTCTTATATGTGTCACATTGAAGATATTACACAATTTTAGTACACATGATAAAGACCAAACACAATCACCCTTGTTAATTAGAAAGAAGAGAAATGATTGCATTTCGTATGTCCTAATTTGTTTGGAAATCTTTTTGCCAAAGTATGTCCTAATCTATTGACCTTCTTTCAAAATTAAATTTTTATTTTGATTATTTTTTGTTATTTTGACTTAAATTGAAATTTTTTATATTTCTTATACACTTAAAATTTGGTAGTTTGTAAGAAATCCAGTGCTACACCTTAGAAGTTGTTATTAAATAATTGTGTAACGTGTGTGGAAGTTGCTACTAAATAAGTAATTGTGTAAGGTGGGTCCCACACCATATCTTCTACGCTAATTTCTTGCATTGTTTTTTATTCCACGTTGTATGATTGACACATATAAGGTAAAAGAAATCCAACCATTACCCTAAAATTTATGTTTTTCTTTTTAATGTATAATTCATTTCTTCTACACATCATAAATCCAATTATGCGACATAAAAAATGATGTACGACACAAAGAATTGAGCCATGTGTGACATAATGTTGTTACATGGGGTTTCTAGAAAATTCCAAATTCCGAGATTTAAAAAAAAATTAATATCTAAAAGAATAAAAATTGGACAAAAAAAAATTACATAATTGAAATATTAAGATTACCATATACAATTTTGGACATAATACCTACCTACCTATGATATTTTCTTGCTTTGAAAGAATAATAGAGTAAAAATATATAATTACCTGATGGTTTCCTTTTTGGGGTTCAAGATTAGCTCCAATATCAGCAATACAGGCCTTTGTAGTATTATCAGCAGAATTCAAGAACACATATCTCTTGAGGCAATTATCCATATCCCTCGCCAAAGCCTCCGCCAGAGGATAACTCAACATTATCCCACCCCCACCAAACGCCTGATTGAACGAGAACAGATAATTGGACATAAGAAACTCCGAATGCCCTCCGAGGTAATGATACTTCCTATGATCATACCTTCCAAGAACATCCACCATGTTCTCCACAAAGAATATCGAATCATCATCCCCCATCACCACCCACTTCAAATCATCTCCACCCTTAGTCTCCCTCACCACCTCCATGATTCCATGCACCATCCTCTGCGCCCGGATCTCCGATTTGTTGAGCAGGCCGCTCAGATCATCGGAGACCCGGAACACAGGAGAGGTGTCGGGCCATGGGAGGAGGGCTTCCGTCGGGGATTTGTCCAGGAGGAGCAAACCCCGCGTTGCGTTAGCCCTCCACCATGACTCGATGTAGGCTCTCCTATGATGCCACGCCTTCTCCGAGCCCACCAGCCCGAAGACGACGTGGCTGAGATCAGTAGGAGAGCCTGGGGAGGTGAGTGGGAGTTGTGATATTTGAGGGTAGAAGAAATCTGAAGCTGTGAAGACAAGGTGTATGTTTGTGTAAGAAAGTGTGGAGAGATAAAGAGTGAAAAGTAGGAGAGTGAGTGTGCTGCAATGGCCATACCATCTTGGTTTCATTTGGATTGTTTAATTTTTGAGAATGTTTAATTTGTTTCGAATTTTGATGATGAAACATTCATGAGCACAAATCAATGGATGCTATATATATATAATTGATATATGTATATATGTATCTACGGATGAGAATTCAATGAATATGTGAGTGTGATAAGCCATGTGACGTATATACTGTAGGGTACACATGGAACGAATTATTTGCGCACTTTACAACTTGAAATTGTTCTTCACTTTAATTATTTTTTGCTTATAAGCTAATTAATGTTCAAATCTGTTTTCTCGATTTAGCTCAATTCCTTGAGTTAAAACACTTAAATATGAAATTACTCAGAATTAATTGTGGAACTATAATAATTATTATCTAACAATAGCGAGAATTTTATCTGAGAGCCCAAAATTGGCCAGCATTATCAATATAATGGGTCCACATTATAAATACATTAACTAGAAGTGACATTTTTTATACTAATTACAAGAGTAATTTCAAAAAAAATTAGGATAATATGTAAATTGAATATCATAGCTTTGCCAAATTATATTATCGCCAATATATATTACTAGGAATAGTACCATATATAATAGCTTGCCAAATTATATTATCTCTAGTATTATATATCCCTAGTATATACTAACTAGGAATAATAAATAAGATGGTTGGCAAAGACAGACACAGAATGACTACGTACCCTACTGTTAGTCTTTTAATAACAATTAAAAAAAAAAGCTAATGATATAGTTGAAAAGAAAGTAATGAAATCATTAAAAAAATACGTTACACTAAAAACAATATTTTTTAGCAATGAAATTTATCAATAGAATTCAATCCATTTGTAATTCCTAATGGATTGACAACAATAATGACATTTTTCTTTTAGCAACGGAATGTCAAAAGGATTTATTCTCTATTTTACCAATAAAATTTAATCCGTTGTAAGGATCACTAAGGAAATCATTATATAAATTGCCAACGGAATTATTAGCAACGGATTAACAAGGGAATTAAATTTTCGTGGTTGAAAATTTAACA